>CM048745.1:471806757-473081399 GCA_026315105.1 Locusta migratoria
TGTTTTCATGATTTGGAGTCAGGATTAGGACACCCTAAACTCATTCATTCACAATCTCAACTCCTTCTCAACCTGGCATGTCACTGTCTAATGTGGTGTTCTGTCATCAACCCAACCTCCACAACATCCTAGTCCATCACTGTGCCACTCCCAGTCCCAACCCTTTACCAAGGGATCATATCCCTGTGGAAGAGCTCTAAGCAAAACCTGCCCAATCCACCCACCCAGAACTTCCATAACACGCTTATCCTACCCCACCAGTGGTCATGCCACCTGTGAAAGCAATCATTGCACAGCATCTTGCATTGTCATGATAACAAACCAACTGTCCATCAGGAGGCATGGTTAGCATTGTGTTTCTCTTTTTGTGTAAGTGGATTTGAATATTAAATTATGGTTCTCGTTGTTCAAAACTGATTTTATTCCAGTGGACTTGACACAGGAAAACATCCTTTTTTACATCACAGAGCTCCTCTAAACCCAACAAATGGCGTAAGAATGATTAATATCGTCACGTTGAAATGGGAGCAGGCTTGACTTTGAAGGCAACTGAACACAGCACTTACACTGAAAGCATGTTTATTACGAACTCAGCATACACGCAGCACTTGACTGCCTCTCAGACAGAGTGCTCTGCTATTTATACACAGACAGAATTTACCAGAAATTAGAAGAACAGTTAACATAAGAAACTAGTAGAATTTACAAGTGAACATAAGAAAGATGTAGAACATTCTGGAATTGTTAATTACAAAGAAATACATTTTTTCTGGTGGACAGGATTGAACTGGCAACCTTCAGCACCGCAGTCCGTGATACTAGCCCCTGCGCCACACTGGCAGTCAGTGTCTGTGGTCTCTCGCGGCATTGCTCTCTCTCCTGGAGAAACAGCGACCTGCTGTTATGATTCCTGTGGAGCCAGCTGCAATGTCCTGGATCTTGACCGTGTCATTGGTCCTCTGTATGACAGTTCAAGAGACCCTAGACAGAATCAGACGCAGGTATTACTAGAAAGGTCTCTACCAATCTGTCAAGCACTATGTGTGTCAGTGTAAAGAGTGCCAGCAATGGAAGCATGTGCCGCAATTACCTCCAGGGCATCTCGTACTGATTCCGCTAGCAGCAGCTCCATTCCACTGAGTTGGGATCGATCTTTTAGGGAGGTTCCCGAAGTCGACAACCGGTAACCGTTGGATAATAATCTGCACTGACTACCTCACACGCTACGTGCCCGGAAAGCTCTTTCTTTTGTCTCATCCCAGTAAAACTTGGCGTCTCCCTGCAGAAGTTCTTTTAATGGACGTGCCTTGTTACAAAATCCTTTTATGAAATATCGGTAGTATGAGCATAGCCCGAGAAAACTTCTCACATCACGAATGTGTCGGCTCACCATGTTGTTGGGCCCGGTTCTTCAGTTGTTCTTCCGCCGAGCGGATTTGTTGTTGTCGATCTCCAAACGTCTTCTTAAGTTCCGCCTGGAACGTTTCCCAGTCATTCAGTTTGTCTTCGTTGTTCTCGAACCATTGCTGGGCTGTTCCATCCAGGTAGAAATAAACATTGAGTAAGCACATTGTATGATCCCGCCTGTTGTACTTGGCAAGTCGGTTGAATCCTTTTAGCCATGTGTTGGGATCCTGTCCAGCGTCTCCAGAGAACACTGACGGGTGTCTGATGTGCAGCTGGCCTACCGTTGATTTCGTGTCCATGGTTCTTCTGATGATACGGACTTTTGGAAGGATGTACTTGGTGTATCCCTTGTATTCCGGTTCTAGTCTGCGTAAGCGACGGCTTCTACGTTGCCTAATCGGAGCCACGGTGATGCAGCTGTAGTGCAGTATACCCGGTGCCTCCACCAAACAATGTCGCATTGAAATGGTAGCAGGCTTGACGTCAAAGGCAACTGAACACAGTACTTATACTGAAATCACGTTTATTACAAACTCAACATACAAACAGCACTGACTGCCTCTCAGACAGAGTGCTCTGCTATTTATACACAGACGGAATTTACCAGAAATTAGAAGAACAGTTAACATAAGAAACAAGTAGAATTTACAAGTGAACATAAGAAAGATGTAGAACATTCTGGAATTGTTAACTACAAAGAAATAAATTTTTGCCGGTGGGCGGGATTGAACCGGCGACCTTCAGCACCGCAGTCTGTGACACTAGCCCCTGCGCCACACTGGCAGTCGGTGTCCATGGTCTCTCATGGCAATATTATTTGCCGTTGTTATGTACTGAGACTTAGTGTGCATATACTGTTGTACTTTTGTATGTTCTATGAGTTTTAGACCCAAACCAGAATTAACATTATAATGTGCAACAGATAAGAAAGAGATGCACTCACTAACAACGGATTGGTAACCGCCTTCTATGTTCATGCTGAACGGGAGAGCAAATAATTCTAATTGCCTAATTACTATCTTATCATTGATTATATATTTTTTGGTGCGTGGGTAGCCTGGGATAATTACACTCAGAAGTGAGAGTTACAAAATGAATTTTATTACAAATTGTTGAAACGCCTTGAATTTCATGGTTATATGAGTAAAAGCATAGACAAAAATTTCATTTTTTACAAATAGTTAACACACCATGAATTTAACAATTATTACAGAAATAAAGAAAAGGGAGGGGGGGGTGGAAGAAAAAGAAGATGATCCTTCTGATCCCCTGCGAAATAATGCTTTCGCGGCTGCACTTGCACTATATGGAAACAAGGGGACAATTACACTTGGGTCTAACTCAGCATTCTCTTGCGGAACCATGCGAAAAATATGTTAAATGAAACCAACTATGGAAGATGGAATTTTGCCTATGTGTAGCTGCTCAGGTGACAACATGCTGAGCTAACAGAGCTAGTGATAGGAATGCCTGAACAAAGCATGTAATGATGTCGCTCATGCAGCGAGCCTTGAAAGTTCTTAAAAAGGAGAAAATGATGTTCATCATGCAAATCACTTGCTAAATGTTGTTATGATGGAGCTAATAAATTATAAAATATGTCAGTAAGCACCTTCAAACCTGACTGATAAACAATGGAGCATCATGTGGCAATAACTGTTACAAAAATTGAACATAATCAACACATACACAAAAAAAAAAAAAAAAAAAAAACCCACACATTAAATAAGCCTGCAAACAATTGTCAAATAATAGGAACACCAAAAGGCAGAGCAAGGTGTTCCATATCGGACAGTAACAGTTCATTAGGAGGCTATGTGGTACCAACTGAGAAGCAGCCAGTAGTCATCACACCAATTGTGCTAAATTATCTGACAGCAAAACACTCTCCCTTCATATTTTAACCTTGCTTTAAACTCAGTCAGCATTAGTTATATTACATCCCCTTATACCATAGAGCAATCAAGACACAACCACGTGCACAAGTACAAGACACAAAGAAACCGTTAGAATAAAACAAATGTATGCCACCAAATTAATCCAAATGCTTTACCTTGACTAATAATGAACAGTTTAAAGCAAATCAACAAGTAAGCAACCTCATGAGAGTGTTCCAATTGCAAATTACAAAGAAAACTATTAAAATCAAGCAATTTAACCCAAAAAATTATATTATCATCTTACTACAACCACTCCGCATGGCCACTACGGCCGGGGGTTCGAATCCCCCTCGGGCATGGATATTTGTGCCGTCCTTAGTTGTAAGTAGTTCATAAGTAGTTTGTAAGTTTAGGGACTGATGACCCCGTAGTTAAGTCCCATAGACTCTACAAACATTTGAACATTTTTGAACTACAACCACTGAACTCCCAATGAAATGATCACATAACAAAATATGCCAAAGTGCACAGCATTGCAAGCTTGTTTTTTACCATCACACAGCATCTCCATGGTACACGTCCTGTCACCCTACCAGAAGTCACCGAAACTTTCTTTCCGTTGATCCCACTAGCTGTCACTTGATCACCCTGTCCTGATTGGCTAAGGTAGTGGCCTCCACCTTCTCGACTTTGCAAATCCACCCCCGCATGCTTTCATCAGTCATTCCTGTGGGAAGCCCCTCATCTTCCTTCCTTGAGATTCTACTTCTATACATAAGCATCTTCAAACTACCCTGCCACTACTACCCAGCATCTCTGTAATATCGTACCGATACATTAATTAACCACAGCACAGCCACACTAAATGCATGCACTCTCATGAGGAAAGAAAAGGGTATCGGGAAAAAGGAAGTCTGACACAGCCGATAAAAATACCACCAAGTGATAAAGAAAAGAAACACATTTGCCACTTTGCACGTCCAATAGTTGGTAACCTTAATAACTATGCAAGACACACTTAAAAAATTCATAAATGATAACTTAAAAATAGCTTTGCAGTGCCTTGGGCTATTGTTTGTAGTATGTAAGAGTTGGTTAAGGTGCATGAAGCATACTACAGTACTGTTTCAACGATGTATGGCCACCATAAAACTGTGGCTAAAAGCATGGTGGACCACTCTGTGGCACAGCTTGTGGCTTAACACAACACTCTTGATTTCAATCGCTACTTTACTACACGAGCCATCTGGATCACCTCCTCTACCACCAGCTCTTCTGAACTGTGCAGGTGGGAGTTGTCCCTTCAACATATTCTGTGATCCAGCAACCACCCTGGCCTCAACCTTAGATAACTTGCCATCCATACATCTTATGCCTAACATTCCCTTCTCTCTGACTCATTATCTCGTATCATGGTACCTGTTTGTTGAGACATATATATGTACAAACAGAGCAAAGATAAGCAATAACATTCATAGCTCTATTTGTACTGAGCATCTCGTACAATGTGCACACTCCTCTCTTAAGCTTGAAGACTCTGTTATTTTATAAAAGGAAGGAAACTGGAATTACTAGAGAAGTTTCAATTTTAAGCATACATTTAATTACAAAAATTTTAGTCTTAGTAATTAATTAAAACTCAAAAACAGAAACTTCTTCAATGAATGTTTGACTGTTCTTAAATTAATATATCAGCTGTATGAGACTTCTATGCAAATCCAAGACATTATTTTTCTCAAAAACGCAATTTCTACATCTACATCTACATACACACTCCGCAATTCACCGTAAGGTGCGTGGCGGAGGGTACACTGTACCACTACTAGGCATTTCCTTTCCTATTCAACTCCCAAATTGAACGAGTAAAGAAAGAATGCCTATATGCCTCCGTACGAGCCCTAATTTCTCTTATCTTGTCTTTGTGATCTTTACGCGAAATGTAAGTAGGCAGCAGCAAGATCGTACTACACTCAGCTTCAAATTCCGGCCCTCTAAATTTACTTAACAGAAATTCACGAAAAGAACGTCGTCTTTCTTCCAGCGATCCCCAATTGAGTTGCCGGAACATTTCCGTGACACTCGCGCATTGGTCGAACCTACCGGTAACAAATCTAGCTGCTCGCCTCTGAACCGCCTCTATGTCTTCCTTCAAACCGATCTGCTGCGGGTCCCAAATACTTGAGCAATACTCAAGATGTGGTCGTACAAGCGTTTTATACGCGGTCTCCTTTACAGGTGAAGTACATCTTCCCAAAATTCTCCCAATAAACCGAAGTCGGCTGTCTGCCTTACTCACAACTGTCCTTACATGCTCGTTCCATTTCATATCGCTCTGCAATGTTACGCCTAGATATTTGAATGACGCGGCAGCATCAAGAAGCACACTACTAATGCTGTATTCGAACATTATAGGATTGTTTTTTCTACTGATGCACATCACCTTACATTTTTCTACATTGAGAGCTAGCTGCCATTCTTCGCACCAACTAGAAATTTTGTCTAAGTCAACCTGTATGCTATTACAGTCAGTTACAGACGACACCCTCCCATACACCACAGCATCATCAGCAAACAGCCGCAAATTACAACTTACTCTGTCCATCAGATCATTTATATAGATAGAAAATAATAGCGGTCCTATCACACTCCCCTGGGGCACGCCTGACGATACACTCGTCTCTGATGAACACTCGCCGTCGAGAACAACGTACTGTGTTCTATTACTTAGGAAGTCTTCCAGCCAGTCACAAATCTGTGAACCTATTCCATAAGCTCGTATCTTCGTTAGCAGTCTGCAGTGTGGCACCGCGTCGAACGCCTTTTTTAAGTTGAGAAAAACACAATCCGCCTGTTGCCCTTCGTCCATGGCTCGCAAGATGTCATGTGAGAAAAGGGCAAGCTGAGTTTCACATGAACGACGTTTCCTAAACCCGTGCTGATTCATGGAAAGAAGCTTTTCCGTTTCAAGGAAATTTACTATATTCGAACTGAGAATATGCTCCAAAATTCTACATGAAACCGATGTCAACGATATTGGCCTGTAATTGTATGGGTCAGTTCTCTTTCCTTTCTTATACACGGGAGTCACCTGTGCTTTTTTCCAATCACTAGGAACTTGGCGCTGAATTAAAGATTCGCTATAAATGCAAGCTAAGTAGGGGGCCAATGCCACAGAATAGTCTTTGTAAAACCGAACTGGTATTCCATCCGGACCAGCAGACTTTTTCGTATTTAGCTCTCTCAGCTGCTTCTCTACACCGGAAATACCTATTGCTATGTCCCCCATTTCGGAATTAGTATGTTGATCAAATGATGGTATATTTGTGCGGTCCTCCTGCGTGAAAGATTTCTTAAAGGTTAAATTTAGAACTTCAGCTTTCCGTTTGCTTTCTTCTATTACTGCCCCGGAATGATCAACTAGTGACTGTCCAGTGGGCTTTGACCCGCTTATCGATTTTACATAAGACCAGAATTTTTTCGGGTTCTTGGAAAGATCTTTTGCTAAGGTATGGCTGTGATAATTATTGTATGCTTCACGCATCGATCTTTTTACAGACGCACGAATCTCAGTTTGTCATATCCTACTTTATTTTGTTTCAACATTTTATTCACCACTTGCATACGTGCTTTTACTTCTTTACAATATTTTATTATTTTACTTTTTCTGTAATGTTATATGAATACAGTTTTTCTTAGTATGTCAGGTTCTTTTTGTCTTTTTGTGTGAATGTCTTAAGTTTCCTACTATACTGGCTTGTTCATTCTGTTTCATTAAACTTGTTTTTATATGTACAGTATTAGATGTGCATCTACCATATCATTTAATGGAACACTTTTTAGTGTTGATTAAAGCCTTATAGGTTTATTTCATTATGTAACATGTTTTATTTGATATATCTACTGTATACAATTTTATTATGAGTATTTAGAATATTTTTGTGTTCCTTTTTGTTAAATATATACTTTACATCCATGAACTGGTTGTGACATATACTATTTGTAGTGTTGCTGCTCCATTTGAGGAAGTCAGAAATATACTTTTCAAAACTTAGGTGAAGGGTTTTGAATAAACTTTTGATATGGAACTGGCTGATTGTATTTCTTCCATTTTATCTAAAGTTGCATTACTGTATACCCTCTTAAGTGCATTTCTAAGTCATATGAAGCACCTGATTAGTATTTGATGAATAATTATGAAAAATACACTTCTAGCCATTCAAAATGCAACACCTAGAAAAACTAGAGATATCACAGCCAAATTTATTTCAGGGATAACAAATTGTACAAAGATCACGTGATTGAAAGTACAGAACTATGTAAAGCGAGGATGATTATGAAATTAATATTGAGTGTTGCTGCTGTTGCTGGCTGTTTTAAACAAGGGAAACTCCAGCACTGGTCATATACATTTCAACGTGTTTTTTTGTTACTTTTCATATATATCAAGCTCACAAGCAACAATTGAAATAAAGAGTGTTGTGTGGTCTAGCTTGCTCTCTTCCACTGTTTGACAGTGGCCATGCATACTGATGGACAACTGGTTTGTTGTAATGCCAATGTAAAATGCTGTGTAATGATTGCAGCAGAGTTGGTAAATCACATTACTACTTTTGATTTCGATGATATTGTAGATTTCCCCCCTTTTGCTAGCAGAATATTTGTCACTGGACCGCATCTTTAATTGCACTACCTCCATCTGAATACACCATTCTGGGCTAAAGGGGCTGATGGCCTAGTTGTTTGGTCCCTTACTCCCACCAACCAACCAACCAACCAACCAACCAACTTTGATGTCCATGGCTATGCCATGGGTTTGTTCATATACTTTTTCCTCAAAGGAAAAGTAATTGTAATTGTTTGTTAGGATGTAACTGGTGAGGGTTATGAGGAAACTGAGATATTGGACTTGGAGTCAGAAGGACTCTGAGAAAGGTAGTGTGCAAGAGCAACATGTTATGCATGATATTGCTGTGTAGGTAAGTGCCATCAACAGTGACAAGAAAGGATTTATGAGTTAAAGGGATCGAGATGGTGGAGAGTTGGTGAATGAAATACTTGGTCTGTTAGATGCGGGAGAGTAGATTTCGAACAGTTGGTTGGAGGTGCTGTTCAACAATTTTTTCAGTGGGAGCACAGTAACCAACCATAATTTGGTGTCTAGGATTATTAGGTTTATGGATTTTTGCAAGCATGTAGAAGTGTAGTAGTGTTTCCACTATAGGTGTCAGCAGATGGAGAGTGTGAGGTTATTTTTGAGGGTCGTCTGTGGAGAATCTTATATTTACACTAACAAATTCACTGTACTAAGTTCTTTTCTGTCTAGGGGATGATAAAAATTCGTTCACAGTCCCCACCTGCATATGATTATTTAAAATACAAATAAAATTGAGAAGTAGCCAAACACAGACTGCCCCACATGAGCCTACCGTCCAGCCTTTATACCATACATCACGAACTTCCCCATTTCCACCCCTCGCCAGCATACAACGCTTTGCCAAGTATATCATACATTTAATACAAATACATCTTTAAAACTTACACTAAACATAAATAAACATGGAAGTGATCATCGTAATTCATATTTCATTTCATTTCTCCTCTGGAGCGATTAAATACAAATTAATTATTTAAAGAAATAAAACATGTGTAAGTAGATTTGATCAATGTGATTTTATGGTCTATTCTAATACGGCACCTTTGAACAAACACTGCCATGCTGGTCGTGTATCTGTTTTGTGCTTTATATTATTAACAAATTTATACAATGGCATTAGTAAATTAGGTTTTCTGTGATCAATATTATCTTATGTCGACTGGAAGCATATCAGGTGGTGCACCTTGTTGAGACCTTTTATGTGTGCCCTCGCTCACCTCTGTATCTTGAATGGTTTACAAGTTATTAATTGTTAACTAAACATTAAATTGCCATATTTTCATTCTATTAAAACTTTTTTACATGTACTTGATAGGAGGGATGTCTGTGCATTACTAGATGTGTCATATGAAACTCTTTCAAAAACTGTGTTGCACTTCTCTGTCTTAATTTATGTTTCATTTTTTAAATTTAACTGTATCATACACAATACACTGTCACCTCACTTGCTGTGTGGTAGATTTCCTCTGACATCATGGCCTTTCCAGTCGAGTGCTAAGCTCACTCCCCCCCCCCCCCCACTCCCACCAGGCCAGCCGTTTCCGCCTTACACACACACACACACACACACACACACACACACACACACACACACACACACACACACACCTGCTCTCCGCTGCCCAGCCCACTATTAGCCAGAGCTTCACGGCTGTTTTAACATGATTTTTCCAAATTACAGATTTATACATACAGACAATACATTCTACATTCCCATCAATAACACCTATCTACATAGATATAATGCTACCAAAATTGATAAAAGAAAAGAGTGTAACAGTTTTGTGCATTGGCAGGGTCAGTGTTTGCAGTGCATTTAATCTATCTAAAAATATTGATTGAGTGCTACTCGTTGGGCGGTACTGTCACAAGAGGAAGTCTTTGACATGTCCAACATGGTTAAATGTGTTTGTGGGGTTGAAGGTGAGGCCTTTGGATAGAACTGAAACTTCTGTGTGTTTGAGGTTTTTGGAAGAAAGATAAAAAAACACTGTTCTAGGATTGTTTTTGATTTGAATATCGTGAAGCATTGTTGGGGAGTTTTGGGGGAAGTGGGTTGTGGAAATGGTCAGAAAGGTAAGGTCTGATTGCTATGGGGTATTCGCTAGGAGGCTAATAGTGCACCAAGGCATCAGTAAGATGTCACCAGGCTGGATAACTTGTGGAGGTGGTGTATGGAGTGCAAGGGATTCAGTTTGTGTGATGGGATGTACTTAGAGGGACTAGGGACTGCTTGGTAGCAGCATCTTATGGCGAGAGGAAAGGAGATTTTGGGATGATTGTGCCATGGAGATGTGTTTTTGTAATACTAGGTTTGTGAGTGAAAAGAACTGTTCGAATCTGAAGAGGTGAACATCATTGTGAAAGGTAGGGTGCGACCCAGAGAAGAGAATTTGAATGGTTAGGCCATTGGGAGGGATTCCATGATTTAAGAAATAGAACGTAGGATTGTGTTTTAGCCATGGACAAGGAAACTTTTCTGAACTGGTGCAGAAAGATGGGAGAAAGGATCCATTGGAGCAGGGATGGTGTTGGACAATGGAAAATGGTGGAGAAATGGGCAGTTGAAGGAGTTAGGAGGCTGAAAAGGACATGTTAAAACACTAAAAAATGCTTATGTATATACAAAATATGGGAATATATAAAGGGGGCACCCCCTCCCCCCATCCGGAAACAATGAAGCTAAACGAAGAAGAAAAACATTTTTATGATTTAATGATAACAATAAAAAAACTTGATGTTGCTAAAGTAAAAGGGGCTTCAGTGCAAATTATCGTCTGAATATGAGCAGCAAAACCAATATAAAATATCATGTATCCTATATTTGCTACTGATGCAAAAGCATGCAAAATACACACCTATTCACAGAATTGTGCACAAAAATACAAACTAGTACACAAAAGATATGAACTACTGTAATATGCAAAATATCATGAAACAATACCTATAAATGTGCAATATTAATCCAAATTACATACCAATATGTAAAAATGCAAACCAATATGTGAAAATGCATCCAGCATGCACAAGCACATATTCTCCTGTATCTGAGTGACTGTATGAATGGATGTGTTTCTTTTTCTGATGAAGACCATGGCCAAAAATTTAAGTTGTGTGATTGCCTGTTCTAAGTGCCTGTCTGTGGCTCATCAATTGTCATTAAGGTGTGTTGTAATCTGTTCTCTATTTTTGACATTCCAACCTGGATTTTACATTGTTAAATCATAGTGTTCTTTATTTTATAATTCCACCTTAGCTGTCAAAAGTTAAGTAAATAGTCAGCTGTTTTGTACTATAAGTACATTTAATACTATTCAGACTATATACAGAGTTTTGTTACAATTATTCAAATACTTCTCATGTATTTGAGAGGTGTTTTGATAAAATTTCAACTTTTCTTATTTCAAACTGCCATGTTGACTTGTTTGTTTGCTCTAACAAACTTACAACTTTTATGTTGGAAATTATTTTTGCTATAAAAGTACTGTGCTTACTGATAAGAAAAGTCTGTGATACAGATTACACCAGGGCCTTCTTCCAATAAAGCATTTTCTTCAGTAGTATCACTTTCTGTTTTATGGTGGTCATCAGCTACTACAAAATTGGGATCAGCATCAGAATAACCGAAAATGGCATTGATGACTCACATTGTTCTCTTCAGTTATTTACTATAACTGCTCTTGAACCCAAGCTTCAAAATTTGAACCAGCTGTAGACATTTTACTCCTCTTGGAGCAAAACTTTGGCTGCCTTGCTCATCCACACCTCCCTTCTACAAGAAAAACAATTCTGAGTCTGATTGGGACACTTCCGTCAGTGATTAAAGGAGGAATGGATTCTGTACTTCTTTCATCTGACAGTGAGATCAGTACCTTACAGTTGTATTTATCAATGACTTTTCTGGGCCAGACCACTGATGTCAAGCTGAAGATGAAACATGGCTGCCAGGCAAATGCAAGACATGTCAAATCATGCTTGCTGACAGCATACTTTCATGATCTGGCTGTTTGTTGGTTTTCAAGTACATTATGTTTAAGATCACTTTTCTAACTGTTGTTGACAGATTCACTTGACCTGAAACTACTGAAGGTATTTTCTTGGTGTGTTCTGCAATTTATAGTCAGATTGGAGCAGTGAACTATCAGGTGATTATAGAGTATCAGTATTTTATTTGTAAAAAAAGGTTTAACTCCATAGTAGGTGTAGTAGTGTTTTGTAAAAAGGCTTCTGTTTTAAAAAGATATATATATAAAGATTTTTGACTTACCTAAAGTACAGGCTCGTCAACAGAAACACCAAACACACACAAAAACACACAAACATTCGAGCTTTCGCCACCAGTGGTGGCTTCTTCGGGAAAAAGAGGAAGGAAGGAGAGGAGAAGGGGAAGGATACGGGTTTTAAGGAAGTGGAAAAGGAGCCATTCCAACCCCAGGAGTGGAAGGACTTACCTTAGGGGACAAAAAGGAAGGTAAACAAATACACACACACTCACACATATCCACATCCAAACACACCTAGGCAGACATGTGTGAGTGTGTGTGTATTTGTTTACCTTCCTTTTTGTCCCCTAAGGTAAGTCCATCGACTGATTTGTCTCACTGTTGATGCCAAGGCGATGAGTATGCGGTGTGTGCAGTTGCCGCACACTCATTGCCTCGGCATCAGCGGTGAGAAAAATCAGTCTGATGATGGTTTCAGAGTAGATCGAAACCGATCACCCTATTACCAAATAAATTGTGGACGTGATTGTTATTTTCATTCTGAAACATACAATTTCACTGACTTTCCAATGTCAATGTAATCAAATATATATTAAGTTATTAAAAGAATATAAACATGATCTCATTAAGAAAAGCTAGGAGCAGCTAATTTTTTAAAAGTTCCTTATTTCTTTTTGATTTTATTGAAAAATTTTTACTGGTATAAGTCTTAATAATATTAAGCATTTTAGTGATTGTTTATTGTTAATAGAGTGTAGAGATAAAGTTTCCTATAGGTTGTACTCCATTTTGAGATCTTTAGCATGTGGTGATGAGTGAATATGTGAATGGATGAACAAAAAGTAGAAAACATCAAGAATGTGCTCAACAGGGTGTCACTGTGTCCATGACTAAAGGTGGTTGGTTTGAAAGGGATGTCACTGCACCTTTCCTAATTGCTTCACTTTATTTTGCAAGGCAGTATTGGTTTTTGTTTGCCATATGGTCATTGTTCTCATGTTTTAGGGACCTGAACTGCTATCAAAATACATAGGAGCTAGTGAAGAAGCTGTGAGAAACCTCTTTATAAGGTAAATTTATTGACATTTTTATTTGTTTTTAAATAAAGTTGCTTGTGGATTATGGTAATATCCAGATTTGTGTTTTTACTCTGAAAATTATAAATAATCACATATCTCTTTCAGACCCAAGGTTGTAGGTGATGTGACACTAATGTAGAGATGTACTTTTAAGATACAAAATACATACAGTAATTCATTACAAAACAGAAAATAAATTTATTTTCAAAAATTGTGTACCCACCCAACTGTCTATTTTGGGCCTTCACTATAAAAATTTATGATCTTATAATTATCCTAAGTTTGTCATTAATGATTTATGATTATTTAGTGGTGCTCAATAAAAATGAGAAATTCTGAACTGTTTTCCGTTATTGCCAAGAAACACAGTTTTATACAGTCTTATACTGACAATCTTGTCAAAGATTTAATACACAGTAGATACAGAATAGATACTGCCCAAATTTGGCACAAAGATGATTTTTATATAGCTCATTATTGTAATTAATTAAGAGATGACTTAACAATTGAATCTTATAGAATACACAGAACTTTGGGTCACTGCTATTACAGATTAATGAACCATGGTTTCAAACATCACAATAATTTACAGTTGCATTATAAATTATTTCTAGAACAGTAAAAACTGGTGAAATGAATAATAATGCACAAGTTGCATAATTAACATGAAAATGATATGTCTGAACTGAAATATAACGGAGAAGTGATTTGACAAATATTCACAATCCTTATTTTGGTTTAATATATGCCGAAATTGGTTTGTAATTAAGCAAAGTGTAGATTACAGAACAATACTAAACAATTCCTAACAATGGTTATTCTAGATTGTTCTGTAGTCTAAAATTTATTAAATTATCTGTTGTGGTACTCCTATCACTCAGATACTACTAAGTCACATTGATTATGATCTGTATATAATTCAATACATACATAAAGTCAAGTCATGCCATAAATACCATGTAATTACAAAAATGGAACAAAAAGATAGGAATGGAATCGTGTTGTGTTGTAGGAATATGGTATCAGAATCTACACTAAGAGGACTGCTCATGCTGTTACATTACAATCTGCAACATCTACAGTAACATACCTTTGAAACAAATGACAATAACATCACAGGATCATATAAAATCAAGTGGCTGTCAAATATGATAGCTTCACGTGTCAAAACAAGGATATCAACACCTTGTCAACAAGTCTTCCTTGCCACCATTGTAAGTGTACTGCCATCTGCTGGTGCCACACAGTGTATAAACATGGAACTAAAACACATTGCACATGTTACCACTGTCCATCCGTGATTGAGCAATGCAGGCCTGAACTTCGTAGTATGAATCACAAAGAAATAAAGTGAACACAACCAGAAACACACAATTTTGCATGCAGGGATTGAAAGGGATATTAAGTTACTTGCTCTATTTAAAAATAATAACCTAATGCCTTTGTAATTGGGATATATCAATTAGCTGACGTGAACAATTGTCCCCTTCTCCCAAACACACACACACACACACACACACACACACACACACACACACACACACACATTTTATTTTATTTATTTATTTATTAATTTTTTACTCTTTTAATGTGTTTAAATTTAAATGTAGTTGTTATGATTTAGCCATTGTAGTATAAACACATGACTCTTGAACATAATTTTCACTTAGCAGAATAAAATTTTTGTTAAGGCTGGTGATAACTACATAATGTGGTGTGAAAGTAGATGGTAGCTTATATTAGGCCATATAATACTACAGAAATGGATCATTACTACATCCATTTTACTCTAAAGCATAGATGAAAATTTTGACAGTAGTTGTTGTGTACATTGTTATTTATCTCATAAATTCAAGAGACTTGAAAGCTGCCAAAAATTAGTGGTGTATAGAAAAACCAGAATGAATTCTAAAATACGTAGAAAACAGTGTATAACTTTAAGTTGTCTGCAGAAATATACACAATGCAGAATTAAATGGCCATCCATCTGTCATTACAAATCCCTAAGGATAGGAAGAGATTGTTTCATTTTGTGATGAAATTCCAAGTTATTATTTGCCAAATCCAGGTTTTTTTTTATTTGTTAAATTCACTGTCACACTAAAGTTTGTTGTACATTAAATGAATTACATGAGGCGCATCCAGAAAGTAAGTTCCATTTGGTAATAAAATGAAATCGTACACAGATACAGAAGAAATTTTTATTGTACAAAATTCTACAACTCTTAAACTACTTTTCCACATAACTGCCGAAATTTTGTAGGCACTTGTCATAGTGTGCCACAAGTTTTTGCATGCATCCTTCACAGAAGGTTGCCACCTGTGTATTCAACCATGTGGTAACAGCTCTTTATCATCATTGAAGTGTTGACCACCAATGACAGATTTTAGGTGTAAGAAGAGATGAAAGTCACTAGGAGAGAGGTTCGAGCTGTATGGAGGATGATCAAACAGGTTCCATTGAAATTTCTGTAAGAATTGTTTGCTCACATTCGGTGTGTGAGGTCAGGCATTATCGTGGAAAAAAATCCTCTTCTTACACCTAAAATCTGTCCTTGGTGGACAACACTTCAACGATGATGATGAGCTGAAAGAACATGTTACCACATGATTGAATACACAGGCGGCAACATTCTATGAAAAAGGTACACAAAACCTTGTGCCATGCTATGACAATTGCCTACAAATTTCGGAAGCTATGTAGAAAAGTAGTTTAACAGTTGTAGATTTTTGTACAATCAATATTTTTTATGTATCTGTACCCATTCGTTTTATATAACCAAATGGAACTTACTTTCTGGACGCGCCTTGTAATTTCAATATTAGACATGTTCATCAGCCTTGAAGAGATTCAAAGTCTAAATTAAAGTTTAATGTGTGATAGTTATCAATTACAAATATTTAAAAAACTTCTGTCCCAAGGTTTATAACATTTTTGTATGAAAAAATCTAGTTCACAAAAATGGTAAATTTTAACTGTTTTAGCTAATAACTGGTAATTTTGCATTATCTTTTTCAAGAAATTTTTAGTGTTGACTGGTCTAAGTTTTTAAGCATAATTCTCCCGGTTAATGAAACATGGACTCCTCATGTCACATTGGAATAAAATAACAATAGTCATTGTGATTGAGACATTCAGCCTCCCCCTACAAACTGAAGTTATCAGCAAAGATTTTCAGTACAAAATGTTGTAGTGCAGGAAGTGTATCCTAGTCAAGTTTTTACTTCGAGGTAGCAAAATCATTAGATCTAAGGGAGGAGGGAAATTCTCTTTGTAATCAAAAACAAAAGATATGGCATTCCCAGTAGAGGGATTATTTTGCTAACTGCATTCAAGATCTCATCACACACAGGGGTGTCGTAGGATGAAGATGGTTGATTAACAAACACAGGTTTGAACTCAGCAATTACCTGTACATTCAAATTAAAAACTACAAATAGGGTGGGTCTCAAATCTAGGAACCTCTGATTCATAGTCCAGCACTCTATCCACTACACAACACAGTTGATGTCTTTGAGTGTCTCATTTGTGACAATATGGTTTGTAACAATTTGATCACCTCCTGTAGCCCTGACTAGCACCTGTCTTACTCTTAAAGAAGTAACTTACCAGTAAACACAACAAGGAAGATTGTATTAAAGTTTCAACACAAGAATGCTTAAAAAATTGGGTGATATTTTTCTGAAGTAAAAGTAAATAGAGTTCATCAATTTATAGATTATTTTGAGCAAGACATTGCATTACTAGGCATGGTCCTGTTAAAGGTTGTATGCCATTGCCTTCCACTGAATTGACTTCCAATTTTTCTATTATTAAGTAAAACTTGTGTTAAAATTATTACATAAATAAAAGCTGACACACAAATTACTTTTTTTTCCAGAGCACAGAGTGCAAAACCGTGTATTCTGTTTTTTGATGAATTTGACAGTTTGGCTCCAAGGTGAGTATTCACTCTTACTTTTATTTATCTTTCAAAACTGCTTGACATTTCTTGTTTTTAAGAAAATATCCACTCCCATGAACCACAGACATTGCCGAGGTGGGGTGGCTTGCGTGCCTCAACGATACAGATAGCCGTACCTTAGGTGCAACTATAGCGGAGGGGTATCTGTGGAGAGGCCAGACAAATGTGTGGTTCCTGAAGAGGGGCAGCAGCCTTTTCAGTAGTTACAGGGGCAACAGTCTGGATGATTGACTGAGCTGGCCTTGTAACATCAGCTAATGTGGCTTTGCCACACAGTTACTGCGAACGGCTGAAAGCAAGGGGAAACTACAGCCATTAATTTTCCCGAGGACATGCAGCTCTACTGTATGAACATATGATGATGGCATCCTCTCGGGTAAAATATTCCGGAGGTAAAATAGTCCCCCATTTGGATCTCCGGGCGGGGACTACTCAGGAGGATGTGATCTTCAGGAAAGACAACACTGGCATTCTACGGATCGGAGCGTGGAATGTTAGATCCCTTAATCAGGTAGGGAAGCTAGAAAATTTAAAAAGGGAAATGGATAGGTTGAAGTTAGATATAGTAGCGATTAGTGAAGTTCGGTGGAGAGAGGAACAGGATTTCTGGTCAGGCAAGTACAGGATTATAAATACAAAATCAGTTGGGGGTATTACAGGAGTAGGTCTGATAATGAATAAGAAAATAGGAATGCGAGTAAACTACTATGAGCAACACAGTGATCGCATTATCGTAGTCAAGATAGATACGAAGCCAACACCGACCACAGTAGTACAGGTTTATATGCCAACTAGCTCTGCCGACGATGAGGAGATCGAAGAAATATATGAGGAGCTAAAGGAAATTATTCAGACAATTAAGGGAGAGGAAATCTTAATTGTTATGGGAGACTGGAATTCGGTAGTAGGACAAGGAAGGGAAGGGAAGATAGTAGGTGAATATGGTCTGGGCAAAGGGAATGAAAGAGGAAGCCGCCTGGTAGAATTTTGCACGGAACATAATTTGGTTATAACAAACACCTGGTTTAAGAATCACAAAAGAAGGTTGTATACGTGGAAGAGACCAGGAGACACCGGGAGATACCAGATAGATTTTATAATGGTAAGGCATAGATTTCGGAACCAGGTTTTAAACTGTAAAACATACCCATGGGCAGATATAGACTCTGACCATAACTTGTTAGTTATGAACTGTAGGCTGAAACTGAAGAAACTACAAAAAGGTAGGAAAATAAGGAGATGGGACCTGGATAAGTTGAAGGAACCTGAAGTTCTTAAGAATTTCAGAGAGAGCTTTAGGCCTTTAGGCAACAATTGACAGAAACAAGGGAAAATAAAACAGTAGAGGAGGAATGGGTAGCATTGAGAGATGAAATAGTGAAGGCAGCAGAGGACAAAATAGGTAGGAAGGCAAGACCTACAAAAAATCCTTGGATAACACAGGAAATACTAAATTTAATTGATGAAAGGAGAAAATATAAAAATGCAGTAAATGAATCAGGCAAAATGAAGTACAGACGACTAAGAAATGAGATTGACAGGAAGTGCAAAATGGCTAAGCAGGAGTGGCTAGAAGGCAAATGCAAGGATGTAGAAGAATGTATAAATAGGGGGAAAATAGATACAGCCTATAGGAAAATAAAAGAAACATTTGGAGATAAGAAAAACAGCTCTATGAATATCAAGGACTCTGATGGAAAACCAGTTCTCAGCAAAGAAGGGAAAGCTGAAAGGTGGAAAGAGTATATAGAGAGGCTCTATGAAGGAAATGAACTTAGCGGCAATATTGTAGAAAGGGGAGAAGAAGTAGATGAGGATGAAATAGGAGATACTATACTGAGAGATGAATTTGACAGAGCACTGAAAGACCTAAGTCGAAACAAGGCCCCTGGAGTAGATGATATTCCCTCAGGGCTACTGAAGTCTCTGGGAGAACCAGCCATGACAAAATTGTTTCACCTGGTGTGTAAGATGTATGAGACAGGTGAAGTACCCTCAGACTTTAAGAAAAATGTTATAATCCCCATACCCAAGAAAGCAGGTGCAGACATGTGTGAAAACTACAGAACCATGAGTTTAATAAGTCATGGTTGCAAAATATTAATACGAATTATTTACAGAAGGATGGAAAAGCTGGTAGAAGCCGACCTCGGGGAAGATCAGTTTGGGTTCAGGAGAAATGTAGGAACACAGGAGGCAATACGCACTTTACGGCTTATCCTAGAAGATAGATTAAGAAAAGGCGAACCTACATTTCTAGCTTTTGTAGATTTGGAGAAGGCCTTTGACAATGTTGATTGGAATAAACTCTTTCAAGTTCTGAAGCAATCAGGAGTAAAATATAGGGAGCATAAGGTTATTTATAACTTGTACAAAAACCAGACAGCGGTTGTCAAAGTTGAAGGGCATGAAAGGGATGCAGTGGTTGGAAAGGGAGTAAGACAGGGTTGTAGCCTTTCTCCAATGTTATTCAATTGGTACATTGAGCAAGCTATAAAGGAAAGCAAGGAGAAATTTGGTGAAGAAATTAAAGTTCAGGGGGAAGAATTAAAAACATTATGTTTTGCCGATGACATAGTAATTCTAGCAGAGACAGCAAAGGATCTGGAAGAGCAGCTGAACGGAATGGACAGTGTGCTGAAAGGTGCATATAAGATGAACATTAACAAGAGCAAAACTAGGGTAATGGAGTGCAGTCTAAGAAAATCAGGTGATGCTGAAGGAATTAGATTAGGTAATGAAGTAATAAAGGAGGCAGATGAGTTCTGTTACTTGGGCAGTAAAATATCAAATGATGGTCGCAGTACAGAGGATATAAAATGCAGAATGGCAATGGGTAGAAAAGTGTTCTTGAAAAAGAGAAATTTGTTAACATCGAATATTGATTTAAGCCTAAGGAAGTCCTTTCTGAAGGCATTTGTATGGAGTGTTGCATTGTATGGGAGTGAAACATGGACGATAAACAATGCGGGCAGGAAGAGGATTGAGTCTTTTGAAATATGGTGCTACAGAAGAATGCTGAAGATTAGGTGGGTGGATCGCATAACTAATGAGGAGGTACTGAACAGAATTGGGAAGAAAAGAAATTTCTGGCATACCTTGACTAAAAGAAGGGATAGATTGTTAGGGCACATTCTTAGACATCAAGGGATTGTGAATTTAGTGTTGGAGGGAAGTGTGTGGGGTAAAAACCGCAGAGGAAGACCAAGAGATGGATACAGTAAGCAGATTCAGACAGATGTAGATTGCCGTTCTTATGTGGAGATGAAGAGGCTTGCTCAGGATAGGGTATTGTGGACAGCTGCATCAAACCAGTCTCCGGACTGAAGACCACAACGACAACAACAACAACAACAACAACAAGAAAATATCACTGGCAACTGAAACTTAAGACCTAAAATAGCACTGTAATTCAAAGAGAAATTTACTCTGTCCTCTTTTTGATTGGTTTGATGTGGATTATCTGGATTTGCTACATGTATTGTTCATAAATGAAACTGTGATTTCCAGTTATCATGTACAGTGTATCGTCATTTATCCTTGATTTTATGTTGCAAGTACCTTCTCATGAACAACTTTTATTTTTCTGAATAAAGCTTGCATTTACTCTAAAAGAAAACAGAATTTGCTCTCAGAGTTACAAGACAGTTTAGGTTAAAATTTAATATATATGTAAATCCAATAAAAAGGTCTGTATTGCCTGCACCTCACATATTCAAGTAACTATTGAAAGATTAACAATGGAAAACCAATTTTAACTGTCAATAATGAAGCCTAGATAACTATTTAATGTAAAAATGTTTGTTGATCCGCTCACAGTCACATAAAACCAAAAATCACATTCACGCCTCATAAATTTTGGGCCATGGCCTTCTTCAGAAAAAGAAACTATTACATTTACACAATCACTCAGACAACTATACACGCACAACAACAACCTTCTCTGGTTGCTCCTGTGCTACAAACATCTTGATAGAAAGTGAGGAGGGAAGTGGAAGTGGAAGGGTACTGGGTAAGGGTGGGGATGGTGAGTTCTGCCATGCAAAATGGATTGTAAAGGCTGCGATAGGTGTGAATGTGAGATGCAGCATTGAATGCAGTGAAGGGAAGGGCAGGAGATGATAAATGGAAGGTTAGAGGTGTGTGAGGAGGGAGGGGGATTTGAAATCATAAGAAGAACAAGGAAAAGATTAAAAAAAAGTAATTAATGGGGGGATGTTTTAAGGGGCATCATACAATTGAAAGGAAGTCATGAGTTGGAGGGATACAGGATAATGGGTGGGGAATTTTGGGGGGGGGGGGAGATGTTATGTGTATGGTGTAGGGATGGCAAGTTATCTTAAGTTGAGGCCAAGGTGGTTGTGGGACTGTAGAAGGGACAACTACCATTTGTGCAGTTCAGAATAGCTGGTGGTGGAGGGGAGGATCAAGATGGCTGGGTAGTAAAGTGGTGATTCAAATCAAGAATGTTGTGTTAAGGCACATGCCATGACACATGATGGTCCATTTGGTTTTAGACAGTTTGTCAGTGGCCCTTGTTCAATGTAAAACAGTTTGCAATGATTGCAGCATAATTGGTAAATCACGTGGTTGCTTTTGCAGGTGGCCCAACCTCTGATGGGGCAGTATAAGCCTGTGACAGAAGTCCTGGGTGGGTGGATTGGACAGGTTTTGCTTCGGCGTCTTCCACAGGGATATGATACCTGTGGTAAGGGCTTGGGATTGGGACTGGTATAGGGATGGACTAGGATTTTATGGAGGTTGTTTGGGAGTTTGAGCAAATAGAATGAGAGAAAAAAGAATGTCTATATGCCTAGCAAAAGATAGAGACCTTCCCATGTAACATTAAAAGCAGTTGTGTTGTTGGACAATTGTTTATGTGTCTTGCTTTCTTTTTCCCATTACAGATGATAGGCAGGTGGCTCAAGTATACAGATTGGGACATTACCCTTCTTACTGCTTCATCTATGCTGTGTTTACCTGTTTATCATGATTGTCACCATACACTTACTTGGATTCACTTAAAAGCCTTTGGTTTAAATGCCTGAAAATTTACAACTATGAGAAGCAATTTTATTGCAGTTGTTGTACAGTGAACTTCAAAGGACTCATGGTATTCATTATATACCCACACTGAGTTTTTCTGTTAATTTTGAAGTGGGCCCATTGTTTAGCTATGGCGAAGATGTGATGATAAATAGCACGTATTTTATCTGTTTCTCCCTCCCCATTTCTGTTTTTGACACTCATTCCACTCTTACAAGCAAATTGCTTTGTTCAACAGTTGTTTTTTGTTATAGGCGTGGCCATGACAGTACAGGTGTTACAGACCGTGTTGTCAATCAGTTGTTGACTCAGTTGGATGGTGTAGAAGGTCTGCAGGGTGTCTGGGTATTGGCAGCTACCAGTCGACCAGACCTGCTTGATCCAGCTTTGCTTCGTCCTGGAAGAATTGATCACACTGTTCTCTGTACTCTTCCCACAGAGGTATATGACTTTTAACTGTAGACATACAGTAGGATATTTGGGTATGTGAAAAAGTTTCAAAACCTAACATTAAAATTTTGATGGGTCTCTGTTAAATTGTTATTCATTGAAAAATTTCTTGAAATTGCTATCTTCTTTACGAGAAACACTTTTGAGGAAGTTCAGATGGCCAGAATTTGAAGCTGACTGCAGAATGATTCTACTACCAATGACTTACATTTTGTGTAAAAACCGCAAAGATAAGAGAAATTAGGACTGATACAGAGGCATACAGGTGTTCGCATTTTCCTCATTCTATTTTGGAGTTGAACAAAAAAGGAAATGGATAGTAGAAGTGAGAGAAATCCTCTGTCATGTACCTTACTGTAGATTGCAGAGTATGTATGTAAATGCAGACATGGGTAAAAATAGGGATAGGGCTAGGGCAAAGGGTAGAGGTAACAGGCAGTGAATGTCAATGCACAGGAACTGGGAGGAGGTGATTAGGTAGGAAGAGAGTGGAAACATTGGGTGGAGGCTATATGAAGAGTAGGTCACTGTAGGTGAAGGCTGGGACAATTTTGGACCCATAAAATATGCTGTAAGTTTATATACTTTCTGTGCAGTTCAGAAAAGCTGATTATCAATTAAAGCCTGAAGATGGCCTTGTAAGCTGAAAACTGGTTAACAAATTAAAATAAACATACAGAAAATTGTGATTTTTAATACAGTATGATGAAGTTCCACCAAGAACTTATGGAAGAATCAGTCAAAACAATACAATCAATTACCTTTGAACATTTTCTCCTTCATAATATGGATGTCCATACTATCCTTTATGGTTTTAATTTTTTTGCAAAAATAAAAATAGCCTTACTCAAAAGAAGGTATATAAAATCATACGTATTTTGTGTTAATTTTTAATTTTACGGAGTACTCTCGAGAGCCCTGGAGGGTGGGGGGGGGGGGGGAGGAAGAGTCACCAGCACTAGTAGTCACTCCCACAAAGGGCATTGTGCACACAGTAAGTTCGATTGTCTCAACCAGTACTACAGGAGGGGGAGGTAGCCGAATTGTGGTAGGGCCTCGAAAAATGAAATTCTGTAATTGAGAAGGCAGCGTAACGTTTTGTGAGAGTTGCCAGCTCAGTGAGAGCCACAGACCAGAACTGTGACTAGCACAGTGCTCGACTGGAGCAGGAAGGCCTGAGCCTCGGAAGGAACAGAACCACGGGCCAGCTGGAAACATTTAATAAGCTTGCATTTAGTGGATGACGTGCACATTATGAATAGGTTATAGTCGCGCACCAGGACAGACAGCTCTATTGTGAGTGGTGGGGGAATGGGTTGGGAGAATTGATGCCAGGGATCGGAGGGGGGAAGGGGACGAGAGTATCCTCTAAAGGGGGAGGACAGAGAGGAGGAAGAAGAGTCAACGACCGAAGGTGGTGTGTGACCCAATGGAGAAGGAGGGGGGGAAGCACAGGAAGGTGAGGGAGGCGGAGCCTCAAACAAGGAGAAGGAAGAGGAGGGAGCCTCGACATTGGGAGGAGAAGCAGGATTGAGGTATGCGGGTATCAGGCAATTAATGAGATGGTGGAAGGTTTGCCATTGAGGAGGATGGTGTAGGTGTTTGGAGGGAATGAACCAAGCGGAGGGGAGGTGTGAGATGCAACCTTATACCACTGACACGCCACACAAGAGTGGGTCCAGGCCAGGCAATCCCACCTCATGTCACGCCAAACCAAATGCTCGCACACCAAGCGTGTCAAGGCTTTGACACCTTGTTGCATGAGCTCGTGCAGCTTTGGGAAAATGGGACATTGAAGAGAGCAGGGAATGAAGGGATGGAGTTTGCCCTTCGATTCATCGCACCATACCTCACCGGTGATGCCCAGAAAGGTGGTGCAGATGGGATATAGGGAAGAGGAAGGGTTGGAGATGAGAGCAAGGAGATCATCATCGGCAGATTGCAGGGTGGAAAGGTTAGAGAGATCGATGATGGTAGAGACAGCATCGATCCCAGAGAGGAAATCCACCACCACATTATCCGTGCCCTTGATATAACAGATGACCGTTGTGTATTGCAAAATGCAGTCGAGATAGCAGAAGCGCCTAGGGGGGGGGGGAGGGGGGGATCAGCCGGTGGTTTTTGATAGCAGCAGCCAGCGGTTTGTGATCGGTAAGAACGTGAAAGGGCCGACCTTCAAGTTCTGCACGGAAATGCTTAATGGCTTTGTAGATGGCAAGAAGTTCCCTGTCAAAGGCCGAGTAGTTGCGTTGTGTGTTGTTTAATTTTTTGGAAAAGAAGTGCAGGGGAGAGATTACACTGTTGCAAGATTGCCTGACAACTGCACTGATAGCGGTGTCGCTCACGTCAGTAGTGATAAAAACTTCTGCGTCGGGGTGCGGATGAGCAACCATGATGGCTTGAGCAAGTAATTCCTTGAGTGCATTGAAAGATTCAGTCATTTGGTTCAGGGCACCGTGCGGTCACCTGACATGTGTTTGCTAGCCTATGCGTCTGTAAGGGGGGCCTGAACCTTAGCCACATTGGGCAGATTCCGCCTGTAGTAGTTAATGGTGCTGAGAAACCTACGAAGCTCTTTGTAAGTGGAGAGGTGCGTGATGTTTCACACCGAGTTAACTTTGTCAATGGGAGGGGGGGCGGTAACGCCCTCCGATGAGACTGTACATCCGCGGAACTGTACCAAAGGGAGATGCAGTTGGCATTTGTCATCATTCAACTCAATTGCTGCCTTGGCGAGTCTATCAAGAATGATTTGCAAATGTCTTTTGTTTTCCTCAACCGAGGAGCTGAAAATTAGAATGTCGTCTAAGTTCACTAAGCAAAATTTTAAGTCCTGTAAAACCTCACTGATAAACTGTTGCCAGGTCTGTGTGGCATTCATCTACATCTACAACCATACTCCGCTAGCCACCTGACAGTGTGTGGCGGAGGATACCTTGAGTACCACTATCGATTTTCCCTCCTATTCCAATCACATATTGTTCGTGGAAAGAAGGATTGTTGGTATGCCTCTGTGTGGGCTCTAATCTCTCTGATTTTATCCTCACGGTCTCTTCGCGAGATATACGTAGGAGGGAGCAATATACTGCTAGACTCCTTGGCAAAGGTATGTTCTCGAAACTTCGACAAAAGCCCGTACCGAGCGACAGAGTGTCTCTCCTGCAGAGTCTTCCACTGGAGTTTATCGATCATTTCCGTAACGCTTTCACGATTACCAAATGATCCTGTAACAAAGCGCGCTGCTCTCCGTTTGATCTTCTCTACCTCCTCTATCAATCACATGTGGTACGGATCCCACACCGGTGAGCAGTATTCAAGCTGTGGGCGAACAAGTGTACTGTAACCTACTTCCTTTGTTTTTGGACTGCATTTCCTTAGTATTCTTCCAATGAATCTAAGTCATGCATCTGCTTTACTGCCGATTGATTTTATATGGTCATTCCATTTTAAATCCCTCCTAATGACTACTCCCATACACTTTATGGAATTAACTGCTTCCAGTTGCTGCCCTGCTATAGTGTAGCTAAATGGTAAAAGATCTTTCTTTCTGTGTATTCGCAGCACATTACACTTGTCTACATTGAGATTTAATTGCCATTCCCTGCACCATGTGTCAATTCTATGCAGATCCTCCTGCATCTCAATACAATTTTCCATTGTTACAACCTCTCTATATACTACAGCATCATCCACAAAAAGCCTCAGTGAACATCTGATGTTATCCGCAAGGTCATTTATATATATCGTGAACAGCAACGGACCCACGACACTCCCTGTGGCACACCTGACATAACTCCTACTTCGGAAGACTTTTCTCCATTGAGAATGACCTGCTGCTTTCTGTTATCTAGGAATTCCTCAATCCAATCACACAATTGGTCTGATAGACCATATGCTCTTACTTTGTTCATTAAATGTTTGTGGGGAACTGTATCAAATGCCTTGCAGAAGTCGAGAAACACAGCATCTACCTGAGAACCCGTGTCTATGGCCCTCTGAGTCTCATGGACGATTAGCGTGAGCTGGGTTTCACACGAACGCCTTTTTCGAAACTCATGCTGATTCCTACAGAGCATATTCCTAGTCTAGAGAAATGTCATTATATTTGAACATAATACATGTTCCAAAATTCTACAACTGACCAACGTTAGAGATATAGGCCTATAGTTCTGCACATCTGTTCGAGGACCCTTCTTGAAAATGAAGATGACCTGAGCCATTTTCCAATCTTTCAGAACAATATGCTGTTCTAGAGACCTACGATACACCACTGCGAGAAGGGGGGCCAGTTCCTTCGCGTACTCTGTGTAAAAACGAACTGGTATCCCATCAGGCCCTGCGGCCTTTCCTCTTTTGAGTGATTTTAATTGTTTTCTATCCCTCTGTCAATTATTTCTATATCTGCCATTTTGTAATATGTGCGGCAATCTAGGGAATGAACTACAGTGCAATCTTCCTCTGTGAAACAGCTTTGGAAAAATACATTTAGCAATTCTGCCTTTAGAGTGTCATGCTCTGGTTCATTGCCATTTACGTCACAGAGTGTCTGGACACTTTGTTTTGATCCACCTACCGCTTTGACATAAGACCAAACTTTCTTAGGATTTTCAGCCAAGTCAGTACAAAGAACTCTACTTTCGAATTCGTTGAACACCTCTCGCATAGCCATCCTCACACTACATTTCGCTTCGAGTAATTTTTGTTTGTCTACAAGGCTTTGGCTATGTTTATGTTTGCAGTGAAGTTCCCTTTGCTTCCGTAGCAGCTTTCTAATTCGGTTGTTGTACCACAGTGGCTCCTTCCATCTCTTACGACCTTGCTAGGTAATACTCATCTAATGCATATTGTGTGATGGCTTTGAACTTACACCACTGTTCCTCAACACCATCTGTACTTAAGATAAAACTTCTGAGCTGAGCCGTCAAGTACTCTGAAATCCCCTTTTTGTCACTTTTTCTGAACAGAAAAATCTTCCTACATTTTTTTAATATTTCTATTTACAGCTGAAATTACCGATGCTGTAACCGCTTTATGATCGCTGATTCCCTGTTCCGCATTAACTGTTCCAAATAGTTCGGGTCTGTTTGTCACCAGAAGGTATAATATGTTGTCACCACGAGTTGGTTCTCTGTTTAACTGCTCAAGGTAGTTTTCAGATAATGTACTCAAAACAATTTCACTGGATTCTTTGTCCCTGCCACCTGTAATAAACGTTTGTGTCTCCCAATCTATATCAGGTAAATTAAAATCTCCTCCCAAAACTATAGCATGATCGGGAAATCTACTCAAAATATCTTCTAAATTATCCTTCAGGTGTTCTGCCACAACAGCTGCTGACCCAGGAGGCCTATAGAAGCATCCAAATGGCATGAAATGATACTGGAAAAGGCCGAGCAGGGTGGTGATGACCATTTTTTCAATGTCCTCATGAGCCATGGGAATTTGTTGATAAGCAGGCTTGCAGTCAACAACCAGGAAACTTTAGATCCAGTGAGTAATTTGGAAAAATCAATGACATTCAGAAATAGTCTCAGCAACGAGCTTGTGATAGTCACCGCACGTGTGCCACATACCGTCATGTTTCTTTACTAAGTGAATGGGTGATGTGCAACTGCTACAAGATCGCTCAATCACACTGGTTGACAGTAGTTCAGATAATTGTGCGTCAACTGCAGCTGATTTTTCAGGACATAGAGGGCGCGGTTTAGAAAAAACAGGCTTATTATCAGTGAGGCGCAGTGTTTGAATCATGCCGTTTGTGACGATAGCTACTTGCTAAGCGGGCAAGGGCGTAGCACTAGGCGCAGAGGATGTGGCGGGCACAACAGCAGATCCTGCAGAGTGACAGCTGGCAGAGGTGGGCGTGGCAGCAGCATGCCACGCAGGTGTGACAGAAGTTGGCAGTGGCAAGAAGGTAGCGGCAGTGGCTGCGGGCACCATGCGCGCAGCCGGCCGACTTGAAGTAGTTGCTGCGTATACCGTGAGAGAAGACGGCAGTGCTGTCAAATTGGCAAATAAGAGCCACAGGTGACAAGGTTGACACTGGGGGCACGCAAGTCTGCACAGGTGGTGTCGACACAGTGGCCGAAGTTGACGAGGCTGTGACAGAACAGTTGAACCATGACTGCAAGCTCTTGGTGTGCATGTTGGCCACAGGCAGCACGCAGGCGGGTATATGTGGCGCTGAGGACATGTAAGCGGTGAGCATTGGAGTCAGAGAAACAGGAGTCAGAGCATTGGGGTGGAGAGGCGATGCAGGTGCGGGTGAGCGGGTGGCAGGCGAGGCGACGCGAGCTGGAGGGGAGACAGCATTGCCAACTTCACAGCAAAGGCCAGCAAGCCGGTTGGTTCAATTAAGCTCTGTAGAATGGTGCGTGGATGTATGTTTGAGAGGATATGTGAAAAGGCGGAAGCAGGAGAACTAATGGACACACACTGAGACACTTCACTAGAGTTTGTTGAGACAGGGACAGTAAACACTGTGGGCTTGTTTGGGAAAGTCACTCACAGTGCACTTGATTGAATGCACAAGCGTTTGTTTAGTGCAGAGTTCGAGGGTGCAACAGTTTGTGGAGTATGTGACCGAGGCGAGAGCTTGTTATTGTCTTTGCAGACCTCCATGTACGAGCGGGGAGGAGCAGGAGAAATACTTGGAGAAGGAAAAAGTTCCGAAGTAGGAGGGGATTCACTGGAAACATGAGGCAAAGCAGCACTGTGACTAACCTGTGATTTGTTCGGCGTGGGGCTGGACAGCTGCTCAAGGATTTATCTTGCAGAGTCGAGTGCAGATTGATTTTCAGCCAACCACCGAGACAGGTCGAGTCCTTCACGTCGTAACTGTTCCACTTGCACGTGTTCTGAATTAAACTTATCAATGGCAGTATTTGAGCATTCACAAATTACACTGAGGTGCTGTTTACGGCGTAATTGCTTGACTTGCATGTGTATTGTACGTAACTTGTCAATGGTACTACCAAGTTTGGTGACAGTGTCTAAACACTCATGAATTACACTAAGAGTAGCACAGCTCGACGGAGTACACTCGATAAAAGTATTTGAGGTGGAGTGAAACACTGCAAGTCAAACAACATCAGGAGATACTCCACGAAATGAGAGAAAGTCAATTCTGAGAATAGACTCAAGAACACTGGACACTAGAAAAGTCCGACTCGAACATGCGCAAAGGTGAGAGCCTGACTTTGGGAGTTGTGAAGCGTTGACAGCTCGAAGAAGCATGTTGGTCCATTGCACAGGGTTCAGAGACAGTCCACGAGGGAAAGTGAGACATCAGCACCAGTGTCAATGAGGAAGTTTATGCCAGAGTTCAGATCAGTTACATAGAGACAAGCGCCTGCAGCAGCGAAGGTGCGCACGGAGTGGAGAGTAGGTAGGCACCTGCAGTCTTCAGGGCTCGGTGCGACAGATTGTGCAAGACAAGATTCTCGAAGATGTGCTTCATGTACTCGATCTGCAATGTGTATATGCTCGCTGGGGGACTTGAGCACACTGTACATTAATGCTGTTTGCACAGCCAGAGGGAGTTAACTTGTCCAGATTGCCATGAGTGAGGGGTCAGGCATGACTTGCTCGCTAACCAAGAGCCGAAGGTGTTGCCATATTTCAGATGGACGTTAGTCACCAAGGTTCTCTTTTTCAGTTATGTGTCAAACAGTCTCCTCCACAGACCGGGTGACACACTCCAGGATAATCTTTTTAGCACTGTCATAACGGTCCTGACTGGGTGGGCAGGGGAGGGGTAGGTAACCAGGTCGCAAATCAAATCCACTTGGTCGTGCAGTGAAGTAATTAAACGAAGGTAACGAGCGAAGTCGTCCAAATTGTAATGCTTGAATATATGCTCAATGAGAGCAAACCAGGTGGTCAGAGTGTCGAATGAAAATTGAGACAGCTTTGGCAGGTGGCCTTGCGGCGGAGGAGGAGGCGAGCCAGGAAGTGGCAAAGGTACTGCAGTGTCGGCGTCTTTGATCAGCGAAGGTGCTGAAGCATCGCACAGCGTGGCAGAGGCACGAGCTGGCACCGAAGCAACAGTAGAGGTCTGGCAAAGTTCAGGTGTGGAAGGAGACCACTTCGCATCATGGAAGGCACACCTGGAGGCAGAGCGCACAGTAGCACATGCTGTGTAGCACACACGTTTGCCGCGTTGGCACAGTGGATGAAACTGTGGGGGTGGTAGGAAGGATTGTAGCACGGAATGTTCACAGGATGCACTGAGTGAGGCAGCTGAACCGGTACAGAGGTGGGGAGGTGAGCTGCCAGAGATGAACTTGCATGAGGAGGTGCACACACAAAGTTAGAACAATGTTCAGCACAAACATGTGTACAGTAACTAGGCTGGTGAAGTTCAAAAGGTACACTTTGCTGCACAGCACTCGAGGAGGCAAAAGTTAATAGCCCACGTGGCCTTTGGAGGCTGGGCGCGTGACCGGCGAAGTGATACACTGGCATACCCGGCGTGGTGGCAGGCGGTTGCACGTTTGAATTTTTCTCAAAGTCTATGCTGTAGCTGGCACTGTCCAAAGCATGGAAGAGCTGAGAGCACTCAAACAGTGGAATGGCATAAAAAGTAGCACTCGAAAGTGTCTGTGGAGTGACAAAGCCAGAATCACATAGCTGAGGCACGGCATTATTAAACTGCGGCGATTTGAAGATGTACTGTGGCGAATGTCCAGAGAAGTGCAACAGCCTGGCATCATGTGAACTGCTGACACTCGTGAGAATGCTGGAAACCACAGGTTGCCGAGGAAGTGCGAGTCCAGGCGACGGTTGTACGGGCGTCGACATGTTGCACTTGGGTGCAGGATTGTTGGTGTACCAAGGGAGCGGATTAGGGTCGAAGGAACATCCCAAAAACTGCAGACAACACTGTACTGAACACATAGAACCATTCTAGTGTGGGGTCAGCACTGTGGAGGTTACTATGGGCAGTGAAGCCCAATGACCACACACTTTACAGAATAATAGCTTTATTTGATGTTGTTAACACAGAATACAAACACTGTCTGATTCTAATATGGCAAATCGTTCAAAAATAAGCAGAAACCAAAGATTGTCATGAAGATGCAACACTTGATTCATGACCATGGTTGATACAAACAGTCCCATTGGTGGCTAGAACCACCACAACCTAATATCTTTTCATGAAACATTTCGTATTTACACAATTGTATTTCTGTTTATAGTGTCAAATCTAATGTAATTTTCTCACTGTCATTGTACTTCTTGTATATTGCAGCACTGCTAATGGCTAGGTACTAGCCAAAATTTAGATATGGCTCAAGATTTAAAATAATTGATTACTGATTGTTGCCAGTCTCAACTTTCACCCTCATAAGTTTTATGCCTGAATGTGATGCATCCAGTAGCTGCAAGATGCATTGATGCAATGAAGGGGGAAACCACACAATTGATTTTCTCCTCTGTGGCTAATTTGAGGACCCTCTGCACAATGTTGAAGCATTTGTGAACTCTCTGCACTTTGTTGATGCAGACCCTCTGCACAATGTTGTGGTGCTCATGGAAGAAGTAGAACATATCCTAAACTTAGTACTCACCTGAAGACATATGATTTGACCAACCCTATTGAATCACTGACATGATCTTTCAGGAAAGTGGGTCTGTGCCCATGGTAGCTGTAACATCATGTGCTGTAAATGCCAAATATTTTGAGGTTTGCTACAGAATGTTAGCCAATGCAAACACAAGAGCCTCTTGTTGACGAAATACAGTGCCAGGCCCCTAGCAGCTGTGATAGCTCATCAGCATTTGCATGTGAGGCTATGAAGCGTTAGTGGATGTCATATTGGTAATTACTTAGAAAGAGAAGCGGTGGCAATCAGTGGGCAGTTTTATCTGGTAACACACACACAAACACACACACACACACACACACACACACACACACACACACGTTATTTTCTTTAAGTATTCTGAATTGTATACAGTAGCAAGTCAAGTTTGCAAAACAGGTTTTATACTTTATAAGGTAACCAGTTTTGATATATGTTAAGATCATCCTCAGACTGATTTGTCTATAAAATAAAAGACAATATACTATAAAGGGGAAGAGGTACAACAAATAGTAACTACAATATTTCACATGAATGATCAACTGAAACAGTATACATCACATTGATGCCGATATGATGAGCATGCAGTGACTGCTAAACAGCAAAGAGAACACTGTGAGTTATAAAGGGTAAGCCCCATCCATCGCCTGCAGCTTTAGCACATCTTGAGCCGAGATGCATCATACAGTAAAAGATAAGATAAAATATAAATGACCCATTATGGATATAAAAAGGCATTTTGTTGACTATATAACTTAGTTCCCATGTTATTAATAAAGATAAATTATAAATATTTAACAGTAAAAGATTAAGTATTAATAAAGATAAATTGTAAGTATTTAACAGTAAAAAGAAATTGACTGTCGAAAAAAAACCTGCCATCTACTGGCAGTTGATAACGATAAAACAGTATATCTCATGTAGATTTAAATTTTTTTTTTGTTGTTGTTGTTCATTCATGTAAAATATTGTAGGTAATATTAGTTGTACTGTTCCCTGTGTAGCATATTCTCTTTTATTTACACACAAATCAGTCTGAGGTTTATCTTAGCATAGATCGAAACCAGTTATCTTATTATAAAATAAAGTGTGAAACGTTTTTGCAAACTTGACTGATATTTTCATATTAATTTAAAAATTCTCTAGAATTGAGGAACAAATATGATCACATTGACAAGGATCTTAAGACTAGTACATAGCAAACTGTAGCTACAATGACAATCACTGTGCTTATAGACTTTTACACATACCTCTCTATTGATACGCCACAATTCACCATACATTTTGTGGCAGAGGGTACATTTCATTTTCTGTTCCCCTCCACTGAGGGAAAAATGAATGCTTGTACACCTCTGTAAGAGCCCTAATTCTTCTTACAGTAAAGGTATTATGTGAATGACAGGTAGTATATGAATTGTACGTGTGTAATGAACACTGAATAACAACTATTGGCATAGTTATTTTGTGTTCTTTCAGTGGTTCTGTATATAGTGTCTAGTCAGTCTTGTTTTTTCCAGATGTTGAGTCTTGTGACGATATGATTAATTTTTAAATCAATGTTAATAAAATGTAAAATAATAAAATTAAATAAAAATAATGTAAAAAAAAAAAAAAAACAACCACAAGTGTTCTGATGCTAATACACAATATTAACAACACCATACAAGTCCTCTGTAAACCTTTTCAACCCCAAATTTTATTAATTTATGAAAAACAAATCTTTGCATATTTCTGTACACAATGATTGAAATAATTTTTTGTTTTTGGAGGGAAATTTGGAATGACTCCATAGGGCATGATTGTTTTGTTTTTTTGTGTGTTTCTTTTATCATAACAAACATCTTTGTCTGATTGTTTACTACTGATTTAGACATTTGACAATAATTTATTAATGAAATTTTCAAATTACTCTGTTTCCTTTAGCTTCATATAATAATTTGAAAGTCTTGATGCATGTACTACAACTTAGACATTAAGAAACAATACATACAGTATTTTGTCAATGCATCACACTCTGATACTTGCAGTTTCCTCAAAGTAGAAAACCTAGTCAAAATGAATTTTGGGAAGTCCTGTAGTATTGCAACTTCCTGGAAGATTAAAATTGTGTGTCGGAACCTGGACTCGAATCTCGGACCTTTGCCTTTCATGGGCAAGCGCTCTACCAACTGAGCTATCCCAACACGACTCATGATGTGAGGTGGCATTGTGAGACGTGTTGAGATAGCTCAGTCGGTAGAGCACTTGCGTGCCAAAGGCAAAGGTCCGAGGTTCGAGTCCCGGTTCCAGCACACAATTTTAATCTGCCAGGAAGTTTCATATCACGCACACTCAGCTGCATAGTGAAAGTTTCATCCTGTAGTATTGTTTACAATCTTTGGACAAATGGGTCGGGCCCAATGGTCTTGGGGTAAAGTGCTAGACTGGAAACAGAAGGGTCGCGGGTTTGAAACGTGGTTTGACCTCGGATTTTTTTCAGTCTGGGCTTTAGCCCATTCTTCACCACTCAATGATGTGGGGAGTCACCAGAAATGACATATGATTCAGATTCCAGGTTAAGCTGTAGGTCCCCAATATCCGGACGGGTAACTGGAATAGGCTAGGGACATGCAAGTCACTGAAGTGACATCCAATTGAAAGACTTGCACCAGGCCAATGAGCCACACAATGTTGTTGTTATGGAGAAATGGTTGTGCCTAGAAGAACAGATATGGCCATATGGCAACACCGGGAGGTAATGGGTTAATGTTAGGGTGGGTATTCTTGTGAGTCAGTTAACAAGTACACAGTGCTGACACTTATAATTATAAATCTGATATTGAAATCAATGAAATACATTTTGAGCACATATTTTGCAAAGGTAACCATGAAATGTATTTGAAAAAGCATGATTTTTTCTAGGATCTATAAAGAAATAGAAGAGATTTTGGAAATATGTTAATATAGTCTTTTCTTTTCCTTTTTCATTGAGAAAACTCTTGTGTCGTGTACATCATTATTAATACCACATTCTTTAGATTGTTACATTACATAATAGAAAATAGAAACAATAAGACATAGGAGTCAGTGAGTCAGTACTTCCTCTTTATGTCAGCCTTAACTAGATTTACATAGTTTGTCACATTCAAATGTTCAAATGTTTGTAGAGCTTATGGGACTTAACTATGGGGTCATCAGTCCCTAAACTTACAAACTACTTATGAACTAGCTAATACTAAGGACAGCACAAATATCCATGCCCGAGAGGGGATTCGAACCCCCGACCGTAGTGGCCGTGCAGACCGTGACTGGTGCGCCGCAGTCCCCTCGGCCACCGCGGCCAGCTGTCAACATTCCCTTAATAAATTATTATGAGTATTTGTTTACCCTTTTACAGACAATAGTTTTTATTATGATATGAAAAACAAATTCAAATATATTTATTTGCTATTTTCAGGAAGATCGCTTATCAATACTGAAAGTTCTAAGCCGGAAAGTTGTTCTTTCTGATGATGTGAAACTTTCAGAGATAGCTCAGAAATCGCCTGGCTTTACAGGAGCTGACCTTCAGTCATTACTGTATACAGCACAAATAATGTCTGTGGAAGAACAACAAGGTATGATTTTAACTTACGTTTAATTTATAGCTTTCCTAGTCATTATCAGTATTAGCTTTTGTCTTAATAAAACCTGACCTTTTTTGTATCTAAATCAGGTCATACTAATAACAGAAAGTGTAGGTTGGAATTCAACAATACAGGGTGTTCCAAAAATAATATACATATTACAAAGCATTATTTTATCCAAACTATTGATAGCTGCACCTCAGCTTGGTTACTGGAGAAACGAATATATACAGTCTAGTTTTTATTAATAGCTGCTAGATGTCAGTTGTCCTCTGCTTTGCTTGATAACTGTCATATGTTTAAAATGGTTAATCCGCAGAAGAAATCATATTGTGTTCGTCAGTTTGCAAAGTGCTGTTCCATGATTACAGTGCAAAAACACTTCAGGTTGAGCTACCAAATTGATCCTTCGAATGGGTGGAATATTCACAAATGGTATTGACAGTCTGTAGATACAGGATGTGCGTGTAAAGGAAAGAGTCCTGGCTGCCTTCATGTTCCTGAAGAAATTGTTGTATGAATTTAAACTGCTTTCCAATGTAGTCCTTCAACATCAACTTGTTGTGCCAGTTAGGAGTTACAACTGCCTACAACAATAATTTGGTGTGTTTTGAGACGTTCTTTGGTTATGAAGCCACAGAAGTTACAAATTTTACAAGCTCTGCATCCTGATGACAAATGCAAATGTGTGGATTTTTGTAATGAGATTCTTGATGCTATTGACAATTATAAGATTTTCACACAATGTATTGTATTCAGCGATGAAGCTACTTTCCATATTAGTGGTCAGATTAACAAACCCAATATTCAGATTTGGGGCCTGCAGAACCCACATGCAGTCATAGAACATGTACGAGATTCACCCACAGCCAATGTGTTTTGTGCAATATCCCAATTATCTGTTTACAGCCCATTCTTGTTTGATGGAAACATAGTTTTTCTTGGTAATGAGGATCACCCTGTGGCTAAACACGCCTTGGTGCATGGCCAGCACATCTTGGCACAGTGTTACACCATCCGGGTTATCTGGATACTTCCCACTGACACCAATCCTTCAGAACTCCGGAGATGGGAACTAGACCTTCAGCATATTCTCTCTTCCCGTTGCCCACCTGGTCTCAATCTCCGCTAAATTCAAATTCCCGCCCACCATGTTTAACATCTTTGCCTCGGTTCTCTGGACATAGCCTCTGCCTCAAGTATTATCTCTGTCCAACTTCTTTGCTTTCTACAGCATGTCTGCCTAAGGCGTGTTTGCGTCTGTGTATATGTGTGGGTGGGTGTGTATTTATTTACTTTTCTTTTTTCCCCCCAAGGTAAGTTTTTCCTTTCCTGGGATTGGAACGGCTCCTTACCCACTCCCTTAAAACCCTCATCCTTTCCTTTTCCCTCTCCTTCCCTACTCTGCCTGAAGAAGCAACTGGGTTGTGAAAGCTTGTGTTTGTGTGTGTGGGTGGGTGTTTTATTTGTTACTATCACTACCTCTGCTCCTTTGCCTGGTAAGTAAACTTCATATATATTTGTTGGTAATTTGGATCACCCTGTAGCTAAACACGCCTTGGGGCACGGCCAGCACAACTTGGCACAGTGTTGCACCTTCCGGTTTATCTGGATACTTCCCACCGACACCAATTCTTCAGAACTCCAGAGATGGGAACTAGACCTTCAGCATATTTTCTCTTCCCATTGGCCACCTGGTCTTAACGTCCGCTAAATTCGAATACCCGCCCACCATCTTTAACATCTTAACATCTTTGCCTTGGTTCTCTGGACAGAGCCTCTGCCTCAAATGGTATCTCTGTCTAACTTCTTAACTACTTTGCTTTCTACAGTATGTCTGCCTAGGTGTATCTGCGTTTGTGTAAATATGTGTGTGTGTGTGTGTGTGTGTGTGTGTGTGTGTGTGTGTGTGTGTATTTGTTCACCTTCCTTTTCTTCCCCCAAGGTAAGTCTTTCCTCTCCCGGGATTAGAATGGCTCCTTACCCCCTCCCTTAAAACCCTCATCATTTCCTTTTCCCTCTCCTTCCCTTCTGCCTGAAGAAGCAACTGGGTTGCGAAAGCTTGTGTGTGTCTGTGTGTGTGTGTTTTATTTGTTACTATCACTACCTGTGCTCCTTCGCCTAGTAAGTAGACTTCATCTATTTTTTTACATATATCATATATTTTTCCTGTTAGAAATTCTCTCTCTCTCTCTCTCTCTCTCTCTCTCTCTAGTTAGGTTCAAAAGGATGAAACTAATATTATAGGAGACTTTCCTGGTGGGAAAAATATGTATAAAATAAAGATTTTTGACTTACCTAAAGTACAGGCTCGTCAACAGAAACATAAAAAACACACAAACATTCGAGCTTTTGCCACCAGTGGCAGCTTCTTTGGGAAAATGAGGAAGGAAGGAGAGGAGAAAGGAAAGGATATGGGTTTTAAGGAAGTGGAAAAGGAGCCATTCCAATCCCAGGAGTGGAAGGACTTACCTTAGGGGACAAAAAGAAGTGTTTGCATGTGGATATGTGTGTGTGTGTGTGTGTGTGTATTTGTTTACCTTCCTTTTGGCCCCTAAGGTAAGTCCTTCCACTCCTGGGATTGGAATGGCTCCTTTTCCACTTCCTTAAAACCCGTATCCTTTCCTTTCTCCTCTCCTTCCTTCCTCTTTTTCCCGAAGAAGCTGCCACTGGTGGCGAAAGCTCGAATGTTTGCGTGTTTTTGTGTGTGTTTTATGTTTCTGTTGATGAGCCTGTACTTTAGGTAAGTCAAAAATATAAAAATAGAAAAGAGATGACTTACCAAAAGGACCGGCTCATCGATAGATACGAATAAAATCACACACAAACACACATATACAAGCTTTCGCCACCACTGGTAGCTTCTTCAGGAAAAAGAGGAAAAAAGGGGAGGAGAAAGGGAAGGATATGGGTTTTAAGGAAGTGGAAAAGTAGTCATTCCAATCCCAGCAGTGGAAGGACTTACCTTAGGGGACAAAAAGGAAGGTAAACAAATACACACACACTAACACATATCCAAACGCAAACACACCTAGACAGACATTTGTAAAAAGCCTATTTTCATAAGAAATTATATACTCACCAGGCGAAGGAGCACAGTTGTAACAGCATCACAAATAAATAAATGAATACTCACACACACACACACACACACACACACACACACACACACACACACAAACACAAACACAAGCTTTCGCAACCCAGATGCTTCTTCAGGCAGAACGGAAGGAGAGGGAAAAGGAAATGATGAGGGTTTTAAGGAAGGGGGTAAGGAGCCATTCCAATCCCGGGAGAGAAAAGACTTACCTTGGGGGGAAAAAAGGAGGGTAAACAAATGCACACACACCCACACATTCACACAGACACAAGTACACCTAGGCAGACACCTGCCTAGGTGTACTTGTGTCTGTGTGAATGTGTGGGTGTGTGTGTGTGGGGGGGGGGGAGGGTGCATTTGTTTACCCTCCTTTTTTCCCCCAAGGTAAGTCTTTCCTCTCCCGGGATTGGAATGGCTCCTTACCCCCTTCCTTAAAACCCTCATCATTTTCTTTTCCCTCTCCTTCCCTTCTGCCTGAAGAAGCAACTGGGTTGCGAAAGCTCGTGTGTGTGTGTGTGTGTGTGTGTGTGTGTGTGTGTGTGTGTATTCATTTATTTGTGATGCTGTCATACCTGTGCTCCTTCGTCTGGTGAGTAATCTTCATCGTTTATATTATAGAAGGAGACCTTCCAGGTGGGAAAATGGTATAAAATAAAGATTTTTGACTTACCTAAAGTACAGGCTCGTCGATAGGAACACCAAACACACACAAAAACACACAATCATTCGAGCTTTCGCCACCAGTGGTGGCTTCTTCGGGAAAAAGAGGGAGGAAGGAGAGTAGAAAGGGAAGGATACGGGTTTTAAGGAAGTGGAAAAGGAGCCATTCCAATCCCAGGAGTGGAAGGACTTACCTTAGGGGACAAAAAGGAAGGTAAACAAATACACACACACTCACACATATCCACATCCAAACACACTTAGGCAGACATTTGTAGAAACCAAAGAAGTTCTGATATCTCCAGCAGAGGCTATGAGTACAGGATAGTAAATCTTTGACAAGGGCTGTTTGGTTGAATTTGGGAGTAGGGCTAAAGGTGAGGCCTTTGGATAGGACAGAGGTTTCAGTTTGGGAGAGCGGTTTAGAGGAGATGTTAACTACTGAATTGGGATGTCGTGGTTCCGGATTGTGTGCAGTAGGATTTAAAGGTTTGGGGGGGAGTGGAGCTGGAAGTGGGAGATTGAGTAGATGGGAGAGACTGGGTTTCTGTGCAATAAGAGGAGCTTGAGGTTTACGGGAGTGGTTGTTGAGGGAGTGTGTGTTGAGGGAGAGTGTATTGCCTTTCCGGAGGTGGGTGACAAGGAGTTGGGATAGTTTTTTGAGGTGGAGGGTGGCATGTTGTTCTAATTTCCGGTTGGCCTGTAGGAGGATGTTCTGAACTGTGGGTGTGGATGCGGAAGTGGAAAGGTTGAGGATTTTGATTTGGGATAGGAGTTGACAGGTGTGTTCATTGGCAGAGTTGATGTATAGGTTAAGGATTAGGCGGGTGAGGGCTGTGGATTGTTATGTTTGGAATTGGTGCAGGGCTTGATGAAAGGATGGGTTACAGCCGGAGATGGGAACTTTTATTGTGAGGCCCTTGGGGGTTATGCCAAATGTTAGACATGCCTGAATAAACAAAATGTGGGACCGTAATCTGGCGAGGATGAAAGCATGCTTGCGGAGGGAATGTAGGTAAAACTTGATGGGGTCCAGGTAGGGTAACATAATGTATGGAATGGAAAAGTGAGAACTATGTGTTGAATAAATGACTACAAAGTATTTAGAAAGGAAAGAAAAATTTTTGAAGGTGGATAGATAGCGAAAGGATTCAGCAAAGAAAATAGAAATCTATAAAGTTGTTCAAGAGAGTTGTTGAAGTTGAACCTGGTGGAAACTGAGGTCAACTACAGTTGGTTAACAACGTAATGCACAATAGTTTGGTGGTTGTATTGGCGTCCAAAACAAGTTACAGGGAGGAGAAAATCAAAGGAAAGCGTATTATAATGACTAATTAGTAGTGGCAGATTACGACTATGAGGTAGACAATAATCTGAGGAAGGAATAATAGGGTTAAAAACGTATGAAAGTTACTGAATAATGAACGGGAATGTCGGAAGAATGAACGGAAATGTGGAAAAATGGGGTTCGGAAATAATAATAATAATAATAAGCTGGCGAAGGAATAATAGGGTTAAAACGTTATTGAAAAATGAACGGGAATGTCGGAAAAATGAACGGAAATGTGAAAAAACTGGAATCGGAAATGATAATAATAATAATCTGACGAAGGAATAATAGGATTAAAACGGATAGAAAGTTATTGAAAAATGAACGGGAATGTCGGAAGAATGAACGGAAATGTGGAAAAACGGAAATCGGAAGTAATAGTAATAATAAGCTGACGAAGAATAATAGGGTTAAAACGTATAGAAAGTTTAGAAAAATGATCGCGAATGTCGGAAGAATGAACGGAAATGTGGAAAAACGAGAATCGGAAATAATCGCGAAGTTTCTAGGAAAAGCCGAAAATGGTTAATATAGGTTATTGTAAAATGGAGTTGTGAAATAGTATTACCACAGTAAATGTGGATAACGAGTAGATATTATACAGGAGAAGCAGTGATGAAAGCGGTTAATAACAAAAAATAAATAAAATAATAATGATGAAAAGCGAAAACGAAAAGTCGTTAGTCGTATTATTAGTGAAGGTTCAGAAGTCAATACTGATTGTTGTATGTGGCTAATTTGGCCAGGAGAAAAATGAACTAAAATGAGAGCGAATATAGGGTGAGAATATAAGGTAAAATAAAAACAGAAGGAGAAAGTAAGAGGACAGAAAAGATTTCGAAAGGCAACAGAGCAATAATGAACGTAAGTAATTGTTAGGTTCAAAAGGATGAAACTAATATTATAGAAGGAGACCTTCCAGGTGGGAAAATGGTATAAAATAAAGATTTTTGACTTACCTAAAGTACAGGCTCGTCGATAGGAACACCAAACACACACAAAAACACACAACCATTCGAGCTTTCGCCACCAGTGGTGGCTTCTTCGGGAAAAAGAGGGAGGAAGGAGAGGAGAAAGGGAAGGATACGGGTTTTAAGGAAGTGGAAAAGGAGCCATTCCAATCCCAGGAGTGGAAGGACTTACCTTAGGGGACAAAAAGGAAGGTAAACAAATACACACACACTCACACATATCCACATCCAAACACACTTAGGCAGACATTTGTAGAAACCAAAAGCTTTTCACAAATGTCTGCCTAGGTGTGTTTGCGTTTCGATATGTCTGAGTGTGTGTGTATTTGTTTACCTTCCTTTTTTTCCCCTAAGGTAAGTCCTTCCACTCCTGGGATTGGAATGACGCCTTTTCCACTTCCTTAAAACCCATATCCTTCCCTTTTCCTCCCCTTTTTTCCTCTTTTTCCTGAAGAAGCTGCCAGTGGTGGTGAAAGCTTGTATGTGTGATTTTATTTGTTTCTCTCGACGAGCCAGTCCTTTTGGCAAGTCATCTCTTTTATATTTTTATTTGTGTGTATATATATATATATATATATATATATATATATATATATATATATATATATATAATTTTTCCTGCTAGGAATTTTTCGTCTTAATATTTGTATACATATAGAGTTAGTAACTTTCATTCAGTTAATACTAAACAGAAATTGAATCTCCATTTGGATCACACATCCTTGTTGCTTGTACAGACAAGTGTGTAATATTATGATGCCTCCATTTTTAATAAGATGCCACAAGAATTCAGAAAGCTTAGTAATAATCTACTCACTTTCAAGACTAAACTGAAATGTTTCCTCATGGCTCAGTCTTTCTATTCTCTTGAGGAATTCCTGGAAAAATTAAGTTCATTTCTGTGTTATGTTATTGGTTCTTAAACTTAGACTTGCTGTGTGTGTAGGATTACTATACATTTCACATTATCAGTTATTACTGCATTGTTAGAGTCTGATGTACTGACTCGTTCCATGACTATGGAAACTTGCTCTCAACTTGGTCCTGGGGAGAACGATAAATATAAATAAATAAATAAATAAAATTAAAATATTTATTTTCTTTGGTGGTGGGGGAGGGGGGGATGTGGTGGAAGGAAGAGGCTTTAGAAGAGAGAGTAGTTTGAGGAGGTCTGTGTAGCATTTTATTAGCTATTTATAATATCAGACAGTTGAAAGTCAGGGTTGGAATATCAAAAAGATTATGAAAGGATATGTTGATATTCATTGTAAAGATGACATGCTGTGCCATATTTGCCTTTTCAAAGATGTACTCTTGTTCTATTGATCCCTGAAATGGAACCACTTCCAGTCGCTGCTAAAATCCTTATGCGTTACCCATAATCTCTACCTAGCATCCCACCCTAATAACACATTGTGTACTCCCTAAAAATCCACTGGTCACCTAATTGTGGCTGGAAAATTGTGAAAAATCACAGTTCACCCATGGCACATGCTCTGATATTCAGTAAACCAGTGCACAATTATGACTTATGGTGGTACAATATTGTGTATTTCTTTCTACATATAGCTTTCAAGCTCCATTCATACAGATTTATTTTTAATTCTTACCATAATTAATATTCATAGAAATTTATCACAGAAGGTTTATTTGTTTATTTATCCTTCTTTTTGTGCTTCATAAGTTTTCTTATTTATATTAATCAATCACTCTTGCAGGTTTAACAGAAACTGTAGTTGACTTTAAAGAATCACTTGGTGCTCCAATCACTCAAAAACCAGAGGTATGTACCAATTTAGTATGTGTGTTTCGCTTGATCAAGTCTTACATGATGGAATAGCATAAGTAGCATATAATTGCTGAAAACTGTCTTGGAAATGATCCTTGTTGATAATATATTAAATTTTACACAGTCTATGGGAACTTCATGTTGAATTGAACAATATAAGCTTGCAACTCATTGCAATGTACCAAGCTTCAGCAGGCACATAAAAAGGCAATCTCTCTCTCTCTCTCTCTCACACACACACACACACACACACACACACACACACACACACACACACACACACAAAATAAATAAATAAATAGCTTTAAGCCACAGCCTTCATCAGTACCGCAAATACACTTTAATACAATCACAGAAGCACAAACACACAACCATCAGGTGGGTTTGACGGAGGACATCGAAAGAATCCAAAGAAGCGTAGCTCGTTTCGTATTGTCATGATACAGGGGAGACAGCGTTACGGAAATGATAGAGGATCTGGGATGGGAATCATTGCAACAACGGCACTTATCGCTGCAGTGTGGTCTACTTGCAGAACTCCAATCGCCAACATTCTTCTCCGAATGCGAAAATATATTGTTGACTCCCACTTACATAGGTAGAAATGACCATCAGAATAAAATACGAGAAATCAGAGCTCAAACAGAGAGAGTCAGGTGTTCTTTCTTCCTGCATGCTATTTGAAAAGGAAATGGGAGATAAAATAGTATAACAGTGGTTCGATGAACCCTATGGCAGGCACTTAAATGTGATTTGCAGATCATCTCTTTCTGCTGCATTCCGAGTATTGCTTCACAGTGTGTGCAACTCAGGGTGAAGTGGAGCTGGTTTGGAAGGGGAGGGAAGGGAAAGGAGGGATACAGGGCAAGGGTAGTGTTGGATATTGATATGTCCGCACACCGTTTAATTAAAAACCGTGCCGACACTAGTGCTACAGGCCACCGCCTAGTGTGCCACGGGCACAGCACACAGTCAGCATAGTACTTGGTGACAAGTCGGTCGTATTGCACACATGTTCCACGGCCTCTTTATTGACCCCTGTTCTACGGATGCAGTGTCTGATCTCTTCCTTATTTCTCTAGAGTAATCGTATGTGTGTTTCCTTCATCCTCTATGAATACTCTGGACCCTGTGTTACTTCAGCTGCAGCAACAGCAACTGCTGCAGCAGCAGCAGCATAAACAGCATTAACTAAATTGTTGACTAAATTGTGTAACGACATGGTGCCATCGGGTCCACCTCCTTTTCTTTCCTATGATGAGACCATGGAAGAATGGGACAAGTATGAGCCTTGTTTACGTCAACACTTTCAGGCCTTTGGTGTTACAAACACTACGTTGTGTAGTGCCTTGTTTCTTTCATGGTGTTCTCCTCAGGTGTCTCGAGTTTTGTGTAAACTGATGCCGTTGCGTGATCCAACTGCCCTTTCTTTTGATGAGATGTGTTCTTTGCTTTCTGGGTATTACTGCCAGCGGACAAATACAGTGATCTCTAGTATGGAATTCTAACAATGTCATAAACAACCCAATCAGATGTACTGGGCCTGGGCAGTCGAACTGCAGGGGCTTAGCCATGGTTGTAATTTTATTTTGGACATTCACAAGGAATCCTATGCAGATCACATGTTTTTGGACGTTATCCAATGCTTGGCTTCTGACAGGGAAATCTGCGACCGTTCCCTCCAGCAGGATGACCCCACCTTGGCTGATGTTTTGAAAATTGCTTAGGCTTTTGAGGTTATGCGGGCGGCGACCTGCACTATCAATATAGGGGGAATGTTTCCGCTGTTCAACTGCCCGATTCTACTCAGCCCCCTTCTACTAATGTGATGGGGGAGGTGGCGGCAGTGACGTCAAACCATCCACTCCAGTCACAGGCCCGACAACAGAACAGCTCAGCGCAACAGTGCAGTCAACAGCCTTCTCGCTCCGGTAAATGGGTGGTGCCATTCACATCTTGTCCTGAATGTTTTTATGTACATGAACATAATGATTGCCTGTGTCATTGGGCTACATGTCGGCATTGTAGGAAAAAGGGGCACATGTCTTCATGCTGCCAAGCTTTTCATTGAAGTACCTGTTCTGAACTGTGCGTTGCAGATGCAGGTAGACACGGTGGCGGTAGCCACATTATTGATCTCTCAGACATACATATATCTTGGATCACCCCCCCCCCCCCCACCCTGCAACCGGCATCATGGAAGCTTTTGAGTTACAACCAACAGTCTATTCCTGTGTTAGGTCAATTCACAGCCCCAGCAACTTATCATTCAGTGGTCCGTACAATCATGTTTTTAGTAGTGGATCAAGCCTCGACAGCCAACCTGTTTGGTATGGATGCTTTTCAAGCCTTCGGGCTCTCTATATCCAATGAAGTTCATTTAGTATTGGACCAAGTGCTGTATCTGTCTTTAGAGTCTCTTTGTTGTGAATATACTCCTGTTCTCACCAGGACTGGATTGTGTTTCCTCCTTTCTAGCTCACATTATCATGAAACCAACAGTCTGTCAACATTTCTTCTGGTTACATGAGATACCCGTTGCTCTTAAAGCAGAGGTAAAAAAGGAATTGGACCACCTTAAAGATGCCGTGTTATTCGCCCAGTTGCGTCTAGTGTCTGGGTCACAACATTAGTAGTCATTGTCAAACCCTCTGGCAAACTCCACATTTGACATAAACACATACCCTCTGCCTTGACACAATGAATTGCTCTTGGAATTGTCTGGTGGACAATATTTCTCAAAAAAAGACCTGGTGGAAGCATACTTACAACTGCCGTTAGACGAGGAGTTGCAAAGCAAACTGGAAGTCAACATCCCGTTTGGACGCCATCAATACTTATGTCTTTCCTTTGGGGTTGCAAGTGTACTGGCTGTTTTCCAGTGCTTTTTAGAGAAACTTACACACCCGATTCCAGGATGTATCAACTGTTTGGATGACATTTTTGTCACTGGGAACACTAATGAGGAACATGTGAACAATTTGCAAACCTGCATTCATTATCCTGTATCTCATGTCTTCCTTGCAACTGTGTGTTGCCACTTACAATATCCCCTTAATTAATTACTTCATTTTCTCGTATCTTTTTCCTGTTTTTTCCTATATTTAGTTTTTCCTTTTTTCCTATTTTATTTTTCCTTATTATTCTTATCATTTCAAATCCCCTAACTCCCTCGCCATACTCCTCTGCACCTCCCTTTTATCCTTTCCTGCCCCTTCCGTTCACTATATTCATTGCCACAATTCAAATTCCCACCTATCAGAGCCTTTGTAGTCCATCATACAACGCAGAACTTTCCATCCTCATCTTTACACGGTATCCTTCCCCCTCCACACCCAACCTCACTCACAGTCTAGATGCTTGTGGTGCTGGAATGGCTGGATATGGTGGTTGTGTGTATAGTTGTCCGAGTGATTGTGTGAATGTATGTGTTTCTTTTTCTGAGAAAGGCCATGGCCGAAAATTTAAGTTGTGTGAATGTGATTATCTATTTTTGTGACTGTGAGCAGCTCAGTGAGCCTCTTTACGGTGAGTTGTTATCTATTTTCCATTATTAACAAGAACAACAAAAAATATGTATATGGAAATCACTAAAAAACATAATTGTTCTCATTTCTTGAAGTTTGTTGACATGAATGTGATAAATTTCATGTTATTTCAGTTTATCTTGAGTCATTTCATGAAAATATTTGAAGTAGATTGAAAAATTTCACATACTGTGAAATTACGTTTCACTATTTTAAAAAAACAAATGCAGCATACTTAAATGCCATATTTACTGGGAACAAGTACAGTAGTTTTTGAGTTATAATAATGGAAAGTCGAGGTTGGAATTACTAATGTAGTAAGGACAATTTACAACTCACCGCAAAGACGTGGGGATGAGCTGTGACAGGCACAAACAAAAGACACACACATACAACACTTTCAGCTATCGGCTATCTTCTTCAGAAAATAGAACACTCAAGCAATCACACAGGCACACAACACAGTCATACAACCATCTCCTCTGGCTGCCGCACTTCGAATCACGCTCTGCAGCGAATCGGTGATGGGAGGGGAGGGAAAGGGGAGAGGGGATAGGAAGGTTACGTCACGGTGGTGGGGATGGGTTAGATGGGAATAACGAGATGCAGCTTAGGAATGGAGTGGGGAGGCGGGTGAGGGGAGAAATTAAAATAAAATAAAGTAAAGTAAAATAAATATATATACAAAATGCGTGCACACCTAAAGTACAAAAGACTGCATACACACACACGCATGCATACACACACATGATCGCACATTCACACCACTCAAAATAGGCAAGGTTTTGGATATAGAGGTAGGAACTGTAAGGTATGGAGAGAGAGAGAAAAAAAAAAAAAGGAAAGTTATCGTAGGTGAGGCCTGGTTGGTTTCGGGATTGGAGAATGTATTGTAGGGTTAACTCCCATCTGTGCAGTTCAGAAAAGCTGGTGGTGGATGGGAGGATCCATGATGGCCCGGGTTGTGAAGCAGCCATTGAAATCAAGCATGTGCTCCGTTGCATGCTGTGCTACAAGGTGGTCCACCTTGTGAGACTTTAACTTTTCCCAGCGTAATGAATGTTCAAACAACTTACGGGTATGCTGCCGGGTGACGTCGTCGACAGTCGCCGACGTCACCCGGCAGCATACCCTTAAGTTGTTTGAATGGTCCACCTCGTTTTTGGCCACAGTTTGGCCACAGCGTGCAGTAGACCACATGCTTGATTTCAATGGCTGCTTCACAACCCGGGCCATCTGGATCCTCCCATCCACCACCAGCTCTTCTAAACTGCACAGATGGGAGTTATCCCTACAAAACATACTCCAATCACAAAATCAACCAGGCCTCAACCTATGATAACTTCCCTATTTTTTTTTTTTTTTCTCCTTCTTCTTCTTTTTTCTCTCCATATCTTACAGTTCCTACCTATATATCCCAAATCTCACCTATTTTGAGTGGTATGTGAATGTGCGATCGTGTGTGTGTGTGTGTGTGTGTGTGTGTGTGTGTGTGTGTGTGTGTGTGTACAAAAAGGAATCAAACGCTGGACAACATCCAAGGAACAAACTATTTGGACATGTAAATCTTGGCTATCGACAGGAAAAAGTGTAAGAGGTTTACCCCGTGACAAGACTTGCAACAAGACATAACACCTATCATAATTTTAATACTGCTTCATTTTTGTCAAACACTTGCAAGTAAACAAGTTCAGTTTACAAAATTCTGTAATTTTGCTAACAAAATTATTCTACATTTCCTTCTACATTATTGGGCATGGTCTTCTTCAGTGGCGTAGCGTCCTATGTTCACTAGTTCAGTGAAGCTCCGGAAAAAGATTGTTCTGAAAAAATGTAAATAAATAAATAAAATAAAGGTGTTTTTAAACTATCTTTTTTGGTTTCATTCTTCTGTCAGATCACTTTATATGCATGTTCAAGGTATTTTTATCTCATGAGAAACGTTTTACATCCCAGAGACAGCACGTATCTGAGTTGTAGTGAGACCACCTATATAGGCGGCAATGGCCACAGCCTTGTAAGACACATGTACAGCTGAGGTTCAAATTCTCTTCTGTACCCCCTGAAGGCAGCATACTGGTCCTCCTGCAGCAGGGAGGGGCGAGGGGAAACACCACTTTTAGCATTGGCATTGGAGGTGGTAGAGCCATTAGTTCCTGGCTACTAGAGCTGTGGCAGTTATGCACGAATGGTCCTGAAGCAAGGAAATGTCTTCAGAAGATGTGATCATGAATAATAATGTAGTCACTACTCCACCTAGCAAGAATAACTGTATGGTTAACGGCGTTGGCGGTGTCAAAGATAGTGGGTTTGAAACTGATTACAAGTGATTTTTTTAACCCAATCTTGTTTTTAACAGATATGAGAACAACAAGGACTTTTGTATTGTTATTTGCCACATATCTTTGGATGTTTTTGCAAATGTGTCACGATTTTGAGGGTAAACAACATTTATACTCTTCATTGTTACAAATATTTAACTGTTTGAGAAGATGTGGGGAAGAGCAACCTTTGCACTTTTGTAATGTTAGGATTGGGTAATGCTTACAGTGTGACGTGACCTGAAGGTTGCTTGTCTCTTCAGCATAACAATGCATTGTGTTAGTCACTTACCAGTGCAATCAGTTACATACTATGTTTTAGTGTTCATATACATATTCATATGCCCTTGGTGTTTATTATCAAAGAAAAATCAATAACATTCAGTATGTTTTAGAAACAAATTTCTCACCTTTAAGCTTGGAAGAAAAGTGTGAAATAAAAAAAGCGTGGTAGGCCGACACCACTGCTCAAGTTGAATGAAGCGCAAACAAGCTGAGGTAAGGTATTCCGCAGATCTTTTAACAAAATTAATCTAAAGGGGAGAGGGAGGGGGACAAACTGGGATGCTCTCTCCCTGGCGCCACTCGCAGAGGTGCGCTTTAGTGTAAATTTGGTGTCATCAATGTTCAATGTGCTGAGTAGGGGGAGGGGGGGGGGGTCACCATCAATATCCGACTCTGACAGAAGTGAACCTTCAGTGATATGAAGCAACAGCCACCACTCATCTTCTTAGTCTCCACAATTGATACACTGCTCCCAGCATCAATTCGACTTCCAGAAACTGTTTTGCTACTGCATGCCTCTTGCTATATCTACATCTACATCTATATTGGATACTCTGCAAATCACATTTAAGTGCCTGGCAGAGTGTTCATACTCGAATAGCGCGCGGGAAGAAAGAACACCTGAATCTCTCTGTTCGAGCTCTGATTTCTCATATTTTATTCTGATGATCAATTCTGCATATGTAAGTGGGAGTCAACAATATATTTTCGCATTTGGAGGAGAATGTTGGGGATTGGAGTTTCGCAAGTAGCCCACGCCGCAGCGATAAGCGCCGTTGTTGTAATGATTCCCATCTCAGATCCTGTATCATTTCCGTAATGCTGACTGCCCTGTATCGTGACAATACGAAACGAGCTGCCCTTCTTTGGACTCTTTCGATGTCCTCCGTCAAACCCACTTGATAAGGATCCCACACTGGGCTGCAATACTCCAAAAATGGATGGTTTTGATCTTCAAATGATTTTACTAGAAGGTAAATGACGGCGTCATCTGCAAACAACCTAAGAGAGCTACTTAGATTTTCCCCTAAATCGTTTATGTAAATAAGGTACAGCATAGTACCAATAACACTACCCTGTGGAACGCCCGATATCACCTCTGTTTTATTCGATGCCTTACCATTGATTACTACGAACTGTGTCCTCTCTGACAAGAAATCCCCTATCCAATCGCTAATTTGGGGCGCCAGGAGGAGGGGGGGGGACAAGGAACCAGAACACTCCAATGGGGAAAAGTGTGTCAACACTCATCTGAGTGAACATAAGAGAAACTGCCACCTCGAACATTTACAGAATTGGCCATAGCTGAACATGTTAACCAAGTGGGCGACATGAAATAATATTTAACAAAACCAGTGTTTTGTCAAAAACTTCTCACTACTATGTTCGCACATACAATGCGTCCGCAAAGTCTCTCCGCAGTGGCAACCTCCACGTTTCTCACATCGCGAGGCGCGTACGGGTGGCAGCACATTCATGTCGTTGTATAAGCTAGCGGCCGGATATCACTGCTACTGGCTGCAGTTATGTTTTGAGATGGGATTCAACATTATAACAATTAAAACAATGGAATTAATTACTTATATTAATTACAAGAAAATAAACTGTACTCACCATTATCACAGTAGGTGCTGGAAATGTTTTCCTCTTTGTTGAAGGCATAGTTCAACACGTTTACATTTATTTTTTAACACCTTTACCAATGTTTCACGTGTATTCGAATGCAGATATTCAGTTATCACTGTCTTTAAGTTCATGTATTGTCTCTGGATTATTTTGATAAACAAATGTTTTTGCCACACCTCAAAGGAAATAGTCAGGAGGAGACAAATCCGGTGAGCAAGGGGTCAGACACCTTTTGTAATTATTCTGTCTCCAAAGATTTTATCTAAATGTCGTAGGTTGTTGTTGTTGTTGTTGGTTAGATGGGACTAAACTACTTGGTCATCAGTCCCCAAATGTCGTAGAGATTGGTGTGCTGTATGAGCAATAGCGTTGTCTTGCTGGAAAAGTGAATGATTGATCTCATCGTCAGTCAGGATAAATTATCTGGGAACAATAGATTTCGGAGGTGACGGTAGTTTCAAAAAATATCGGCCTTATAACTTCTGCTCGTGTGTTATGGCAACCCACACCCCGATTTCCTCTGTGTTCAATGGCGATTCTCTTATGGCATGTGGATTTTCGAATGACCAAATACATGAATTCTTAGAATTAATGCAGCCAGATAGGTGAAACCAAGCCTAACCTGTGAAAAATGTTCTATCTAAAACACCAACTCCATGTCAATTAATAAAACGCTGACACCATTCACAATATGCTATTCTTTTTGTATGGTCCATACAATGTAATTGTCAAACTGCAGTAATTTTACACAGATACAGCCCCAGTTGTTTGGTTATGGCCCTATGGGCTGTCATACGAGAGACTTTAGCCTCTTGTGATAATTTCCATACTGATTTTTTTTGGACTCTACATCATGATGTCCGAAATATTGTCAGGCTTCCATTCTGTTAAAACCGTGGGCCAACAAGTTCTTAGTGTATCATGAACTGAACCTGTTGTCTGGAATTTGTGAATTAAATCACGTACAATGTCGCGATGTGGACACCTCAACGGAGGGAAACACAATCTAAATTGTTGTCTCACATGCCCGGAATACCTCTTCCACTAAAAAGGCACACTCTGCAACAGGCAGTATTCTCACTACACTCGGCGTATACAAGAACAAGACAGTATCGCAAGCAATAACTGTAGTGCACACTCTACACTACATCTACATTGGATACTCTGCCAATCACATTTAAGTGCCTGGCATAGGGTTCATCGAACCACTGTTATACTATTTCACCTCCCATTCCATTCTCGAATAGCGCGCGAGAAGAATGAACACCTTAATCTCTCCATTCGGGCTCTGATTTCTCGTATTTTATTCTGATGATCATTTCTACCTATGTAAGTGGGAGTTAACAATATATTTTCGCATTCGGAGGAGAATGTTGGTGATTGCAGTTTCGCAAGTAGCCCACGCCGCAGCGATAAGTGCCGTTGTTGTAATGATTCCCATCCCAGATGCTGTATCATTTCCGTAACGCTGTCTCCCCTGTATCGTGACAATACGAAACGAACTGCCCTTCTTTGGACTCTTTCGATGTCCTCCGTCAAATGCACCTGATAAGGATCCCACACTGGGCAGCAATACTCCATAAAAGGACGGACAAGCGTAGTGTATGCAGTTTATTTAGTAGTTCTGATGCACCTTTTAAGGGTTCTGCCAATAAAACGCAGCCCCTGTTTCGCCTTTCCCACAACATTATCTACGTGTTCTTTCCAATTGAAGTCAGAAGTAACTGTAATTCTTAGGTATTTTGTGGAGTTTACGGTCTTCACATTTGATTGATTTATCATGTAAACAAAATTTAACGGATTTCTTTTCGTGCTCATCTGGACGACTTCACACTTCTCATTATTTAGAGTCAACTGTCAATTTTTACACCATACTGATATCTTACTCAAATCGTTCTGCACTTGCTTTTGACCTTCAGATGATTTTACTAGACGGTAAATGACGGCTTCATCTGCAAACAACTTACGAGAGCTACTTAGATTTTCCCCTAAATCGTTTATGTAAATAAAAGGAACAGCAGGGGACCAATAACATTACCCGGTGGAACGCCCGATATCACCTCTGTTTTAGTCGATGCTCCAGTCACGCTCTGCACGGCCACTACGGTCGGGGTTTAGAATCCCCCCTCGGGCATGGATATTTGTGCCGTCCTTAGTATAAGGTAGTTCATTAGTAGTTTGTAAGTTTAGGGACTGATGACCCCGTAGTTAAGTCCCATAGGCTCTACAAACATTTGAACATTCGATTCATCGGCAGGATCGCCATTATTATCACGTAGTGAGGGTATTGTTTGTGTTTTGCCCCTAGTATATTTAACATATGACCAAAATGTCTTAGGGTTTTCACCTTACTACCACTGCAGGTCCACGGAATGGAACACGTGCAGGTGTGCTTTGTCTGTGCTGCCAACTTTACCAACACCACCACCGCGGCCGCGGCCGCCAGCTGAATGGCTGACTGCTACGAGGCAGTGGGCTGCGCCTCAGCGGCCAGCCATTCAGCTGGCGGCCGCGGCGTGGTCTGTGTGACGTGGCACGGGCTGTCTCTAGATGGTGTTGTCTTTACACGCCTCGCAACGCGAGACAAGCGGAGGTCGACTTTGCGAGCATACTGTATGAAGCCATTGATATTTACAAATACTGCAATAGTCTTAATAGAAAAGAAGAAGGTGTTAAATTAGATAAAATTTGGACTTCAGCGTTGCACCAACACGTTGACAATCGACTAGTTTCTATCAATAAGGTTGGCATTAGCAGACACAGTCTCTCAGCCAACGTCACGTGATGGACTGTGGCGCCTCCTTCACCGCCTATATATGCGGCGCCCCGTCGAGCCCTCATTGCAGTTGCCATTTCGCCTCCGATGATGTCTTCCGCAGCCGAAGACGAAACGTTAGGGGAAAGTTGTAGCTATTGGCCATGGACTATCAGCCCGGAAATTTTAAGTTCAAATGTTTGTAAATCTATTGGACCAAACTGCGTGGTCATCAGTCCGTAGTTTAGAAACTACTTAAACTAAGGTAAACTAACATAAGGACAAAACAAACACACACACACACACACACACACACACACACACACACACACACACACACACACACACACCCACCCATGCTCCAGGTAGGACTCGAATCTCCAACGGCGAGCAATCGTGCGCGCCACAGCAAGGGGCCTTAGACCCCTCGGCTACTCCACCATGGCATATTTTAAGTGAAGTTGATGCCAGTCATGAAAGACTATATTGTGTGATTTCTCTCATTTATGGTTGCAACTGTTCGTCCTTTCAACTTTGGAAATAAAAAAAAAATCGCTCTGATGTGTTTTACGGCCCACTTTAGATTTGTAGTTTTATAAGTTTCTGCAAACATTTTGGACCAAAATAATAATCTAAATAATAAAAAATTAATTAATAAGAGTGTCCGAAACCCTTTTAGGGAAAAACATTAAAGTAGTGGCGGGTTCCGAACCACTGACCTTTAACGTCATAGTCCAACGCCTTCCCCAGTATGCTACGGCAATAAAACAAAAGATGTATTTTTTAATCTCGTACTATTCATGACCATTGTTAACTGATGCTAATATGGTATTTGTAGACAATAGATTATCATTTATCGTACGAAGAACGATGTGTTTTTGTTAATTCTTCAGTGCGCCGTTGCTTTGAAATGACAACGTGTAAGTTACAATAAGAAAATCATCAATACTCTATCTCATAGCAGGTCTCACTCGTACGTCAATTATTACCTCATGGAAGGAATATGTGTACCAAATTTAGTTGAAATCGAGATAGTGGTTTAGAAGCAGACGTCACATGATGCAGCACTTTTCCGTGCATTTCATTGTTTATTACGTCATATCTCTTGAACTATTTGTCGTACAGTCATTTAATGGTGCCTGTGACCATCGCGAAAGTGCAAGCAATATGTTTCATCACAATCGGTTGAACGGTACGCATAAAATACGAACACACAAGCATTCATTATTATACATTAGATATGTTGCACAAATACATAATTTTTCAGGTATATATTCATTTGTATAACTGCAGTGTGTCTGTAAAATCTGTTGCGAATACAACTAGTAGTAAAGAAGTAATAGATTAAAACTTGGCGCGTCATGGGGCGGTCTTCCGTGAAGGCTACTGTTTATGTGCTCATATCTCATGAACTACGTGTCGTACTGTGATACAATTTCAAAGTTACATTCAGCTATATCTCTTCATACTGCCTGTAAAATTTGTAGTGTAGAGATTATAAATTGTAACGTCATACCGAATGCCGTAGTTTTATTCCATGAACAGCAGACAAGTAGTAAGCGAGAAACTTTTCTCCTTTCATCATTTTACTGTGGTTGTCAGCGAGAAAAATATAATAAAGGTTTGAAATTATCTTTAAAGTTTGTTGCAACTCGTTAAGTACTCTTTCTCATACAGTGTACGAATAGTCTCGTTGCATTATACGGTTTTATTGCGAGTCCTATTGTTTACGACGTCATATCTCCTGAACCATTTGCCGTATGTAATTCTTAACCCTGCAGAACTGTTACCTCACCATAAGGAATATGTGTATCAAATTTGGCTGAAATTGGTATAGTGGTTTAGAAGGAAATGTGCAATATTGTCGCGTGATGTAGCAGTTTCTCTCGCATCTCATTGTTTATGACAACATATCTCGTGAACTGTGTGTCTTACTATGATAAAATGTCGAACGTACGTTCAGTGGTATGTGTGTTCACAGTCTGTAACATGTCTCGCGAATACAATTAATATTGCACGAGTAGCGTCATGCCAAATGCTGTAATTTTACTGCATGAATGCCGAAAAAGTAGTAAGCGCCAAACACTTTTCCTTTCATCATTTTGCTGGGGTTGTTAGCGAGAAAAAGTTCCCTAAAGGTATGAAATTATGTTTAAAGTTTATTGTAAGTCGCTAACTGCTCTCCTTCTCAAATAGTGGACTGATAAACTCACACTTTCACGTGCCGCAAGACGGGGAATTTTCATTGTTTATGACGTAATATCTCCTGAACTATCAGTCCTATCGCAAAATGTTTTCTTACCTGACGTCTTCTACCTATAAACTACATTCCTGCCACATTTCAGCTTCATAGGTGAAGTAGTTTGCGAGATTTCGTGTTAGTCAGTCAATGAGTGAGTGAGTGTGTAAATGAGTGTCCTTCAGATTTTATGTAGAGAGGGATTATTGCAAAGTTGTAAATATGTAGAAATATCTATGCCAGTTTCACGTGGCTTCCTCTGTATAGGGATTCGCATATACCCACCTGGCGAAGCTCTGAATCAGTTAGATATTGAATTAAATTCAGAGCCTGAATGCCCAGTGTTCAACTGTTGGCAAGTGTTTCAGCCCTCATAATGATGAAGGGAGGCGCCTCGGTTGCACAGTGGTTGTGTGCCAGACTACAAACCCAAAGTTCGCGGGTTCGATCCCCGCCAGGTCCTGGTATTTTTGTCTGTCACTTTTCACTTCTTTCCCCTCTGGCAATATTGCTCGTGTGAAAAATACCGAGTAGCACCCTCCTTCGGAACCCACGTTAAACTGTAGGTCCCCCTATAACTGGCTGGGTAAGTCAGTTCGAAGGTTGGAGGAAGGTAACGGCATACCACCTCCAAACAGGACCATGCCTAGTGAAGCACTGTGGTGTTCAAACCAATCTTCGGATTCTGGACTGCTCCTTTTAATGATGAAGGATGGAAGAAGTGTGCCCACAGCTGAACACAGGGCATTCAGCTCTAAATTCTAATTCTTTATTATTATTATTTTTTGTGGTAAATTTGGAAAAATTATACTGTTTAATGTGATTGAATCACTGTAATATTTTTGTGATCATAAGCATTTGACAATGACGCCATAGTGCGTAGGAACTAATAAGAGCATTCTACATCTACATACATACTCCGCAGTCCACCGTAAGGCTGCACCTACATTGCATCCGGACGTCGTCCGATCCGAACCTGTCCGGTAATTAGTGACCCGGCGATCCGGCGTCGTCAGGTGTTGGGTGCCTACACTGGGCCCAGGTCGATTAGACAAACGCCCGCATCTGACGCAGGCGGCACGCTGGCTGCCGACTGCCCTCACGTAAACAGTGGGAGAGACTACACTGGCAGCGAGCGTCAGCCCAGTGCACTGTCGACAGTCACCGGTTTCCGCACTGCACTCAGTTACACGCTATAGGTCAGCAGTCGCAGCTGTTGAGATGCTGGCGATTCGGACGATGACTGCTGCTAGACAAGAACGTTTGCCATAAAAGACGTAGGAAAAGGAGTTGGGTGCATCGTTTCAATGAAGACAGATCTTCTGGGGAATTTTTTACAACTGCCAGTCACTGCGAAATTTTCCAGACGAGTTCATAGACAACCATCGTATGTCTATAGAAACGTTTGACTATATACTTGAAGGCATAAGAGACGATATAAATGGCCAAATAATATTAGAAGATTATAAATAAATTCCGGCATCAGTTACAGTACAATATATTTATTAACATACATATATGTTAACGTTTCTTCACCTGAATGTAATATCAAATAAGCAACTGTTCAGAGGTACCTATATATGACTTGAAAATCACAATGAAACAACTCTTTGGTTCAAGACTGACAAATATGAGCACTGAATGTGATGTGGAAAATTGCGGAAAATAAACGTTAGGTTATACATAAAGATATATTAGCAATACATTAGGAGTAGTCCATTAAAATGAGTTCCCATCAAGCTGTTGGGCGGTAGGACACATTTGAACTACGCTCACGAAGTAAGACGAATCGTTGGAGTAATTAGATGCACTGGTGATGCATATCCTTTGAAAACTACGAAACCTTATTTCACACGAAATCGCCGCGGCGGATCTGCCGAGCGCTATGCTACGATGCGCGAGGCCGTTCACCGTCGGGGGTTCGAATCCTTTAGTCTTTAGTATAAGCTAGTTCATAAGTAGTTTGTAAATTTAGGGACTGATGACCCCGTAGTTCAATCCTTTAAGCTCTACGAACATTTTTTTGAAACGAAATCTTTCACACGACGAAAAAGTTTTCAATTACAGTCTGTCGGGATCTAGAAGATGTGTTGAATGTGCCTTTGGAATCATGACTGCCAAGTGGCGTTTACTGGGAAAATGTATTGAAACGGAACCTGGTAAAGTGGAGAGGATAGTGAAATGTATCTGCTTACTGCACAACATAGTTATTGAACGTAAAGGTGGTGACTTCTTCAACTCCGCAAACGCAGAACAATACTTGAGTGTATTACCACGCCAAGAAAGTGGTTCGTCAAGAACGTTCAACAGACAGTCCCAACAGGCTCAAATAATCAGAGACAAATTGAAGTCATACTTGAATGGGTTTGGCGCCGTTCCGTGGCAAAACGAACGCACCGTGTAGTGTCCTTTTCTTTTTGACAGTTTGATTCAAAAATTATGTGTCAAAATTAATATGACTGAAATTAGTAGTCATTTGTAGTAACATGTAGTGATATGAAAGAAAGTATTAAAACTATTACAACATAATTTCGATATTTACCTTTGACTTAATAACTGCTCCCCAATAGATTCCCACAGTTCTCACTTAATATCCCAGATATGGTAGCCTTTAATACGTTGGTCCCACAAGCGAGGCTCATTCCTCAGAAATTCCTCGTCGATGGGCCCGCTCACGGCGCTCCGCCGGACGGCGCTGCCGGACTGGAAACAAACATGTTTGGTCGGCCAATCCGGCAGTCCGGTGCCGGACGGCGTCGTACGGCGCTCCTGCCTCCAGTGTAGGCGCGCTCATTAGACAACTGGCGTTTGCTTTTTTCTCCGGTGACAGCCGGATCGGATCGGAACGGACGACATCCGGATCCAATGTAAGTGCAGCCTAAGGTGCGTGGCGGAGGGTACACTGTACCACTACTAGGCATTTCCTTTCCTATTCCACTCCCAAAAAGAACGAGGAAAGAAAGAATGCCTATATGCCTCCGTACGAGCCCTAATTTCTCTTATCTTGTCTTTGTGATCACTACACGAAATATAAGTAGGCGGCAGCAAGATCGTGCTACACTCAGCTTCAAATTCCGGCCCTCTAAATTTCCTCAACATAAATTCACGAAAAGAACGTCGCCTTTCCTCCAGCGATCCCCAATTGAGTTGCCGAAGCATTTCCGTGACACTCGCGCATTGGTCGAACCTACCAGTAACAAACCTAGCTGCGCGCCTCTGAACTGCTTCTATGTCTTCCTTTAAACTGATCTACTGCGGGTCCCAAACACTTGAGCAATACTCAAGACGTGGTCGTACAAGCGTTTTATACGCGGAATCCTTTACAGGTGAGGTACATCTTCCCAAAATTCTCCCAATAAACCGAAGTCAACTGACCGCCTTACTCACAACTATCCTTACATGTTCGTTCCATTTCATATCCTCTGCAATGTTACGCCTAGATAATTGAACGACGCGATAACATCAAGAAGCTCACTACTAATGCTGTATTCGAACATTATGAGATTGTTTTTCCTACTCATGCGCATCACCCTACATTTTTCTACTTTGAGAGCTAGCTGCCATTCTTCGCACAAACCAGAAATTTTGTCTAAGTCATCCTGTATGTTATTACAGTCAGTTAAAGACGACACCCTTCCATACACCACAGCATCGTCAGGAAACAGCAGCAAATTACAACTTACTCTGTCCATCAAATCATTTATATAGATAGAAAATAACAGCGGTCCTATCACACTTCCCTGGGGCATGCCTGGCGATACACTCGTCTCTGATGAATACTCGCCGTCGAGAACAATGTACTGCGTTCTATTACTTAGGAAGTCTTCCAGCCAGTCACAAATCTGTAAAACTATTCCATAAGCTCGTATCTTCGTTAGCAGTCTGCAGTGTGGCACCACCTCGAACGCCTTTTTGAAGTCGAGAAAAACACAATCCGCCTGTTGCCCTTCATCCATGGCTCGCAAAATGTCATGTGAGAAAAGGGCAAGCTAGGTTTCACATGAACGATGTTTCCTAAACCCGTTCTGATTCATAGAAAGAAGCTTTTCCGTTTCAAGGAAATTTTTCTATATTCGAACTGAGAATATGCTCCAAAATTCTACATGAAACTTATGTCAACGATATTGGCCTGTAATTGTGTGGCTAAGTTCTCTTTCCTGTCTTATAAACGGGAGTCACCCACGCTTTTTTCCAATCACTAGGAACTTTGCGCTGAATTAAAGATTCGTGATAAATGCAAGCTAAGTAGGGGGCCAATGCCGCAGAATACTCTTTGTAAAACCGAACTGGTATTCCATCCGGACCTGCAGACGTTTTCGTATTTAGCTCTCTCAGCTGCTTCTCCACACCGTAAATACCTATTACTATGTACTCCATTTCGGAATTAGTACATAGTTACATGGAAGTAAATTAAAAAGTTCTTTTTTAAAAAGCTACTGTGGGTTTGGAACATATTTTGTGTTTCCTATAGCATTTATAAGTGACAATAACTGTAATAGCTTAAACCCGCGGCTCCGCTCGTGCTTTGGTTGATTACGAAAGATAAGCTATCAGTAGTGTGGTATGAGATCAAATCACACGTAAAAATTTACTCTTTTCGAAGAATCCAAACGCGAAATTCAACAATAATGATTGTAATAATATCACAGATTCTTCACTTGATGTAATGCGCGAAACGTCAAATCGGTTTCTTAAAGAGATGTGTTAAAATAAATTTCTTTTTTACTGCTTTATTTATTTATTCTTATATTTCCTTATTCGTATGGTTATCCTTGCAGAGAAAGAGATGAAGACATTGTAGCTCCCATAGACCAAAGATAAGGTTGTGGCATGACGTTTGGCTGTATGTAACCTCCTTGCGATAGAGTCGCATACGTCCGAATTTTTTTTTATAATTTGACGACTTTCAGCCACCATAACTTCCAGCCCCTTATAGGTGTGCGGTATGGCGTACAACGGGAGACTACGTACAACAATTACACAGAGACCATTCGTCTGCATTCTGTAGTTTTCGCTGCAGAGCGAAATATTAACACACACACACACACACACACACACACACACACACACACTTAGAATATTTTATATACACCGATAACTTTCCATCCCAATATACTCCGACCCTTTTATCATTATCAACCCTCAAGCAACAATGCAACCAATAAAACCATTTTCAAAGACTAAATGTAATTTTAAAAGAGTAATTATTGTTCCGCATTTCGCGTTATATTCTTCAAATTACTAAATATCTATCAGAAAGCTATAAAACCGTGTCTAAAACCTCCCTCGGGTATAAATTAGTAACTGTACAAATATTTAAGTCTCTGCAGCTTGTCGTTCTGACGTGATAAGCGTACACCGAACAGACATTCACATTAATATATATACAGATAAATAGCTATCCGATCGCCACAAAACCGTGCCTAAAGCCTTCTTCGGGTAGACATTAGTAACTGTACAAATTTTTAGGCCTTTACGTCTTGTGGTTCAGACGTGATAAACGTACACCGAACAGACATTCACATTTATAGATATAGATTGTGTGTGTGTGTGTGTGTTTTAAAATTAGTCTCACTAAGTCCTTATGGAGGACATGTTCACCTTCCTCAGAACCTCCCCACCTCCAAAAAAAAAAAAAAAAAAAGAGAAAGAAAGAGATCGTATATATAACAGCAATCTGGTAAAGGTAAAGATTGGAAATTTGGGGTGTTTTACCATAAGCTTTCTTTGGATGGGAGTGAATTAGTTTCTTCAACGGAATTGTTAGATGGTAGTCACCCCCATGAACCACAGACATTGCCGAGGTGGGGTGGCTCGCGTGCCTCAACGATGCAGATAGCCGTACCGTAGTTGCAACCACAGCGGAGGGGTATCTGTGGAGAGGCCAGACAAACGTGTGGTTCATGAAGAGGGGCAGCAGCCTTTTCAGTAGTTACAGGGGCAACAGTCTGGATGATTGACTGAGCTGGCCTTGTAACATCAGCTAATGTGACTTTGCCACACAGCTGCTGCGAACGGCTGAAAGCAAGGGGAAACTACAGCCGTTACTTTTCCCGAGGACATGCAGCTCTACTGTATGGAAATATGATGATGGCATCCTCTCGGGTAAAATATTCCGGAGGTAAAATAGTCCCCCATTCGGATCTCCGGGCGGGGACTACTCAGGAGGATGTGATCATCAGGAAAGACAACACTGGCATTCTACGGATCGGAGCGTGGAATGTTAGATCCCTTAATCAGGTAGGGAAGCTAGAAAATTTAAAAAGGGAAATGGATAGGTTGAAGTTAGATATAGTAGCGATTAGTGAAGTTCGGTGGAGAGAGGAACAAGATTTCTGATCAGGCAAGTACAGGATTATAAATACAAAATCAGTTGGGGGTATTACAGGAGTAGGTCTGATAATGAATAAGAAAATAGGAATGCGAGTAAACTACTATGAGCAACACAGTGATCGCATTATCGTAGTCAAGATAGATACGAAGCCAACACCGACCACAGTAGTACAGGTTTATATGCCAACTAGCTCTGCCGACGATGAGGAGATCGAAGAAATATATGAGGAGCTAAAGGAAATTATTCAGACAATTAAGGGAGAGGAAATCTTAATTGTTATGGGAGACTGGAATTCGGTAGTAGGACAAGGAAGGGAAGGGAAGATAGTAGGTGAATATGGTCTGGGCAAAGGGAATGAAAGAGGAAGCCGCCTGGTAGAATTTTGCACGGAACATAATTTGGTTATAACAAACACCTGGTTTAAGAATCACAAAAGAAGGTTGTATACGTGGAAGAGACCAGGAGACAGCGGAAGGTATCAGAGATTTTATAATGGTAAGACATAGGTACCGGAACCAGGTTATAAACTGCAGGACATATCCAGGGGCAGATATAGACTCTGACCATAACTTGTTAGTCATGAACTGTAGGCTGAAGCTGAAAAAACTGCAGAAAGGTAGGAAAATAAGGAGATGGGACTTAAATAAATTAAAGGAACGTGAAGTTCTGATGAATTTCAGAGGGAGATTTAGGCAACAATTGACAGAAACAGGGGGAAATAAAACAGTAGAAGAGGAATGGGTAGCATTGAGAGATGAAATAGTGAAGACAGCAGAGGACAAAATAGGTAGAAAGGCAAGACCTACAAAAAATCCTTGGATATCACAGGAAATACTACAGTTAATTGATGAAAGGAGAAAATATAAAAATGCAGTAAATGAAACAGGCAAAATGGAGTACAGACGACTAAAAAATGAGATTGACAGGAAGTGCAAAATGGCTAAGCAGGAGTGGGTAGAAGCCAAATGCAAATCTGTAGAAGAATGTATAGCAAGGGGAAAGTAGATACCGCCTACAGGAAAATAAAAGAGACATTTGGGGACAAGAAAAGCAACTCTACGAATATCAAGAACTCAGATGGGAAACCAGTTCTCAGCAAAGAAGGGAAAGCTGAAAGGTGGAAAGAGTACATAGAGCAGCTCTACAAAGGAAATGAACTTAGAGACGATGTTGTAGGAAGGGAAGAGGAAGTAGATCAAGATGAAATAGGAGATACTATACTGAGAGATGAATTTGACAGAGCCTTGAAAGACCTAGGTCGGAACAAGGCCCCAGGAGTAGATGACATACCCTCAGAGCTACTAAAGTCTCTGGGAGAGCCAACCATGACAAGACTATTTGAACTGGTGTGTAGGATGTATGAGACAGGCGAAATGCTCTCAGACTTTAAGAAAAATGTAATAATCTCCATTCGAAAGAAATCAAGCGCAGAAAGGTGTGAAAATTACAGAACCATCAGTGTGATAAGTCATAGTTGCAAAATTTTAACACGAATTATCTACAGGAGAATGGAAAAGCTGGTAGAAGCTGACCTCGGGGAAGATCAGTTTGGATTCAGGAGGAACATAGGAACCCGGGAGGCAATACTCACTTTACGTCTTATCTTAGAAGATAGATTAAGGAAAGGCAAACCTACATTTTTAGCCGGCCGCGGTGGCCGAGGGGACTAAGGTGCTCCAGTCACGGTCTGCACGGCTACTACGGTCGGGGGTTCGAATCCCCCCTCGGGCATGGATATTTGTGCCGTCCTAGTTCGTAAGTAGTTCATAAGTAGTTTGTAAGTTTAGGGACTGATGACCCCGTAGTTAAGTCCCATAGACTATACAAACATTTTTACATTTTTAGCTTTTGTAGATTTGGAGAAAGCATTTGACAATGTTGACTGGAATACACTCTTTCAAATTCTGAAGTCAGCAGGGGTAAAATACAGGGAAAGGAGAGTTATTTATAACTTGTACAAAGCGAGACCGCAGTTATTAGACTCGAAGGGCATGAAAGGGAAGCATCAGTTGGGAAGGGAGTAAGACAGGGTTGTAGCCTTTCTCCGATGTTATTCAATTTGTACATCGAGCAGGCGGTGAAGGAAAGCAAGGAAAAATTTGGAATAGGGTTTAAAGTTCAGGGGGAAGAAATAAAAACATTGCGTTTTGCTGATGACATTGTAATTCTGTCAGAGACAGCATACGACCTGGAAGAGCAGTTGAATGGAATGGACAGCATGTTGAAGAGAGCGTATAAAATGAACATTAAGAAGAGCAAAACAAAAATAATGGAATGCGGTCTTAGAAAATCAGGCGATGCTGAAGGAATTAGATTTGGTAACGAAACAATGAAAGTGGTAGATGAGTTTTGTTACTTGGGTGGTAAAATAACATGCGATGGTGGCAGTACAGAGGATGTAAAATGCAGAATGGCAATGGGAAGAAAAGCATTTTTGAAAAAGAGAAATTTGCTAACATCGAATATTAATTTAAGGGTAAGGAAGTCTTTTCTGAAGGCATTTGTGTGGAGTGTTGCCTTGTATGGGAGTGAAACATGGACGATAAGCAGTGCGGACAGGAAGAGAATAGAGGCTTTTGAAATGTGGTGCTACAGAAAAATGCTGAAGATTAGGTGGGTAGATCGCATAACTAATGAAGAGGTACTGAACAGAATTGGGGAGAAAAGGAATTGCTGGCATACATTCACTAAAAGGAGGGATCGATTGGTAGGACACATTCTTAGACATCGAGGAATTGTGAATTTAGTATTGGTGGGTAGGGTAAAAACCGCAGAGGAAGACCAAGAGATGGATACAGTAAGCAATTTCAGAAAGATGTAGGTTGCCGTTCTTATGCGGAGTTGAAGAGGCTTGCTCAGGGTAGGGTATTGTGGAGAGCTGCATCAAACCAGTCTCCGGACTGAAGACCACAACAACAACATTTCCTTATTCGTATAGTTATCCTTACAGAGAAAGAGATAAAGACATTGTAGCACGCATAGACCAAAGATAAGGTTGTGGCATGACGTTTGGCTGTATGTAACCTCCTTGCTATAGAGTCGCAAACGTCCGAACTTTTTATTATTTGACACCATAACTTCCACCCCCTTATAGGTATCGGCATGGAACTGCTATGGCGTACAACGGGAGACTTCGGACAACAATTACACACAGACCATTCGTCTGCATTCTGTAGTTTTCGCTGCATAGCGAAATATTAACACACACACACACACACGTAGAATCTTATATACACCGATAACTTTCCATCCCAATATACTCCGACCTTTTTATCATTATCAACCCTTAAGCAACAATACAACCAATAAAACCATTTTCAAAGAGTAAATGTAATTATTGTTCCGCATTTCGCGTTATATTCTTCAAATTACTAAATATCTATCAGAACGCTATAAAACCGTGTCTAAAACCTCCCTCGGGTATAAATTAGTAACTGTACAAATAGTTAAGTCTCTGCGACTTGTCTTTCGGACGTGATAAGCGTACACCGAACAGACATGCACAATCATATATATATATATATATATATATATATATATATATATATATATATATAGCTATCCGATTGCCACAAAACCGTGCCTAAAGCCTTCTTCGGCTAGACATTAGTAACTGTACAAATTTTTAGGTCTTTACGTCTTGTGGTTCAGACGTGATAAACACAGACATTCATATTTATAGATATAGATTGTGTGTGTGTGTGTGTGTGTGTGTGTGTGTGTGTGTGTTTTTTTTTTTTTTTTTTTTTTTTTTTTTTAATTAGTCTCACGAAGTCCTTATGGAGGACATGTTCACCTTCATCAGAACCCCCACCCACCCACCCCAAAAAAAAAAAAAAAAAAATCGTATATATAACAGCAATCAACAAACACATACAGGGGAAAAAACAGAAATGCACTCAAATGGCAAAGGCACTTGTCCCGTTCTTTACTAGCAAAGAACTCAAACAGGAGACAAAAATTAGACTTTATAAATCAACAGTCCTACCATTCCTACTATTTGGGAGTACCTCATGGGGAACGGCGTCGAAAACCCAGATCACATCACTACAGGTAGTCCAAAATAAAGTACTCAAATGGATACTCGGGGCCCCCCCTTGGGAACCAATCAGACTAGTACATGAGGCCACCCAAATGGAAACCCTCAAAACACAAATCAGGAAGAAAGCTACCAACATGTTTAGGAAAATAGAAGCCCTCAGGGAAACACTACCACAACTGAGAGAGGTAGGAATCGCCCAACCAAGACAGGGTAACCGAATAAAAGTGCCCCTAGCCCTACTAGAAGAAGATGAATAGTACTGGCGGCAAGTAGAACCAAGAGAAGAAGAAGCAAGAAAAAGAAGATTCAAGAGAAGAAGAAATAAAACGACAACAGTGTAGGTCGGCTAAGGGCCCCTGAGGCCCAACGACGCCTGAACCTACAAGAGCACGCTTTATTTTGTTAATAAAGATTTGAAACCTAACCTTCCACATTCCATGCAAGTCGCAAAACGCGACGGTCCCGACGAAACAAACACCCAAAAAAAAAAAAAAAAAAAAAAAAAAGTTAAAGGTAAAGATTGGAAATTTGGGGTGTTTTACCATAAGCTTTCTTTGGATGGGAGTGAATTAGTTTCTTCAACGGAAGTGGTAGATGTAGTCAGACTGGAAACTGACTAAAATTTTGCTCGTCAAGCAGATCTATTCCCCCCTCCCCCCAAACTCAAGTCCTAGTTACGCCACTGCTGTGAATACTTGTTCTTGACCTTTCAGCCTTTTCGAGTCATTGGTATAATTGAATTAATAATGGTCGCACGCCCCTACTACGACTTGCAGTCACATCTGCGGTTACGCATGACACACACAGACGGAGACTCGGCTGTGAGGCGGAGTGCCGTTGTCTCTGCGGCCGGCGTCGCTGGGAATTAATTAAGGCTCGCGAGCGACCACGTGCCTCTAGCCTCTCGCCTGCGTCTCCATTACAGAACCACCGCCGCCGCCGCCGCCGCCGCCGCCGAGATTGCTTTCCCGCCCGCTGCGGTCGCGCCAGGTTTGATGAAGGTTCAAGATTCCGGATTCCAATTTAAGAGATTGTGTGCCTTCCTCGCCCTTGCAAAGCCAAATAATTTCATTGGTTCTTTTGACGGGACGCCCGCGGAGCGCCCGCGTTTTTGCCGAGTATTTGATTTTAGCGCCGACCGGAAAGTAAACCGCGCCTCCGGAAGCCCGAGATCGCTTAATTTCTTCTGAAGGCGCCGCGCGCTTAAATACGACGCCAGATGAAACGCCGCAGGAAGGTCGGCGGTTCCTCCGGTTGGCGCGATTCACGTTTTCGACAAATTTCCTCCTCACAGTCTCGTGGGTAATGACTTCACTGTCTACCTTTGGGTGAATAGTGGCGTCGGGTGAGAAGCCCAGTTTTCCAACAGGGTCTCCTGGAAAATGTTATTTGCAACTTAATTGCGATCTCGAGTTTAAATTATCTGAAATTTTGCCCGCATAACGATCTTTTTACGGGCGGAATTATTAGCTTTACTGTGGCAGAGTTAAGGAAGCCATAGACGTTAATTTACCTGAGATGATGATCTAATCAAAGATTATGAGGAAGTACTCTCGATCGCTTTTTTCATATTTTTCTCTAAAGCGCTTACAAACCCTGAGGGCTTGCAACGGGGAGTGAGTACATAACATTTTGAAAAGTATGCTAGCGGCAAAATACATGCAATACTTTCACTACGCCATAGCAACGGTGATACTACTGATGACAGCTATGCTAAAGTACAATCGCTAAACTCAGCTTACAGTAATACTTCCACTAAAGATAACGAAGTAAATACTCCAGAATTCGAATCAAAGAGTATTAAAACAACTCAAATCACTTAATAATATAAAACAGAGTGTATATTTGTACGTGTTGTACACAAATCTAAAGTTTCGTTCCAATCTTTATGAAATTTTGCACGCGTAAGCTTCACTCTATGAGAACGGTCGCCATAAGTGTAAGAATCACATACGATATATAGTTCATGAAGTATGACATTATAAACAATGAGATGCGCGAAAAACTGCTGCATTTTTCGACAATGCTGCTCATTTTCTCCTAAACCAATGGACCGATTTCAACCAAATTTGGTACGCACATTCCTTACCATGAGGTAACAATTGCAGCATGGTTAAGAATCACATACGGCACATGATATGAAAGATATTACGTCATAACCAATAGAAATCGCAAAAAAATGCCATATACTGCGGCGAGACTTTCGACTTGCAACAAACTTTAAACATAATTTCAAACCTTTATTAGACTTTTTTCGCTGACAACCATAGTAAAATGATGAAAAGAAAAAGTTTCTCGCTTACTACTTTTCCGTTGTTTATGGAGTAAAACTACGGTTCTCGGTATGATGTTACAAGTTATAATTTGAACACTACAAGGTGAAGTCGTAGGAAATTTTACATACAGTATACACACACATATAGTTGAATGTACCTTCTAAATTGTATCACGTTCGGGTGCATAGTTCATGAGATATGAGCACACAAACATAAAACATAGCCATCATGTGCATATAACCGTTAAAACAGGGCAGTCACCGTGACATAGAAGTTGCAGCCAGCCGTCAATATTAAAACCGATTTATTTAAAAAATGTACTGCCATGCTACAGCTGCCCTCAGCACTAACAATACGTAGGTTTGTTATTTTCGTCATAAATAACGTCGTCAATACGCACATTCCATTTGTTTTATGCAAAGGTGTTTAGATTAATTAGTATTTGCCCACAGACTTACTTGCGTATTTGTAGATTCCAACGAGATTGTAGGATTTTTAATTTCCAGTCTACTGATTTTGTTAGGGTCAACAGTAGTACCTTGTTATAGCGTGAAAGACGTTACAAGGAAAAAAAATAGTTTCCTTTCTAGAGAGCAGTATTGAGACAGCCCCATGTCAAAGTTGTAGTTACGTCAGTAATTGTGTCACTCTCGAAGCGGTGTCCTCAAGGCAGTGGACACCTGTATTCGAGCTACATCGGGAAGATGATTCCGTATCCTGGAGAACACCCGTGGGGCCTGCTCTCGTGCTTCAGAGGTTTTGGAGGGACTTGGCAGTCCATATTAGTGCTGCCTCATGCGAGGATGCCTTTTCAGCTTGGTGCAATTTGAGCCATCAATGAAGATGCATATAAGAAGGAGATCCACCAGGAGGTTGCGGCGCTGGAGAGATTACTATAGTGGAGGGGAAACCACCGGGTTATTGCTAGTGGAGGTGGGTGGGGATTATATGTGTAAGCACAGCGCAGTCATGTCGCCTTCAGCGGAGCTGCCTTCCTGTCTGCAACCAGAACACTGACCCAGCAACGTTGCGTGAACCTCACAAGTCAGTTTCTGACCGGCTACGACTATGTATCGTGTGCGTGAGAGCCCGCATCAACGCCTTACTATATAAGGCAAGAAGAAATCCTGGTCGCAACATCAATAACATGTGTCGCATGGCCTGCAACGAAGACTCCTATAAACCCGAGCTGAACTGTCCGCCATTTTTCCCCAAGCTGTAGGAGTTGTCACGTTCCGGACGAGCTCACGCGTTACTTCGAGTTTCATTCAACTCGCTCACACTCGCAAACTACTCACTGTATGAATGTGGAATTCTCATCAATGTCTTCGTTAAGAAGTACACTACATTTTCTTTTTAGTTTTATTTATGGCAATAATTTATAAACAGCATATACTCAAAGTTTACGACCATGCACTTTCTGACGACGTTACGGAATTTTCGACATGCGAGGTACTTTTTTTCTGTTGAAGTTAGGTGAACACATTATGCGAATGAAATGTTCAAAATACATCAAATTTTTATCCTCTCTAAACAGCAACTCTGTGAGAAATGTATAACTTGAGATAATGTCCGTTAGATGTAACGCACTGGTATCCGCCCTCCCGTCTAGTAGTAACACGTCTTCCGTATTAGAGCTCCTAATAATTAGGCAGATGTTGTTACTGCATAACATCCACACTTGAAGATACTGGTATTGACTTCTTTTAACCCATTAAATTTAATAGTTGCACACTACAAAAGTGCGGTGTCACTATGTAACATACAATTTCAATTTTTCAGTTATATGAAAAGAATGTTCTAAATATCTCAATACCGAGTGCTTTATTATGTGATGAAATGAGAACAAGTCAGTTTGTTAGCTAGTGAAAATCTTGCTCTCTGTCATTTTCAAGTATTCTCACATAAAATCCTCATTAGATCTAGCAACTTCCGATCTGTTACTGCTACTCTTTAAACTGAAGGAAATGTAAGTCCTATTAGATTCTGGAAACTGAGTAGTAGCTCTGAAACACAATGGACAAGAAGCAAAGAAATAAACATTTGTGAGTGACGAAGGAATATCTGCAAATCACTAACTTTACTCTTTTTCATTCTAAAACCATGTATTTCCCTGAATAACGCGACAGTTAATGAAGTTTTGCGTAGTAACCATGTGGAAAAATACCCCCCTCTTTGCATGTTATCATTTGTCAGAATATTGTTTTGATACCTCTAACCGTGTATCAGTTATGCAATGATTCATTCTGGCCTTGTCGCCATCGGAAATGAGTGCGCTAAATAAAATAAACTTTAGCGGTATGAGTGAAAGGTAAAGATCTCCTCCTAAGTCGAAAATAAAATTCAATCCATTAGGAAAGTTTCATCCGCAGCAACATATGGTGCAACAAGCACCAAACGGACTATCATAGCAGCCTCTATTTTTCACTGCAAAATTTTCCTAATGCGGCGCAGTCTCTTATTTCGAAGCCAATATCTAATTAACGATGACTATTAACGAGATGACGAGCATTTCGTCACAATGCTGACATATAAAGATTTAAGTAGCGGAAAAATTAAATATTTCTACCAATTAGTTTTTGCGAAATCGTATGTGAAAGATGGCAGGGCATGCGCCTCTACGCTGTCAGTGCAGCGCGATTCCAACCATGTTGGGGAAAACATGGCGGACGATTCAGCCTGGGTATTTAGGAGCACTACCTGCAACGCCATTGAGACCTCCGATCACACTGGCCATATGTACAGGGAACAAGCTAGGACTGAGTGCGGCATCAGAACGCGGTCTTCTTGTACGTCGCGCGAGGCTCGCCCAAATGGCGGTTTGACATCTGTTCCGAGTCCCACCTCTTTATTACCGAGCTCTTCCACAAACAAGGCGGCGAAGTACGACCTAGACCATGTGATAAACGCACAAGAAACAGGAGGCCATGTCCACACTGACGGGTGAAAATCGAAACAATGCACCCAAATACGATGTGCCGGCGGTATTGCACGCTCTCCGATCTGGGGTCTAAGGTGTGAAGTTCTCAACGGTCACACTGAACTTGGGGGGAGTCTCCGACATCAGCCCGGTACACTAGGCAGCTTTGACTCCGTGAACCGAAGTTAGCAATTACAGCGATGAGGATATTGTTAGATACGATCGCAGTTCTTCTTGAAAGTATGACGGCACTTGTGTTTCCGATGCTGGGGAGGGGTAACACAGGTGCAATACTTTTCTTTATTCTCTTTTTCTAGTTTTGGCCCACTTTAGGTTACGGTAGTAACACTAAAAGTGGGGCTTTGCGATCGTCTTTTGACAACTCGAAATTTGAATGAAAATAACGGCTTAGCCATTCATCTGACAAGAAAATTGAATAACCGAATTTGTAGAGGAGAAAAGTCTCTACACCTTTGCTCTATTATGTTTTTTTTCATATCTTGTATCGTTTCAGAGGTATTTTCAAAAATAAGGGCAATTTTGGGCTGTCTGTCTGTCTGTCCGACTGTCTGTCTGTAACGTGTTCCCCGTTTTTAAGACGAACCGTTCAACCGATCTGCACCAAATTTTACAGACATAATTGTAGGGCACCAGAGACCAGAACCTCGCTTTTTGAAATATTTCGGTCAAGAAATATGTTAGTAATACCAAAAAAAAAAAAGCCTGTGTAACGTAATTTTAATTGCAAATAACCGTTCATCTGACGCGAAAATTGAATAAACGAATTTGTAGGGGAGAAAATTCTCTACAACTTTATTCCCTTATGTTTTTTTTTTTTTTTTTTCATATCTCGTATCGTTTGACAGATATTTGCAAAAATAACGGAGTTTTGGCACCCTCCATTGAATTAACGAAAACCAGCCGGTCGCAGATATCACGTGACATTCCTCGCCCAAAACTCTCTCTGGTATACACCATCTTGCGTTGTATATTTGATGATTTTCTTATTGTAACTTACGCGTTGTCATTTCAAAGCAATGGTGCACTGAATAATTAACAAAAACACGTTGTTCTTCGTACGATGAATGGTGATCTAGTGTCTACAAATGCCATATTAGCATCAGTTAACAACGGCCATCAATAGCATTAGATTAAAGAACGCAAATCGTAACTATTAGTCGCAGCGTAGTGGGCAACGCATTGGACTGTGACGCTGAGGGTTAGTGGTTCGGAACCCGCCACTACCTAATTTTTTCCCCCCTAAAAGGGTTTCAGACACTCTTAAAAATTAATTTTTTTATTATTTAGTTCTTATTTTGGTCAAAAATGTTTGCAAAAACTTATAAAACTACAAATCTAAAGTGGGCCGTAAAACACGTCAGTGCTATTTTTTCTTTGTTTTGTTTTGTTTGTATGTCTATTTGATTAGGCTTGCAATATGTATACTTTCGTAAATACCCATATATTGGCACTGTGCGAGGTGGCAGAGTTGTTAGCACACTGGGCACGCATTTAGGTCGACGGCGGCTCAAATAAGCTTCAGGTTATCCAGATTTGAGTTTTCGGTGATTTCCATAAACCACTCCAGGCAAATGCCGGGACTGTTCCTTTGAAAGGGCACGGACGATTTCCTGCCCCATCAGACTCAAAACAATCCTAGTTTGAGTTTCATCTCTAATGACCTTTCTATCGACGTGACGTTAAACACCAAACTGCCGGATAAACTTTTGAGGGTAATTTTCTCCCAATAGAGAATAAAGACGACTGCAATAACGAAATTGATCGTTATTTAATTACCTGTTCCGCAGGATTTACTTGTTAACAATCGTAATTTCTTCTACCAGTCACTTTATTTGCCTATGTGTAATTTAACATGATGCATCGCGTTTCAAACATATTCTGCTCATCCTCAGGGGCTGTTTATATACAGAAAAATATTAAGATTAGGTTATCGTAAACAATACTAATGTAACATTTGTTATTTTTCGTTGTTGGGGTGGTAACTGAAGTATTTGGGGGTACGGGGAACAGTGGATGAGCATAAATTGAAGTGCGGTGATATCTTCTGTCTCTGTTAAATATCCACTGCCATCCCGTTGATCACTACAACTTTCTGCGGGAAAAATATGATTGGTTTTCGAGACTTGCGGACACAAACCTACAAAGGCTGAATTTTTTATAATAAAATTGTCACGGTTTGCAAGCCCCTGGGTAATTAGAGCTTCGTCTAGTTGCAGCTCCTAATTCTATGTAGTTTTCAAAACAAAGTTAAAATTAGCTGAATAAATATAACTATAAAACTTATCAGAGACTGCTAAGGACTTGGAAGATCAGATGATATCTTTATGAGATGTTACATATTTATATCAACAAAAGTAAAACAAGGATAATGAAATGTAGTCTAAGTCAGATGAATGTGAATTTAGAAAATGACACAGTAAAAGTTGTAAATGCTTTTGTTTATTTGTACAGAAAAGTTATTTATGCTGGTAAAGTATGAAAGACATAAAACGAGGACGGGCATAGCCAGCAAAGCATTTCTGAAAACATTTGTTGACATCGAAAATAGATTTAAATATTTTCTGAATCATCTTTAGGGACGTGAAACGTGGACGTTAGACAATTCAGACAAGAAGGAGAGAGAAGCTTTCTTCAAGAACTGAAATGAATAGGGGGAAAAATTGCGGTACAAATTGTCAAACATAACGCGTCTGTTAATAGCGCACCTTAAGATATCGAGAAATTTGGAATCTAGCTATCAAAGAATCTGGAGATGGCGGGAGTGGGGTGCTTAAAATTGTACAGGTAGTCCAAGCGCCAAATCCTTGTTCGAATCCCTGTTCAGCACATGTTTTCAACTTTTGTAGCTGTCAGCCACTGTGGTAATATCAATAAGGAGTAGAGTAATGACAACACATACTTATTTTACAATTTTGAATTTTTGTGTAACGACATGTTAAGCTATTAGCTAAACTCTGCTAACGCTTGATAATGGTAAACTAACCGAAACCGGTTGTATTGAGATAAAAAATAAACAGCTATGGTCAATATGTCGTTTTGCAATTTACAACTTCAGCATTGAATTTATCTAGTGCCCTGTAACAGACGGTACGTTTCTGTATTTTGAATTCGTAATTTTATCTACATCTACATCTCTACATAGATACTCTGCAAATCACATTTAAGTGCCTGACAGAGGGTTCATTAACCGCTTTCATAACTTTCTCTACCGTTCCATTTTCTAATAGCGCGCTGGAAGAAAGAACACCTAAATCGTTCTGTTTTCGATCTGATTTCTCTTATTTTATTGGGATGGTCATGTCTCCCTAAGTAGGTGGGTGCTTGCAAAATATTTTCACAGTCAGAAGTAAAAGTCGGTGATTGAAACTTCGCAAACAGATCACGCCGCAATGAATAACGTCTTTCTTTTAATGATTTCCACCCCAATTCGTGCAACATTTCCGTGACGCTTCCCCCCCCCCCCCCCGTAACGTGATAGAACAAAACGAGCTCCCCTTCTCTGAACCTTCTCAATGTCTTCCGTCAGCCCCAACTTGTGAGGGTCCCACAATGGCCATCAGTACTCCAGGAGAGGACGCACAAGTGTGATGTAGGCAGTCTCTTTGGTGGAGCTGGTGTATATTCGAAGCGTTCTGCCAATGAAACGTAATATTTGGTTCGCTTTCCCCACAATACTTTCTGTATGTTCTTTCCAGTCTAAGTTGTTCGTAATTATACATATGTAAATTAATATTCTAAAATATCTATGTATCACAGAATTGGCAGCCGAGGCTAGAGAAATGAGGACGACGTTGACTTTAGTTAAACGTAATGTAAGCAACCGTGCGGCACTTTAACAGGAGCGGTCCAGATAGGCCTGGGTAATCCCAGAGAACCGCAGCTGGACGGGGGTTTGAAGCCGGCCTCCTCACTGAGTTTCCTGGCCGCTGCGTCGCCTCCACAGCTCGTAACATAGGAGCCGTCGCCGATAAGGCCGGGGACGACGCAATGCACGCACTGCGTAATGTGCAGCCTTTTATCGACGCCCGCGTAAATCTGTTCCTTCGACGTTTTCACAGCCCCAGCAGTCATCAGCGCATATAACGCTCCTTTCTGATGTTTCTTGCGAGCTTCACATTCGCTCTCGAAACTGAAGATCCAGAAAGAAGCGTTCGGTGCAGACGCTTCCGTTTCAGCGTATCGCGCCCGTAGCAAAAAGGAGCGCCGATAACGGGAAAAGGAGGTGGTGGAGACTCTATATGTGGAGATGCAACTTAACGTATTCCTAACAAGGGGACACCAAGTACGGTACCAACGGATTTTGATGGGTCGCAGGTATGTTATGAAGGAATTCCTCCAGACCATCAACCTAAAAGGATTTATTCCAATGGACCTTGATTTCTAAGAAAATCGAGATCAAATTCGCAGCAAATTACCACGTGCACCGTGTCTACTTATACATGGCGGTTACCGCTCGGCGAGACTGCGTGGTGTGAGAAATCCTCAACGATCCATGGAAAAGAGAAAAATTTTCGCCGTTCATTCACTTTTTGTAAGACAACTTGTTTCACAAAATTATAACTATTTTGTAAACACATTTTGTAAATAAAGTTTTTCTTAAAAAGAAAAAAGAAAAAAAAAAAATAGGCAAAGTGAAGGCTCCAATACAGGAGACCCGGATTCGATACCTAGCGGCAGAACAATTTTAAAAATTGTAATTGCTATTTTTATATTAAAAAATAAAAATAATTAAGCAAAGAAAAAGACATAAAAAAGAAAAACAAAAATAATGAAAAGTCAAGCGATTAAAAAAAATAAGCAAGAAAATAATAAAATAAAAAGTCTTCTCCTTCCGGTCATTTATTTTTCACTTTTGTTCATATCTCTTCTTTTATTGTGCATAATTATATGCCTTAATACCCACTCCTATGTTACAGCTTGAGTAAACAGTCAGGATAATAGCAAATAACACAGTAGCAACTGATTATTTTACTTATTGCGCAGTGTTATTTACTCACTGTCCCCATCGTCACTATCTTCAACACTTGTACAAAATTCTGGGCGATAATTGTCATAGAAGCACCGAAAACACAGAACATTGTAGCAACACGCGCATCTAATAAATGCTACCGCTTTACAGGCGCATGGTGTTTTCATCAGCGATATTGGAAAACACTGGTCGTTCACATTACAAAGCAATGTTCGGTCGTCAATTAATTACGACGCAAACCAGGCATATTTAATCACGGGAACGAAGACTGGTGCGCTGAACTGATGCAACAGTAATGAATGCATTCGAATCGAGTCTTCTCGTGAAGCGATTTCGCGATTAGCTGTTAATAATTCAGGAGCATGTTGTAGTCTTCTAATGAAAAGTTTTACCTGATTTCGAAATATGCTTCAATCCACTTAAAAGTGTGCATCGAAAAAACAAAATGAATAAAATAATCGTCGCGCAATACATAACATATTGAGCGAATGTTACATGTTTTTATCCTGACCATTTACTGCAAACGTTTACATAAGAATGGTTATAAAAATACATAATTATACACAATCATCGGACAGGTGTGAAAAGTAATTGACCCATGTCGGACTTGAACCCAGGTCCCCTGCATCTTGCCGATTACACCACGCTGTCTCGCTGAGCGGTAACCAAATGGTCAAATGTCTGTATAGTTTATGGGACTTAACTACGGGGTCATCAGTCCCTAAACTTACAAACTACTTATGAACTACTTACGAACTAGGACGGCACAAATATCCATGCCCGAGGGGGGATTCGAACCCCCGACCGTAGTGGCCGCGTAGACCGTGACTGGAGTGCCTCAGTCTCCTCGGCCACCGCGGCCGGCTGAGCGGTAACCGCCATGTATAAGTAGACATGTTACGCGTGGTAATTTGCTGAGAATTTGATTTCGATCAAGGCCCATTGGAACAAATCCTTTTAGCTTGATGGTCTGGAGGAATTGCCTCACAACATACCTACGACCCATCAAATTCCGTTGGTACCATACTTGGTGTTCCTCTTGTAAGAAGAATTCAGTAATAAACTTGACAGGTGTTGTTGCATTAGCAATTTGGGCGTGGGGGTAGCAGAAAACTTACCGCATCGTCTCGCGTCTGCCAATCAATTTGTTATTCTCTTCAGGTGTAGCTGGCTTCTCACACTACGATTCAAAGTTGTTACGTTATCGCAACAACTAATGTCTGCTGGACATTTCCTTACCGTTCTGATCCCGACGATAGGAACTCTCACTGAACTTTCGAACTCTTGCGGAAAATACGCGAAACTCTAAATTTCACGTACAGTATGGATCCTTATGGCTCTGAGCATGTCAGAAATCTAATCGTAATTTTAATATAAACGGGTAAAAATTTTCCGTCAGGATAAGAGCTTCAAGTTTTATCACGGCTTGTCTGGAAACCTGTTGAAGTCTGTGACTTACTTTACGTTTTATACCGAAATACTTCGCCCAGCTACGAAGCCTTCCGATGTTACGTATCGTTTTGCGGTTGAAACGTAGGGGCCCCGGAAGATGGTATTTATACAAGGTATGCCCACAAAGTAAGTTCCGTTTGGTTATATAAAACAAACGTGTACAGATACAGAAAAAATATTTATTGTACAAAAATATACAACTATTAAACTACTTTTCTACATAGCTTCTGAAATTTTGTAGGCATTTGTCATAGCGTGGCAGAAGTCTTTGTATGCCTTCTTCGTAGAAGGTTGCCACCTGTATATTCAACCATGTGGCGACATGTTCTTTCAGCTCGTCATCATCGCTGAAGTGTTGACCACCATGGACAGGTTTTAGGTGTAAGAAGAAAGTCGCTAGGAGCGAGACTGTACGGAGGATGATCAAACACGTCCCAGTGAAATTCCCGTTAGAGTTGTTTGGTCACATTCGCCTTGTGAGGTCGGGCGGCAACGTGAAGGGAAGAAGAAGACTCCTCTCATCTCTTCTTACACGTAAAACCTGTCCTTGGTGGTCAACACTTCAACGACGATGAGCTGAAAGAACATGTTTGCCACATGGTTGAATACACAGGCGGCAACCTTCTATGAAGAAGGCACACAAAAACTTGTCCCACGCTATGACAAGTGCCTACAAAATTTCGGGAGTTATGTAGAAAAGTAGTTGAACAGTTGCAGATTTTTATACAATAAATATTTTTTCTGTATCTATTCACGTTTGGTTTATATAACCAAACGGAACTTACTTTGTGGACATAAATCGTATATTTTTTCTCTCGTCTGTTTGAAGTCTCTGTCTTCATTAAACGATATGTAGTAATGCAATTCACGTGTGCTGTAGGTATGTGTAGTGTGCCCCCTGAACCGGTCTTTCGACTAGTTTCGTTGAGCATCCAGTGGCACACGGATTCATCTGTTATGAAACGGCTCATTGAGAACCGGCAGATACAATGCTTTCAAAGCGCGCCGGAAGTGACAACACAGTGGCAGCATACAATGCCACCAGTCTCCCATTTGTGATTGGTGTAGGGTGCGGCCCATCGGTCCATTTCGCTACGAGCCAAATGCGATCTGCTTTCCACATCTGCCTCAATGGGCACCCTCTGTAAACCACTGTTAAGTGCTTAGCTTTAAATTGTACTAGGGGAAAAGGGTTTTTTACGGCCAGTCGTGTAACATTAACGTAGATGAACTATGAACTACAGTTACCTTACTGTCCTTCGAAATAGTCACCTCCCATAACTATACACTGGTGAGCTCTGCGATACATGTTCTGGAAAGTTTGCAGGAAGTATTCCTTTGGGATGGTATTCAACCCGGAAGTCAGGAATATCGTCTAATCTCCTTCCTTTCAGAGCGAGTTTGAGTCGAAAGGATAAGAAATAGTCTGGAGGATTGGCATTCGGCGACTATGGTGGGTGTTCAAGTTGCACGAAAATGCCAACACACAGTCAACATCATCAAACAGTTCATGGCAAAAAAAAGGGGGTGGTGCAGCTTAAACATCCACAATGTTTGCCGGATCTCAATCCTCCAGACTTCTTCCTATTCCCTCAACTCAAACTCGCTTTGAAAGGATAGAGATTTGACGATATTCCTGACATTCAACGAAACGTGACGAGGTTTTTGAACGGCATCCCAGGACGTGCCTCGCAGAGCTCAGCGCTGCGTATTTATAGGAGGTGGCTATTTCGAAGGGCAGTAAGGTAGATGTAGTTCATAGTTCATATGCGTTAATGTTACACGAATATTCGCCAAAATTTGTCAGAGGTTGTATATCCTGTACAGTAATGAAGTATTGCAGGTGCATTCACTTATACAGGGTGTTACAAAAAGGTACTTCCAAACTTTCAGGAAACATTCCTCACACACAAAGAAAGAAAATATGTTATGTGGACATGTGTCCGGAAACGCTTAATTTCCATGTTAGAGCTCATTTTATTACATCTCTTCAAATCGCATTAATCATGGAATGGAAACATACAGCAACAGAACGTACCAGCGTGACTTCAAACACTTTTTTACAGGAAATGTTCAAAACGTCCTCCGTTAGCGAGGATACATGCACCCATCCTCCGTCGCATGGAATCCCTGATGCGCTGATGCAGTCCCGGAGAATGGCGAATTGTATCACAGCCGTCCACAATACGAGCACGAAGAGTCTCTACATTTGGTACGGGGATTGCGCAGACAAGAGCTTTCAAATGCCCCCATAAATGAAAGTCAAGAGGGTTTAGGTCAGGAGAGCGTGGAGGCCATGGATTTGATCCGCCTCTACCAATCCATCGCTCGCCGAATCTGTTGTTGAGAACCGTACGAACACGTCGACTGAAATGTGCAGGAGCTCCATCGTGCATGAACCACATGTCGTGTCGTACTTGTAAAGGCACATGTTCTAGCAGCACAGGTAGAGCATCCCGTATGAAATCATGATAACGTGCTCCAGTTCTGTAAATCTGTCTCGATACAAACGTACCACGCCACGGCTATTGCCCTGTGCTAATTCATACATCAAATGGGCATCTGCCAACTCCGCATTTGTAAACATTGCACTGACTGCAGAACCACGTTCGTGATGAACACTAACCAGTTGATGCTACGTACTGATCTGCTTGATGCTAGTACTGTAGAGCAATGAGTCACATGTCAACACAAGCACTGAAGTCAACATTACCTTCCTTCAATTGGGCCAACTGGCAGTGAATCGAGGAAGTACAGTTCATACTAACGAAACAATTGGGTATTTTGACAATTGTCTGCACGAATTATTGCAATTTACATATAAAGAGAAATACTAAAATGAGTTCTAACATGGAAATTCCGGACACATGTCCACATAACATTTTCTTTCTTTGTGTGTGAGGAATTTTCCTGAAAGTTTGGCCGAGAGACCGAGATAGGGAAATAGGATGCACGCGTGTGCGGGTACAGAGTTCAAGGTGACCAGCCAGTGAGACAGCAGAAATTGGAAACACTAAACTAGATTAGAATAAGATATATATTTCGTAGAAATATTGTAATACTTTTACAAGTTTCACTACTGCAGACTAGTGTAATGCTGAGACATAGGTTAACTAGATAGAGGCCTGCCTACTGATGAGAGTCTGTTCTAGTGCCTGTCCTATTGTCAAGTGGCCGATACAGATAAGTGGTGGCTACGAGCGGGGTTGCAGCAGAGGGCGCTCGTGGCTTACGTCGTAAGATCGCCGCGCCGTGCTTGCGTGGCGGCGCGCGGCGAAAGTACGTGGCGCGCAATTCAGAATTGTGCGACAGCACAGTTCCATGTCTTTCTGTCAGTTCCTTGGGGTTGAGACAGTAACTTTACGGCAACCGAGATACTGGTAATACCAGAAAGTTACTGCAGAGGGGTTGGGGTTGAATTGTGTTTCCTATACTAAACGAATTACAGAAGCAACTCGGTTCAGGTAGTGTAGTGAGTGGTTAGTTCAATGCAACAAGGTGACTTATGGAGAGCCAGCATATGGTTGCAACCGGGACAGACACAGAGGGAGCTCGCTGCAGCTATTGGAGTGTAATTTCTAGGACCTGGACGCGATTTCAGACGATGGGAACCGTTCAAAGAAGGCCAAGGTCGTCCATGGGTAACTACACCAACATATGACCTTTATCTCCGGTTAACAGCCCATAGACACTGGAGACTGAATGAAACTGATCTGCAACGCACCATCCATACAGCAACAGGGCGCGCAATATCAACACACTGTCCGAAATCGCCTTTGGCCTCTACGCACGGAGGCCTGTGGTGTGTATCCCATTAAAAGCATGACATCGTTTAGACTGCAGAAACTGAGTGGAGGAACATCAAGATTGGAGTAGTAACGACTGGCGTCGGGTACAGTTTACAGATGAGTGAAGATTTTGTGTTCAGCCAGACAATCTTCGTTTCATCATCTGGAGATAACGTGGAACTCGGAACAATCCTGTTTATCAGCAGGAAACATCATTACATCATGTCCGTGGACGAATGGTGTGGGCAGGAGTTAATATTGGCGGACGTACGGACCTCTATGTCATTCAGAATGGCGCTTTGACTACTCTCAGGTACAGAGACGAGATCCTTTGACCTTTTGTGGTGCCCTACGCTGGTGCCATAGGATATGGGTTCCTTCTGACAGACTATAAAGCTCGTCCCCACAGAGCTGCACTGGTGGACAACATGCTTGAAACTGAGAGAATTGAATGAATGGAGTGGCCAACTTGTTCACCAGACTTAAATCCGACTGAGCATGTCTGGGATGCACTTGGCAGACGCATTGCAACCAGACCAGCTCCTCCCACAATGGTTACAGAGCTGGATATTGCACTCATGGAAGAATGGCCAAATATCCTTCAAGTGCTGATTAATAACTTCATACTGCCCATGCTACGCAGGTATGCAACTGTACTGGCCGTCTGAGGTGATCACATACCATATTAGAGAGCAACGAGAATGGCTTTTTCACTATTATGGTAGCTCCATGATACCTCGCTCTAAGTAAAAGCTATGTAAACCGCAAGTAAAGAGTTGAAACAGAAAAATATCCTACAAATTAAAATTGTAACCAATGAATGAATAAATTACTTAACCGTATTTATATTGTGTATGATATCTTACCTGATCCCGTAATTGGTTTGAGCATTGTGCATGCAAAACGTATTGAGTTGAACATTAGTAGTAAACAAGTCATAAAGCAAAATGCCACTCCTGGTTGTGATTTTTGCTTCTGGTCAATCTGAGCAAAAGGTAGTTTTCCGCGGGTATAACTGTCTTATCATATCTCTTGAAATTTGTGCCTTACAGCGATATAATTTCAGTGATATGTGAAGTTACTGTCTGCAAAGTGTGTTTCCTATATAGTTAATAGTTAAAAAGTAGTAAATTAAAACATTATGCAGATGAAGTTTAACCCCATTCAGTGACAATGTAGTTAGCGATAAACTTTTTTCCTTTCATGATTTTGTGGGAGCTGTCAGCGAGAAAAAGTTACGTAAAGGTTTGAAATTATGTGTACAGTTTTTTGTAGGTCGCTAAGTGCCATCATTCTCAATCAGTGGATACATAAGTCTTGCTATTTTCGCGCCGTGGCATCTCACTATTCATGACATTACATCTCCTGAACCATGAGTCGAACTGTTTTGCTTTGATTTTTATGAAGAAATTTGTTTTGCTTTGGTCCAATAACCTTCGCGGGCGTACAGACAACAACTCATGAAAGTTTTATGATGAATGATTTAGTAGCGCTTAGAGGACATATATAAACTGTGTGATGAAAAGTATCCGGACACATGGCTGAAAATGTCTTAAACGTTCATGGCAGTCTCCATCAGTAATGCTGGAATTCAGTATGATATTGGCCCACTCTTAGGCTTGATGACAGCTTCTACTCTCGCAGGTATACGTTCAGTCAGATGCTGGAAGGTTTCTTGGGGAATGGCAGCCCATTCTTCACGAAGTGCTGCACTGAGGAGAGGTATCGATGTAGGTCGGTGAGGCCTGGCTCGCAGCCGGCGCACATGAACATTCGAAAGGTGTTCTGCAGGATTAAAGTCAGGACTCTGTGCAGGCCAGTCCATTACAGGGATGTTATTGTCGTGGTGCTCGCTATCCTCGGATAGCTCTTCAACAGTTGGTAGCAAGAAAGTGCTTAAAACCTCAATGTAGTGGCATATCCATACGCTGCCATTGTGTACCATGATTCGTCACTCCACACAAAGTTTTTCCACTGTTCCAAAGTACACGTCGTTTGGGATTGACCTGCGTGGTGTGTGGCTTATTGGCAACCGTTCTACCACAACATCCAAGTTTTCTCACCTCCTGCCTGTCATAGTACTTGGAGTGAATGCTGCTGCAGTTTGTAATTCCTGTGTGATGGTCTGGATAAATTCCTGCTTATTACACTGTACGAACCTTTTCAACTGTCGGCTGACCCTTTCAGTCAACTGATTAGGTCGGTCTGTACACTTTTGTGATGTAAGTGCCCCTTCCAGTTTTCACTTCACCATCACATCAGAAACAGTGGACCTAGGGATGTTTAGGAGTGGGGAAATGTTGCTTAAAGACTTCTGACACAAGTGACAACCAATCACCTGATCACATTTTACATCTGAGGTGACCGTAAAAGTATAGGTACTTCATATGAGGACTAATAATGAACGTTAGAATGTCTCCTAGACGGCAGTGTTAGTCGTTGGTCTAACAAAGAAATGGAAAATAAGATATTAGAAGAACGAATAGAGGCATGCCTTCAGATGAAAGCATATTGTTGTCTGTACACCGAAAAAGAAAGAAAAGAATTACGCTCCGATGGGGTATAACACTGGCCAGCCAAGTCAGGTGATCCCAAAGTAAAGAGGTGTCATGATCGGGGCTGCCGACGCAAAACACGTTACATTTGAGAAAAGTGTAAACGTGTTGTGTGTCCTGAGTGCCTCAAACAATTTCATTGTACGAAAAATACAAAATAGTGTAAACTCGTCATGTATTCTTTGATATTATTAATAGAGGTCCCATGTTAAATGTAGCAATTTTCGAACTCGCTGTCCTCACCAATAAGACGTGTGCCGACGGCTCATCTGACGAAAGATATTTCTCGTGAATCTTATCTATAAATGGATATATGTGTGTGTGTGTGTGTTCCATATAGACTCGAATACGCCTGGAGGAATTTTCCTGAAATCTTTAGATTAGCCCAGCGGGGGGTAATCCTGTGAAGTTTGGTAGCGATCGCTTCATGATATTTGCTAACATATACGTAAGAGTTTACGTGAAGCATTTGGAACGATAGTTGCCCCCCTACCAGAGAAAGAGGCACCCGCCATTTTTCCGTTCCTAAAGTGCTACCGCTTAGAGTGCTAGCGTCGCTTCCGTAACTGTTCAAATAAATGTTCAAATGTTTGTTAAGCTTATGGGACTTAACTACGGGGTCATCAGTCCCTAAACTTACAAACTACTTATGAACTACTTAAGAACTAGGACGGCACAAATATCCGTGCCCGAGGGGGGATTCGAACCCCCGACCGGAGTGGCCGTGCAGACCGTGACTGGAGCGCCTCAGTCTCCTCGGCCACCGCGGACGGCCCGTAACTGTTCGTGTTGAATATTTACAGTGAAGGAATCTTCATTATTTTCTTGATTTGAAGCTCTTATTTTTACCGTGTTTCCAGTAAAAATTTCTGGGTATGAGGTCCGCCTGATATGCAAAACACTGTTTTGTTATACACCCAAACCAGTTTCAGCACCTCTGTGCCATCATCAGTGGGCTTTCAATTTATTTAATGCTGTGAAAAACAAATTATATTTATTTTACTACTGTACTTTTTGTAAATTTAGGCCTAAAAAGTCGTCAGTCTTATTTTGATTTTTACCTTATTTTACATTCTGTGGTCATATGGGACCCTTTTTACATATTTATGTAGCGGTATTGTTGTCATCTGCAACCAAAATTATCTTTTTTTTTTTTTTAAACCTGTGATGTTTCTAAAACGCTACTTATGGTGCGAAAACCTTTTCGTTATAGTGCGTTTTCATACCTTGCTTTCGCTGCACATTACTTTGGATCTACATTGCAGAAGAAGCTGCGATTTCGTACCAACAATGAATGTTCCAAGCAGTGAAAGATAGTAACGAAAATGCACCCCCTGATATATAAAATTCGTACGATCTCATATTTTTGGAGTTGTGTTGTACATTTGTATAATTTTTCAGGTATATATTCATTTGTATAACCGCTGTATGTCTGTAAAATCTGTTGCGAATACAATTAGTAGTATAGAAGTTATAGATTTAAAATTGCTGCGTGATGGGACTGTTTTCCATGAACGTTAATGTTTATGTGCTCATATCTCATGAACTACGTGTCGCACTGTGATACAATTTAGAAGGAACATTCAACAATATGTGTGTATATTGTCTGTAAAATTTTCTGCGGCTTCAATTTATAGTGTACAAATTATCAGTTGTAACGTCATACCGAATGCTGTAGCTTTACTCCATAAACAGCGTAAAACTGGTGAGCGAGAAACGTTTCTCCTTCCGCCATTTTGCTATGGTTGTCAGCGAGAAAAAGTTTAATAAAATTAATGAAATTATGTTTAAATACTCTCATTCTCATACAGCGTAGTTATTGTCTCGCCTCATTATGTGACAGTTTTTTGCGATTCCTATTGTTTATGACATTATATCTTCTGAACCATGTGTCGTATGTGATTCTTAAACGTGCAGCGATTGTTACCTCCCGATGAGGAATGTCTGTACCAAATTTGGTTGAAATCGGTCCAGTGGTTTAGGAGAAAATGATTAGCATTGTCGCTAAATGCAACAGTTTTTCTCGCATCTTAATGTTTATGACGTCATATCTCGTGAATTGTGTATCGTACGTGATTCTTACACTTACGGCGACCGTCATCATGGAATGAAGCTTACATGTACAAAATTTGAAAAAGATTGGATCAAAACTGTAGATTTGTATTTGTTTTATGTGCCACTGCATGGGAAAAGGAGCAGATGGAGAGATCAAAAGAATGCCCTTGCGCATGGAAGCGTGCTAGCACCAATTCTATATAATATATACACTAACGATCAACCAATAACTGAAAGTGCCAGACACTTTCTGTACGCCGATGACCTGGTCATTGCTATGCAGTCCTGAAGCTTCCAGGATATTGAGGAAAAACTGGAGAAAGCACTTGAGGACATGTCTAAATGTTATAGAGAGAGCTGCCTAAAGCCAAACCTCGCAATGACGCAAGTATGTGCTTTCCACTTAAATACAAAAAAAGCACACAGACCCTGCAAATCAGATGGAAGCACCTTGAAGCATACAAACACCCCTAAGTACCTTGGTGTAACATTAGACAGGTCACTAACGTACAAACATCACTGCCTCAACACCAGGCAGAAAGTAGGCTCAAGGAACGCTCCGCTTAGATAGCTAGTGGGGAGCGGCTGGAGAGCGAACCCTGACGTACTGCGCACCACAGCACAGGCTTTGTGCTTCTCAACAGGGGAGTATGCCTGTCCAGTGTGGAACAGATCTGCGCATGCCAAAACCGTCGACATCGTCCTGAACGAAACGTGTAGGATAATCACTGGGTGTATGAAACCGATCCCCCTTGACCTCCTATATAAGGTATCTAGCTTTGCCTCACCAAAAGACCGCAGAACTGCTGCGGAGCACAGAGAGATTCAAGCAAACTTTCGAAGAGCGCCACGTTCTCTACAACGCGCAAGTTCCGCCAGGAAGACTCAAATCAAGGAAAAGCTTTTAGAGGAATGTACTAATTGAACCACCTAAAAACTACCCACTACATCAAGCACGTCCTACCAGAAGCGGACTGAAATGAACAGGATGAGAACGGGAGTTTCACCTGTGAAAACTATTAAAGCTAAGTGGGGACTAGCGGACGCTGAGAATCTTCATTGCGAATGTGGAGAACCACAGGACATGACACATTTGCTTCAATGTTGTAGTTGCCCACAGTCCTGTACTCTCAATGATCTATGGTTGGTCAGCGATGCGGCAGTTGACGTGGACTAATATTGGGTCCAAAAATGTAGGTTGACGGAGAGTCCGGACTCGAAAAAGTAAAGTAAGTCTGCTTTATACAGGGTGTCCCAGCTATCTTGTCCACCCAAAATATCTCTGGAACAGTAACAGCTATTGGAAGTTGACGCTTGAAATACGCGAAACGCGTGGGTAGCGCTCGTCCTGAGCAGCATGGGGTTCTCGCTTGAGTCTCAGGACGTATGCTAGCCGGCGTTTCGCGCATTTCAAGCGTCAACTTCGCGTCGCAATATCTCGGGATGTAATTGGAATATTGCGATGCAATCAACGCCATTGTTTATGTGATTTGTCATGCTATGGATTGCTGAAGAAAAAATATAGGGCGTCCATTTAAAAAAACATAAGTTTGTGTTAAAAAACACATTTGCTTTCGTTTTAGAATGTTTCCAAATATATACATTCATGGACCCCAGCCGTACATTGATACCGGTGAAAGACGTTTTCCAATAGCTGTTATTGTTCCAGAGATATTTTGGGTGGACAAGATAGCTGGGACACCCTGTATATTACATCATGACTGTAAAAGGTAAAGCAGTCAACAATCCGGAGAGTGGTTTGAACACAGCAGTGCTTTACTAGGCATGATCCTGTTTGGAGGTGGTATGCCGTTGCCTTCCTCCGACCTTTGAAATGACTTACCCAGCCAGTTAGAGGGGGACCTGCAGTTTAACGTGGGTTCCGAACCACGGTGCTACTCGGTATTTTTCACATGAGCAATACTGCCAGAGGTGAAAGAAGTGTAAAGTGACAGATAAAAATCCTAGGACCCGGCGGGGATCTGTATAAGTTTAGTATTTAGTGTGTTAATCATATTATGTAGAACATAGTAACGAATAAAATAGATACAGACATCGAGTTTTGTAGATATAGAATATAAAATCCACCCGTGCGAAGCGGGGCGAGTCACTATTAAGAATAAATATTAACCGATATTACAGTGTAATTATGTCAAACCCTGAAGTTTTTATACGGTGGAATAAATCACTCGGTATATTCGTTGCAAATTTCAACAGTCGAGCTGAAGTAATACTGTGAAAAAAATGAGTGCGTGCTCCTTTGCGATACTGGGTGGTGTCGAGCAGCGTGGCCTGGAGTGGGGAGGGCGGCCGGGCTGGTGATCTGCGACGGCAAGGCGGCTAACGCGGCAGGGCGGCTGATAACAATGTCATCTTGGCGAGTTTCTGCGCGGCTTTATCGCGCCGCCCCTGGCAAGCCATTACGGCCGATCAGCGCAAGGTAGAATAGCGCGCCGTTAGTTAACGATGTAATTATCAGCGCGGGATTGTATCGACGGCCGGGCGCCGCGCCGGTGTCGACAGGGGCGGCCGCCCCCACCATCTGGCCCACTTCAGGAAACCACGGCCCCTACCCGGCCGCCTCGCACGCGGGGCCTGTCTTCGCCTGAGCACCGACTGCCTAGAAATAATCGCAACACTGCTATCGATACGACGCTTCTGAAACTTAGGTATTAAATATAAGGAGATGCATTGAATTAAAATTTGCGCTGTGGCCGGGATTCGAACCCGGTATCTTCTACTTACTAGGTGGGCACTTTAGACCGCTCAGCTAAGACAGCGTTGTAGCCAAAGCGACTACACTGACTGTCTTAAAGCAGGTCTCCCTCCAAAGCACATACTTTAATTCTGCATCAGTGTTCCCTGCGAAATGCGTATCAAATTGCCAAATCCCGGCCACAGCAAAAATTTTAATTCAATGCATCTCCTTATCTTTAATACCTTTGGTATAACGAGACAATTTTCTCTCAAGGAATTGTACTATTTGTTGATATTTATATTACCTCGGCCTGAGGAACAAGGCGGGATTGTTCCCATTCGTGTTCTTTGCTATTCCAATGTAGGAGAGCCCTGGCAATTTGATACGCATTTCACAGGGAATGCCGGCCGCAGTGGCCGAGGGGACTGAGGCGCTCCAGTCACGGTCTGCACGTCCACTACGGTCGGGGGTTCGAATCCCCCCTCGGGCATGGATATTTGTGCCGTCCTTAGTATTAGCTAGTTCATAAGTAGTTTGTAAGTTTAGGACTGATGACCCCGTAGTTAAGTCCATAAGCTACATAAACATTTGAACATTTTTTCACAGGGAACATGAGGCAGAATTAAAGTATATGGTGTGGAGGGAGACGTGCTTTAAGGCAGTCCGTTTAGTCCCTTTGACTGCAACGCTGTGTTAGCTGAGCGGTCTATAGCGCCTACCTAGTAAGTAGGAGGTCCCGGGTGCGAATCCCGGCCACAGCACAAATTTTAATTCAATGCCTCTCCTTATATTTAATACCTTTGTTATAACGAGACAATGTCGTCTTAATGATATGTGTTATGTGTGTGTGTGTGTGTGTTGTGAAACTTCTTTTCTTGTACGTCTGAAACACGCGACTCGCCCCAGCTTGGCAAGGGTGCAATTTACTATAGTCCGATTACAATTATTCGCTAGTTCATAGTTCACGGGCTGGAGCTGCTTTCCTCCAGTCAGAAAGCTCAACCTCACGCCCAAACCGTTCGCCGTTGACAAACTGCCCCAACAACTGGTCACTTCACTTCCATTTCCTCGTCTGGCCATCTTTCTCGATCTGTTTTGTTGTTGTTGGTTTTTGAGGGGACTAAACTCTGTTTTGTTCTCAATTCATACGTCTGCCAATTAATGTAACATGCTATTGTTCCATTATAGGGACACACAAAATAAATTGATATTGCATTTACTTCAGGATATATGAGAAATACTGAATTTTACATGGATGTCCGTATACTCATAAATACGCCCAAACCACTAAATAACAATTCATTGTTGTACAGTAGCCATCAGCAGATAAACAGTATAGCTGCGGAAAAGTACAGAAAATAGGCAAATTAAATACTTCCCTAAACCTAACTAATTAAAGAAAAATTATTTATTTCATATTGCCAGACATTATACAAGTAAATTCATCCTGCAGGTACCACCATCAAACCTAGAAGTAACCTTGCTCTTGTAAAATTAAATAAAATATTTGCGTCCCAAAAACGTGACAATGACCAGTAGTGGGTTAATGACAGAAAAAGACATTGAGAACGGTGGTAATCAGTACACAGCTCTAAGCACTCGACTTTGAACCTTTCGTACAAGGTGTAATATAATGTCACGCACACAAGTCGTATTTACGGAATGCATACCATTAAGTCAGCCGGGACTCGAACGCGGGTCTCCTGCTTTCTAGACAGATGCGCTGACCTCTACACCACTGGAGACACAGCGATCACCTCACCTGCACGAAATTACTCAAGTACAGATTCTCAACTTCACCCCCCCCCACTAAAATTGAAACTCGTAGTTTTGTGAACTGATGCCTGGAAGAGTAAGGGTCTAGGAGTGCCTCCGCACTGAAGAAATGATCATTGCCCGTCATCAGCTTATTATATACGTTTGAAAGACATGTCCGAAAGAACAGACACCACCTATATATAACTTATATAATTTGCCGATGACGGATAATGATCCTTTCTTCAGTGCGGAGGCACTTCTAGGCTCTTAACTCTTACGGGAATTAGCTCACAATAACTACGAGTTTAAGTTCTAGTAGGCGGGGAGTAAAGTTGAGAATTTGTATCTGACGGGAGGCGAACTTGAGTAATTCCGTGCTGATGTGGTGACCACTGTGTCCCCAGTGGTGCAGAGGTCAGCACAATTGCCTAGAAAGCAGGACACCGGGTTCTAGTCCCGCCTGGGTACACATTTTCACCTTTACCCATTCGCAGTTAATGTCATCATTCCGTGAATATGAATAGATAATAACTGCACGATCAAAAGTGACGTCTAATCTTTCTGACTTGTCCGAAAGATCAGACGCCACATATACAGGGTGTCCGAGCTATCTTGTCCACCCAAAATATCTCTGGAACAATAACAGCTATTGAAAAACGACTTTCACCAGTATCAATGTACGGCTGGGGCCCGTGAATGTACATATTTGCATACATTCTAAAACGAAAGCAAACGTGTTTTTTAACACTTATGTTTTTTTAAATGGACAACCTATATTTTTTCTTCAGCAATCCATAGCATGACAAATCACATAAACAATGGCGTTGATTGCATCGCAATATTCCAATTACATCCCGAGATATTGCGCCGCGAAGTTGACGCTTGAAATACCCGAAACGCGCGGCTAGCGCACGTCCTGAGCAGCATCGCCTGATTTTCTGACATTGCATTCCTTTACCTTCGTTTTACTCTTGTTAATGTTCATCTTATATCTTCCTTTCAAGACATTGTCCATCCCATTCAATTGCTCTTCCAGATCTTCTGCGGTCTCTGACAGAATTACTATGTCATCGGCAAACCGCAATGTTTTTATTTCTTCTCCCTGCACTTTAATGCCCTCTCCAAACTTCTCCATCGATTCCTTCACTGCCTGCTCTATGTACAGATTGAACAACATTGGGGAAAGGCTGCAACCCTGTCTTACTCCCTTCCCAACCTCTGCGTCCTTTTCTTGCCCTTTGACTCTAATAACCGCTGTCTGGTTTTTGTATAGGTTGACTATAACTCTTCGCTCCCTATATTTCACCCCTGATGCCTTCAGAATTTGGAAGAGTGTATTCCAGTCGACATTGTCAAAAGCTTTCACCAAATCGACAAACGCTAAAAACGTAGGTTTCCCTTTGCTTAGCCTATCTTTTAAGATAAGTTGTAACTCCGTTACAGGGATGTTATTGTTGTGTAACCACTCTGCCACAAGCCGTGCATTATGAAGAGATGCTCGATGGTGTTGAAAGATGTAATCGCCATACCAGAATTGCCCTTCAACAGTGAAAAGCAACAACAATGTAGTGCCACGCAAAACAACAATTATACTGTTGGCACCACATACGCCGGCAGATCATACCTACACCCTGTCCTCGGATCGCCACATTGTGTACCGTGATTCATTACTCCATACAACGTGTTATCTCTGTTCAATCGTCCAATGTTTATGCACTTACATTAGGCGAGATGTTGTTTGTCATTGACGTGAGTGATGTTTGGCTTATGGGTAGCTGCTCGACCAAGAAATGCAAGTTTTCTCACCTCCCGGCTAGTAAACTAACGGTCTTGGACAATATCTTAATTCACTTTTTCTGAATTTGTGTGTTTGAGTTTGATTATGAGCCTATCTGTTTCTCGTTACGTTTCTAAACGTATACATCTTAGAACTGATGACTACATCCGCATCTTGTTATTCAAATGAAAACATTTAAAATTTAGATGTAGGTGACTTCAGTACATTACCACCATTATCATCGCCAGAAACAGTATCACCAGCCCTACGGAAACCATATTTCAGTTCTAGTTGTATTTGTATTGTTCTCTTCAACTGTAAAAGAAATAAAGACAAAAAAGGATAAGTTCGAAAGAACGAAAACATGATATGACTGGAATAACATCGAAATTGTATGTTTATAATGAGAATGCTTAAATGAAATCATTTGCAATGATACTGACAATATGTGGCCTTGAGAAAAAAAAATCGATAGCCACTGAATATAATTAGTTACAATCTGTGACAGTGAAGTATGAAAATATGCTATCACAAAATACGAGTTTCCCAGTGGATTGAGGAAGCTGTGGACAACGAGAAGGAGCAGGAAGGCAGGTATAATGTTATTCGTAATACGAGAGTGCGAAAACTATTAGCCATACAGAGAAATGAAACATTTCCATGGGTGGAGTATCTCTGAAAATTTCAGTTCATAATACGTGCCGTGGCATAGTTGCAGAGCGCATCACGGTTTCATGAGCAGGCGTGTCACAATATGGTATTTAACGGAGCCATGCGTCAGATTTTTTTATTTTTTAGAGATATAGAGTGGGGAAAGCAAGGAGAAATTTGGAGAAGGAATGGAAGTTCAGGGTGAAGAAATAAAAATATCGCGTTTTGCCGATGACATTGTAATTACGTCAGAGACGGCAAAGGATCTGGAAGAGCAGTTGATCAGAATGGGCACTGTGTTGAAAGGTGCGTATAAGATGAACATTAACAAGACCAAAACAAGGTTGGTGGAGTGCAGTCTACGAAAATCAGGCGATGGTGAAGGAATTAGATTAGGTAACGAAACAGTAAAGGTGGTAGATGAGTTTTGTTACTTGGGCAGTAAAATAAAATTATGGTCGCAGTACAAAGGATATAAAATGCAGAATGACAATGGGAAGAAAAGCGTTTTTAAAAGAGAGAAATTTAACATCGATTATTATTTTACGCTTAAGGAATTCCTTTCTGAAGGCATTTGTGTGGAGTGTTGCCTTATATGGGAGTGAAACTTGGACGATAAACAATGCCGACAGGAATAGGATAGAGGCTTTTGAAATGTGGTGCTACAGAAGAATGCTGAAGATTAGGTGGGTGGATCGCGTAACTAATGAGAAGGTACTGAATAGAATTGGGGAGAAAAGGCACTTCTGGCATGTGTTGTTGTTGTGGTCATCAGTCCGGAGACTGGTTTGATGCAGCTCTCCAACCCTAATCTATCCAGAGCAAGCCTCTTTATCTCCTTATCAGAAAGGCAACCTACATCCATTTGAATTTGCTTACTATATTCATCTCTTGGTCTCCCTCTGCGATTTTTACCCCACACACTTCCCTCCAACACTAATTTCACAATTCCTTCATGTCCTGCTAATCGATCCCTCCTTTTAGTCAAGGCGTGCCAGAAATTCCTTTTCTCCCCAATTCCGTTCAGTACCTCCTCATTAGTTACCCGATCCACCTACCTAATCTTCAGCATTCTTCTGTAACACCACGTTTCAAAAGCCTCTATCCTCTTCCTGTCCGCACTGTTTATCGTCCATGTTTCACTCTCATACAAAGCAACACTCCACACAAATGCCTTCTGAAAGGACTTCCTTATGCTGAACTTACTGTTCGATGTTAACAAATTTCTCTTTTTCAAAAACGCTTTTCTTCCCATTGCCAATATGCATTTTATATCCTCTGTACTGCGACCATCATTTGTTATTTTACTGCCCAAGTAACAAAACTCATCTACCTCCTTTATAGTTTCGTTACCTAATCTACTTCGCCGGCCGCGGTGGCCGAGGAGACTAAGGCGCTCCAGTCACGGTCTGCACGGCCACTACGGTCGGGGGTTCGAATCCCCCCTCGGGCATGGATATTTGTGCCGTCCTAGTTCGTAAGTAGTTCATAAGTAGTTTGTAAGTTTAGGGACTGATGACCCCGTAGTTAAGTCCCATAGACTATACAAACATTTGATTTTTTTGATAATCTACTTCCTTCAGCATCATCTGATTTTCTTAGGATGCACTCCATTACCCTTATTTTGCTCTCGTTAATGTTCATCTTTTATGCTCCTTTCAACACACTGTCCATTCCGTTCAATTGCTCCTCCAGGTCCTTTGCTATCTCTGACAGAATTACAATGTCATCGGCAAAACGCAATGTTTTTATTTCTTCACCCTGAACTTTAATTCCTTCTCCAAATTTCTCCTTGCTTCCCTTTATAGCTTGCTCAATGTACAAATTGAGCAACATTGGAGAAAGGCTACAACCCTGTCTTACACCCTTCCCAACCTCTGCATCTCTTGCGTGCCATTCCACTCTGATAACTGCTGTCTGGTTTTTGTACAAGTTGTAAATAACCTTCCGTTCCCTATATTTTACTCTTGCTGATTTCAAGATCTGAAAGAGTGTATTCCAATCAACATTGTCAAATGCTTAATATACAAAAGCTAGAAATGTAGGTTTGCCTTACCTTAATCTATCTTCTAAGATAAGCCGTAAAGTCAGGATTGCCTCCGAGTTCCTACATTTCTCCTGAATCCAAATTGATCTTCTCCAAGGTCGGCTTCTACCAACTTTTCCATCCTTCTGTAAATAATTCGTGTTAAAATTTTGCAAGCATGACTTATTAAACTGATGGTTCTGTAGTTTTCACACCTGTCTGCACCTGCTTTCTTTTTCTTAAAGTCTGAGGATATTTCCCCTGTCTCATACATCTTACGGATCAGGTGAAATAGTTTTGTCATGTCTGGCTCTCCCAGAGACTTCAGTAGTTCTGCGGGAATGTCGTCCACTCCAGGGGCATTGTTTCGACTTAGGTCTTTCAGTGCTCTGTCAAATTCTTCTTTCAGTATATCATCTCCTGTTTCATCTTCATCTACATCCTCTTCCCTTCGTACAATATTGTCTCTAAGTTCCTTTCCTTTGCATAGTCCCTCTATATATTCTTTCCACCTTTCAGCTTTCCCTTCTTTGCATTTGCCTTCTAGCCACTCCTGCTTAGCTATTTTACACTTCCTTTGAATGTCATATCTTAGTCGTCTGTACTCCATTTTGCCTGTTTCATTTACTGCATTTTTATATTTTCTCCTTTCATCAATTAAATTTAGTATTTCCTGTGATATCCAAGGATTTTTCGCAGGTCTTGCCTTTCTACCTATTTTATCCTCTGCTGCCTTCACTATTTCGTTTCTCAATGCTACCCATTCTTCTTCAACTGTTTTATTTCCCCCGTTTCCATCAATTGTTGCCTTAAGCACCCTCTGAAATTCTCAAAAACTTCAGGTTCCTTCAATGTATCCAGGTCCCATCTCCTTATTTTCCTACCTTTTTGCAGTTTTTTCAGTTTCAGCCTACAGTTCGTGACCAACAAGTTATGGTCAGAGTCTATATCTGCCCTGGGTATGTTTTACAGTTTAAAACCTGATTCCGGAATCTATATCTTACCATTATAAAATCTATCTGGCACCTCCCTTTGTCTCCTGGTCTCTTCCACGTATATAACCTTCGTTCGTGATTCTTAAACCAGGTGTTTGTTATAATTAAGTTATGTTCCGTGCAAAATTCTACCAGGACTTCTAGCATATCTTGGCTAAAAGAAGAGATTGATTGTTAGGACCCATTCTTAAACATCAAGAAATCGTGGATTTAGCGTTGGAGGGAAGTGTTTGGGGTAAAAACCGCAGAGGATGACCGAGAGATGAATACAGTAATCAGATTCAAACGGATGTAGGTTGCCGTTCTTATGAGGATATGAAGAGGCTTGCTCAGGCTAGGATAGGGTGGAGGGCCGCATCAATCCGGTCTCCGGAGATTTAAGCCCACAACAACAACAGTGTGAGGAAGTGGGTAGTAAGGGGGACGGATGTATAGGAGCTATGTTATTCTGTTCTCTCAACTAATGTCACCCAGTAAATCGTCATTGTTATCTCTGTGTAGAAAAGTATTTGCATACGTTGGGTTATGATTGCACTAATAATTTCTTTCCTCGCATCAGCGTTAGATTTCCAGCCTTCCTGTTTCTTGAGGTCTGTTTTTGCGTACTGTGCGAGTACTTTCATGCCTTATTCGTGTGATAATATTCTTTTGTATCTTTCAGCTCACTCCTGTCATCACGCAGCATCATTTGGAAACAGCGCTAAGGAATACGAGGCCCTCTTTGTCGCCGGCTGAAAAGGCGAAGTATGACGCAATGTAAGTATCCCCAGACACAACTGGGTGCTCCGATACCATTCTATTGGATAAGAAAACATTTGACGAGCAAGCCGGATGGTACTAGGTTATGTGTCAACTGCTTTAGAGGTAGACGCTCGAATTGTTATCATTGTTTCTGTGATCATCTTCTCGCAATAATGAAGTTAAAAAGGGAACCATGTAAAGACAACTACCGTGGTGTGGTTCGAATATCGAACAAGTCATCTTCTTGCCTTGCGCCACGAACAGATATCTGAAAAAACACAAGGACTGCCAGTGTTGTTTGTCACTGTCGCCTTCATTACGAAGACTGGTGTGGTCTACCTTGTGCAAACGTCTTCATCTCTGTTTGCTGTATTCAAGCCATGCTATCCATATACAATGTTTGCAAACTTCCTTCCATTACTAAAGTGACAATTTGTCAGATGACGCAGCATCATCCGATCCTTTAGTAGCGACTTGAGTTCATCACCTCGTCGTAGGGGGTGGTATGGTGATTGTGGCTGTCGGATTGTCAGTGACGACTGAGACTTAAAGAATGAAGCATGAAATAACGCATTTTCGCTGTTAGACGGTGAGAGACACACTCGCCTACTGATGTGTTGGCATGTGAAATGTTCAAATGTTTGTAAATCTATGGGACTTATCTCTAGTGGTTATCAGTCCCTAGGCTTACAAACTACTTAAACTGACCTAAGAACAAAACACATTCGCGCGCGCACGTACACACACACACACACACACACACACACACACACACATGGTGTGTACAACAAACCAGTTGTATGCTTCTTACAGTCAAGTATGACCTCATGTAAAACCATAGCAGATAGTTATTCGTTGTTATCACTCAACACCTAAGAAAAATTAGTTATTTTCGGGTTATGGATCATTAACACATCACGAGGAACCGACACATGTGACCAGCAATTCGTTATTTCGGTGCTTCAGACTACGCTGAGTTCGTAGTCATGCGATCGCGACATTGACGCCGCTCAGATAACTCGCAGTTACTTGTGAAAGGGGGTAGATATCAGTGCGAATACCGTTTTAAAAAATTTTCTTTACTTTTAGCTCCATTTCACTCGCTATAGTTTACGTTCTGAAGTGCATACAACATTAAACTGCCCGCTATGGAACTTTTCCAGTACACGATTTGTGAAACAAGAGCACATAGTTGACAAATAGCGTCATTTGAAAATTACTGTTACGAATCATGAAAAGGTGAATGATTTATTCGAAAGCTAAGATGATGTACTATCATGTGTCCAAAAATCAGATTATATTACCGCATCATTTCATCAAAATCGAGGAAGGCGCGTTACGAAACAGAAAAGTATTGAAAAGTAGACATTTTGTTTTTTCACAGGCAAGGCAAAGAGTGTAAGGAAAAAAATGAACACCCAGGCCTTGAGCGTGCGCGGACTAGGCGCGAGCACCACCACCTAGAGGCGGCTCGGCATATCCCGGTTCGGCTCTTTCCAGCCGGCAGCGGGAACACAGCCGCGACTGCACAATGCCGAACCAAGTGCGTCGATCGTGTACTGTTGAATATTGTCGGACTCCTTCGCCTGCCTCCCTTAGTTCCGCATTCTGCCATCGGCAGTTGTCAAGTGAACGGGCAATACATGACAAACACATCCGAACTCCTGTGAAATCTAAAAACCAATTTCCAAAGAGAAAAAAAGCAACACTCTGTATGTGTGAATAGGCCCCGACCGACCGCCGTGTCATCTTCTACAGATGGTGCAATTGGATGCTGCATGGAAGGCATGTGGTCAGTACACCGCTCTCCTAGTCGTCGTCACGTTTCTTTACCCGGAACCGCTACTGATCGGTCGATTAGCTCCTCATTTGGTATCACCAAGCCGAGTGCAGGCCATTCCAGTCGTACGACCAAATAAAAATGCTTGACAGTAGCGGGAATCGAAGTTGGGCCCTCCGCACGGAAGTCATCCGCTCTAACTACACAACTGCGAACGCGGACCTTAGAGAGAAAGTGAGAAACAAAATCGAGATTGAACTACAATAAAAGTAAATCGAACCACAGGAATTGAGATAGTTCAGCAGATCAGGCGCGGCACGTTATGGTTTACAGTTCTAAGGGCTGGTCGTACTGAATATGACCGACATGCATGGTAGTTGTTACAAACTCCCTATCACATGTCATGTTATCCGACTGCTAACTTTTGAGTATACTTTGCTGCTTTCAAGGTAGTGGAGAGTCAGTCGTAATCAAAGACTTCAACTGCAATGTTGCGGCTACTCACAGATAGATAATTTCTACATATTCTAGCGACTACGTATAACTGAAGCACGGACAGCGTTGTCAGATGGACTTGTCTAAATTACCTCACAGGAAACAAATGAAAAAAAAAAACCGCAAAATAACACTATTTCGAAAACTTATCCCCAAATATCTGAAACCTAACAATTCCTTCGCAGCTAGAAGAGATGACATTACATATTCAGCTTCATACAATTGCCATACATATCAAAACATTCTAGAACATAAACTAAAATTTTATTTTGTAAATGAACGTAACAGCCTTACCACAAAAACGCCGACAAATGCGTAACTACGGCAGCAACATGTGAATATGACTTGAAGATACCACCAATTTCTTCTTTGAAATTAAAATCTAAGTTAATATATTCAATAGTCATCACATAATCTCTGAAACTGAACCATAGGCAATCTCTCTCTCTCTCTCTCTCTCTCTCTCTCTCTCTCTCTCTCTCTCTCTCTCTATTATTTTATCGCTGTGGAGAACCGAAAACTGACAGTTACTTCAGAGCAGCAAATTATGTTGCATAAATAATAGCAGGAGAAATTCAACATTAACATAGAAGGTACAAGTAATTACTTTTTGATAATAGCATAAGACTCAGTTGATCAGCAGTATAGTAAAGTTACAACATGTCAAGTTAGTATGTTACACTTGTATTGATATCTTGCAGTCATCGATGTGAAGACCAAAAAGAAAACAGACATATTTAGACGTGCTTCAAAACTGCTTATTTTCTCAACTTGAAGGAGATTGTTATGAGTTCACCTTCATGGAAGATGGTGGCCAGCCTCATTTCTCTATGCACGTTATATGAGTGACACTAATCCAGGACGCTAGATTGGAAGAGGAGGAGCAGAAGATCATCGCCGGTGCCCTCAAGGTCTCCCGACTTCACACCTAGTGACTTTTATCTGTAGGGTTACATAAATAACCGCGTTTTTATTCTCCCTATCCCTGACACTGTTGAAAGTGTGCAACATCGAACTGTTGAAGCTGTGAATTCGATAACGACAGACCAGCTGCTTCGTGAGTGGGAAGAAATGAACCACGGTTTAGATATTTGTCTAACACATTGTGCTCATATTGACTGCATAAAAATTTGATCTTTTCTCTTTTTAGGAGCGTTGGAATTATGGCTCCATCTTTTGTGGATTGGAAGAAATAAATGTTTGAAATCTGTTCCTTCTTTTTAGAATAGCCCACTATAACGTTCGTTTGTCATTAATAACACGAACATGTGTGTAAATATAATCCACTGGATGAGATTTCTTTGGAGATTCATAATACCGGCTGAGCGCGCAGTCGACTACCCAGTGAAAGGCTTCGGTTGCCAGTCACGGAGTCCTTGTTTCGAAGCTCAGTGACGAAGCATTGTCCGTGATTTTCAGTTATTCTAAATTATCGCGGTTGGGTGGCGGCAAATAACGCTCGATCGGCGGGTAACTGAGTTTGAAACACAGGAGATCATTTTGCGCAGTTTGCACGGGGCTAACGCGCTTGACGCGGGCCCCGCGGTCCGGCGCGCGCGCTTATTGGCTTTAGAAACCTATTTGCCGGAGTCGTGACCACTATATTGCCGACGTGTAATCGACGCGAGTGGCGTGCGACCGTTCATCAGGGCATAATGCGATTGACCGTCTGCATTACGCCGTCATGTCATTAGGTCTTTAAGTGGGGACGGGGGAGCGCGCCGGGCATGGTGGGGTAGCCTAACGAGAGTAGCGATGAACGGCAGCAGTATTACGTGTCGGGGAGATAGTCAGTTTCTATGTTGGTGCGCAAAGGCACGTTGTTAACAAAGTTTGATTGATTGATTTTTCCAGGGAAGCCAAAACAGTCTTGGTCCAACCCGCCACTGCCCGCACCGAAACTAAGTTTATTGTGCGGTACCGCTCCCTGTATGTCTAGTAAAGCCAACCAATGCCCTTGAACAGTGCAAGGAGTCCCTTTAACAGTTCTTTATTAGACACAATTTCTTCGGGTCTGGTTGTCCCAAATATTCTGTGCCTTTTATTCTCCAATGCAATGCATTCGAAGATTAGATGTGATGCAGTTTCATCATCGTCATCACAGATGCTACATTTAGGATCCTCTTCTGTTATTCCCATTGTACGTAGGTGTTTTTTGAAATTCCCATGGCCTGTCAGTAATCCAACCATGAGTCTAATCTCTCACCTGTTCAGACCCAGGATTGCAGAGCTTCTTTTAAAACATGGCTTTGGCATCATTACCTTGCCATGTTTTTGTTGATGGACTTTGGTCCAATATTCTACGTGCTGTCTTCTGAGCCAGTTACGTAGCTCCAATTTGATCATTGCCTTGGCGATTGTCAGGACAGGTTCCAGTCCAATAAATGGAGTCTCTGACCCCCATCCTGGGGGCCACTGATGTTGCCACTGATCCCCGAGTGGCCAGGGACCCACAATAGGTTTACTCTATTGCTTTCCCCTAGCTCCACCAGAACCCTGTGACATTCTGCAACTATTTTAGACCTTGTTGCAGGAGCTTCCAGTGATCTCAGGGCTGCCTGGCTGTCTGAATAGATATAGATGCTACGATCTTTGTAGCACCTACGCAAATTCTCCTCCACACACGCCCTGATGGCAGTGATTTCGGCCTGGAATACCGAGGTCAGTTTTCCTAGATAGATGACGCCCTCCAGTCTTGGCTGCACCCCATATACCCCGGCCCCAACGCCTTGGTCCGATTTTGACCCTAACAAAGTTTAGTAAACGCTAATGTATGTAAAATGAAACTTTCACTCTGCAGCGGAGTGTGCGCTGATATGAAACTTCCTGGCAGATTAAAATTGTGTGCCGGAACCGGAACTCGAACCTGGGACCTTTGCCTTTCGCGGGCAAGCGCACTACCGACTGTGCTATCCCGATACGACTGACGGTCCTAGGTTCGAGTCTTGGAAAGTAGGAGGCGAGGTACTGGCGGAAGTAAAGTTGTAGGGCGGCATCGTGAGTCGTGTCGGGATGGCACAGTCGGTAGTGCGCTTGCCCGCGAAAGGCAATGGTCCTAGGTTCGAGTCCCGGTTCCGGCACACAATTTTAATCTACCAGGAAGTTTCACTAATGTATGTGATCCACGACTTGTCGCTTGAGAGTAATGTAAATCTATCCAGGCTCTCTGTAAGAGAAATAAAATAATCATCGGCATACCGTAATTAAGTGTTCTGCACCCACGCCTATATTCCGCAAACCACCTCAAAGTATGTACGGATGGTACTTTGTGTACCACTGTGACTTAATACTGTTCCTACAGCAGTCACGTATGGTTTGTGAGAAAACGTACTGCAGCAAGGACGTAGCCAAGGGGGGGGGGGGTCTTGGAGGTCTGGACCCCCCACCCCTATCACCTAAACGATAAAATACTACTCAAATTTATGCTAAGGACAACGCACACACACACACACACACACACACACACACACACACACACACACACGGGGTCGATGGTGGACTCTAACCTCAGAAGGGACTAAATGAAATAAGACGTTACCTAGCTGCTAACTAGTGAAACTGAATCATATTATTACCGTCATACGACGAAAAAGAGTATGCAGTACCAACTGTCAACAAAGCAATCTCTAGATTTTAATTATCGATACATCTATAACAGCATCGGCTATTGCCGAGTCCTTTTTTAGCTATTGTTCATTGTTGTACTTACTCCATTATTGCTGTGTTAAACACTACAGTTCTAACTTGCAGTGGAATATAATGTAACTGCTGTCGTTTATTTCTTTTGTGCTGTTAAGATAGTTTCCACTTATGGATAATTTCATAACAAGAAAAAGGAGAAAAATCGACTTTCATTTGTCCACTAGCGTTATGGTAAGTTAAAGTACGTACTACTATAATAGCTTATTTATATTTTTACAGCAGTTGTATGTTAGCAGTGAAGTCGTTATTTGAAGTGGCAATATTCTAGTATAACATAAGGCACCGCTCTCAGTACGTGTAGTACTTTCTAAAGTTAGGTTTGAGAGTAATATTTTATCAATAGGATGGATACGTTGCAATGACAACAAGAGTAAAAGAACCAATAATCTTGGAAATAAAATAAATGGGCATTAACCGATTATAGACTTACGCTCCCTAAATCAATATGCAAGGTATTTATGCTGATGCGCAAAACTTAATGCAAATTTTCGATACACTGAGCTACAGTCGTGGCTTACAGAAAGCGAGCTTGGTGACATGCAACCGTGCCGTTGCCTGTCTTCAAATAGGAAGAAACATTTCTCATTCTGATAATCTGACTTCGTTTGGAATAACTGCTGAATGTTTTCCTCCATTTTGTATATAAAATACTGTAGTATTTGTAAGAGGGTCTAACAAATGCAAACTATCTACATAAAATATAAATATGTTAAATTTGCCGGCCGCAGTGGCCGAGCGGTCTGCATGGCCGCTACGGTCGGGGGTTCGAATCCCCCACCGGGCATGGATGTTTGTGTTGTCTTTAGTGTAAGATAGTTCATAAGTAGTTTGTACGTTTAGGGACTCATGACCTGTAGATAAGTCCTTTAAGCTTAACAAACATTTACACGAACATTGTTAAATTTGTTTTTAGAATAAATGAAAACATGAGCCTTCGTAAATTTCTCTTTAACAAGTCGCACCCAATCCTCCCCCCCCCCCCTCCTTTTGACCTTATCTTGGCTACGTCACTGACTGCAGGTAACCCGCAGTGTGCGCTCTAAACTCTCTAATTTTACCCTCATAGTCTTTTCGCGAGGTACGAGAAAACAGTGTATTGCTTGACTTACGCTCTATGAACTTTGACAGAGGCCTGTACTGTAATGCAGAATTCGTCTTTTGCAGCATGTGCCATTGGAGTTGACTTTCACGCTTCCTAAATGAACCTAAAACGAAGCTTCCTGCTCTCCTTTCGATCTTTTCCATATCCTTCATCAATCATATTTGTTGAAGACGCCACGCTGACAGGCAATATTAAAGTATGGTCAAACGGCTGTTGTGTAATCTACTCGATTTGTTGACGGACTTCACTTCTTGAGGATTCTTACAATGTCTCTCAGTCTGGCATCTGCCTTTTCTACAATTAAAACTACGCGCTCTTTCCACTTCAGATAGTTTCTTACACACTCTCCCTGGTATATTACGGAAGTTAACATCTTCCATTGATTGTTCTGCAATTGTATAGTCATAAGAGTCAAGTATCTTCATGTATCTCTTTTCGAGCATTCCCCAGAACTTGATTCCGTACCCTCATCGAGCGCTCGACGAATGTGTACCATGGCTATTCACAGAACTTCCAGGCTGTCATCCTTCCAAACATCAGATAGCAAGCTCTTCTGCCGCTTTGTCTTATTAGCCCAGGAAGACTCTCTTGCGCACTCAGAGCTCATATTGCAACGCATAGGGATAAAGAGGACATATGAATACTGATTTCGTTCACTGACGCTCGCATTATGCTTACCCCTTTCGATAAGTGCAGAAGACTTGAAATCACGTACTACATACAACGCCCCATTTAGTGGGTGGGAGTCCCAAAGTGCCCTTGCTGCATGCCCCAATAACTCTCCAGGGCCAGATCGTATTCACAGCCAGTTTCTCCGTGACCTCTCAGCTGACTTTGAACGTCAACTCGTCCTGTTCAATTGTATCTGGGCAGAAGGTGTTTCCCCGTTCCAATGGCGGGATAGAATCATCATTCCCGTGATAAAACCTGGCGCAGATCCGCTGGCGGTTGATAGTTACCACCATATCAGTCTCACCAAAGTTCTGTGTAACGTCCTAGAAAGTATGGCGAGTCGGAGGCTTGTAAGGATCACTCAAGATCGGTGACTCCTAGTCGCACAACAGGGTGGCTTCCGTCGGGGCCGCTGCATTACTGACAATCTTGTGTCACTTGAATCAGCTATCCATTTGAATTCACTAGGCGTGATCATCTTTTTGCTGTCTTTATGATGTCATAAAGGCGTATGCGTAGGATTGACTGAGCTGGCCTTGTAACATCAGCTAATGTGGCTTTGCCACACAGTTACTGCGAACGACTGAAAGCAAGGGGAAACTACAGCCGTTACTTTTCCCGAGGACATGCAGCTCTACTGTATGAACATATGATGATGAGTTCTGTTACTTGGGCAGTAAAATAACACATGATGGTCGCAGTCAGAGGAAATAAAATGCAGAATGGCAGTGGGTAGAAGAGCGTTCCTGAAAAAGAGAAATTTGTTAACATCGAATATTGATTTAAGCCTAAGGAAGTCCTTTCTGAAGGCATTTGTATGGAGTGTTGCCTTGTATGGGAGTGAAACATGGACGATTAACAGTGCGGACAGGAAGAGGATTGAGGCTTTTGAAATGTGGTGCTACAGAAGAATGCTGAAGATTAGGTGGGTGGATTGCGTAACTAATGAGGAGGTACTGAACAGAATTGGGGAGAAAAGAAATTTCTGGCATACCTTGACTAAAAGAAGGGATAGATTGGTGGGGCACATTCTTAGACATCAAGGAATTGTGAATTTAGCGTTGGAGGGAAGTGTGTGGGGTAAAAACCGCACAGGAAGACCAAGAGATGGATACAGTAAGCAGATTCAGACAGACGTAGGTTGCCGTTCTTATGTGGAGTTGAAGAGGCTTGATCAGAATAGGGTATTGTGGAGAGCTGCATCAAACCAGTCTTCGGACTGAAGACCACAACAACAACAAAGGCGTATGATACCGTCTGGCGGCATTGTATCCTAATTACGCTATACGAAAGGGGCTGATGGGGTCCCCTTCTGATCTTTATCGAGAACGTACTCTCGCTCATTTCAGGTTCGGGTCTGTACCTCCATCAGCTCACCCATGTTCAGGAGAAAGATGCCCCCTCCCCCAAGGGCTCTGTCCTTAATGTTCTCCTCTTTCTGGATGCAATTAATGGTCTTGCTGCCGCAATTGGGTCATCAGATTCTTCCTCTTTGTTTGCCGATTACTTCTGTATGTATTTCCGTTCTGCTAGCATCGGTGTTGCTGAACGGTGGCTGCAGGAAGGTGCACTCTTGAGTCTTTGCCCCGTGGTCTCCAATGGTCTGCATCGAAAAACCGAGTAATGCACTTCCGTCGGGTTGTTCGCCCGGATCCTGGGTAATGAATTCCTTTCTTTCGAGGACACACTTCGTTTCTTAGGCATGCTCTTAGAAGCCCGACTGATCTTGATGCCGCACCTTATTCGGATGAAATAAAAGTGCTAGCGATACCTAAACATCCTGTGCTGTCTCGGCGACTGTTTGGGGTGCCCCGTGATTGAATAAAAACACTAATTACTAGTTCGAGAGTTTCGTGCATAACAAGAGCTGCTGGTTACCTGTAGTGACTACAGGTAAACTCGGATAAATACTGTAAGTCTCATTGTAATTTCATCTCCGTCGTAATACAATAGGAAATTCAGTCAGACAAAACCACCATACGTAGTCCAAGTTGATAGTGTAGTTGATCAAGAGAGTAAGCCGCGTGGCACCCTACTAGGCAGACTTGTCGCTGTGCCGGCAGCTTTTTCCTTCTTTCGGTACCCTGCGATCAAGGCGCGTGTCGCCCTACTGCTTGGTACTGGCCTCCTGCCGGTAGCCTGCCGTGACGCCGGCTGTGGCAGAGAGCCGCGAGTCAGCTCGGAATCATTCCTCTCATACGTCATGTTCCACCACTCTCTGCCCGACGCATAAGCAGAGCCTGATCCAGTGGCGCCGACTTTTGAAAATCAGTGTGAGTGCTCTATATCAAGGTTCACAAATGTTCGAAACCAACGCTCCTGAAAATCATGTTCATGCATTTTTGAATGAGCAATACTTGATAAAAGTAAATAGGCAGTTGTCTGGCCTTTTAAAGATACAAGGAAGAAGTAGGAGGAAGAAAAGGAAAGCATGGCTGCATTAGGACACCACAATAAAGCGGTATAATTGCCCGAAGTGGATATTTCGATATAAGTAACACCCCAAAACTTCTACACAACCAATGAAATAATTTTTCGCTGTACACTGATCTAACACTTTTTGTGCGAAGGTATTCTTTCTGACAAAAGCGTTTGGTAGAACAAAGTCACCAAGGTTTAAAGAAATCTTTGAAATATTTTGAGATTTTGAAGTCCGACATTAAATTTTTTTTGGTCAGTTCCAAGCAAGAGCTGTATACTTCATCGAAACTTTCCTCACTTCGACATAACTTGGTGACATCTCTGACAGTATTAATATAGTCCAAGGTTTTTCTTTTTTTTTTTTTTTTAAGTATGTGAGAAAAGCATTACAAATTTTAACTGAATCTATAATTGTAATAACAAGGGAAGTGACAAAGATAAATGAAAAACGATTAACTTTAGTATCAGCATCAGATTCTTCAAGCTAAATTCCTGAAAGAACACAATTGAATGTTCATAAATACGTACACCTGAAAGGTCAAAAGGACCGACGTGCTTCAGGATGACTAAAGCTAGCATAGCGGGTAAAACACGGACACTCATTACTACTCGCTCGGGGACCCGCGTACAAAACTGTTCATTTCTTTCACGTATGAAATATCGTCTCTCGCTATGGTCTCATTTTGCATTGCCTCTTGAGTCATAAGGTAGGTTTTGATTTTTCCCGATTTTTAAAAAAATTATACAATTTTATTTTCCACCTCAATTTTGTGTGGGTGCTTAGCTGGAGGAGTGCACGAGCCACGGAGCACCCACGGAGACGGCGCCCCTGGCCTGATCCCTGAAAGCGGTGGATTCAAATGTCAAATGGCGACACCATCACTTCCATGTTAATCATCATATTAATTATTGGTGCTTGTCTCCGTGTGTATGGCAAATGTTCAAATGAGGAGCATCGTTTCAAATTGTATTATGTCCTAGAAACTAAATTTTACAGGAGAAGCAAAAAACTGATTACTCATAACAAGAGGAACATTTCACAAATTTTAAAATTTTGCAGTTGTTTTATTTGAGGTGTACTTCTAGGTACGCGAAAAAGTAAAATACATTTCCTGTTGAGTTCTTCAAATTTAAAGAAAATGTGTTGGGCTTAATATACTTTGACCCAATAATATGTAACATATCCAAATAAAAAGACGACTACAGTTGTAAATATATAACTAAGCATTTATTTTTGTTTCTTTATGGAATAGCATTAACCGCCTCAGATTTAAGTTTTGAGCATATTTGGTTTTCTTTCCGCTCTTTCGGCTTCCCGTTGAATTGTCACCAACAGCAATTCTTCCTCCATAATCGAAAAGCTACTCTCTTACACAAAGTTCACAATATAACTGTGATTATTGAATGCATAGCATTGTTGAAAATAGCGCGCCGGCTGTCAGCATAGCCAACAGGGCAAAGTGACAAAACTGCTTCCCGCTGGGCACAATATGATTTGAAAGACGATTTGAAACAACAGCTACTTTACAGACGCAATTTACGCTGCTGGTGAATTCGATTTGTTATATTCTAATTCACAGCATGAAAGATTGCTATGTAACCTATACATAAATGTATCAAACTCGATTTTGTCCACCACGAGTGAACTTATTACGATTTGAAACGATGTTCCTCAAATGTTGTTAAGCTTATTGGACTTAACTGCGGGGTCATCAGTCCCTAAACTTATCAACTATCTTATACTAAAGACGAAAATCAAATGTTCAAATGTTTGTTAAGCTTATGGGACTTAACTACGGGGTCATCAGTCCCTAAACTTACAAACTACTTATTAACTACCTTATACTAAGGACGGCACAAATATCCATGCCCGAGAAGGGATTCGAACCCCCCGACCGTAGTGGCCGTGCAGATCGTGACTGGAGCGCCTCAGTCTCCGCGGCCAACGCGGCCGGCTACTAAAGACGACACAAACATCCATGCCCGAAGGGAGATTCGAACCACCGACCTAGCGGCCGTGGGTAGTAAGGGTACCTTACTCCCACAGTATGTTATCCAAATAATGTTATGTGTACAACGAACTTGGTTGAAATTACTGTAGGTGTTTCTGTATTAAGCATTTCTGTCACCTTTTTAATATATACGCTCAGCCATAGAGTGTCTTCTTTCCACATTTGAAAATGTCTTAAATGCTAACAGCGATTGTTATCGAATATTTTTACACATCAAGACTTTTCTATTCCACCCCGTGAGATTACAATGATATATTACACCCTTTATATTATCTTGAGAGCTTTAAATGCATGAAGATGTATTTATGTATGTATAGGATCTCCTCTCAAACGTCTAAATCGGTGTCAGACAAATCGAGTACGCAGATTGCTTGCTCCGTAAGTATCAGAACTGTGGGATTTAAAATCTCCTTGCTCGAATAGCAGTGGAGATATGGGCAAAATGGGCCGGCCGCGGTGGCCGAGGTGACTGAGGCGCTCCAGTGACGGTCAGTACGGCCACTACGGTCGGGGGTTCGAATCCCCCCTCGGGCATGGATATTTGTGCCGTCCTAGTTCGTAAGTAGTTCATAAGTAGTTTGTAAGTTTAGGGACTGATGACCCCGTAGTTAAGTCCCATAAGCTACAAAAAGAAAAAAAAAATATGGGCAAAATGGGGTTTTTCAGCTTTTCAATATATACTGCCCTGCACAGCAGGGAATAATATTGTCCTTCCAAGGCAGCGTATCAATCAGGGGCAAGGAACATGTTTCAAGCTCCTCAGATATAGGCTGCCCTGCTTGGCGAGTAGTATTGATCAGTTTAATGGATTCCCTGTGGAAGGGCTGCACCATTGAATAGGCATTGATAAGGGACGATTTAAATGGATAGAAGGGGATGGATAGGTATAGCATGTGGAAGAGGGTGTGAGCAAAGGGGAGAAATAAAAGGATGGAGAAAAATTGGAAGGAAGAGTAGATGGACAGACAGATGGTGGGTGAAGACGGGAAGGTTTGGACAGATGTTGGAGAAGTGGAGAATGTTATGCGCCAGAGAAGAGGACGAGAAGGTAGACGGAGGGGGAGAGGGGGGCGAAGCGAAGGGGAAGTGGGGGACATCGACCAACAGAGGGAGTCAGGAGGAGATACGTTCAACTTGTGTCAAGCACGTACACGAGCGAAATAATTAATAAATAGACAAATAATTTGGTTGAAATTACTCCACATGTTCCTGAGTTATACTTCTATGTTGTATCCCTTTTGAATATATATGGAAACATTAACCCTTAGTGATTCAATTTTTGTTCCTGCCGCCAACAATTATATTGAACTCCTTGTAACCTAACTATGTGAATGATATCAAATGTAATTGTGTTTGTTGCAGCTACCGGAAGTTCGAGAAGTCCCGTAGTGGCAGCCTGAAGAACAAGTCGAAGGTGGAGAGGATGGTCCAGAGAGCTACACTGGCGTGAAACTTACCATTGTGGACGCCGAGGCATTATATCTTCAACACTCTACATTTGAAGAGTTTTAAACGGTTTTCGATTTAGTGTCAGCCATGTTCGGTATAATCCATGTGGTAGTAAATGGCGCTTCTAAAACCGCAGTCCAAGTTGAATGTGGCCTTATATACGAGTGTGTCGTTACCGCCTTGAAGATTTTAAATGCTCATATCAACTCAACAGTTTGAACCTATGTTTTGCCGTCAATCTGTAAAAGTGTGGAGTATATGGGATTTAATTTGTTCTGACAGATGTAGGCGAAAACGGTTATCTCCACTTCCATTTTCCTGGAGAACTAAATGTTTGGCCTACAAGTTTGCAAATTGCAAGTTACCGTTCACCATTGACCTTTGCTTCTTCTGTACTCTTCCCCATGACTTAGATACTTATTTCACTTCGGGAATACGGTAGTTTCTTTATAGTATAGAAGTTCTTTTTTGGTTCGTCAGTGGCTATCTACACTTGACTTATTCTAAGAGCAGCGCTTTCGACTCCTATTAAGATTTAGTGCCTCAGGTCGCTCAATTAGATGAACCGTTGGAAAATCTAATAAAGAAATTAGGAAGTCGGTACGTTCGTGTGACGATGCTCTCATTTACCAAAGAATAGTTACATTGTTTTTAGCAGCTTTATTTCGGGGTACGCTTATTTTCTTTTAGTTTGCCATTTAGTTTGGGGTGTAGCTATGACTCAGCTATATATTTTTATTAACTCTATACCTTTCATTTGGTACTTTAACTCCAGTGGTTCTTAATTTTTTATGTCTTGTATGTTGTGGGATTTCAGTTTCAATGTATTTTCACCCTACATTTTAATTTGTTTGAAAGCAAAATGCACCATCTGGACAGTTGTTCCTTAGTCATTTCATTACATTATGATCCATGACAATTGAATGTCAGGAATACTTCTTAGTAACTAACAGCTGTTGTTCCAATTCTTTGTCATCAATCCACTATTTCATTACAGCTTCACGAACTTTGCTCAATAAAGATAAGACTGTTCCTCATATAGTACAAAAGTTTTACGAAGTTAAATTGAGACAAGGACGTGCAGTTAAAAAGAATAGTAAAAATATAGTCCCTTAATCTCCCTTTCTCACTTCTCTCGATAATGTCACAATATTTTTTTTCACCGTACCTGTTGCGCCAGGGAGGACAATAGGTGATCGCGTTTGCCGGAATATTGACTGGATTCACAAAGGATATTATTTTCGGTGCCAATTGTCATTAGCCGTTATTAGGTGTTTGTGTCCTACCAGTTAGATACAATGGACGGTGATTGCGAGCAAGCAAGCTGTAGCGTCATTGTGCGGCCGCCGTGTTAGGGACCGCAGCGTGGGAGTGAATGGCTGCTAGTGTAGCGAGTCTTGCGGACGTAACGCCCTGCAGGCCTAAACCAATTTAAATGCTATTTTTGTACGTACGGGTGGTTTTTATACTTATTAAATAAATGCAGAAATAAAGAAATGTTGCATATTACCTGTGTCTTCTGTTTTTTGAAGGATCATGTCTACTTTTAACCACAGGCGTCTGTTTGACAGCTATCCACGGCTGAGCAGTGCGAAATGAAGCACAATTACTGAAGTTCACGTGTAGAGGATACCGCAAAATAAATTTCGACATCCAGAATGAAACTTTCACTCTGCAGCGGAGTGTGCGCTGATATGAAACTTCCTGGCAGATTAAAATTGTGTGCCGGAATCGGGACTCGAACCTGGGACCTTTGCCTTTCGCGGGCAAGCGCACTACCGACTGTGCTATCCCGACACGACTCACGATGCCGCCTCACAACTTTACTTCCACCAGTACCTCGCCTCCTACTTTCCAAACTTCACAGAAGCTCTCCTTTCTTCCAGGAGTGCTAGTCTTGGTTGTTTGCAGGAGAGCTTCTGTGAAGTTGGGAAAGTAGGAGGCGAGGTACTGGCGGAAGTAAAGTTGTGAGGCGGCCTCGTGAGTCGTGTCGGGATAGCACAGTCGGTAGTGCGCTTGCCCGCGAAAGGCAAAGGTCCTAGGTTCGAGTCCCGGTTCTGGCACACAATTCTTTTATCTGCCAGGAAGTTTCTTAATTTCGACATCGTTTCTTCGATCGCAATGGTAGCAGGTAAGATATGTGTAGTAGTTCATAGAGGAGGACGAGAAGGAGGGGGAGGAGGTGGTGGAAACAAAGAGAGAGAGAGAGAGAGAGAGAGAGAGAGAGGGGGGGGGGGGGAGGGAGCGAGGGAGGTCAGAAAGGGAAGGCACACGAAATGGACTAACAGAATATTAGAATAAACAAGTACTCGGACAAAGCCGAGCTTTCAGCTAGTTACTTATACTAAATAACTTAACCCCGGTCACGCTTCGCTGTGGCCCTGAAATAAATGGCGAATTAAAGAATTCTTGAGAACATAAACTCGTCGAGAAAGTACAAAAGTCAAATGGATACGAACTCTGATTCGTGTTTCTTTGGCTATGTGGAAGCAAAGGAAGTCAGGAGGAGGATGTTTCCTCAGAAAATCCTTATTTATTGTAAATCTAATGTACTGACAACATTTTTCGTTTGTCCGGTCTACGCATAAATATACGTATCAGACCGATAACTTCCTATGGAGTATGCCACTTATATTTGCCCTTCAGAATATAAAACGTTTTCTGCATTTTGTCAATCTAATACCTACCCCCACACCAATGATAAACAACTTCATAACATTAGGTTTATACAAAAGATATCTATTTCCTTTTACCTTTCTTAACTGCTATGTATACCCATGATTGAAAGTCGGTACTTCGTTTCTGACATTTGAATGTGCCTTAAAATTTCTGTGTGCTTTATGTCTAGCTTTACTGTGGCTGGAACTTCTGTTTTACTTGTTATTAGTCTTCTTTGGCTCCAGAGAGAAGCCACGCACTTTTAGCAAATCTGTGCGGAAACATAAGAATTGTTGTGTCCAGCAAGATAACACACAACCTTCACAGACAACATATCCGAGAATTCCCGTCGGCAATCAACACTGCGAATGATGACATCCAGAAGGTTCATAAAAATACTAGCCTCAGTACCCGCCGTTAGCCGGGTATTTATTTATTCAAATCTTCTGTCTGTCCTCCCACCTGTTCGTTTTTTTCACCTTTCTGTTTCTATCCATCATCTCCTCCTCCTCCTCCTCCTCCTCCTCTACTTCCTCCCCTCCTCCTCCTTCGTTGCCTCCCCCTCCCTCTATCCAGCTATTTATCTGTCATTTATTCAAAAAATGTTCAAATGTTTGTATAGTCTATGGGACTTAACTACGGGGTCATCAGTCCCTAAACTTACAAACTACTTTACGAACTAGGACGACACAAATATCCATGCCCGAGGGGGGATTCGAACCCCCGACCGTAGTGGCCGTGCAGACCGTGACTGGAGCGCCTTAGTCACCTCGGCCACCGCGACCGGCTGTCATTTATTCCTGCCTGCTCATTATCCACCTCTCGCCACTCCTCCTCCTCCTCCTCCTCCTCCTCCTCCTCTTTAATCATCTCCGTGTAGCCCTTCACTTTCCGTCTATTCTGGAGGAACGTTTAGCTGATGACACACGAGCAGCTGCTCGAGTTTTGCGTTTTATCAACATGGCCAATCTATCAAATGATATTTAACCCTTTTAATTGTTTTTATCTTTCGTTTTTAACCTTCTTTTGATACTCTATCTGGCAGTTACCAATTTTTTTCGAGATCTAGCGAATATCCGTTCTTATCTGGGCGCTAATGACGTTAGCAGTTGTGCGCCCTAAAACCACAAAATAAATAAATAAATTTCTCCTCCTCATCCTTCCCCCTTTTCCACCTATGTCCTCCACACTCAATATCTACTTCTTCTAGTCCAAGCATTCTATGACGACGTAATATTAAGTTTGCAAAAATTATAACCTGAAATAAATTATGAGCGTACATGAAATTAAATGTCTAATAGAGTTTCTACGCAATGAAACTCGAGTAGAGGTAGCGAATTTTGCCAAAAAAAAATTGCAAAGTTGCAAAATAAACAGTTTTTCTTAAATAAATAAAAAACGATAACTCCGATGACAAAATGTTAAAATCAGAAAGTTGTAGGCCTTACGATTATCTGCCCATTCCTTTTTTTAACATAGTCATTGATTTGTTACGTTTCGAAATATTTCGAAAAAAAAAAAACCAGTTAAAAATCTGTAAAAACTGGATTCCTTATTATTTGAAGTATGGCACGATGTAAGTAAAAAATTACTTCTTCGCAAAAATTGAAATTATTCAGTATGTTCCGAAATGCAACGATTTAAAAAAAAAAAAAAAAAAAAAGAAAGGAAAAAAGCTCATCGGAAGTTGCTCAGGGGATCGACCTAGAGTAACGGTTTTGGATCTGTTTTCTTCTTGAAGAGTTGTAATAAAGTTAAATAATATTTTAGAATTTGTTATTTATAATTATCAAAGAATGACTTTGGGATATGTACACTTTTTGGGCCTGTTTTCTTCAACTGACTATTTCTATTTTTATGTTATGAAAGTAACTGTTGAAGAAATATGTTGCTGACATTTCTTCACAGATTTTAAAAGTAATTATGTTGCTCTTCTGAAGCCGAAATAAAATATTTTTTTAAGAAAACATCTAGTGGAGGCAATTAACATTATACAGCGATGTGCATCACGGAGCTTAATATTGAATACTTTTACTAGTAAGTAAAAATATTTGGAGCTGTTGCATTTTTTCTGCAATTGCTAACCGATTATTAATGTAAAGCGTGCAAGCGCGTAGTGCCTTGAGCGGGAGCGGGCGAGTGGCCGTTTGTAAAGGGGGACGGGTGGCCGAGGGGACTGAGCCACACCGCCGCTACGGTCGGGGGTTCGAATCCCGCCTCGGGCATGGATATTTGTGCCGTCCTGAGTGTAAGCCAGTTTATAAGTAGTTTGTAAGTTTAGGGACTGATAACCCCGCAGTTAAGTCCCATAAGCTATACAAACATTTGAACATTCGAATTTGAAAGGGGAACGGGTGGAGGGGCCGGTATAGACTGGTGCGTGTTCTCTCTGAAAACACTCTAAACGACATGCACTTGGAAAATCTTCGATATATTTTTGGAAACATTACCATACATTAAAAAAAAAAAGTTGTATAAAAATATTTCATTCCATTCCATGGTGGTGGGGGTGGTGGCGGCTGGTGCAGCAACAGTGTTGAATAATTAAAAAATGTTCAGTCTCTGTTGCAATTTTTTATTATCCAATAACGCGTTTCGCGCTGTTAGCGCATCGTCAGATTGGGCGGAGATGGAGCCACAGAGCTATCTATAGCTGTGGAGGAGGAATCAATCCTCAATAGTTTAGAGTGGACTGCATAGTTCAGTAACGGCGTCACAAAAATGGGCTTCTAGCTTCAAAAAAAAATGTGGTAGAAGATTTCATTTTTTATCTTGTATATAAGTTTTAAACGTCCCTACCCTTCGAACAACTTTCTGCGGCCACAAATTGCAAAATTTTGGCTCTTTGTACAGATTTTCGACTGTAACTCGGAAACTATGCATCCCACTGAAGATGTTATCCTTGCCAAAATAAAAGAGCATTAAATTTTTCCGTGGAATGACCTATTGAAATATCAAAATCCATGCAACAATTTGACCGCAATCAGTTTTTTAAGTTCAGTCATTTTTATCAACTTGGCTAAAAAGTCGGCTCCAATGTCTGTGACTCAAAAACGGCTACTCCAAATCAAAAATGTCAAGTCATGAAACTTGTGAAACTTGAAATTTCATGTTAGAAAGGTACCAAAGTTTTTTATTATTATTATTTAGTCAAGTTTAAGCGTTCAAACACACATCAAACTAATTCCCTTCTGATTTCAACAAATTTTATATCACTCGAATGTAAATACATATTGGCCATTAATATACAAAATACTTGGTTTACCTTTTAGCACTCCAATCTTACCATTTAAGGCATGGGTAAAAATACACGTGAACGGAAAGAATTAAAAACATATACATAGAAAACATATATCATCATTAGAGCGCCATCTTCCAGCAAGAAATTTCTTTGAACAAAATACGAATAAATTAAAAAATAAAAGACATCGAAATCGAATTACTTTGGTTTTGCAGTGTATGAATGGTTAATACTGCGAAAAACTAACAAACTAGGTTCTTTTATAACATGAAATTTCAAGTTCCACAGTTTTCATAATTTGAAATTTTTTATTTGGAGTTACCGGTTTGGAGTTGCAGACGTTGGAGCCGACTTTTTAGCCAAGCTGGTAGAAATGACTGAATTTTGAAAACTGATTGCGGTCAAATGGCTGTACGGATTTAAAAATTTCAGTAGGTCATTTCACGCAAAATCTCTCTTTTATTTTGCTAAGGATAACATTTTCAGTAGGATGCATAGTTTTCGAGGAATAGTCGAAAATCTGTAGAAAGATCCAAAATTTTGCAGTTTTTTAGCCACAGAAAGGTGTTCGGAGGGTAGGACGTTGAAAACTTTGATTCCACATATTCTCAGAGAGAACACGCGCCAGTCTCTCCCGCCCCCTCCCGCCGTTCCCATTTCCAGCGGCCACTCGCCCTCTCTAGCTCACGTCCCTGTATTCGTAGAACCATTTTCGACTGGTACCGCGGCTTTCGCGTCAGGTGTATCGTGTAGTAAGGCCTAATACTAGATATTTGTAGAAAAGGGCGAAGTACTTTCGACAAGCTAGACTGTAGATGTCATCGCTGCTTGTTCACTCACAATAATTTTAAGCTGTCCTCTTAGGTTCCTGCCTAAGGTCATCCTTTATATTCGTAAAAAAAATTGTTATTTTGTAAGTCAGAATAGACATCTATCTACAGTGTAGCTTGTCAAAAGTACTTTGCCGTTTTCTACGAATATGTAATACTAGGCCGCATTACACGATACACCTGAGGCGAGAGCCACAGAACCACTCGAAAACGGTACTACAAATAAAGGCCCGTCTCTAGCCCAAGGCACTACGCGCTTACACGCTGCATTTTAACAGTTGGTTAGCAATTGTACAAAACAATGCAACAGCTCCAAATATTTTTTCCTTAGTAGTACAAGTATTCAATATTGAACTCCCTGAAGCACGCTGCTGTATATTGTTAATTACGCCCACTAGATTTTTTTCTAAAAAAAAAAAAAAAAAAAAAAAAAAAAAAAAAAAAAAAAAAAAAAACTCTCACATCGGCTCCAGAAGGTGGTAAAACAACATTATTAGTTTTAAAATCTGTGAAGAAATGTCAGCAACACATTCTTTAACAGTTGCTTTCATAACATAAAAATAGAAATAGTTGAAGAAAATAGGCCCAGAAAAGTGCAAATTTTTCAAAGTCATTCTTTGATACTTCAGTTAAAAAATTCAAAATATTATTTAGTAGCACGATGTGACAACTCTTCGCGAAGAAAACAGACCCAAAACCTTATTCTAGGACGATCCTCTGAGCAACTCTAGCAAGAAAAGAAAAGAAAAAAAAAATGTATTTCGAAAAATACTGAATACATTTAATTTTTGCGAACAAGTAATTTTTGACTTACTTCGTGCCATACTTACGAGTTATAAGGAATCTAGTTTCTACAGGTTTTTAACTGTTTTTTCGAAATATTTCGAAACGTAACAAGGCAATGGCTACGTACAAAAAAGGAATCGATAAATAACCGTAAAGCCTATAACTTTCTGATTTAACATTTTCCCATCGGAATTATTGTGTTTCATTTATTTAAGAAAAATCGTTTCATTGCAACTTTGCAATTTTTGTGAAAATTCGCCATCTCTGCCGGCAGCGGTGGCCGCGGGGACTAAGGCGCTTCAGTCACGGTCAGCACGGCCCCTACGGTCGGGGGTTCGAATGCCCCCTCGGGCATAGATATTTGTGCCGTCCTAGTTCGTAAGTGGTTTGTAAGTTTAGGGACAGATGACCCCGTAGTTAAGTCCCATAGACTATACAAACATTTGAACATAGAAACTCTATTTGAAATTTAATTTCCTGTACGTTCATATTTTTTGTTTTCAGGTTATAATTTTTGCACCTACTTCTCCCTAATGCTTGGAATATTCCTTCACTCTCTGTCCATTTCTTCCTCTGCTTCTCTCGTTCCATCTTCTCCTTCAGATACTGTCTCTTTTCATCTTCTCCTCCCCTTTCTATGTACTTCTACCTGTTTTGCTTCTGCCCCTACTACTCCTCCTCGTTGTCCTACTCTATCCTTCCTTCCCTCTTCCTGGATCTCCTCCTGCCCCCGTCCTGTTACAAACGATAGTGAACAATAACATTTCCTACGTCATGTATTTATTATAAACCCTACTTTATCTCCTCCTGCCCCTCTCTACCCATAACCTACCGGATACAGAGCCTGCGACTACTGGCAGGTAGCCGGCGTGACGTTACAACGGAGTTAAGGCTCCTTAAGTACGAGCTGGTGCATCCGCCATTTTGTTTCCCATAGCACGTAAGTTAAACATGCTAAGGTACTATATGATTTGCGTCACGGCACTTAAGCACGAAAATACGGGTGGTTGTGTTGTCATAAACCAAATCATTTCAGAAGTGGCTTTAGCATTTTTGTTTCCCGAAAGATGATGGGAGAAGAAAAAACTGGATTACTAAGTTCGTCGTCGGACGATAATATTTAATGAAAGCTAGGTATGTAATGTTGAATGTCTGCAACTCATATCTTTGGCTCCGTGAGGACAATCGCTGCCCCGCGTTTGAGCTACGAGTGTGGTTGCCCGGCCACCGACGAGTGAGCAGGAGTTATGTTGAGCAAGCAGTCACGCAATGAAGTCGCAAATCTCAGTATGAGCTTGAATCACGTGAATCTTTATGTGTGTGATAATGTTGATAAATACGTGTATTTGAAAATGTTCTGAGATTATGAAGAATAAAGGTAAGGAGAGTCATCTTAGGCGCTTCGCTTAATTGTAGTCCATCTCTAACAGACATTCAACATGAAGTGTTTCATTTTCGTCTTCTATGTTCATTCTTTAAATAATTGAAAAGCCGCGCGTACTGGAGCGCCGTGTTGCGGTGCGCGCGGCCTTCCGCCGTCAGGGGTTCGATTCCCCCCTCAGGCATGGGTGTTTGTGTTGTCCGTAGTTTAGTTTAGCTTAGGTTAAGTAGTTTGTAAGCTAGGGACTAATAACCAAGCTGTTGAGTCCCATAGATTTACAAACATTAAAAAAATTGAAAGTATATTGCAGGAATTTAGTATGATTTTTGTGTACAAGAAAACGGCGGAAATGTGATGAGGAAAATTTAGATTTTTTTATTTACATTGTGTAATAAACTACTGGTTTTTCTTTTGTTGATTGTAAAGATGTTTGATATTTATCAGAAAAGGACAATAGAAGTAAAGATTTTCTGGAAAGATTTGTGTAAGGCATTCCCAAGTTGCATTTTTGTACAATGAACTTGTTTTCCTTATATGAAAAAAATATAAGGTGCTTCAGTTTAAATTCAAACATCAGGTCAGTTTCGTGTTAGTCATTCATACCCAACCCCAATTAATGTTTTTTAATGCTACAGAGATGGAGAAAATTAGAATTTGTGTAGGTAGTGGATTCGCATTGCACACCTGCGAATTCTGTAGCTAGCTTTTGACCTTGCAGCAGCAGCATCTTTTGGCAGTAATTCTGAGAGCAGTTGCACATGTTGCTGCCTTGCGCAGAGGTAGCCCATAAAATCATTGTAAATCCTGGAGTCTGATAATTAGGGAAAAATTGACGAACTCATATCTAATTGACAATCAGTCATTTCTGCAGCAAGCTGGTGTCCTGTTGTCCAAATAGTTGCAATCTTTAAAAGGAGAACTTATTTTATACCAGAGGTCAAATTGCCCATTCTATGAATAAAGTCACAGGGTCAGAATTTGTTTTCATTACATACTTGGTTTTGTTCAAAGTCATGCTTTACTAACTGGATAAAATGCTCAGTCAGATTAATAAGTTTGAGTTGGTGTGCAGATTTATTTATAGCTTCCCACACACACACACACACACACACACACACACACACACACACACACACACGACACAGTTGTTTGAGAAGCCACTGCAGTACTGTCAGACAATTTTATTGACAAGTTGCGATTACAATGCCAAAGATTATTATTTTAATTACAGTACCGACCATTAAATATTTATTTGATCAATAATAATCATTACATTATCATATTTATTAATAACTTTCGCTATTATGACACGAAGCAATATTTAATAGTAAAAATCGTGTGTAATATTCCACCGTAAGATTTTGTTCATCTTATTTAGGAGTACTGCATCTTTACAGAGATTTTGCCTGTAAGGAGTTAGCAGCCCCGAAATACCGTAACACAGCAAAACATTCCAGAGCACAATATGCGTGCCTTACACCTTACACTAGGCTATATTGAGAAATGCACCACCAATAAGGTTTGTACAGACATTGCACAAATTGCTGAAGATACTTCTATTAAGTTATTGAGGTAGTCAGAGAATGTATTACAAACACTACAACGAAAAAGAATATAATTATACTTGGTAAAAGTTTACTTACGTCTGTGGCAGCATACTGTGCTAATGTTGGTAACTACCGTTGAATGTTATTTGTGGTATTTCGATGTGTCGGCGTTATAACTTGTAGCATGCAATTTGAAAGAACAGTATCAGACGTTTTATCACAAAACACAAAAAATGTTCAAATGTTTGTTAAGCTTAAGGGACTTAACTGCGGGGTCATCAGTCCTTAAACTTACAAGTACTTATGAACTACTTTATACTAAAGACGACACAAACATCCATGCCCGAGGGGGGGATTCGAACCCCCGACGTAGTGGCCGTGCAGACTGTGACTGGTGCGCTGCAGAACGCTCGGCCACCGCGGCCGGCTCACAAAACACACCCTCAGTTCAGTTTCTTATAGGGAAATGTTAATATTGATGCATGTCTATAAAGCCTCGTTTATGCGTCGCCTTGTAGGATGCTACAAAAGGCAGCATCTTGCAGCGTATGTTACATGCGGCAGTTTAATTTATACCAAAGCAACACAAATCGTGTGACATGGAGTCGGTCTTGTAGGAGAGTGGGTGCTCCAGTGACTGCAGCGGCGGCTTACTTGGTCATTGCACATGCAGGTGTAGCCAACAATGAAAACGAAAATAAACGGAAAGGGAAACGAAGGTGGAAGAGAAAAATATTTCAAGAAGGCCCACGGAATAGTATACTAGGTGACCTAAGAGCAGATGATGGTGCCTTATGTAGTAACTTTACTAGAATGTCGATTGAGGACTTTGATTATTTACTGCAGTTTATTGCACCTCTTATTTTTAAAAAAAGTACCAATTTGCACGATAGTACTTCTCCAAGAATTCTACTGGCTATCACATTAAGATTTCTGGCTACAGATGATTCGTACAGCCACTTATGTACTTATTCAAAGTATCATATTCAGCTATTTCCCTCATAGTGCCAGAAGTGTGTGAAGCTCTTTCATCAGTGTTGAAGATTTACATAAAGGTAAGTAAGCAACATGCAATACTGGTCTGAAGGCAGTGATTTCGGCCTGGAATACTGAGGCCAGTTTCCCTAGAGAGATGACGCCCTCCAGTCTTGGCTGCACCCCGTATACCCCGGCCCCAACGCCTTGGTCTGATTTTGACCCGTCCGTGAACCAGACAATATCCCCTGTACGGTGTCGATCTATTTTCTCCCACTGCTCCCTACTTCCAATTGTTACACTGAAAGGCTTGTTGAAGCAGTATGGGGTTATAATATAGTCGGCTGGCATTTCCCCAACCTTTCCTATATTTACCTCACTCACTATAGGTCGCTAATTAAACTATGCGCGACAGGTAGCGAACTAAAATATGCGCCATAGGTCGCGAACAGAATTAAAAATCACGTGTTTGCCTTCTGCTAATGAGAGCCATTTCGAGGTTAGCGTCTGCCTGCTAGTTCAGTGCTACAAAATTTCTGCTTTGAAGTATTCTGCACTCTGGAATAACTGACTAATAAATTCCATAATGCCAAGATATAGAGATAACTCTCAACTTAAACGCGATGCTTAAACTTAAACTGCTTCTTTTGGTCAGCGTGATATCGTTAGCGGCTCAAGCAGCAAGCGCATGAAGCAGCTAGGTGGGGGAACTTCGGATGCCGGACACTTGCCACGCCGGACTTTTGCCACGCCTGACCCTTCGCCAGATAGTCGGATTAGCGGCCCCTCAGGCAAGGGACGCCCTTCCCCGTACTCCTGCTTTTTGCTTCCAAACCTCCGTCTCCGATCTTACTTGATACAGTCCTTACGCAAGAGATCTTTTTCTTCGACATACCGCCGAAATGTACAACTTCTTTCCAATATCCCGAAATCTAAATATTTATAACTATTGGGAAACTAAAGCAATACCGTCGCATATTTCAGTGTATAATTAGTTCTTCCATCACAAATATGAATCCATTCTCCCTCCGCCTATACCGTAGCTTTCTTGCACACTTACTGATTGCGATAGAAACATCCCATCGCTATGGAAGGAACACGGAAGGAACGACATAAAGATAATTCGAATGTTCGCTGGTCATTCAAGTTGATCACTGTATTTGTACATATATTAATTGCTTCAACTGCATTAAAAATAGAGTGGAAAGAAGAACGATACACTTCATAACTTTACTCTCTTGCGGCGAAATATTAGTTTATAAAGTGTATTTGGACAATATTAAAACAATGACAGAAAATACATTTACAAAATAGAGATAAGTGCGGCTATGTTTGACAGGTCATCTAAAGTCGACATACAATTTTAAAATATTTGAAATAAGGAAATGAAGGAATATAGAATGTTATGCTTGTAACGTAGACTGTTGTTCTACATTGTTTAGCTTTGGTATCTACTTAGTAGCAGAGGAAGCACCCTAGTTTTTTAAGGGAAAAGCCATAATTCCTATTATCTCCACTATAAAAGAAACAGAAAGCACAAAAGGAAATCGTAATGTAATTTGTGTACTAGCTCACAAGCGAAACTGAAGTCGTTAGTTCCTGTGAGTGAGTGTGAGCAGATGTTGTACTCGACAACCGGAATAAATTAATAACTGACGCCGTTTACCGACCCCCGCACTCTCATGATGCAGCCGCCGAACAGTTCATGGAAAACTTGAGTCTTATTACAAATAGGTACGCTACTCATGTAATTACAGTTGGCAGTGATTTAAATCTACCATCGGTATGTTGACAGAACTACACCTTCAGATAGGGTGGCAGATACATCTTCCGAAATTGTTCTAAATGCTTTTTTTTATTATTTTGAACAATTAGTTCACTAATTGTAAATGGTTTCGAAAACACACTTGAACTCTTATTCACAAATACTCCTGAGATCACGACGGATACAGGCATAAGTGAACACAAGTATCAAGCTCAAATACGTAACAAAGAATTTTACCAAAACTAAATGCTAAATATATCTATTAAAAAGAAAAAAAAAGATAAATAGTCGATTGACATCGTACTAGGAGACAGTCTACAGTTTTTACAAATTAACTATGTAAGTGAAGACCATATGTGGCTTACATTCAAAGAAATAGTATCAACAGCACTGGAGGAATTCATACCAAATTAATTAATAAGAGATTAAACTGGTCCTCCGTGGTACGCAAAATAGAACTGAAAGCTTTTGCAGAAAATTTAGCAAATGCAAAATCCCCAAATTTGTGGAAGTTTTACTGAAGCTCATAATTTATCGCAGCCCTCAATGCGACATTCATTTAATAGTTTTCACAACGAAATTCTTTGTAGAAATGTGGCGGAAAGTCCAAAGAGATCCTGTCCTATGTTATTTACACCTGCGGAAAGACTAAGTGAATGCCTTTATTGTACGGTAGTGACGGTAATATTACTGATGACAGTGCCACGAAAGCAGAGTTATTAAATGCAGTTTTCCGAAATTCTGTCACCAAAGAAGGCGAAGTAAATATTCCACAATTCGAAATGAGAACTGCTGCAAACATAACTTATAAGTAGTTACCCTTGGTGATGCAAAGCAAATAATTTTATCAGATAAGTGTTGTTGCAGACGAAACGATCAAATATATTTTCAAAAAGTTTCTAATGGATAAGAAAAATACGTCTAATATTTAGCATTAGAAGGAAGAGCAAGGGACGAATACAGTAAGCAGATTCAAAAGAATGTAGGTTACCGAACGCTTTTCAGATGAAGAGCCTTGCACAGGATAGGGTAGCGTGGAGTGTTTCATGAAACCAGTCTGCGGACTGAAGACCACAACAACAACATTTGTTTATGATATTGTTTTGTGACAATTATTTTTGAACAGTAAGTCCTTGCCTTGTTTCGATAGCTTTTACTGGCCTAATTAAAGATAATCAATAACATGGTGAGACACTTTAATTTTTAAGGACTACAGCCAAATGTACTTCATGAGATCTGCATCTACTGTAAATTTAATTCTATCCATGTCTAAGTTTGGAGATATGGCAATTATTCCAACTATATAGCTGCCGAAATTGTCAACCTTCGGAGCAGATCTGTTTTACGGTGTCTCTTTTAGGTGCATTTCAGAAGTTCAGATTCTTTTTAAAACCTAAAGTGTACCTTATCAGTATAACAAAAATGAGATTTTTAAAAGCTACTTGCGGCTCTGAAGTTGCCGGAAACAATTTTAGAACTCACAATCTTTGATGGTATGATCATAAATTAGAAGGAATAAAAAAAATTCTCTTAACATGTAAACTATGGGAGCTTTTACTTAAGCAGGAAATTGCAAATTGAAAAGTGGTAGATGTAACTATGAATTCTGGTTGCTGGAGGATCATTTGAGTGATGTTTAATGTATTTGCTTCGTTGAGTCAAATTTCACTGCCACGCTAGTGAACCGAACTGGGACCGAGCTGGGACCAGTTATTTAAGGGTACTGAGGTCTGATACACTCTTTTTATTTTTACAACTAATAAAGGTCGCATCGTTAGGTGGTCGTCACAGATGTTCTCTACGTTCAATACTTCTCCGTTCTTCGAAAGCAGCTTTTCCTTGCAATTATTCTATTTTCGGCGTAAGCACTCCACACCTTATTATCGCGTAACTATTGTGATGGGCAAAAGGACTGCCCTTGGCCATTGTAATAACTTCCATACTGACGGTCACACTATGAAATGCGGAAGCGACCAGTGCGCAGATGTCCGAACGGGTGGCGGTGATAGTGGCGGTGTGGGGGGGGGGGGAGGAGGAGGAGGAGGAGGAGGAGGAGGAGACAGGGGCAGACGACCCTTCGGAGCAGGTAGAAGTGTGGCAAGTGTCCGGCGTGGCAAGTGTCCGGCGTGGCAAGTGTCCGGACACCAGGAACTCTCCCTCCACCTGCATGTGCTGACCACGCCGCTCAGCAGTCACAGGGAGCGGACGAACTAAAAAAATGTTCAAATGTTTGTTGAGTCTATGGGACTTAACTACGGGGTCATCAGTCCCTAAACTTACAAACTACTTATGAACTAGCTACAACTAAAGACGGCACAAATATCCATGCCCGAGGGGGGATTCGAACCCCCGACCGTAGTGGCCGTGTAGACCGTGACTGAAGCGCCTCAGTACCCTCGGCCACCGCGGCCGGCACGAACTAAAAGATAGAACTAGTTCGCGTCAAAGCTGCGAACTAAAGTGAGCGCTCCCAATCGCGAACTATTATGCGCAAGTCTACTCTACAACCCCTAGAAGTTTGTACGGGAAATTCCGACCACCTTGTATGTCAGACTGTGGTGTATGCAAAATAGCACGATGATCGGTAGAGCAGTTGAGGCGTGATAGCGAAACAAACAAATTCACATTGGCGCTTATACTGTGAGATACATGTCGCTTCCTTTCAGTCGCCACAGGCGGCAGGGCGAAGACAAGTTGGCCGCGTGGCGGGAAGTTGGCGTCGGCGATAACGGCGTTAACAGCCGTTCTCCGGTGTCGGCGGCAGGAGGCGAATTCCGCGGCGCTAGGCCAGGCTAGGCCCGGCTGGGCTCTTCTTTCCGCGGGCCGTTCATTAGCGGCAAAGGCGCGATTAGGCGGCGTGTGTGGGCGGGGGCGCGCTGATGTCTTCCTGGAGAGGCGAGGCGCTCGGCACAAGACGGCCGCCGCAATCTGTTGGCCGCTTGTTCCCAACTTGGCGAATGACTGCTGCACACTGGCGCGCCCTAATAAACTCGCCCACCAGCTAATTACGCCCCCACCCCGCGCGTCCTCGTTTAATGGGCTTCTTGGTCGGGCCGGAAGCGGGCGCACTCCATTACATATTTCCTTCGCCTTCGTGTCGGCTCGGAAAATTAAGCAAAACAGGTTCATTTATTAGGGCGGGCGCCGCCTGTGTCGGCGCCTCATCTCCTGTTGGGCCCGGCTTGTTAGTTTTCACTTAGCGCGCCGCCTCCCGCCTGCGCCAATTACGTGCTCTCTGTGTGCGTGTGTCCTCGGCGAATCTGTCGATTAACGGCGCGCCTTTTTCGACCCTCTCCAAAGTTTCCGGCGCATACTTGGCCGCCCTCCGCCTCCAGAAATGCTCGGAGAAGTTCGCCGAGAGCCGATCCGCCGCGCGGAAATTGCAAGATTACGCCTATAGTTCTTGTAGCACTCGCTCCAGTTTAATCGCGGAAGCTGCCGGCGTTATAGGAGCGTACCGATATCGATGCGAGAGCCGGAAAGCGTTCTGTTCTCTGCAGTGTCTGATCATAACTGCCGAGACCCTTGACCATTTGATGTAAAGAGAGCCGAACCACCGGTAAAAACCTGCACGCAGAAAGCAGCGACAACTGTTTATCTGTACATTACACACAATCGCTTCTCACCATTCATCAACTGAATGTCACGTCGTAGCCGGGATGGAGAAGCCGTGCGGTCTAAGGCGCCTCGCTGCGGAACGCGCGGTTCAAAAAAAATGTTCAAATGTTTGTAGAGCTTATGGGACTTAACTACGGTGTCATCAGTCCCTAAACTTACAAACTACTTATCAACTAGCTATGACTACAGACGGCACTAATATCCATGCCCGAGGGGGGATTCGAATCCCCGACCGTAGTGGCCGTGCAGACCGTGACTGAAGCGCCTCAGTCCCCTCGGCCACCGCGGCCAACGAACGCGCGGTTGCTCGCCGTCGAGGTTTCGAGTCCCCCCTGGGGCATGGGTATGTGTGTTGTCCTTAGGTTAGTTTACCTTAGATTAAGTAGTTTGTAAGCTACGGACTGATGACCACGCAGTTTGGTCCGATAGATTTACGAACATTTGAATATTGTCTTTTTTATTTTTTATTTTATTTATTTATTTATTTATTTATTTTTTTATTTTATTTTATTTTTTTTTTTTTTTTTTTTTTTCACGTCATACTTGGCAGCTATTTCTGGGTCAACCAGCCACTGAGTATATTATAGAAATGTACTGATTTAAGATTTATTTCTCTGTACAAAGATTGTGTGTTTAACCCTGTGGGACACACCATAGGCCTCAGAGGCCCACACGATATACAATAATGAAAAACTCTTTAAGAAATTCAATGTCATGATAAGGTTGAGGGTATAATACATTAAATAACCTTGAATAACATAAAAGAAATATATATATTTCCTCAACAAAACCACGAAACAAAATAACCAAACTCTCATAAATTAAACAATAGTAGTCTAAACTTTATATGACGCAACACAAAAAAATCCATCATATTCGAAAACCACCTACAATTAATAATGTTTAATACTAAAATCGGTGTCACAAAATTCAGCGGAAGTTTCTCATTTATTACCGGTACAATTTGCACAATTTTTTTTTGTGGTGATGACAACACACTGCCAACTTACAGAAATCACACTGCAGTTTTGATTTCCTTTGTTTTTTGTAGTCACAAAACTTACAATAAGTTATTTTGGAAATAGCTCCTAGATCACGAGCTGCCTCTGCAGGTGGAGTCATGTTTAGGCACCTGTTAATACTGTCCCGTAGGTCACGGGGAATTGGTGTGTCAAGCCTAGCCTTCATCCAAGGTGCTGTAAGGTGTTTAGAAAGCGTCAACATAAACTCAAATCGGGACAATGGTTTTGTTTGACCGTTGTGTCCCCCTTTCTCTTGGTTTTTGTACAGTTATGTAGGTCTCGGAGGCCCAGTTGTTTACCTGAACGGGCCGGCAGGGGCGGAATTGTTGTGCACTGGCTCAGAGACAACTAACTAGAGGAGGCTTCAGCTGTGTTGGAGCGGGATTACACAGGTCTGAGTGAGCATCTGAGCCTCAGAGGCCTATGATGTGGCTAGCAGGGTTAAGCAGACTAATAGGTCTATCGCAATATGAGTTATACAAATATCTTCCTCGTTTTAACCTGATTTAGGACGTATACGAAGCAATTTCGTTTTAAAGTTCAATATACAGGATGTATACTGTATAAGAGTCAGAGTTGAAGGACATGAAAGGGATGCAGTGGTTGGAAAGGGAGTAAGACAGGGTTGTAGCCTTTCCCCAATGTTGTTCAATTTGTACATTGAGCAAGCTATAAAGGAAAGCAAGGAGAAATTTGGAGAAGGAATTAAAGTTCAGGGTGAAGAATTAAAAATATTGCGTTTTGCCGACGACATAGTGATTCTGTCAGATACAGCAAAGGACCTGGAAGAGCAATTGAACGGAATGGACAGTGTGCTGAAAGGTGCATATAAGATGAACATTAACAAGAGTAAAACTAGGGTAATGGAGTGCAGTGTAAGAAAATCAGGTGATGCTGAAGGAATTAGATTAGGTAACGAAACAATAAAGGAGGTAGATGAGTTTTGTTACTTGGGCAGTAAAATAACAAATGATGGTCGCAGTACAGATGATATAAAATGCAGAATGGCAATAGGTAGAAAGGCCCTTTTGAAAAAGAGAAATTTGTTAACATCGAATATTGATTTAAGCCAAAGGAAGTCCTTTCTGAAGGCATTTGTATGGAGTGTTGCCTTGTATGGGAGTGAAACATGGACGATAAGCAGTGTGGACAGAAAGAGGATAGAGGCTTTTGAAATGTGGTGCTACAGAAGAATGCTGAAGATTAGGTGGGTGGATCGCGTAACTAATGAGGAGGTACTGAACCGAATTGGGGAGAAATGAAATTTCTGGCATACCTTGACTAAAAGAAGGGATAGATTGGTAGGACACATTCTTAGACATCAAGGAATTGTGAATTTAGCGTTGGAGGGAAGTGTGTGGGGTAAAAATCGCAGAGGGAGACCAAGAGACGCGTATAGTAAGCAGATTCAAGTGGATGTGGGTTGTCGTTCTTATGAGGAGATGAAAAGGCTTGCTCAGGATAGAGTAGGGTGGAGAGCTGCATCAAACCAGTCTCCGGACTGAAGACCATAACAACAACATACTGTATAAGCCGCCAAAATTATACAAATGGTACATTTCGGTGTACTTGATAAAAAAAAGTCTAGTAACATGTTTGCGTATTTCCTACAGTTGTCCCAGAAAAAAAAATTCGTTCAGGATAATGTTTTTAGTAAAGTGGCAGTGTACGTATGCAGTGTTATTGCCCATTGCGCGTATTGACATTGTAATACGCTGACCGATGGCAGTCGTCGAGTAACCTGTGCAGACGTTATAGCTGCTCTGTTAACTGTTAGGATGGAAGGGCGATTTACTATTGCTGAACTATGCGATATTCATTTGATTTATGGCGATACAAAATGAGCAGCTAGGGCAGCTGTGCGAATTTATCGAGAACGCTTCCCACAACGACCACTTTCTGCACGAGAGACATTTGCTGCTGTTCATCAAAAGTTTGTGTCATTTTAATTCTCTACTTCTACGCAATTATTATGCATTTACTTCTTAATAAATTACAGTAGTTATCTGTACCTTTTTTAATTTTCGTCTGTGTGTAAAACGTATCTTCTAGTCTGATATGCTTTCCTTTTTTGATACATCATGACAGAATAAAGCGTACGAGTACGTATTTAATTAGATTGAGAGATACTAGCATCTTTATTGCCCTACGCAGATGCAACACCTTCTAAAATAGAAGGCAGATGGCAGAGGCCCACAACAATCCGATCGTACATTAGTTACAGTGGTTACCTGTCCTGGCTAACATTTCTCCGCAATATCTGAGGAGGAAAGCAGCTAAGGTAAAATTGATAAAGAATGTCGAGGCTCACAAGAACTCTCCCTTCAATCACGAAAACCTCCCTGGTGTGACACAGAAAGCACCACTTCCTTCGACGTGACCTCCAAGTGGCAAGAACGCTGGAACGAAAATCCACCGCACAACGGCCACCTCGTTCAAGATCCATCGAAGAAGGTTGAGGGATTCCATCTACCACGCCAAACCTGGTCGAGACTGAACCGCATTAGGACTGGTCAAGGGAGGTGTGCTTACAACATGAAGAAGTGGGGTTTCCTTCCATCTTCTGACTGCGACTGCAGGGCAGAGGAGCAAACCGTAGGGTACATCGTCAAGGAGTGTCCACTGCGAGCGTTTAATGGTGTGGTGACTTGGAGAGTTTACATCAAGTGCTCTGGACTGGTTGTTAAATTTGGACATTTCCATTTATATATATATATATATATATATATATATATATATATATATATATATATATATATATACTTGTAAAAACCATACGATAAATAAATAAATAATAATTAGAAGCTGATGAAAGAATTCTGGACCGCATACAGAAGGATCCTTCTCAGAGTACTAGAAGCATCGCTTACCAGGTGGAAGTATCGCACACTGTCATTCATCGTCTTCTGAAGGAGGAGCATCTGAGGCTTTACCATATTCAACGCATATAAGCATTGGAAGAACAAGATTTCCCTCCACGACGTGAATTCTGAGTGGTTTTTGTTACACAGTGCGCAGCATGATTTTGTCAACAAAATACCCGTCACAGATGAAGCGTGTTTCATCCGCGACTAATTTCCATAACACATGGGGTGTATACAATCCTCACCACATAGTGGCAACACAATAGCAGCGACTATTTTCTATAAATGTATGAGTGGGTGTGCTCGATGATTAGATTATCGGGCGTTGTGTTTTACCTGCACGTTTGACTGGTAACTATTAATGAACATTTCTAGAGGAAATATTGCTACCAACGTTGTTACAAGGCATTGAGTTAGGCATATGTCATAACACGTGGGTCCTCCATGATGATGTTCCATCTCACATTGGTCATAGAGTACGCAAATTTTTGGATAGACGATTTCCAGGATGATGTATCGGGCGTTCGGGTTCCATGTCAATGGCCAGCACGCAGCCCTGATTTAAATCCACGGGAGTTTTACTTCTGGCGCCAATGAAGGAAATTGTTTACACTTTGCAATTTAATAATGTGCGCGAACTTACGCAGGGGATTTTCGATGCTGTCAATACAATAAGGCAAATTTGCATGTGTGTGAACGAGTGCGAGGAAACTGTGTTCGCTGTCATGAAGCATGTATTGGATCGAATGGTTTTGTGTAAGAGAAAACTAAGTACTCCGGGTGTCATTTTCGTTAGTGTTGTAAAATAGGAAAATAAACTGAATTTAATTTTTGATGCGGTTGTGTTGTAAAAAGAGGAAACGGTTGATTGTAAGTAATGTACAATTACTTTGTAACTGGTTGATTATCTACTAAGGGAAATACATTTTCTTTGATGTTAGCTTTTATACTACCACGAACTTCATAATGGTTCTGTAAAAGAGAAAAGTCTGGTTGTACTTAATTTATTGTATATAAAAACTGGTGTGTCCTAGCCATTTTTAATAGTAAATGAAATTATTCAATAAAAGCCTGTAGGTTACAAGATAACAGTAAATAAACTGTTCCGCGATGTACCGTTTCCTACCTTGTCAGGGATCTTAGGAAAACTAAGAAAGACAAAGGTAGAGCTATTTTTAAGTTATTACCTATTTTATGATACTACATACGTTCCGTCATGTAAAAAGCATGTTAAAATCAATATAAACGATACTATTCGCACTCATCTACTATCATATTCATAAAAGTAGCTTGCAGGCCGCTTGGAGCGCTGCTGTCGCATTGTATAATGAAAATCTGCGGAAGTGTCGTGGCTGTATATATTAGACTGTGTCTATACTATCTAAATGTTGAACTTCAGCTGTCTGAGCGTGGCAGCCATAGATGTTCATATTTCATTTCTTGCCAAATTCAGATATAGCAGCTGTGAAGTAACATAGGGAAACCAAAAGGCAAAACGTTTCGATTCTGTTCCCGTAACAATCTATTGCATCACACATCGACTAATAATTCAAATCAGGAGGTGAGCAAGCAATTCTTTGTCATGTAATAAATGGCGAAAATTCGTTTGCCAAATTTAAACATGGCGGACAATTCGAAATCGTGTGCAAAACATATGAATGTGCAGGCACGCTGCAGTTCTATGGATTATACATCCAGTTTGTATAGAGATCACTGAATAAAAGTGTCCTCTTTATAACATCGTTGCAATACCACCGACGTAACACTTTCCACAGACATATATTACTACGAGTCCTTATTTCGACACGCAGAAATTGTCTCCGGCCAATGAGAACTCGCTAGCTGTCAGCGAATGAGATACTGCGTGTGCTGTCAGCCAATGAGATGCTACGTGTGTCTTAACCGGAGATTCGGTTGATACGCGCTCTCCCGTACTAAAAGAAAACTTCTTGTTTAACCTATACCTAACCTTCTTAAGGCTACGCTATAGATCACTTTCACTTAAAGTTAAGTATAGATTAAACACGAAGATTTTTTCCTTTCTTTTTAGTACGTGAGGGCGCGTAGCGCTCGAGTCTCCGGTTAAGAAACACGCAGCATCTCATTGGCTGACAGCTAGCGAGTTTTCATTATCCGGAGATAATTTCTGCGTGTCGAAATAAGGACTCGTTTTATTACTAGACTGGCAATGCCGTATACAGTATCATTGGTATCAGTAAAGTCTCGCCACCATATTTCTATACTATAAACGTGTAAGCAGTCGTGTGTGTTTTTGCAGAAAAGAGTCGCAAAAATACGGATGAACTGACATAACTACTGTCTTTAGAGTTCTGACATATGGAAAATTCCTGTGTTGTATATTTTTTCAACTGGAATTGTTTTTATTAATCTGTTACCAGTTTAGATCAACTTCGTCTTTTCTCTTAATAGTATGACCATTATAATGTGCTGTTTGTCGTGGATAACACATATCTTCATTCTTTTTGGTATTTTTCCGACAACTACAGTCTGATTTAACTGAACGTAAGAGTAAAATTTTACTTACCTCCCGACGGCCTCGAATGATTATGTTGGCAACATCACCAACATGTTGATACTCTTAGAAATCCACTGAGTGTGACTTGATTTGCGTTTCGTACACATGATATAGTCAATAAATAATGCTTTTCCTGTTATATGGTTGACAGTTTCTTGTATGTACCCCGTTCACTCAGTAAAAGCACAGTCTAACATAAACAGTCACGACACTCACTGATGTGAAAGTTGTTACCAACTGACAGTTGCAACGACACTAGCGCTCCTAGTGGTGGGCAAGCTGCCTTAAGAGTAATATTTGTTTGTAATTACTTTTGTACGTAATTAACCAAATAGTTTCTGCAATGTTTGCGTTCCAAACATTAGTAAAATATCGAGAGACTTGAATAATCGTGAAATAAATGTAAAACCAGCTGAATTTCCCTGATTCAGTGATATAAACAACAACTTATTCATGTGGAAATACGAATAAGTGTATATTTTGTAGCCCACTCCGCTGAAAGTGAGAGATTATAAATAAAGGAGAAACATTAATTCTTGTTGTGGTTTGTTCCTATATGGCAGGAACTGACTTAGACGTGTAAAAATTCGATATGTAGTCTAATGATTCGAACATTTTTACACTTAATTCGTCTTTGTTACAAACCCATATGCTTTTGAGTATAATTACTTTTGATTATAAAAAGAATGTCTTTAAGATTCTTGCCGTTTGTGGTTCAGATGTAGTAACAATTGTGGATTTCATTTCTGCTTTGTAGCGAAACTATCTTTTTGCTTTCAAATGTTTTATTCTCGCATTTGTGAGGACTTCCCTTCAGCTACAGGTGTTGTGGCTGATCAGGTAGATTTAATAATGTAGGTAATGCATTCCATATAAGTTTCTTATGTTCAACGCTTACTGATTTGGCTGGAATTGTAGTGACGAAATCCTGACGCTTCAGAGTAGAAAACCGACGGCTTTCTGTAGATGGTTGCGTCTTCTGTTGTTTATTAGCAATTATTACTCTTTATAGAAACAGAAATTTTTGATTAAAAAGTCGTGGATTTCAAGATAATCTGAAATAAACTGGCAAGCAAAGTACCGTTTCATACCTTCCAATAGTTCTTAGGAAACCTCATAAAGACAAATGTGGAGCTTCTTTCTGGTTATTATTTATTTTTATGGCACTACATACCTTCCCCGTTGTAAAACGTATGTTAAAATCAATTTAAACGACACTCTTCACACTCATCCGATATACAGGGTGTTACAAAAAGGTACGGCCAAACTTTCAGGAAACATTCCTCACACACAAAGAAAGAAAATATCTTATGTGGACATGTGTCCGAAAACGCTTAATTTCCATGTTAGAGCTCATTTTAGTATTTCTCTTTAAATGTAAATTGAAATAATTCGTGCAGACAATTATCAAAATACCCAATTGTTTCGTTAGTATGTACTGTACTTCCTCGATTCACCGCCAATTGGCCCAATTGAAGGAAGGTAATTTCGACTTCAGTGCTTGTGTTTATTTACGGATGAGGCTTCATTCCAACGTGATCAAATTGCAAATTTTCACAATCACCATGTGTGGGCTGACGAGAATCCGCACGCAATTGTGCAATCACGTCATCAACACAGATTTTCTGTGAACGTTTGGGCAGGAATTGTTGGTGATGTCTTGATTGGACCTCGTGTTCTTCCACCTACGCTCACTGGAGCACGTTATCATGATTTCATACGGGATACTCTACCTGTGCTGCTAGAACATGTGCCTTTACAAATACGACACAACATATGGTTCATGCACGATGGAGCTCCTGCACATTTCAGTCGACGTGTTCGTACGCTTCTCAACAACATATTCGGTGACCGATGGATTGGTAGAGGCGGACCATTTCCATGACCTCCACGCTCTCCTGACCTCAATCCTCTTGACTTTCATTTATGGGGACATTTGAAAGCTCTTATGTACGCAACCCCGTGCTCGTATTGTGGACGGCTGTGATACAATACGCCATTCTCCAGGGCTGCATCAGCGCATCAGGGATTCCATGCGACGGAGGGTGGATGCATGTATCGTCGCTAACGGAGGACATTTTGAACATTTCGTGTAACAAAGTGTTTGAAGTCACGCTGGTACGTTCTCTTGCTGTCTGTTTCCATTCCATGATTAATGTGATTTGAAGAGAAGTAATAAAATGAGCTCTAACATGGAAATTAAGCGTTTCCGGGCACATGTCCACATAAAATATTTTCTTTCTTTGTGTTTGAGGAATGTTTCCTGAAAGTTTCACCGTACCTTTTTGTAACACACTGTATATTAGACAGTGGTTTTGCTCGACGCACTCACCCTCTGCCACGCACTGACACCAAACCATTCTAGCGCACAATGCGAGACAGAAGGGTACTCCTATGCATAAACGCCATTGATCTGCATTGAATAGTTTTGGCTACAACTGAAATATACAGATACATGTCCATTTGTATATATTTTAGCGCATTTGACTACTTGAGTCACATTGCACCAGCGACGTATTATGTTTACATACTTACCACTGTTGTACGTCAAGGTTAATAGGTGTAAGGTTGGGCAGTAAGCGCTCTGCTCTGCTATTGGCTGGCGCTCTGACGTCACTTTGGGACTGCGTCCTCCCAAGCGGTCTGCACGTAGTCCGCTACGGCACGGAATGTGCACTTATATTAAGGTTTTGACGAAATATATTGTTTCTACATTAAAGGCAAAGTGCTATTCTGCAGTAAAATCTTACAGTTAAGACCGTTGTATCACATTCTATCTAGAATTACGCGTTGCGTAACATATAAGATCATAAACATATCGACAATGCCTATAATATGAACTGCTGACTTTAAAAGAACAGAAATATTCCAATACAATCTTATCAAAATACATTAAAATAAGAACATCAGTGTTTCAAAGTACGATTTAGATGAAATAAAAGAAATTTACTCACAATTTTCTGTTTCCAGTGAAGGTGCCACATAGTGTTTTAAATATTATACAAAGGTTTTGCATCAACCGTCTTGTAATTCTGCACGATAATTCAGCAGAAGTTTGTACACACAACATCACCACTTGGCGTTTCGTATGTTGTGTATTTCTTTCCTTAGTTGCAGGTGACACTGATATTTACACTAGTGCACGGCAACTTGCATGGTGGTTCTGCGTCTGCCTTAAGCACTTTTCCGAGGCAAATTAAGCTATTCCGACTGTTAATCCCTTACACATTCGGTTTCTTTAAATGCCGGAAGCGTATTCGAGGATGTGCAACGTTTACAGTGTCCTTCCTGTAGCATTTGGAGAGCCACACTTTCTTTAACGTTTCATCTCGAGGAAAAATATGAAAATTCCAGTTCCCTTTGTCTTCTGACTGTTTCAATTACAACCCGTATTAGCACAGCCTGGCATTGTATAAATAATAATAGAACTATTTCAAAAATTGAAGTATTAAAATAGCACGCGCGGGAACTCCGTGAAGATTCCACAGTACTTACTCCCTGTATTTTAAACATAGCAACAAACACTCGGGAAATCAATATACTTTCCACTGTAAACTTCATACTTCCAAATTATGAAGCGAAACAAACTATTTAAGCAGATACAGCAGAAACGGTAAAATACACGCTCACAATTTAGTATCCAACACTGCACTTTGTTTTGCTCCCACGGTGACGTCACACGCAGAATGGCGAAATCGCGTTTCCTACTACGCATCACTTACTGCGCCCCGCAGGGTGTAAGTAGCGTAAGGAGATTCGGTTGTGTTTTGTTTTTGTTCTTCGTGTATTGGTTTACTTGAAACGTGTTTGTCTTCTATTCTGCGCTAGGATTTTTAATGTATGTTTTATTTGCATATTTTATTGATAAATTCTGACTTTATGGATGAGTGATGGTTAAAAAGTAAACACATTCACATGTAACACGAAAAGACAACGAACAACTTACAGTTAAGCAAAGAACAACTACTACAGCATTATTATAAAAATGATTATGGCATATAGATAAAAAAAAGTCTTGCACAGATTATAAAAAGACGAAGAAAAATAATTGAGGTTCAACACTCCTTAATTATTTTTCTTCTCAGTTCTTCAAACACTTTCGGAGTCTGTGCTTTGGTAAATATATATGCAAGCTGACTTGAACTTCCAGCATGTTGCAATTAATAGTTGTTGCAATCAGTTGTTGAATGAACTTTCGTGAAATTTCAATATTCTTCTTTCCCCTTATGATTTTTCCTTCGTTGGTATTCTTCGACATGTATATGGCAGCTTGATTAACAATACATAATTCTTTCGGTTGATTCAAGCCCAAAATTTTAAATTTTTGTCCATGGTGTCGTAACTAACATATGATCGATCGAATAGACAGCAGCTCGGAATTCTGCATCAGCCATTGAAGTTGTCTGAAGTTGTTGCTTTCGGACATACTGGATAATGGGTCTTTCTCGCATGATAAGAATTCCACTGGTTACGTGGTTTGTTGGGTATCACCTCTACCAAACAGTATACCATGTTTCATAGTTCCTTGTAGGTACTGAAAAATGCATTTTGGCATTTTCCAGTGACTAACAGCAATCAGCAAACCAACATAAAAACTGATACCTGGACGAGATATTGTTGCAAGGTATCTGATCTTGCCAACTATAGATGTTCATATTTATTTTCTTGCCAAATTAAAATATGGGTGCTACAGAGTGTTACTGGAACAAGATATTAAAAAAACGTTTCGATTCCACTGCCATACTAGCCTATCACTACATATATTGGAATAAATTTCAAAATAAGCGTTACACGTGCAATTCTTGTCACTTACAAACTAATGGAAATTTGTTTGACATATACAAACATGGTGTACAAGGCGAAATCATGTGCAAAACATATGAATGTGTAGACACCAAGGTAGACGCGCTGCAGTTCTATGCTCAGATACCTGAGTTAAACACCTAGGTCGTAAAGAGACCACTGGTTATTTTCTTTGATTTTATATCTTTGTTGTGGAGCGTTTGCTTTGTTACTATGGATTTTGCTTCTTGATTATTTTTGCCTCATTAATTTTATCCGTTATCTTGGTCTAAAAGATGAATAAAATTTTCTATGTACTTTTTCTTTGAATCGGCTTGTTCTTTAAGTAAATTTAGAGGATGTACGTAGGCATGCGAATATAGTTCTTTTTCCCAAGGATGTCCATGGACCTTCCTATGTAATGTGGTGTGCTTCGTTTATGGTTTTAACATCCTGTTTTCCTGTTTGCAGGAGCTGAAAGAATGTTGATGGGTTATTTTCATTAGTTCTGGTGTGTTTTTTTTATGTGCTGCTAAAGTTTCTACCAGTTTATATAAAATTTGTGGAATACTTTACAATTCCAGGGGTGTTATGTATGGGAATTTCGGAGTTTTTTAAATAATTTAATTGACACTCGACTTTTGCTTAGTGATGAACTATTTTGTGACTTTTAAATTTTATTTCTAATTTGTTGTACAAATTAAAAATTAAAAAAGTGATTTAGATTTTCTTTAACGTATAGTATATGGAGCATGGAGGGCGGCTTTTACCGATAAAAAGTAACAAAATGTGCAAGACGAAGTTAACACCTTATGGCGAAATTTGAAAAATAGTGATAATGCTGAAGGTGGTGTGGTTTTGAAAATCAAGGAATTTGAATACAAACCTTACGAAAAAGAAAGCGTTACTTTTAGTTAGATTTCTTTTTCAATAATTACTTCGTGTTAAAAACCACTAAAACGAGCAGAGCCCGTGAGCGTAAAAGTAAGTTTTTTGTTATATTAAAAATACGTCTATTATTCCCTGAAAAATTCAGTTGTTATAATAATGCAAATTCGGCAACCAAGTCAATCTGTCCGCTTGTTTGAGATACTCTCGAAAGGCATAGGATCGATTTCAGTGCGCTTTTCACCATAGTTTAGCTAGATTATTTTGGATGATTTAGTATACCGATTATGTGGAATACTTATATTCAACATTTTACAAGCTTACGCTTAAGAAACCAAACGGGACGTATCAGAAGTCACGAAGTATAAAGCAATTACTTCAGACTGTACCTAAATGAAGGCTTACTCAGAGCACATCTAGGAATGAATTTTGGAGTACTAGAATCTAACTTCAATAACTTGCTGTTCGCTTGTGGATGGTAAAGCAGTAAATAAATAAGAAATTATACATTTATAACATGGCACTACTGAAGAGAAAGTCCAGCGTGACGGATCGCAAAAGAAAGTTGTGATTCTAAAAATAAATAAATAAATTTATTAATAAAAAAATATTATAGCAATTTGTGAAAGTGATTCAGATTTAAGAGCACCTCTTAAAATTCGAAATACTGTTGGTCGGCGTAGAGTAGAACTAAATCAATCTAATTTTTTATGGACATTAGAGTTTTTGATAGGGCAGCTGATGGTCGACATGGTACTGCTACGAAGGAAAATAGTTGGCAACTTACAAGCCGAGCATGTAATAAAAGACTACGCTATCATTCCACCATGATTTATACATACAACTCTATCCTAGAGTGGTTAATACAGAGCATGGGAGGACAATACCACGTGGTAGAAGTTCCTGTTAAATTTTGCAAACCAGACAAAGACCATGTAAAGAAAGAAAATGGCACATTCTGTACAGTTGCGATAAAGTTCCACCCTCTATTCAACCACGTATTGTAATAAAGAAAGGTGGTGAAAGGAAGTATGAAGCTGTCACGCATTCTGGACTTACATTTGTAGCGATTCATAGTGGGAAACATTCTTTCTCTAATGTTGAATCTCCGGTCAAAGACGAACATAAACTGTAGGAATCACCTGATTTCGGAAAATTGGCGAGAACAAATAAATCAATAAAACCCGTGTTTATTTTTACTGCCGATGGTAGTCCCCACGAAAATTCGCAGCGAATGGCGCCTCTCAATCGCGAACTTACTGCTACTATATTAAAACTTAACAGTTTTCTCACATCTTTATTCCAAGAATCGAGCTACTGATTTGGAGCTTGAAAAACGGAACTTCGAGAAAGCTATTATCATGTTAGCTAATATTTGGAGATTCAAAAACCGGAACGTCGAGAAAGCTATTATCATGTTGGCTAATATTTGAAGTCAATTGGTCGTTGATGCTTTTCTTAGGTTGCCAAATACATTGGATAACAGATGTTGTTGTTACAGACTTCAGTCCGGAAACTGGTTTGATGCAGCTCTCCACAATACCCTATCCTGAGCAATCCTCTTCATCTCCTCATAAGAACGACAATCCACATCCTTTTGAATATGCTTGCTATATACTTCTCTTGGTATCCCCCTGCGATTTCTCCTCCACATACTTCCCTCCATCGCTAAATTTGCAATTTCTTGATGTCTAAGAATGTGCCGTTCCAATAGATCTCTTGTTTTAATCAAGGTATGCCAGAATTTTCCCCAATTCTATTCAGTACCTCTTCAGCATTCTTCTGTACCATTCTAACAGATTCCTGACTATGTATCGCAGAGTAGGAGAGTGCATATGCGCTAATGTGTGTGCGGGCACCTGCGAGTACTCATACTAGTTGTATACGGTATACCATCTCGTCCCCATCTCCCTACTAAGACTTCTCCGTTGCTGGCGTGGGCCAACGCCACCTAGATACAAGGCCTGACAACAACCCGTCTCACCTCACACTGACCCGAGGCCAACGAGAGAGACAGGCCACGGCGCGCCTGTCAAATTACGTAAGCAAGGTAGACCTGAGCCGGCGCGATCGCTAGCGGATTGGCCGGCCGCTGGGGCACAGCCCACTGCCTCGTAGCAGCGGGCCACTCAGCTAGCGTTCGCGCCGTCTCAGGCCTACCTTGCTTACGTAATTTGACAGGCGCGCTGCGGCCTGTCTCTCTCGTTGGCCTCGACACTGACCAGGCCGCGACCACCAGATGATTGACTGGCCGCTACAAGGCAGTGGGCTGTGCCCCAGTGGCCAGCCAATCGACAGGCGGTCGCAGGCTAGTAATTGTGACTTGACGCGGACTGTTGACAGGCCTTGTCTCTAGGTGGCGTTGCGCGAGCACGCGATAGCCGTGCCTTTTCACTTTGTGTCTGTGGAATAGTGTTATCAGTTTTGAAGCCCACTTAGAGTTCACGGTAGGACAAAATTAATGAAAGTGAAACGATACTGAAATATTCTGCAACAACTCCCTTTCCTAAGATAAGTTTTGGCAGCTGTTTAGACCGGCTGCTCGAGTCTGCAGTATGTTAAGAGTTAAATATTTGTGTGAAAGTGTGACTTTTCCTTCTTTTTTTTAAATCAATGAAATTGATGGGCAGGAGTAATCTCACTGATGTTCAACAACTGCAGTGATCTCATTCCAAACATCAAGATGCTAATACAAAAGCAAATAAAACATGAAAGCAGAATTAGACAGTGATCAAAACACACGTTTCTTTCACTATTGCATAGGCTTCTGCGGCCAGAGTCAGTTGACATAAAAGATTTCTGGGTGTTTTACAGCCTCATAATGTAAGACGGCTATTACTTTAATAAGCAACGTTTCGGCCAATGTCACAGTGGCCTTCTTATGAGTATACTGATATCAGCTAGTTGTTATATGTCACTGTATTGTGTCATTACTGTAATGACACAATATACTGATGCTTAACGACCAGCTCACATCAGTATATCTAGAAGAAGGCCACTGGAACCTTGGCCGAAATGTCGTTTCTTAAATTAATAGCCATCTTACATTATGACGCGGTTAACGCCCAAAAAGCTTTTATGTCAACACGTTTTTCGTAAGTACTAGCTCAGTTCTGAACTTAATACTTCTCAGTAATAATATACGTATGAAGACTGAGTTGTGTTTGTAGCCAGAAAATTAAGTCGACAGGAATGATAGTTTATTCTCGTTTATTGGTTACTGTTAGTCCCTCTCCTTCCCCCTGTTCACCAATGACCTGAACGACAGAATTTGGAATATAACTGCTGCCGACCTATTATTTTGCGACACTGCTTCACTCATTACAGCATTGTGCTATTAAAATATTTTTTCTTTATTTATTCGTTTGATTTTGCATTATGCCTCTATCTGATAGAATTGTATAAGCTGACTTACGTATACATTCCATGTTACCTTTGTATCACACTAGTTTAAGGCAATTTCTAAAATACTATGCAAATGTACTTCATCGGAAGTGTTCATTACATTCTTAAAATGATCAAATCTTTGACGAAACTGCTACGGTCTCGGGTCCCTAGACTTACAAACTATTTGAACTCAAAGTAACCTGTGATCTTTTTCAGTCTCGAATGTTTCCGATGTAACCTCTCGGAAATGTGCTGCTGTGGTCGACCCACCCATTAAAGTTTTCACAATTCTCAGAAACAGATTGCGAATATGGGCTATTCATATTAACGCTGTTTTGTGCACAATGTTAAATCTGTGAACAGACTGTAGATATTGAAGCACTACATTCCCTTCGGCGACAGAAAAGGGAAAAAAATGAAAGCTCTCCTTCCTTCTCTCTTCCCCTCTCGTCAGTGTTAATCATTTATTAAATATTTTTGGAAACATTTTTGTTTCATTTATTGGGTAACAGCACTCTTATTTAAATTTATATATAAAGAACAGTCTAGAGTGCAAAAAAAAAAATAAAAAAAAAAAAATAAAAAAAATAAATAAATAAATAAATAAATAAATAAATAAATAAAATGCGACTAGTTTCGGTCTTGTCTTAGCCTATCTTCAGGAAATATAGCTCCACAACATCAAGGGAGTTATATTCCCTGAAGATGGTCTAAGACAAAACCGAAACTAGTCGAAAAAAATTTTTTTTTTGCACTCTAGACTGTTCTTTATATATAAATCATTCATTACCCATTCATTATCTGTCTCTTGGAAGAGAGGTTCGGTATTTTGTTTCCACACTCTTGTATTTTTTTTTCTCTCTCTCCTACCGTGAAGATGCAAGACGGTTAAGTTGCGGATTTCTTCTGTATAAAAGATGTGTGTCTTGCCATGGCCTTCAACTTATTAAATCTCTTACAATTCTTAATTTTTTTGAATTATTATTCTTACACCCCAATTTTACTGTAAAAACTCAATAGTTCTCTATTCATTATTGCGTCGATGTAATTTGGAAGCCATTTTAACGAGTATGGTTTGTGCCGCCAATACCATTGAAATGAATAATTCCTTCTGTAATCAGCTTTTATATGGCACATTTTCAAAGAACCTGCGTTCTTTTAGTTGTTTTTATTGAAACAGACTATTTACTTGTGAGCAATGTTACGCTCTGCGGTCACTATTTTAATCTCAGGTATAAAGCACTGTACTAGAAAAGTGATCTGGTTTCCAAACCACCAACTACAGTAGGATTTATGCTTATTTTACAGCCCCCTTTTTTATTTTTATTTATTTATTTATTTATTTATTTATTTATTTATTTATTTATTTTTTTTTTTTTTTTTGGAGCAGAACCAACATCTGTCCACGAGAGCAACAACTAGATGCAACTATCAATAGGTAGGGTAGAGCGGGGCTACTTGGATAGAGGGTCTGCGTGAATAATTGTTGTAAGCTTTTGCGTGTGCTCCGCAACAACATAAAAGTGGAGACGCCATTATGTGTTTCTTTTTGTCGGAGGTTTTGTCTATCCAGTGAACACGTCTACTTCCTTTTTTGACTTCAGAAATTTACGCAAGATTTATTTAAAGTGTATAGGGTAAGTGGCTCACAACTGGTCATTGCACGGTTTGTAAAATTGACATGGTATTCGCTAGGAATATCCCGCAGTTCGTAGAAAATGGAAGACATGAAATAATTGAGGCATGATACTGAGTCCTTCCTACGCCACATTGGTGAACTTGTGCTGCCATATGTGTGATGGGGCACTACCTCACGACAGCGTTTAAGTGTACTTTGGTGCTACTTTAATAACCAAGAACGGAGCTTTATGAACAGTGGTGATTGAATATGGGGTGAAGTGCATTTACAAAAGATTTTATGTTTTGTAATGCTATTGTAATAAATTATTCCTTCCTTTTCTTCAGATGGTGAGAACCGATAAACGGAAAGCAGGCAGAAGCGAATGGAACGAGTAGGCAGTTGAAGAATCGATGAAAGAAATATCACTATTAGAAGCCAGTAAAACTTATGGAGTGTCATATATAATTTTGTACCGATGTCATCAAGAAGAAAAATATAAAGTTATTGCTAACAGTAATACCTTACCAAAACGTGTCGACGATGTTGTGCCTTTAAATAATTCTGAAGATGAGGCGATGTAATGGAAATATGGATTCTGCCAGGGTAAATGGTCACGCGTTGGAGATGAAGATAAACGTGAATAGATACGATGCCAAAAATGTACCATCTGCTGTCATGAATACTGTGTCGCTGCCAGAGGTCGTAAGCAATTTGTCTGTGGACACGGCAGGTGATTTACGAGAACAAAAACATTTCATAAAGGCTACATCCCCATAATGTGAAATTACTATTGTAATTATCCTTGCAATTAGAGGTAATTGGTATTAAATAGAAATTGGCGTATTTTCAGATAACCTTCCAGGTAATTTAGTTGTGTATCTGCCCATAATTTACCTGATTCAAATAGCGCCGGCCACTATCCAAATAGCCCCACAATAATGCACTTTTGTGCAATCGGGAGGGTAAATCGAAGAACAACATAAGCTAAATGTTTGACACTCGTGTACAACCACTTTTCACGAGTAGGTTAAGTATACCCACAGAAGTCATAGTGAATCCTTAAAACAAACATTTAGTTAATTAATTTCTGGAAAATATTTGTTGTAAGTTGAAATTGTTCTTTTAGCCCCACTGTACCCTACAGTCTTGCTTTTGAAATAACTGTTTTAGAGTGACAATGTGATCTATTGTAGCTCGATTTGGTTGATATCTACATTGGTATTTTTATATGTTTTTCTCTATGAATGGCTGTAATTTTCTGAGGATAATGATTGTAACTCGTAGCTAACATTCACCAAACTGATTTCTCTGTAGCTTCTACAATTCATTTTTCTTTGCGTCTTGAATATTGGGGACTTAATAGCTAGATTCCTCGGTTTAGGTATTACCTTATCATTCCACATCAACAGAATCAGTTTATACAGGGTGTTTCACTAAGCGTGTTTGCCTCTGTAACTTATAAAATAATAGGTGACGGGAAAATTTAATGCGGTAGGTCAACACCCAGCCCATTCTGCGCGTGCTGTTGTAGAAGAACTAAACAACAGGTTTGCAGGAAAATGGTTGGGGCGGCATGGTCGTCATTCATGGCCCGCTAGGTCGTCCGATTTATTACCAGTAGATTTATTTTTGTGAGGCTATCTAAAGGATCGTGTTTATGTCACTGAGCCCACATCCCCAGATGATCTAAAACGGCGCATGGAGGACGCATGTCGCTCTGTCACACCGGCGATGTTACATCTCGTCCTCAGATCCTTTAGACGGCGCATTGAATTATGCATTGAGGAACATGGACACACACTTGAACATCTCATGTAAATCAACTTCCCACCGCCATAACATCCATCACCCACGACACATCCATGTGTTATGTACAGCGTGTGGTATCTGCCCCTGAAACATTGAAGGGTTGTAGCTCCCAAACTAACAGTGATATGAATGTAGTTTAAATTGATTTGGTTTCAACGATTCCAATGCACGTTAGAAAAAACTATTGTTCCCGTTAGAAAATTATATCTTTGTGCTGTAACTCTTTGGAAAATAATACAATAAACTATGTTCATAGCTCCGCAGAAAGTGTAAAATTTCTTATGTTGACCTTCCACATTAAAATTTCCCGTCACTTATTATTTTATAAGTTACAGAGGCAAATACACTTAGTGAAACACCTTGTATGTCTTGAAGTGCAAACTCTCTCCTCCATTCTTTGATTAATTGTCCTGTTAAACTGTCCTTCCTTGCGGATTTGTTGTTTCCGAGTCCTTGCATTTTCACAGCTTCTTCATTCATTTTCCATTCTTCATCTTTCCTTTCCTACGAGATGGCGAAATAGAACTCTCCATGATGTGAAACCTGAGCTTCTCCCTACGTGTTGAGTATTCGAAACACGTAATGTGTGAGCAGCCGGGTGCGAGGAGCGACGGCTACCGATATCTCGGCAGGAGCATACCTTGCCATTTTCAAGCCAACTGCAGAGAGAAAGCACTACACAGACATTTAAAACTTCGATTTTCAATGAAAGCGGGAAAGATTCCACATCACGAACAAGTGAGCAACAGCGCCATCACACAAGCAAAGATGATAACCACAAATATCGATTGTAAATACGAGTGATCAATGGGTGACGCGGCATAAAATCTGTCCGTCTTTTTTCTACAAGTGTGTGTGTGTGTGTGTGTGTGTGTGTGTGTGTGTGTGTCAGAGAGAGAGACAGAGCAGGATTTCACGCAGAATTTAAGCAAAAACTTCAATCCTTATTTGTGAAATTTGGTAGTTTAATTTCACCTGCTTCTTTAGTAACACAATCCCAATAGCTGAAAATGCACGTCAGAATCTTGTAATATTTCTAACTTAAAGCCACCATAATACGAGTAAGATCGAAGTTATTGCTTCAGTGCAGCCGGTAACCAATAACGAGAATAAATTATCATTCCTGTCGACTCTATTTTTCTGGCTGCAAACACAACTCAGACTTCATACGTATATTATTACTGAGAAGTATTAAGTTCAGAACTGAGCTAGTACTTACGGAAAACGTGTTGACATAAAAGATTTTTGGGCGGTATACTGCGTCATAGTGTAAGATGGCTATTAATTTAATAAACAACATTTCGTCCAAGGTTACGGTGGCCTTCTTCTAGATACACCGATGTGAACTGGTCGTTAAGCGTCACTATATTGTGTCATTACAGTAATGACACAATACAGTGAAGCTAGTGAGAACCACGACAGGTGGTACAATTGGTCGGGTTCTCATGGGAAAGAGCACTGGTAAATCTCCCCGAATTCTAGGGAAGTCCCCGAGCGGCAGGCACTGGACGCCGATTGGCTGTAGCATTGGCGGTCACGTGCCAAAACGCTATAATATTTTTGTTAATATTTAATAAACTAATTATTTATTCAGTGACAAACTCAATTTAGAAATACCCCTCAAAGCCATGCTATGCCCTGAGTAGGTAAAACATTAGCAATTGCTAATTCAATAAACAAAATAATTAAGATGGACGATGCACGGCAGCCATGTTTGCGCGCCAAATCGCGGAATGATGGCAGCCTTGCATCGAGCCGCCACACTTCAGTTCAGAACAGGCACTCGGAAGAGTAACATGTAAGTTCAGCACACGCACTCTGAGGAATATCATGCATACGTAGACGGTCATAAAACATTGTTTAATCATCTTAGATCAAGGCTAAATGACTTTATATTTACTTTCAGTTAAGACAATGAGTGTCAAGTGAATATTATTATGCAGTTTACTGGTTTTCTGCTTTCTTTAAATAAATCAGTTGGCATCCCGATTCCCAAGGACTTCAGTTTTATTCAGTAATTAGATCAGTAGTATAATAATTTCAGCCTCAGTCAAGAACTCCGAACTGCGTGCCATCATCTGCGTGGGGACGACATCTATAGAAGACGTCAGGTTTGTGAACTTTTAGAGTTTCTACTCTTCACACAGTGCAGTGGGGAGTTATTACAACCCTCGCGTACACTGTCATTGCGGTACAAACGAAAACCGTTGTGCGTCATCCATGGCAACATGGAGGAGGAAAGGAAATGATATAGGATCGGTTTAGCATACCCCCTGTAGGCATTTTCCCGTTGTAATCTCCGTGTTGATATATTCCATTTGGTGACCTGAATCTAGGAAATGTTCTGCAGTAGCAGATTTGCTAGGCTGTTGTAAACGTGTGTGATCATATGTTTAGTATACCGGTTCCCCACAGTTCTGATATTCTGACGAATATACAACCTCTGAAAAGAAAGTTCGGTGAATAGTCCTGTAAAATTAAAGTAGATGAACTATAAACTACAGTTACTTTATTACTCCCCTTCGAGCTAGTCACCTCCGATAACTATGTACCTCTGAGCTCGACAGTATGTGCCATGTAAATTTTTCACGAATTCTGTCTTTGGGTTGGTGTTAAGAAGCCTCGTCACGTTTCGTTGGATGTCAAGATATCGTTAAATCTCTTTCCTTTGAAAGTGAGTTTGAGTCGCGGGAATAGGAAGAAGTCTGGAGAATTGAGATCCGGTGAGTATGGTGGATGTTCAAGTTGTACGACAACACTCTCCCACACACAGCCAACATGGTCAAACGGTCCATGGCAAAAAAGAGGGTGGCGCAACTTTAAAATCCACCATACTCATCGGATCTCAATGTTCCAGACTTCTTCCTATTCCCTCGACTCAAACTCGCTTTCAAAGGAGAGAGATTTAACGATATCTTGACATCCAACGAAACGTGACGAGGCTTTTGAACACCATCCCAGAGGAAGACTTCGCGCAAAGATTCCAGTGACAAGACGGAATACATGGTTCAAAACCGTAGATATAGTGGTACTCAAGAACCTCTTCCATCCTTACAGACAACTGAAGGCTCTCATTGGTAAGTGAGGGAGTTCAAATATTTGGCTGCAGTATTCAGAGATAAACCATCCAGTAAAATGGAAACACAGGCAAGGCTACAGGCAGGTAATCGCTGTTACCACGGCCTTAATGTTCTCCTCCAAACCTGAAGTTTGTCAAGACATTTAAAAACAAACATCTAGAAAACACTCATACAGCCAGTAGTACTATATGGATGTGCCACCTGGAGTACAACCAAGTAAGATCTGAATAGACTAATAATATTTAAAAGGAAAGTCCGTTGGACTATTTTTGGACCAGTTTATGATAATGAGAGTGGAAACTGGAGGATATGTCAAAATACAGAGTTATATGATATTTACAAAGAGCCGTGGCTATAATGAAGACACGACGACTCCAGTGGGCAGGGCATGTTGCTCGAATGCGGGACAACCGATGGCCGAAAACTGTAGTCAACACCAACTGGTAGAAGGCCCGTGGGAAGACCTAGAACTCGATGGAGTGACTGCCTAGCCAAAAACTTTAGAGAGCGGGACTGCTGGAAGAATGGCAGAAAAGAGCCGAAGACAGGCTGAAGGGGAGGCAGTCTCTCAAAGCAGCGCGAGGTCCATTGGGACTCATCGCGTAAAGTTAGTAAATCTATTTCGAAAGATAGTAAGGTAGTTGCAATTCATAGTTCATCTCCGTTAATGTTATAGGACTATTCACCGAACGTTATTATCAGAGGTAGCGTGACTACTTGAGATACAACAGGCACTCGCCTTACGCAAATCAAGATCATCCTTTACGGCCCCTAATGGTGTCTTAATGTTAGCCACTGGTTGTCTCATGACACTCTTGATGGTGTAAACACTTGTTGAAAATAACGATTCACACGAAGTATGGGAATGATTTCTAAATAACGAAGCCAAAAGTCGTTCAATCTTTGGGTACCTGGGCATGTTGGGATTCGGGGAAATGAAGCGGCTGATGTGGCTGCCAAGGCGGCCTGCAGTGACCCAAATGTCAAAGAGTGTGCCACGTCTACTCTGTGCTGCACCAGAGGTCCTTTCAGTTGTGGAAGGTGACGTGAAAGGCAGTGACAGGTAATAAACTGCGGTTGGTTAAGCCAACTGTCCGACCATGGCGAACCTCCTACCAGCCATTCAGGCGTTTCGATGTGACACTGACGCGACTCCGCATTGGACACAGTCCTTTGACCCACAGCTTTTTACTCCGTCGAGAGGATCCACCGATTTGTGATGCTTGTGGCGTGCAAATCACTATACGCCACATTTTAACTGAGTGTATTTTATATCGTGCTGAGAGGGCAGCGGCTCATCTTGGTCGTGTCCTGTCCAGTGTTTTAGCTGACGACGAGGCGAGTGTGACGAACGTTTTACAATTTCGTGAACGTTCTCGACTCTGGCCTAAGCTCTTAGGCTGGTTTTAGCGTGTTACAGGAGAGCTCACTGATAACTTTAACACCAGAGATCAGCGTACCTCTACACTCTGACATTGTGTTTTAAGAACTTCTACGGTTGTACACTTCAGTCTGCCACCTTAAATCGCTGATTTGCAATATGTGTTTGTGCTGTTGCGAAGACATACAACCTTCTATTGCCTGTTCTTATTTATTTATTGTCGCCTATTTTGTCAGTGCGCTAAAAACCTTGCTGTTGTGTGCTCTAAACATCCTATCCTATCCTATCTAAAAGTCGGTCAAGTACACTCCTGGAAATTGAAATAAGAACACAGTGAATTCGTTGTCCCAGAAATGGGAAACTTTATTGACACATTCCTGGGGTCAGATACAACACACGATTACACAGACAGAACCATAGGCACATAGACATAGGCAACAGAGCATGTACAATGTCGGCACTAGTACCGTGTATATCCTCCTTTCACAGCAATGCAGGCTGCAATTCTCCCATGGAGACGGTCGTAGAGGTGCTGGATGTAGTCCTGTAGAACGGCATGCCATGCCATTTCCACCTGGCGCCACAGCTGGACCAGCGTTCGTGCTGGACGTGCAGACCGCGTGAGACGACGTTTCATCCAGTCCCAAACATGCTCAATGGGAGACAGATCCGGAGATCTTGCTGGCCAGGGTAGTTGACTTACACCTTCTAGAGCACGTTGGGTGGCACGGATACATGTGGACGTGCATTGTCCTGTTGGAACAGCATGTTCCCTTGCCGGCCTAAGAATGGTAAAACGATGGGTTCGAGGACGGTTTGAATGTACCGTGCACTGTTCAGTGTCCCCTCGAAGATCACCAGAGTTGTACTGCCAGTGTAGGAGATCGCTCCCCACACCATGATGCCGGGTGTTGGCCCTGTGTGCCTCGGTCGTATGCAGTCCTGATTGTGGCGCTTACCTGCACAGCGTCAAACACGCATACGACCATCATTGGCACCGAGGCAGTAGCGACTCTCATCATTGAAGACGACACATCTCCATTCGTCCCTCCATACACGCCTGTCGCGACACCACTGGAGACGGGCTGCATGATGCTGGGGCGTGAGCGGAAGACGACCTAACGGTGCGCGGAACCGTAGCCCTGCTTCATGGAGACGGTTGCGAATGGTCCTCGCTGATACCCCAGGAGCAACAGTGTCCCTAATTTGCTGGGAGGTGGCGGTGCGGTCCCCTACGGCACTGCGTAGGATGCGACGGTCTCGGCGTGCATCCGTGCGTCGCTGCTGTCCGGACCCAGGTCGACGGGCACGTGCACCTTCCGCTGACCACTGGCGACAGCATCGATGTACTGTGGAGACCTCGCGCCCCACGTGTTGAGCAATTCGGCGGTACGTCCACCAGGCTTCCCGCATGCCCACTATACGCCCTCGCTCAAAGTCCGTCAACTGCACTTACGGTTCACGTACATGCTGTCGCGGCATGCTACCAGTGTTAAAGACTGAGATGGAGCTCCGTATTCCACGGCAAACTGGCTGACACTGACTGCGGCGGTGCCCAACCGCTGCGCAGCTAGCGCCATTCGACGGCCAACACCGCGGTTCCTGGTGTGTCCGCTGTGCCGTGCGTTTGATCATTGCTTGTACAGCCCTATCATAGTGTCCAGAGCACGTATGGTGGGTCTTACACACCGGCGTCAATGTGTTCTTATTTCAATTTTCAGGAGTGTATTTTTGCTGGAAAGGCAAACACATCCTCTTGAAGTAGAATTTATAATTTTAACTTCCTGAAGAAATATTCATCATTATTGTCTGTTGGTATTTGTAGGAAGTCACGCAAGTCCAAAAATACACTCTTATTTGCTTTCTTAAATAGTTTCTGAGTTATTGAATTATAATAATACAAGAAACGTAAAGAAATGTGCCGGTACACAGGAACAGAAACTGCAGCACAATTTGCATTAAACAGTCAAATATCTGTCGGAAGAGAATACAAAAGACGGGATGTGGCAACATATTTCGGATGACGAAAAGTGTTTACTCACACCAAAACAAAATATTTACTCCCATATTACAAGATCATATAAAATTAGGAAGGTTTGACAATTCTAATGAAGTGGTGGGTCAGGTATACCTGTAAAGAGACAACCTCAAAAAGGATTTAATTATTATTACCGAAAATTAATGGAGCGAGCAGAATCTCAAAGGAGGTAGATATTCATTGGATAATGACTGGGTTTCTGAAATTAAGCTCAAACATTTTCATCATATCTACTGAACTACATTTTTCCCTATTGAAAACCTTTTCATTTCGCTACCTGTTATCAGAAGCAAATAAACTTACAAATGCACACAGAATGGTTACAGGACATGATACGCAGTACGAAAATCTGCTGTTAATGAAGTGAAAGAATTTAAAATATATATTGATTTAGTTAACAGACGATGTTTCTCTATCGCTCTGCAGAATTTACAAAAATACTACTGATGAAACGGTTTAGACAGCCTTCTGTACCCCTGCACTATTTCGTAACTCTCAGAAAGCGACAGAAGTTTTGTAGCGTAAAGCACTAATTCGAGACGCTTCCGTAAAACTCCGTCTACAGAGGAGATTAATTCGCGCAAATAATCCGGCGTTACGAGATATAAAGCGACGAATAAGTATTAAATTCGCGGCATAACGATATATTTTCACCGGCGAGTGTCCAGTTCAATAGGATGATTACTATTCAGAAACGTGTAACTGTTCATTTGCGCTTTGTGAAAAAGAACGAGAAGCTGAGACATATTAAAATACGACTACTCGTCCGTCCCGCCGGTTTTTTCCCCCTCGTCGCGAGCTTAATTGTAACTCTTAGAATCCGGCGTATTCAAAAGGAAACAGATTTCTCTCTTTCGAAGAAGATTTATTTTTCTTCGCCCTTTTTCTGCGGAGTTTTGCTCCTCTTTGCTAACGTAATTACTGTATATATAGAACGTATCCGTCTGCATAAAAATATGAAGCGCGCTTATTTCCAGTTGATTTTATAATCACAATCGCTCTCCGGGCCCGCCATTCTTCGCACGCCGTGAATAAGAACTAATTTCTTCCTTCCTAGTGAACTGTAATTTCCTGGTCTTCAATGGCGAGTTTGGGAAAACTCTTCCATCATCGGGGGAAGAGGGAGCGAGAGTGCAGCGGGATCCGCGGCCGGAGAAAGGAGACGAAATTCGACTGAAGCGATTTGCAGACTCTGCCAAGTTGGCCGCCCTGAATGGGGACGTAACTACGCCACACGCAAGAGGCGGAGGCTGCATATTCATGAGCCGCCAAGACGACAAACAGCGGTCCTCCCGAGGGCGGCGGCTGAGGTCAGGTGCCCGCGGCGTCCGGCCGCGTCTGCAAGGCAGCCAGGTGTAGGAGGTAGGGGGACACGCGTGGTTCCGCCGGCGACCGCATGGGGGCGCCGGGATGCACAACAGCTGAACGCCTGTGGAAAGTAGAGACAACTCGCCCTCGCACTTGACGTTAGGGAAAGGAAGAGACCATGGGCTTGGCCACCGAATACTACCGAAGGTTACCGAACTGCTACGAAGCAGACGATTCGAGATCGGGTAGAAACTTTCCCTGGCATCTTGCTTCGTGTATGTCACAATTTTCTTATTATGACTCACGCGTTGTTATTTTAACAGCAATAGCGCACTGAAGAATTATCGGCAACACATCGTTCTAAGGGCCGGTTTGTCAATATCTCGTTAAGTTCCGTTTAAGATTTTAACTTGTCGTTAGCGGAGAATTGCGTTTGTCAATGTTTCGTTATGAGTTAACCAGACGTTAAAAGACCTCAAACTGGCAGTTAAGTTAACGATTAGAATTCTGCTCGTTACACGTGTAAAGATACACTTAAATTTTATTTTTATTATTATTACTTTATATATATATATATATATATATATATATATATATATATATATTTTTTTTTTTTTTTTTTTTTTTTTTTTTGTTCAGCGATGCTTGTCGCCTCCGGTTCCCTCTGACTCGCAATGCAACTAACTTAATTTCGTTCGTCAGTTTTTACTTAAAAACAAGCGAGAAGACGGAATCGTAAGAGTAGTTTTTACTCACTCTCTGGTCTGTATCTAATCGGTGTAGACGTCTTTCATACCTGTATCCACTAATGTAAGTGATGCTAGTTGTTGTAAAAATATATTACTTAAATTTAAAATCATCCCCTCTCTTTGGCTTTTTATTTAAATGAATCCCTCCACGTCAAATACTTCTTTTCTACTGTTTTCAGCTCCTCGACGGCCGTATTAAGACGCCATTACAATCGCTTCGCATTGTCTGCCAAATTTCAATCAATCAATCAATCATCCTTATACTATACTTTGCTTGAATTTAGAACCTGCAGTCATTTCTTTTGTAATTTCACGAAGTCCGATCATTTTTTTTAATTATTCAATCATTACCAGTAACTTCATGTTCTACCCACGGTCACACAACAATGAAAAGCGAAGTGATCTCCTACGGAAAGTATCTTCAACGTTCATATATTAAATTTAAAAAAGTTATCATTTCCAGCTTCTAGAATAAGAAGCGCAGGATCCAGCTAGATGCTTTCCGTAAGTCTTATAACGTGCTGTTGCTTGTATGGTGCCTGATTTTAATATGCAACCCGCGATTTATTTGCTTTAATGTTCATTTTGTGCTGTACTTTCACTAACTTATTTCAAAATTCAAAAAATTCGGCACCATCAATTCCTTGTCCAAAAACTATAATCGCGGAATCTACTGTAACAATTATGCCATCATACGAAGCAAGGGCAACGTTATACACGGCTAACTATCAGTTAAATGACAATCTGTATGAAAAGAGAAAGATTCCAAAGCGCTAAAATACCGCAATATATTCACTTGATAAGACCGATATATCGGACAAAATAACAGAAGTACTACATGTATGAAAAACTAGTGTGGAAAGCAGCTTCATTGAAAAATTTTATCGTCATATATCTCGCCCCATCCATGTGAGTAGCTAGCAGATGAGTTTGATATATTGCGAATAAGCAACATAACCTTAAAATTATTGTTGCGATATCAAAATACAAACTTATGGGTAACGACTAGTTCAGTGAGAATCGATATGATGAAAATGGTTGGAATAAGAAATTTGGCTGACAATGAAGACGATGTCAATATTTTAGACGATCTAGAGGTCATTGCTCCTATAATGCGACCTAGACGTATTTATGTTCGCCAAAATCATTTTGAATGCTGAGATGATGCAGAATTTGTTACGCTATTTTGTCTTGGAAACGCTACATGAAAAACTTCACTACCATCTCAAGAGTCCAAAAGATAGTTACGTATTTTGTAAGTTATCTGTCATAATAGAAAACAGAATACATTATTTATGCCTGCAAGCTTATTAATTCAGTATTTGGTTAAATTGCACCACGCTTCTCGCCGGGCTGCAGTGGTTATGTGCCAACTTCAATTAAAACGAAAATTATTTTTTTCTGAACGGACAAGGGTACATACAAGAACCTGTCAACCATAGAGCAGGTACAGTATTAATTTTGCTACGAGTGAAACGAGCAGCAATAACATTTACTCTGTAGCTCGTGAAAAGTATCAACACAATTCTACACTTCATTGTTTATCTGTTGCCACATAAGCACTGGAGCCCGGCGAGAAACGTCGTAAAATTGTACCCAGTATTTACTCATGCTTGTTGCACCTAGTGTGACGCCTAAAATGTGATTCCTTACTCCGATCTACAGGAACAGTATACTTTTGCCTAAGTGCAAGCCTGTACTAAGATAAGTTACAACGCTCTTGGCATGTTATCGTACTAGGCCCTAAGCATTTTTACTTTCCTACATTTGCCGTGGAAAGCACTGAATACATTTGCCACACGCGATCATGTCGCTTTTTTCTTCTCCTGCCATGTCGTGGTGTCCGTTTATTTATTTATTTATTTTTACATTCCAATGCACCCTAATATTTCTCTATTGAGTACACAACACACTCGCACTAACTTCTTATAAAATTCGAGCTTCTTTCACGTTTGTTTTCCATAACGCCAATTAACAACTATCTGCTAACCTCTTCCCTGATAGTTAAATAAGGGAAACAGCTGTTTATTCATTTGTTTCCATTGCCAACCTAGTCGAAATATATCGTACCTTCTCGTTTTCGCCACGTTAGCAAACGAGAGGTGTATCTAGCATGATTAACGCAATGCACTTAACGAGCACATTTAACTGGACGTTAAAGGCATCTTCTCGTTTACTAACGAGAAGATTAACGAGAGATGGACGAACCGGCCCTTAGTATGATTTATTATAATCTGGTGTCCAGAAATGCCACGTTAACAACTAAGTTTTGTCTTCAATAACAAGGGAGATTTATGACACAATATCTGGCTGTCTGCCGTAGCGTAGTTGATAGCGCGTTAGCGTTTGAAGTAAATAAACGTCCGGCAGTGGTTCGTGACCCACTACCAACAAGTTTTTTTTCTTTTCTTTTTGTTTGCTTTCACCTTCCGTCCTAAGTGGTTTTCGGGCACTCTTATTACGTAAATAAAGCTATGTTCCAGTGGCGGCTGGTGATAATGTGCTAATGTGCTGCAGCACACTGTAAATGTATTACTAAAATTATGCCATTTCTCTTCGAATGCAAGCGAGAAATCGCTGTAAAATTACATCCTTTCTCTTGGAATGCGATCCAGATATCACAATAAAATTATGCCAATGCCCTTCCAATGCGTATTAGAATGCTAGTAATAAGGATGAAAACGCATTTTGGAGCGATCTCGCCGCGATAACTGGATACCAGCTCCATGTGCTGAAGTGGGATTCAGCCGCGCTGGTACGTGCGCAGAGAGGCGGTGCAGTCGTCTGTTCGCTAGTGCGCATGCGCAGATCTGACGTCAGGCCTGGCGATTCGTGTGTGCCGAGACCGACTGCAGCACCAGATCAATATTTCTCTTCGCACTGCTTGTAACGGTTGCGGAAGAATACTATATGACGATTATTGCAGCATACAGAGTCAAATAGCGCGCTGGCTCAGGCGTCTTGCTCGTTGTCTCTCAAAGCTACTTGTGTGAGGCTCGTATTCAAATACCTCTGAGTCCAAATTTTTAATTTCTGTAAGTAAAACTTCAATCACAAACAACATTAGTAATTTATAGCCAACATGCGAGTGAAACTGCGCTTTTCAGCCAAGCAGTTTCATTGGTCACTTGTGTAGAACGTGGCGGAGATATTGCTAAGCTTCGTTATTTCCATTGTCAGTCACGCTTTTTATTTTGGTATATTTTGTTTCCTGTTTATTTTTGTCACATTATAGCACACTGGTCACATTTTGTACGAGCCGCCACTGCTACCTGTTGGCATTAGGCAAAGATCTAAAACGTTCATGCAGTACGGATGTAGAGATGTCAGCAGACGACGTTGTTCTGAGTATTTTGTATACACTTGAAACAGAAATTAAATTTCTCCTGATAGTATCTTAGTTAACCTCACACACTGTAATCGTGACATATTCAAAAACAAAGTACAAAATATTGGTGACAAGTAAAGAATATCGGGCTAAGCACACTCTTAGAAATCGCGATATATTCGAAACTAAGCAGCAAAATATTGGGGAAACACAAGAAGTATCAGCTTTCCCATACCCTCGGAAAAAAATCACGAGATATTCGGAAATAAATAGCCAAATCTTTCTGACTAGCCAATAGTGTAGGTCTAAATGTCATTTATACTCGTTTCACTTACTGTAGCAGCAATTTAAACGTTCGCATAGTTTTGTCTCCAACAATATTCTCGAAAACCTCAACATATTTGGGACTCAAATATTTGTGAGAAGGAAGAACACAAATGTCATTGCTGATCGTACCACTTGCAGCAGTAATTTCATTATCCGTTGTTGAGTCACACACAAGTCACCAAATCGATGTTACTAACTCCTGAAGACAGCACATAAGATTACTGAATAACATAATACTGTTATGTGAATAAGAAAATCCCACAAAGTGTTATGGATAAATAACTTCTACAGTGTGTTACAAATGATAAGATCAAGAAAAATATCTTTATTTGGAGGAGCTTTGAACACAACACCTCTTCCGTGGTAATACAGCACTCTACCCATTACGCTACAGCAACTCGATGCCAGTTAGTTCTTTATGATTTATATACGTATTCCCACATGTTTCGTTCTCAATGTTAATATGATTTTAATTACATTTACTTATAATAAACTGATCCAGATATGATTTGTAATTCATCTTCAATTTGCTGTAGCTCTGAAACTGTTTACTGCGAGTTATAAAACCAAAACTGTGAGATATACGGCAAATCAAGATGGCGTCTGTGACATGGAAGGAATAAGTGATTATCGTTTTCACGTCACTTTACAAAGTCGTCACTCATTGGCTAATGTAACAGCGAATTTCATTGGAGTGAAAGAAATTTTGGCCTGGGATATAAGAACTCCTGGCGTGTTCACGTAGGAGACAACAGGCCAGCTGCTTTACAGCGAGTTTATAGACACTTCACGACAGGAGTGAATTTATTTATTTAGCGCATGGCACGTCTGCAGAATCAATTTTACAGATATAGTAAATAAGTTAGTTACAGATTTGTAAGTTGTGTAGGTATACATTCCAATTGATTGTTTATATTTGGAAAACATTAATTTTTTTCTGTCAAATATAAAATGTAGTAAATTACAATAAAGTTACATTACACTATAAAAATACATAGTTATTAGATTGCAGAGCAATGATAGGATAAAGCAGATTAAATATTTACATTAAGTGGTCTAAGCTTGTCACTACTCTCGGATGTCTTATGCCCGTAAACAGTTTATAGCATCAGGTGTAGCATCGATGAAATCCTTTGTGGTTCCGCCGAACTTTCTCGTTGGGCATTCATACACTATGTGACTTAGAGTCTATTCTTGGGTTTCACAGTCGCACTGGGGATTGTCGGCCATTTTCCACTTATACAGTGTTTCTTTGGTTCGGGCGTGTCCGGTTCTGATGTGATTTATGGCACTCCATAGTTTCTCGGGAGGTTCATTCTTGGGAGGTGTGGTGTGGGATCCCTTTGCCCCAGTTTCTCAAGCGCTTGATAGCTGTTCCATTGTTTTCTCTATTGGTCTTGGAGGTTGAATGTTGCCCCCTGTGGTTCAGTTGCCTCTGCCCGCACTGGTTTCCGTGATTTTAAACGAGTTTGTGGTGTGTTATGTAATATTTCGTGCGCCATTCTCCTTTTGCTATATGGGTCTCTTGAAGTGTGATAATATCGATTGAGTATCTCTGACGTCCACACTCCTAAAACACCACCTTCATGGCCTAGGTCGTGAATTACCTATCTCTTCCGTTCCCATCCTTTTTTCTTCCCTTCTCACCTACCTGAGGAAGGAACTGTGTGTCGAAAGCTTGTCCTTTTTCGTCCCCTTTTTTCTGTTTCTTCATTTGTGTAACTATCGGCGGTACAGCACAAAGGTAAGTACTGATCAGCCAATCTATCTCTTGAAAAATAATATCGATTCTGTTGTCTTTAGATATTCTTCTTAAATATTCTCCTTTATCTCGGCTCATTCATTCGATGTTGAGTTGTAAAATGCTGATTTGAGTCCGATATCTTTCGTCAGGGGTTTCTTAGAAGAAACGTTTGTAGATGCTTTTTGCTTAAGTCGATTCTGTAGCCTTCCTTGACCGCTAGAAATCACGCATTTAATGCAGTCGCCTTTTGTATAGACGTTTCGCCGCATAGAGCATTGCACTGAGTGTACCATCTTGGAGTGACAGTGCAAACGATAGCGCAGTGGATAAAAACAAACGAGGGGCGTTTGAAAAGTCCGTGCAAAAATAAAAAGTACTAACTTGTTTGGAAGGAAGGAATCTTAGGGTTGAACGTCCCATCGACAGCTTGGTCACTAAAGACGATAACGTATAACGATTTTTGGACATAATCTCCTTGTGCCGTGCCGGGACTTTCTTGCCGGCATGGTTACGAAATGTACTTACTGTACTTGTATATCTTTGGTCGGATAGAGATTGAATTCGACCGTATCACCAGAGAGTGTCAAGAGCGGCGTGGTGTTTGGACGGGGCTGAGAGAGGTGGTTGGCGAGAGACGGTGTGTGTGGCTGCGCCGAGTTGGAGGGAGTATTGACAGTTGTTATCTGCATGAAAGTACATGCTGAGGGAACGTGTGTGCCGGGGGCATACATGGCTTGAAGGCTCTAGCCAACGCTCAGCAAATACTCAGTGTTTTGTGCAAAACTTTGGCTGGAGAAGGGAGCATTTGTAATCCGTTACTCATTTTGTAGCGGATCGTCACGGAAGTTTCGACGAGTTCGTCTATGCTAGTGCCTATTGTACTGTACACGCACAGTGGGTACAGAAATAAGCCGCCCTCGGTGGCCGAGGAGACTAAGGCGCTCCAGTCACGGTCTGCACGGCCACTACGGTCGGAGGTTCGAATCCCCCCTCGGGCATGGATATTTGTGCCGTCCTAGTTCGTAAGTAGTTCATAAGTAGTTTGTAAGTTTAGGGACTGATGACCCCGTAGTTAAGTCCCATAGACTATACAAACATTTGATTTTTACAGAAATAATTTGAACCCCACCACCGAGTTCACACAGTGACGTTAACTTGCTATGTGACCTTTTATTATGATTGTTTTATCTGGTGTTTTCATTGTAATCTACGAATAAGTGTGGTTAACATTATGTATGTAAGTTGCTTGTGGTAACGGATTATGGGATTCTGTGTTTCAGGTGTTCTGTCGAAGGGTTGTTTGTTGGGCATTGAAAAAAAAAGTAACACGTCAGGAAGCTGTTCAATTGTTTTTCCGTTCGTGGTATTATACTGGGCGCCAGGCTCTTAAGTTGAGTAAATTGTTCACGTTGGCATTTGTAATATATTTACTTTGTTCCGTTAAAAAATAAATAAATAAATAAAAATAAAATCACCGATATATTTACCTTACAGTCTTGCATGAAGCGCTGGTTAGTTTAATCAAATGTTACAGTTGTTGATTGAGTATTTCCTTTAATTTCTACAAGCGAAGGAATATTCGTTATTAATGAAGCTCTATTGCCTATAAGTTTACGTATTTTAACTGAAGTTTTGGACTGTTTAGTTACTGACAAGTTCTGTTGTTGTTAAGAAATATATGCTCCTATATATGTTGAGATTTAAATCAAGTTTTATCAATTTTAAAATAATCGTTGTAATAAATTCTTTATTTTTAATTGTAGTTAATTAAGGCTCAGTACCTTACTATTTCCTCAAAAGCTCTACCATTCCACTCCTTTTAGACTTATACTCGTCGCCCAACGCTGTTCTAATTTGTGGTTCCCTCCCAAATAATAAGAATTGCCCAAGCCTGCAAAATAGCTATTACTTTCGGCAATCCCTTCCTCATTTGAATGAAATCTTCTTCCCGCCAGCCTCTTCTTCAAATTGGGGAACAAATGGTATTCGGAAGGAGCCAAGTCTGGAGAATAGGGGGGATGTGAAACGAGAAACGAGTTGGAATCGTATTTCCAATAATTTTGCGAGCCACAATTGCTGAGGTGTGTGCTGGTGCTTTGTCATGATGGAATATGACTTTTGTGTAGGCCAATCGCCGGCGTTTTCTTGCAGCTCGGTTTTCAAACGATCCAATAACGATGAATAATATGTTCCTGTAATAGTTTTACCTGTTTCAGGTAGTCGATGAGGATTACCCCTTGCCAGTGGCCTAACTATGGTGGGGGGATGAGGGGGATAGAACCCCCCCCCCAGAATACGAAAAGAAAAAGAGAGAGAGAGAGAGAAAAGTAAAGAAAAAGAAATCGTATAACAGCAGTCTGGTAATGATTGGAAACTTGGTGTGTTTTACCATAACCTTTCATTGGAAGGGAGTGAATTAGTTTCTTCAACGGGAGTGATAGATGGTAGTCTGTCTGGAAACTGACTAAAATTTTGCTCGTCAAGCAGCTCTATCCCTCCCCCCCCCCCCCCCCCCCCCAAAGCCAAGTCCTAGTTACGCCACTGCCCCTTGCGAATCCCAAAAGACCGTTGTCATAACCTTCCTGGCTGAAAGACCCATTGGTTAGATTGTTCTTTGTTCTCAGGAGTACAGTAATGAATCCACTCGCAACACTTCACACAATTCTGTTTTTGGTCAAGCGTAAGCAATCGCGGCATCCATCTTGCGGAGAGCTTCCTCTTGTCCAAATGTTTATGCAAAATATTATGTACTCAGTTATTCGAGATGTCCACAACACTAGGAATCTCACGCACCTTAACTCTTCTGTCATCCATCATCATATCATGGATTTTAGCTATGATTTTTGGCGTCCAGAACGTTCAGCGTCACTTGTGCCCATATGGCCACTCAAAAAAATTTTAAACCACTTATAAACTGTTCTAATCGAAGGTGCAGAGTCACCATAATGTTTATCAAGTTCTCTTTAGTCTCCTGAGACGTTTTGCCTTTCAAGAAGTAATGTTTCATCACCGTACGAAATATCTTTTTCGTCCATTCTTTGACCATCAGTCGACTTCCTTGATTCACACGAATACAAACACAAAGAAATAGACCAATATGGCTGAAACTTGGTGTGCGCAAGGTGGTTAGTATATAGGGAGACGCCCTTATGCCGAAAACGTGAAGGCTGCCTCCGCCATATTGGTCAGTTTTGGAGAAGTGTTCGCAGGGCCGGCGCAAGCCCAAGTGCCGCTCCGTGCAAGCTGCTAAATTGCCGCCCCCCGGTTTTTATTGTATTTTATTTTGTATTTTACAAAACGTTTTTGGAATTAATTTTATTTGAACAAATCAGTAGCAAATGTCAGTAATCAATCGCAATTTTTGTTTTTACTTTTCAGATCTACCTAGGTTTCGGCCACTGAGTGGACAGTATCAAAGCTTTTAACTATGTGCTTACGTCTAAAACGTCATGTTGACAGTTACGTTCAGCATGACAGTAAAGATGTAAAAATAACTCAAAGCATTGAGAATAGTCACACTGTGCCCAAAATCTATATAGATCTGGAAAAAAAGTTGCGACTGATTGGTGACATTCTCTACAGATTCGTACAAAACAGTCGCTGGGCACCAGCTCAAAAATGAAGTCAAACCTGATTGAAAAAATCTAGCTAATTTTAGTAAACATTGTGAATTTACGAAAATGATCAAATATTCAAATGGATGTATAGCCTATGGGACTTAACTACGGGGTCCCTAACCTTACAAACTACTTATGAACTAGCTAAGACTAAGGACGGCACAAATATCCATGCCCGAGGGGGGGATTCGAAGCCCCGACTGTAGTGGCCGTGCAGACTGTGACTGGCGCACCGCAGTCCCCTCGGCCACCGGGGCCGGCCGAAAATGATCAAATGTGTGTGAAATCTTATGGGACTTAACTGATAAGGTCATCAGCTTAAACACTACTTAACCAAATTATCCTAAGAACAAACAAACACACACACACACACACACACACACAAACCCATACCTGAGGGTGGACTCGAACCTCCGCCGGGACCAGCCGCACAGTTCATGACTGCAGCGCCTTAGACCGCTCGGCTAATGCCGCGCGGCATGGACGTAATAATTAACGTTTTGCTTTGTGCGGACGAAAGGACATTGTTGCTAAAACACCATAATTTCTCACGTTTTCATCAGAATCAAAGCGACCAGTTGTTTTCTTAGATGAAACATGGATTTACACGCATTACAAAGTAAATAGATGGTGACAAAGTGATATTGTGCGAGTAGTATTGTCAAACAAAAATGCCGGCCAGAGTTTAATTGTTGTTCATGCAGGCGGAGAGAGATGTTTCATGGCTCAAAAACCAAAACGTCCGCCTATCACTCAGAAACTGACAGCAAAAATGTTCAAAAATCGTCGAAACCCAAGTTATTCCACGCTTTCTACCAATGTCTTTATCCCTTGAAATAAATCGCAGCATATTTACCCATTCGGAATACTTCTGGCCATTGTAGGTGTTGGAAATATTTGACTGTAGTAATGGTCAACCTTTTTTTAAAAACTGCAATTGAAGGGCTTAGCAAATTGCTTCAAGCTTAACGTGTAACTACAGATCGAACATTGCATTCTAATTTTCAAATTATATTTCGTCTTCTGCAAAATTAGTTGTGAGTAAACGCAACAGGCTGCAGCGCTCCACTCTTCAGAATACTGGCGTGTACGCCACACTGCTTCCTCCTGTCTGTTCTTCCGGCGTAAACACAACGGTGCTGCCACAGTAGCGAGGAGAAAATTAGTCGTCCTTCCTCACCTTGTTCAACAGAGAGCGCCGACAAATGTTCAAATGTTTTTTTAAGCTTCAGGGACTTAACTGCGGGGTAATCGGTCCCTAAACTCACAAACTACTTATGAACTACCTTAAACTAAAGACGACACAAACATCCATACCCGAGGGGGGGATTCGAACCCCGACCGTAGCGGCCGGGGAGACTGTGACTGGCGCGTCGCAGACCGCTCGGCGACTGCGGCCGGCAGCGCCGACAAACCAACATTCATGCCCAAGGGGCGATTCGAAACCAAACCTCGGAGGGAGCGGGTTCTGGAACTGTGGCATGGCGCCTCCCTCCGAGTTTTCGTTTCTCTTGGGCATGACTGTTTTGTTTGTCGTAAAAAAAAAAAAAAAAAAAAAAAAAAAAAAAGCGAGGGGCCACAGATTTGCCGCCCCGTGCGGCCGCACATTTCGCACGTGCCTTGCGCCGGCCCTGTAGAGCTAATGTTATTTGTCACTTAAAACAGAAATAAACCGTTCGACGGTTTTGCCTTGTTGTACAACGGCAAATTAGCCGTTAAAAATTAAGTTTTCAAATATAATATGCTGAGTATTTTTTACCTTTTATTCAAGAAAGTATATTGTTTGAAAGTACATATTTCGCAGTGACTGTCAGTCCAGTGCATTAACAGTAAGAGGCTCGACTTAACACATAGTTTTAACGGAGAAATAGCAAACCATCACTGACCAAGATGGCGGACAGGCTTCAACTAACGTATGTGCTCTGCATAGATAATGCCACCTCCCTTAGTCCTTGGGTGTTCTTTCCAAAGATATTACATCGATAAGCGCCGGTGGTGCCATCTCTCGGACTTCGCACGGACTTTTCAGTCGTACACTGAAGCAGTTGTTCCTAATCACTAAGCACTAGATGGGCTATGGACATAGCGTGGTAGCAACATAGAATCACGTGACTGTTTTCAAATGTTAGCCTATATGAACAACAGTGTAGCAATTTTCCAGAAATGCTACTATTTTGAACCAGTAATATTTACATATGAAATCTAATGTTATTCCCCTTCACAAAAAGTTTTTTTTTCTTTCTTTTTTTTAGCGGAGCTGAACACCATCATTGTTATGTCAAGTCAAGCAGCATAGCAGTAGAGATGTCAGCACAGTCTAACATATACAGTCGTGACACTCGCACTGAATTTTGTTGCATGGCGCATCAGTAGCGCTCCAAGCGGCTGGTAAGGTAAATTTGTGAATACGACATCGGATGACAGGATAGTAAAACTAAAATTGGTTTCAACATACTTTTTACGACAAGGGAGGTATGGAGGGCCACAAAAATTGGTTATAACTACAAAATAACTCCTCATTTGTCTTTATTAGGTTTCTTAAAAACCATTGGAAGGTATGAAGCGGAACACAGCAGTTTATTTAAGATTCTCTTGACATCTATGCCTTTTTAATGAAGAATTTCGTTTTATATTAACAAAAAAAATGGCTAGTAAATAACAGAAGACCCGATTTTTGCAGAAAGACGTCCGTTTTCTGCTAAAAAAAAGTCAAGGTTCTTAATTCCAATTCCAGTCAAACGGTATGTGGTGAACGTAAGAAATTTATATCAAGTTCAACACATTATTTAATGCACCAGATCGGTCATCACAGTTGTAGCCGAAGGAAAATTCCTACAAACGTGACAATAAAACATTGAAAATAGAATCCCAGCAAAGCAGAAGCCAATCCACAATTGTTGCTACATTTTGAAACACCATGAGCGGTAATAATCTTCAAGTCATTCGTTTTGTAACCAAAAGTAATAACAGCCGAACATGTATGCGTTTATACGAAAGACGAGTGAAGTGTAAAAATGTTCTAATCATTAGATTCTATAACGAATTGTTAGGCTGTTTTTACACTTATTTCAAGATAGTCTCTCGTGATGTTGGTGCCATGGAAAAAATGCCATGGCCTGTCTAACAAATCTCTGGCTTCTATGTAACCTGGATATATAACTCTGGTCTCTGAGCATAGAAATGCAACGTGCCCGTACAGTCATATCTTTTGTACTTGATTTTGCTTTGGCTAAGATACTGGAATTTAGCAAACTAATTTCTATCAGTATGTACGTGCTTGGTTCTTGTTCTGAACTTCAATTCTTTGTGCGATGTAGTAGGGTTGTATGGGAGTGGAATCTAAACTTATTTTCTTTTCGTGTTCTAATAACATTTCATAGCAGAGTCGTTTTAATATGGTATAGATGGAATATGAACATATATGACTATCACGATCAGACAGCAGAAGATCAACATCCAGGTGGCATAGAGATCGCTGCCTTCAACTGAAGAAGCAACTTTCTCTTCGCTCCTTAGATATTAGCATGAATACTCTTCCTCTGTTCCGCTGTCATTAAACACAGGTATCATGCTATTGCTTCGTATTCAAAGTGCCGTCAGGTATGTCTCTGTATGTATTTGCGGATTTCAGTGAATTCAGCTTGTCACATTGTTACGCTTGTGCCTCACAAATTCTCTCTATTCGTAGTTCAAAGGCCTCAGTACGGTCACTTTGATAACATTGTCTTTTATTTGGTCATAGGAAACAGCAACAATTCAGTTAAACTACTCAAGCTTTTCTTTTTATGGGTTTGGTCACATTTTAGTAGTTGTATGTAATTAGTTTTACAGTATTCCTCATTTCTTCGTGCTACTGCCTGCTTTCGTTTGTTGGGTTAAATTGTACGACGCTTCTCGCCGGGCTGCAGTGGTTATGTTGGCACCAGTGGTAATAATGGCAACTCAGATGATCAATAAATGTTTTTTCGTGACAACTGCAATTAAAACGAAAATTATTTTTTTCTGAACGGACAAGGGTACATACAAGAACCTGTCGACCATAGAGCAGGTACAGTATTAAATTTGCTGCGAGTGAAAAGAGCAGCAATAACATCTACTCTGTAGCTCGTGAAAAATATTAACGCATATCTGCACTTCATTGTTCATCTGTTGCCATCATAAGCACTGGAGACCGTTTGTTGTTATATGTTTAGGTCTGGTTTTGCTTTTGAACCCGCAGTTCTCGCTAGTGTGTAACCCGATGTAGATACGCACCTACTGACGATCTGAATGACGTGAATTTTCCAGAACATAAGTTTCGTGGACGGTGTAACGTTAACAGAAACCACCTAATTAACGAATAACGGTCTCAAAGAAAGTCAGTGGAACTTACTGTGTCCCAAAACTTTCAAAAATCAACTTGGAAATTAATCCATTATTTGACAAATTAATTTCATTAATTAGCGATTAACCGCTTAACAATCTTGTGTCCAGTTATGGATTTCCCTTCTACCTACTCTATGCGAAATATATAGATATTTTTCAGCGTAAAAATAATAATAAAAAACATATTTTTTACGTGATAGCACGATTCTTTCAGAAGTAAGTGCTTATTTGTCAAGTGACACTTTGTTTTGTAGCAATAATATAATCGAAACGTTTGTCGTGGGTTACTTTAGAGATCAACAAGCTTCTGTCGCTCTTAACGTATCAAGTATTTCGACAGACAGAATGTGTTTACTTACATTCATCAATGATCGTACTCTAGTCTGAAATTATGATTAATGTTTGGAGAATATTAAACCAAGGTTACTCACATATTATTCTAGTTAAAATTAGAAAAGCATTCAATAAGTTAGTTAAAATTATGGTTTAATTAATTGTATTAGTAAATATCTTCATAATGAAAGTAATATCCTTTATCGATGATGTGGAGTAATATAATATTGTCGCAAGTGTCTGATTTGTATTGTCTTTAATTTTTACCCGTAATATTTATGTAGCAAGTGTTATGAATATAGTAGAATAGCGTACTCAGATCAGACATAAAGTGGAATAGTGAATATTTTTATTTGTTTGGTACGAGTGGTGCAATACAGTTGCTGAGTCTGTTTATAAGTAATTCCTTCGTTAGGGATTTTTGGTTTTAATCTATGACTCGGAAGGCTTCATAACAATTGTTACGATTTTATAAAAAAAAAAAATAATCTATCCATCTTATTACACTCGTTGTAGTTGGTCTCTACATCTTGCTAAGGTTTTGTGTACTATAGACGAATTTATAGTCTCAGTTGCAACATTATCAACTGATAAAGACTTGAATACCGCTTAGAGCCAAATAGAGGCAGGCCCAATTATTTCCAATTTTTAGTTGAAAAATATTTTAGTAAGAACAAATATAAAGTCTTACAGGGCGATAGAGAAATCTGCTGGGAAATTATTAAATCATTTATTTCATTTACAATTGTGTTTTAACATTGGCGATATCAGTTCCGACTGTAGTCGAGATTTTTGTGCTGTACTCTTTAGATTACCAGCTCCCGAGGGAAAAAAAGAGAGAAGTCTTATTTCAGACAATTATGGAATAGGTGTTATTTACATTAGAGTAAAATTTAAGAAGCATGTAATCTGTAGTTTATCCTCAGAAAGCAAAGAAAATTTCAAATGTTTGTATAGGTTATGGGACTTGACTACGGGGTCACCAGTCCCTAAACTTACAAACTACTTATGAACTAGCTAATACTAAGGATGGCACAAATATCCATGCCCGAGGGGGATTCGAACCCACGACCGTAGTGGCCGTGCAGAAAGAAAATGTTCATGGACAAGTTTCAATCAGTTAGATTCTGCAGCTTCATTCCATATAAAACGGCATTTGTCTGACATATGACTTATTAAGTATGAAAATAGAACAAACGGATGTGTTACTAAAGGGATTCTCTTCAAGATTCTTGAAAAGAAATATTCATGTATTTCAAAAGTTGCGAAATAGAATTTAAATCGACCTCGTATCAAAAAAATTCAAGAATGGTAAAAATTCTGAATATCACCACTTTTCAATCGACTATAAGTCAGTAGGTCGTTCTTCGAGGTAGTTCACGATGTTTGACGAAAGCACAGGCTCATGTTCTAAAAATTCTGCTGCTAACCGACGTGAATGATACGTGTTTCGAATTATCCGGATCACTCCTATTGCCTGTCTTGAATATTGGCGTGACCTGTGCAACTTTCCAGTCTTTGGGTAGCCTACAGAACGTTCGCTGAGCGAGCGCTTGTATGTGATAAGTATGGGGCCATTGCATCTGCATACTCGTAACCTAAACTAATTGGTATACTATCTGGACCAGTAGTAGACTTACATTTCTTAAGCTACTTTAGTTGTTTCAATACTTCAGGCGTATCTACTAAATTGCGCTTGCTGGCAGCTGTTCATGATTCAAATTCTAGAGTATTTGCTTCGTCTTATTTGGTGCAGGAATTTTGGAAAGACGAGTTTAGCAATTCTGATGTAGCAGCACTGCCATCAGTATCATCACCATTGCTATCGCATAGTGAATATGGTGATTGTGTTTTGCCGCTGGTAAACTTTACATATGACCAGAATTCTTTGGGGTTTTCTACCAAATAAGAGACAGCGTTTCGTTGTGGAATTTATTATAAGCTTCTCGCATTGAAGATCGCGCTGAATATTGAGTTTCCGGAAAAGGCTGCCAATCTTTGGGATGTTGTGTCTGTTAAAATTTAGCATGCTTCTTACTTTGCTTTTACATGAGGTATCTAACACGCGGGCGCGCCCCCCCCCTCTTTTGTTAATTTATTTGTCATAAATCTCTCAATTGCTGTCGATATTATTTCTTAGAATGTAAGCCACATCTGAACTACACTAGTGCCGAAAGAGTGTAGGCTCTCACTCAGGAAAGCGTTCATCGAATTTTTATCTGCTTCTTTGAATTTATATATTTTTCGTTTAATTTTGATGCATTTCGGAATTTCTACAATCGTGACAACTCTGTGTTCACTAATACCTGTATCTGTTTGGAAGCTCTTTATTAGCTTCGGTTTATTTGTTGCTAGTAGATAAAGTATGTTTTCACAACCATTTACTATTCTGCTGGGTTCATGAACTAATTGCTCTAGATAGATTTCAGAGAATGCGTTCAGTGGAAATTCGTACGATGTTATATGCTTACCTCATTTCTATTACCGTTTGGAGCTCTGGTACTTTCCTCACACAACTACGACAATTTACAACTTTTTTGGTCGATGATTTTTATATCTGCTGTTATCGTATACGTGATCTGTACTCTTTGATACCGAAACCGTTTTAGTGTTTTCCCGAGGCTCTCTAACTTAAAAGACCGCCCAATACACGCCACACCGCGCTACCCGTGTAGCCTCTTCCTGCGTGTAGTGGACTCCTGACCTATTCAGCGGGGCTCGGAACCCCATGACTCGATGGCGCAAGTTGAGGAATCTGCAGCCTACACGGTCTGACCCTCTGATTCAGACCCTCCACTCGGCTCTGTGGAGAAGAACCACAATCGATCCTGTCAACTAACCTGGAGATGGTGAGCTCTGCCTTCATCTTGCTAGCAAGACTGACAGTATTGGTAACAATGAACTATAATAATATTAATGCATGTAGAGGTATATTAATGTGTATTTGTAATTTCATAAATGACACGCCATTGAAGACAGTGTTACGTAACTTTCCAATTGTATTCTTGTCGTATTTGAGTTATGATTTACAGAAATGTATGACAACAGTGCAAAAGTAGTGAGACTCAGATGTAGCGAGAAACAATAGTTTAAGAGTAGCAGTTGAGATGGAAGGAACAATACAGGGATAGGTAGTGACGAGAAAAACATTGGTAATGTTAACAATTTTACAGCAGTAGTGGTTCACGTTGGACACAAGAATTACGTCTGAGATATGCCAAGAGGGAAACGAGGCCGATAAACGCAGACTAGTTTTGGACAGGATTCAAGTTACACACCAGTCTGATATGGAATGAAACTGATTAATGGAGAATGAGATTAGAATGCTACAACCAAGATGCTGAACGTATACAATCTGGTAAAGCAACTATAGAACGGTGATAGTTATTTGATAATTGAGGAGAAGCCTTGAGGACATCAGTGAGTAATAAAACCGGAGGAGGAAAAACAGAGCATGTAGAAAAATTTTGTCTATCGCCCAACATAGGAAGGACTGACGTAATCTAACAATAAATAGTTCTTTTGACAGTAAAAATTAGGAGATCGATGGCAGGCTAGCTTACTGTCAATCCATCACGTTATAATGTACATTTGGAAGACATTATTTGCATACAATTTTAGCAGTGGTATAGCTCACTATGATACATGAAAGCGTTTCAAATGCGAATTGTATTGTGCTAATTTTATCAGAAAAATAAACTGCATAGGAGAAATTCTTTTAAACTAACATTTTAAAACAATATGGTCTGATATGACCTCTACATAAAACAAGGTTGGTGACTTGACGGGGGAGTGTGCTTTGAAACTTAAAATAGAGGCAAATTTCAATACAAAATATTTTATTTTCACTTACTTCACTCACACATTGGTCTGTATCTTGGAGAACAAACTTTGTAGACTGTAAAGAAACCGAAGAACTTCTGATGTACTATACACTTCTTGTTTCTTCCCAGTCTCAACTCCAACGCCCAGAATTTCCTCCTGTAGTCATCGCGACCTGTTTAAATTCCGGTCCATTAAAGTGTACTATTCCACCCGCCAAGTAGACACTGGGCAGTACTTGAAATTGTGCCCGAATCCCAAACATGGAAGTAGAGCTGGGTAAAAATAAAGATGACTGATAGAAATAGCCTGTTATTGATAAGTAGATGTTATTGCAATAACCGCTTATCAGCTACTGGCAGTTATCGAAATAACTGTATTAGTGAGTGACGCCATCTTTTTACAGAAGTGGAACTACTACACGTTTTGGCATCATCTATGATTCTACTACAGATACAAAGTATCAAACAGAGGTCCTATCCAAATACTCGTCAGTTCTAGATGCTATGGAATTAACTGCGTGATAACTGTTTAAACGATTATCCATCTGCTGGTGGAAGTGTTTACTACATTCTCGTGGAAAACGTGTATCTAACTACATTGAGTGACCATTCCGAATTCGTGGTACTATGATACCTTTAGACGCTTTAGGGAGTACTGAGTATGAGAACCAGTAGAAATATCAAGGGCAATTAATTTTCGTTGTATAAAGTACACCCATTTTTCCCGTCTACCCTCCCCCTCCCCCCCCTCCCGCAGCTTCCCATGGCATGCTCACTCCTATATCACAACATTCTCTCCCTTCCTGCCAATGTACACATATTCCTGAACACCCACTGCCAACTCTGTGTGGATGCCTTTCACCTGAATGGAGCCCTCCTCCCACCCTGTTGTTCCATCAGCTCCACTACCTACCTTTACCACTGCACAGATGGTCCCCTTCCCCTCGCCCAGGTGGAGTGGCAATCGACCACCTCCACCACCGCTCTGTCTGGCTACAACCTCTCCTCAATGATCTCACTGAACACCTTATCTTCAGCCTCTTTCTCCCCTCCCTCACCTTCACCATGACCACCATTATATCTGCAGTCACGTTACCCTCCCTATGACTTCCTCTCACATGGTGACTGCAACTTTACGACCTATTTTGTTACCAACGACCTCAACCTCGCCTCCCAATCCATTGATGAACTCTGGCGGTGGAATCAGTTTGTCGCTTCTCACCAGGAGAACACCATTCCCCTCCCACGACCCACGCACCCCAAGGGCAACACCACCCCCGATGTTACCCTCACCTTTCTCAACCTCCTCGGGCTCCTATAGGCAGAAGTCCTTGAACTCAATGGCAGTGATCATGACTCCTACCCCTCACCATTGACCCCTCCAGCCACCCAGCCCAAAATCCCCATTGTGACCCCCTCCAAAGCTTATCCATCATTATTCCCGCGCCGACAGGGATGACTACCGTCGCCCCATTGACACCTCAGTCGTCTTCCACCCCCATCTCTCCACACCTCTGCTGTCATTGAACACACCCCTCTTTCCTACACCAGAAAATTGCTGACTCTGTCCAAGCCCGCATTCCTACCAAACAGTCCATCCCAACTGCCTCACCTTCCCTCCACAGGCCGTCATCCTACTCCAACAATGCCACTGTTTTTACAACTTCTTCATCTGGACTCATGATCAGAACACTGTCGATGCCACCGACATCTCCAACGACATATTAAAAACCTATTGAGCGCAAAAAGACGTCGGCCTTGGCGACAGTGATGCACCTGTCTTAATGCATCGCTCCCCAATTACTCCAATTACTGGCAAGCCTTCCACAACCTTACTGGCAATCGCCCCACCTCCATCTACCCATATCTTCACAATGACCTTCCTTTACCCGACAATGCTAGTAAGGCAGAACACTTTGCCACCTACCTCTCCGATCTACTCTCCATCCCTTACAGTTCACAATTTGACTACTTCCTCTTTCCTGACGTCCATGAGCGAACCCATACCTCTGACCTCCTGCTTACCCCCAGCTTCCTGTACTTGGATCACATTCCTTCCTCAGAAGTTAACACACTGATTACTGCCCCCAACATCCAACTTACACTCCACGCCAAATGAAACACCACTCCCAGTCATTAACGCATCACCGACAGGCATCTCTGTGCCTGCACCTACTCCATCCATGCTACCCCTTCTTCATCCATGCTGCCCTCACATCCTTGTTCAGTATTATCCTTTACAGTGGTTTTTTCCCCAGCCTATGGAAGACCTCCTTATGTTCTTAAAACCCGGTAAATCTCCCTCTGAAGCACCATCCTGCTGACTCATCAATCTCACCTCAGTGTTCAGCAAGGTCCTGGAAACCATTCTCTCCCACCATATTCACCAGTCTCTGCATTGCAATATTCATAACCCTCGACATCAAGAAGGCGCATTTCGGTCTCCTTTGTAAGTTCCAACCCTATGCCCTTCCCATTAAATATGTCCATCTCATTGCTTACTCTCCCACTGCCCGTCCTATGTCACTGTCAACCTACTGCCAACTGCTGGGATGCCACAGGGCTCCGTCCTCTCACCGCTCCTCTATCCCATTTACTCGGCCGATATTTTGCAACCCCAGCCTCCTGTCCATCTCCTTCAGTATGCTGATGACACCGCCTTACTAACCCTTGCGCCCTCCCTCGCCTGCTCCTTACATTTACTCCAGTCTCACCTCTCCGAATTTTCCACTAGGTGCAACGAGTGGCTCCTTTCCATCAAGCCCACCAAATCCCAGGCAATCATGGATTGTACCACCCACTCCTTTTGCCAGCACGAACTTTATCTGACACTGCATGACTGTCCCATCCCTCAAACCTCCACCCTCAAATATCTTGGCCTCACCCTTGACTGTTCCCTCTCCTAGACCCCCCCCCCACCTAAAGACTGTCCGTCAAAAGACCGTCTTCTGCCTCAACCTGCTCAAAATCCTCTGTGGTCAGACAGGGGGACTCAACCCCAGAAACCCTCCACCATCCTTTACACCTATTGTCCCTTAATATGTCCTGTTCTCTGCAGCTTCCATTCCAACTGGATATCAACCCTTCAAATCCTTGAGCGCCACACCCTCCACCTCGCCTACCGCATTCGCCTCCCCTCCCCCACGTAGGTCCTCTTCGGTCTCGTCCCTCTCCTGCACTCCCACAAATTCCTCAAACAAATCTCCATCTTATCCATATCCTGCAAGACAGAATTATGTCATCCCCTGGTGTCTGCTCTCCTCTTAAATCCTGGGCCTCTGTCACTCCTGTACCACTGCATCTCTCTGTCCCTTCACCTTTACACTCTCCGCATGCTTTCCATTGGTACCTTTCACCACCTTCCTCTTCCGGATGACGCCCTTCCTCCTGATATCTCTCTCCCACCAACCTTAGTCCTTTTCCCTTCCCATATATGACGCCTCCCCCTTTTCTTCACTTCCATGATTGGTGAACCCTTCTACCCCTAACATTCCACCCCCTCTACTTCTCCCGCGCCTCCGAACCTCCTTTCCCTTTCTGTTCCCCATATGGAGTTGAAATACACCTCACTCATAAACAAATGCTTGGGGGGATCTGTTTGATATTGAGAGGAAGCATGACAATAAAATTATGGTCCCTGAGTCTTAGCTTCGTATCACAGGAGGTGTATTCACTATAAAAGAAATAGTGAGCGTCTTTAAGGTGGCAGATGGCCAACAGCTTCTTCCTCAAAAGTTAAGATAGATACAAACAACTTAGAATAACAAACAGATAAATCTTAAATGTGATGGAGGAGTGATGAAAGATAAACAGAGGCTTAAGCCAAATTCATGTATTGGATTAAACAAGTGGCACATTACACAAAGGGATTTAAAAAAAATATTCAAATGTTTGTATAGTCTACGGGACTTAACTACGGGGTTATCAGTCCCTAAACTTACAAACTACTTATGAACTAACTAAGACTAAGGACGGCACAAATATCCATGCCCGAGGGGGGATTCGAACCCCCGACCGTAGTGACCGTGCAGACCGTGACTGGAGCGCCTCAGTCCCCTCGGCCACCGCGGCCGGCAAAGGGATTCAAAATTTATAATAATCCTATCATAATAAGGTATAAGGGAAAGAATATACTGATGCCAAAAAGAAAAAAAGCAAAGAAAAATGATACTACTGCGATGCAATTGGCAAAACTTCGGTAGTGATGAGGTCCATAATTCTTACTCTCACTCTGAACTGGAGAGCATATAAATTGGATAGTGATGATCACTGCTGGACGGTGAATAGTTAGATCGGACTAGCTTGATGCAGGGGAAACAGCCAACAAAATGGTTACAATGCCGGTGCGCAAATGCACGTTAGTATACGCCGTGTTGAACGCCGCAGACGGTCGTTGCGGTGGACTGTCGTCGATGACTGGAAAGGACGCGAAATACATTTTGGAGTATCGCGTACACCGCTATCGGTGTTTATCTAACTCGTACGACTTGCCAAGACATTAGCTTGTTTCTGTGCTCTTCTAGAGAGAGAGAGAGAAACATACAGGTCAGTGAATAGGCGGTTGAGCAACAAGGAAGCTGCGTACTGCTTGTTCACTGTGATTGTGAACAAGTGAATTGGAGCCTCGAGTGTCGGTACAGACGATGCTCGAAATATTCCTCCACACAATATGCAAATACGCGAAAGCGGAATTACGTCTCCATTCCATCGAACGAGATACAAAAGCTTACTATACCGGCTGAGCACCCACTCAGCGAAAACTGCTCTAAAAAAGCCAACTACCCACGAAACGGTAAGAGGTATTTGGCTTTGCCTGTACGTCGGCAGATCTCGATATAAATCAGAAGTGAACAGAGAGTTTCTGGACACTACCTCAATTTACTATCAGGATCTAAACGCACAAACAAAACAAAACACTGTTCAAGCAAAATCTCCAGAGTAGCCAGCCACCTAAGCGACTGCACAAGGAGAGATTCGTCAGACGACTGCCTTCGACAGCGGCTCTCCGGCGCTAGCTGGCTCGAAAACCGTGAAAAATTCCCTCCCGAAACAGTCTGCACCAATCACCGACAGTCATTTCAAAAGTTAGCCGATGGGTGTCCGAGATCGCTCCCTCCTAGTCTTACGCGGAGTGGTACATGGAAAAGGCGCTATTCGGCCTATCACCGCCTGCAAATAGATCTCCTCAGGTCATGCTCTGTGTCAGGTCGTTCAGCTGTCTCGCTGACGGTTGGACTGCGGCGTGTGTTTACGTAAGCAATCCACCTCGCCAGCGACAGTTGACATACTGCAGCCATTGTGTGAATGCTGGCCAGTCTCCCGTCGAGTTCTACGGAGGGCGGCTGTGGCCGACAGCAGCACGCGGGTTCCCCGTGGTCAACCCACCGCCAAGTCCAGCAAATATTCCCTTAACTGATATTACGGCGAAATTGCCGTCCAGCAATGACCATTTGCAATCAATTACTCGAGGTGCGTATACGGGGAGCAGTTGGGAAGGGGTGAGTGCTCACTTCAAGTAGGTGAGCACCTTACGGGGTCTCTGTTCACCATATTAACCTGCACAATTTTAACCATCTGCTTTAGTGTTGTGCTATAGTGATCGCAACCGCTATCATCAGCAGAACCACAGAGCATGTGGATTTTTAAACAGTGTCGCCGTCTACTTGTTTTAACCTACAGTCTATTTTAGCCACCGTGGCAATATTTTATGCTGACTGTGTGTTTCCTGCGATCTCCTTTTAACATTTACATTCGTCGCATTGTTTCCATTGCATGTAGTATTGTAACCGTTTATTGTCTCCCTGTGTATATTTTTATTCTCCTCGGCCATGAATGTCTCTCGCCTGTAGAGCGGAAGTTAATTTTCACTGTCATTTATTGGGCTTCCAATACTGGTAGCCGTAGGCGGGAAACAATAGAACGATAACCGCCATATTCATTTGTCAGTATTAAGTTTTGAAGAGAATTAATCGTGGTAGTTAATTTACGCTATCATTGTTAGGTGTTGGAAAATAGATCATTCAGACGATTATAACTACTGGAGTGAAACAAACAACAAACTGCTGTTTATTAATGCTTCTTGTGCTAAATTCGTCGTGTTCGTACAACAGCTAGTTTTAAATAATAAATGTTATATTGTTTACATTAATAAAATAGTGTGAAAAATGACAGTTTAATGCGTTTTTCTGGCCTGGAATGTGTGTTTCATAAGTAATACGACACATTTGACTTCGGTACCAAAATTTGTTTCGAATATACAAGTGCAACAACGCAGAAAACGAGTATATGATATGAGAAACGAGCTTTCGTAAGAAATTTTAAACCTCTTATACCTACTATATTTGTGTCGGCAGCAGAAAATGTTAAGGGTTGTTTGTTTCTTGTTTGTGACTCTTATTCGTACATTTTCATCTCGTTTGCTCAACACATTGGCTAATGTTCATGCTCGTAAAAATAAATAAACTACCTATTTACATTATGTTTATACACCCACAAATGTGTGCTACAAGGAAAGAAACAAGGCGTGCTAGCGTGTGGCGTGTACTGTAGATGACAACAAAGCGAAAAAATCATTCACATACCAGAAGAACTACATTTGACTTGCTGCATCGGAGGCATAGTCTAATGATGATGGCAACAGTGTTCTCATCATGAGGATTATTAGTTTATTGACATGACAAGGGTATCGGTGCATGCAAGAAGCAGATGCAGCATTAATTTATTTCACGGCCAACACGAATAATTATTCACCTTCATTCTATCTGATTGGGTTTTCAAAGGTCGTTGCCAACATCAGCACACTTCACTGCTTACAAATCTTACCGATGAAGTGTCATCCAGTGTGTGGCCAATCTCAGTATTATACAATCTGTTTACAAAAAAGTTTCGGCAATCTTCAATGCTATAAATGTGACAAGTTGGTGGTTATGATTGTATTACTGAGCTTTTAAGCAGATAACTTCTATTATTATTTAATGATAGCCAAATCACTTTAACAGGTAAATGTTTCTCCATCTTTGTCCAATAGTAACTTGTGCTCAGTCTGTATTGGCATGTTATCTGATTTATTCTCAGTTGAATAAGTTGAACATACACTGTCTACACTTTGTTTAAGTTTATCCCCTACTTATTTTAACTGAGCATCTTACTGTTTTTCCTCAGTTAAGCGCTGTTTTTTTTTTTTTTTTTTTTTTTTTTTTTTTTTTTTTTTTTTTTAATCACTTAATTGCATGTTATATTGTCATGCACTGCTGAAACTCCCCCTCATTCTCCATGGTCTTTGTTGTGGCGATAACTGCTCTCATTAACACACTAGGAACACGGACATTTTGTATTCTACATCTACATAGATACTCTGCAAATCACATTTAAGTGCCTGGCAGAGGGTTCATTAACCACCTTCATAACTTTTCTCTACCGTTCCATTCTCTAATAGCGCGCGGGAAGAAAGAACACCTAAATCGTTCCGTTTTCGATCTGATTTCTCTTATTTTATTGGGATGGTCATGTCTCCCTAAGTAGGTGGGTGCTAGCAAAATATTTTCACATTCTGAACTAAAAGTCGGTGATTGAAACTTCGCAAACAGATCACGCCGCAATGAATAACGTCTTTCTTTTAATGATTTCCACCCCAATTCGTGCAACATTTCCGTGACGCTTCCCCCCCCCCCCCCGTAACGTGATAAAACAAAACGAGCTGCCCTTCTCTGAACCTTCTCAATTTCTTCCGTCAGTCCCACCTGGTGAGGGTCCCACAAGGGGCAACAGTACTCCAAGAGAGGACGCACAAGTGTGATGTAGGCAGTCTCTTTGGTGGAGCTGGTGCATCGTCTAAGCGTTCTGCCAATGAAACGTAACCTTTGGTTCGCCTTCCCCACAATATTTTCTATGTGTTCTCTCCAGTCAAAGTTGTTCGTAATTGTAACTCCTAGGTATTTGGTAGAATTTACGACCTTAAGGTTTGACTGATTTATCGCGTAATTGAAGTTCAGCGGATTTCTTTTAGTGGTCATGTGTATTACTTCACACTTTTCTTTATTTAGTGTCAATTGCCAATTTTCGCACCAAGTAGAAATTTTGTCTAAATCGCTTTGCAGTTGCTTTTGATCCTCTGTTGACTTCACTAACCGATAAACGACAGCATCATCCACGAACAGTCTAAGGGAGCTATTCAGATTATCTCCTAAATCGTTTATAAACACGAGGAAGAGTAGGGGACCAATAACGCTTCCCTGTGGAACGCCAGATATCACTTCTGTTTTATTCGATGACTTACCGTCAATTACAACGAACTGTGTCCTTTCTGATAGGAAATCGTGAATCCAATCGCACAATTGGGGAGATATTCCATAAGCACGCAATTTCATTAGAAGCCGCTTGTGGGATACAGTATCAAAATTACATTAAACGAAGAGATATTGTACCCCTCTGCAACATTTTTGTCAAAATATAATGTGTTACTCATTTTTGAGATGGTAGGCAAAGGAGGCACCATGATACATCTCAAACAATTTCAAAATGTGTTTCATAAGTTGTGATATAACTGTGAAGAATATCTGTCAGTTTGTTATATCCTGTAGTAGGCCTACACATCTATGAGGTACTGTGTTAAATTTTTTTAGGGACATAACACATACTAAAGCGTATGTGAAAGTGACCTAAAATTGTGAGCAGTCCTTAACAATCTCGAAGTACACGATGTACCTGGTGTTTAATGGGATCGTTATGAGGAAAAATGCCAGTGTGGTATCAGACTAATCATATTAAAATACCAGTACATCTTATTTATAACTGACTAAAAACACGTCTGTGTGTTTAATGAGTGATACTTTGTTCTGTGACATTACACATGGTAATTACTTTTTGACCATAGACCTAACATTTTCTACTGTATTGAGCACATCACTGTTATAAAGAAAAACTGTGCAATGGCATATTCACACCGAGGACATAGGCTATGTATGGCAAATATAGCATGTCATGGAGGAATATTTTGAATGAGAAGTGCTATGTTTACAACAGTTAAGTCACATACTTTAATTAGTAGCATGACAATACTAATATTTAATTATATATTTTTTGACGACGTTACAGCGTTCAATGAATGAAATAAATCGCAATTTGCGATCAGTTATGGCTTCACTGTATTAGGTTTAGATGGAATACCAAAGTGCGGAGAATGAAAATTTGTGCCCGGCCAGGATTCGAACACGGGATCTCCTGCTTACGAGGCAGACGCGTTGACCACTCCGTCACCGAGGACTCAGTGACCAGCCCCACTGCAGATGACTCTTCCCTGCACCTCTCCCACCACACCCAAATCTCCAAGGTATAATCAAACATTTCCTTTACTTTTTTTAGATGGGTAGAAGTAAGGTGGAACGGAAAATAGAAAAACCAGATGCAGAATGCATGGAGGCAGCTGCCAGTGAGGTTATTACACAGAAACTATCTATACGAGAAGCGACTGAAGTATATGGAGTGTCAAAAGTACTCTTGCTAGGCACATCCAAAAACACAAATTTTTTGGTCAAACTTTTTTCAAATATGAAGCCAGCAGTTCTACACAAAAAGTTTTCACTACAGAGCAAGAGTAAGAACTTCTATAGCAAGGGCTGCACAATGGAACTTTCGTGTGACTGTAGATGATCTGGAAAAGTTAGCCTTCCAATATGCTAAAGCTAACAACATTAAATATACAGTGACATGGGAGGAAGAGGAACTGGCCAGAAGACAATGGTACATAACCTTTCAGAAGTCTTAAAAGAACAGAATATCCCTTAGAAAACGAGGTCAAATGGCATCTTTCAACAAACCCAATGTTGAACTTTCTTTTAAAGAAACTCCAAGAAGTTTATTCCAGTTATGGTCTACAACCTCGGAAAGTCTGGCATCTTGATGAAACAGGATTTTCTACAGTACACAAACGATTGCGTGTAACCAAAACAAACTGGAGCAGCTACTTCAGGAGAACGAGGAAGTTACAATGATAGTTTATGTGAGAGCTGCAGGAACATTTATTCCACCAGCCTTTATATTTCCGAAGGTTCATTACAAGGATCACATATTGACCAATGCACCACCTGGTACTCTTGGTATGGTGGCTACGAGTGGTTGGTCCAATGCTAAACTTTTTGTGAAATTCCTCAAACATTTCATTTCCATGATGAAACCGGCTCCTGGCAGTGGTAATTATGGACAACCATGAAAGTCATCTACCACTGGAAGCAATAAATCTGTCAAGGGAAATGACATCATCATTTTGACTTTCATACGAGCCACAAATTACAACCATTGGACAGGACTGTCTTTGGCCCTATGAAAACACACTATAATAATGCATGAAAGGATGGGATGCTCAGCAATCTTGGAAGGACAACTTCCATTTATGATATTGATGTACTAGTGGGCAGGGCATATCCAATATAACTGCTGGTTTCAGGGTCACTGGCATCTGGCCATTTAGTCAAGAACTGTTTAGAAATGATGAATTGTTACCTGCAGAAATGACAAACAGGCCATTTTCCTGGAGGAAGTTGTGAAATTCATTCACCAAATACACCATCCAAGATTGAAAGCAATAGAGAAGAAGCAGGAAAAGAAATCCCTGTAGCAAGTAGTTTTTCAGTGCTAACATCTGTCTCTGTTACTCCAGAACATATCCTTCCATTCCCAAGAGCATCCCTCAGGAATACTTCTGGTATAGGAAGAAAACATGGAAGGAGTATGATTGTCTCTGATACACCAGAAAAACAAAGAACTGAAGAGGAATATAACAAGAAAAAGAAGTCTTTCCCAAAGAAAGAAGCCACTAGACGGACAAAGGACTTTTCATCTTCCACTTCTTCTGATGATTCTTCATCCTGAGCTTGGCAGTAGCTATGAAGGTAGCATATTTGATTTATCATCTGAAGAAGAGGATTTCACATCGTTCTTTCCACCGGAAAAAGTAACACTTTCTTGTTCTCAAAGTAGTTAGGTCTTGGTAAAATTTGACATCAGTCTCAGATCTCATGTTTACCATGCTGGAGTAGTTTTTGAAAAAACAGAACAAGATGTAATTGTGAAATCCTTAAGGAAGCAAAGGACCATTTTGTATTTCCTAATGCTGAGAACATCAACATTATTAATTGCAGTAATATAGTGAAAGAACTATCAGCTCCAGTGGGGTATCGTGGATTTTATTCATTTAATATTTTATTCCCACCATCTCTTGTTTTAAGGTAAAATAACTTTTGTATTTGGACTAACAAATAAACATGGACTACATAATTTCAATACGATTTTTTCATTCATAAAACTTAGAAACTGAAATACATCACCGTGTCCCAAGGTAAAACCAGCACTGTCCCGAGGTGAAGCCATAGGCTGTACCTTGGGACAAGTGTCACAAAATTCTTTGTTAGTGAGTAATTGTGGAAATATTGGAGCTAGCCTAAACTGCTATTCATTCAATGTTACCTAAAATTGGTGCCTTGATGGTGTAAATTTTCAAATTTCCTGAAAAAAATTTACAGTATTATAAATTAAAATGTAAAAAATGTCCCTAGGTACAACCCTTTCTCCTACTAAAAGGCATGTTTTACAGCCTATTCTTTTTAAAGAGCTCACTTTCTGTCAGGGGCAAATATTAGAAGGTTTAGATTTAAGCCTTTATGTATTTACAGATAGCTAAGTCATGATTTTGCAACAAACAGGTCAAAGTAGGTCAGGTGAGTATCTCATGACAGTATTTTGTTGTTTTTTGTTATTTGTGTGATAAATTTCTGAAGAGTAACTACAGAATTCGTATTCCCTATTACATGTATGAGTTCCCTTTGTATGTCGAGAATCTTACACGGTGAGTATGCAGAGTATATGCACGGAGTGAAAGTGCGTGATGTGAAGCTAAGGTGGAACAGCTGATTTGTGTTGCTAATACTGTCGTTTTGAAGCAAAGGATTTAGAAATTATGTGCTTAACCACAGCTAGGTTCTGTGGTCTTTCAGTCCTTGGCTTCATCAGCTTACAAGCAAACTGTTGCCTTCCAACCTAGCCTTAATCTTGTGCTACGCTCCAGATCAGTCTACTGCCACAACTTAGTTTCTCAAATTTCGTGTTTTCCGGCTACCAGCTGACTGCCTTACTAACAGAGGCGCCGCCAACATTTGCACTACGTACAAGATCAGTGCAGCTCATTCTACAGTTTAGCATAAAATGAGCAATACTGAAAAACCCGATACCAAATGTCTGTTTTGACCTATGGCGTCATTGGTGGGCACATAGCAACAAGGGCGAGGGGGCGGGGCACCGTAGAAGGCAACATTCCAAAATAGAAAACAATACTCATAAAATAAAACCTTACAATATGCACAAAGAAACTTTCCTTTTTTTTCTGACAAGCAATTGCCATTACAAATAATTAGTATTTTTAAATTAAAATATAGGTCTTGGGTCGGTGGATGAGTAAACGTAAATTGCTCAGTTTTTATTGTAAAATGTAATCACATTCGTAACATAACGAAAATGATCAAAGTTTTAGCCAAACAACCCAACACGCTGACGTCAGAGGTCAAAGCCGACGGTTGGTATCACGTACTTCAATTTATCCCATAAATGTATAGTGATGACGTTTCAGACATTTAAAACTTCCATTCATATGAAGTTTACACACAAACTATTCATCCACTAACGTTCTGCATTAAGCAATGCTGAACGTAATAAGGAACAACAATGGGGGTTTGGAGAAACGTAGTTAATTGCTCTCACACTTAAAAATGATACTGCTCTTGAAAATTGAAGAAAATTTTGTAGAAACCAAGCCGTTTTTAAACTTTCATATAGACCTTTAATAGAAACTGAAGTTTCAGTTTCCGTAAAGAGAATGCACTGCAACTCCCCATCATGCTACATGGTCTTTATTGAAGTGATAATTGCCCTCATCAACTTAGGAGGAAGAATGACATTTTGTCTTACATTAAACGAAGATGGGAAACGAAGCAATAAAGGAGGTAGATGAGTTTTGTTACTTGGGTAGTAAAATAACAAATGATGGTCGCAGTACAGAGGATATAAAATGCAGAATGGCAATAGGTCGAAAAGCGTTCTTGAAAAAGAGAAATTTGTTAAAATCGAATATTGATTTAAACCTAAGGAAGTCCTTTCTGAAGGCATTTGTATGGAGTGTTGCCTTGTATGGGAGTGAGACATGGACGATAAACAGTGCGCACAGGAAGAGGATTGAGGCTTTTGAAATATGGTGCTACAGAAGAATGCTGAAGATTAGGTAGGTGGATCGCGTAACTAATGAGGAGGTACTGAACAGAATTGGGGAGAAAAGGAATTTCTAGCATACCTTGACTAAAAGAAGGGATAGATTGGTAGGACACATTCTTAGACATCAAGGGATTGTGAATTTAGTGTTGGAGGGAAGTGTGTGGGGAAAAATCGCAGGGGAAGACCAAGAGATGGATACAGTAAGCAGATTCAGACAGATGTAGGTTGTCGTTCTTATGTGGAGATGAAGAGGCTTGCACAGGATAGGGTATTGTGGAGAGCTGCATCAAACCAGTCTCCGGACTGAAGACCACAACAACATATTGAACAGCTCTGAAATATTTTTTGCCGGCCGCGGTGACCGAGGAGACTGAAGCGCTCCAGTCACGGTCTGCATGGCCACTACAGTCGGGGGTTCGAATCCCCCCTCGATTTGTGCCGTCCTGGTTAGTAAGTAGTTCATAAGTAGTTTGTAAGTTTAGGGACTGATGACCCCGTAGTTAAGTCCCATAGACTATACAAACATTTTGAAATATTTTTGTCAAAATATAATGTCTTAATCATTTTTGGGATGGTAGGGAAAAGAGGCAACATGATACATCTCAAACAATTTTAAAAAAGTGATTCATATGTTGTGATATAACTGTGAGGAATATCATTCAGTGTGTTAGCTCCTATGTAGTAGGCCTACACAGCTATGAGGTACAGAAAATAATACTGGTATGCATTGTGTCAAATTTATTTAGGGGTTTAAAACATACTAAAGTGTATGTGAAAGTGACCTAAATTGTAAGCAGTCCTCAAATGGTAAGCAAATAATTAAAACTATAGCCCTAACATTACGTCTACTTTTATGTTGTATATCAAGATCCTACACTCTTCAAAACACCTTTAACACTTTTATCTAGAATATTCAGTTTCTGCGTTATTTAAAGACGTTTTTAATAATCCACATTTATTTCATGCACTTTTTATTGGAGCTTCAAGAATTAGGCCCACATTTCTGGTAGCAAAGGATAACATTTATACATTACATATAATATTGTATTAGATACCAATAACCCAATATCAGCTGAAATATACTTGATAATTGGTTTTCTTAGTTTATGGCGCGTTATTCTCTCTGTTACATATTTCCCGCGGTTTTAATTACACCTGATACACTATACTGATAGATTATACTTACATCGTTATTAGTATTGTGTAGAAATAACAATAACTGTCTGTTATTTCTACTACAAATTATTTGTACCTAGTTGAAATAACTCCCCGTTATTACTACTGAGCCGGCCGCGGTGGCCGAGGGGGACTGAGGCGCTCCAGTTACGGTCTGCACGGCCACTACGGTCGGCGGTTCGAATCCCTCCTCGGGCATGGATATTTGTGCCGTCCTAGTTCGTAAGTAGTTCATAAGTAGTTTGTAAGTTTAGGGACTGATGACCCCGTAGTTAAGTCCCATAGACTATACAAACATTTTGAAATATTTTTGTCAAAATATAATGTCTTAATCATTTTTGGGATGGTAGGGAAAAGAGGCAACATGATACATCTCAAACAATTTTAAAAAAGTGATTCATATGTTGTGATATAACTGTGAGGAATATCATTCAGTGTGTTAGCTCCTATGTAGTAGGCCTACACAGCTATGAGGTACAGAAAATAATACTGGTATGCATTGTGTCAAATTTATTTAGGGGTTTAAAACATACTAAAGTGTATGTGAAAGTGACCTAAATTGTAAGCAGTCCTCAAATGGTAAGCAAATAATTAAAACTATACCCCTAACATTACGTCTACTTTTATGTTGTATATCAAGATCCTACACTCTTCAAAACACCTTTAACACTTTTATCTAGAATATTCAGTTTCTGCGTTATTTAAAGACGTTTTTAATAATCCACATTTATTTCATGCACTTTTTATTGGAGCTTCAAGAATTAGGCCCACATTTCTGGTAGCAAAGGATAACATTTATACATTACATATAATATTGTATTAGATACCAATAACCCAATATCAGCTGAAATATACTTGATAATTGGTTTTCTTAGTTTATGGCGCGTTATTCTCTCTGTTACATATTTCCCGCGGTTTTAATTACACCTGATACACTATACTGATAGATTATACTTACATCGTTATTAGTATTGTGTAGAAATAACAATAACTGTCTGTTATTTCTACTACAAATTATTTGTACCTAGTTGAAATAACTCCCCGTTATTACTACTGAGCCGGCCGCGGTGGCCGAGGGGGACTGAGGCGCTCCAGTTACGGTCTGCACGGCCACTACGGTCGGCGGTTCGAATCCCTCCTCGGGCATGGATATTTGTGCCGTCCTAGTTCGTAAGTAGTTCATAAGTAGTTTGTAAGTTTAGGGACTGATGACCCCGTAGTTAAGTCCCATAGACTATACAAACATTTCAAACATTTTTGAACATTAGTACTGAGTGGTAGGGCTGCGCAAATGATACTCGCGTTCTAAAGTGCTCGGGATTTCCCGATACATCAGAGAACTCGATACAGTATCGAACTGTTCGAACACTTAGATATCTGCAAACGATACGCGCGGAATTTTGAAGTTACCGGGCTATCCCTTTGCTCAGAACTAATTTCATAGGAAATAGAAGTACACGTAAAAGAAAAGAAGGGCATAACTGTGAAAAACTGTACATTTTTAAAACAGCCCATACGTGACCTATCTGGTATCACTGCAAGATGTGATCCATTGATAAAATATCTACTACTATAACAGAACTACTGCAAAATATTACTGAAGGCTAACATTCAATCGAAAAAAAAATGTGAATCCTTTATAAGAAGAAATTACATTTAATGTGATTCTAAGAGACAGGTTGCAAGTAACCATTACATTCCCTGTTCATACGGTACAGTAACAGATAAAACTGTTACCACCTTTTAATCGCCTTGAAAACATTAAGATATGAAACAGGGAAAACATTAGAAATTTAATAGCCAATAACGGAAATAAGTCATATAAAAATAAACTGTAATTGCGACATCCGAATAGTATCAACAGGCGTCGCTAATCGCAGCACTAGAATTTTAAATCGCGATTGCTCTCGTTTACTTGTAACCTGTATTCGTTACTGCTTTTACTTATGACCTACACCCTAGAAGCTACTATAGACGGAATTTCACACTTATTAATCCCCATAGTATGTTAATGATACCGTATCTTCGTTATAAATCGTATACTGCACAGCACAGAAAAAATTTATGAATACCATCGTTGTAAATCGTAGAGATAGTACCTCCTGACATTACTAGATAGCGTCGTGATCGAATGATCGAACATTTCCCGAGATTTCCAGAACTGTGACGTAAATTGTTCGAACAGTTCGAGTCATGTTCAAACCCAGCTCTATTGAGTGGAAATAACGATAACTGCCCGTTATTTGTATCAGTATTCATGATAGGGATGATCGATGATCAATAAATATCGATTTTTAGAGGGAAAGCCTCGATGATTCAACATCGATGTTAAGTCCTCTAAAACATAGAAACATCGGTGGTATGACAACAACATTGGACCATCGATACTTCCACGTTGAAGATTCATTTCGATGATCTAGTAAAAAATTTGGATTATTACGAGAAACAGCCAAAATCGCTTATAATTTTCTTATAGGCCTAATAATTAAAAACGACCTTTTTCTGCTATAGAGGGTAAAATTTTACTAATGGCAGTGGTGATGAAGTATGCAGAAGTTGGCAGCGACCGCCAAATGCTACTCGTGAAGCGAACATTTTGTGACCAGCATAAGCACCGTACCAGATTTCGCGTATCCAATGGCGTGCCACTTTTATGTGATCAATGACAGGCGATAAAAGATTTAATGAGTTTATAACACGGGAATAAATCGACTGTCCGGTTTGTTGTTTTTGCAAGTATCTTATAACATCGCGACGCCATGGAAAACCGTTCGTTTAAATAGACGGAGTTCATCGAAGTCAATAATAATTTTTTCTTGGTAATTTGGAAGAATCCGTGTACATCGAAGGAAACGGCATTGCGATCGATTATATATCGAACGTTCCATTCTCGGTTCGCTACCAATGACGGAAAACTGACATAGCAGAACAACTTATTTATATAGCTAATTGCGATGTTGTTTTTTGAATTGCTGATTTTACGAGATTTTGGCTTATCTGAAGACTGGGCTATCATCCGTGGCATTGACTTGTTGTTGTGTACGTGCTTATTTGTAGGTGGCATGAGTAATTGTTGTGGCTGAGTTGTAGACGATGGTATGTCATGGATGGTGCATTCTGTTGTAATATGTAATTTACGAGGATAACCAGAGATTATTTATTATCTACAATACATAAGTGTTTAGATACTATACCGTATACGTATTTTCCGAGATTGTGATTACATAATGGGTCAAAGCTAATGAGTGTTATCCCTGTCTTCAGTTATGCCGATATTTCGGTAATTTCCAAGAATACTTGCAACGTTAGATATATATCGATCGCAATGCCGTTTCCTTCGATGTACACGGATTCTTCCAAATTACCTTTTTCTTTTGTTACTATTTACAATACGATCTGACCTAACTACGCTCACACCGAGCTCCACGTTTAAATTAAAGACAGTAATCATTGAAAAAATTGATCATTTGACTTATTTGTTTAGAACGCGTCATTATTTATTACTATACGAACTGACCCACTTTCGTTCATGCATACACGTACCGAGCCCTATTTTTAATAAAAAATATTAATTTAATGTACTGGATATTATAGTGTGGTGACAATTTAATTTGTCATATTTTCCATTGGAACACGGCTGTCTCACAGACGCACATAAGCAAACAGACTGGCGCAGCTGCTTGCCAGAATGCTGCACAGTGACCACTTTCAACAACGCTGCGACAAGTCACAATCACTACACAGTGTCGCTACCAGTGGTCCGAACTTTTACCTTGCTTCGGATTGTTTAATTCTGTAACGAAAACATCGATTTATCGGACATAGACGTTATCCTTTCGATATTTGTCATACATCTACTTCTGTTATGATAATATCGATGTCAACATCGATGCTTTCTTTATATTGATCATCCCTAATTCAGGAAGTTACAGCAACGCCATCTGGGAATAAGTTGTAAAAATAACGAGCAGTTATAACATACACAATATTGTGTTTTTTAGTTAGGATTATGTTGTTCTACCAATAAGCGGCAGAAGAAACAGATAATATCATAAAACAGCCAGTTAGTATTACAATGTAGGATCATCACAGCAAGACCATGTATCCGCTAAACTTGCAGCACATGTATCGTAGTACGGTAGGACGGCCGAGTGCATAGCTGTGAACATTAGCAGTTATTAGCCAAACCCGACCACGTTTCTCTATGCTTAAGTCTGGTAAAAATTAATGGGGTACTAACTGAATGAATTCTTGCTAACATAGACGGAGAGAAAATACATCAGTCAAATCATGGAAATGAATTTGGTAGGCAACAAATTACTCTCCCCTATCTATAGCTCTTCTGTCAGAATTCCCACCCGACTTTTCAACGTACAATGAAAACTTACCACTTACGCCTTCGGATTTGTAAAAATATAATCTTCAGGGTATTCATTCGTTAGTGTTTGAGACGTTTTCATGTTCACGTTGAAAGACGACCGTCTGTCGTCTTCCATATATTTTTTGTATATTTCTGTAAAGTTATAATTTATTTAATGTCGCTAGATTATCATTTTGTTAAAACTTGAACCCCACTCTTTTCAAGGCTTGAGGAATAGCATTTTTATTTCATGTGTTAAAATATTAGTTAATATTGCTAGGTTTTTCTTATTTTGTTATGTTAATAATTTTTTATTATATTAATTAATGTGGCATAAGTACAGCTTCTCGCTACGCCACTGTCCCTGTGAGAATGTGCAGTTGTTTTACTTTTAAGTGGGTGCGAGAATCTATGGCTGTCTGAATGTGGGGAGTGATACCTCGCTTTGCATCGTTCTCACTGGCTCAGTGTCGATAACTACTGATACTACCAAAGAGATTTCCACACCCATTGTTGCAAGCTACTTGGTGAGCCTTTCCTCCAGAGCGAGTCTCGCTGTCCGTCCCCAATCACCGCTGTTTCTTGGATTATCCGGCTTCCAGCGGCTTCCCGCGTCTTGTGGCCGCTCGGTCTGGTCATTCTGGGCTGGTCGTCTGGTGAGGTAAGGTTGGTTCTGCTCTTGTTTTTGGAGATGGTAGCGTTTCATTGACTAGCACATTTAACTTAGATTCGTGAACTTAGAATCATTTTTTAGGAATATTTTCTCCAATCGTGTGCGGACATGTGTTCTCGTTTTTCAATTCAGTGATTTCCAATAGATAAACGTGGTGTGTGTGATTGCAGTTTGATAACGGCCTGATATGTTAAAAGCTTTTGTGATCATGTGGCGGTGTATGAACTCTCTGTAAATACTTTCTAGCTTTGTGGCGCCCGATTTCTTATAGGTGATATGTTTATTTTTGTACACTGCATGTAAAAATCTTCTCATCCTTTCCTTCCGTGAGTGATATGTGTTCCCCGTGGTTGGTTCATAGAACAAAGCCTTCAGCTTCCACTCTTGTTGGTTCCATGCCATCAGGCAAGTAACTATGCGGGTATCCTTCTGATTTCCACTAATATTTGGCGATCTTCTATCCCCGCCTATTTTAATTTTGCCGTTTCTTCTCCGACTTGTAGTACATTCTCTGTCTTTGTCAGTAATTCTCTCTGAGCCTTGTACAGCCTCCTTCAATAGCTTCCTTATGTAATTCTAAACATTTCTATTGGTTTAATGCTGTAATTCTTAATTTTATTTTTCCGACTTTCTAATTATTTCACTTTTACGAGTTTTTTGAGACATTGATTCATCCGTATCAATAAGCGCTCTCTATCGCGTGTAGCTTCATTTCTTTCGCTTCTTCGTGTAATTCTAAACATTTCTATGGGTTGCATGCCCTATTCTTATTTTTATTTTTCCGAATTTGTAATTATTTCATTTTTGTGATTTTCCGAGACAGGACCTTATCCGTTTTGTAATCGCCCCCTATCGCGTGTAGCTGTATTTCATTCGCTTCCTTATATAATTCTAAGCATTTCTATGGGTTGCATGCTGTAGTTAATTTTTCTTATTATTCGGAAACTGAATTTATTCAATTTTATCGGTTTTCAGAACCACGTGGGTCCGAGTTCCGACTTCCGGGGTTTGCAGCTAGTCGCCTGAATTCACGCCACTTCTCATATAAAACCAGTACATAGATCGATTTCTAACAGACTGCAACTTAAGAATCCACCGTGATTTTGTGTAATGAATCCGATTTTCAACCACTTCACCTTCAGTGGAGTGCGTTCATGTAACGTAGCCGTGTATCACCATTAGCGTGTTTGCTCGCGGTCCAATTCAGATGTAATCTAATTTGGCTGTACACGCGCACCATTTCAAAACAGGCACGACAGACCAGAGCCAGATACAAAGTGTTTGTGTATATTGTGTTTTGTGCTACCTACTTGCTGAATTTCACCTACGATAGCGGCGGCTGCTTCCGCCTCGTCTCAGCACGCGTATTTTGGTGAGTTTCGCTGTGGCATTGCGTGTTTTTGAGCGAATGAGTGTTGTGTGTGAATCCTTCCCCCCAGTAACGTTAAATCATAATTTAGGCTGGGCACCGTCTGCATTAATACATGTAAGAGATGCATTTTTATTGTATTAACAAAATTGGTTCCCCTTTTTGCTTGTTTTCTATCTGAATAAACAAGTTTAAGTTCAGCATAATTCGTAAGTTGCCTATAAATTGTAGTTTTAGAGTACCTTCCCTCTTTTGTTTAATATTGTTCTTCACAAGTGTTGAGATGCAATTTTTTCTTATGTCTAAATTCCGTTGCGCCATAAATGTTTTCTTAGCCACCTTTCTAAGATAACTTTAATTGTGGTGGCTTGCTTATTAATGTCTGTGTGTAATAACGTGGGAGCTGCTATGTATATTGACCACTGTAGTATTAACTTCCTGTTATTGAAGTAATTTGAAACGAGTCAGTTCTCAGTTTGGGCCAGGGAACAAGGCTTTATAGCAGGGAGTAACCAGTAGTTCACACGGACCTCATTTACTAGTTTTAGTGATAAAACAAGGCTCTTGTTTCGTACAGTGGTCGACTTTCAACGTATTTATATAATAATAACGAGCAGCATGACGACGGATTTTCCGTATGATACGGAAGATCATTTTCTGCCATGGAAATGAAGTTGGTAGCATAAAAAATTACACTCCCCAATCTATAGCTCTTCTGTCAAAATTCCCATCCAACTTTTCGACGTACACTGAAAACTTACCACTTTCACCTTCGTATTTGTACAAATATAATCTTCAGGGTATTCATTGGTTAGTGTTTGAGACGTAAGTATCAATAAATACTCTTCAAAACATAATGTAGAGCCTAGTAGAAGTACTTGGTATTATTTTACGTGTTGGGTTTCCTTCCTATTACAACCGCTTAATGTTAATATTCAAACACAATCGACTAAAAACTAATGCTAAACTAAAGCAAAAATTGCGTCTGTGTTACTCTTTAAAAGACTATAGCAGTAACGTTGCAAAGAAGCTGCCTCAGTATTCATTATTCCTTCTTCAGCAACAACTTTGGCATGCGAACATATTCGTGTTCTTTTATGTGGAAACACTCGTAAATACATGAAGCTAATCTCTGTTAACAGTGAAGCCTTCGTGGCATCTGCCTCTCAGTACTGCTGCCTGCTCCTCCCTCCCATAGGCACCTTATCCTGCATGTCACTGATTTCATCCCTTGGTGTCGCCTTCTTTTCCGTCTCTATCCCTCTCCCCCTCTGCGAATGCCTTTGTCCCATTCTTTTCCTTTTCCACTGACTCTATATCTTTCCTCCTCGCTTGCAGTCTGCTCCCTTTCTCTTCAACCACCATTGTCTGATCTCCACACTTGTCTTTGGTGAGGGTTTGTTCGGTGTTTCCATCCTTAGATCTTTACTGCTTCATCTCGCTGTCTACTCAAACAGCTACGAGACATCCATCTGTCTTTCTCTTTTACCGTCATTGTCTCTCACTGACGATCGCCATCTCTCTTTGATTACCACTGCTACAGCATGCATTGTTAGGTTAGTGAAGTCAACAGAGGATCAAAAGCAACTGAAAAGCCATTTAGACAAAATTTCTGCATGATGCGAAAAATGGCAATTAACACTAAATAATGAAAAGTGTGAACTAATAGCCGTGGCGGATTAGCCGTACGCACTGGGGCGTCGTGCTGCGGTGTGCGCGGCCGCTCGCCGTAGGGGCTTCGAGTCCCCCCTCGGTCATGGGTCTTTGTGTTGTCCTTAGGTTTGTTTACCTAAGTTTAAGTAGTTTGTAAGCTACGGACTAATGACCAAGCAGATGAGTCCCATAGATTTACAAACATTTGAACATTTTTAGTGTGACATGACAACTAAAAGAATCCGCTGAACTTCAATTACACGATAAATCAGTCAAATCTTAAGGTCGTAAATTCTACCAAATACCTAGGAGTTACAATCAAGAACATCTTAGACTGGAGAGAACACATAGAAAATATTGTGGGGAAGACGAACAAAAGGTTACTTTTCATTGGCAGAACGCTTCGAAGATGCAACAGCTCCACCAAAGAGACTGCCTACATCACACTTGTGCGTTCTCTCCTGGAGTACAGTTGCCCAGTGTGGGACCCTCACCAGGTGGGACTGACGGAAGACATTGAGAAGGTTCAGAGAAAGGCAGCTCGTTTTGTTTTATCACGTTACAGGTAGGAAAGCGTCTTGGAAATGTTGCACTATTTGAGGTGGAAATTATTAAAAGAACGACGTTATTCGTTGCGGCGCGATCTACTTGCGAAATTTCAATCACCTACTTTTACTTCTGAATATGAAAATATTTTTCTAGCGCCTACATACATAGGGAGACATGACCATCTCAATAAAATAAGAGAAATCAGATCGAAAACGGAATTATTTAGGTGTTCTTTCTTCTTGCGCGCTACTAGAGAATGGAACGGTATAGAAATGTCATGAAAGTGGTTAATGAACCCTCTGCCAGGCACTTAAATGTGATTTGCAGAGTATCTATGCAGATGAAGATAAATTCTCTTCTTTTATCCACTACTTACCTTTTATATTATAGGAATTCTGTTGATCAGTGAATTTGTGACAGATCATTTACGTACTTCGACAAAATCATATACTTTGACACACATAAACAACAAATACGCATGAATAATATAATTTTGACAAAAACTTCATCCTAGATGCAAAGCAAGTTCGCCTTACACAACTCTACGTAATAATCCACAACATTTATAGGTCACAGTAATTTGAAAATCCAAAGAATTTCATATGACAAAATTATTTTTTGTAACCCTTTCATTCCCAATGTTGTTCCTAGACAACACCGTATTAAAAGCTGCTTTATACAGTATTATGTGTATCAATCATTGAAGTTTCACTGTTGTTGAGAAACAAGATGCTTATAGAACGACATTTTGTCTCTTGGTGGGGCATTTACCAAATTAACCACACCGAGTTGGAGGTCATGTTACGTTGCTATTTTAAGTGGCTGTGTGCGTGACTGTAAGTGAGGCTCATGTTATTTTATTTCAGCAGTGAATTGCCTTGTCTTTGGGGCTGTGGTGAAATTTTTGATTTGACAATCCTAAAAACCAACAAAACAACTTTCTAATTAAGAAGATCCCTCGAAACCAATGTCTGTTATGCAAGAAAAAATTGACATAAAAATAATAACTTTTCAGTTAAAACTATTAAAGACGTTTTTATGTCCAGTGCATTGCATTAATACAGAAACACTGAATTTTAATGTTTTCAAAGCAAAGTTAATAATAAGGGTACGAAAGGGTTGATATGCTTTTGCCGTTAGGTAGCAACATCGAATAATTTCTAGGTGAAGAAAGGAGACAATCTGAGCAGCTGTCTTAGACTGTTCGTGGATGATGCTGCCGTGTATCGGTTATTAAAGTCACGAGAAGATCAAAGCAACTGCAAAACGATGTTGATAAGATATCTGCAAGGTGCGAAAATTGACAGTTGTCCCTAAATCACAAACGTCTCAAGTCACCCATATGAGAAAAAAAAGAAATCCCTCAAACTTTATTTACACGATAAATCAATCAAATCTGCAAGCCGTAAATTCAATTAAATACCTAGCAATTACAATTAAAACAACTTTAGTTGGAAAGAACCAATAAAAATGTCATAGGGAAGGCGCGCTAAGGGCGTCGTCTTATTGGCAAAACACTTAAAAGATGCAACAGTCCCACTAAAGAAAGCGTGTACTCTACAATCGTTCATCCTGTTTTGGACTATTGCTGCGCATTGTGGGACCCCCACCAATTAATGAAATTGAGGATATCGAGAAAATTCAGAGCACGACAGCTCCTTTTGTACTATCGCGTTACAGGGAAGAGAGTGTCACGGTGCACAAGTTGGGGTTGAAATTACTAAAGGAAATGATTTATTGGTTACGGCGAAAGCTATGTGTGAAATTTGTTTCACCAACATATTTTGTTAGCACTCAACAAAATAGGCAAATATGATCATCATATTAAAATAAGAAAAATCCGAACGAAAACTGAAAGATTTAGGTGTTCCTTTTTCTTGCGCTCTATTAGGGAATGGAAAAGTGAAGAAATATTATGAGCCGCGGCGGATTAGCCGTGCGCACCGGGGCGCCATGGTGCAGTGCGCGCGTTTCCGCCGTCGGGGGTTCGAGTCCTCCCTCGAGCATGGGTGTTTGTGTTGTCCTTAGGTTAGTTTACCTTAGTTTAAGTAGTTTGTAAGCAATTGAGTCCCATAGATTTACAAATATTTGAACATTTTTTGAAATATCATGAAAGCGGTTCGAAAAATCCTCTTCCAGGCACTTAAATGTGATTTGGAGAGTAAATACGTACATGTAGAACTCCCAACTCTTTCGATGCCACCAGAACCCTTATCATGTGTTCACACGTGAGTTAAAACTACATCTAAGCTTCACCCTAGATTTTACGGTAACTTTGAACTTTCGTATGCCAGTAACGGATAGTGATATCGGAAGAAAAAAAAGTGTCGATGTTCCAAGACAACATCATCTTAAGAAAATGTGGTAAAAATTTCAACGATTTACCACGAAGAGAAATTACCGGAGGGATATTCGCATAATTGGTACATTTTGCGCCAAGAAATCATGGTTTGCCGGAAACCGCACACGAGAAAGTTGTGCTTTTATAAGACGTCTAAACACCTCTCTATATCATACATAATGGAAAAGCATTAACTGATATGCTGGATTTTGCTTGGGCTGGAGGAAAGATGAAATGATTAAATTTTGACCCTGTTCTTTAGTATAGTTTCAGTATGCCCTTTCTTCCGATAGTTATAGAAATGGTCTCTAGGCCAAAATTAATCGAGAACTGTGGACCACTTATTTCTGTGATCAATACAGCCCGAGGTATGATCCCCTGGAAAATTGCACAGTCGCACGCCGCTTTTTGGAATATGTTGATATTGACAGTGTCTATAAATAAGTGGTTCTCGGTGAACGTTTTACTACATTGTCTTGTTGGTAAAGCTTTCTTATGCCACTAGATAAGCGTTGAATAAGTAGAATACGAATACGAAATTATTAAATCCAGGAACCGTTTCTCTATGACTTAAAAGCTAAGAGATGCACCTAGTATATATACATTGGAGTATGATATACGAAATTTATCTTTTGAGTAATTTATGCAATCTGAATATTTGAATTATGTTAGAATAACGTCATTGTAAATATTTACGGAATACTTTGTCAGTAGCTACTTGCAGTAAAATAGACATATTGAAAACTTCAAATATTTATATTGCATAATAATATTAATTTTTTAGTTAATTATGAACCGGCTTTCGTCTTCTCGGCCATCGTTGGATAACTATTCAAAAACAGCGGAATAGATAGTTACACAGAGGTGGTTTCTCAAAGCTATGCAGATTTCATGATTATATCTATAGCATGAACACAAATATAATGTAAATTGCAAATGAGCTCTCTATAAATAAATATTTTATTAATTTGATTTAAAGAGAAAACTTGTAGTATTGAAATATCACACAAGTAAGTAATGGTACAACCGCAATGTAAATATCAAAGAAGCATTTGAATTACTCAGTCCAGTATTGCTTTGAGTATATTAATTAGAAGACTAAGTATTTATGTCAAAATGTTTTTGGCTTAAACCTGCTTCTTGTTGTAGGTAACACTTCTCTTCCCGTCCTTGAGGCGGGCTAGATCCTATCCTTTTCTATACTCTGTAGTAAGAGTATTTTTGTTTTGAGAGAACGAGTAATATCCACTGTTGACAAAATGACGATTGTACAGTTTAAAATTTATACTTTCCTGGTTGTTGTTGAATCAAGCGAGATATCTTGGAAACTGCATCATGATGTAATCAGCGACTAAGCAAGATTTGTGTAGATCAGATTCTACATTTCTCGTGGTTTCTCTTCAATTCGTGTTTATTAGCAATCGGTTTATATCTGCCCTCTCTACTTCAACAAATAACATGACTTTGATTCATCATAACGTATCGAGGACTTCGACGTAACGACAAATACTGTCCTACAAGCAAGTGAGCATGACCATTACTTCTGTAGTCAGTTCACTAAAAATGTTAAACGTTTACATAATTTGTTTCGTACAGTTTTTGTAATCTATTAAAATACAATAACATTTGTTTAAGACAAAGTAGAAAAAATGTTAGCTAGATCTGATATGTGGGTATCTAGAACTTACAGTCTGTGGAGCTATTTATTTGTGAAGTTTGAGATGTATTTTTGAAGTGAGACCGAGTTTAACTATATTGGAGGGCCTTTTGAAGTGTGTGGTGCATATTTCTTTATTTCGCCTATTATTTATGTATTGCCGCCCTTTTCTGTGCTAGTTAATGCTTGTTTCAAATGTGTACTGTTATGTTTTATATATTGAACTAAAAGGAATTTTAAAAGAATTTGGTCTCTCATTGCAGTTGCATCATGTGCCGTCTCTTTAAAATTGAGTATTTGGGATTTTAAAGATAGTTAATTTGGTATGTTGCAGTCTTTGTTCACCTTATTAGATGTTTACATGTTTCAGATGTGAATTTAGTGATGTAGGAACTAGACTGTTGCAGACCTTCGTCTAGTGTATGAATCTTATATAGGTCCGTAGCGGGACGACAGAGTACGATGTTGTAGGAAGAAAATAGTAAATCTAGTGGAGAGTCCACAAAGGGTAACAGGGTAACAGAGGATTAAAAAGAAAAAGAAAAACGGGATTGATGGAATGCTGGTAAGGAACAATAATAACAAAATTATTAGCTTGTGGTGAGAAAATTGTTATATAGCTGCCATTACGTTAGTCTACTAAGGGTACGTAATTGTGTTTTGTCATTAAGGAAGGACTCCTGTCCTTTTGCTTAATTACTATTAATTATTATTATTAATAAATTCCGATTTTCTCAGATATTAGCCTCATGATAGAATGAAGTTCCTTAATATTTAATAGTTGGAATGTTTTCTTTTATTACTTTGAATTTCTTGAAGTGTTCATTCATGTTCTGTAGTACAAAGGTTGCGTAACTGTGTTTTGTTGGTAAGAACCCTGTCCTAGTGCGTAATTATTATTATTATTAATAAATTCCTATTTTGTCAGAGATTAGCCTCATGATAGCATGAGATTCATTCGTATTCAATAGTTCGAATGTTTTATTTCATGCTTTGAGTGTTTGGTAGTGTCCATTCAAGTTCTGTAGTACAAAGGGTGCATAATTGTGTTTTCTCATTAAGGACTCCTGTCCTAGTGCTTAATTAACATTAATTATTATTAATAAATTTCAATTTTGTCAGAGATTAATCTCGTGATAGAATGAGCTTTGTTAATATTCAATAGTTTGTATGTTTTATTCCTGTGAATTTTTGGTTGAGTTCATTTAGGCTCTGTAGTACAAAGGGTGCATAACTGTGTTTCGTCATTAAATGCTCCTGTCCCATTGTTTAATTACTATTAATTATTATAATTTTGTCAGACATTAGCTTCGTGATACAATGACGTTCGTTAATATTTAATAGTTTGAAAGTTTTATTTTATTACTTTAAATTTTTTGTTGTGTTCTTACAAGCTTTTTAATAGTTAATTGGGAGCTATTAACGCATTATTTTACACTGATTTAAATAAGCTTTCTTCTTACAATATTTTGAATGCACTTACCTTAATAAACGCAGCTACAGTATATATCATCATTGACGTAACTACAAGGATTGTGCAGTACAGTAACGGCAGTTCGAAGGAAGACTGATTTTTAGAATGGTTCCGAGCTGGATTAAATTTAGAAAGTTACGGTACTTAGCAATGAGATCCAAATGACTACAGCAAACGGAATCCTACTTGAGTGACGACAGGTATTGTGAGGATTGTGTTAAACTTGCGCAGCTCTTATACTTTCATGAGGCGTTAGCACAAACGGAACAATTCCCGCGAGATCCGATGAGCCGGCGGTGTGCGAGACGCCGTTCCGGGCGTACATTTGCGTCTGTAATGAGAGGAGAGCTGCGCGCCCTCCGAGACGGCAATTAGGACGATCGGCGGTGCTGCCATCCAGCGGTGGCGGGGCGAACCGCGGGGCCGCTATCGCCGCTCGCAGCGCCGCCCCTTTATGGCCTCGCGCAACTTATGCGTTATTGTGCCGGCGCAGATAAAGGCGCCAAAATTGGACCGCCTCGGATAATAGGATTTACACACTAACATAATGGTACACTCAGGGCCCCATTCTGGCGCGTTTTCTTTTCCCTTCAAGAGGAGATAAAAAGTGTTGAAATGTGGTGGCATTGTGGCGATAGGGCGCGACTTATCTGACGGCGACACGGTGGCGCAGGAAATGAACGAAGCCGGTGATAGCGGCGCGTCTATTATACTTGCGCCAGTATCTGCGCCGCAGAAAGAAGCTCGCCTCTGAGCACCGCGCTTCCGGGGCCGCCATTTCTTCGCCAGTATCGAGAGCGCCGCCAAGGAAAAATACCTGATAGAGGAGGGGGCCCGAGTAACCTCGCGCCAGCAACCACTAAACTGTTGAGGGATTATTTTCTTGATTATTCGTTTTACAGAAACAAATAGCAATCATAATGACGTACTACTGCGTATTTATTACAGTTTCATTCTTTTCTTTGAAGTTGGTGTACAACAGAAAAATATCTAGTTAATATAGTGTTGGATCAGTCTTTTGAAAATCAGTGTGGGTGCTCTATACCACCAGGGCCGGATCTAGAGGGGGGCAAAGGGGGCAGTTGCCCCGGGCGGCAAAATTTAGAGGGCGGCAAATTTTGACCGATTTTTTTTTTTTTTTTTTTTTTTTTTTATTTACAGAATGTATCTTTCTGGTATAATTTAATAAAATTAACTGACACAGAATTATTAAAAGTAAAATGACTGCAAGAAATACCGAAATCATTTAATAAAACTAAAATTCCTGGTTGCTGACTTCAGTGTTGCCCTGTCACAGGTACTTCAGCTAAACAAACTTTAAAAATCTACTAGATGTTAGCCAGAATGAGGGAGATGTTTGCGTTATTGCATAAGTAAATGCACAATGATTATTAATTTGCATAGAGTTTCTTTTTTTAGATAAATGAATATTCATATTTCATATTAAGGTAATATTTGTAGAACAGGCGAATTTGAATTACGTTCCAGTCCTTATATAAAAAAGTATTTCAGGTGCGCACGCTTCTTATTGAAAGTCAAAAGCATTAAGGATGTGGAGTCCTCTCTCGGTAGCGGTGGAATTGAGCCGGCCGCGGTGGCCGAGGGGACTGAGGTGCTCCAGTCACGGTCTGCACGGCCACTACGGTCGGGGGTTCGAATTCTCCCTCGGGCATGGATATTTGTGCCGTCCTTAGTCTAAGCTAGTTCGTAAGTAGTTTGTAAGTTTAGGGACTGATGACCCCGTAGTTGAGTCCCATAAGCTGTACAAACATTTACATTTTTACTTACTACAGCATTAAAATATATATTACCATTCTAGTTTCTGTTTAGTCTGGAGAAAGAAGTTTCAGCAAGCTGAAACTAATTAAATACATTTGAGGAGCACGACTGCTTAACAAATCTGAGTATAATATCCATAGAGCACAAACGAGCTGCTTCTCTAAACTATGATGATATAAAAACAGTTTTGAAGCAAAAAAAGCTCGAAAAGCGAAATTTTGAATTTTGAATTTTTGTACGATGAGTAATCTTGTAATATTTTTGTATGTATTAAAATTGTTGTGTTTTCCTTTGATCTTAATTCAGTCAATAAAATATGTTCATCTTGTGAGATTGCGACATTTATTTAGAAATATGTAACCCAATTAGCGTCAAAACGTCGTTTCTTACAGGGGGGAGGGGTAAAAGAAGGGGCGGCAAATTTAAGCTTGCCCCCCCCCCCCTTGGCAAATGTCCTAGATCCGGCCCTGTATACCACGGTTCACAAATGTTCGAAACCAACCCTCCTGAAAATCATGTTCATGCATTTTTGAATGAGCAATTCTTGATGAAAGTAAATAGGCAGTTGTCTGACCTTTTAAAGATAGAAGGAAGAAGGAAGATGAAGAAAAGGAAAGCATGGCTGCATTAGGACACTACAATAAAGCGATCTAATTGGCCGAAGTGGATATTTCGATATAAGTAACACCCCAAAACTTCTACACAACCAATGAAATAATTTTTCACTGTACACCGTCACCAAGGTTTAAATAGTTTGAATAGTTGAAATAGTTTGAGATTTTGAAGTTCGACATCGAATTCTTTTTTGGTGAGTTCCACGCAAGAGTTGTATACTTTATAGAAACTTTCATCACTTCGATATAACTTCATGACATCTCTGACAGTATTAATGTAATCCAAGGTTTTTTAAAGCCTGAGAGATAAGCATTACAAATTTCAACTGAATCTATAATTTTAATAACAAGGGAAGTGACAAAAGATAAATGAAAAACGATTAACTTTAGCATCAACATCAGATTCTTCAAGTCCTGAAAGAACACAATTGAATGTTCATAAATACGTACACCTGATAGGTCAAATGGACCGACGCGCTTCAGGATGAATAAAGCTAGCATAGTGAGTAAATCACAGACAATTACTACTCGCTTGGGGGCCCACATACAAAACTGATCATTTTTTTCACGTACGAAATATCGTCTTTCGCTATGTTCACGTTTTGCTTTGCCTCTTGAGTCATAAGGAAAGTTTTGATTTTTCCCAATTTTTTTTAAAGTTATACAATTTTATTTTCCACTTCAATTTTATGTGGGTGCTCAGCACCTCCAAAAAATCTTGTGGGGTGCACGAGACCCGGAGCACCCAGGGAGTCGGCGCCCCTGTGTTGGGGCTTTCTTGTTTCACGGTTCAAGCAGTTGTGAGCTACGATTATACAGTTTTCCCCACCGTCTATTTTCTGGACTTCTCAAATGTCATCTTACTACTGACTGCGAATGGTAAACGATTTTATTTATTTATTTATTTATTATTATTATTGGAATATGGCGTCTTTCATTGTTTCTACAAGTTAAACTGTTATTTCTTCACTGCAGGATCATTTATTTATTTTTACATTGAGTTACATGCAACACTGTTGTCTTCCACAGAATTAACCCATTACCTGCAAAAATTTTATTATAGTTATCTTTTGCAACTTTCTTTTACATTAATGTGACACCTTGAGTGGCAAATGAACAAAAAAGCGATTTGAAAAAAAAAATAAAAATAAAATAAAATGAAATAAAATAAAATAAAAATAAATAAATAAATAAATAAATAAATAAAAATCTGTTTATTAGAACAAAAATTATAGGTCGTCTAATTTTTGGGACATTTTCATCATTATCTTCGTATTTGGTATGTATTGGATGGAATAATCGCTAGTTCTAAGCCACTAGTTTCATCTTCACTCATGTCATCTTTCTTCAGGTCTGCTAGAATTTCTTCAGCTGTAATTCCATGTGGTATTTTCATCCTCTTGCAAAAGTGAAATGTGAATGGTCGAAAATTTCATAAAGAAAGCAGCTCTGAAAAATGTAAATAGTTTTTGTGTGTGTGTGCGTGTGTGTATGTGACGTGCATATAGTAATAGGACACATCAACAAAAGACTGATAAGGTACATATTCAGTTTTAATGTAATTTTTATTTATGTGTGTTCTTAGATACACTGACGATGAGACAGAGATACTCGTAGGTTACTCTTTGAAATTATATTACTCCTTAAAAATAAAGCATTATGAGTGGTTAGAATTGTAATGTATCGTTAACAGAATTGGAAACAGATCTTATCTAAAAGGTAATACGTCTTTCTGAAAAGTTATTTATTCAATTTCATCATATTTATGAACATTTTGCGAATGCGGAAGCTTAGTGCATCGGACTGTGCTTTTTTTCTTGTGTGTGAGTGCGACGAGCCGGCAGCTAGTAATAATTTATTCAAAGATAAACAGTAATCGACCCTTTCACCGAAACACAAGAATTATGCACGTGCAGATTTTGCACACTCATCAACCGAGGGACTAAGTTTTCGAGCTTTTTGAACTACAGATAATGTTTCAGGAATCCTGTACGTCGTGGTGGAGTCTTCATTACTCAACGAGAAGACGCTGAACTGCATGATTGTTAAAGAATTTCTACTTTTCAGGTCTTCATTATTTTTTCAGATTGACATTTTTCTTTGGTGAAACACACTGAGAAAAGGGCAAGCTGAGTTTCACATGAACGATGTTTCCTAAACCCGTGCTGATTAATAGAAAGAAGCTTTTCCGTTTCAAGAAAATTTACTATAATCGAAACGAGAAAATTTTATAGGAAACTGATGTCAACAATATTGGCCTTTTATTATGCGGGTCAGTTTTCTTTCCTTTCTTATAAATAACCCTAAAACAAAATAGATAAACTTTAAAAAATAAAAGGAAAAGCACATGAGACAAGGACCTATAAATACAATTTTTACATGAGATTCTCCCTAAATATTATATTAACAGCTGTTAGAGTAGTAAATAGAAAAGTACTATTATTTTTGAACCATGGATATTACACCTGTTTCTGATGTCTAACATGAAGTGTCCGGCAATTACGAGTCATATACTTGAATGACATTTCGCAAGGATGTTCAACGTAGATAAAAAGAGACATCTGTTTCTGCATCTAGCTTGATACTCATGATGTGTTGTGAACACTAGCATTCATGTTTACTGTGCAATGTAACTTCTAAAGACTATAAAATATATACGTAATGAACGTAGTAAGACAGACTATTCTTAAAACGGATCTATATAATGAATTCAGAATATACAGAATTAAATGCGTTGACTACGACGTGGTACACATTAGACTAACTGGCGCATCTTATAAACAATAAACATATACATAGAAAAATTAAAGACGAACTCTGAGTCCTTCAACGTGCAAGGAAAATTATAGAGGAAACCGTAATTTTCATTAATTTTATAAATGAATCAAATAAGTTCATCGGTGAAGAATTAAACTTAAAATGGAAGGTTTCGATGATCTTCATCAGATTCTGTCTAAGGCTAATCAGAACAGCGTAGTAGTTCAATATTTACTTTCTGCACCGAGAAGTTACATTATTTATATTGTTTGTAATCCAAATATATTATTTACATTTTCTAATTTCCCATTTTGCTCCGCAATATACTTTCATTATTTTTGTATTTTTTATTAATTCTGTTAGCTCTTCTTTAGATCTAAACATAAATGTATGTGCACAGAAACAGAGCTTTAGACCCATAAATATAACTAATGAAGACATAATTCGTTTTTGAAGTTCAGCTTCTTATGTTTGACAGCAGATAAGCCCTTTAAAGGCCGTTTATACAATAAATGTAGCTGCGAAGACCTAGATTCTAAAAACATCGCCCAAAACCGGAAAATTCCTGGATATTAAAGATCAAGGCAAGTATCAAAAAGAATGTTGAGAAAAGACCAGAAAATAAAGACAATGAATTAATTCCAATTCCTGGGAATTACCGTCTCCTTCACAATTGAAAGAGACATATAAAAATGGGAAGATTATATTAATGAGGCCCTATAAGACTGCATAAGAATGTGACAAAAAACCGAAGAAAGTTCTATGAAACAATAGTATTAATAACCTCTGTATATTCAAGCATTTGAAGTTGTACAGTAACGAATGTAAATGAACCAAGAATACAAACTGCGAAAATGGAGTTCCTCAGAAGAGAAGCTCTCTATATAATATCTGATAAGAGATACAATTGTTAACAAGAAGTCGAGAAGGATAAAAGACAGTGTGGTAAAGTCACAAGAATAAATGAAAATATAAAGCACCTAAAAAATAAAAAATTATCTGCCAATATGCGATCAGTAGGGAGACCAAGAGACAGTTGGAGAGAACAAACAGTAACTAATTATAGACGATAGATCGCCTAGCACTTGAATTGAAAGGAACAAAAAGAAGAATAAATTATTTCTGAAATTTCTTTGTGCATCCTCAGTTTCATCCGTTTACTGAGATACTTCTTTGCATAATTTTCCCTTCAGTATTTGCCCTGACAATACGTAATAACGCCTGCAACAATACCATTTGTAACGAGGATGACCGAAAACACGTACTTATATAAGTACGGGACCTTGATCTAGAGAACTACTTTTCCATTAACTTGTGTCCATATCAATGTATCAATGAATTTCCCTATGTTGGTGGTAGTGTGGTGTTCTTTTTTATAAGATGAAAATTCGATAATGGGTCAAAATGCCGCAATTGCTCATGGAATAAATAGGAATGAAAAAAAAAAAATACAGCGGGAGGAAAAAAAGTGGGAGGTTTGACTATTGAGTATAGACAAACATGTTCTACTTTTCGTATTTTGCAATTGATAAAAGAGTTGTTTCAGTATCAACATTACATAAGTTGTGAACTGTATGTGAAAGATGGTAACTGATTGTCTATGAAAATACACTGTCAGGGTTATTTCAATAATTTCTAATTTCATTATAATGGGATTAATGATTATTTCTAACAGATAGATTACACTTACTGGAGTCGCAATAGGGCTCCCTAATTTAGTTTATGATACTAGTATTTGATTATCCTAAAGGTGACAAAGTATAATGATTTATGTACTTGTCTCGTATGGACAAGGAGATCTTAAGGATTTCTTTCTGGTCTATGAATTGACATTGTTTATAGTCTATTAACTGAAAAAGGTATCTGATACAGGAACATGAAAGTAGAAGATATAAATTCTTAAGAAATTTCATACAATATTTATTAAACAATAAATGAGTGGTTGACAAAAAATATAAATAAATAAATAAATAATACATATTTGAGAAGTTAAGATTATTCCCTAAGCGGAAGAAATAGACGGAGGCTACATTTGTTAATATGCACATTTATTCAAAGTTCCTTATAGCACTAATAATTTTATGATTATAGTAACGATTTGTTCGAATTCATCCCTCTTTAATGTAACAACCTTTTGTTCCACAACACGGAGACGTCGATAAAATATGTAGTAGCTAGTTATATCATTTCTTCGTGCTCCCAGCAATGGTTTCTGACAAAAACTGCCTGTGTGTGCTAGGACTGTAATTGAAAAATGTTAAACAATAGAAAAAGGTAACTGAGAAAAGATGACTTTACAACGTTTTGTCGTTCTCCTGAAGGAAGTGACTTGTCACTTCAACACTTTCACCGCGTGAGTGCAAGGTGCATGTTCAAATGTTTGTATAGCTTATGGGACTTAACTGCGGGGTCATCAGTCTCTAAACTTACAAACTACTTATGAACTAGCTAACTCTAAGGACGGCACAAATATCCATGCCCGAGGGGGGGATTCGAACCCCCGACCATGGTGGCCGTGCAGACTGTGACTGGAGCGCCTCAGTCCCCTCCGCTACCGCGGCCGGCAATGTCGTTAACACATTATATCTCATAGATTAAAATCATCCAAGTGAAGGTATAGACTTTGAACGGTGTGAGGCTGACATGAAGAACGACGAGAGAGATTCTGAGTAGGGGGGTGGGGGGGAGGGGGGGGGACGAGATTGCTGCTCGCCACAAAATCCTGGGGAAATGGCGGGGCGCGAACAGAAACCCATTAGCCGTTAAGGAGTCAGTGTCGCCTTAGTGGCTATACGATTTCGCTGCTTATTACGAGGTAATTAGACGACCTTCTCCCATTTTCTGCGCGGTAATGAGTTTGCCTAAGAGGCGTCGGTTATCGAAAGAAGATATTGCTTATCGATCGAAAAACTCGTTACTTGAAATAATAAACCTTTCGCACTCAATTTTGTTACGATCGTCAGTTGATTACTCATCACATAGGAGGGAATCTTACAGCGGATAATACTGCGCTGTCATCTGAGGCTTAGGGCAATGAAAAATATCTCGCAAAATGACACAACATGTAGCCTATTTCTTTTTTTCACCAGCCTACTCCAACATATTTAACACGTTGTCATTGAGCTCTTTAGTCCGAAGACTGGTTTGATGTACCTCTGCACGGTAACTTACCCTGAGTAAGCCTCTTCATCTCCGAATAAAAATGGCAACCTACTTCCCTTTCAACCTGCTTACTATATTTGCCACTAGCCCCAATACTAATGTGACAATTCCTTGATGCCTCAGAATGTGTCCTACCAATTGATTCCTTCTTTTAGCCAAAATGGGCAGAGGCTTTTTTTTTTTTCAATTCTGTCCAGTATCTCCTCATTAGTTACTTTGCAGGCCACGCACTTTTACATGGCCCTTTTGTGATCGGCGGAAGTTGGCTGAGTTCGTCTGTCTATGGAATGCTTATACTGTCTGCCAACCTTACCTAAGTTACAGCATTTTGCAGCGTAGCCATCGTCAATGTACTGTTGATTCGTGTATGTTATTGACTGTATTCGTCCATCTTGTTATTTGCTAAAATAAATATATGTACCCCGTCACTCCTTTTAGAAAAGGAAGGCTGTCATTGAAAGTAGTGTGAGGAATGTAATTCTGATTGTTGGTTGTAAAATACTAACAGGAATTATTTACAGACGAATGAAAAAACTGGTGGAATCCGACCTCGGGAAAAATCGATTTGAATTTAGGAGAAGTGTAGGAACACGCGAGGCAATACTCACATTAAGACTTATCTTAGTAGATAGATTAAGGAAAGGGAAACCTACGTTTTCAGCGTTTGTGGATCTGGAGAAAGCTTTTGACAATGTTGACTGTAATACACTTTTTCAAATTCTGGAGGTAGCAGGGGCAAAATATAGGGAACGAAGAGCTATAGTCAAGTTGTACAAAAACCAGACAGCAGTTATTAGAGTCGAAGGCCATGAAAGGGTCACAGTGATTGGGAAGGGAGTAATGTTGTTCAGTCTGTACACTGAGTAAGTTGTGAAGGAATGCAAGGAGAAATTTGGAGGGGGACTTAAAAGTCCAGGGAGAAGAAATAAAAACCTTGCGCTTTGATGACGACATAGTAATTCTGTCAAAGACAGCAAAAGACCTGTAAGAAAAATTAAAAACTGAATGGACAGTGTCTTGAAAGGAAGGTATAAGATGAACAGTAACAAAAGTAATGCGAGGTTAATGGAATGTTGTGTCAGAAAATCAAGCGATGCTGAAGGAATGAGATTAGGTAATGAGACAATAAAAGTAGTAGATGAGTTTTATTATTTGAGCAGCAAGATAACTTCTAATAGCCGAAGTAACGAATATATAAAATGCAGAATGGCTATGGGAAGAAAAGCGTTTTTGAATAAGCGGAATTTGCTGACATCCAATATTAGATTAAATGTTAGGAAGTCTTATCTTAAAACATTTTTCTGGTGTGTAGCACTGTATGGAAGTCAAACATGGACGATAAAGAGTTCCGACAAAAAGATGATAGCTTACGAAACGTGATGCTACAGACGAATGTTGAAGATTAGATGGGTAGATCACGTAACTAATGAGGAGGTGCTCAACAGAATTGGGGAGAAAAGGAGTTTCTGGCGTATCCTGACTAAGAGAAGGGACAGGTTGGTGGGACACATTCTGCGACATCAAGGTATCGTCAGCTTAGAAGGAAGTATGTGGTAAAATCGTAGAGAGGGAGCGAGGGACGAATACGGTAAGCAGATTCAAAAGGATGTAGGTTGCCGAACGTATTCTCAGATGAAGAGGCTTGCACAGGACAGGGTAGCGTGGAGAGCTTTGTCAAACCAGTCTGCGGACTGAAGACCACAACAACAATGCTGTGACAACAAAGAGGCAGAAAACGTGGCCACACCCGCTTAATAAGTCCCTTAAAATATTCATATTTCATAGATGTAAGTTCCAGTTTTCTATTACTGAAACATTAAAATGATTTTTAATTTCTTGTTTCTCCTGTGCCGCTTTAACCCATTACATGTTGTTTCTTTTAAAGCCTGTAAGCTATAGACCATGAGCTAGCTGCACTGGAAGAAGGATACGGGGCTTGTTCCGACAGCCAATGCGCTACGAGCTGAATGAAAGCTTCTTCTTCCAACATTCTTCGCTCAGGGGCCACATAAAATTTCGTGATCTGTACCTGCCCTTATAATTTTCAACATTCTTCTTCGTTACGAAATTTCAAAACATTTTTATGTTTGAACTTCTTATCGTCCACGTTTCACTGCCATTCAAGGCTATAATCCAAAAAAATTACCTCAAAATACATTTCATAACAGTTATATTAAGCCGGCCGCGGTGGCCGAGGGGACTGAGGCGCTTCAGTCACGGTCTGCACGGCCACTGCGGTCGGGGGTTCGAATCCCCCCTCGGGCATGGATATTTGTGCCGTCCTTAGTCTTAGTTAGTACGAAAGTAGTTTGTAAGTTTAGGGACTGATAACCCCGTAGTTAAGTCCCATAGACTTTACAAACATTTGAACATTTTTGAGTTACATTAATATCCCATATCAATAAGTATTAGAGGTCAGAAACGGGCCGAGTATGAGCCCGGTGTTGCGGGGTACATACACTACAAACGCCTCCCCTCAACCCCGCTGTAATTGCACGAGTACAGCGGGCCTAAGTGCGCTGGCGCAGCCGCCCCATCGTACTCGCGGGCTCACACAGCAGCCACCAGACGTGAGTTCCGCGGGTACTCGACGCCCCATATACATACTCGCTGTCTCCGTGAGCTCGTTTTATTCCGATCTTAATGAAATGTTGCATACTTGATCTTCAAAATAAGAGGAGTATCACTGCCTACACAATATTCTATGTGGTGGATGGCGATGGCTACTTTATTCACAGAATTCGACAAAATCAACAGTTTTCTTACGATTCTGTTGAAATTTTGCACACTTGATCTTCAGATCAAGTATTCATCAGTTTCTGCAATGTGTCGAGACAACTTCGTACCATTGTACTGAAAATCATTTTCACACATAAATGTTATACTTACTCTCAACTCATTCAATAAATTTAACAATTCTTTCAGCTCACAACAATGTTCTTGCAGATCAAGTGAAACATTTGTCCCTCCATATTAAGAAAACAATTCGCAGAAGATTTTACATGTGTTATAGTTTGATGTAATAAGGGCCTAAATTTATTTTCATTACTGTGTAGCATAGAATTAAGTGAAGTATTACATGAAAATTAAGAATGTGCTTTGGTAAAATCAAATTGCATAGAGTTTTGGTACAGTCGATTTTTGATCAGAAGTCGCTGTGTTTGAAATGTAGACTGACTTTTCATTTGAAACCGAGCAGAACGATAAATGTTAATTTATTTCCGAGGCACTGGCGCTCCCGTTTCCACCCCTGCGCATCGGGAATCATGTGGTCATATCAATCGCCAAATTTCATACTCATTTTAGCGACGAAGTATTGCTTTATTTATTACTGCATTAAAAATATCACCAAATAAATGTATTAGAGTGAATGGAAAATCTGGAAGATGTCAAACTACTACGAAGACAAGTGATGCTGATTTTACATCGGACTAAGAGGCAGTTTTCAGAAGTATAACAGGAAATTATATAGGACGCCACTGACCTACATGAATGTAACTTGCAAGAGACTACTGTAAATGAACCGGAATCGGCGGTATCTTTGAGGTACGGTAAACGTTGAAATCTCACAATTGTGTGTGTTTTAACCAAACGAAAGCCTTATTTCATTTATTAATGAAGAATGACCTATGTTTCGAATCATAACTTCATCTTCCAGTAAGTAACCGATACAAAAAATGACAACCAAGAAAAGATAAACATACCAACTCCCGAAGAAAAGGAATGTTCACTTGAGTTTTAAAATTTATATTTGAGATTCCAACCACATTATGTATGGATTCAAAAATTCTTTATCATTAATTACAGTAACTATCACAATTCTGACAAAATTATCTAGATTTTTACTAGTTCCTTAGGAACAAAATGATTGGTTTTATTTATTTAAGAAGTCACAAAATGTTGCATCCATTTATCTATTACACTGTAGACGATGTCCTACAACGAAATTAAAATTTTCTCCGTTGGTTGTTGATCATATGATGTTACAATATTTCACTAAACAAAACTGTACAGATATAAGTACGCAGTAACTGAAAAGTATAATGCACAAATTAAAAGAGAACGAGAAATTAAATGTTGAAAAACAAATCACTAGTCTATGACAAACAGTTTCAGTCATAAGGCAATATTGTTCGGACAGCCAATAACCTATGGACTGGCTGTCACACCCGCCGAGGGTTCGAGACCTCCCGCAGGCGTGTGTGTGTGTGTGTGTGTGTGTGTTTGTATTGTTCTTAGTGTAAGTTGGTTTAAGTAGTTTGTAAGTCTATGGACTGATTACTACAGCAGTAGAGTCCAATAGTTTTACATACATTGTAACATTTTGAAGAACCAACAGTAGTGCCACTTTGGATACAGAGCGTACGGCAGAGTGCTCGCCCGCTCCCCGCCTCTCCTCCCCTTTCTGTGCCTCTACTCGACTGCAGCGACACGCAGCCCAGCGCTGTTCAGGTGCAGTACAGGTCGCATCAGCTTGGTGTCGCGTCCCCTCTACTGCCAGTCTGCGCGGCCCCATTAGACTGCGCTGTGCCGCCCGTCTCAGTTTGCCTCCGAGTCAGCCACTGTGCTGCTTGGTTGCGCTCGTGGGACGTAGAACGAAACATTTCCACCACACTCCTTAGCGACGGATACTTTAGCGTGTGCTGTCACAGTATTACCCGTTCAACTTACAATGGCCATTTCAGCTGAAGGCGCTGCGAATGTTGACTTGTTCTATCATTTATTTCGAATGGCGTACGGGCGTTACAATTACGCTCATTGGTACATATACAATAGATGATATAACTGTATATTCTGTTAACTCATTCTTGAACAGAAAAGCAATCGAAATGAATATTAAGAATATAAATGTATTGTTTTATGTAAAACAAACCAGCAACATGTTTGCAAAGAAAAAACATTACAGTCGTTTTTAATATATTCTTCTAAAGGAAAAATATGTGAACTGAAAAAAAACCTGTAATGTTACTATGGAATAACTGGAGCGAAAGCATAATACATTTTCTATAAATATATTTTTCTACAGAAAATTGTAAGAAATTAAAATAAAATTATTTTTCAATGTAATAATTTGGTTTTGCGGGTAGCTGATAAAAATCATTTGCTGTTAATACTAAAATCTAGAAATTAAAATATTGAGGTACAGGCTAATAACTAAAAGGAAGATGTCCCCGCTTCCAGGATGGACGCTGGTGTAGATTTGTCTTTCACCCTGCTGAGCCTTAGTTTGAGTAGTAGATGAAAACTGAAAATTATTTAAGTTTTCCTTATAAATGTACTTTTTGAATGTACAATGCGGCCGGCCGCAGTGGCCGAGCGGTCAGCGGCGTGCCAGTCACGGCCTGCACGGCCGCTGTCGTCGGGGGTTCGAACCCCCCTCTGGCATGGATGTTTGTGCCGTCTTTAGTATAAGCTAGTTCATAAGTAGTTTGAAAGTTTAGGGACTGATGACCCCCTAGTTAAGTCCCAAAAGCCTTACAAACATTTGAACATTTTTGTAGATTGCGGATCCATGTGCGTCGATCGTGTACTGTCGAGTGTTGTCGGATGCCTTCGGCCATCTCTGGCCGTAAACAAAGGTTGGTTCAGGGCGCTGCCGTCGGCAATTGTAAAGTGATCAGGAAGTACTAGTCGCGACGTAACACGGCAGTTGAGTGCCCGATCTCGCTTTGTTGCGTATCACTGGCAGAGGGAAAACGACTGACTCTAGCGATGACGTAGCCTCTAATGAATCTGTTAGTTGTGAGGCCGTAGAGAATGAGAAAATAAAATTAAATGATGGAGTGTACGTACTTGCAAATTTGCTGAAGAAGAGAAAGAGTGGCGCCTGGGAAACGTTTGATGCAGTAGTGAACGATGCAGATGGAAAATACACGAAGTATGTACATTGCACAGAAAACGGTGGTATTTTTGTCTATTCTACCTCTTCTACGACAAGACATAGACGCTCTGTCGAACAAAATCACAGTCCACGGAACTAAGTGTGGAGTAAGCTACCCCCCCCCCCCCCCTTAACGAAACAAAATCTTATACATGATGGTACCCCTGTTATGTTTTAGTAGAATTCGTAAGTGAAGTACCTTCCGCCATGTATCAGGCGCATCTTATGTAGACAGTGACCTTCACTACGGTCGGGGGTTCGAATCCCCCCTCGGACGTGGATATTTGTGCCGTCCTTAGTAAAAGGTAATAGATAAGTAGTTTGTAAGTTTAGGAACTAATGACCCCGTAGTTCAGTCCCATAAGCTTCACAAACATTTGAACATTTGAACAGTGACCTTCCGCTAGAAGTCTTAAGTACCCTCCGCCATGTACAACACGAAACTTACGTAGACTATGTCCTTCCGCCAGTTTTGCAATGTAGTTGTCAAGTGCGTGAAATTTCATCAAGATCGTAATAAAACTTTAGATTTTAGAAGATTCTTAAATGAAGGACCCTCTGCCATGTAACACACGAATCTTACGTAATGACAGTGACCTTCCGCTAGTTTTGAATGTCAAGTGTGTGAAATTTCATCAAGATCGAAATAAAACATTAGAAATGCTTTCCTTCCTATATCCATTTGCATTTGATATCTTCTTTACTTCGCCCATCATACGTTATTTTGCTACCCAAATAACATAACTTGTCTACTTCGTCTTTATGTATTTTTCTCTTTTTCGTTAACTCGTCGACACTTTGAAATTAGGTGCAGTGAACATCAGACACTTTATGTGTGGCAAACTCGCTACTTTGCACTGGAGTAGGAGGCTGGTACGTTTATTTGCAATAGCGCCACTAATAGATTAGTGGCAATACTTTATATACTGAGAATATACAAGTAATTGAAGTTTGTTAATCCAGTTGGATCACAGAAGAAATGTAGATCTAGGAACTATCAGTATAACAGTTGTAAATTGTCGTAGCTGTGTCGGGAAAGTACCATAACTCCAAGCGTTAATAGAAAGCAACGAAGCACACATCATTATAGGCAGAGGAAGTTGGCTCAAGCTGGAAATAAGTTCAACAGAAGTTTTTGAAAAATATCTAACTGTGTTCAGAAATGATAAATTAAACAAAATAGGTGGAGGCGTGTTTGTTGCCGTCAAAAGTAGTCTTTTGTGTAGCGAAGTTGAAGTTGATGGTTCCTGTGAGCTATTATGCGTAGAGGTTGTACCTGAAAATCGTAAGAAGTTAATAATTAGTTTATTTACCGGCCTCCCGACTCTGACGATACAATAGCAGAAAGGTTCAAAGAAAATCTGTGTCTAATTACAAACACATACCCGACTCACACGATAATAGTAGGCGGTGATTTTAATTTACCCTCAATCTGTTGGATAAATTATATTTTCAAATCAGGACGTACGCATAAAACATCTTGTGAAATTGTACACAACGGATTCTCTGAGAATTACAATTAGTTCATGAGCCAACTAGAATTGTAAATGGATGTCAAAACACACTTGATCTCTTAGCATCAAATAATCCTGAGCTCATAACGAGCATCAAAAAGGATACATATATTAGTGAACACAGAGCTGTCGTAGCGAGATTCAATATTGAAAGTCCCAAACTTACCAAAAATAGACGAAAAGTATATTTGTTCAAGAAAGCAGACAGAAATAAAATACATTGCTTCTTGAAAGACAGCTTCCACTTGTTCCTAAGACTAAACGTAAGTGTAGACCAGATGTGGCTGAAATTCAAAGAGATCGACAGCAATTGACAGTTTTATACCAAATAAATAAATAAAAGAAGGAGGTGATTACCCTTGGTAAACAAAACAAGCCAGGACACTAATGCAAAAGCAACGGAAAATCCCCAGGATTGGCGATCCTACACAGAAGCTCAAAATTTAGCGAGGATCTCAATGCGAGATGCCTACAATACTTATTACAACGAAACTCTTTCTCCAAATTTGGTTGGAAGCCCAAAGAGATTTTGGTCATATGTTAAATATCCTAGAGGCAAAACACAAACAATATCCTCATTACATGATAGTAATGGCGATCCTGCCGATGATAGCGCTACTAAAGCAGAGTTACTAAACATTGTTTTTAGAAACTCATTCACCAAAGAAGACGAAACCAATATTCCAGATTTCGAATTACGAACAGAGGCCAGAATGAGTAACGTAGAAGTAGATATCATCAGAGCAGTGAAGCAACTAAAAATCACTTAACAAGAACACGTCTTCTGGTCCGGACTGTATACCCATTAGATTTCTATCTGATTATGTTGAAGTGATAGCTTCTTACTTAACAACCATATGCAACCGATCTCTCAAAGAAGGATCTATTCTAAAAGCTTGGAAAGTGCACAGGTCACACCTATATTCAAGAAAGGCAGTGGGAGTAACCCACTAAACTACATGCCTATTTCATTGACGGCAATTTGCAGCAGGGTTTTGGAACATATCCTGTATTCAAATATTATGAATTATCTCGAACAGAATGATCTATTGACCCAAGGTCAACACGTATTTAGAAAATATCGTTCATGCGACACACAACTAGCTCTTTACTCACACGAAGTGATAAGTGCTATCGACATGGGTTCTCAAAGTGATTCCATATTTCTTGATTTCAAGAAGGCTTTGGACACCGTACCTAACAAACGGCTTTTAATCAGATTGCTTGGTTATGGTATATCGTCCCAAATTTTCGAGTGGATAGGCGATTTCCTGTCAGAGAACACACAGTTCGTAGTAATCGATGATAAGGCATCGAGTAAAACAGATATCGGACGTTACACAGGGTAGTGTTATTGGTCCTCTGCTGTTCCTTATTTACATAAACGATTTGGGAGAAAATCTAAGTAGCTTTCTTAGGTTGTTTACAGATGACGCCGTCATTTACCGTCTAGTAAAATCATCTGAAGATCAAAACCAACTGCAGAACGATCTAAGATATCACTATGGTGTAAAAATTGGCAATTGACTCTAAATAACGATAAGTATGATGTCGTCCACATGAGTACGAAAAGAGATCTGTTAAACTTTGTTTACAAGATAAATCAATCAATAATGAAGGCCGTAAACTCCAAATGTTCAAAATGTTCAAATGTTTGTAGAGTCTATGGGACTTAACTACGGGGTCATCAGTCCCTAAACTTACAAACTACTTATGAATTACTTACGAACTAGGACGGCACAAATATCCATGCCCGAGGGGGGATTCGAACCCCCGACCGTAGTGGCCGTGAAGACCATGACTGGAGCGCCTCAGTCTCCTCGGCCACCGCGGCCGGCCCGTAAACTCCACAAAATACCTAGGAATTACTGTTACTTCAGACTTAAACTGGAAGAACACGTAGATAATGTTGTGGGAAAGGCGAACCAGAGACTGCGTTTTACTGGCAGAACCCTTAAAAGATGCAACAGAACTACTAAAGAGACTGCATACATTACGCTTGTCCGTCCTTTCTTGGAGTATTGCACCTTATCAGGTGGTTTGACGAAGGACATCGAAAGAGTCCAAAGAAGGGCAGCTCGGTATGCAGGGGAGACAGCGTTACGGAAATGATACAGGATCTGGGATGGGAATGTTTACAACGACGGCGCTTATCGCTGTGGCGTGGGCTACTTACGAAACTCCAATCACCAATATTCTCCTCCGAATGCGAAAATATATTGTTGATTGCCACTTAGATAGGTAGAAATGATCTTCGAAATAAGGTACGAGAAATCAGAGCTCGAACGGAGAGATTCAAGTGTTCTTTCTTCCCGCGCGCTACTCGAGAATGGAATGGGATATAAATAGTAAAACGTGATTCGATGAACACTCTGCCAGGCACTTAAATGTGATTTGCAGAGTGTCCCATGTAGATACAGATGTGGAATATACAATTACTTAATTGAAGTTTGTTGATCCAAATGGAGTAATTTTCTGTCAAACTATGAGCAAGTACAAATGAAGTTCTTCTGTGGGTGCTATAATTTTACAAGTGTGAAAGATAGAGTTGCAACACAAACATGCAGATATTAGATAAGATGTGTTTACATGTGCATAGACGAGCACAAATGGACAGATAAGTTAAACGTTGACATAACAGTTTTCTGGGTGTTGTACCGCGTCATTATGTAAGAAGGCTATTACTTAAATAACCACCGTTTCGGTCAACGTTACAGTGGCCTTCATCTACCTAGGTAAAGGCCATTGTAAGATTGGCGGAAACGTCGGTTATTTAAGTAATAGCCATCTTACATCATGACGCGGTACAACACCCAGAAATCTTTTGTCATCTGTTTCTGGCCGCGAAAGCCTACGTAATTATATAAGTCAAACGTTATTTATTACAGACTCTTTAAAGCTGTGGCACATAGTGAGGGACTTGATTCTCGTTGGCTGGTAGCTCACGTGGTGTTCGAAGTGGACGCGGTCAGAGGCTTCCACATCGCCTCACCCCCTTTAAATTGGCATTGCAAAGGAGGGCTGTACAGTGGAGAGTGAGGAAGCTGGCTGCGTAACTGCTGTGGCACAGACCAGCCCCGTGCCCCGTCATTGCGTCTTGCGAACGCCGGGTAAACCGCCAAAACTGGGCGCAGGGCGCCTCCAGAGCACGGGCTGAATGAGTGAGGGTGCTGTGGACTGCGCCGATGTCTATGGAGGCGACAGCCTGCGGCGTTGAAGAGGCGGCCGTCGCAGGGTGGCTGGCGTCCACCGCCACCGGCACGGCGTCTGCAGGCATTGGCGCCCTCGCCGCACGCTGCGCTGGAGTAACACCGTCTAGAGACAAGGCTCACAACAGTCCGCGTCACTTCATGCCGAGGCCGTCATCGCTGGCTGACTGTCTGGTCACTGGGGCACAACCCACTGCCTCATAGCAGCCAACCATTCAGCTAGCGATCGCGGTGTGACGTAACGCGGACTGTTGTAATGCCTTGTCTCTAAACGGTGTTACTCCAACGCAGGAAAATTAATAAGAGTGAAGGTGTTTGTATTTGGTTTAAAGTTTCTGTAAATGTTATTAATGTTGTTGGTGATGTCGTACATTGTTGTTGTTGTTGTTATGGTCTTCAGTCCGGAGACTGGTTTGATGCAGCTCTCCACCCTACTCTATCCTGAGCAAGCCTTTTCATCTCCTCATAAGAACGGCAACCCACATCCACTTGAATCTGCTTACTATACGCGTCTCTTGGCCTCCCTCTGCGATTTTTACCTCACACACTTCCCTACAATGCCAAATTTACGATTCCTCGATGTCTAAGAATGTGTCCTACCAAGCGATCCCTTCTTTTAGTTAGGGTATGCCAAAAATTCCTTTTCTCGCCAATTCTGTTCAGTACCTCTTCATTAGTTATGTGATCTACCCACCTAACTTCAGCATTATTCTGTAACACCACATTTCAAATGCCTCTATTCTCTTCCTGTCCGCACTGCTTATCGTCCATGTTTCACTCCCGTACAAGGCAACACTCCACAAAAATGCCTTCAGAAAATACTTCCTTACACTTAAATTAATATTCGATGTTAGCAAATTTCTCTTTTTCAAAAATTCGTTTCTTCCCATTGCCATTCTGCATTTTATATCCTCTGTACTGCGACCATCGCATGTTATTTTACTACCCAAGTAACAAAACTCATCTACCACCTTCATTGTTTCTTTACCTAATCTAATTCCTTCAGCATCGTCTGATTTTCTAAGACCGCATTCCATTATTTTTGTTTTGCTCTTGTTAATGTTCATTTTGTACGCTCTCTTCAACTCACTGTCCATTCCATTCAACTGCTCTTCCAGGTCGTTCGCTGTCTTTGACAGAATTACAATGTCATCAGCAAAACGCAATGTTTTTATTTCTTCCCCCTGAACTTTAATTCCTATTCCAAAATTTTCCTTGCTTTCCTTCACCGCCTGCTCAACGTACAAATTGAATAACATCGGAGAAAGACTACAACCCTGTCTTACTCCCTTCCCAACTGATGCCTCCCTTTCATGCCCTTCGAGTCTAATAACTGCAGTCTGGCTTTTGTACAAGTTGTAAATAACTCTCCTTTCCCTGTATTTTACCCCTGCTGACTTCAGAATTTCAAAGAGTGTAGTCCAGTAAACATTGTCAAACGCTTTCTACAAATCTACAAAGGCTAAAAATGTAGGTTTGCCTTTCCTTAATCTATCTTCTAAGATAAGACGTAAGGTAAGTATTGCCTCCCGGGTTCCTACGTTCCTCCTGAATCCAAACTGATCTTCCCCGAGGTCAGTTTCTACCAGCTTTTCCATTGTCCTTTAGATAATTCGTGTTAAAATTTTGCAACCATGACTTATCAAACTGATGGTTCTGTAATTTTCACACCTGTCTGCGCTTGATTTCTTTGGAATGGGGAGTATTACATTTTTCTTAAAGTCTGAGGGTATTTCGCCTGTCTCATATATCGTACACACCAGTTCAAATAGTTTTGTCATGCTGGCTCTCCCAGAGACTTTAGTAGCTCTGAGGGTATGTCATCTACTCCTGGGGCCTTGTTCCGACCTAGGTCTTTCAGGGCTTTTAAAACTCTAGTACACATGGCGCGCACTATCTCAGACGCAGATAGTCTACCCCAGGAACTGGAACACCTGAGAACTGAATTCCGAAAAAATGGGTACTCAGCGTGGCATATTCAGCGGGCTCTCCCCCCAACCACTGCAGCACAACCTGTGGAAACGGATGAAAACACGAGGGAGGATGTAGACACTGCGTTTATCCCATGTACCGGCGCACTCTCGGCTAAGGTCGCCCGCATTTTCAAGAAATACCGCCGGCCGCGGTCGCCGAGGGGACTGAGGCGCTTCAGTCACGGTCTGCACGGCCACTACGGTCGGGGGTTCGAATCCCCCCTCGGGCATGGATATTTGTGCCGTCCTTAGTCTCAGCTAGTTCATACGTAGTTTGTAAGCTTAGGGACTAGTGACCCCGTAGTCAAGTCCCATAAGTTCTACAAACATTTGAACATTTGAACAAGAAACACCAGGTTGGAACTGTCTTTTGTCCGCCGAATGAAATTCGTGCACTGGTGGGGAGCGCCAAAGTTGATCACGGTTTGAGCGTGTACCAGATTCCGTGTCAGTGTGGCAAGTCATATATTGGACAGACGATGCGTACCGTCGAGTATCGATGCGTTGAACAGAGGCACACACGATTGATGTAGCCGAGCAAGTCGGCGGTCGCTGAACATTGTTTGTCGGAGAATCACGCGATGGAGTATGAACGCACTAGGATTCTGGTACAGACGTCGAGATACTGGGACTGCGTCGTTAGAGAGGCCATTGAAATTCGCACAAGTGACGACCTCACAAACCGTGACTGTGGCTATAATCTTAGCAAAGCTTGGGAACCAGCGATTGGGTTAATTAAGAGTAAATCTAGCAAACGTAACGTAGTGACGACCACGGCGGACAGAGCCCACACATCGACGTCATCTCAGACGCCGGCGCAATCGGTTCCACTGCGCGGCCGCGGCGCGGGGCGCGGACCACGGAGGGGTCGCTCCGCGGGCCGAGGGTGTTTAAATCGCCCGCTCCGGGCTAGAACCCAGTTCCCTCCGAGCCACCATAATGTGCGGATCTCCGTGCCGGCGCATTTCCAGGAGCTCAGTCCGTCAGTTCACCTGATGATGGCGACATGTATGATCGCCGAAATATTGTGCCCATTGGACACTATAGACTGGCAGTACACCTGTGGATATTTTGATTATCAAATACACCGGGAGAAGCTCAAGAATCACAATTACAGTATTTGTTATAAAAAACAGATTGTCATCACACGAGTAAACGATAGTTGAATTATCACAGTTCCACAGCCCTATAGTTTATCACTTTTCAACCAGAGACTGTTCCACAGTCCTAAAGTTTATCACTTTTCAACCAGAGACTAAGTTCTGCAGTCACAGTCCCGTATATTTTCTAAGTCCACACATGCCTATCTCTTCAAATCACAAGTTCGTAACGTGGCTTCATACCGCCCAGAGTCACACAACCTCTCACCACCACGTCCAAGTTACGAGTCCCTTCCCAAGCGTTCGAAAGTGTGCTCTACTTGCTCCCAAAATTGTATAGTACCGCGCATCCTAACGCCTCATCTTTAAAATACAATTTCCCTTCCAAAATGTTATACATTTGAATATCATAGAATTAAATGCTTTGACCACCTCCCTACAAATGTTGTTTACAGTTAAGAAACACATATTTAAGAATACTAAAAACGGTTGAGACTGAAGCTTTTTGCTCAAGTAGCTATTAAGCGTGGCGTCTCACTGTTCAAATATACTGCCGCCATCGAAATATAGTTACACAATTAATATTTAATTTATCACGGCTTTTTATGCAAATATATTCAGTTCTTGTGCACAAATACATATAATTGTTTACGTATCAATTATCTGCTGCATATCTAATATTTTTAATGGGCCATTATATATTTAAGTGGCGCTCTACAACATAAAACAAACGTTACTATTTGCTTCTTAAACTGTTACTGATAAACACTGCGTATCAATAATTGTAAATATAAGTCTTATAATATTACTATTATAGTAAGGAATATTGAAATTGTAATTACGGCGATTGATTTTCCCAAGTCTCCTGAATCCATTCATATCGTTATATTTGCCGTATGATCATTCCCTGATTTTCAGTTGCAATCTGGAATAGCTCCCCTCACTCATCCAAGACCGCCGTTTCCTGTTTCCAAGCAAATTAGGGTAGGGTTTCCCTAGCGACATGTATTCCATTCACTAGCTCCAAACTGTTAGCCGGCCGGCTGTGGAGCCCAACAGCCCGTCAAAATCGCCTTTCACATGGATACAATCAGCTTCCCTCTGTATCTGTAATGTCACAACGTTACCAGACGGGAGGCTACAATATACACTTACGGACTAGATCGTAGTTTTGACTCTTTACAATACCGTTTAAGTGTTTTAATTGAGGATAGCCAATGTTTACAAAGTGCACCCCTGTACAGTGTGTCAATCCCATCCATGTGGTCTCAGGTAAGAAACTTCTTATAGAACAGTTGTTGCGTTGTGTTCAATCGTGTTTTGCAAATGGTTTACTGGGTTCATAAGAACACCGAAAATTGACTGGTGTGTCCGTAAATCTAGCGAACTCCTTGACCTGTGTCAGATAAATGTTGTAAGGACTTGGACCATTTCGAAAAGAATCGTTTGCAGTGTTTAATATTGTAACAGGGTATGGTTGTTAGAGAGAGAGAGAGAGAGAGGGGAGAGAGAGAGAGAGAGAGAGAGAGAGAGAGAGAGAGAGAGAGAGAGAGAGAGAGAGAGAGAGAGGGGGGTAGGGAGAGGAAGAGAGAGAGAGAGATTTCCTTTGTTATGTTTAGTTTCAGCAAGATGGGTATATGCAAGGAGATGTGTACTGCTGTAGCATTTGCTTTATAAAGGAAATAGTAGATAAAATTAAACTACCCAAAGTCTCTTGTCTAGAAGAATTGTCGGAAGGCACAGAACTGGATATTAAAACCACTCTAGTGGTGGATTACAGGAAGACGTGGAGTTCGAAAACTTACCTTCGCTATACCTGTCGAAATACTGATTGTGGGAGGAAATAGAAGACACCTGTGTCAGTCTAAAGAAACGTTGTAAAGACTTGGTACATTTCGAAAATAAATGTCTGCGATGTCTAATATTGTAACAGGGCATGGTCGCTAAAGAGAGAGCGGCCACAAAGTGCAGCTGGTATGATTTGTATGAGAGATTGGCTTGCTGTTAGTCTGAGTCCAGCCAGAGAGACTGATAAACACCGCTTACAGACGCATTCCTTCCTGGCATAGTGGCGTTTGAGTGACCGAGTGCGTTCTCGTCGCCTTTTGTGGTGGATGGTCGGTGAAATACTGTGTGTGTGTAAGCTGCAGTGTTCTAAATCTGTAGTTTCTATGCAGACGTTGTGTTCGAATCTTAAATGTCCTTGCCGATTTTCGATATTTCCATCAGTAAATTAGTTTTTTTATAAACAATATGTCTTCTTCTGTTGTTGTTGTTGTTGTGTTACCGAAAGAGTGTTTGTTAATAAGCCTGTGGCGTGTGTTACTGTTTGTTACTGTTTTTTTTATCTAACGTGTGCTATTCATTTTTAACATGTCCGTCGCCTGTTGAAAGCTACGTCTAAACGAAGAGCAATAATAAAATGTTATGATATTTTGTTTAATCATTTAGCATATGTTTATAGATAGAACTGTAAGAATTGTTTTGTGTAGCTCGCCGAGAGAACACTGTGCGTGTGTGTGTGTGCGTGTGTGTGTGTGTGTGTGTGCGATCGCATTGGAGATCGAGCTGTATTCACATTACTGTTACGCATTTTTATTTTTAAAATGAAGTTCTTCTCTAGATCGTTCGTTGCTTGTTATTACCGTTTCCATGGTTATTACTATTTAAAGTAGTTGTGTTACCGAAAGAGTGTTTGTGGCGATCGTTACCTTTGCATTTCGTTTATTTTGTCTGTGCGAAGACATACATTTATTTTGCCTAGCCAACTTAGGGAGCTAACAATTTACAAAAGACAGAACAATTGATATTTTTTTTTTTGGGGGGGGGGGGGTAGTCGTAAATGTTTGGATAGAATTGTTTCTAAAAATTGTCGATAAATGTACAATACTTAAAGTACACCTACCTATATAGTATTACATCGAATTTCTTTTCGACTTGATGTGTTTCATGCAAGACGGAGGTCGACGTCATTGATGCAGAAGGTTGATGTCCTGGAGAAGCACTTCGGCGACCGCATTCTGTCAAGGGTCTCAACTGATCACCTTATTCTTCGGATCTGAACACATGCTGCTCGTGTGTGGGGCTGTACGAAATGCAAGGTGTACAGCAAGAACGCCAAAACCATTGCTGAGCTGAAAACAGTCATTTAGGAGGTCATAGACAGCATCGATGTTCTGACACTTCAGCGGGTCATCCAGAATTTTGCTACACAGCTGCGTTACATCATCGCCACGGAAGGCAGGTACATAGAGAATATCGTAACCAAAATACGAGTATGTAAAGCTTTTGTGTCTCGTTGTCGCCCGTTGTCCTAGGTGTCGGAGGCCGAGTGGAGAGAGACCAACACAGGGAAATAGGATGCACGCGTGTGCATGTACGGAGTCTGAAGTGACCAGCCAGTGGGACAGAAAAACTAGAAACACTAAGCTAGATTAGCACAAGATATATATTTCGTAGAAACATTAGAATGCTTTATAAGTTTCATGACTGCAGACTAGCGTAATGCTGATACAAAGTTGATCTGAAACTAGGTAGAGGCCTGCCTACTGATGAGAGTCTGTTCTAGTGGCTGTCCTATCGCCAAGTGACCGACACAGTTTAGTGGTGGCCACGAGCGGGGTTGCAGCAGAGGGCGCTCAAGAACGCCGCGCCGTGCTTGCATGGCGGCGCGCGGCGAAAGTACGGGCCGTGCTTCAGACTTGTGCGACACCACAAAAGTAGTGTTTTTTCAACCTGTGGGTCTCTTTCACAGGAGGAAGAAGCTGCACCATAAAACATCCAGACCACTGCATTTCTCATTACTACAGATTCCGTAATACAGAAACAGTGGCCTAAGTGAAAAAGTATTTTATTCATTGTTTAACATAAGTTCTGCATTGAATAAAATGTAGATTGTTTTATAATAAACAAATACAGCGACGAATAAACTCAAAGCCTGAAAACTTTCCAGGAACAAATCGATAGGTAAGTAAACAAGATGCAATTACTAAATCTAAGAAATTAGGAAAAGAATATACGAGGCGCGTCCAGAAAGTAAGATCCGTTTGGTTATATAAAACGAACGGGTACATATACAGAAAAAATATTGATTGTACAAATATCTACAACTGTTAAACGACCTTTCTGTGTAGCTTCCGAAATTTTGTAGGCAATTGTCATAGCATGGCGCAAGGTTTTGTGTACTTGTTTCACAGAATGTTGCCGTCTGTGTATTCAACCATGTGGTAACATAATCTTTCAACTCGTCATCATCGTTGAAGTATTGTCCACCAAAGACTGATTTTAGGTGTAAGAAGAGGATTATTGTCAAAAGATTTTTTTTTCACGATAATGCCTGACCTCACACACCGAATGTGACCAAACAATTCTTACGGAAATTTCAATGGGACCTGTTTGATCATCCTCCATACAGCTCGGTCCTCTCTCCTAGCGACTTCCCTCTCTTCTTGCACCTAAAATCTGTCCTTGGTGGTCAACACTTCAACGATGATAAAGAACTGTTACCACATGGTTGAATACACAGGCGGCAACCTTCTGTGAAGGATGCATGCAAGAACTTGTGGCACGCTATGACAAGTGCCTACAAAATTTCGGCAGTTATGTGGAAAAGTAGTTTAAGAGTTGTAGAATTTTGTGCAATAAAAATTTCTTCTGTATCTGTGTACAATTTCATTTTATTACCAAACGGAACTTACTTTCTGGACGCGCCTCGTACTTCCTTACAAAGTGTGTATAGAGTGGGTCCTTTCTGAATGAGCATAATTCCCTTCTGACTCATGCCTGAAATGCGAAACAATTGTGCAAAATTTAATTTTGTCGGTGATCAAGTAAAAATAGAGATAAAGCCTTCTACTCTGAAAAAAGAAACACAAAAATCAACGTCCAACAGCTTACATGAACGTTGTATCAACAGAGAGAAAATTAAATTCGTTTGTTTGAGGGGCCAATTTTCTTTCTTCCTAAATTCAAATGTTCAAAAGTCTATGGGACTTAACTACGGGGTCATCAGTCCCTAAACTTACAAACTACTTATGAACTACTTACGAACTAGGACGGCACAAATATCCATGCCCGAGGGGGGATTCGAACACCCGACTGTAGTGATCGTGCAGACCGTGACTGGAGCGCCTTAGTCCCCTCGGCCACCGCGGCCGGCTTTCCTAAATTGACATTTACATGTTGAATAAAGTGTATGCACGTCTTAGTTTGTGATTAATTTAGTTTTGACATTACCTGACATCGCAGGTTGTGGAGGCTATCTGATAGATTCATAATCTTCAAAAGTGAAACGCCAAGATCGGAAATTATTTATTTTTTATTATGTGACGACCGGTTTCAGTGGGCTATGCAACCATCATCTGGTCATATCCAATTTTACAAGATGGTCAGCTTATTTAAAAATGGAGATTAAATAATACGTTCAACATAGCACGTAGTCTAAGTATAAAGATAGATACGTAAAAAGACCACCGCTTTCCGAGACGGGGAGGCGTACCGGCCCCGGTTCGAATCCGCCAGGCGGATTGATGAAGGGGGTCGGAGTGTCGGCTAGCCTGGATGTGATTTTTAGGCGGGCTGGTCCCCAAGTCCCACCTCAGTTATACGATTTGCAAACATTTCGCAACAATTTCACACATACAGCACTATACGCAGACATTTGGGGTACATGTTTTCTCCCGGGAAGCATAGGGTGGTGACAGGAAAGGCATCCGGCCACCGCGTAAATATTAACACGCCAAATCTGAATACAGTCCAGTATCTTACAAACTGTGATGTTTTAATTTATGTATTTTTATATTTAGACTGAGTGCTGTGTTGTACGTATCATTTAAACTCCATTTTAATTAAGAAATGTTCAAATGTTTGTAGAGCTTATGGGAATTAACTACGGGGTCATCAGTCCCTAAACTTACAAACTACTTATGAACTTGCTAATACTAAGGATGGCACAAATATCCATGCCCGAGGGGGTATTCGAACCCCCGACCGTAGTGGCCGTGCAGACTGTGATTGACGCGCCGCAGTCCCCTCGGCCACCGGGGCCGGCCTTAAATAAGATGACCAACTTGTAAAATCTGATACGACCACTTGATGGTGGCATTGTTCACTGAAACCGGTCGTCATTAAAGCAATAAGTATTTTGCGATCTTGGCGTTTCGCTTTTTAAGATTATTAATTTAGTTTTCTTTCATATAGCTCAATAACTGCTACATTACGGCAGGTGTAGAGCAGACTTGAAATAAGCGTGAAAGAATCGCTGTTCTTAAAATTTTATACGTAGGGCAATCACAGTCGAAGGTTTCCATAATTTTTAAAAGAACAACTCCGCTGTGACCGTTAAATTTCTCTAAAAATGTTTGTAATTCTACCGGACCAAACTGCGTGGTCATCAGTCCGTGGCTTACAAACTACTTAAATTAAACTAACCTACTCGGCTACTCCACCGCGGCTAAATTTCTCTATTGAAGGACACACACGACCGGTTTCGGAACTTAAAGTTGCATCTTCAAGTGTTATCTATTTACAAATGAATGAGAACTGTCAGAATTTTAAGTATTCGTAACTTTTGTAAGGTCGTAATAGCCTTTGTCTACTTACATTAAATCATTACAAAGAACTGGTGAAGCCCATTCCCTATCATTTGATTTCGGGCTTCTAATATTTATATGTGGCGATATTTGAAGCCATCCCTAATTAAACAAATTAGGGAATGGAGTTCAGCTACGTAAATACATTATTTCGAAAAATAAACAATCTCAATGTAGCCGCGTGTGAAGGGTTAAAACCGCAATCAGGAAGTCGCTGTATTTACCTGTTTTGAAGATGATCTGTGGAGGCACTTTGTGTTAACGGTCTCCACCTGGCCACTGGTCGCGGGCCGTAGCGTAAATCAAAGCGGAAAGTCGCGTATGCGCATTGTCGCATTACTGACCATGTACGCCTTGAATTAAATACAACGACTTCCTGATTAGGGTTTTAACCCTTCACACGCGGCTACATTGAATGTTGAAAAGTTTGTAAATCTAACGGACCAAACTTCGTGGACATCAGTCCGTAGCTTACAAACTACTCAAACTAAGGTAAAAGGACAACACACACAGTCATGCCCCAGGGAGGACCCGGACCTCCGACGGCGAGCAACCGCGCGCTCTGCAGCGAGGCGCCTTTAGACCGCTCCGCTACTTCACCGCGGCGGCTAGATTGAGATTGTTTATTTTTAGAAATAATATATTTACGTAGCTGAACTCCAATCCCTAATTTGTTTAATTTTTATTTTTTCCTTCTTATTACGTTTTAGATACGGGGATGGCTTCAAATATCGCCAGATATAAATATTAGAAGCCCGAAATCAGATGATGGTGAATGGGCTTCACCAGTTCTTTGTAATGATTTAATGTAAGTAGACTGCTGCCCTGAGCCGTCGCCTGGGGAGACAGGAGGTGGACGTGTCCCTGATACAAGAACCCTATTTATACAAAGGGGGTGTATCGGGCCTCGGTGGTACTGGAGGTAAGCTGATTTATGCCAGAAATCTAAAAAACTCCAGAACATGCATTTGTGTTAGAAATGGAATACCTTTCATACCAATGATGGATTTTTGTTCCAGGGACCTGGTGACCATCAGGATGCAGCAATGTCAGGAAGGTATCAAGAGGGAAATTGTTTTGGCCTCAGCATACCTTCCTTACGAAGACAGCTCTCCTCCTCCTTTGGAAGTGAGGAGACTGACGGAAGCCTGCCATCGGCAAGGTGACGAACTGTTGGTGGGATGTGATGCCAATGCCCACAATCTATCGTGGGGCAGCAAGGACACCAACAGTAGAGGTGAGCACCTTCTTGAATTTCTCCTATCTAACAACTTGGAGATCCTGAATAGGGGTGATGAACCTACATTCAGGAATAGTAAAAGGGAAGAAGTAATTGAGATAACTTTTGGTTCCATGATGATGGGAAGTTATGTCAAACAGTGGCATGTGGTCCTGGAGCCATCCTCGTCAGATCACATGTATATTAAATTCAAGGTTGAAATGGGAACCAGACAGACCATGACCTATAGGAATCCCAGGAAAACGGACTGGGAGACATATAGGAGAGACCTTGACTTCAGCCTATCAGAAATTAAAACGATAAGGAATCCAGCAGAGTTTGAGGAAGTAGCAGAGGCCGTAACCTCTGCTATAGTGACCTCATACCAGGACACCTGCTCAATCACCAAGAAGTGCACAAATAGGAGTGTGTCTTGGTGGAATAATAACCTGGAAATGGAAAGGAAACAGGTACGAAGACTGTTTAACCTTGCGAGGCCCAAGGGACAATGGGCAAAATATCGTGAGGCCCTTGTCAATTACAACCTTGCCATCAGACGGGCAAAGGAGGCATCCTGGAAGGTATTCTGTGAGGAAGTGGATGGCACGGCTGCTCAAGCGAGACTTCATAAAATCCTCACTAGGGTACCAAATAATCCAGGAGGAACATTGAGGAAGAAGGATGGGGAGTATACAAAGACAGCACATGAAACGCAGGAACTGCTCCTCAAGACTCACTTTCCTCAATATACTCTGGGGGATAACTCAGACCAGAATGTGATTCCTGAGAGACAACGGTTCTCAGGTATTCGCAAAGAGGACTGGGATCTGGCCAAGGAGTGGGTCGATTTCAGTAAGGTCCGATGGGCGGTGGGAACATTTCAACCGTTCAAGTCACCTGGCCCCGATGGAATCTATCCAGTTCTCCTGCAACAAGCGGGAGAAAATCTTATTAGATTCCTATGCAGGTTGTTCAGGGTTAGCCTAGCAGCAGGAATCATTCCCAATGCCTGGAGGGCAGTGCAGGTTGTCTTCATTCCAAAGTCAGGGAGAATTGATCATACCAAGGCCAAAGATATGAGACCAATCAACCTGTCCTCCTTCATTCTTAAGACATTGGAAAAGCTGGTTAATGTGCATGTTGGAGAAAGGAGGTTAAGTAGAGCTCCTCTACATTCAAACCAACATGCATATCAACCAGGTAAATCATGTGAGACAGCTCTCCACCAACTTGTTGGGAAGGTGGAGAAAGCACTACACTTTCAGGAGATAGCCCTCTGTATCTTCCTGGACATTGAGGGGGCTTTTAGCAACACGACCTTCGATTCCATGGTTAGGGCAGCAGAGATGCATGATCTAGGGACCACTATATGTAGGTGGACTAGGGCCATGCTCAGTGGAAGAAAGGTAGAGGCTACTATGATGAATGAAAAAATGGTAATCAACACCACTAGGGGTTGCCCGCAAGGAGGAGTTCTTTCCCCTTTATTGTGGAATCTAGTGGTGAATGATCTCATTGGAGAATTAAACTCTAGGCAGTACTTTTGCCAAGGATACGCAGACGATCTTGTCATAGTAATACTTGGCAAATTTGCTGACACAGTGAAGAATATGGCACAAGGTGCCTTGGACATTGTGCAAGGCTGGTGACGAAAACAGGATCTGGGGGTTAGTCCTAAGAAGACTGTTGTTGTACCATTCACAAGGAAACATATCCAACACCTTTAGATTCCAACTTTCAATGAAGCACTACCTGTGAAGGGGACAGTGAAATATCTAGGGGTTACCCTAGATGAGAAACTGACATGGACCCCTCACATTAGGAATATTTGCTCCAAGGCAAAAGGTACTTAAGTAAGTACCAGGAGAGCTTGTGGCAAAAATTGGGGCTTGAGCCCCAAGGGTATGCGCTGGATATACACCACAGTGATTAGACCCAGGATCACCTATGGGGCGGTCGTGTGGTGGAAGAAGGTAGAACAGCAGGTTGCTGCTAAGGAGCTTGTTAAGGTACAGAGACTAGCCTGCTTAGCCATAACAGGCGGAATTAGCAGCACACCAACTGCTGGGATGGAAACCATGCTGGATATGCCCCCATGACACCTTTGGGTCAAGATGGAGGCGGCAGCTGGTGCCTACAGACTCAAATCTGTCAACAACTGGAACTCTTTGGGATATCCAGAATCACACACTAAAATAGTGAGTGAGGTAAATATAGGAAAGGTTGGGGAAATGCCAACCGACTATATTATAACCCCATACTGCTTCAACAAGCCTTTCAGTATAACAATTGGAAGTAGGGAGCAGTGGGAGAAAATAGTTCGACACCGTACGGGGGATATTGTTCTGGTTCACTGACGGGTCGAAATCACACCAAGGCGTTGGGGCCGGGGTATACGGGATGCAACCAAGACTGGAGGGCGTCATCTCTCTAGGGAAACTGGCCTCAGTATTCCAGGCCGAAATCACTGCCATCAGGGCATGTGTGGAGGAGAATTTGCGTAGGTGCTACAAAGATCGTAGCATCTATATCTATTCAGACAGCCAGGCAGCTCTGAGATCACTGGCAGCTCCTACAACAAGGTCTAAAATTGTTGCAGAATGTCACAGGGTTCTGGTGAAGCTAGGGGAAAGCAATAGAGTAAACCTATTGTGGGTCCCTGGCCACTTGGGGATCAGTGGCAACGAACATGCCGACAGATTAGCCAGGATGGGGGCAGAGGCTCCATTTATTGGACCGGAACCTGTCCTGACAATCACCAAGGCAGTGATTAAATTGGAGGTACGTAACTGGCTCAGAAGACAGCACGTAGAATATTGGACCAAAGTCCATCAACAAAAACATGGCAAGGTAATGATGCCAAAGCCTTGTTTTAAAAGAAACTCTGCAATCCTGGGTCTGAACAGGAGAGAGATTAGACTCATGGTTGGATTGATGACAGGCCATGGGAATTTCAAAAAACACCTACATACAATGGGAATAACAGAAGAGGACCCTAAATGTAGGATCTGTGATGACGGTGATGAAACTGCATCACATCTGATCTTCGAATGCATTGCATTGGACAGTAAAAGGCATAGAACATTTGGGACAACCAGATCCGAAGAAATTGTGTCTAATAAAGAACTGGTAAAGGGACTCCTTGCACTGTTCAAGGGCATTGGTTGACTTTACTAGACATACAGGGAGCGATACCGCACAATAAACTTAGTTTCGGTGCGGGCAGTGGCGGGTTAGACCAAGACTGTTTTGGTTTTCCTGAAAGAATCAAATCAAATCAAATCAAGTAGACAAAGTCTATTACGATCTTACATTGATTTCAACAGTGCTTAAAATTCTGACAGTTCTCATTCATTTGTAAACAGATAACACCTGAGGATGCATTTTTAACCCTAAACTGCATGGTGTTGCCGTTTGGCAACTCAAATTCTTGTTATTTTTCAGACATACGTCTTGTTGACAGATGGCAACACCATGCATATCGTATACATTGGAATCTGTTCTACGCATTTAGTTGATTGTTTCCTCCATAGAAAGCAGTGCAGTCATGAATTGAGGAGAAAAGCAACAAACAGCGCTCCAGCGGAATTCAAATATTTGTAGAACTTATGGGACTTAACTACGGGGTCAACAGGTAAATAATGACTTTCACATGTTAAATGAATTATATAGTTTTTTCAATATTTTTCTCCTGCAGAGGTGAAAATTTTCTGCCATATATACAGGATGCTACTAAAAAGTACGGCCAAACTTCCAGAAAACATTCCTCACACATAAAGAAAGAAAATATGTTGTATGGACATGTGTCCGGAAACGCTTAATTTCCATGTTAGAGCTCATTTTAGTATTTCTCTTTATATGTAAATTGAACTAATTCGTGCAGACAATTGTCAAAATACCCAATTGTTTCGTTAGTATGTACTGTACTTCCTCAATTCACCGCCAGTTGGCCCAATTGAAGGAAGCTAATGTTGACTTCAGTGCTTGTGTTGACATGCGACTCATTGCTCTACAGTACTAGCATCAGGCACATCGGTACGTAGCATCAACTGCTTAGTGTTCATCATGAACGTGGTTTTGCAGTCAGTGCAATGTTTACAAATGCGGAGTTGGCAGATGTCTATTTGATTATGGATTAGTACGGGGCAATAGCCGTGGCGCGGTACGTTTGTATCGAGACAGATTTCCAGAACGAAGGTGTCCCGACAGGAAGACGTTCGAAACAATTGATCGGCGTCTTAGGGAGCACGGATGCCAGCCTATGACTGGGGAAGACTGGGGAAGACCTAGAACGACGAGGACACCTGCGATGGACGAGGCAATTGTTCGTGCAGTTGACGATAACCCTAATGTCAGCGTCAGAGAAGTTCCTGCTGTACAAGGTAACGTTGACCACGTCACTGTATGGAGAGTGCTACGGGAGAAGCAGTTGTTTCCGTACCATATACAGCGTGTGCAGGCACTATCAGCAGCTGATTGGCCTCCACAGGTACACTTCTGCGAATGGTTCATCTAACAATATGTCACTCCTCATTTCAGTGTAAAATGAGCTCTAACATGGAAATTAAGCGTTTCCGAACACATGTCCACATAACATATTTTGTTTCTTTGTGCGTGAGGAATGTTTCCTGAAAGTTTGGCCATAACTTTTTGTAACACCCAAAATATCTCCGGAACGATAACAGCTATTGGAAAACGACTTTCACCGGTATCAGTGTACGGCTGGGGCCTAGGAATGTACATATTTGGAAACATTCTAAAACGAAAGAAAATGTATTTTTTTTAACATAAACGTATGTTTTTTAAATGGACACCCTATATTTTTTCTTCAGCAATCCATAGCATGATAAATCACATAAACAATGGCGTTGATTGCATCGCAATATTCTAATTACATCCCGAGATATTGCGACGCGAAGTTGACGCTTGAAATACGCGAAACGCGCGGCTAGCGCGTCCTGAGCAGCATGGGGTTGTTGCCTGAGTCTCAGGACGTGCGCTAGCCGCGCGTTTCGCGTATTTCAAGCGTCAACTTCGCGTCGCCATCTCTCGAGATTTAATTGGAATATTGCGATGGAATCAACGCCATTTCTTATGTGATTCGTCATGCTAAGGATTGGTGAAGAAAAAATATAGGGTGTCCATTTAGAAAAACATACGTTTGTGTTAAAAAACACATTTGCTTTCATTTTAGAATGTTTCCAAATATGTGCATTCATAGGCCCTAGCCGTACATTGATACCGGTGAAAGTCGTTTTCCAATAGCTGTTATTGTTTCAGAGATATTTTGGGTGGACAATATAGCTGGGACACCCTGTATATTTCGCCAAATAAAAAATTATGCAGTGTAGGCTTAAGTTGCGAAACCGGTCGTGTGTGTCCTTCAATAAAGGATTTTAACAGTCGCAGCGGACCAGTTCTTTTAAAAAATTATATAATCGCTGTTGTGTTTGGCCGTCGGCAAGCTGAAGCAGTTGGCCTTGCTACAGCGTCGCCAATGTTTGTGGAGCAGCTGTAGGCCTGGCCCAGGGCGGTGAGTGGGGAGGGGAGGGGAGGGGTGGGGGCGGGGCCGCAGAGTCGGCAGGCAGATTGCCGCCAGCACGGCCGATTACCCTCCGCCGCTGCCCAATTGCGTTTGGGCGATATTTGCCGGCGAGTGTCGCCCGCGAATTAAGCCGCAAATGAGAAAATTAAAGTGTCGCCCGCACAGTTACCGCCGCCGGAAGGGACGACAAATTTTGTTTCGCTGCCGCCGCCGCCGCCGCCGCCGCCGCCGCCGCCTCTGCCTCGGTGGAGTGGGTGGGGACCGTGGGGGAGGGGAGGGGAGGGGCGGGGCGGGCGCGTCTTGTGCCCGCTGACCCGCGGCAGTCGGGACCGCCCCTCACCGCGCTGCCGCCTCCTGACACACTTACACCTGCCTGACACCGGCTCTCGATAGCAACGTTCTTAGCAACGTTCAGCTGCTAGGCCGCTCTTCAGCCATATGACGTGAAGTTTTATACGGAAAAACTAGCTTAATTCCCGTTGATTCGCACCCGTAGACTGGATCGTCTGCATTGGTTGTTTCTACTTCACAATATAAATTTTCATAGATTTACCTTTAAAACATCCCGAAACACTTTTTTGTTGTTGTAAATTCTAACCATGGTTCCAAATAAATGTTTTTACATTTCTAGCATCAAAATAGTCTTACAAGGAAAATACTTGGGCTCGAACAAACACATCTGTATAAAAGTTTGGTTACAGGATCTCTACGTACACCTCAATGAGCTGGTGAGTGTCGTTTTTATGCAAAACTTTACAATCATGCTCTAGGTAGCACTGTAGATGTAATTGTAGACGTCATACGTAATGCAGATATCTGAACTATCGTCAGATAATCGTACATTTTCTATAATGAACAATCGTTCGTAATAATCGTCGTACATGTTCTCTAGCGTATTGTCATCAAAAGCCGTGATGATAGTTGCAACTTTAAGCTTCTTCTCGGAAGACTGTTGGTATTCACTGCCACTGCTTCCATCGTCTCTTCCCGCACTTACCGTAGCACTACCGCTACCAATGATTCAAAATGTTCAAATATTTGTAAATCTATCTGACCAAACTGCGTGGTCATCAGCCCGTAGCTTACAAACTACTTAAACCTAGGTAAACTAACCTAAGGACAAACACACACACCCATGCCCCAGACGGGGTGTCGAACCTCCTCGGCGAGCAACCGCGCGCTCCGCAGCGAGACGCATTAGACCTCTCGGCTACTCCACCGCGGCTCGTCTGCATTGGTTGTTTCAACTTCACAATATTAATTTTCATAGATTTACCTTTAAAACCTCCCGAAACACTGTTTTAATTGTTCTAAATTCTATGTCAACAGTAGACTGGCAGGACGGGATTCAAATAGGTCAAAACAAAATAAGCAGTCTCGCATATGCGGGCGACTTAGTTGTAATGACCGATTCGATTGAAAGGCTGCAAACTAATATTTCAGAGCTCGATCAGAGGTGCAAGGTTATGATATGAAGATCAGCGTCTCCAAAACGAAAGTGATGTCTGTGGGAAAGAGATTTAAACAGATTGAGTGCCAAATAGGAGGAACAAAGTTAGAACAGGTAGACAGTTTCAAGTACATCGGATGTATTTTCTCGCAGGACGGCAACATAGTGAAAGAACTGGAATCGAGGTGCAGCAAAGCTAATGCAGTGAGTGCTCAGCTAAGATCTACTCTGTTCTGCAAGAATGAAGTAAGTACCAAGACAAAGTTAGCAGTGCACCCCTCTGTCTTTCGACCAACTTTGTTGTATGGGAGTCAAAGTTGAGTGGATACAGGTTACCTTATTCATAAGGTAGAGATTACAGATATGAAAGTAGCAAGAATGATTGCAGGTACTATTAGATGGGAACAATGACAGGATGGTGTCCATAATGATGAAATCAAAGAAAAACTGCGAATGAACAGCATAGATCAAGCAGTTAGAGCGAACAGACTGAGATGGTGGGGTCATGTTACACGCATGGGAGAAGCAAGGTTACCTAAGAGACTCATGAGCTCGGCAGCAGAGGATAAGAGGAGTCGAGGTAGACCAAGAAGAAAGTACTTAGATTCGGTGCAGAACGATTTTGAAGTAAAAGGCATAACATCAGACGAGGCATCAATGTTAGCATTGAATAGGGGATCATGGAGAAATTTTATTAGAGGTACTACGCTCCAGAATGAACGCTAAAAGGCATAATCAGTCTTTAATGATCATAATGATGATGATGATGCAAATTCTAACCATGGTTCCAAATAAAAAGTTTTGCATTTCTAGCATCAAAATAGTTTTAGTAGCACCCTTAAAAGATTTTCCCTTATTTCATCCACTTAATGGTTGAATTTCCAAAAATATCGAAACACGTGTTTTTAAAATTCCAATCAAAAATCTAAATCCATCTGAAGTTTCGTATTTCTTGCTTCAAAATTGCCTTAATAGCAAAGTTTTATTTATTTTTTTTTTTTTTATAAAAACCCTTCATCCCTTGTATCAGCCCCTTAGGGTTGGAAATCGAAAAATCGCTGATGCTTACAGTGTAAGATAAACCACGTCTACAAATTTCTAGTTTCTATTGTCTGTAGATTCACTTTTCAGCGCCGTTTTCTGTCTTTTAGAAACGGATCGATAACGCGAAATTTCTGTCTTTCGCTTTGGCATATTTCTTGGTAGTTTTACTTTTCAAACTGCAATATGCACTTACTTTTATTTATTCGTACGCTTGTTGCAGAAAAACAACTGAAGAATGTGCACCACGTTTCGCTGTATATAACCTCTTTGTTGTTAAGGCCTATTCTGTCAAAAGTCATCGCTGGTCTTCAGTCAGAATTTTATATAAGCTGACGACTTTCAAATAGTATATATTCCACCCTCTTTTAGCTATCGACATGGAAATGCTATGGTGTGCAACGGGAGACTACAACACACAGAGATCGATCGTCTCCATTGTGTAGTTTTTACAGAACAGCAAAATATTGACAGCCTCACGTAGAATTTTATACAAGTCAGTAACTTACAACTCCCACATCTTCCACCCCCTTGTCGTTATCAACACTCTACCATCATAGTGCACAATAGGAGACTGATACCTACTGCCACATAAAAACACTATTCGTTTGCGATGTGTAGGTTTGGCTGCAGAGTGAAATATAGGCACAAACACCTCAATTTTTATATGTATTAAGATAAACAGGATTAAGTAGAGCAGAAGCAAGTAGGCCTATAGCATATGCACTTTCGGAAGGGGGGGATTAATTTAAAGATAAGCATGAAGAAAACTTCCTAATTTTATTTTTTATTTTTATTTATTTATTTATTATTTATTTTCATTATTTATTTATCATTATTTTTTTTTTTTTTTTTTGTAGAAACAAGTTGAATGATTCTATGCCTTTTCTGAAAACGGCATAATCACGCAAACATCAGGACATCCCACAATTCCACCAAATTTGTATCAACCCAGCCCTCCTTCCACTGTACTATGTGCACGACAACGCCTTTCCGTGCCATTCATTAAAATAAAGATGCCATACTTTCATTATCTCTTGGCGGGGCCAGGCACAGAGTAACCACGTGTTTGAGTGTTTGTGTGTACGTATTGCATACAAATCTACTGTTTTGTTCCAGTCTTTATGAAATTTTCAACACTTGACCTTCAAGCCAATAGCACGGTTGCCGTAAGTGTAAGGATCACGCGCAACTCATAGCTGAGATGCGCGAAAAACTGCTGTATCACGCGAAAATGTTGCATATTTCTTCCTAAACCACTTCACCGATTACAACCAAATTTGCAACACATATTCCTTACTTTGAGGTAACAATCGGAGATATAACGTCAAAACAATAGGAGTTTCAAACAAACTGCCACATAGTGTGATGAGAGTTTATTTATACACTGCATATGAATGAGAGTAATTAGCAACTTGCAACAAACTTTAAACTTTTCCACTGTTCATAGATTAAAACTACAGCATTCCGAATGATGATAAAATTTATAATTTCAACAATACAAATTGTACTCGCATGAAATTTTACAGACTATATACACAAATACAACCGAATGTACTATCGAAACTGTATCACAATACGACACGTAGTTCACGAGATATTATGACATAAACAGTAACGCTCATGGAAAGACGCCCCACCACACACCAGGTTTTAATCTATTAGTACTTAACTACTAATTGTATTAGCAACAGATTTTACAGACATACTGCACTTATACAAACCAATATATACCTGCAAATGTATACAATTATACAACACATGGCTCAATAAATATGAGATCATATATACTTTCGCTTCATGAACCACATTTTATTTTATTTATTATTAGCTTAAACCCGCGGCTCCGCTCGCGTGTTGGTTGATTATGATAGATAATGCGCGAAACGTCAAATCGATTTTTTTTAAAGAGATGTATTAAAAGAAATTTATTTTTTACTGCTATATTTATTTATTCTTATATTTCCTTACTCGTATGCTTATCCTTACAGAGAAAGAGCTGAAGACATTGTTGAACGCTTAGACCAAAGATATAGTCTGTGGCATCACGTTTCGCTGTATGTAACCTCCTTGCTATAGAGTCGCAAACGTCATCGCCGGCCTTCAGCCCGATTTTTTTTTTATTTTTTATTTTTTTTTAAATAATTTAACGACTTTCAACCACCATATATTCCACCTCCTTATAGCTATCGGCATGGAACTGCTATGGTGTACAACGGGAGACTTCGGACAACAATTACACACAGACCATTCGTTATCGTTCTGTAGTTTTCGCTGCAGAACGAAATATTAACACACACACGTAGAATTTTATATACACCGATAAGTTTCCATCCCAATATACTCCACCCTTTTATCATTATCAACCCTCAAGCAACAATGCAACCAATAGAACCATTTTCAAACAGTAAATATAATTTTCACGAGTAATTATTTTTCCGCATTTCGCGTTATATTCTTCAAATTACTAAATGTCTATCAGATCGCTATAAAACAGTGCCTAAAACCTACCTCGGGTATAAATTAGTAACCGTACAAATATTTAAGTCTCTGCGTCTTGACGTGCGGACCTGATAAGCGTACACCGAACAAATATTCACATTAATATATGTAGATAAATAGCTATCCGATCGCCATAAAACCGTGCCTAAAGCCTTCCCCGGGTAGTCATTAGTAACTGTACAAATGTTTAGCTCTTTATGTCTTGTGGTTCACACGTGATAAACGTACACCGAACAGACATTCACATTTATATATATAGATTTACAACCAAGACACGCTTGTATTTGAGTCAGCTTCCTGAAAGCTAACAGTGCTGTTGACAACTTTCACCTGCGAAGCGCACACGGCTGCAAAATTGAAATGTTCGTAAATTATAATTCAAATGTTCATAAATTATAGGACTTTAACACTTTGGTTATTAGTCCCTAGGTTTACAAACTACTTATACTAAGTTATTTTCTTCTTTTTTTGGTAGATCGATGCTTTGCGGTCTTTTTAGACGTTCGTTCTTGGTTGTTTGTTGTGTATTTGGCTCAGCTTTCTTATTACAGAGGGCGTTCAGTCCTCTGACCGAGCGCGACATCGCTCGGCCTCTCCACCGCGAAGGCGACAGACCTTTATAACGCTGCAAGGAAATGAATCCAACGAACACTCTTTTAGCTTCAGGAGATTTCAGTTCCTAGTGAGGCTTGCTTTCTCTATTAGTGTTAATAAATCACAGGGTAACGTATTACATACTACAGAGTGCATCTGACATCTCCATTTTTCTCACATGGACAACTTTATGTCACTTGCTCAGGGATGGGCTTACCAAAGAATTTATTCATGTTACATCCTGGAAAAGTAACAAGAAATGTTTTTTATGCTCAAGTTTTGAATTAAATGAATATATGAATTTTACATGTCATTTGTATTTGATCACTGCCTTTCTTTGTTCGGATACAGCAGTTATAATTTTGTACATTATGAAGACAGCCTTATTTCTTATATATTCTCCCATAAATATAACATATTTATAGAAAAAAAAGGAGATGAACAGAAAGAGAAGGGATAGGCTAGGAGAAGTTAAATAAACAAATATCGGGCAACGCCGGGATTTCAGGTAGTTATATATAAAGTAGGGCGTCGAGTGTTTGTACTGCATACAAATCTGCAGTTTCTTTTTAATCTTGAGAAATTTTAGACATTTGACCTCCAGACCAAGAGGAAGTACCAGTTACAACACATAGTTCTGGAGATATGACGTCACAAACTATGAAATACATGAAAACCACTCACTCACGTAAAAGATTTGTTTGTAAGTTAATGCATATAAAGTCTACAATTTTATTCTGACTTCATGGAATTTTGCACACTTGATCTTCAAAACAAGAGGAAATCACTAGCCGGCCGCGGTGGCCGAGCGGTCTGCGGCGTGCCAGTCACGGTCTGCACGGCCGCTGCTATCGGGGATTCGAATGCCCCTTCAGGCATGGATGTTTGTGCTGTCTTTAGTATAAGCTAGTTTCTAAGTTTAGGGACTGATGACCACGTAGTTAAGACCCGTAGGCTCTACAAACGAACGAATCGAGAAAATCACTGTCAAATTTCGTAAGGTGCATGGCGGAGAGTAACTTAAAAACGCGTCGACACCAGTTTAGTTTATTTCCGATATTTCCGTAATCTTGCTCCCTTTAACTTCCAAACAAGACGGACACTGCTGTCTGCACAAAATTTCTCAAGGTGCATTGCGGACGATACCGTCCAGTAATTTTCGGCAACGTTTCACAGATGGCCATGAAAATTCGTAGATACACTATGTTATCAAAAGTATCCGGAAACATGGCTAAAAATGACATCGGTAATGCTTACCGTCCAGTAATTTTCGGCAACGTTTCACAGATGGCCATGAAAATTCGTAGATACACTATGTTATCAAAAGTATCCGGAAACATGGCTAAAAATGACATCGGTAATGCTGGAATTCAGTATGGTGTTTGCTCTTCAACAGTTGGAAGCAAGAAGGTACTTAAAACATCAATGTAGGCTTGTGCTGTAACAGTGTCACGCTAAACAAGTGGGTTCAAGCTCTGACGCCCCCTGAATTTGGCAAGTAAACACACTAGCAGATGACGTTTACCGGCATTCAGCATATCCACACCGTGTCACTCTACCAATGTTTTTCTACTGTTCAATCGTCAAATGTTTACGCTACTTATCCCAAGCGAGGCGTCGTTTGGTATTGACCGGTGTGATGTGTGGCCTATGAGCAGCCACTCGACCATGAAATCCCGTAATCCGTTAGTCTGACCTCTCCGTCGGCTCCTTTTCTCTTGCAATATTATTATTATATAAAAATACCCTTTGATGTGAGCTTAAAACTTTTGTAGTGTCATTTTATAACAAGTAGATTATGTTATCTTTTAGTGACGCTATAATAGGCTTTCCAAAGAAAGCAAGCGTATATATGTCTGAAAATTGCGAAACCATCAGTTTAATAAATCATGTATTCATTTGTACAAGTGCTGTATGTCTGCAAAATCTGTTGCGAATACAGTTAGTAGGACATAACCAATAGATTAAAACCTGATGCGCAATGGGGCGTTTTCCCATTTTAAGTCCTCATTTCTCATGAACTACGTGTCGTACTGTCATGTAATTTCGAAGGTATATTAAGTTGTATGTGTGTATATTGTCTGTAAATGTTCTGCGAATAACGTTAACAGTGTAGAAATTATAAAATTTAACATTATATCGAATGCCATAATTTTACGGCATGGAAAGTGGGAAAGGAGTAAGCGATAAACTTTTTTCCTTCCATCATTCTGCTGTGGTTGTCAGCGAGAAAAAGTGTCATAAATGCTTGATATTATGTTTAAAGGTTTTGAAAGTCAGTAAGTACATTCATTATAATATAGACCTTAGCTTATGAATAGTCCCGTCGCACGCTGTGGCAGTTTTTGTGATTCAATGTTTATGACGAAGTATCTCTTGAACTGTGTATCGTAGGTGGTTATAACCCCCAAAGTGATTCTTGACTGACAGTAAGGACCAAAGGTACCACGCATTTGTTGAAATCGCTCCAGTAGTTTAGAAGAAGATGTGAAACATGCACACACACACACACACACACACACACACACACACACACACATACAGACACACACATCCATTTTTATTATTGTAAGCTGTAAGACATATGCAGGGGCAGATATAGACTCTGACCATAACTTTTTGATTATGAACTGCAGATTAAAACTTAAGAGACTGCAGAAAAGTAGAAAGGTTAGGAGATGGAACCTGGACAAATTGAAGGAACCAGAAGTGGTTGAGAGTTTCAGAGGTAGCATTAGGCAAGTATTGGCTGAAACGGGGGAAAGTAATACGCTAGAAGAAGATTGGGTAGCGGGTAGCTCTGAGAGAAAGGGTAGTGAAGTCAGCAGAGGACCATATAGGCAGAAGGACAAGGCCTAATAGAAATCCCTGGATAACACAGGATATACTGAATTTAATTGATGAGAGGAGAAAATATAAAAATTCAGCAAGTGAAACAGGAAAAAGGGAGTACAAACGTCTGAAAAATGAGATTGACAGGAAGTGCAGACTGGCTAAGCGGCAGTGGCTAGAGGACAAATGCAGAACCGTAGAAGAATACGCGCGTCCACACGTCTCCAGGGTCACACGAAGTCTACTGGCCGAGTTCAAGTGGGAGCAGCTTGAACATTCATCCTATAGCCAGGACATGTCGCCCTGTGACTTGCATCTTATTGGTCCACTAAAACACATCTCCACGATAACGCGCGTCCACACGTCTCCAGGGTCACACGAAGTCTACTGGCCGAGTTCAAGTGGGAGCAGCTTGAACATTCATCCTATAGCCAGGACATGTCGCCCTGTGACTTGCATCTTATTGGTCCACTAAAACACATCTCCACGATAACGCGCGTCCACACGTCTCCAGGGTCACACGAAGTCTACTGGCCGAGTTCAAGTGGGAGCAGCAATTTTTCACATTATATGCAAGATGTAAGAGACAGGGGAGATACCCTCCGACTTCAAGAAGAATATTGTAATGCCAATTCCAAGGAAAGCTAGTGCAGACAAGTGTGGAAATTACAGAGAACTATCAGTTTAATAAATCATGGTTGCAAAATACTAACACGAATTATTTACAGTCGAATGGAAAAACTTGCCGAATCTGACCTCAGGGAAGATCAGTTTGGATTTAGGAGAGGCAATACTCACATTACGACTTATCTTAGAAGATAGACTAGGAAAAGGAAACCTACGTTTTTAGCGTTTGTCGATTTGAAAAAAAGCTTTTGACAATGTCGACTGGAATACACTCTTCCAAATTCTGAAGGTATCAGGGGTAACATATAGGGAGCGAAGAGTTATATTCAACCTATACAAAAACCAGACAGCGCTTATTAGAGTCGAAAGACATGAAAGGGACACAGAGGTTGGGAAGGGAGTAAGACAGGGTTGTAGCATCTCCCCAATGATGTTCAATCTGTACACTGAGCCAGCAGTGAAGGAATGAAAGGCGAAATTTGGAGAGGGCATTAAAGTACAGGGAGAAGAAATAAAAACATTGCGGTTTGCCGATGACATAGTAATTTTGTCAGAGACTGCAAAGGATCTGGAAGAGCTGAATGGAATGGACAGTGTCTTGAAAGAAAGACATAAGATGAACATTAACAAAAGTAAAACGACGGTAATGGAATAGAATGTCAGAAAATGAGGCGAAGCTGAAGGAATTAGATTAGGTAATGGGGCAATAAAAGTAGTAGATGAATTTTGTTATTTGGGTAGCAAAATAACTTCTGATGATCGAAGTAGAGAAGATATAAAATGCAGTGGGGCTATGAGGAGAAAAGCGTTTCTACAGAAGCGAAACTTGCTAACATCCATTTAAATTAATGTATTTAAATGTTAGGAAGTCCTTTCTGAAAGCATTTGCCTGGAGTGTAGCATTGTATGGGAGTGAAACGTGGACGATTCAAATGTTCAAATGTTTGTTAAGCTTATGGGACTTAACTATGGGGTCATCAGTCCCTAAACTTACAAACTACTTATCAACTACCTTATACTAAAGACGGCACAAATATCCATGCCCGAGGGGGGATTCGAACCCCCGACCGTAGTGGCCTTGCAGACTGTGACTGGAGCGCCTCAGTCTCCTCGGCCACCGCGGCCGGCCGTGGACGATTAGGAGTTCAGATAAAAAGATGATAGAAGCTTTTGAAAAGGAGTTTCTGGCATATCCTGACTAAGAAAAGGGACATATTGGTTGGACACATTCTGAGACATCAAGGAATTGTCAACTTAGCATTAGAAGGAAGTGTGTGGGGTAAAATTCGTAGGGGGAGACCGAGGGACGAATACAGTAAGCACATTCAAAAAGATGTAGGTTGCCGAACGTATTCTCAAATGAGACTTGCAGAGGACAGGGTAGCGTGGAGAGCTGCATCAAGCCAGTCTGCGGACTGAAGACTACAACAACAATGTTGTTGTTGTTGTTGTGGTCTTCAGTCCGGAGACTGGTTTGATGCAGCTCTCCACAATACCCTATCCTGTGCAAGCCTCTTCATCTCCACATAAGAACGGCAACCTACATCTGTCTGAATCTGCTTACTGTATCCATCTCTCGGTCTTCCTCTGCGGTTTTTACCCCACACACTTCCCTCCAACGCTAAATTCACAATTCCTTGATGTCTAAGAATGTGTCCTACCAATCTATCCCTTCTTTTAGTCAAGGTATGCCAGAAATTCCTTTTCTCCCCAATTCTGTTCAGTACCTCCTCATTAGTTACGCGATCCACCCACCTAATCTTCAGCATTCTTCTGTAGCACCATATTTCAAAAGCCTCAATCCTCTTCCTGTCCGCACTGTTTATCGTCCATGTCTCACTTCCATACAAGGCAACACTCCATACAAATGCCTTCAGAAAGGACTTCCTTAGGCTTAAATCAATTTTCGATGTTAACAAATTTCTCTTTTTCAAAAACGCTTTTCTACCCATTGCCATTCTGCATTTTATATCCTCTGTACTGCGACCATCATTTGTTATTTTACTGCCCAAGTAACAAAACTCATCTACCTCCTTTATTGCTTCGTTTCCCAATATAATTCCTTCAGCATCACCTGATTTTCTTACAATGCACTCCATTACCCTAGTTTTGCTCTTGTTAATGTTCATCTTATATGCACCTTTCAGCACACTGTCCATTCCGTTCAATTGCTCTTCCAGGTCCTTTGCTGTCTCTGACAGAATTACTATGTCGTCGGCAAAACGCAGTGTTTTTAATTCTTCACCCTGAACTTTAATTCCTTCTCCAAATTTCTCCTTGCTTTCCTTTATAGCTTGCTCAATGTACAAATTGAATAACATTGGAGAAAGGCTACAACCCTGTCTTACTCCCTTTCCAACCACTGCATCCCTTTCATGCCCTTCAACTCTGACAACCGCTGTCTGGTCTTTGTACAATTTGTAAATAACCTTACACTCCCTATATTTTACTCCTGCTTGCTTCAGAACTTGAAAGAGTTTATTCCAATCAACATTGTCAAAAGCCTTCTCCAAATCTACAAAAGCTAGAAATGTAGGTTTGCCCTTTCTTAATCTATCTTCTAGGATAAGCCGTAAAGTGAGTATTGCCTCCCGTGTTCCTACCTTTCTCCTGAACCCAAACTGATCTTCCCCGAGGTCGGCTTCTACCAGCTTTTCCATCCTTCTGTAAATAATTCGTGTTAATATTTTGCAACCATGACTTATTAAACTGATGGTTCTATAGTTTTCACACCTGTCTGCACCTGCTTTCTTTGGAATGGGGATTATAACATTTTTCTTAAAGTCTGAGGGTACTTCACCTGTCTCATACATATTACACACCAGGTGAAACAATTTTGTCATGACTGGTTCTCCCAGAGACTTTAGTAGCTCTGACGGAATATCATCTACTCCAGGGGCCTTGTTTCGACTTAGGTCTTTCAGAGCTCTGTCAAATTCTTCTCTCAGTACAGTATCTCCTATTCCATCTTCATCTACATCCTCTTCCCTTCCTACAACATCGTCTCTAAGTTCATTTCCTTTGTAGAGCCCCTCTATATACTCTTTCCACCTTTCATCTTTCCCTTCTTTGCTGAGAACTGGTTTTCCATCAGTGTCCTTGATATTCATAGAGCTGTTTTTCTTGTCTCCAAATGTTTCTTTTATTTTCCTGTAGGCTGTATCTATTTTTCCCCTATTTATAAATTCTTCTACATCCTTGCATTTGCCTTCTAGCCACTCCTGCTTAGCCATTTTGCACTTCCTGTCAATCTCATTTCTTAGTCGTCTGTACTCCATTTTACCTGTTTCATTTACTGCATTTTTATATTTTCTCCTTTCATCGATTAAATTTAGTATCTCCTGAGATATCCAAGGATTTTTTGTAGGTCTTGCCTTCCTACCTATTTTGTCCTCTGCTGCCTTCACTATTTCATCTCTCAATGCTACCCATTCCTCTTCTACAGTTTTATTTTCCCCCGTTTCTGTCAATTGTTGCCTAAAGCTCCCTCTGAATTTTTTAAGAACTTCAGGTTCCTTTAATTTCTCCAGGTCCCATATCCTTATTTTTCTACCTTTTTGTAGTTTCTTCAGTTTCAGCCTACAGTTCATAACCAACAAGTTATGGTCAGAGTCTATATCTGCCCCTGGGTAAGTCTTACACTGTAGAACCTGGTTCCGAAATCTATGTCTTGCCATTATAAAATCTATCTGGTATCTCCCAGTGTCTCCTGGTCTCTTCCACGTGTACAACCTTGTTTTGTGATTCTTGAACCATGTGTTTGCTATAACTAAATTATGTTCTGTGCAAAATTCTAAAAGGCGGCTTCCTCTTCCATTCCTTTTTCCCAGACCATATTCACCTACTATCTTCCCCTCCCTTCCTTGTCCTATTACTGAATTCCAGTCTCCCATAACAATTAAGTTTTCCTCTCCCTTAATTGTCTGAATAATTTTCTTTAGCTCCTCATACATTTCTTCGATTTCCTCGTCATCGGCAGAGCTAGTTGGCATATAAACCTGTACTACTGTTGTCGGTGTTGGCTTCGTATCTATCTTGACAATGATAATGCGATCACTGTGCTGGTCATAGTAGTTTACCCGCATTCCTATTTTCTTATTCATTATCAATTCTACTCCTGTGATACCCCCAATTGATTTTGTATTTATAATCCTGTACTCGCCTGACCAGAAATCCTGTTCATCCTGCCACCGAACTTCACTAATTCCCACTATATCTAACTTCAACCTATCCATCTCCCTTTTTAAATTTTCTAATTTTCCTATCCGATTAAGGGATCTAACATTCCACGCTCCGATCCGTAGAATGCCAGTATTGTCTTTCCTGATGATCACATCCTCCTGAGTAGTCCCCGCCCGGAGATCCGAATGGGGGACTATTTTACCTCCGGAATATTTTACCCGAGAGGATGCCATCATCATATGTTCATACAGTAGAGCTGCATGTCCTCGGGAAAAATAACGGCTGTAGTTTCCCCTTGCTTTCAGCCGTTCGCAGTAACTGTGTGGCAAAGCCACATTAGCTGATGTTACAAGGCCAGCTCAGTCAATCATCCAGACTGTTGCCCCTGTAACTACTGAAAAGGCTGCTGCCCCTCTTCAGGAACCACACGTTTGTCTGGCCTCTCCACAGATACCCCTCCGCTGTGGTTGCACCTACGGTACGGCTATCTGTATCGTTGAGGCACGCAAGCCACCCCACCTCGGCAATGTCTGTGGTTCATGGGAGTGGACAACAACAATATAGACTAAAAGAATGGAACCAAAAATATCAACTATATATCCTGTGGGAAATCTACGAAAGACACAATGAAGCAAAATTTGAAGCAATAAAATGGATTGACGTGATAGAACAAGACGTAAAGGATCAGGAGTAACACAATTTGTTACAGAAGACATATATATTTTGGCAGAAAATTCATGTCGCTGTAGCGAGTCTGGCAGAGAAACTAAAGACTAACGGTTCAACATTGGCTCACGAGTGAATAACTGTGCTTTATGTGAGATTGAAAGAAATTGTGCACAGATATAAACTGAAAAGAATTCTGAAAATACCCATCACATTACGTGGTCCAGTAGAGCCCAAACACGAATAAAAGTAAAATTAACTTTAGAATTACTACTTGCATATGATTGTGAATTACCATTTGAATGAGTACATTCTACGTACATCTGTTTCATCAAGTCATCAAATTACGTTTTAAGTATTATTATTACCACATGGTTCAGAGTTTTATTTGTTTGTTCTCTTCCGCTGTTGTTTGTTACGCATTAACTATAGGGTTTCGCCACAGTATTGTCAATGGATAATATTTGTTTTACCTGTTCGACTAAACATTTGTTGATATACTCGTCTCATTAAAGATTTACCTAACTGACAAAGGAACAAGATTGTTCTTAAAGTCTGCATTTGACATAACATTACTTATAATGTAACAAGACTTTTATTTCATGCTAGATTTTGACTACTACGGCGCGCTAGGTAACAGTCTAAGTTTCCTGCGTTCATATTTAGCACATGCAGATATGCCAATGTTCTCATTCTCTTCCATCAAGTAGGAGAGAAACGAAGGTTAGAATGCTGATCTTTATTGAGATTCGACTGTTATAGAGAAATTAGTAATGTGCGGTGGTTTTGATATACAGGGTGGCACAAAAGTAAGACAACCCCTCAACAATAGGGCGGGACGAAAAAAGTGAATTTTTGAGTATCGAGTTGTAATAGGGTTCGAAAGTTGCGTATTTCTGTGCTGACTAACGAAAAAATAATTTAAAAAATCTAACTTCTATAAAAAAAATAAAAAAAACGATTAATTTATAGAATTTCTGAAAGGTCATATAAAAATATATCTTTCAGTATCACGAACTAATAAGACTCAAAAACTGCGTATCCATGTATAGTTTAACATAAAAATATTTTTTTTAAGTCCTAGCGTATGTAATCAGTTCGCGCTAAAGGCCTTAACAATCGAAATATGACAACATTTCTAAATGTTCAAAATGTTACGGAAATTTACTAATATCTCGTATTTATACGAATGTTTTAAATATGTTAGGTTTTATTTGTTGTGATTTGATTATTTAAAGAGATAACATAGTAACTTTGCAGCTCTTCGACCATTTCACCAGCAAATTTGGTTAAATGCCCCAGAACTCACCACGAGAAGGTGGCTGTAATTAGAGTTCCACCCACACCCTACCCAACCAACCGCCCAAGGAGGTCATACTATTTATATATTCATATTTACAATATATACATTTATTTACATTTTTATTCCTTTATTTACATACTAGTCAAATATGTAATTGACTTGAATTCTGATTTGTGTCCAAATTTTGGCATTATAGATCTTGACAGCAGAGTCGTCCTAATGAATCCATCTCTGCTATCTTGCCCACATACTTTTTCTGCCGACTCTGTTACTAATTTTACACATCTTTCTACAGCTTCAATCTTAATAGATTGAAGCAAAGATCAACAATACCTCCTGGATATTGTCAAAACTATTCAAAGTGGAAAATGTACTCCAGATCTGGCTAATCGTGATCCTGGTCCTCTTAGTCACTCCCGTTGGTTGACATGTGCGAATAGAGTATTGCGCTTGTATATTTCTGAAGTAAATCGCACAAATGAACTCACGATTTTAGTTGACTATATTCTAAAGACATATGCGCCAGTCTGGTTCGATATTAAGAGATACGCCTCAGTAAAGTATGGTCCAAAGCATGTTTTAAGGTTTATTAAAACTTCCAGATATCTTCCAGAGAACATAAAAAAGCAAATTGATCCGGTGATTCAACGAAACTCGTTTTTCTGTCATCCAGAAAACGTGTTATTGGCTATGATAGTAGACGAGAAATCACATATTAGAGAGCTGGGTTTTAGAAGAGTCCTAAAGGCAAAAAATATGAAAACTAACCGCAAAGCTGCAGTAAGAACGTTTACTACACAAAAACTAGATTTTGAGGCTACTGACTACGGTGAGCTTATAAATTGGTCAAAATGTAAGCTATCACCTCACCCAGTGATGCAGAAATTGACGACAGAATCCATTTATACATATTTGATGAATAAGACTTTGCCAGAATTTGAATTTCTGAACTTTCCGAGCCACACTCAGGCTGTAGAAAGATGTGTAAAATTAGTAAAAGAGGCTGCAGAAAAAGTATGTGGGCAAGACAGCAGAGATGGATACATTAGGACGACTCTGCTGTCAAGATCAATAATGCCAAAATTTGGACACAAATCAGAATTCAAGCCAACTACATCTTTGACTAGTATGTAAATAAAGGTATAAAAATATAAATAAATGTATATAATGTAAATATGAATATATAATTAGTATGGTTTGTTGGTTGGGTAGGGTGTGGGTGGAACTCTAATTGCAGCCACCTCCTCGTGGTGAGTTCTGGGTCATTTAACCAAATTTTCTGGTGAAATGGGCGAAGAACTGCAAAGTTACAATGTTTTTTTTCGTTTTGTTTAGTTTGCATATTTGGTTCCAGAAAGCACAAATCGTTGTTCTTCATTCTCCTTGATATCTTACACGATAATGATTTAAATGAAAAGAGATTGTCAATAATTTAAATCTTATATATTAAAATAATCTACGAAAACTACTGTCGGTCGGCCAGAGCAAACTGCCCGGCCGATTTCCTTCATTTTTGCTTTAAACAAAAAGTATTCATTCGCAGATTTGTCATCAAATATAAGAATCAAGCCTCTCCATCCTTTATTTTTATTCAAACGCGAAATCCTGTCCTTGCATTGAATATTTTAATCGATTTGTTTTACGATATCTTCGGTTCTAATTAAGATACGCGGTTCTTTTTAACCTAACAACATTCAGCGGAACAATCTCTTTCATTTGCGCTTTGAAACACTTGCGTTGATTGATTCGGAAGAAAGCTATGCTTGAACATTCAACTTTACTTTCACTTTTTCCGAACTTTTTTGAAAAGTAAAGTTAGTCGGTCAGGCCGTTCTATCCAACCAAATTCCTTCATTTTTGCTTTAAACGAAATGTATTCATTTGCAGATTTGTCATCAAGTATCAGAATTAACTTAAGTCTCTCCATCCTTTATTTTTATTCAAATGCGGTTCAAATGTTTGTAGAGCTTAAGGGACTTAACTGCGGGGTCACCAGTCCCAGCCGCGGTAGCCGAACGGTCTAAGGCGCCTCACTGCGGAGCGTGCGTTTGCTCGCCGTCGGAGGTTCGAGTCCTCCATGGGGCATGGATGTGTATGTTTCTCCTTAGGTTAGTTTACTTAGTTCAAGTAGTTTGTAAGCTACAGAATGATGACCACGCAGTTTGGTACGATAGATTTACAAACATTTGACTTTTTTTTCATCAGTCAGAAAACTTACAAACTATCTTATACTAAACACGGCACAAACATCCATGAGCGAGGGGGATTCGAACCTCCCACGGGGAACGGCCTCGTGCATCGTAGCATAGCGCCTCAATGCGCTCGGCCGCTCCACCGCGGCTCAAATACGGTATCCTTCTGTTCTTGCATTGAATATTTTAATCGGTTTGTTTTACATCTTCAATTCTAATTAAGGTAGGGAGTTATTTTTGACCTAACAACACTCAGCGGATCAAGCTCTTTCATTTTTGCTTTTAAACTCTTAATAATGATGTTATTGAGGGGGTATGTATCGCGTTGGACCATTGGTAGTCAGTCCGTCGACACCCGTGGTGGCAAATTTGTTTGTATAGCGCTGCTAGCAAAATGCACTAGAACTTGGTGGTTCAAAGCCGTGCCCACGGCGAAGATAAACCAGGAGACTCTTTTTAATCTACTGAATTCCATCCAAGTAAAAAAGTGAGTTACAGCGGAAATCTAAAATTCACTTTTTCATGTTTTAGTTCGTCTTGAAGGTGCAGTTTGCAGGATGACAATGCGTACGGATTTTAATTTACGTGCAGTCATCTGTCACCAACCTTTCCAGACGATTAATATTCTCAGAACTTTATTTTACGGACCAGTTATCATTGCTGAAGAGACAAGTCTGCAGAATCAGCTGCTATATATAAAGAGATATTTTATAGCTAACGGGTGTCCGCCTTAGTCGAAACCTGAGGTGCTATGAATAAAACCTAATGCAGCACAAGATTATTTTTTAGCCTTTACCGAAGGCATCAGCTATTTTCCGCTAAAGATGACCTGATGATAATAGGCGTCGAGAACTGCCCGTCAACTTTATGTTAATTTTTACAGGTTATTGATATTTTCATTCATTTGAGTTCCACGGGGAGGCCAAGCCAGTGAATCCTCTGAGTTTCTAAAGTGCTTGTGGGTGGCAGCGCAGGGCGCCGAGTCCATGTGAAACATGGGATGGGCCTTCTTGGAAGGCAGCCATCTATTACACAGCGAGCGGGCCGGTCGGTGACGGTCAGCGAACCCCGTTGCGTCGGTAACTGCAGCAGAAAGCAAACGTTAAATCCTGCGAAAATCCCCCCACTCCTAAGTGCGGGCTAGCTCGCTCGTCCCGCTCAGCGCCCTGGTCCATCACCCCAACACCTCATCACGTGACGTCCACACTCGCTACGTTTGAAATCGCCGTATTTATTTCACTATTTGGTTTGTTTCCTAATTTAACTGCCTTCAATTGCGCTTCCTACACCGTTTCTGAGCAACAACTGAATGCAACGTTATCATAAACACGTTATTAGATATAAATCAATGTCTTCCAATATAGGTAGACTTAGAAATCCCTTTCCTAGCAATATCAGCTTGGTCCTGTGGATAAAAGCTTGTGAGTTAGGAGCTAAGGATTGGTGAATCAAATCTTGTGAGGTGCTTACTTTTTTTCTCTCCTTTTGTTTTCATTTGTAATGCGTTCTAATACTTTTTGTTAATGAAATAGCAGTATTTTCCGCAATATTTTGTTAATTACATTATAAGGTGAAATGTGGTGTATATATATATTTTTGATTGAAAAATGAGAATAAAATGGTTCGTTAATGATTTTGGCTCGAAACGCACTGGTAAAAGTTCGTAATAGTTAGTCAGATCTACACATACAACATACAGTTTACTTTCCTGATTTAGGCCCTGTTACTATTAATCAAATTAATTGGCTTGTTAATTAACCGAATGAATATGATTGCTAATTAGTCTTTGCACAGCTGATCATTTCACAGATTATTGTACTTACCACCCTATCTTATTATAAAATATCCAGAAGATGTATATGCTGCTAACAGGAACAGCTGTAACCCTCTTGCAAAAATAAAAAAAATCTGTATGCCTCTTTTTTGTCTAATATAAAAATGCAATTATGATTTTTCTTTTGAAAATGCCTGATTCTTTTGTCTTTGCTGTGGGTTTTGTTATACTGAAACAAGAGCTGTGCACAAGTACATTTACGTAATCAGATAAATTAAATTATTGACGTTAACTATTTTAAAACATTGTCTGTTTAAGATTCTTACTAATTTTCTCTCTCACTATTGTCAAAAATGGCTAACTGTTTAATTGTTAATATGATATTGTTCAGTATTGTTTCATCAAAATTCTAACTATAATCACTGATCTCTATTTCTAGTGCACATAATATTTAATTTTCTCAGTTCAAACTCAATCGTTATTGAATGAATGAAGGTGATATATCTTCTTCAGTTAAAATTTCGCTCTCTATCAAATTTTCTAATGACTTTTCAATTATTATTGCAAATTATTTCTTATAAGGTCTGTTAAGTATTAACAGAAAAAGTCTTTGTTAACTTTTAATTCACACTTATATTTTAACATAAAAGTTACAAAATAGTACTCATCTGTAGCATTCGTTTCTTCACATAAGAATCCCTCAGCAATGACATATACATGCATACAGTGGTCCAGTTGATAATGATGATGCTGCGAGGCAAAACTTATTTTCACACGAGTTCATTAAATGTTCATTTAAGTGAGTGGGTCAGTTCCGCGACGGAGACTCGTTCTGTAGTTCCCTTTTAATAAGCCCGACGCGATTGCATACGAATGACGCGATCACAGAGTCTGACACTTGCAGACATTGTTTCGATAAATGGCACTCCCGCACTTTTCAAAATAAAGTTTCACTGTGAACACTTCTTTTTCCAATATATATGAATAAACGTTCCGTGGTTTTCGTACGGGCGATTGCACACGACGAACCGAACTCAGGGTACACAAGCGGACAGCGTCCACACGCCTCGAGACCCGCACTCAGACTCCGTCCCTCACCGATTGCTTCAGCATCAACAATATAGTGGCGCAGTAGAGCGCGCTGCTTACATTCATACATAATATCTTTGACAGCGTAGTTTACATATGTACAACCAAAATATTCATTTAACATTGCAAATTAAACAGATAACATATATGAAGTGAAAAAGTAAACAATTACCTAAAATATTAGTTCACAAAAATATGCAAAAAATTTCCAAGTATAATACGATTACATATCTCTGTAATCAACCCGCAGATGGAAGGTCACCATCTGTGACCTTACAACATATGACAGCGTGCCTTCTCTCAGTAGTGATTTTCATCCATTTAGTGATTTTTTTTTCGTATTTCTAACAAATGTTATGACTTCTTATTCCTGTAACGTTTGTACGTTCTACTATGTTCGATGTCGTTTGCAAATAAGAGCTGCCAGTTCCCAAAGATCCTTCTTCCCGCTATCTCTCTTGATACAAATCAGTTGCTTCTTTGCTTCCTGCAGGTATGCCTGGAAGGAAGAAAATTTTCCTTTCGTTTTTCTCAATATGTTGTTATTGTTATTTTGAGGGGACTAAACAGCTAGGTCATCAGTCTATCCCTCAATATAAATGTTCGTACAGCATATTCTGCAGTTCCAGGAAAACCTCTTCTACTTTTTAGAAGATCGGCAATAAATTGCCCTATTCACTACCCTAGAACAGCTTCGATATATCTAACTCACGGTCAAGTTCTAAAGAAGAACTAAGTTTAACTAAAGAATATGTCAGTTTTCTGAAGGACGAGAGATTAGTATGTTTACATACATCGAAAAGGTATTGTGCTTTTGCCGCTGTTTTTCAACATATTCAGACGGACAGTATCAGAAGAATCAATTGGTATTTATTTTGTTACAGAAATCATGTTGTCAAGATTGTTTGGTTGTATTATAAACACTTACAACTAAGAAATATAGCAACTCCAAAAGAAATGTAGACCTAAATTGCATCTGTCTAACTAATAAATAATACGAAAAATGTTGATATATTACAGCTTATGGTGAAAATACACACTACTAAAACCAATAGCTGCCTCGGCCTAGCAATGTTTATACCACTAAGAAAAGTTAAGTAGATTCTTTGTATTGTAAAATTTCCCTTTAGGTTGGAAGAATGAGGATTTCAGATAAGGAATTGTCTTTAAGAAATAGAACTATAGAAAACGCTATTCACTTGTAACAAAAAACAGTAGTTGTATCTTCCTCATATAAATACCATTAGGCAATCTGTTTTAGATTATAGATTATTCTATTTCGTTAACACAAAGTATCTGTAAAAAATGTCATACTTGAAAACTGAAATTGTGCATTACAAACTGTTGTGTTTTCTGTAACTTCAACGTTCAGAGTTCCTTGTGGTTTAGATGAACCAGTGCCACCTAGATGGCGCCTTGCCGCTGAGGGGCGGAGCTAGAGTCCGGTGGGCGGTGACTGAGTGGATGATTTTTGCAGGATTTAAGGCCATGTGCAGCCGAACCCTCGGGCCAGGAAAGCATGACGCCGCTGTGGCGCGCACCAAGGGGCGTCGAAATTTGCGTCGTGATCGCCCTGGGAACGGCAGAGCCACACCAAGACGTAACGCGCAAACGGCTAGGTGGGGCGTGTTGCGCGGGAACGGTCGTCATTGGACTGCACTGAGCAGGAGGACAATTTTCCGAAGCCGTGTCCGCGCATTGGAGGAAAATTGGCGCCTAGAGAGCGATTGGCTCTTGCTTTCTACTGAGGGGGTAGCCTCGTGTTTTGCGAACAGAGTGCGAGCAGCGCTGCAGAAGGGATTTCGTCTTAGGCAGCCGACAAGTAAAGTAGGCTCGATTTAGGTGTTTTCTTGTATGAGTTTTGACTTCTTCTTACGACGCTAACAAATGTGGTTGGCTTAACTAAGGTGCTTACTTGTGTATGTTTTGAGACCGGTTATTTTTCCACTTATTGCGCTTTGTAGACTTGGAATTTCCGATTCCCTTTTCAGACACCGTCTGAAACTTGTGTCTGTCGACCAGAGTATCATAGAGGTGTGAGTAGGCTCAACCAGTTTGAATCAGCAGCACCGACGCGCTGATAACGTTATTCTTAGCTCTGGTGGCATCTACGCACTCGACAATCTTGTGTCTAGTACACACAGTCTGAGTTGGCGAGATATAGCCGAGCTTATAGTTTCGTTACGATTCTTCCTTTTAACGGTTTTCTTAAACATCGTTTTGTGTGGAAAGCGCTCGTAATTATAATATACTTCCTTGGTTATTTGGCGCTGTTCGATACTAAAGTTATAGTAGGAACTTGCCATTCATTTATTGGTGTCATTTGTGTATTCATCCAAGTACTGTAATCTGAAATTGTTTGACATTTGTTCTCAGAACTATTCCTATTTTCGTCAATTAATGGATCTTACCCTAATACTGTTTTGTGAAGTTAATTAAGTATATTTTTAACTTAACCTGGGTCTGATTCATTAGTTAGATTCCCTATTTTCATTATATTTTGGTGGGTATTTGTTTATGAAGAGGACAGCTCTATTTTAGGGCACATTTCAGTAATTGTTAGGAGGGTCTGCCAATCCACCCTGTTTCTTGTGCTTTCCATTTCCCACATATCTGCACCTCGCAAATCACATAAAACTCGACCATCGACGATCCTAACTTCACAATTTGGCGACCCTGCAACCGGATTTACATTGTTCTGTCTCTTCTGAAACGCGGTTAGATTCGTTGTCTGCTTCTGCGGAAGCCATTAGTCATTAGATTAGGATTAGAAATAGTGTTAGGATAGAGAATATTTTGTGCGTGCCCTCGACTAATCAATGATTTATTTCAGCTCTTTGTGATTTCGTATCACTTTGCTGTTGATTCACGACGTTGTATTCGGCGTTGAATTATATTTTTTCACGTGTCAAAATTTTGGAGGGTATTTGTTTGACAAGAATCCAGCTCTCTTTTAGGGCACAACCCTCGTAACTTTACAGATACTTTGGAAAACTGGGGTTTTCAAGATGGGCTGTGTGTGTTACTTTTCGTACAAGTGACAGGCGACTCGTAGAGTCTATGAAAGATTCACGGAGCTCCGAAGATGCATCCAACTCTCACATCAAGGAAATCAGCTGTGGCAGAGCTTTTTATTGCTCGTTCTACGCTGTATAAAAATGTCGAAGTTCTAGTGACGACTTAATCGTTTTAGGTCTCGGCGGGGAATGAAGTAGCTGCAATTCATCCACTTGTTAAAATTCATTCGTCGATGAATCAAATTAACTGAATGTGGGAATAAGTATGGAAAAATCATGGAATCCAGCATATCCTACAATATAAAATACAATATTTGGTGTCCTAGAATTTTTGTTGCTACTGGTCCATCTGACAGTTTACAGGGGCAAAACAAATGAGTTTTAAATATTTCTCGCAATTTTATTCAGAATTTAAAATTTTGAAATATGTCTTAATCAACTCATTAAGAGGTAAAATCTTTAGTTAAGTTTAACAGTATTACAGTTAGCACTGTGTGTTTCTCCTGAAGCTGACAGTGCTGAAATATTTCAAATTTGTTCATTCATTTCTCAAAAATGAGAATACTTAACAACGTGCAAGTATCTTCACATATAATTAAAAACTTTTGTGAAACTTTTTCTCGCTGGTACCCCCGCCAAATAAAAATGAAACAAAGAAAGAGTATCGCTTTGTACGGCACGTAATTCAGGAGAAATGTTCAAATGTTTTTAAGGCTTATGGGACTTAACTGCGTGGTCATCAGTCCCTAAACTTAGAAACTACTTATGAAAACCTTATACTAAAGACGACACAAACATCCATGCCCGAGAGGGGATTCGAGCCCCCGACTGCGGACGGCCGCGCTCACCGCAACACGGCGTCCCAGTACGCGCGGCTAATCCACCGCGGCAATTCAGGAGACTTGACGTGGTATTCAGTTAGACGCGCCAATAACTAACTTCTGGTTACATTGGCGTATAATACAACTTCAACACTGGGCATAACGTTTTAATTTTTTTTTACTTCTTTACTACTAATACTATTCGAAACATATTTCCAGTACATCGCATGTTGTAACACCGACGCCGCCCCACAGAAGAATGGATGTCTCTGACCATTGAAGGTGGCAAGCATCCTGGTGGATTCTCGGGGCTTGCTTAGAAACAGACGCTGTGCAATACGACTGGCACATAATAAGGAGCGAGTGTGAATACGGGGACAGAGTGTTCACAAGATTGTTCAAATGGAAGTGTGCAAAATTTAAGCGAAGACCACGCCGTTACTTAGGGGACATCCAAGTACGATAGTAGCGTTACGAATTGACTGGTGGATGCGCGGGAATGTTCAAATGTTTGTAAAGCTACGGGACCAAACTGCAGTGGTCACCAGACCCTAGACTTTAGTTAAACTAAATTATGCTAAGGAAAACATACATACCCATGCCCGAGGGAGGACTCGAACTTCCGACGGGGAGCAGCAGTCGCGCTCTCCGCAGTAAGACGTCTCAGAGAGCACGGCTGCGTGGGAATGTCCCGCATCGCTGCTAAAAAGTATTCCTTTAAAAAAGTAAGAAATTTTCTGATAATTCGTGGACTCCGCAAGCACGGAGAGGGGAAAACACTAAACGACCTGCAATTTGATAGGTAGGAAGAAGGAAGCTGAAAAATGAGAGGACAGAGACACAGGACCCTACAGGCATCACGCATAGACAGCCGGTACAGACGCCTAGCGATTCTGGAAAGATGTGGACCATATTGATTGCTAACGAGAAGAGTCTCGACAGTGAGAGACGCCGGCTCACGAGTCACATGTCAGTTCATATTCAAAATGTTCAAATGTTTGTGAAGCTTAAGGGACTAAACCTACAAACTACTTATGAACTAGCTTATACTACAGACGACAAACATCCATGCCCAAGGGGGGACTCGCATCCCCAACGGGGAACGGCCTCGCGCATCACAGCATAGCGCCTCAATGCGCTCGGCCGCTCCGCTGCGGCATCAGTTCATGAAAGACTAAAATTTTCACCAGCCTCTGAGAGGCGCGCTATGAAAGCGGCGAACTATCACTGACAGCGCCGAATGCGGGAAAATTTGAGGGGCTGGTGAAGAAAGTGGGATAAGAGTAACAATTAGTGACACATCATGGGTGCAAGAGTAAAAGCAGGTTCTTTCTACCTTCACCGACTTGTTCTTCTGACTGATAGTGACGCTTACGTCCATCCAATCAATTCAAAATTGTTCAAATGTTTGTAAACCCATGGAATCAAACTGCTGCTGTCATCGTTTGCTAGACTTACAAGTCGCGGCGGAGAGGCGTAGCGCATTGAGGCGCTATGCTTAGATGCGCGAGGCCTACCCTGTCTGCGGTCCGAATCCCCCCTTCGGGCATGGATGTTTGTGCTGTATTTAGTATAAGTTAGCGTATAAGTAGTTTATAAGTTTAGGGACTGATGACCCCACAGTTAAGTCCCATAAGTTTTGTTTTGTCCTCGTCGGCCTGTCTCTCGGAAAAGGATCTGCTCAGGACGAGTGGGATGCGTGGACCTCTAAAACAGCTATACAGGTAAGTAATACAAGTTTTATTTACTAAAGTATACAAAATACTGAACTTTGTCTGTCTGTCTGTTCTCGCGGCGGCGTCTTCTTGCACGATGCTAGCTGTGCTGAATCATAGTAACTTCCTAGTTCGGAGTTGCCTTTCAAGACGAACGTCGACCTAGATAAAGCTGCTTGTAGAGGGCGCGCTTATCCGTTTCTCCCTCCAGGAGGCGCGGCGCCGGCGTGTGATTGGCTGCCGGTCGTCCGCTGCCTTCTTTTCGTGCGTCTGGCGTGTGGAGCTGATTTTACGCCACAACAAGTTTACCAAACATTTGAATTTGAATAGACTTACAAATTACTAAAACTAACTGAAACTTATCCTAAGGATAATTCACACACGTATCAGTTCCCGAGGGATACTCGAACCTCCGACGGGAGCGACCGTGCACATCGCTCCTTTTATTGTTTTCCTGTTCTGCGATAAACGGGGTTAAATTCTTCCGGTTCAGAGCGTGGGAATTTAGTAATAGACTATACATGAAGATTTGAACCACTCGGGGGGGGTACGTGGAGCTTTGAGGATTGCTTTCGGATGCGAACAACTTCGCTCCCTATCCAACTGTGTTACACACCGTGTCTAAATTCAGTAAATTCAAAAGTGGATCACTTTTCTTGAAATCGTGGTTGCTACATTAGTCAACATTAAAATCGTCTAATATCATGGCGTGACTGCTTATGTAAAATTGTTAAAAGACGTGAAATGGCAAGTGAAATCGTTGAATAACAGTGTGACTTTGTATACTCGAATAAACGACTAACTGAGAATGAATAAAATGAATCACTTGTCTTAAACTGCTTAAACTTGTCTTAAACTGCTTTGGTCATGGTTAAATGATTTAAAGTGATGGGACTGAGACGAACAATAGCATATATTATTATGGGTTTTTGTTATTATGTCTTTTAACAAAATGACACAAACGATCTCCCGCGTTTGTGTCATCATTTTATATGGTTTTTAAATATTCTAATGCAGTTTCCGCAATTTAAAGACAAGAGATCCATTCTCCTACTTTTAATTTACTCACTTTATAAACGGTGCTAGATAGGTACGGGAGCGTATCAAGAATGCTTTTATGTAACAGTAATTGCATGTCGTTTAGATACCACAATCTGAACTTGCGCCACAAGCGTGAAATGTGCTATTGTTTCATAAATGTTAATAATTGGATACCAGACTTTTTTTATTCCTTGAAGAGCATATATATACATAGAATAATTTCCGCCTTTTTGGACTGTAAAAATGTAATGAAAGCCAGACGTGTTTATGTTATTTATTTTTTAAGCAATCATTTGTTACGTACTTCTTCTCATTCTCATAAATAGTGTGGTGAAAGTTTGTACACTGCACCTACACCGGCCCTAAATGTTCATGTCATTCTGCTCTGAAAACAGCCAGCAAATCGCCATCATGAGTATTTTACTTCGAAGTAAAACGAGATGGGCGTAATGAATAAGAAAAAAACTGACCACTAACGCTGAGTTAAAACATAGCGAAACGCGTTTGTCTTTGATTAGACTTTAATCGTAGTCAAAAAGACGGTAATTATCCTGTATAATGTGTGTAACTGCAGCTGTGTAAACTGAGGGCCTAAAGACAAGGAAGAAACGTGTAGAGAAGGAGCTACATCGTTCACAATCTTGGCTTTACAGTTCGTGAGTAGTAATACTCGAAATTAAATAACACAATTTCCATCACTATAATGAAATGAAAAAGCTATCAAAATTGCAGGTGACTAACTGGGAAAAAGGGCTACTCAACCCAAAAAACTGTAGAAAAGCAGAAATTCTTCAAGATGTAAAACAAGAAGTGGGTGAATGCCCACGGTAGACGCCACAACTGCGGTAAAGCATATCTGGTTGATAATAAGAAGAAATACAGTGTTTTGCTGAAGGCAGACCAATTGCAGTGACATGGTTCCCCTTTCCTTAATGCAAGTGATTTTATTAATGACAATCTGGCGTTCAGCATGGTGTCTCGTTAGCATTCTGAGTGAACATTAGTTCTCTTAATTTTACCAAATAAAGTTGGTACGTTCTGAGTTAGACGTAAATCAATAAAGAAATAAATTAATTAATCATTTTCAAAACTCTGAGTAGTTTCAAATATTAACAAAAAATATCCATTAAAATTCTCTTTAAGTTAAAAAAGAAACGAATAAGTTGTCAAATTAAATTCCTTCTTTCAAAGAATATTGATACTCCATCAGGAAAGTCTACAAATACGTTTAAAAGAAAGATTTTCTTGATCCCACTATAATTCAATTTCCCTGTAACTTCTACAGATATTAGTTACAGTCGACAAAATTGTAATAGTCAATATTTTTATTTTCACATAGCGTTACAACTGCACGATCAAACATTAACTGAACAAAAAATTCCGTTAACATTTCATAATATTCTACGTTAAAAATGAAATGTTGTTTCTTTTATTAGTTAAGATATATTTGAGCGTTGACGTTGTTCTGCTGCATGTTCTTCCACGGCATGGTCTTCGGTCAGATCACAGCAGCTGTCAGTTTATACACATATCAATAAAGGTGTTTCATCGCCTTGGTTTCAACGTCTCTTGAACACTGACAATGAATGTGTATTTTGAATCAAGAACACAGTCCCTTAGTGCATAGGATTCGGTCGTCCGAACGTCCGCAACTGACTATACTGAACATTGTAGAGGCAGAATCGGCTTCTACATCTACATCTATCTACATCTACATGAGATACACTGCAAATCACATTTAAGTACCTGCCAGAGGGTTCATCGAACCGCCTTTATAATTTTTATCTCCCATTCCATTCTCGAGAAGCGCGCGGAAAGAAAGAACACCTGAATCTCTCCGTTCGTGCTCTGATTTCTCATATTTTATTCTGATGATCATTTCTACCTATGTAAGTGGGAGTCAACAATATATTTTCGCATTCGGTGGAGAATGTTGGCGATTGGAGTTTCGTAAGTAGCCACGGACGCAGCGATAAGCGCCATTGTTGTGATGATTCCCATCCCAGATCCTGTATCATTTCGTAACGCTGTCTCTCCTGTATCGTGACAATGCAAACCGAGCTGCCCTTCTTTGGATTCTTTCGATGTCCTCCGTCAAACCGACCTGATAAGGATCTCACTCTGGGCAGCAGTACTCCAAAGGAAGGACACGCGTAGTATATGCAGTCTCTTTAGTAGTTCTGTTGCATCTTTTAAGGGTTCCGCCAATAAAACTCAGACTCTGGTTCGCCTTTCCCACGAAATTGTCTACGTGTTCTTTCCAGTTTAAGTCTGAATTAATAGAAATTCCTAGGTATTTTGTGGAGTTTACGGCCTTCATTTTTGATTCATTTATCTTGTAAACAAAGTTTAACGGATTTCTTTTCTTACTCATGTGGACAACTTTACACTTCTCAATATTTAGAGTAAATTGCCAATTTTTACACCATAGTGATATCTTATTTAGATCGTTCTGCAGTTGGTTTTGATCTTCAGATGATTTTACTAGACGGTAAATAACGGCGTTATCTGCAAACAACCTAAGAGAGCTGCTTAGATTTTCTCCCAAATCGTTTATGTAGGTAAGGAACAGCAGAGGCCCAATAACACTACCCTGTGGATCGCCCGATATCACCTCTGTTTTAGTCGATGCCTCACCATCGATTACTACGAACTGTGGCCTCTCTATCTGTGGCGACTATACAGTCGCAAATTTGGGGCGATATACCATAACTACGCAATTTGATTAAAAGCCGTTTGTGAGGTACGGTGCCAAAAGCCTTCTGGAAATCAAGAAGTACGGAATCAATTTGAGAAGCCTTGTTCATATCACTCATCACTTCGTGTGAGTGAAGAACTAATTGTGTTTCGCATGAACGATGTTTTCTAAATCCGTGTTGACGTTGGGTCAATACATCATTATGTTGGAGATAATTCAACTTCAGTTGCATACTTGTTTTATTTTCTTACATACGAGTGATTTCGGGCACGTTACATTTTTTCATCAGGTTTCTAGCCAAATCATCAACCGAGCGGTCGAAGCATGCTTCCAACGGGTGGTGTTGGACTCTACTTGCAAGTGAGGTTGATTTGGTTAGACACCAGATGATGGGATTTAACGTGACCGAAACCTCTCGTTTGTAAGAAAAATAAAGTGTACAACTGAAGCCGATTCTTCCTCTGCAATGCACAGTTCCTTAAATTGTCCTTACATATCACTCATCCCACACATGAACGCATGAACGGTGCCAATTTGATGGAGTGGGTAAGACGTCCGATCAGTTCCAGCCTTAACACCAAAACTGTAGTTCTGCTATGTCTGAAAGGTCAATTCCGAAGTTTGGTCGTATCCGCATTTTTATTTTGTGTCGGGAGGGATTTATCAAGGTAAGTTTTCACACGTCTTCTAATGTTCAAATGTTTGTAGAGCTTATGGGGTCATCAGTCCCTAAACTTACAAACTACTTATGAACTAGCTAACACTAAAGACGGCACAAATATCCATTCCCGAGGGGGAATTCGAACCCCCGACCTTAGGGGCCGTGCAGACAGTGACTGGCGCGCCGCAGACCGCTTGGCCACCGCGGTCGGCTTTCAGACGTCTCGGAGTGAACCAAAGCGTTGTTGTTCGGACGTGCAGGAGGTACAGACATTCGGGAACTGTCGATGAGATGCCTCGGTCTGGCCGTTCAAAGGCTACCACAGCAACAGGTGACCGCTACTTAATGGTTTCTGGTCTGACGAACTCTGAGAGAAACGCCGGCATGCTGAATAATGATTTTGGCGCAGCCACGGGACGTCGTGTTTCGACTCAAACTGTACGTAATAGGCTGCGTGGCATGCATCTTAATTCCCGATCTCCATGGCGAGGTCCAGCTTTTACACCCAGACGCCAACCAGGGTGGTAGAGACGAGCCCAACAGCATGCTGAAGCCAAGGTGGAGTAGTAGCCTTGCTGCAAAACGCGGTTGCTCCCGTTGGAGGTTTGAGTCCTTCCTCGGACATGGGTGTGTATGGTTGTCCTTAGTGTAAGTAAATTCAAGTAGTTTGTAAGTATAGGGACTGATAACCCCCGAAGTTAAGTCCCTTAGATAAAAAAATAAATAAAATAAAAGCCATGACGATTGGACATGTCAGAATTGGCATCAAGTGCTATTCACAGATGACCAACACCACCTAGGTTTTTAGTGCAATTATTTTTGTTTAGCAAGCCAATTACTTGAGATTTTTGCCTTTTGTGGTTCAGTTACATCAACAGTTATGGAAGTGGTATCTTCTGTGTTGGGAAACAGTTTCATTGCTTTTGTCGTTTTATTGCCACGTCTGCTACCGCTTTCCTTCAGCTACAGCTGTGGTGGCTTATTTGGTACATTAAATATGTAGATATTGCATTCTATACACGTTTCCTACTTACAGCACTCACCGAGTTTACTAGAATTGGAGTGATGAAACCTTAACGTTCCTGAGTGAAAATTGGCATCATTCTGTCAACAGGTAGATCTTTTGGTGTTTCCTATCCGTTCTTACTTTTAATAGAAAATTTAATTTCTTATTTAATGCGTGCCTGTTAAAATAGAATTGCAGATCAACTTCCATGCCAGGGATCTTAGGCTATACACTCCTGGCGATTAAAATTGCTACACCACGAAGATCACGTGCTACAGAAGCGAAATTTAACCGACAAGAAGAAGATGCTGTGAGATGCAGATGATTAGCTTCTCAGTGCATTCACACAAGGCTGGGGCGATACCTACAACATGCTGACATGAGGAAAGTTTCCATACACAAACAGCAGTTAACCGGCGTTGTCTGGTGAAACTTGATTGTGATGTCTCGTTTAAGGAGGAGAAATACGTCCCATCACGTTTCCAACTTTGATAAAGGTAGGATTGTAGCCTATCGCGATTGCGGTTTATCGTATCGCGACATAGCTACTCGCGTTGGTCGCGATCCAATGTCTGTTAGCAGAAAATGGAATCGGTGGGTTCAGGAGGCAATACGGATCGCCGTGCTGGATCCCAACGGCCTCGTGTCACTAGCAGTCGAGATGACAGGGATCTTATCCGCATGGCTTTAACGGATCGTGCAGCCACGTCTCGATCCATGAGTCAACATATGGGGACGTTTCCAAGACAACAGCCATCTGCACGAACAGTTCTACGAAGTTTGCAGCAGCTCGGAGGCCGTGGCTGCGGTTACCCCTGACACTGCATCACAGACAGGAGAGCCTGCGATGGTCTAAGCAACGACAAACCTGGGCGCACGAATGGAAAAACGTCATTTTTTTCAGATGAATCCAGGTTCTGTTTACAGCAGCATGATGGCCGCATCCATTTTTGGCGACATTGCGGTGAACGCACATTGGAAGCGTGTATTCGTCATCGCCATACTGGCGTATCACCCGGCGTGATGGTATCCCCGTGCCACTGGTTACACGTCTCGGTCACCTCTTGTTCGCATCGACAGCGCTTTGAACAGTGGCCGTTACATTTCAGATGTGTTACGACCCGTGGCTCTACCCTTCATTCGATCCCTGCATATCCCTACATTTCAGCAGTATAATACACGACCGCATGTTGCAGGGGCCTTTCTGGATACGGAAAATTTTGGAGTGCTGCCTTGGCCAGCACATTTTCCAGATCTCTCACCAACTGAGAACGTCTGGTCAATGGTGGCCGAGCAACTGGCTCGTCACAATACGCCAGTCTCTCCTCTTGATGAACTGTGGTATCGTGTTGAAACTCCATGGGCATCTGTACCTGTACACGCCATCCAAGCTCTGTTTGACTCAATGCCCAGGCGTATCAAGGCCGTTATTACGGCCCGAGGTGGTTGTTCTGGGTACTGATTTCTCAGGATCTATGCACTCAAATTGCGTGAAAATGTAATCACATGACATTTCTAGTCTATATCTATAAATGTGAATGTCTGTTCGGTGTACGTTTATCACGTCTGAACCACAAGACATAAAGAGCTAAAACTTTGTACAGTTACTAAAGTTTACCCGGGGAAGGCTTTAGGTACGGTTTTATGGCGATCGGATACCTATCTATATCTATATATATTAAGGTGAATGTCTGTTCGGTGTATGCTTATCACATCCGAACGACAAGACGCAAGGTCTTAAATATTTGTACACTTGCTAATTTATACCTGAGGAAGGTTTTAGGCACGGTTTTATAGCCATCTGATAGATATTTAGTAATTTGAAGAATAGGACACGAAATGCGGAACAATAATTACTCTTTGAGAATTATATTTACTCTTTGAAAATGGTTTTATTGGTTGTATTGTTGATTGAGGGTTGATAATGATAAAAGGGTAGAGTATATTGGGATGGAAAGTTATCGGTGTATATAAAATTCTACTTGTGTGTGTGTTAATATTTCGCTCTGCAGCGAAACTATAGAACGTAAACGAATGGTCTGTGTGTAATGACACAGACAAGTCTCTCGTTGTACACCGTAGCAGTTCCATGCCGATAGCTATAAGGGAGTGGAAGATATGGTGGTTGAAAGTCGTCAAATTAATAAAAAAAATTCGGAATGAAGGCCATGGATGAGGTTTGCGACTCTACAGCAAGGAGGTTACATACAGCGAAACGTGATGCCACAGACCATATCTTTGTGGTCTATGCGTGCTACAATGTCTTCAGCTTTTCTCTGTAAGAATAAGCATACGAATAAGGACACATAATAATAAGTAAATAAAGCAGTGAAAGAGAAATTTCTCTTAATACATCTCTTTAAAAAAATCAATTTGAAGTTTCGCGCATTTCATCAAATGATGGATCTGTGATGTTATTACAATCATTATTGTTGAATTTCGTGATTGTATTATTCGAAAAGAGTGCATTTTACTTGTGATTTGATCTCATAGCATACTACTGAAAGATAGCTTATCTATCATAATAAACCAACACGCGAGCGAAGCCGCGGGTTTAAGCTAGTTTAATATATTTGTCCAATGAATATCCATTTATCATTTCATTTCTTCTTGGTGTAGCAATTTTAATGGCCAGTAGTGTATAAAAAGACTAGCTGAACCCCCGCTGCTTCGCATGCGTAGGCTGGTTGGTCTGCACCAGTTGTTTCTTTTTAATACTGATGAAGAACCCATTTCTTACGTTTCGTAGTTATAGCTTGAAACTTTTTTGAAAATCAATTTTTGCATCTCGTATTTCACCCCCTTATTGGTCGAATTTCCAAAAATACCGAATCACGTGTCTTTTAAATTCGAACCCCGAATCCAAATCCGAAAATTTGTAGTTCTAACTTAAAAATTTGCCTAAATAGCAACATGTTTTCGAAAAACATCCCCTCTCCAATTTAACCCCCTTGATGGTTGAATTTCCAAAAATACTGAAATACGTGTTTTTTAAATCATAACGAACTATACAAATACCAATTTTTGCAGCTATAGCTTCAGAATTGTCTTGACAACAAAGTGTTTTCGAAAAAAATTTATGATCCCCTCTTTTACCCCCTTAGTTTTTGAATTTCCAAAAATACCGAAACTCGTGTCTTTTTAATCCAGATCAAGAGTCCATATCCTAAGCTTCGTAGTTATAGCTTGAAATTTGAATTAACAGCAACATATTTTTGAAAATTAATTTTTTGCGTCCTCTATTTTACCCCCTTATTGGTTGAATTTCAAAAAAATGCCAAAACACCTGTCTTTTAAATTCGAACCTTGAATCCAAATCCGAAAATTTGTAGTTGTAAGTTCAAAATTGCCTAAATAGTAACATTTTCCGAAAAACACCCCCTCTCCAACTTAACCCCGTTGATGGTTGAATTTCCAAAAATACCGAAACACGTATTTTTTAACGTCTAACCAACTATACAAATATCGATTTTTGCAGCTCTAGCTTCAAAATTGTATCAATAGCAATATGTTTTCTAAAAGAATTTTTGATCCTCTATTTAACCCTCTTACTTGTTGAATTTCCAAAAATACTAAAAATCATGGCTTTTAGTCCTAACCAAGATTCCATATCCGTAGTTGTAGCAAAAATTTGAGTTAACAGCAACATATTTTTGAAACTCAACTTTTTGCGTCACTTATTTTACCCCCTTATTTTTCTAATTTCAAAACATGCCGAAACACGTGTGTTTTAAATTCGAACCCTGAATTAAAATCCGAAATTTTGTAGTTCTAGCTTCAAAGTTGCCTAAATAGCTACGTATTTTCAAAAAACGTTTCATCTCCTATTTTCCCCCTTACGGACGGAATATCGAAAAATCGCTTCTTAAATGACGCCTACAGAGTAAGAGCAACACCCTCCACAGATATGAAGTTTCTATCTTCAGGGGTCTGGGCTGGGCGATGATCAGTCAGTCAGTCAGTCAGTCAGTCAATCGGGACACTTCCTTTTATATATAGAGATAAATGTGAGGGTTGGTTTTTTTTTATTATAGATATTTTGTGGCACTATATGTGTTCCCTATTGTAAAAAAAGTAGGTTAAAAGCAATAAAATCGATACTATTAGCACTCATCCAATACCTTATTCAGAAATTGAGCTTACCGGTCGCTTGGAGCGGTACTGACGCAGTGTGTAAAAAAATCAGTGGAAGTGTCGTCACTGTATATGTCAGACTGTGGCTGAAAGTAGTAATTATTAAACATCCTTGGCACACCACATAGACTAGTTAAAAACTCAAAAGAGGTCGTGTTGCTTCTGCGGAAGGAGGAGAAGCCACGTTGACGCAAGGTGAGCAGTGTCCAGCCCCGCTGTCCGGCGGGTGCAGGTACGGCGTCGTGTGGGGCCCTGCGCGGCCGCTGGTGTCAACAATGGCGGCGTGGCGTCAGGGGTCGCTGGAGGCGCGCCTCTGTTCACGGCCCGTTACACGCAATCTTCAGCCCCCATCGGCCACTAATCCGGCCCCAATTTCCAGGCCGATATTGTGCCGCGGCGCGCGCTGCCAGGCAAGAGAATGATGCTGATGAGAAAAGATCGCGCCATCAAAATTAGTGCAAAGTGGCAGAAAACGGCCGGCAGCCGTAGCCGTAGCCTCGCGCCCGCGGCGGTGGCGGCGCTGGCGTCGTCGGCGGCGGCGGCGGGCAGATTTCCTCATTTGCGCCGAGAGGCGGCCGAGAGAAAAAGCCAATTGGGCGTGAAATGGGGCCGCGCCCGCCGCCGGCGCACATTGTGCCTGTTTGTGCTCTTCCCCCTCCACGCCTCCCCCTCCCCTCCGCCGGCTCCCCCTCCCCTAATTGCCGCCCCTCCACCGCCGCCTGCGGCAGCCTCCGCCGACACCGGGGCGGGCCCCGCCTGCCGTCGCGTCGCGGGCAATTCGGGCTTATTCCCGCTATTTTCGGAAGTTGCCGCGGCCCGAATCTCTCTCTGAGGGTGAAAGGCTTAACTAACCGAAGGAATCCGCATCATTATTTGCTGCGAACGCTCAACTCCGGTTCGTCATTCTGACGTATTTCGGTTACCTGGGAAACGTTAACAAAATTTGAACTAGGCTCGTGGAACGTAATCGAATTAGGCGACGCTGACGGAATTAGATCGGAAAATGGGACGCTAAAAGTAGTTGATGGGTTTTCCTAATTGGCCACCGAAATAACTGATCGATACTCGATATTTCTGCCGTTGTGGGCGTATCACCTTGTTTTCTGAAAAAAAAAGGAAACAAATAAAAAATTCGCACTGACGTGTTTTACGGCCCACTTTAGATTTGCAGTTTTATAAGTTTTTGCAAATATTTTGGACAAAAATAATAATCTAAATAATAAAAAAATTATTAATAAGTGTTTGAACTCTTAAAAAAATTGCTAGGGATGAGTTCCGAAGCACTCATCTTTAGCGTCATAAGCCGACGCATTACCCACTACGCTGCAGCTAGCAATCACAAGCTGCATTCTTTAATCTCATAATATTCTTGGCCGTTGTTAACTGATGCTGATATGGCATTTGTAGACACTAGATTATCATTTATCGTACAAACAACGACGTGTTTTTGTTAATTGCCGGCCGCGGTGGCCGAGCTGACTGCAGCGCACCAGACACGGTCTGCACGGTCGGAGGTTCGAATCCCCCCACGGGCACGGATATTTATGCCGTCCTTAGTCTTAGCTAGTTCATAAGTAGTTTGTAAGTTTAGGGACTTATGACCCCTTAGTTGAGTACCATAAGCTATACAAACATTTGATTTTTCATTTTGTTAATTCCTCAGTGCGCCATTGCTTTGAAATGACAACGTGTAAGTTACAAAAAAAAAAAAAAAAAAAAAAAAAAAAAAAAAAAAAAAAAAAAAAAAAACGTGACAAACGGCTGGTTTTCGTTAATTCAATGGTGTCAAAACTCCGCTATTTTTGCAAAATCTCTCAAACGATACGAGATATGAAAAAAAAAAAAAAAAAAAAAAAACCGTAAGGGAACAAAGTTGTAGAGAATTTTCTCCTCTACAAACTCGTTTATTCAATTTTCGCGTCAGATGTCAGATGAACGGTGTTTATTAGCAATTAAAATTACATTACGAACGACGTTCTGGTCTCTGGTAGCCAACAATAATGTCTGTAAAATTTGGTGACGATCGGTTGAACGGTTCGACGTAACAAATGGGAACACGTTACAGCCAGACAGACATCGTCAAATCGTCGTTATTTTTGCAAATATCTCTGCAACAATGCAAGATATGAAAAAAAAACATAATAGAGCGAAGTTATAGAGAATTTTCCCCTCTACCAATTAGGTTATTCAATTTTCGTGTCAGATGAACGGTTCGTTTGCCATTACAATTATATTACAAACGGCTTACAATACTACCGTATTTTTTGTCCGAAAAATTTGAAAAAGGGAGGTTCTGGTCTCTGGCGGCCTGCAATCATGTCTGTAAAATTTGGTGCTGATCGGTTGAACGGTTCATCTTAAAAACAGGGAACACGTTACGGATAGACAGACAGACATACATCCCGAAATTGCCGTTATTTTTGCAAATATCTCTGAAGTGATACGAGATATGAAAAAAACATAAGAGAGCAAAGGTCTAGAGAATTTTCTCCTCTACAAATTAGGTTAAACAAATTTTCGAGTCAGATGAATGGTTAAGCCATTATTTTCATTTAAATTTCGAGCTGTCAAAAGACGATCGCAAAGGCCCACTTTTAGTGCTACTACCGTAACCTAAAGTGGGCCAAAAAATCTTTATTATTTTACAGTTTTTTGCAGAACAGTGGTGCCATAAAATATTTCTGACATTCTAGCCATTGAGGGCGACATTTTTTTTTCTTTTTTCTGTAACACCGTTAGAGTATTCTGTAGAAATTTTAGGTAAATAAACGAAATAGTCGCATTGTGGAAGAAGCAGGGAGTCAGGCACCGGTTCAGAGTTGCATTCCAGTATCGCAATTGCTTTGTGTACAAATTACGTGACTCTTGGGCCGCAGGCGGCCAGAACTGCAAACACAGCAACAGCCGCAGGTGTGTAAGAGCCGTGGTCAACACACCAGGCGTGAGTCCAAGTTGTTGACTTGAGACGTCACTTTTTGGGGAACACAGCCAAACTGAGTGAATTCAAAAGCATGTTTCAAGACCCGAACTTGGCAACTTTTAGGGGTCATTAGAAGGGTACCCTGGAAAGGACAGTTAATCCCACACTCCAACTGGGCAACTTCCGCTCGCAGGCAGCAGGACGGTCCGACCCAAGGCGTTCCTATCCATCACTGAACTCGTCAGTCCTGTGAATGACACCAGTTCGTTGACATCTGTGTAGAACCACATTGTGTTTCGTTTTTTACTTCAGTTTAGTCATGGAAGAGGATAATACGGCAGAAAGTCACCATTTGAAACCTTTTGTTAGTGATCGTGGTAATACACATTTGATCTGTGACGGTAATAAATTCACACCTTACAGAAGAGTTGTAGCTACGGATGAACGTGGATGACAATGCTGTGGTAAACGTTCGCGGTGTGCTGTTAAGTTATTTACAGTAGGCAGCGAACACATATTTTCGTATTTGAAAGACACGACCACGCACGAAAAACACAGTCACTTGGTTCGACTTCGATCTACAAAGATAAGGATAATGAAAGAGGCCATTGGCTGCATTACATCTTTGGGATTATATATTTAAATCCTCAAGATGTTTCTGATGGTTTTGCTGATCGTGTGAGCATACAACCACAAGACGACAACATCACAAAATTTGCGGATTACATAACTGAAAACTACATTTATGAAGAAGATGCAGTCTTTCCTCCAAATGTCTGGTCAGCAGATTGCGCTTCTTTGTGGAGGAGGTCTAACGTTTGCGAAAGATTTCATTCCCGATTCAATGCTACACGTGAATCTTCTCACTCAAACATCTTTAATTTCGCGAAAAGTCTGAAGCATCAACAAACTGATACTTACGTAAGAATCAACTCAGCAAAAAATAATATCACCATCCAAACGGACTCAAAAATCAGGAAGGGGCACGCTTTTCTGCAACAGAATTTAAAATTATTTAGGAATGGTGAAATCTGCAAATTAGACTTTGTAAAGTGCGTTTCATACCAAGCAGCCGTGAGCAGAATATGAGCCAAACTGAATGCATTTGTATTCTGCAAACATTTCTGTATGTGAAATTTGTAATAAAATCTTTGTGTATAATTTGTCTGTTTTTATATCTGGTTCCTTGACATTATACCTCAAGAACTCTACAATTAGGGTCAGGGGTTGTGCATTGGTAAGTTTAGATTTGGAAGCATTTTGCGAGACTGTGCAGTCGGTCTGCCAGGAGCAGGCGGGAGTTGCTGAGTTCGTGCGTGCCTGTCAGTCTAGCCCAGTTGGTGCTAGACAGCAGCCCAGCCCAGTTCGAGTCTTCCGTTTATCTCCAACAGGTAGAAGTTGCCCCGTTCGGACGAGCCCATCTCGCCAGCCACGGGCAGCAATATCGACGCGACGAGATGGAGACGAGTTCCTCACCGGAGGACAGCGCCAGGTATCGAACCACTCTCACTGAGCACAGCGGCAGCAGTGAAGTGGCTCCATCACCGCTCATCCGGCGGCGTTACATCGGCGGGAGTCAACAGCGTGCGGAGCGGCGAGGCTGCGCCAACGACGTTGGCAGGCAGCTGTCCCAGTAGCAGCACCAGCACCGAGACGCCAGTGACAGCGGGGAGTGGCAGGCCGCCGAAGCACAACACCGACGCAGAAGATGGGCGTCCAGAGCTAACCTCGGCAAATCCTGACATGATGTATGTTTGACAAGCAATAAAACCAGTTAACACGTCCCCGGACTCTATTGCCACAGTATATCCTGCACCTCTTCAATGCAAAAAGGCATAGACTGCCCAGCGTAGATTTTTCCGAAACCGGTAAAAATGAAATTTTAATTGAGCTTGGGCAACCTTTCCTGTTTTTTCTGTATTGTTATTTCACTTCCTTTAAATGGGGTGTGCTGTCATAACATGCAGGCGCTCATCAGCCGAGAGATATACAATAACAAAGAAAAAGAGTGCACAAAGTAAGTAAAGGTGATATTAAATAGAAAGTAATTAAAATTTACATGGTGTCCCTCTCAGTTAGCCGTGTGCCATAACGCACCGCTTTCCGAGACGGGGAGGCGTACCGGCCCCGGTTCGAATCCGCCCGGCCGCCTAACGAAAGGGGTAAGGGGTCGGAGTGCCGGCCAGCCTGGATGTGGTTTTTAGGCGGTTTTTCACATCCCCTAGATATGGATATGTATTATTTTCCTACTTATTATTTATAGTTTTATTTCATATGTTAGTTAAGCTGTATATTATTAAATTTAACTAGATATAAAAATAAATTATTCAGTGTAAAAACCAATTAACTCTGAAAAATACGACGTGTTTTAGCATCTAGATAACAGGTCATAGTAAAAGACAGCAAAATAAATAAATTAAAAAAATCGCCGTAGGTGAATACCGGGCTGGGCCCAAGTCCCGCCTCAGTTACACGATTCGCAAACATTTCGTAACAGTAGGCACTTTCACACGTATAACAATATACGCAGGCATTTGTGGTACACATTTCGTCCCGTGGGGCATGGGGTAGTGACAGGCCACTCAGTAAATATTAACACGCCAAATCCGAATTAACAAAGCCGTCCCTGCATGTGCGGGAATATGGCCAAAGAGAAATAATTAAATTTTACACGTTGGCAGTGTTGAAAAAAAAAAAAATACATGAGTTAAAACTGAGAAAGAATGCAGTCTTTTCCTATGGACACGGTGACAATGAAGGAAGAGAGAGAGAGAGAGAGAGGGAAAAGCACAAGGTGTCGGCTACAGGTTGGCCGCTCACTGTTCATAAAGTAAAACACCACACCGAATACACTCAATATTCCCGATGCACTCACTAAGACACTGTAGATGATGAGAAGGGTGGGGAGGGGTGGAAAGGAGGTGAGTGGGGGGGAGGGGAAAGGGAGTGAGTGGGGAGGGGTGGGGAAGGGGGGGGGAACAGGCAACTAAAAACACACACCGCGTCGGCTGCATGTTAGCCGTTTGCTGGTCATTGAAAAAAAAAGCACCCTTTCTTAAAATAAACTTGTATTTAGCACCAGAACAAACATGATGGCTATAAGTGATAGGGAGGGGAGGTAGGGGAGGAGATGAGGGTGGAGGAGAAGTTTGGGGTGGGGAACGAGGAGGGGCCACAGGGCCGGGAGGAGGAAAGCGAGACAGGTCCAGGAAGCCAGGAGGGAGAGGGATGCCACAGGAAAAGGTGAGGAAGGAGTAGGTAGGAGGGACAGGAGGGAGGGCGCCTTCAAGGTTGGATAGGAAGAGGGAGGCAGGTGGAGGATCACAGCCGGTGGGAAGGATAAATGTCAGGATGCAGAGCATCACACGGAAGTTGCCACAGGAGAGCATACGGAGGATGGACAGGTGGAAGGGGAGGGGACAACACAGGGAGGCACGGTAAGAAACCGGGATGTGTGAGGAGGGGATGGACGAGGGCATTGGGCGGGTCTAATTTGTGGATGAGGTAGTGGAGGACGAGGTGTTCAATGGAGAGGACAAAGTTGGGGAATGGAAGTCATATATACGATCCACATGGGGGTTGGGGGATAAAGGGGAATTTGGAAAGTTTGGTGGAGTACATGGTGTTCTAGGATCTAGAGGGATGGAGCGGGGGGAGGGGAGGCGGAGATCCATGCGGGATGAGCTACGCAAAGGATGGGCGTGAAGGCGTGAAGGGCGTGAAGGCCTGAAGTTCGGGCAACGAGGAGTTTCAGGAGACGGAGAACGGGGGAAAGCTTGGGTGGTGCAAAGGCGGGGAGTCCAGGAGAGAGTACGGTCTGTGGTCAGTCCTAGGAATTTTGTTTTCCTGAGGAGAAATAGCGTAGTCGGTAGCGTGGCTAACTGCGGAGTAGAAGAGAACTCGAATTCGCGACCTCGCACTTATAAAACATTTTAATTTTTTCCTTTCTTGTTTCTTTAATGTTTCTGGTTCTTTCTCATTAATTTAAGTGTAATATCCGACATTCGTAGTTATTTATTTTTAAGACAACGGTTTAGCGTGGTGGTTAGCGTTACGAGCTATGGAGGAAAAGAGATGTAAATAACAGGTTTGCATCTACACTCTTGGAGATATTTTTTAACGATTTGGTTTAATTACGGTTTATGCAATTTATTTGTTATTTTAGTACAATTATAATAACTAGTATTCGACGTTATTTACTACAAACATGAACGAACTTTGCCCACGAGATAACTTGTTGAGTATTTCGTGCAAGGGCACAAGGTACCAATAAATTTCGAGATAGTACCCCACGTCATTCGGTTTTCACCAAGGTGTTTGAATTCTGTTGCAGTTCAGTACAGTGCTGGAATAGTTCAGTTTCACAGTGCCAAGAGAGTGTGGTTATGGAAGGAGCAAAAGTGTTTACGTAGAATACTAAAAGCAAAAACTATCACAACGAGTATTATCGAACTGAGCCGTTGTCCCGCGTGTATGAAAAAGTATACTGTATTAGGCAGAACTTATTATCTTCGAAGTAATGCTAAAGTAAACATTTGGATATGCAGAATATGTACATCGTAAAAATAGCAATATAAGAGAGCAAGACAAGTGGAGCTGCCGCAGATGAAGGATTTCACCGTCCACAGTTTTTTTATGATATTTTGCCAAAAGTGATTTGGTTGTACATTTTATCATTATCAAATGCTTTCAGTTAGTATACCGCCTTTGAGTTTCTTGAAGAAAAAAATTACAATTTCTGGAAGAGTATTGCATGCAACGTGCAAGCATAAGAAAGCTACAGTATTCAGTTTTTTCCGGCGTTTTCTAACAGATACCGTGTAATTTTACGCACATACATCTTTGTAAAGACAGTGATCTACGCACCGGCCTGCAACGGGAGCTGGAGAGCGCTGCGGTTGCAAATCACGATGAGCAGCACGTTGTGTTCCGTGGAATGTAGCAGGGCGTTTCAGAGCGTGCTGTAGCTATACTAGATAGACAGCACGTTTGGCCTGCGCCACGTTAGGACAACACGTCCCGTGTGAGGAGGGCTTTAGGGCAGTGTGACTCACGTTTGCACAATAAATCTTCACGATCGTATGTGTGGCGAAATCCAAGATATTCGAAGAGCTGCGTGACATTAATCCAAATCGTCCAACTCGGTGTTTCTAAAAGAGGGAGGCCCTACATTATAGGTATCATAAATAAACTTCGTATATTCGTTTCAAACTTACGACGATATCTCCGAATTCGCTGTTTCATACGCTCGCTGACTGACAACACGAATCGCGAGTCTGTTGCATGTACAACTGTAATTGACAACCGGGAAAAGATCGTGAGTGTAACAGAGGACTCGTGGAATTCTCACTACACATACAACGGTTCGACATGAAGACTATCCTAGTATCTATCGGTCTATATATCGAAGGCAATCCGTATGTATGCTTCGTTGTAATTCATATACACCTACAGTTTTATTCCGATCTTTGTACACTCGATCTTCAAAAGAGGCAGAACATCGCTGTCTACATAAGATTTCGTAGGGTACATGACGGTGGGGAACTACAACAGACTGCGACACCAATCTACAGTTTCATTCATTTTTTGTTTCTTCCTCAACTACCCAAACTAAGGACATATTTAACAACACTGCCTCTGCTAGAATGCTTGAACTTGCGCTAGCAGCTACCTGATTGGCTAACTTCAGTGCTGTTTTCCTGGAAAATTACACTGGTCAAACAATTAGGAGATCAGTTGAGACACCTAGGTTCTGAAGTACTGTCACTAAAACGTTTGGACGTCTTTCTGTCGGTTCTACGGAGTGGAGACAACAACATTACGGCAACCGAGATAGTGGTAATAACATAAAGTTGCTGCAGAGGGAGTTGGTGTAGATGTGTGTTTACTCTCCCAAACAAATTACAAAATCAGATCGGTTCAGATAGAGTAGTGAGCAGGTAGTGCAATACAACAACATGACTTATCTGAAAATCAAAAGTTTGTAAATTTAAGGGATTTAACTGCTGCGGTTGTCAGTCCCTAGGTTTATAAATTACTTAGACTAACTTATGCTAAGGACAACGCACACTCCCATGTCCGAGGGTGGACTCGAACGTCCGACGGCGATCAAGCGTGCGCTACGCCGCAAAACGCCTTAGAACGCTCGACCACTTCACCATGGCGTGACTTAGCTGAAGCTATGTCATGGAGAACCATAAGAAGGTTGGAAGCGGCACAGACACAGAGGGAGGTGGCTGCAACTATTGGAGTGTTCCACACTGTAATTTCCAGGATGTGAACGCAATTTCAGACAACAGGAACCGTTAAAAGAAGGCAAGTCCAAGTTCGTCCACTGCTCAGAGGTATTCGAACTTTTGTTGTGTCCTAAGCTGGCGCCATAGGAGATGGGTTCCTTCTGGTGGACGATAACGCTCGTCCCAACAGAGCTGCACTGGTGGACAACATGCTTGAAGTTGGGGGAATTGAACGAATGGAGTGGCCAGCTTGTTCACCGGATGTAAACCCGATTGCGGATATCTGGGTTGCACTCCGCAGACGCATTGCAGCCAGACCAGCTCCTTCCACAATTTTCGCAGAGCTGAATATAGCAATCATGGAAGAATGGTCAAATATCACTCAAGAGCTGATTGAAAACCTCATACTGTACACATAGGTGTTTAACTGTACTGGCCGTCCGAGGTGATGACACCATATTCGAGCGCAACAAGAATGACTTTTTTCTATTATGGTAGCCTAATGGTGCCTGGTCCTAAGTAAACGCCATGTAAACCTCAAGTAAAGAGTTGAGAGAGCAAAATATCGTACTGTATCAAACAAGTGATAAAATAGACTTATTTCTCTGTAGCGCGTATCTTACTTCAGCAGGGCAACTGGCCGCTTATAGCTGTTTCTGTTACTTGTAAAAATAAGAACCAAAACATATAAGAGAAACAGCGATCTTACAAGGACAAGGGGAGCTACCAATTAATTACACATGACGACGGCAATCACGTCGATACAGGCCTGTCGGATTAAATAATCTGTTAAAAACAGCGTCTTTGGAATTAATACTTTTCAATGTCTTAAATGACATATACGACGCAGCGGGCCCAGAAGATTACAAATACTGTAGAATATTACACACTTGTCTTTTGTTTCATTCAAATTGCATCTGTATTGGTATTTTATGATTTATTATATTCACAGATCTTCTGTTGTGGTTAATTTACTTTATATGGTTTTATCTTCAATTAGTCTCTCTGTGTCATTGTTTTATTTTAAATTTTGGTCTGTTGATACAGCTTCGCATTAGAATTTATTGTTACTTTTAATAGATTTTAGCCATTCTCGTTCCTATAAATTTCACAGAAGGGCGACGATAACCTCGCAGTTTAAATCACAAAATACTAACTATCTGTACCTATAACAACGGAAATGTCAGCTACATAGAACTGCATAACATAGGTGTGTCGATATAGACCTGGATAGGAATATACTAGGAGATGAAGCATAACTCGAACGAGAAACACTACTTGACGTAGAGAACGAAATTGTCATCGCTATTTGAGCGATGATTGCATTATGCACGGTGAGGCAGCCATGAGAGAGAAGTGGAACTGGGAACGTGGGGGGACGGCAGGACAACCCAGGCCGACCTCGCAGGGGTTCGAACGCCCTCGCTCATTTCCCTCCCCCCACCCCCCTACACATCGGTAGGACAATAGCTCGGAGGGTGAGCGCTGGAAGCTCTTCTACAGCACGTAATACGGCTCCCCACTGAGACAAAAGTGCGTAGCAACGTAAACTATCAAAACTGCTGAAAATCGACCTTTTTCACCGTCTTTGGTTTAACTTATGTAAGCAGATGGAAGGAAGTATAGGAATTAACTTCCGTGGACGATGAGATGGTTGTAACCTGGGTGATCGGAGGGGCAGAGGAACTGTCACGTCGTCGAGGGAGGATGGATTAAACCTCGTTATGGCGTGGGGCAACAAAAATGTGTGTCCCGTGCTGACTTGGTCTAAGACGTTTCTGTGAAATAGCAACAAGACAATTCTATTGCAAGGGATCTCAATATCCTTTGTTACTTTAGGTTAATTCAAATATCCAGTGTTTAACACCAATGCAAAGTGCTTTCTTGATTATTGGGAGTTACAGAAATTCAGTTTATGCCCATGGAGATATTGGCTAATCAAATGTTTGTATAGTTTTTGGGACTTGACTACGGGGTCATCAGTCCCTATACTTACAAACTACTTATGAACTACTTACAAACTAGGACGGCAAAAATATCCATGCCTGAGGGGGGACTTGAACCCCCGACCGTAGTGGCCGTGGAGACCGTGACTGGAGCGCCTCAGTCTCCTCGGCCACCGCGGCCGGCTCGGCCTAATCGAATGATATTCGCTGTAATGTCAATTGTTTCTTCTGGCATCTTTCTTTATAAATGTTGCTTGCTGGCCAAGGTAACACTTCCAATAGTGTTAAAAAAACTCAGTAACGTTTCCATCACGATGATGATGATGATGATGACGATTGGTGTTTTAGGGTTTTTCATCACAACGAAAGAACTTATAGCACTTCTACTTTTGTTATGTATCGGTGGAAGTAGTTGATTGTTTGGAATCAAAACATTTTCACCACTTTCATTGTTACCGGCAGTTACATCAGTTCTGAAGCAGTTGTGTAGCAGACATGCAACCTTAACAGCAATATCAACACTATCAATTTTAATGTGAAAATCAGTAAAGCTGGTATTCCAAAGGCTCATTCAACTGTAGTTCGTGACGGCTGTAATTATGAACTTTGTATCTGTAACACTTCTTTTTGGATATGGTTTAATGAAATTGTCTAGTAAGGGGCGTCATCTGCTACAGATGGGGAAGCTGTTGTTTCAGAAGTATAGAGGTATGGAGGTAGATGTAAATTTTGTGCCGGCCGCGGTAGCCGAGCGGTCTACGGCGTGCCAGTAATGGTCTGCACCGCCACTGCAGTCGGGGGTTGGATTCCCCCTCGGGCACGGATGTTTGTACCGTCTTTAGTATATGCTAATTCATAAGTATGTATTCTTCTCGGGTTTGCAGCCGGATACTAAAGTCAACTTGTCACAATATTTCAGCGGCGCAACTGCCCGCCATCCTCGGGTGAGCTTGCTGATACACAATCTTGCCGTCGGAGATTTGAGTCGTCCCTCGGGCATGAGTGTGAATGTGTGTTGTCTCCAAAGGTCCTAGACATATTACTCTGATGTTGCCAGCCTCAGATCGAAGTGCCTGGGAAGGAAGTTGCTAGCCTTACTTGTATAGCGATCCAGTGGATTTTACGCCTAACGTTTGAGGGACTAACCGGTGGATTTGGTAGTCTTTGCCGTCTCTGCACAAAGGTGGCCAAGGCCCCGAGACGCCCATTTCTATTCCACAGTAACTGGTGTCCCAACTGTCAGGACCATTTACTTGCTCACTCATACTCATACTTTAGCGGCATAGTTATTAACCACGACGTGACTACAGGAACCAAAACCATGAATCTCAATTAGGACATGGCTCAGTCATCAAAACATCAATCTAAATATAGGAGACGATATATCAACGTAAAGTGGTTCTCATTTATTTGCAATCTGTAGAATTAATTGTAACCTGGCGTGAGAGGTTACTTGTGTGGCATCTACACTACTTCTACTAGTTACTTGCTTTTCTGTTCCACTCCCAAACAGAACGAGGGAAAAGCGAATACTTGTATGCATCTGTACGGGCCCTAATCACTCGAAATGTAAGTTGGCGGCAGTGGGAACTTTCTGCAGTCCGCTTCATTTGAAGCAACGTCGCCTTTCCTCCAGTGACTTCCATTTGATTTCCCGAAACATATCAATACACTCGCGCATTGATCGAACCTACCGATAAGAAATCTAGCGACCTGCCTCTGAATTGCTTCTATATCTTCCTTTAAACCGATCCGGTGGGGATCCCAAACACTTGATCAATACTCGAGACGGGGCCGCATTGGCGTTTTATATGCGATCTCCTTTACAGACGAATCACATCTTCCTAAAATTTCTCCCAATAAACCGAAGTCGTTGATTCGCCTTCCCCGCGACTGTCCTTTACGTTCCATTTCATATCGCCGTGCAGCGTTACGCATAGACATTTAATTGCCGCAACACACTACTAAAGCTGTATTCGAACATTACATGACTGTTTCTCCTACTCATCTACATCACCTTACATTTTTCTACATGTGGAGCTGCCATTGCTCACACCACCTAAAGATTTGGTCCAAGTCATCCTGCATTCTACTACAGTTGTTCCATGAAGATACCTTCCTGTACATCACAGCATCATCAGCAAACAGCCAACTCACTCCGTCTGTCAGGTCATTTATATAGATAGAAATTAATAATTGTCCTATTACTCTTCCTTGGGGCACTTCCGACGAAACACTAGTCTCTGATGAACACTCGCCATCGAAGGCAACGTACTGGGTTCTATCACTTAAGTAGTCTTCGACCCACTCACATATTTTGGTACCTGTTCCATATGCCAGTACTTTCGTTAGCAGTCTGCGGTGCTTCACCGTGTCGAACGCCTTTTAAAAATCAAGAAATTTGTACCCACATTGGAATCTAGTATTATTTCTGTTGAGATATTTCCAGTGTGTTTTCAGAATCAATTGCATGTTGTTGAGTAGGATGAGGTATGTAGATGATACTCAGACTGGGACGTTGGGTATATTTAACTAAAATTCTTTCTAGGTGGTTCAAGATGTCACTATTCAGAAACGAATTGACCTCTAGATCAATCGGAATCCAGCCTTCAAGCTGGAACTTGGAACAGTCATCAGTTTGTAATGCATGAAAACTTATTGCAATGTACAAGGTGGGCGGTCTTTATATGCACTGGGACGTAGAAGAATAAGGTCACCTGAGCACAGACTACCGTACGAGATAATGCTAACTGTATAGTAACGTGTGAGGTTTGTGATATACGTAAGTGTGCTGGGACTTAATTTCAGGAGGACATTTTTTACGCTTGTTCTTAAACACATTAGCCTGAAAAAACCTCACCTATCGCTTATAACGTTTAATTTATCGGAAAAAAACGCTATTTTCATCGCAATTAGAGTTACGTCCTCACAAACGATACTCTAGGTATTTTTTCTTACAGAGTTCGACAAAGTGTAGAGGGAAATCTCAGGGCAAATGGTGTTGGGGGAAAGAAACTCACTCTGGAATTTCCAATTACTTATCTCCAAATGTGAGAACATTCCATGTCGGCCCCGCATAGATTCGAAGCGAAGACCAGTAACAGTACAAAATACTGGAAACGGTTATATACGGTTTTTTTTTCTCTCTGTGATGGTGGGAGGGAACGGAAGGGGATAACTTCATTTAAAAAGTAATTTATCTTTTGACAATCCTCACTCGGAGGGGTAATAAAGAACACCCAAAGCTTCTTAATATCAAATATGGAACAAGTGTAAAGAATTTCTCAGTTTAAATACTTGGGGAAATTATACAAGAAAACTGCCTGGAAAAGCTGGAAAGAAAGTTTGATGTCAAAAAATTTTCCACTACATTCAGATTATAACAATGTATTTATAATAGAAAATACTTTCTAAATTCAGTACTATAATGAAACCTGAATGTCTTTATAGAGCAGAAACTTTAGTATATAAAGCAGTGTGTCCGTATATTTGTACGTGTTGCATACAAATCTACAGTTTTGTTCCAATCTTTATGAAATTTTGTACACGTAAGCTTCAATCCATGAGGACGGTCGCCGTAAGTGTAAGAATCACATACGATATATAGTTCACGAGATATGACGTCATAAACAACGAAATGCGCGAAAAACTGCTGCATTTTGCGAAAATGCTGCTCAGTTTCTCCTAAACCATTGAACTGATTTCAACCAAATTTGGTACACATATTCCTTACCATGAGGTAACAATTATTGCATGGTTAAGAATCACATACTGCACATGGTTCAAAAGATATTACGTCATAACCAACAGAAATCGCAAAAAATGCCATATAATGCGGCGAGACTTTCGAAATGCACTGTATGAGAATGAGATTACTTAGCGACTTGAAACAAACTTTAAACATAATTTCAAACCTTTATTAAACTTTTTCTCGCTGGCAACCATAGTACAATGATGAAAGGAAAAACGTTTCTCGCTTACTACTTTTCCGCTGTTTATGGAGTAAAACTACGGATCTCGGTATGACGTTACAATTTATAATTTCTACACTACAAATAATATCCGCAGGAAATTTTACAGACAGGATACACACATACAGTTGAATGTACCTTCTAAATTGTATCACAGTAAGACACGTAGTTTATGAGATATGAGCACATAAACAGTAACGTTCCGCTGTTCATGGACTAAAACTCCGCAATTCGGTATGACGTTACAATTTATAATTTCTACACTACAAATTGTAGCCTTAGGAAATTTTACAGACAGTATAGTTGAGTGTACCTTCTAAATTGTATCACAGTACGACACGTAGTCCATGCTATATGAGCACATAAACAGTAGCGTTCATGGAAAACCGCCCCATCACGCACCAAGTTTTAATCTATTACTTCTTTAGCACTAATTGTATTCCCAAGAGATTTTATAGACATACAGCCCTTATTAAAATGAATATATACCTCAAAAATTACAGAAATAAATAAATAAATACCCGGGCAACGCCGGGTTTTCAACTAATTTTAAATAGAAAGAGGAATATTGAAAAAAAATTCAAAAGAAAGAAAGGTTATTATGAAAATATTAGGCCCCAAAGTTACTGATGACGAAACTTACAGTTTGAGGAGTAATAAGGAAATAGAAGAATACACAGACATACAAGGTGACATGATAAAACGAATAACTAAATTTTATGGGCACGTTGAAAGAATGGCACCCACTAGGTTAACAAAACAAATAGTAGAATTCTACGAAATCAGAAGTGGGGCCAAAACTGAGTCAATTAATTGGATCGCTCAGTTAAGGAGTATCTTAACTTAGGCAGACGTTATAGATAGAAAAACATCAGGACAAAAGATATTTGATTCGAAAGTTGTTCAGAGATAAATGAGAAAACGACTGGGGCACCGTGGTCTGATGAAAGAAAGAGACTTCGTTCTGAAAGGATGAGACAGAACCGAGTGGAATGGCTACGAGGTCTACGGCGTCATTCTACGGACTGGGCGACTGTCCCCGCCGGAGGTTCGAGTCCTCCCTCGGCCATTGGTGTGTGTAAGTTTAAGTCTAGGTACTGATGACTATAGCAGTTTGGTCTAATAGGCTTACAATCATTTGAACATTTATTTGAATGAAAAAAATTTGGCCACAAAGGAAGGCCAACCATCAAAAGCGACACTGATCGATTATACCTCGTGTGGTCCAATTGTGCTCATACGTAGCTTAAATAATAACAAGAACAACTAGATGTCAACGAACTTCCCTTCTTCAGAAAGGTTTTTCTTCTCACAGCCATTCTGCATTTTATATTTTCATGACTCAGGCCATCAGAAGTTTCTTTACTACCGAAACAACAAAACTCATCAACTACTTATATTGTTTCATTACTTATTCTTTCAGCATTGCCATTTTTCTAGTGACTACATTCAGTTACCTTTGTTTGTCTCTTGTTGATGTTCATGTTACACCCTCCTTTAAAGATACCGTCCATTCCGTTCAATTGCTCTTCCTGGTCCTTTGCTATCTCTAAGGTCATTACAGTCTCATCGCAGACAGGGAAATTTTTATTGCTTCACCATGAACTTTAATTATTAACCATCTTTCTCCTTGCATGTAAGAAAGGAAATACTGTGTACCTAACGGACATATAAGTAGGCTAAATATTTTATATATACATTATGTCATGATACTGTAGAGTAGTGTAGAGTGATTGCAGTTAGTTTCTATCGTTATTTACTTAGTAATCAATAAGTAGCATTTAGTAGGATACTTTACAACAGTCTTTAGTCTTTTCATTTCATTTGGGCCTGCAGCATTGTGTATGTATTTTAAGGACAAATTATTAATCTAAGTAATACCAAAATGCTGCTTCACTTTTTAGGTATTAAATACTGTTTATTAAGAACGCAATAGGCCTATTTCGGCACTGTGGCCATCACCAGGCTATATCCATATGGCATCGTGGAGGTATAATTTATTATAATAACTGCATGTAATTGCAGTATAAATGCTCTTTGGATGGTATATATATTATTTTATGTTTATCAGGTATTAATTCGTTACTGCTATTCTGTCATCTATATATAAAGCTCGCGGTTGATCCCTATCGGATGTTCGAGTCTTCTCTCGGGCATGGGTGTGTGTGTGTTGTCCTTAGATCAGTTTAAGTAGTTTGTAAATCATAGGGACTGATTACCACAGTAGTTAAGTCCCATAGATGTACAATATCGCTGGTGGATATGTCAAACTGACAGAATAGAAGTAACGAATTAATACCTGATAAGCATAAGACATTATCCTCGAACTCCACACAGATCTGATCGAATTAAACATCCGAAAGCAGTTTCTGTAACAATACTAACGCCTAATATGATCAACAGATGTACATTCATTACTGTATATAGTAGTAATTTTACCTAAGAGTAGAGACAAACTACGGAAGCAACGGATAAAAAATATGTACAAACCTGACGATGAAAAGACAGACTTAAGACTTTTAAGGACATATTGTTAATCTAAGTAATACAAAAGTGCTGATTTACTTTTCAGATGTTAAATAATGTTTATTAATATAGCAATTGGCACATTTCGGCACTGTGGCCATCATCAGACTATATCCATATGGCATCGTGGAGCTATAATTTATTATAATAACTGCATATAATTGCAGTATAAATGCTCTTTAGAGGGTATATACAGGGTGTTTCACTAAGTGTGTTTGCCTCTGTAACTTATAAAATAATAGGTGACGGGAAATTTTAATGCGGTAGGTCAATACAGGAAATGTTACACTTTCTGCGGAGCTATGAACATAGTTTATTGTATCATTTTCCAAAGAGTTACAGCACAAAGATATAATATTTTAAATGGAACAATGGTTTTTTCTATCGTGAATTGTATTCGTTGAAACCAGCTGCGTCCAAATCTATTTAAACTACATTCCTATCACTGTTAGTTTGGGAGCTACAACCCTTCAAAGTTTAGAGGGCGGAGGCTACGACAGCGTAGCTGACTGGCTGGTGGTCATGAGACAGTGGGCCGTGTCCCAGGCGATAGCCACTCGGCCAGTCAGCTACGCTATTTTAATGCGGTAAAGAGCATTTATACTGCAAGCCAATACACTAAAGTTTGACTCTATACTATTATCCAGGGCAACTGTACAGCACTTAACCTTTATCCCACGGATGATACCAAAATTGTACAACCCTTCCAAATACTTTACAAATAAAATGAGTTGGAGGCGTTGTCAGGATGGAAGGCGAAGCGGTGAAGGCTTGTGGGCGCCCTAGGAAGGGGTGACTGATTCATAAATAAAACATAGGATTCAAGTTAATATTGGCTATATTCTGAAAGTACGGGATACATAGCGGGATTCGCTCTAAGGTCGGGTGCAATGAATAAGTGCCATTCTATGTTAGCGGGTTAGAAAACGGAAAAGGTAGGGGTTACGGTTCACACAGTTGATGGCCGATACCGAACTGCCGCTAGGCGGGAGCGGATGGTATGAGGCCGTTCGTCCAGCACAGAGGCTGGGCTTCCGGAGTGCGTCTGTTCTGTACGAAGGCTGGAACGGAAGAGAGTGAAGGAACTGATTCTCGAGTCCTTCAGCAGTAGCACACGTGATCAATCGTGGGTGTCTGCTACTGGCTCACAATGAGGCATCGAAACGTCAGTAGATACAGCACTGACGCCAGAAAGGGGGCGTGGTTTTAGAATCAGCAGTCAGTACTGGTTATGGACGGCTCTGTCCCGCAAAAAGGACAGGCTTGGTCACGTTGTCAGTCATAGCCGATGTTGCATTGGGAGATCACTTGTAAAACTTAGGCGAAGTTCTGAAATAAAATTTTTGAATTATTTACATAAACTATTTTAGACTGGCTGGTCATTCTGTACAGACTGTTTATATATCGAATGCTTTACAAATAATCACTTTGTGCTCACATAAAACGAGGGTCAAACACACTGTTTGTTTTGAGCTATAATAATCGGATAAGTTATATTGTAGGAGCCCAAATACTACTTTTTGCTTCTAATCCTTCTCTTATAATGGAATTCAAGTAGCCCTCCTTTTACGTACTGAATTACTCTTCTGATTATTTTACGTGTCCAGGAGTAAGACATATCTTTCGATCAATAAATATACAATTACAATAAACAATTTACAATCTAGGGACACTAAATTCACTAAATATATGTACGGTGTACAATTACATTGAGCAAATTACAATCCAAGAATGCAAAATTCAATAAAAATACAATTAAAATAAACAAATTACAAACTAGAAACATAAATTATGTAAAGAGGTGACTAATTCTGTAGGACACTACTAGTTTCTGCTAGATGGACCGCAAGCTCCAAAATTCTGCTGCCTTGATATCCTGATATACTTTTTCTATTTTAGTTTCTGGTTTTGACGTCGGCATGTTTACTTGAACTGTTATTCTCGGCGTTGGTCACCTGTCGATTGCGGTAAGAGCAACCATATCTCCCAACCGTCGACAAGGGCTCAGTTTGTGTTCTGCTGTACTATGCACTGAAAATTCTATTCCAGTTCTAAAATTTTCTGCTGCTGTTGATATTACCAGATATTCGTCTGTCAATATTTATTTACCTTCTTTTCGTTTCAATTCACTGATCTCCACTATATGAAGACTGAGCGTTTCAATTTACCTTTTGAGGTTTTCTACCTTCTGTATCAAGTTTTTGATTGCAAAATCTATGATTATAGTACACTAACTTAAACCCGCGGCTCTGCTCGCGTGTTAGTTATGATAGATAAGTTATCTTTCTGTAGTATGCTATAAGACTTTCAATCCCAATATACTCCACCCTTTTATCATTATCAACCCTCAAGCAACAAAGAGGAAATATAATTATTGTTCCGCATTTTGCGTTATATTCTTCAAATTACTAAATAGCTATCAGATCGCTATAAAACCGTGCCTAAAACCTCCCTCAGGTATAAATTAGTAACTGTACAAATATTTAAGTCTCTGCATCTTGTCGTTTGGACGTGATAAGCGTACAGACATTCACATTAATATATATAGATAAATAGCTATCCGATCGCCAGAAAACCGTGCCTAAAGCCTTCCCCGGGTAGACATTAGTAACTGTACAAATTTTTAGCTCTTTATGTTTTGTGGTTCACACGTGATAAACGTACACCGAACAGACATTCACATTTATAGATATAGATTACCGTTTCGTTGGTCATTCAGACTTTTTTTTTTTTTATAGTTACCGCCCCAGTGTCAATCCACTACCGGACTTCAGAATCGGAGACTAATCCAGATTCTTTTCTCCACAGAGAGATCATCCTGGCAATTTTTCACCTGTATGTCCCATGTATCATGTGTCCTTAATGCAGTGGTTCTGTAGCTTACTGCAACTCACGCAGGTAATCATTACAGGTTAATCCAGCTCTTAGGGACAGATTCCTATCCGAGGGAAATAGGTTCTCTCTTAACATGGCCTTTGGCAGAACAAGGATGACATCCTATTCCGAAAATCCTTGGCTACCATTGCTACTGATTTTTATTCAAAATTAATTTTGATCGAGAAAGAAAATCATAACGTTAGGATTACTATTCAAATACACTACCTCTTTACGACAAGTGATATGTACATCAAGTCATGCAATAGAAGCAGAATAGAAATGATTGGTTTTTGTATAGTAGCACGGACTATGGTGAAGTGGAAAGCTTTTCAGCAAAGTCAGTGACAATTTTCTTTCAACTTGGGTCCACACTTATCGCAAAGCTTTTCAATGAGTCCAGATCTGCCTGAAATTGTCAATTAATTAATTTATTTAGACTCAGAGCAATTTTTTTATCGAATACAATATATTTACCACCATGGATGGTATCTCATTTATAATTTACATCTAGTAAGTTACTAATCCAATTTATATTGAATCAGTTCGGACATTGTTTACGCTTAGTTATTTTTAGTTTGCAATAAGCCAGAACTAGATAAATGTGTCCATTGCCAGCGATACAAGGAACAATGCGAGACCGCTGCTGCTAACCAGGACCTGTTATGTCGCTGAATTAGATTAGAGTAGATTAATACTTGACCCATAGATCATATATACGAAATTTCGTAATGATGTGGAACGTGTCAGTTTAGTAAATGATGTCTATTCATGACAATCAATATTTTAAGAATTTTTTAAATTTTCATTTTAATTGTTTTATTTATTTATTTATTTATTTTAATTCTATCTAAAAATTCATCTAAAGTGTAGGAGTTGCCATTCAGAAATTATTTTAATTTCTTTTTAAATGCTAGATGGCTATCTGTCAGACTTTTGATGCTACTTCGGAAGTGACCGAAGACTTTTGTAGCAGCATAATTCACCCTTTTCTGTACCAAAGTTAGATGTAACCTTGATTAGTGAATATCACCCTATCTCCTAGTGTTTTAGTTATGCACACTGCTATTACTTTTGAATTCGGTCGGATTGTTAATAACGAATATCATGAGTGAATATATATATATTGTGAAGCTACAGTGAAGATCCCTAGATCCATAAATAAATGTCTGCGGATGATCTTGGGTGGGATTCAGCAATTTATTATGATTACATGCTTTTGTGCAATGAATACGTTTTCACTCAATGTTGAACTGCCCCAGAATATGATCCCATATGAAAGCAGTGAATGAAAATAGACAAAGTAAGCTAATTTACCGAGATGTATATCGACAAAATATGCAATGACCCTGATAGCATAAGTAGCTGAACTCAAACGTTTCAGCAGATCTTCAATGCGGTTCTTCCAATTCAATCCCTCATCAATGCAAACACCAAAAATTTTTGAATATTTAACCTTAGCTACAGATTTATGTTCAAAGTCTAAATTTATTAATGGTGTCATGCCATTTACTATGTGAAACTGTATATGCTGGGTTTTATCAATGTTTATAGAGAACCACTTAATAATTTTCTGAAAGATATCATTTACAATTTCATCAGTTAATTCCTGTTTGTCAGGTGTAATAGCTATGCTTGTATCATCAGCAAAAAGAACTAGCTTAGCATCTTCATGAATGTAGAATGTCAAGTCATTAATATATATTAAGAACAGCAAAAGACCCAAGACCGAACCTTGTGGGACGCCATTTTTGATAACTCACCAGTAACAGGAATTAATTGTTTCTTCTACATCATGTGAACTGCTTACTTCAACTTTCTGCACTCTCCCAGTCGCCATTTAAATCATTTGTGCACTGTCCCAGTCATACAACAATACTTAAGCTTATCTATTAGAGTCCCATGATTTACACAATCAAAAGCTGGTAGTGGGAGGTTCTGGAACATCCACAGTACTCACCCGACTTGAGTTTCTGTGATTATTGATCTCTTTGAGCACCTAGGACCCAGTACAACACCGGAGATGACACTGTCGTGTCATGCATTGGTCAATACGAGACGTAAACTGCTACAGATTCGCATATGGTAAACGACAAGTTCCAGATATTTAGCAAACCGTAATAAGTAACTGAAGCGATTATATTTAACGTGTTTAACACCAAAGTTATTTCAGAGAAAAATAAAAGTTTTATTACTTTTATCCAGTACAAGAACCAAGAGGGATTAATAAGAATGCAAGGTGAAGAAAGAAGTGTTCAGATTTGAAAGGGTTTAGAACACGGATATAGTCTTTCGCTACTACTGTTCAATGTATACATCGAATAAGCAATGTCGGAAATAAAATATACGTAATGGATTGAAATAAAAGTTCACGGTGAAAGGATATCTATGATAAGATTCACTGAAGACATCGCTCTCCTCAGTGACTGGAAAGAACAATGACAAGACCTGCTTAATGGTATTGATAGGCTATTAAGTACGTAATATGGACGGAAACTACAAAAAGACAAACAAGAGAAGTAGTATCAGAAATGAAACTATCGAGAGGCTGAACATCAAAACTGGTGGATGTACTGCCAGCCATAGGGAGCTCCTGTCAAGCTATCAGCGCCACTAACACGTTGTCTCGGGGGACCAAAGTACAATCTCGTCTGTAGGCGATCCAACGACCACAAACACAGAGCAGGAAAGGTAAATAAACAGAGGCCGACTGAGTGGAGACCATACTCCGGCAAACTTCATCGGACCTTCGGACTATCTTTAAATGGCAACATTTGAGGGTAGTGTAAGAAGTAAATGTACAAATGTTTGTAAATGGTTATTAGTCCTTAGCTTACAAACTAATTAAACTAAGGTAAACTAACCTAACGACAACACTAACACTCAAGCCCGAGGAGGCACTCGAACCCCCGACGGCGAACGGCCGCGCGCACCACAGCATGGCGTCCCAGTGCGGACAGCTAATCCGCCGCGGCTGTAAGAAGTATTACCAATACGAAGCTTTAAAATATCACAGTGGTCACGAGGTAGATGCAGTTATGGAATTCTCCTACCTTCGGAGCAAAATACCTCAGAACGAACGAAGCAAGGAGGAGACAGAAAGTAGACATCCACATGATAATATGATTCTACTGATATCAAACATTGGCCTTAAGGTGCGGAAGAAATGACTGAGAATGCACGCTTGGTGTACAGATCTGCATAATAGTGAAACATGGACAGTAAGCAAATCGGATCAGAAGAGAACTGATGCATTTTAGGTGTGGGGCTATAGATGATAGTTGGAAATTAGGTGGACTAATAAAGAATGATGAGGTTATTCGTAGAATCGGTGAAGAAAGGAGTAGATATGGAACACTGACAAGAAGGTACCACAGTATCAGAAGGACATGTGTTTAGACATCAGGGAATAACCTTAATAGTAGGGAGAGTGGGGCAAAACCGACCTGTGAACTTTGTATCTTATGAAAATCGGACGTGTACTAAATCTATTTTGTAAAGTAAGGATATTAATATTATGTACTTATTAAAGATGTATTAAATTTATGTATAAAACACTGAAGACGAGTTATTTAATATGAGTGAATTTTCTTCTGATATTCACAAGACACCTATGAGATTTAAATGAAAAAAAAAAAAAAGTTTATTCCAAAATTTACAGAAAAATGTACAACACAAATGCATGGTTTTAACCAGTAAAGAGACATGCATTTTAGACAAGTAAAGGAATTTAGACTAATTTGAAATTTACTGCTTCTTTTTGTAGAACTGGTGAACTTGGCAGCGATAACATAAGGTATATGGTGTACTTGCTGCTCCAGAAACGGAAAAATGCCTCACGTCTTCATTTTGTGCTTCAGAAGTTGAATGCCGTAGCATTCTGTTCTTTACAATGAAACACTGAACGAATTACTTCTAACACTGTCGATTGAGAAAGGACAAATATGTCGAATTCAGGTTATCGATCAACAGTTGCAAGGCTAAGTTTGTCAAGAAAAATACAGCTAAAACACTGAGTAATCATATTTACTCATCGATGGCAAATCTGACGGGCGTAATAATCCTTAGAACCATTAACGAATTTCGCGTATCTCGGAAACATAGTTTTCAAACTTTAAAAATTTGCAGAATCCTAAAGAAGGTAAGTACTTGAAACAACTCAACTGCTCATTATGGCTGCCAATAGCACGCTCCTAACGAGAAATCTTTGCCCCACTCTGCCCTATTAGAGGAGAAAAAGTGTTGGGGAAAACTAAGACACTGAGACATCCAAAAAATGAACGAGGTAGTAGGTTGTAAATTTATTACTTCTCTTCAAATCACATTAATCATGGAATGAAAACACACAGCAACAGAACGTATCAGCGTGACTTCAAACACTTTGTTACAGGAAATGTTCAAAATGTCCTCCCTTAGCGAGGATGCATGTATCCACCCTCCGTCGCATGGAATTCCTGATGCGCTGATGCAGCCCTGGAGAATGGCGTATTGTATCACAGCCATCCACAATACGAGCACGAAGAGTCACAAGAGCTTTCAAATGCCCCCATAAATGAAAGTCAAGAGGGTTGAGGTCAGGAGAGCGTGGAATCTGTTGTTGAGAAGCGTACGAACACGTGGACTGAAATGTGCAAGGAGCTCCATAGTGCATGAATCACATATTGTGTCGTACTTGTAAAGGCACATGTTCTAGCTGCACAGGTAGAGTATCCCTTATGAAATCTTGATAACGTACTCCAGTGAGCGTAGGTGGAACAACATGAGAAATACTAAAATGAGCTCTAACATGGAAATTAAGCGTTTCCGGACACATGTCCACATAACATATTTTCTTTCTTTGTGTGTGAGTAATGTTTCCTGAGAGTTTGGTGGTACGTTTTTGTAACACCCTGTATAGTGATTTATTGCATATTTTTTGTTTGACAATGTTGTAGCTGTTGTTATTTTGGTTAGGGGCCTGAGGATGGAGCTAGTCGAGTACCGAAACCGCTTGCTATACTAATAAAAATATAAAAAACACAGGTGCTGGAAATTTTTCCAATGTGATTCCATCTGTTTGGTCCGCTGAAAAATCATCTCGATGGGAAGCGCGTCAACTCTGGCGACGAGCTGAAGGCCCAGTAGGTGACTGGCTCTTGTCACAGCCACAGGAATTCTGGCGACAGGGAATCGTTCGGCTCGTTAAACAGAGGGATACTTGAGCTCAAGCCTCTGGTGATTACTTTTGAATAAAGACCAATTATACCCACAGTGCCGTTTCGAACCTTTAATTTGAACACTTCTCGTGTTAATAATGTTACTAATTTACATATGAATCAACGAGCAAACACGGGAAGTTAAATCAAAGTACAGGCGCCGGAGCAGATTAGGAATCAACGCGTTGTTGTTATAGATAGTTAAAAGCGATCCCTGTAATCAGAGACGCGCCCTCGGAATGAATGGCCAGTGGGCCATAAAGCGGTGTCGGTGGCGACGTAATAGAAAGGCTGGCGCCCCGCGGCGCGTGGCGGCCGGACAGAAGGGTTGCAGTCACTTAATGCGACCCTCCCCTGTTACAATGGGGCGGGGCTGCGGCGGCAGCAGATAAGGGGCAGGCCAGCCAGGCCTCCCCAGTGATTTGTCTGCCACAGCGACAGACGCAGGTGACCGACTTCCCAACAGACGACACCCACTGGCCAACACTCGGCGACAGATGCAAAGCTGCCTTCAGAGCACCCAACACCACCACACCTAACTTCTTATAATTAATTTATAGATAACCCCTCCACGTCTTAGGATTGTTATCTGTCACTTTCCACTTCTTTCACCTCTGGCAGTATTGCTCATGTGAAATATACCGAGTAGCACCGTAGTTCGGAACCCACGTCTAACTGTAGTCCCCCTATAACTGGCTGGGTAAGTCCGTTCGAAGGTCGGAGGAAGGCAACGCCGGCCACGGTGGCCGAGGAGACTGAGGCGCTCCAGTCACGGTCTGCACGGCCACTACGGTCGGGGGTTCGAATCCCCCCTCGGGCATGGATATTTGTGCCGTCCTTAGTCTTAGTTAGTTCATAAGTAGTTTGTAAGTTTAGGGACTGATGACCCCGTAGTTAAGTCCCATACGTTCTACAAACATTTGAACATTTAGGAAGGCAACGGCATACCACCTCCAAACAGGACCATTCCTAGTAAAGCACTGTGGTGTTCAAACCAATCTTCGGATTGTTGACTGCTTTAGCTTTTTTTTAGCTAAAAACCAGGCATTGCCTGGCTATTTTTTTATTTATTCCTGCCGTGAGTCAGTACTTCTCCTATCCCTTCTCTCTCTGTCCATCTACTATTTTTTCCCCTAAAACATGTTATATTTATCGGAGAATACACAGTAGTCTCATGTAGTTCGCGAACAAACTAGTTCGGAAGAGCGCTCCCACAGGCGAACTACGCGAACTAGTTCGCAGATCCCTCGCCTCTTAGTTCGCCCGCTCCTTTTCCGAAGACTGACGGGAAACAGCAAGAGGACGGGAGAGCGCGCAGAATCGCGCGATTTCCTCCTGCCAGTTATCGTCATTTCGCATTTCCAGCTGAGATGCAGCTCAGCTGGAGTATCATAGTTCACTGCCACAAATTTTCTTTTCTTTTTCAACGCGTTGATTCCTAATCTGCTCCGGCGCCTGTACTTTGATTTAACTTCCCGTGTTTGCTCGTTGATTAATATGTAAATTAGTAACATTATTAACACGAGGGGTGTTCAAATGAAAAGGTTCGAAACGACACTGGGGGTATAATTGGTCTTTATTCAGAAGTAATCACCAGAGGCTTCAGCACAACTATCCCTCTGTATGAAACTTCCAATCTGCAGCGAAGTGTGCGCTGACATGAAACTTCCTGGCAGATTAAAATTGTGTACCGGGACTCGAACCTCGAATCTTTACCTTTCGCGGGCAAGCGCCCTACCACTGACCTAGCCTGACACGACTCACGGCGCCGCCCCACAATTCTGCCAGTACTTCGCCTCCTACTTTCTAAATGTCACAGAAGCTCTCCTACGAACCTTGCAAGACTAGCACTCCTGGAACAAAGGAGATATATATAGCCCTCATTCCACAGTGAAACTAAATAACTGATTTATTTGTTTAAGTATTTGATGTCTAATTGCCCAAAAATACGGGTAATAGTACACGCTTGGGCAACACTGATCATTATATAAAAAAGCTCTCGTAACAAACGAAAGAGCTCTTTTAGTACCGATAGCAAAAGCCAAAAAGAGCGAGCTGCGAACTAAAAGGGGAGCTACTGGTCGCAAACTAAAATATGCGCGATCGGTCGCGAACTGAAATATGCCCGATCGGTCGCGAACTAAAATATGTCCAATCGGTCGCGAAGTAAAACATGCGTTACCGGACGCGAAATATTATTCCAAACGTATCTTGCTTCTTAGTTCGTTGGATTCTTTTCGGAAGACCGACGGGCAATAGCGAGAGGGCGCGCGGCAAAATTAAAAATCAGGTGTTTGCCTTCTGCTGATGAGAGCCATTTCGAGGTAAGCGTCTACCTGCTAGATTACATTGTTCAGTGCTACAAAATTTCCGTTTTGAAGTATTCTGCACTCTGCAATATCTGACTAATAAATTCCATAATGCCAAGATATAGAGAGAACTCTCAACTTAAACGCGATGCTTAAACTTAAACTGTTTCATTTGGTCAGCGTGATATCGTTAGGGGCTCAAGCAGCAAGCGCATGAAACAGCTAGGTGGGGGAACTTCTCCCTCCACCTGCATGCGCAGACCACGCCGCTCAGCCCTCAATGGGAGCGGACGAACTAAAAGAACGAACTAGTTCGCGGCAGAGTCGCGAACTAAAGTGAGCGCACCCGATCGCGAACTATTATGTGCAAGTCTAATATACAGGGTGTCCCTCTCAACTGTTTCACCCTAGATATCTCTGAAACTACGAGAGATATTGAAAAAACACTTTCACTGTCTAGAACGTACGGCAGGGGTTTATGAAAGTAGCTACTATGAGACATACTAAAACGTGAAGAAATATTATTTTCAACACAAACTTGTGTTTTTTTTTTTTAAATGGATACCCCATATTATTTCTTAAGCAAACGATAGAATGAAAAATCACAAAAAGAATGGCGTCGGTTGCATCGCGATGCGTCAATCACATCCGGAGAAACTGCGAAGCGAAGATGACGTTTGAAACACATGAGGCGCGGTGTTAGCGCGTGTCCGAGACTCAAACGTGAGTCTCGTATAAGAAATAATAATGTACAAAATTATGCGTTCAGTATTCAAACAAAGAAAGATAACAATGTACAGCAATAGGAATCGCAAAAAGCTGCCACATAATGCGACGAGACTGTATTCATACACTGTATGAGAATGAGAGTACAAAGCGACTTCCAACAAACTTTAAAGATAATTTATTATATTTTTTCTCGCTAACAACCACACTACAATGATGAAAGGGAAAGAGTTTCTTCATTACTACTTTTACGCTTTCATCAACTAAAACTACGGCATAATTTTTCAGGTATATATTCATTTGTATATGTGCTGTATATCTGTAAACTCTTTTGCGAATACAACTAGAAGTAAAGAAGTAAGACATTAAAATTATGTGCGTGATAGAGCGGTTTTCTATGAACGTTACTGTTTATGTGCTCATATATCATTAATTACATGTCGTACTGTGATACAATTTCGAAGGTACATTCAGTTGTATGTGTGTATAGCGACTATAAATTTTCCTTCGGCTACAATTTGTAGTGTAGAAATTATATATTGTAACGTCATTACGAATGCCGTAGTTTTAGTTCATGAAAGCGTAAAAGTAGTAAGGAAGAAACTCTTTTCCTTTCATCATTGTAGTGTGGTTGTTAGCGAGAGAAAATATAATAAATTATCTTTAAAGTTTGTTGGAAGTCGCTTAGTACTCTCATTCTCATACAGTGTATGAATACAGTCTCGTCGCATTATGTGGCAGCTTTTTGCGATTCCTATTGCTTAGGGCGTCATATTTCTTTAACCATGCATCGTATGTGATTCTTAACCATGCAGAAACTGTTACCCCACGGTGAGGAAGATGTGTACAAAATTTGGTTGAAATCGGTCCAGTAGTTTAGGAGGAAATGTGCAACATTGTCGCATGATGGAGCAGTTTTTCTCGCATCTCATTGTTTATGACGTCATATCTCGTGAACTGTGTGTCGTACTGTAATAAAATTTCGAACGTACGTTCAACGGTATGTGTATATACTGTCTGTAAAATTTATCGCGATTACAATTCATAGTGTAGATTAACAAATTGTAACGTCATGCCAAAAGCCGTAATTTTACTGCTTGAACGCTAAAAAAAGAAGTAAGCGACAAACGTGTTGCTGGGGTTGTCAGCGAGAAAAAGTTTCATAAAGGTTTCAAATTATGTTTAAAGTTTGTTGCAAGTCGCTAAGTGCTCTCCTTCTCAAATAGTGGACTGATAAAGTCACACTATCACTAGCCGGGGAAGTTTTCATTGTTTATGACGTCATATCTCCTTAACTATTAGACCTATCGCCAAATACTTTCTTATCTGACGTCTTATATCTATGAACTACATCCCTAAGAAATTTCAGCTTCATAGATGAAGTAGTTTTCGAAATTTCATGTTTAGTCAGTGAGTGAGTGAATGAGTGTCCTTTCGCTATATATATATATATATATATATATATATATATATATATATATATATATATGAAATCACTTCAAACAGAACTTAAAATCACTTTAAAAATAACAACGTTCCAGCATGGTGGTGTGATATGAAATATTTATTTAAACAATCACATATGATTTCGTTCACATGATGAAACATCATCAGTGCAGATTTCGAGTAATGAGGGCTCATATACTCCGCATAAAACATTTAACGGTCAGATCCATAAGACATAAATAAAAAGTCTTTCTAGTGTATATTACAATTTTAAACTTGTTGATTGTGCAGAAAAACTTCTATTCGGCAACCTGAAAGAAGGCCTTTAAAAATCCACTTGAATTTTGTAGTTTGTAAAGCTTCTACATTTTCCTATGGTAAAGGTTTGCAAAAGATTACGACGTACAATGTTAAAACGTTTTCAAGGCTGTAACGCTGTAATAATTTATCATGATTACAACACAAAAAATGCTATGTAACCCGTAGGACAGGCAGCCAGCATAACTTATATATAGGCAGGCCGCGGTGGCCGCGGCGACTGAGGCGCTCTAGTCACGGTTTGCACGGCCACTACGGTCGGGGGTTCGAATCCCCCCTCGGGCATGGATATTTGTGCCGTCCTTAGTATAAGGTAGTTCGTAAGTAGTTTGTAAGTTTAGGGACTGATGACCCCGTAGTTAAGTCCCATAAGCTTAACAAACATTTGAACTTTGAACTTATATATACTCAGGCCAGAATACTGATGTCAAATAATTCCCCCCCCCCCCCCCTCCCACTAGTCACCTTACTACAAATGTGGTTTGCTGCCGACATTTAGGTTTGCGCACGATTCTGTAGTCATCAGTATGAATGTGTTGATCAAGACGCTCTTAATGCGAGGGAAGACAGAAAAAATGTCCGCTGAGTCCGTAGCCTATTTTTAGTAAATATGAGAGAAAAAAGGCGCATCAGATGATGGCAAATTTGCTTGGCGAAGCCGGTCATCCTGAATAAAAAAAATAAAAAGAAATAGCGCGATATTGGCTTGAAAGTGTGCATTTTCTTGTAATCTATTTTGGCACATTTCTCTGCTGGCACCAACTACCGCAGAAAAACGGAACCACCTGCAGATGAAAGAACAACTTGCAAACATTAGCTGTACTCCAACGACATCTACAGTGGGCATCCAAACTGGATATACCAACTACTGCCTCTCAGTACATTTCTTCCTTAATGAAATTTGTCATAAATATCTCTTTTCCCAAGAAACAGCCTAGTTCATACATATAATACTAGGAACAAAAACTATCTGCACAAAAACTTAAAGCACTTACTTCAAAAACGGGTCCACTACTCAGGAACACATATCTTCAATCATTTACCAGCAACCATAAAAAATTTAGCTACAAATAAAGATAAGTCCAGGAGGAGCCTAATAGACTTCCTAGTGGCCAACTCGTTCAACTACACTGACGAATTTTTAATAGAACCAAATGATCTGTATTCATTAGTATCACTATATTATCAGTTTGTGAAGATACATAATTAATATTTTTTGTCAAGCTTGTCGCCGTGGTTCCCTCCTCCTCTTAATATTTTATCTGTGAAAATGTTTGTTTCGCTTGTCGTTGGTTTCTTCCGGCGAGCCGAGAGGACGGAACCACTCTTGTTTGGGTCTATTAAGTGTAGACGAGTCGGCAGACTGCCCTGTGATGTAAGTGTGAGTGCTGTTACATTTTATTTTGAAATATACCCTCCTTTTGTTAAGAGCAATGTTTTCCCTTATTTTCATTTAATAATGCTCCATAATTTATTAATTATTCATTTTCAGCTCCTCGATATTCCGTCGTAAAAGATGTTCAGACGCCATCACTTTCGCTTCGCGCATTTCTATGATTAAATCTCGACCAGTTACTTTATATCATTCCTTTTTGCCATTTACAACCTGAATTCGTATTAACAGCTTCGCTAAGTCCTACAGATTTTGCTGTTTTGTTATTTTCTTTATCAAACTTTACTACACGGTCCGGCAACAATGACTTGGGAGGCGTACAGTCTGAACATTAATTTATTGCGGAAAGTATCATAAAATTTATCTAAACCATTCAACAGCATTACATTTTCAACTGCTGTGATCAAGATTTCCAAAAGAAGTTTCAGTGGGTACTTACCGTAAGTTTTCTCGGTAACGTTGTTTTGCGTGTTGCCTCAACCCCAATCTGTATTCATTCTATTCAGTCATTTCGTGTGTTAATTTCATCCACCCTTGTCTAAATTATTTGCTCAGATTTTTATCCGATTTTTCTATGATCGAAATTTTAACAAAAAACCTTAATCTTTTAATCGCGGAGTTTAACATTAATGCACACAGGGACAAGAATAATGTTATAAGCTTGTAAAAAAAATAATAAAAAATTGACATATTCCACATGTACGAGGATCTATAGGACGAACAACTAATCTAACTAAACCATAAAAACAGGAGGCATTACTTTTGGGCTCACCCTCGTACATATAGCATATTATATAACACAAGGAGGGCAAAATCAAATGCACCGTTAGAGTGAGAGGAGGAAAAGGGAGGGGGGAAGAGAAGGAGGTGGAGGTAGACACAGGCGGAGGTGGACCAAGAGTGAGAGAGTAAATGAGGAGATTGAGTAAGAGATGCGGAGGAGGAAATGTGCAGAGACAGGAGGAAGGGGAGATGTACAGATAGGAGGAGGGCAGGAGATGGATCGACAGAGGAGATGAACAGGGCAGATTGATACGGGTCGGAGGAAGGAAATGACAGATTCGGTGGGAGGAGGAGCAAGAGGAAGAGGGGGGGGGATAAACTCCTGGAAAATGAAAAAAGAACACAATTAAATCGTCGACACATTCTTGAGGATGTAAGCAACACACGATCACACAGGCAGAGCCATACGCACGTGAGTACAGTCACCAGAGTATGCGCAATGTCGGCGTTAGTACCGTGTATACCTTCCTTTTGCAGAAATGCGATCTGTAATTCTTCCACGGAGACGATTGTAGAGTTGAAGCATGTGATCCTGAGGAATGGTCTGCCATACAATTTCTACCTGGTGCCTCAACTGGACCACATTTCGTGCCGATCATGCAGACTGCCCAACATGACGTTTCATTCGGTCCCAAACATGCCCAACTGGAGACAGATTTAGGGATCCTGCTGGCCAGCGTAGTTGACGTACACCTTGAAGAGCATGTTGGATGGTACGGGATATATGTGGACGTACATTGTCCTAGTGGAAAAGCATATCGTCTTGTTGGTGCATGAGTAATAGCAGAGCGGGTTGAATCGTGGTTTCAGTGTACCGTGCACTGTTCAAGGTTCTCGAGACGATCAGTAGAGGAGAACGGCCAGTGTAAGATATGGGCTCCCCACACCATAATGCACGAACATGCATGCCATTAGGGTCTCCTCCGCTCACGCTCCCACAACGTTCAGCCTGCTTCCAGTGCTGTCACAGTAGGCGCTAATGAAGGGACGAATGAAGACGTGTCGTCTTCAGTGAAGAGAGTCGCTGCTCTTTCGTTGCCAATGAGGATCGTACGCGTATGTGCAGGGCAGCGCGAAAATCTGGAGTGCACGGAACAGAGGCAAACGGGGCCGACGCCTGGAATCAAGGTGTGGGGAGCCGTATCTTACAATAGCCGATCTCCTCTGGTCATAGTAGAGGAAAAATTGAATAGTTCACAATACAATGAAACCATTCTTCAACCCGTCTTGCCACCATTTATGCACCAACAATGCGATATGCTTTTCCAACAGGACTATGCACATCCACACGTATCCCACAGAACCAAACGTACTGTTCTAGCCGTACGTCAACTACCCTGCCCATCATTATCCCCAGATCTGTCCCCCACTGAGCATACTTGGCACCGGATGAAACGTCAATTTACGCGGTGTGCATGAGCGGCACGAAATTTGGCCCAGATGAGGCATCAGGTGCAAATTGCATGGCAGCCATTCCGCAAGACAACACTCGGCACCTCCAAGATCGTCTCCATGGAAGAATTGCTGCAAAAGAAGGGTGTACACCAGTGATTTCCAAACTTTCCCTCATGGCGACACCCTTTTATAGCTTACAGTTTTGCGCGACACCCTTTCACTAATATAAATACATATGGTAGAATTTAGTTGGTTCTAGCGGGGGGGGGGGGGGGGGCGGAAATAAAGTATCGCATAAATGTAGTTTGTAAACGAAACTAAAATCGACGTATGCATTGACATGTTTAATGTTGATCCCGACTGCAGCAATTACGTACACTCATCGTAAGAAAAGGAAACATTAGGAACTACGTAAATGTACAACAGTGTAACACCGCAGACGACAATGCCTAACTTCCACAGTAATACTTGCTTCTGCTACATGCGACCCAACTTCCTAAACACGAAAACTGAATTTCGGAAACCGTTCTTCGCTGACGTGTGTACCTGTCAAGGCAAACGGTTTTGCTGGATCGACTGAAAACGGCATCTGGAAATTAGCTGCTTGGATTTCTGATTTCAGCTCAATATTATCACATTATTTTCAGAAGTAAAGAGGATGTATTTATGACAAAGTGATGAATTATTACTATATATAAGTTCTATTGTTAGGTACTTCCCTCACTGCGACCTCAAAAGTCCCGACATATTCGGAAAAAATGGATAAATATTTGTGATAAGTAAGAATATGAATGTCATTTCTGGTCCCAGAATCTGTTACATACAGGAAACTGAGAGAAAAAAATATTAACGCATAACAGGGTTCGAACCAACGGTCACTGCATTTAAAATACTATTCTCCGTTAATCATCCGCCCAAAATCCATACTAAACGTAGCTACTATATAGCTTTAGTCAGTGGACAATTGTGACTGTTTTTACAATCTGTGACAGCTTTTACAGCCACTGTGTCATTGATTGACATTTAACTGTAAGAAACGCTACCGAGTGTGACGTGGCTTTGATAATCCATTAAAAAACGCTCAGGTGCAGCTGTTTGAGAAGAAAAGCAGACTACAGTGAAGTTTCGTTCAATCATTTGCCTGTTCCAGCAAACTGCGCATGGGAATATCTGTTATCGAGTATCAGCAGCAGTTCTGCGCATGCGCAGTTTGCTGGAATCTGGCAACTGCTTGAACGAACCCTGAATGTCTACTGTTGCTGAAGCAGACTTCACGGTAGTATGAAGAGAAGGATATTTTGTGTTATTTTGTGACAATTTTTTTGTCTAAATTTGTTAGTCTCGCGACACCCTTAATACTACTACGCGACACCCCAGGGGGTCGCGACATCCAGTTTGGAAAGCTCTGGTGTACACGCTATTAACGCCGACATTGCAGACGCTCTAATGACTGTACTCACGTCCGTATACGCGGTACTGGCTTATAAGCGGTGCTAGCGTCTACATTCTTCACGCTCTGGTGACTGTAATCACGTGCGTATAGCTCTGTATGTATGATCGTTTGTTGTATACATCCCCAAGGATGTGTCAATAAAATTTTCCTCTGTTGGGTCGGCGAATTCATGGTGTCCTTTATTCATTTTTTCAGAAATACCACACTAGAACCATGTACTTATCCCAAATACCTAGGAGTCACCCTCGACCATGCATTAACCTACAAGAGGCACTGCCTGAATACTAAGCAAAAACTGGCAGCTAGAAACAATGTCATCAGAAAGCTACCAGGCACAACATGGGGAACCACACCCCAACACTGTAAGATCCTCTTCCCTAGCACTAAGTTACTCTGCCGGAGAATATGCGAGTCCATTGTGGTTCAAATCCAGCCATGCCAAAATAATAGATGTTGCTCTTAACGATACTTGCCTAAAGCCCACTCCTCTGAATAAACAGTACAGTCTTGCGGGCATTGTACTCCCGACATCCGCCGAAAGGTAGCAGCAAAAACTGAGAGGGGAAAATCAGAAACTTCTGAAGCCCATCCCCTGTATGGACATCAACCAGCAAACCAACGACTAAAATCCAGGAAGAGCTTCCTCATAGCTACGGAGGCTCTAGTTGGGACATCGCAGCAATGCCGAACCGACTTATGGCGTGCAAGGTTTACCGGCACTGCAGGATGGTTTACACCATGTGAAAAACTACCACCCAGCTACACAGAGAAATGTAGTACATGGAGATCACTCAACAAATGTTCAAATGTTTGTTAAGCTTATGGGACTCGACTACGGGGCCATCAGTCCCTAAACTTACAAACTACTTATGAACTACTTACGAACTAGGACGGCACAAATATCCATGCCTGAGGGGGGATTCGAACCCCCGACCGTAGTGGCCGTGCTGACCGTGACTGGAGCGCCTCAGTCACCTCGGCCACCGCGGCCGGCTGATCACTCAACAGAATACGTTGAGGTGTCACAAAATGTAAGAGTTATCGGGGCTTCCTAGTGGAGTCTCCACTCTGTGAATGTGGAGGAACGCAGACGACCTCCCACCTGCTCCAGTGTACCCAGTGTCCAGCAACATGTACACCAGAAGATCTGCTACATGGAACACCAAATGCAATACAGGTCGCTAACTTCTGTGTAAATAATTGTCTTGTAAATATGATGTATTGACATAACATGTAAATATTGTAGATTAGTTTATACATTGTAAGTGCTTCTGACACGAATAAATAATAATAATATTGTGATTCTTCAGTTTCTCCCGGCGTATTTGATAATCAAAATATCCACGGGTGTACTGCAGGTCTATAGTGTCCAACGGGCACAATATTTGGGCGATCATACATGTCACCAGCATCAGGTGAACTGACGGACTAAGCTCCTGGAAACACGCCGGCACGGCGGCTCGAAGGGAACTGGGTTCTAGCCCGGTAGCGGTCGATTTAAATACCCTCGGCCCGCGGAGCGACCCCTCCGCGGTCCGCGCCCCGCGCCGCGGCCGCGCAGTGGAACCGATTGCGCCGGCGTCTGCGATGACGTCGGTGTGAGGGCTCTGTCCGCCGTGGTCGTCACTTCGTTACGTTTGCTAGATTTACTCTTAATTAACCCAATCGCTGGTTCCCAACCTTTGCTAAGATTATAGCCACAGTCACGGTTTATCAGGTCGTCACTTGTGCGAATTTCAATGGCCTCTCTATCGACGCCGTCCCAGTATCTCGACGTCTGTACCAGAATCCTAGTGCGTTCATACTCCATCGCATGATTCTCCGACGCCGGCCGCGGTGGCCGAAGGGACTAAGGCGCTCCAGTAACGGTCTGCACGGCCACTACGGTCGGGGGTTCGAATCCCCCCTCGGGCATGGATATTTGTGCTGTCCTAGTTCTTAAGTAGCTCATAAGTAGTTTGTAAGTTTAGGGACTGATGACCCCGTAGTTAAGTCCCATAGACTATACAAACAGCCGGCCGCGGTGGCCGAGGGGATTGAGGCGCTCCAGTCGCGGTCCGCACGGCCACTATGGTCGGGGGTTCGAATCCCCCCTCGGGCATGGATATTTGTGCCGTCCTTAGTTGTAAGTAGTTCATAAGTAGTTTGTAAGTTTAGGGACTGATGACCCCGTAGTTAAGTCCCATAGACTTTACAAACATTTGAACATTTGAACTATACAAACATTTGAACATTTGATTATCCGACAAACAATGTTCAGCGACCGCCGACTTGCTCGGATACATCAATCATGTGTGCCTCTGGTGTTCAACGCATCGATCCTCGACGGTACGCATCGTCTGTCCGATATATGACTTTCCACACTGACACGGAATCTGGTACACGCCGGCCTTCCTCAAACCGATATCATCTTTGGCGCTCCCCACCAGTGCACGAATATTTTGATTAATAATAATATTCATTTTCCAGGAGTGTAGGAGAAGAATGTGGCCAGAAAGAGGGGAGGTGGCGATGGAGAGAGAGAAGGGAAAGAATATGGTATAAGTATGGAGTAAATAAATACTCGGGCAGCACCGGGTACTAAGGCTACCGAATCGTACACTAGTGGACCTCTGCTGAATTCGCGGCTACCTCGCAGCGTGTATTCAGGTGTCTTGGGCCGGACTGTTTCTGAAAGACGGCGTGGAGGCGCGCGCGCACACACACACACAGAGACAGAGACAGAGAGAGAGGAGATTCAATCATTGGCGCGCGCGGCGCAGGCGGTATCTTTGGACAGGGGGTGGTCAGCGCGGCTTGATGGCGCCGGCCCTCGAGGCCCTGAATATAAACGAATCTGGCCATAATGCGACTACACGCGCGCCGCCCCGCCACGAGCCTCTGAATCCGCGTTAGGCGCGCGCCGCCGCACCGGAAAGGCGCGCATAAAACCGCCCTCTGCCCGCTCGGCCCTTCCCGTCCCTTCCCGGCCCTTCCCTTTCCCTCGGCGGCCCTTTCCGCCTCTGAGAGGGCCGCGGGACGGAGGCGGCGCACGCCGTGGCCCTTTCAACCGGCAAAGCCGCACGGCGGCTAAACCTAGCCGTTCCTAGAACATTCCTCGTGCTCTTTTGAAGCCGCGGGCGGAAATAAATTTGATATATCGGAATAAAAAGGGCGGGCGGCCAACTTAACCCCGTAAAAGCCTGTTTCACGAGCTCGTGGGCCCTTTGAGGGCGCTGCCTTTGCCGGTCCGGCCCTGGCCCTTCTGCAGCCCTCCGCCGCTCCCTCGCTGCCCGCGCGCCTCGTGTGGCCTCTCCTGACGCAGTGTGTGTCAACTCCGCTACTGTCCGCTCGGTAGTTCCTTCTTCACTTAACTGCTGCGGGCCAACATTCTGTTCTTTCCGCCTCATTCCGGTTTCCTCAGAATTCCTCTCACACAGACAGCTCCCTGCGCTCTTTCCAATCACACGTTTAGATCCGGTGTCATAATGTATCAAGATAAAGGATGACAATTATTGAACTATCCGAAATATAGTCGCCTGATTGCGTTAGGACAGGGTTGGGCAGATGCCCTTACTTGAGCGCGGGGCCGGCAGCGGTAGCCAAGGAGACTGAGGCGCTTCAGTCACGGTCTGCACGGCCACTACGGTCGGGGGTTCGAATCCCCCCTCGGGCATGGATATTTGTGCCGTCCTAGTTCGTATGTAGTTCATAAGTAGTTTGTAAGTTTAGGGACTGATGACCCCATGACATTTTTTGAGCGCGGGCGCCAGCTTGTGCCCGCACTGCTAGCCCAAACGCACTCCCCCTCCACCTATCCGCCAACGTCGCTAACCAGGCGCGCGGCGAAACCAGTTTGACTGCTTCGGGGTCTTATGCGGAAAGGATCCGAACACAGTTACCTCTAGCGTGCAGAAGTTGTCCGTAGCTACATCACCTAGAAGACAAGGCCTTGCCTACGTCACACCGACAGGCGGCGGCCGCCATCTTACTGGCTGGCCGCTGGGGCACGCCCACCGCCTCTTAAGCCCTTTTTAAATGATGAACGAAGGTGAACAAGATAGATAATAGTCTACCGAAGCGCTCCTAGCGTACTAGCCCCGAACTACAAACTCAAGCAAGATCTTGCAGCAGCATGTTTAGACGATAAACGTAATCGAACAGTAATACCCGTTGTTGAAAGTGAGGTTATAACAGGCGATTTGTTATGTAGGAAGTCATAGTTTAATACTGGAATTTAGGAAAAAACGCTTAATGTTATTGACGGCCAAAGAAAACCTTGCAATCTATGTTTTTGGCCAACTTAGTGTGGTAAAGTGCTGGGATCTGAAACAACATTTCAAAACATTGACATCTACTTTCAAGCGAAAAAAATAAACTTATGAACACATCAAGCAATATTTATAAGAGCGTAAATAGACCTTCTTTATCTACTACGATTTGTCCACTGACATTATTAATGTCATGCACAACTGAATTTTTGTCTTTCATTTGGACTGACTTTTTCATTTAAAATGATATTTAATGAAAATTGCATCATCAAATTACAATCTTATTCAAATAAACAGTTGGTTTCAGTCTTTTCTGTTACGATATTGCAAAACATAAACCATTTTTCGGTTTCAGATGTACGACCTCGCTTTTCGGTGGACAATAATTGAGATAAATATTTACGTCGTCATGAAATATTTGCAATTTACCTCTAAACCAAAGTAAAATAGTAAACTAAAGATTAATAAGACAAATTTGCGTGCAAACCTAGAATATGAAAATCGCGTGACGAAAATAGGCTAACTTCCGATGTCAGCAGACGACCGTTCAATCAAAACAATCTTCTCGAGGAAGCTTAACGTGACGTTGACGTTAGGTGACGGTCTGGTGACGGACAGTGTGAATGCCGTCATTAGAAATACATTTTGTAATTCATTCTGATCATAAACTTCGACATAACGCAAAATATACGTAAATACGAAGGAAAATGGCGGACTAACTGGAGCGGTGACTGCAGCTGACATCTACTAGCTCGCGCATACGCAGTGAACCCACTAGTACAGAATTTAGAACTGGCCCTATTCCTTTATCGCTATAATTATCGCGCTTCTATACTAGCGCGATCATACTAGTGAAGCCGTTCAAACGACTGACGGCCGGCATTAACGCAACTTGTTACCAATCTATTACAAGTTCGTAGATCGTTTAAAACGGGCTTTGGCGGCCGGCCATCAGCTTGCGTCCGCGGCCGTTTGGTGTGATGTAGGGATGGCCAGTTGTAGGACTTGTCTTCTAGGCGGTGTTGGGCACGCCCACTGCGTCGTAGCGACCGGCCAGTCATCCGCGGCCAACGAGAGAGACAGGCCGCGGCGCGGCTGTCAAATTACGTAAGCAAGGTAGGCCTGAGCCGGCGCGATCGCTAGCGGATTGGCCGGCCGCTGGGGCACAGCCCACTGCCTCGTAGCAGCGGGCCAATCCGCTAGCGATCGCGCCGGCTCAGGCCTACCTTGCTTACGTAATTTGACAGCCGCGCCGCGGGTCCTCGCGGCCTCTAGATGTGACGTAGGTACGGTCAGCTATTAGGCCTTGTCTTCTAGGTGGTGGTGACCTTATCCGCTGCAATACGCACGCTTGCTTGGAACGTGGCGTCTTTCAGCGCACAGTGTATGTCAACATCATCATCATCATCATCATCTGCTATATTAGCAGATTTTTTGTCTTTCAACTTTCTGCGATCCATTGCTTCCTTCTTCAGACTGCTGTATGTTGTACCTTCCATCAAATAATCCAGTATCTCAAATCTCCTCCTTACTGGCTTCCTTTTCCCTTCTACATAACTTTCTAAAACTGTTTTTATCAGTCCGTCATTCTTTCTCAATACATGTGAGCCGTGTCGGCTCGTTGTTGTGATCCATTTACGGTTAATTTACGGGCATCGTTTCCATTTGAGGCGAGGAGGTTGAGTCGTGTCGGCTCGTCTTATTCGCCTGCGCACTGGCGCTAGTTTAGTTCTTTCTCTGCTTCTCCGAGGGGGGCGTACCGAGCGGCGTGCATGTAGTTCTCTGGTCCTATGTTCCGCGTCTCTTCCGGTCGAGCTACGCGTGTTGTTGTATCTGGGCCGTCGTGGGGTCAGCCGTTCTGCTGTGGCGTCTGTCTGAGGCAACCACGCCACGCCTGCCTGCAATGTGTCCTTCAGAGATTATGAGAACGGATTCCTAGCCCAACTATTTCGCACCATTCATGAGACGTCTGCAAAGTTAAGTGTCTCCACGGAAGTCATTTTTGTGTAGAAGGTTTGGGCTTCTGTCAACATTGAGCGTCCTGTGCCTTGTTTGTGGTACTGCGTTAGATTTACCGGTGCATCCGTGGGTTATCTTCGATACTTTCAGACGATGGTTATGGTAACGACTGTATTTATGCTGTCAAACTTAAACACGAGCATTTTAATAGTATGACGTCTGTCATATAGGATCTGTCTACCATCCGCCATTTCAGTTACTTCCATCTAGATATCTATGACTGTCTGTCTCACTTGTGTCATTCGATCTTAAGTATGCAAAGTCTCTGTACGGATTATCCGTTCCAGGGCTACGCTCGAGAAGCAATGTAACTCTGTCATTTATTATTCTGTATTTGTAAGCACCGTTAGTGAAGAACGATCATTTTAGTGTCACCTGGCCCTGCGGCTTGAACTGAATTGTAATTTCTTTTGAAGACTTATTGTTCAGTATAGTTTGCCCTCAGTTATTTTGGTCCCGACACGACCGTTGTTCAACTGTGGATATTTTAAAAGGGAAGAAATTTTACTTACTGTGATATGTTATCATGCCCCATTTGAAGTGTTTTAAAGTTTTGTTGAGTGTGGCTTATCTTCCCTGATGCTTCTGCAGAAACTTTTATTAAATATGTGTTATGGTAACCTTGTAACTCGTGGCATGTAGACATGCGTGATATCTATGTAAAGCCATGTTGTAATTTATTATTTCTATAGGAAATCAACATTTTGCCAATCTTGCCCTAGAGGCACTCTAGAAGTAGTTATTTGGTAACGAGATTTTTAATCAATGCCTAGGTGTCAAATCCCCTTTTATTAAGTGTATTTTATATGTATTCCATTGTAGCAAAGTTAATTCAAACATGTGTTGGGGTAACTAATTATTAGTAATCTTACGACCCCTTTGATTACTTGTTTTGATGTTCAAATCCATTAATTTGTGCTTCCTGAAGTTATATCAATTGTGGTTTAAAATATTTAATAAATTTCCTGTAAGCAGTAATTGGCTTATGCGAACTCATTTTCTCCCTGTTATCACGTCCTGGTATCAACTGAGATCGTTTTGTGGTCTCAATATGCCCAATCCAATATCTTTTTATTCTTTTTACTTCATATAGTAACTGTATTTTCTCTCCCGCTCTTCTCAGTACCTCTTTATTTTTTACTCTGCCCATCAAACTTATTCTTTCCATCCTCCGCCATGTCCACATCTCAAAAACCTGAAGCCTTTCTTCCTCAAAGTCCATCTTTCAGCACCATACATAATAGCAGTCCATACAAAACATTTTATGAGTCTTTTCCTCATTTCTCCGTTCAGACTGCTGCAGAAAATTCTCTTTTTCCTATAAATGCCTATTTTGCCTTTGCTGTGCTTGTTTTAATTTCTGTACTGCATTTCCATTAGGTTTCAGTCCTGCTTCCAAGTTACTTAAAATTTTGTTCCTGTTCTAATATTTATCCATTCAGCATAATTTTTATTTATTTATTTTGTTCTGCTGCCAAAACTTTTGTTTTCTTTATGTTAATTTTCATTATATAATTTTTTCCTTTAGCTTCATGGTGTCCACTAACTCTTGTAATTCTTTTTCCCCTATGGCTAGAAGGACCATGGCATCAGCAAATCTCAAACACCCTACTCTTCTTCAGCATAGATTTCCTCGAAAACCATGCCACGTCGCTAAAAAAGCGTACTGCCTGATACACGGGGTATGTCTCTCTGAAACATGTCCGAGGCCAATCTAAATCCGTTATATACACTTTTGAAGGTCCCCTTGTTAGTGTTTTCGGTGCCGAAATCTTACAGGAGTTCGTGGTAGAACAAAAGTATAGGACATAATGTGGCTGAGGAGGACCCGTGTTGATAATGGAAATGTTCAAATGTTTGTAAACCTATTGGACCAAAATGCTATGGTCATCAGTCCCTAGACTTAAAAACAAACTACCTTACACTAAGGTCAACAAACAATCACACACACACACACACACACACACACACACACACACACAGAGACACACACGCCCGAGGGAGGACTCGAACCTCCAGTGGGAGCGGCCGCCCAGTCCATAGCTTGGCGTCTTAGACCACGTGCGCGGCTGTTGATATTTGAGTCTAAGTTTTTAATGACGTTATAAAGCACATGAATTCCTTGATTAAAAATTTGTTGATCTAATACTCATAAACAAATTTCCGATCTTTTTGACATGCTTTTGGACTTAGAAAACAAAATTTCTGTTGTGGAGAGTGAAACTTTCAGGTTGATCATCACGCACTGTACGAAAACTGCATTACTAAATATAAATGAAATAAATCTTGATAAGAAGACATTGCTGGAACATTCTGGTGAATTGTTGCAGTCTTTTGATACTGGATTTAGCGACTTACATCTATTTAAAACTGATTTATTATAATATTGTTAATATTCGTAGCAATATTCGTCAGTTGCCAATTCAGATTTATTTGTTTTATCACAAATATAAGAAATAATTTTGTATTAAATACAATAATAAGAAATTCTCGTCTGCTCGAAATACATTTTTTACGCTTGAGTACCATTTCAGCTGCAAAATCTTTACAATTAAACGTCCCAAACAGATTTAGCATTTTTGAAGTGGTCGTTAGAAGGCTGCTCCTAAAATTACGTTGCAGCTTCGTGACATTCAAATGTTTGTAGAGCTTATGGGACTTAACTACGGGGTTATTAGTCCCTAAACTTAGAAACTACTTATGAACTAGCTTATACTAAAGACGGTACAAACAACCATGCTCGCCGTGGTGGAGTAACAGAGCGGCCTAAAGTGTCTCGCTGCGGAGCGCGCGGTTGCTCGCCGTGGAGGTTCGAGTCCTCCCTGGGGCATTGGTGTGTGTGTTGTCCTAATGTTAGTTTACTTATGTTTAAGTAGTTTGTAAGCTACGGACTGATGACCGCGCAGTTTGGTCCGATAGATTTACAAACATTTGAACATTTCAACATCCATGCATATGGGGGGTTTCGAACCCCCGACGGGGAACGGCCACGCGCATCGTAGCATAGCGCCTCAATGCGCTCGGTCGCTCCACCGCGGCTCCTGACGTTCACTGAAGTCGTGTGCTCAGTGAGAATTTTCTCCCTATAGAAGATTTTAAAATATCAAAAACCAAATGTCATTCATGGACAAGCATAATGGCCGGCCGCGGTGGCCGAGGGGACTGCGGCGCGGCAGTCACGGTCTGCACGGTCGCAACGGTCGGGGGTTAGAATCCCCCATCGGGCATGGATATTTGTGCTGTCCTTAGTGTTAGCTAGTTCATAAGTAGTTCGTAAGTTTAGAGACTGATGACCCCGTAGTTAAGTCCCACAAGCTATACTAACATTTGACAAGCATATGAATACAACACAACTGTTTTACGGTCTGGTAATGGGCATGTAAAGCCGATCGTGTCGTTTAGTGTTCTTTGCAATGTGGCACTAAAACAATTACAATGCAGTTTAGTACGATTACAAGCTCATACGTCAGCTGTCGATCGTGTATTATTGGCAGTCTTCAGTCGTGTTCGAGAAAAAGAAACTACGAACTGTACGCGCATCGTGCCCGCATGACCAACACTTTCTAGAAACAAGGCCTCACAACCGTCCGTGTCTCGTCACCGATAGGCTGCGACCGCTAGCTGACTGCCTGGCCGTTACAAGCAAGCGGGCTGAGCCCAGTGGCCAGCCACTCAGTAAACGGTCGGGGCCTACTCGGTGTGACGTGACACGGACTGTTGAGAGGCCTTGTGTCAAGAAGGTGTTGGCACGACTGGCACTCATGTTCAGCTAACATGTCCAGCACTGCGTTAGGACGTTCAAACCGGGCAAGTGGCCGCGAGGCATGCTGGGAATTAGTATGCGCATGACTTAGTGATGAAGGCCACTTTCATTTAGATGGGTTCGTCAATGACCACAACTGGGGAGGTGGAGACTCCGCATTTTGCTTTCGTGAAGTCTCTACACGGGTGACAGTGTGGGGTGCCATGTCGACTTACGGAATATGCGTGCGATAAACCTTTACGGCACGCTTACTACCTAAAGCTGCATGAAGATACTGATGAAGATTTCTCGGCTCTCCAGCCGGCTGGCGGCTTTGATGGATCTCGACGCTTAGGGAAGTATCACACTACTCATCTTCAAGCGAAGTGACAAGATCTGTGGAGTGCGGGGGTCAATCGGCCACCGCTGAACATAGCAGCAATGAAAAACACAGTTTCCACTTCGAGAACACGAAGGTGCTTTGCCGAGCTTCGATATTTTGGCAGAGTGTTATCAAGATAGAGGCACTACACGCTTATGGAGTATACAAGATGGAAGGCGTGTGTGGGGTAGTATACATAGGTGAGCGAGGGAGGGCAGTGGCAACGCGCATACGCGAACATAAACGCTACATTCGATTAGGCCAACACAATAAATCTGCAGTAGCCGAACACCAGCAAACAACTGCTGCCGCGCGGCCCGCGGCTAGCAGGAGATAAATGGAAGCTCTCACTCATTCGCCGATGACCACCAGTCATGTCTCGCTATGCAAGAAGTAGTAGACAATGGCTGATCCCCACACCTTCCACCTCAGTATCCTATCATAATAATAAAGTTTCCGCTCTTACGCCAAAAAATCGCCAATAACATCGATGATTTTAATTCACATTTTGTTTCATGTGGTTCAATAATTGTCATCCTGCAACTAGTTGTCCCCTACTGAGTGATGGTGATTATTATTATTCTTTTCGTTCTCCACTCCAACAAGTGGCTCTCGCTGTTTGAGATACAGTCTATTAAGAGTCGGGATTCTATTCAGCCGATTATCAGAGAAGTGATTATAGTATCACAGCTCTACTCGTAGGCAACCATGGCTACGTAATTTAGTTTCGGCAGGAACGCGACTGTAGCGCCTTCATAGGACCAGGTCAGGGACGCCGCACTAAATTCCGCCTCTCAGTTCTAATAGCTCGCGAGGACAGTGAACGAAGAACTCTTTGGTTAACAGAGTAGTTAGTAGCTATAGCCATCGCATCCACTGTTAGGGGTCCTTAGTCTTTCTCCTGTTCCTGCAGCAGTTATAGTTATCAAGTGACAATATCCAATTTCCGAACAAAGTTGACTTGTTAGGTAGCTTCGACTACGTCAAGTGCATCAAGAATCTACGGACTACTTAGTGAAGACATCACGTATACGTTATGTACGAAGTTCAACAAATTTTTTTTAAGTGTAACTAATAAAATGCAACTTTTACTGAACGCTGTATCTTCCACGCCATCTAGCAGCCCCGTGTTCTTCTTCTTAGCACCTATCTATTATGTGTAGGCCTTGTGAAACGTGTAGCACCTGTCACCGCGAGGCCTACACAACGCAGAGAGGCAAAGGGGGGATCCCAATTGGGGGTGGTTACCAGTTCCCGCATATGTCTTACAGCGAACGGAAACATTCCGAAAAACCTTGCTTGGAAGCATATTAATTGGGTCTTCGTCTTTGTTGAGAACGCTGATCAGGTCGATAAATAATTTCGGAACAGTACAAATATCGTTTCGACATCCAAAAATTGAACAGCCGAGGTATTTGTACAGATCAGCCCGAGATAATTTCAGTGGACGAGAATCTCCCTTCAGAAATCAGCTTCAGGAGCACGGTATCCTCTTTTACGGAATGATCACAGCGTGTCACATACGGCGATTGTGGGAATACAGCGGCGAGAGAAGATGAGACTATGGAACTGTGTTTACTCTATGGAGGGAAGGAAATGCGAATAGGTCAATTACAATTTTTTAAGAGATGGTCTATTAAACTTGGAAAAAAGCAGACAGTTTAACGGAGGAATTGTAGGGGGATAGATTATAATCTTCTTAAGCAATATTGGATTGCAATTGGCGAAATCTTGTATGAATGTATACAAGTAAGTACAAGTAACTGTAGTCTTTTTAAAGAAAAAGCCTTTTGCCACTGCAAATGAAAGGTTTTTGTTTTTATAATTCACCCATACGCGTTTCGCCTTTGTCACAACGCATCATCAGTGGGTGTCAGCACTTGCTACTCCATATCAGCCTTAGTTCCACTATTTTCTGAGAAACTTCGCATTTTTCTAGTTCCTCTGTCGTCTGCTGCCTTAACTGTGGACACTAGGAAAAGACAGCGGAATCAGAAAAATGCGAAGTTTCTCAGAAAATAATGGAAATTTTCGACCTAGTTGCCGGAAAGAGGCTGATATCGAGTAGCAACTGCTGGCAACCGCCGATGATGCCTTGTGACAAAGGCGAAACGCTTATGGGTGAATCATAAAAATAAAAACCCTTCATCTACAGTAGCAAAAGGCGTTAAAAAAAACAGTACAGTGAAAATACAAGAAACGTTTTATTACTTCGTTTTTTTCGCCAGCGATTGCGTTATTGTGTATGTTCGTTTTCGAAACATAGATTGAAAAGATGATCAAACTAAACGTATGTAAAGCTCATTCTATGTATATTTTGGTGGTGTATTTCGTAAGTCGTGTGCATCGAGGTTGTGAATGCTACTCAAGAATCTGCAATATTGCACGACCTTGTTCTAAATCATGGAACAGTCCATTTGTGCATTTTTAGATTAAATTTTGGCAATTTCGTTGCACGACAACCATGCAATCGTGCATCGTCAATGCAGAGGTGAATCTAGTCGCCGCCAAGAAGACAAATTTTGGAAAATTTCCTGAGTATCTAGAGTAAGGCCTGAAATTCAACAGTAGACAATAGGGGCGTGGATGCAACCGTGACAACATATTTGTAACATATGGGACAGTTCTGCAATTAATTATGAAGTGAAACGCTGTATTGCGGAAATAACTGCAGGAGACAATTGGTACCCTCTTCTCTTTACTGACTAAAGCGTTATACATGTAAGATTAAGGCTCCTATGTACCAAATTAAGTCACCGGATGGGATTATTTTCGCGCGAAAGCTGAGCTACGTTACGTGACAGACATACGTCTCAGGAAGAACCACGTCTTGCCAGTTCAGTAACTGGCTTCATTTTGATGTACTCCGTATAAAGGGAGGACACTAGTAATTGCGTTATTTTGGGAAGAGCCATAGGCACTAGGCAGGCTATTGCAAAATGGGCCCCAGACGTTGACGGGACGCCGAAACTGACCAGAAGAAATAATGGTAATAATAATAATACAAATAGTGGCAGTCATTATGTGAAATGAAGGAAATAACAATTCCCTTACATTTTTACCCCAACAATGGTATTATTGATATATAAGGAACTCATAGTTCAATGGGGCGATCTATAATTGTTTAATAATGATTTTGCAGCCAAGATCGCATTTTTCATTTATTATGCTACCGGTTTCGGCGTGCTCAACGCCATCTTCAGAACTATCGTAATTTACATAATGTCGTGAAGTTATGTAAATTACGACATGTCTGAAGATGACGTCGAGCACGCCGAAACCGGTAACATAATAAATGAAAAATGCGATCTTGGCTGCCAAATCATTATTAAATGGTATTACTGAATTATCTAGGTGAGCCGATCGGTCTAAGGCGCCACGCTGCGGAGCTTGCGGCTGCTCGCCGTCGGAAATTCGAGTCCTCCCTGAGGCATGGGTGTGTGTGTGTGTTTGTCCTTAGTTTAGTTCACCTTAGTTTAAATAGTTTGTAAGCTACGGACTGATGACCACCAGTTTGGTCCGATAGATTTACAAACATTTGAACATTTTTATCTACGTGAAATTTTTAATTTGTACTTGATAAATGTTTTATATATATATATATATATATATATATATATATATATATATATATATATATATATATATATATATATTAATACTGTAGTGCCATTGGGCGCTTTAACGACACACAGGTTTCAGTGCGTCAGTAGCTCTCCTCATCCTTGATAAGCAGTACTACGTTATCAAAAATCACACGTAAATCGGCGTTAGTCCAATTGTCTATGGTACTTAGAATATTTCGTTGTTCACCTTTGAGGATTGCTGCGTTTTTGTTGTTTGATCCGTGCCGGCTCGTTTCGAGAGGAACGTAATCTTCAGCCGAAGACATATTGTTTCTAAGCCACGTTTCTAGTGTTGTTGAGCCATGTTGGCTCCCTGGTATCTTTCTTCATCTGGCGCCAGGCATTGCCTAGGAATTTCCATACTGAGTTTCCGCATTCTCCATCGCTGGCGCTGTTCGGTATCGATAGACATCTGGACGGAATCTTTGATGGGGCGTGGTGCGCTGAGTCAGTACTAGCTGTGCTGTCCTGGAGAACGGAGGGGCGTGGGCTGGAGCATAACCTGCGCCAGTTGGCGGATGTTGTGTATCAGATGCCTGACTGCACTGACTACGACAGCCCGTATCGTCTAGCCATTGTGCTTTAAATTTCTTTAAACCAGGTCGTTTTCATCTGGCATGTATTTTCTTATTATGAACAAAATTGATGTTATTTTATAATAATAATATGTTTCTAATCCTATGGAACCAATCTCGTCAGTCTCTAGTCTTACAAACTACTTAAACTAAGTTAAATTAACGCAAGGACAACACCCGAGAGAGGATTCGAAACCCCGACGCGGGAGGCTGCGCGATCCATAACATGGCGCTCCAGACCACTCGGTTACTCCCGCGCGGCTATTTTATAATACTTGATCGTAACATGGTCTTATTTTTTACGTCTCATGTCATAATTTTATACGTGAAGACACTCTTAGATGGTGTTGAAATCTGGGTGAAGTGTATTTATTTCAAAGCAACTTGTGAGGGTGCGTATTTCCTTTTACAGCAATTCAAGTCACAAATAACTTTTCGTTCTCAAATTTTACTCCTGCTACCTGCATGATTTTTAAGACGGTATAATTTTTTTAAAAGAACTGGTCTGCTGCGACTGTTAAATTCCTTTGCTGAAGGACACACACAGGATCTGTTTCACAATTTAAAGTTGTATCCTCAGGTGTTATGTGTTTACAAATGAATGAGAACTGTCAGAATTTTAAGCATTGTTAACATCAATGTAAGGTCATAATAGTCTTTGTCTACTTACATTAAATCATTACAGAGAACTGGTGAAGCTCATTCCATCATTTGATTTCGGCCTTCTAATATTTACATGTGGCGATATTTGAGGCCATCCCCGTATCTAAAACGCAGTAAGACGAAAAAAAAAATATATTTACGTAGTTGAACTCCATTCCCTATTTTTTTTTCGTCTTACTGCGTTTTAGATACGGGGATGGCTTCAAATATCGCCACATATAAATATTAGAAGCCCGAAATCAATGATAGGTAATGAGCTTCACCAGTTCTTTGTAATGATTTAATGTAAGTAGACAAAGACTATTACGACCTTACATTGGCGTTAACAGTGCTTAAAATTCTGACAGTTCTCATTCATTTGTAAACAGATAACACCTGAGGATGCAACTTTAAGTTGCGAAACCGGTCGTGTGTGTCCTTCAATAAAGGAATTTAACAGTCGCAGCGGACCCGTTCTGTTAAAAAAATCTTTCGACTGTGGTTGCCCTACATGTAAAGTCTTATATTTAAAGACAGTGTTCCAGTCAACAATGTAATAATCTTTCTCCATATCTACAAATGTTGTAAATATGAAGGATCTGTGTAGTCTCTTGTCTTCCTACGAGGGTTGGAACTTAAATAGTGTCAACTATTTATTCACAACAGATTCAAAACCGTTACGTATTAACACCTATTACTGCCCTTCAAAGTAGTCACCGGCGTGTGTGGAACGCATCGCCAGCGATGTGTAAGGCGTAGTATATCGTTAGCAGAGATTGTTCTGTTGATGATAATAATAATGTCGTGTGGCTCATTGGCCTGGTGCAAGTCTTTCAATTGGACGCCACTTCGTTGACTTGCGTGACCCTAGCCTACCCCAGTTATCCAACCTGGGAAAGGGGACCTACAGCTTAACGTGGAATCCGAACCACGTGTCGTTTCTGGCGATTCTTCACGTCGTTGAGAGGTGAAGAATGGGTTAAAGTGCAGACTGAAAAAAATCCGAGGTCCGACCGGGTTTCGAACCCGCGACCCTTCGGTATCCAGTATATCAGTTCATTGCGGTCGTTGTTCCTTCTTGTTCCTTGTCGTTCGATGAGTTCTTGGCTCAGCTTTTTTATTACAGAGAGGCGTTCAGCCCTCTGACCGGGCGCGCTGAGCCACGGCGCCCGGCACCTCAAGCCCACCGGGTCTGTTGATAGTGCGAGTGGAGTGGTCTACTGCTTATCGAATTATTGGCACAGTCCTGAAGCGAATGCCACGAAGTGGTTCCTTTATCTTCGAAATGAAATGAAAGTCGCAAGGACTTCAATCTGGGGTGTATGGTGGATGGTACAGTACTTCCCAGACCCACTGACCGCACAGAGCAGCCACAGCTTGCGCTGAACGCTCCCGCGCAATATCGAGTCTGTTCTGTACGGCAATGCCGATTCTCCGCACGCCTCTTGAAGATCTTGATAACTGTCGTGCTCTACGACCTCTGGCACAATCAATCTTGATCAAATTTCGTTGTTCCTATTTCTAAAACGTAGTGACACCTTTACGTTCGACCACTCGCTCACAAATGATTTTGGTGACGTGGGACGGGCGAGTCCATTTGCTCGGAGGTAGGTAGGTATGTCAACAACATGTGAAATCAGCGTCAATAATAGATTCCATTGCATAGTGTCTCCAGTGCTGCCACTATTTAAGTTCAAACCCTCGTATATCACTCCTTAAACCAAACCGATCTTCCCCGAGACCAAATTCTACCTGTTTCTCCATTCTTCTGTAAATAGTTACAATTTAGCAGTATGACTGATACATCTGTAATATTCAAATCTTGGTGTATATTGTTTGAAGTGGTATTTTGCCTCTCATATATTTTGCACAACGGATGGAATACTTTTATCATTTTCCTAACCCAGCACTAGCTCTGGGGGGTTATGTCTACTCTAGGGACCTTGTTTCAACGAGATGCGTTTTCAAGTACGTACCGTTTTGAAATTTAAAAAAGACATGCTAAGATATTAATTTATGCGCATTGGGTACCTATATCTGTTGTCTACGCACTGACGCCATTACAGTCTGATTCTTCCTTGTTTACGTTGTGTACTGATTGTTTAAGATGCCTCCGATAATCGCGAGTCCCGCCGACTGTAAAGTATGGGCTGTTATAAGACTTATTAGTGCTAAGGCCTAAAAGCGATCGATATTCATCGTGAGATATGTGCAGTTTATGGAGAAAACATTATGAGTATTGGATTGGTAAGAAAGTGGGCGAGAGCATTTAAAGACGGCCCCACAAATGTGCACGATGAACAACGGAGGAGGCGTCCTTTGGTCGTTAATGAAAGTTTGGTGCAGGAAGTGGACAATAAGGTGAGAGAAAACAGACGCTTTACGATTTCCTCCTTGCGGGATGACTTTTCTGATGTTTCTCATAGTGTCTTGGATGGCATTGTGACCGGGAAAGACGATGACGAAGTCCAAACAGTTGTGATGCAGTGGTTAACAAGTCATCGTTATGACAAGTGCCTTAATATTGAGTGAAATTATTTAGAAAAGTTGATTAAGGTACAGGCTTCACGTAAAAATAAAATTATTGAGATATCTTAGCACGCCTTTTTTTAATTTTAAAACGGTACTTACTTTAAAAAAAATCATGCCTCGTACATAGATCTTTCAAACCTATATCGCATCTCCTAACTCACCTTCGTTTACTTTTGTTTCCTTTCTACAATACCGCTTTCAAGAACTACAATTCTCTTTTATAGCCCTTCTGAATATTCCTTCCACCTTCAGCTTTCCTTTCGTTGCTTCGTACTTCCGTCTCAGCCCACGCAGCTGCTTTCATGGTCTTCAAATATCTCCTTAATTTTCTTGTAAGCGGTATCTACCTAATTCTTTGTGATACGTGCTTCTAAGGACAATATATCTAATTAATAATATAAAACATATCTCTGTCGCAGAGCCAAGTCCAACTCCTTTAACCACTGGACAGCTTCCTGACTGACTAGATGGAGTTCGGTCATCCCTCCTGAGAATGATCGTAATGGGCAGTAGTAAGTATGTGGGTCATCGTTTGTATGTCTCCTCCACAGTCACATGATTGGACGTCTTTCTGTCCCCATTTGAATTTCCAATAGTTACAGCGATCAACACCAGTTCGGAAGCGATTGGTCAAAGAGCATTCTCTCCTAGGAAAGTCCATTCCTTGGAGCTCCTTCGATGGATCGTCTATCCAGATGCTGTTTTGTGCATTAAACGAATCCCAAGTTCTTGCCCAGTTCGATTTAGGCGAGAAGCTACTCTCATGTAGTTGCACAGCTGTTTTAAGAGGTGGTTTACGTGATTTCAGCCGGCTTACCTGTGGTGGAAGGTCTTGCAGGATAGGAAGCTCAGGAGTGGACAAGATCTTATAATACTCTCTCATTAAGGCTTCCTTCCGTCTTAGATCACGAAGAACGATGTTGCATAATACTGGGAGCCACTGAAGTGGTGTAGCCATCAGAGTGCCACTGATCAATCTCATTGCTCTATTTAATTGTGCATCAATGTCTCTCACATGAGCACTGTTGAGCCAGACAGGAGAACAGTATTCAGCTGCAGAGTAAACTAGGGACAAAGCTGTTGTACGCGAAACCTTAGCACTGGCTCCCGAAGATAATCTTGCTGAGTGCGGCAATATGTTATTCCTAGGTTTAACTTTGTCTAAATACTTAAAACTGCCGTGTAGCCATTCCTGTTAACCTCATTTTTACTTTATTTTCTTTATCTCATTTTTCCATTTTGCCTTTTTCATGTACTATATTTTTTATTCAAATGTTCAAATGTTTGTATAGCTTATGGGGCCCAACTACGGGGTCATCAGGCCCTAAACTTACACTTATAAACTAGCTAAGACTAAGGACGGCACAAATATTCATGCCCGAGGAGGGATTCGAACCCCCGACATGCCCGAGGGGGGATTCGAACCCCCGACCGTAGTGGCCGTGCAGACCGTGACTGGAGCGCCTCAGTCCCCTCGGCCTCCGCGGCCGGCTATATATATTCTCCTTTCATCAGTTACGTTCAGTGTGCTCCGTGCCATTCAACGACTTCTCCTAAAGCCTGTATATCTAACTACTGTCTCCTCTGAGGCGTTTACTAATTAATTTCTCGAAGCTACGCACTTGTCTTTTACTAAGTAAATTTTCTCCGTTTCATTCAGACGTTGCCTAATGCTCCCTCTGCATATGCTTAATGAAGCACATAGTAAGAAGTAAAGAGTGTTGACAGACGATAGGTAGACAGTGACACTTCGGTGGCATATTGCATCAGGCTCGTTGTCGACAGCTGTGGCTCAGAACTGGCAGCACATGATGCGCGGCTAATTGTGGGACAAGCGCTTGTCGTGTGTGCACAGAGGCGCCCGGCAGCAGCAGCAGATAACCATATGCCGCGCCGTGCCGTGGGCCCAGAGCCGAGGGCCCAGAGCCGAGGGCTGCCCACGCTGCACGCCATTATTCCGCCTTTTGTTATCACTGCGCGCGTTACCCCGGGCCACGGCGCGGCCGGATTAACTTATCTCAGTTTGATGAGCCTGCAAACGCTGTGGCCTGATCGGAGCTCTCTGCTTCCCACGGAGAGTTAAGTCGCTCTAGAGGGACCTACATAGGAACAAAATGTTCAAATATTTGTATAGCTTATGGGACTTAACTACGGGGACATCATTCCCTAAACTTACAAGCTACTTATGAACTAACTAATAATAAGGACGGCACAAATATCCATGCCCAGGGGGGATTCGAACCCCCGACCGTAGTGGCCGTGCAGACCGTGACTGGAGCGCCTCAGTCCCCTCGGCCAACGCGGCCGGCTACATAAGAACACATGATCATCAAAATAAAATAAGAGAAATCAGATCGAAAACGGAAAAAACATAGGTGTTCCTTTTTTCCGCGAGCTATTAGAGAATGGAACTGTAGGGAAACATCATAAAAGCGTTTCGATGAACCCTCTGCCATGCACTTCATTGTCACTTGCAGAGTATTTATGTAGATGTAGACAGACGAGACGTAATACGGGATAACACCTCCGGGACAAGGCAGTAGACCCACTCGTCCCGAGTAATCAACTGAGACAAGAAAGTCGATCGTGTAAAAGGGGCTCCAGATTGTTTGCAGGTGCTGGGGTGTCTGTGCCGGCTGCAGATGGCGTTCGCGGGGTTCGCGTTACCTTGCCTGGCTTCGAAGCAGTGGTCTCGCCAGTGGAAAGGTGTGATCCAACCCACCTTGCTTTATGCAGCCACTTGTGTACCTATTTTCAGTCACTGATGTCGGTTGTCGTGTAGTCAGAAGAACTCTTTCCCACCGGTTAGCAGGAATTAGCATCAAACGTGTAACTTTGCTCGATTTGTGAAGGAGGTAGTTGTTCAATTAACCATCATTCCGCGATGACGATCTTCTCTAAGCTTAACAAGTGCTAAAGACAATGTCGAAAGATGCAGCTGGTGGCTACGAACCTGTACTGGATTATCTAGCAAGGAGACCACATGGGTATCGGATTTTAGAATTTCTTGATATTTCTGGTACGACAAGTTCAGGACTTAAATAACAGTCATCCAAAGCAATTAGACGCAATTCTCAAAAATTCTCGAGAAAATCGACTTTGAAGTTTTGAAAAGTACACGTAAGTACCAATAAATGAAATAGTCCTAACACTTGTCGGTGTATCTCAGGTGCTAGTGTTCTGGCCTCACAACAATAGAGTCACGGGTTCGAATCCCACTGTGGTAGAATACTATTAATTTTAGAATTCAGTTATACAAAACGTTCTGGAGTCTCTAATGCATCGTTTTGTGTCAGTTTTTGTTTATGTGTATGTAGACGAGGTGAAAACATTGTCGTCGCGTAAAACGATGGTTGGGTAGGTTAACTCTTTGGAAAGCCATTCGTAGCTACTGAGATGACTTTCCAAAACCAGTGTCGTAGCTTTCCACAAACTGAACAATCAAAGACTACTGTTGTCAATTAATAGTAAAGCCAATACTGTAAAAATGTTACTTATGTATTTTTTTTGAAAATATCATAATTAACAACGTTCTATAAAACTACGAATAAACGAAAATACGTGCATTTTTCGTAACAATTATCATTAGATATTGAAATTATATAAGTTTTCCAACAAAATGAAAATAAAAAATAAATAAAAATCTGCCACGACAGGACTCGAACCACTGACCCTACGGTTGTAAGGCCATAACGCTACCATCTTAGCTACGCCAATAGATAATACAGTTCATTAAGTGATTGGTACTTACCCTTACTTGCAAAACTTCAGAGTTGATTTTCTCGAGAAGTTTTGAGAGTTGCGTCGAATGGCTTTGACGGATTGTTATTTAAGTTCTGAACTTCCCGTACCATAAATATAAAAAAGTTCTAAAATCCGATAACTATATGGTCTCCTTGTGAGAACATTGCTGGACGAGTGAAGAATATTCCATGTTAATGGTACCGTAGATAGGGCTTAAATGGAGACAAATATAATTGATTATCATACTATTAGTACTTTATATGATCGAAAGTAACCAGACATCAGGCTGAAAACGAGGCCCACTTTAGATAATGTTGGAATTCAATATGGCAAACCCTTAGCCTTGATGAAAGCTTCCACTCTACATCTACATCTACATAAATAGTCTGAAGTCACATTGAAGTGCATAGCAGAGGGTTCATTGAACCGCTTTTATAATGTTTCTCTGCAGTTCCATTCTCTAACAGCTCGCGGAAAATAGGAACACCTAAATCTTTTTGTTTTCCATTTTATTTCCCTTATTTCATTATGATAATCTTGTCTCTCTTTTTTTGGAAAGGGGGGGGGGGGCGCTTACAAATATATTCGCATTCGAAAGAGAAAGTCATGAAAGGAATTTCGTAAATAGATCTCATCGCAACAAATAACGCCTTTTTTCAATGATTCCCACCCCAACTAGTGCATAATTTCCGTGACACTCTCTCCCCGATGTCGCGATAATACAAAACGAGCTGGCCTTCTCCTGAGCTTTCTCTAAATCGTCTGTCATTTCCTCCTGGTGTGGATCCCACAATACGCAACGATACAGCAAAATAGGACGCACAAGTGAGGTGTAGGCAGTTTCTTTAGAATAACTGTTGCATATTCTAAGTTTTTGCCAACGAAACGTAGTCTTTGGTTCGCTTTCCCTATAATATTTTCTCTGTGTTCTTTCCAATTTAAGTAGTTCGTAATTGTTACTCCTAGGTATTTTGTTGAATTTACGGCCTGTAGTTTTGACTGATTTATCGTGTAAATGAAGTTTAACGGGCTTCTTTTAGTGGTCATATGGATGACTTCACACTTCTTATTATTAATGGTCAATTGCTATTTTTTCCACCATGCAGATGTCTTATCTAAATCATTTTGGAGTCGCTTGTGATCTTATGGTGACTTTACTAACCGATAAATGACAGTGTATGGGAGTGTAACGTGAACGATAAGAGTTCAAACAAAAATATGATAGAAGGTTTCGAAATGTGGTCCTACAGACTAATGAACTAATGATGAAGATTAGATGAGTAGATCACGTAACCTATGAGGTGCTCAACCGAATTGGGAAGAAAAGGAGTTTCTGGCATATCCTGACTAACAGATGAGACAGATTGGTGGGACATATTCTGAGACATAAATAAATCGCCAACTTAGCATTAGAAGGAAGTGTGGGCGGGAAAAATCGTAGAGACCGAGGGACAAATTCAGTAAGCAGATTCAAAGGGATGTAGGCTGCCATACGTATTCTCAGATGAAGAGGCTTGTACAGGTCATGGTAGCGTGGAGAGCTGCATAGAACCATTCTGCAGACTGAAAACCACAGCAACAACAAGTGACAAGGATCATCCGCAAACAACCTAAGAGAGCTACTCAGATTGTCTTCTAAATCGTTTATAAAAATAAGAAACAGTAGGGGCCCTATAACACTTCCCTGGGGAACACGAGATGTCACTTCAGATCTACTCGATGACTTTCCGTCAATTACAACGTACTATGTCCTTTCTTACAGGAAATTACGAATTCAATCGCACAACTGTGGCTATATTCTACAAGTACGCAGTTTGATTAGAGCACGCTTGTGAGGTACACTGTCGAAACCCTTCCATAAATCTAGAAATACGGAATTTGTTTGACATTTCTTGTCGATACCATACATCACATATGCGAGTAAAGAGCTAGCTGTGTTTCACAAGAACGATACTGTCTGACTCCGTGTTGTCCGAAATCGCGTTCAGGTCCTGAAAATTATACTTTGGGACACTCCAATAGCTCCATACATATCCCTCTCTGTTTGTGTCGCATCTTGAACATATTAACGTCAAATGCAATTTGTAGAGCAATTTGACAGTCATATGTTCAAAATGCATCGGAGCCGGCCACAGTGCCCGAGCGGTCTGCGGCGTGCCAGTCACGGTCTGCACGACCGCTGCGGGCGGGGGTTCAAATCCCCCACCCCTCCTGGGGCATGGATATTTGTGCCGTCTTTAGTATAAGCTAGTTTATTTTTCAAAAGAGACAGATTGGCTGGCCAGTACTTACCTTTGTGCTGTACCGTTGATAGTTACACATGTGAAAAAAAAAAAAAAAAAAAAAAGGGGGGACGAAAAAGGACAAGCTTTCGGAACACAGTTTGTACCTCAGGTGGGAGAGAAGGGAAGGAAAAAGGATGGGAACGGAAGGGAAAGGAAATTCACGACCTAGGTCTTGTAGGTGGTGTCTGAGGAGTGTGGAAGTTAGAGATACTGCATGTTAGTACTGAGCCAAGCCAGAGAGGATATATATAACCAAAGAGGAAAGATCAAGTAGTAAAGAGAAGAGAAGATGAGTGAACTGAAGGATGCTGAGGGGTGTAGGAGGGGCGGGGGTTGTCTAAAACGTTTTTGATTAACAGGGAAATATGGACTCTCTCTCTCTCTCTCTCTCTCTCTCTCTCTCTCTCTCTCTCTCTCTCTCACACACACACACACACACATACACGGAGAGAGAGAGAGAGACAGACAGACAGAAAGAGAGGGAGATAAGGAAGGGATAATGAATAGGTGAGCTGAGGATGGAGGAAGGGGAGGGGTTAGCGTAGATTTAGACGAGGGGGTAGCGGGAGGAGAGGATATGTTGGAGGGCAAGTTCCTACCTCCGTAGCTCTGAGGGACTGGTGTTTGTTGGTAGTATCCAAATGCCACGTGTGGTATAACACGTACCAAGGTCCCTGGAGTTATGCTGGAGGGCATGTTCTGCCGCAGGATATTGGGCGTCCCCCAGGCGAACAGTCCGTCTGTGACCATTCATCCGAGCAGCCAATTTGTTAGTAGTCATACCAACATAAAAGGTTGAACAGGGGAAACATGTCAGTTGATATATGACGTGTGTTTTCTCGCATGTGGCCCTGCGTTGAATCGGGTAGGTTTTTCCTGTGGTGGGGATGAAGTATGTGGTAGTGGGAGGATGCATCGGACATGTTTCTCAGCGGTAACGGTTGCAGGGATATGAACCATTAGGTAGGGAGGGAGATTTTACGATGTTGTAAGGTTGGACGAGGACTGCGGAAGCCTACTCTGGGTGGTGTGGGAAGAACAGTTTGGAGTGATGATCTCATCTCAGGACATGACTTGAGAAAGTCATAGCCCTGTTTGAGGAATTTGTTGAGGCATTCCAGGTCAGGAGGTCAGGATGGTACTGGGTAACTAAGGGGGTGCTTCTGGGTGGTCTGGGGTTAGGAACATTGTTGTTGGAAGGAGAGGAATGGACAGCTCGGGAGATCTGCTTGTGGATGAGGTCTGTAGGGTAGTTGCGGGAGAGGAAAGCATTGGATAGATTGTTGTTGTAGGTGGTGATGGATTCGTTACTGGAACAGATACGTTTCCCACGGATGCCCAGTTTGTAAGTTTAGGGACTGATGACCCCGTAGCTAAGTCCCATAAGCTCTACAAACATTTGAACATTATTTTGATGCATCGGAACATGGCTGTGTATATGTAAACTGTTACTTTCAAGAATGATGATTTGGTTTTCTACATGTGCCAATAAATTGACATAATTGTACAGTTGAAAATGGCTATACAGGCGAATCCGGATTTTGACGAAACATAATAAAATAATACGGTCAAATCAAATGTTCTAATGTTTGTAGAGCTTATGGGACTTAACTATGGAGTCATCAGTACCTAATCTTACAAACTACGTATTAACTAGCTTATACTAAAGATAGCACAAACATCCATGCCCGAGGGGGGATTCGAACCCCCGACGCAGTGGCCGTGTAGACCGTGACTGGTACGCCGCAGACCGCTCGGCCACCGCGACCGGCGTAGTACGGTCAAATAGCGGCTAAATCATTTAACGAATTCAGTTTGGTTCAGTTAAAGTAGTGAGCAAGTTGTGCAAAGCTACAAAAACGACTTATACTAAGCTACCGCATGGAGAGCCATAAGAAGGTTGGAAGCGACACAAACACAGAGGGATATGTATGCAGCTATTGGAGAGTAAATCATTTAACAAATATATCATGACTGTTGCTATGAGTACAACAAAATAATCCAACTGAATTCATTTGGGAGAGTAAAGTCAAAACCAACCCCCTCTGCAGCAACCTTCTGTTATTACCACTATCTCGGGTGCCGTAATGTTTTCTTCAGTCCGTAGGACCGAAAGAAAGACGTCTAACCTATTTAGTTCATTTTACCGATGACAATATTTTAGAATCTAGATTTCTCAACTGATCACATAATTAGAATGAAACTTTGAATCTGCAGCGGAGTGTGCGCTGATAGGAAACTTCCTGGCAGATTAAAATTGTGTGCTGGAACCGGGACTCGAATCTGGGACCTTTACCTTTCACAGGCACATATGAGGCGAGCTACTGGCAGAAGTAAAGTTATGAGGACGGACCGTGAAGCGTGCCGGGATAGTTCAGTCGGTAGAGCGCTTGCCCAAAAAGACAAAGATCCCAGGTCCGAGTCCCTGTTCCGACACACAATTTTAATCTGACAGGAAGTTTCTGATCCCGTAGTTGTTTTGATCAGTGCAGATTAGAAACAGCAAAGGGCTTTTAACATTTTCTCGCGAAACTCCAGATATCGGTCTGTTTTATGCAATGATATTCTTTTATACGGACTGTGACATTTCTGAGTAAAAATCACGGTTACATATGAACGACCGAACGATACTCTAGGGCAGCGGTCGGCAAGTGGCGGACCGCGGTTCGGACCTGGAAGGCCAAAAACTAGACCGCCAAAAATATTTTGAAAGTGTGAGTTAGATACTTTAATTATTAAAAAAAACCATTTTTTTCCTACAGGTAACAACAGCAAGCTACAAGGAAATTAGAATTTAATATGTGGTATGGTTCAAAGTGTATCATCATTCCGTCATAGCTGGTTCGTTGAAAGAGACGTTTTTAATTCAAGAATTTCTTCATTTCGTAACAATATCTGAACATGAAAGTATTTATAAAATGGACATTTCTACATATAAAATTTCTTGGAAGATCTTACGAAGGAATGTGCAGAAAGTTCAAAGACTTTTCAGAAACAGACAAGTTGTCACTATTTTTAAAATCACTTTTTGAGGTTTCTCCTGCAGCGGAATGGACGGATGTGTGAGCGAAGTTATTCCAACTTTCAAAGTCTTTACGCCAAATGGAGATTAAAATCTCACAGAAAGACGTTTTCTTTCAAACGTATAAAACTGTATCCACTGAAGAATTTTGGAGTCAACATGTTCCGAAAAACATGAAAATTGCATAACATTAGCGATCTACCTGGCTGCAATGTTTGGCTCCACATATATTTGTGAAATTTCATCTTCAAAAATGAATTCCTTGTAAGATAATAATCGCTCACGACTAACGGCCACTACTCGTACCAGCTGTTCTGCGCGTGAACCTAACTTTAAGAATCTGCTCAAGACCGCAAATGTAGTATTTCCGTTGATTTTTTAAAATAGATATACGAACATTTCATTGTACTTCATACTTTCTTAGTGAAAATTAGAATTAAAAAGTGGTATACATAATGCGTGTCCTGTTTCTGGACTTTTCAATAAAAGATTGAATATCCATTTTATTTCATACTTTTTGCGAGTGTATTTTTTTTGTACATTACTGTTTTACATCTCTTACTTTTCACATTCGTTTGAGAGTGAAAATTAAAATAAAAAAAAAATCATTGAAGAATAAGGCTTTTTGTGGATTTTTTTATTACAAACTAGTATTGCCTGTGGTCGAAAATCGACCAATTGTGTTTACAATGGACACTGGGTGTAAAATTTTACGTATCATGTCGGCGGCCTCGCGTGATTATGTTGGCAACATCAACAACACGATAGAAAATCTTTGTCCATTTCTTCGAACCACATAGAATGACTCGATTAGTGTATCGTATAGATCATGAAGTAAACAAATAATGCTGTTGCTGCTTTATGGTTGACAGGTTCTTGTATGTACCCTCGTCCTCTCAGTAAAAATAATTGCCCTCGTAAAGCGAACATTCCATGAGAAAACATCAGCGTTGTTAAGCGATTGGCTAAAATGAAGACTCAGAGGATTCTCACTATTCAGCATCTGTTGCCAACATTATCATAGGAGGCCGCTGGGATATTTGGTAAAATTTAACCGGCACTGGGAGGTATGAAACGGTATCTTTTACGTGTTAAGGAAAATGCCTGACACAATAACAACAAATAAAAACGGAAGTATATACTTCTCATGTCATTTTCGAATTATGTAACTTTAATTAGCCTAATATTTGAAATGGAACTACAATTTCGGTGTTCGTATATTTATACAACGCCAAGAAATAATGTTATGTCGATACTGCGATGTTCAGAATTCCAGAGTTGACAACATGTCGACTTTGTAGTTCCAGCCGTAGCGGTCTCCGAAAGCTAAGTTCTAATAAGTGTTTGTGTATTGTAGTTAAATTATTAAAGTTTTAGACTTCAGGAGGTGTTATCGCGCTAGTTGTTTATTAACTTTAGTACTTTTCAACAGGTGACTTGCTGTTTTTAACGTAGTTGAGGTTGGAAAACTTTAAGTTACGGTATTTGGTAACTCTTGTACTCTCACAGTGTCTAGTTGTTTTATTAGTGACGCTTGAATTTGAACTTGTTTATACAAGCAACAGTGTAAAGTTTCTGTGGTAGTGTTATTTGCTATTTTCTGATACTATTAGTTGTTGTTACTTGATTTGTAGAGACTGAGGTTTGTTGATTGCTGTAGTTAAGAGGTACTTCCTACTTATTTTGTAGAAACTTAACTTCATAACGTAGACGTCTAGTTTTTCTTAACAAATTATTGTAAAATTTTACCATGAGTGAAAAGTGTGGGCTCTGTCGTAGGGTCGTGCGTAGTGGGCTGCAGTGTGGGATTTGTAGCAAGTATTTTCATGGGGGGGAGTGCAGTGGGGAAGACAGTGGGCATTGTGGTGAGGTTCTCTCCTGGAAGTGTAGGATTTGCAGCAGGAATAAGTTGATAGAGGAGCAGGAGCGTTTGATCTGCACCCTTCAGGTGCAGTTGAAAAACGCTGAAGAGGAACTAGGTAGGTTGAGGAGGGGAAGGGGGGCTGGGGAATGGGAACTGGCAGTTGGCAAGAAGGTAGCTAGGAGAAGGTACTCAGATAGCTTTACATTGCAAGTTGCAAATAGGTTTGACCAACTGTCAGAGTTGAGTGGAGATGAACCTCCTGTAGCTGTAGGTGTAGGAAGTACGCAGCAGACCTCAGCTTTTGGTAAGCCGAAATCTGTAGAGAGGTCTCTTAGGAAAAAGAAGGTTCTGCTGCTAGGTAGTTCTCATGGCAGAGGTGTTGGCCAACAGTTGCAGGAAGTACTTGGGAGTGAGTACCAGGTCACCAGCATAGTGAAGCCTAGTGCAGGGTTAGATCAGGTCACTTGTAACATAGGGGACTTATGTAGGAATTTTTCAAAAGAGGATCAGGTAGTTATAGTGGGTGGGGCCGGGAACAGTCTTGATAGGGACGGGGAATATGATATAGGTGGTGATCTGGAAAGGATAGCAACTGAAACTGGTGGCACGAATGTGCATTTCGTGCAGCTGTTTCAGCGTCATGATAGGCCTTGTCTTAATACGGCTGTCAGCCGTGTTAACATGGGGCTTGAGAAGGCGCTGATGACTGAGGGCATGGATCACATTGCAGTGGTGCCAGTTGAAACTATCCAAAGGTCGGATTTTACTAGGCACGGTCTGCACCTCAATAGGTATGGGAAGGGGAGGTTGGCAAAGCTCATAGGTGACAGTGTAGTAGGGGGTGGGGGTTTCACTCATGGAAAAATTCCCGTAGTAGTTGGTGTTAGGGCTGCACCTTTTTTAGACTGAAGACAGCTGATAGATATTCCTGCTTAAAGGAAGTCCCTCTAAGAAATGAACCACCTTTGACAAAGTCTAAGAATATAAGTAATAAGGGAATTACTGTTTTTCATCAAAATATACAGGGTATCAGAGATAAAGTTAATGAAATGCTTATTGATACTGATTCTGACATTATTGGAATTTCAGAGCACTTTTTAAGTGGTGTGACAATTAAGAGACTTCCTTTGCCAGGATACAGGTTAGCTGCCTTCTACTCTAGGAGTTCTTTGCAGTGTGGGGGAGTGGCCATGTATGTAAAAAACGATTTTTCATCGGAGTCAATCGATTTTTCTAAACACTGCACAGAACAGATATTTGAATGTTGTGCAGGAGTTGTTAATGTTAATGGAACTAAACTAGTAATAGTTGTTATTTATAGATCCCCTGATTCAGATTTTAAAATGTTTCTGCCCAAGCTGGAATTGGTTCTGGGTTCACTGTATAGGAAGTATAAAAATTTAATTGTGTGTGGAGATTTCAACATTAATTGTGTAGGTGATAGCTCAAGGAAAAGTCAGCTGTTAGATCTATTTAATTCCTATAACATGATGCAAACAGTATTTTTTCCAACGAGAGTGCAAGGAAATAGCAGTTCTACCATTGACAATATTTTTGTTCATTCTTCATTATTAGAGGGGCACTCTGTCAGCAGAATAGTAAATGGCCTATCAGACCACGATGCCCAACTTTTAATTCTAAAAAGTATTTGTTCTCAAACAAATGTTAAACATAAATATCAACTACTCAGAAAAGTTAATCCAGTTGCAATTGAGACCTTTTTAAGCCTAATTAAGGAACAAGAATGGCAGGATGTTTATAGTGCTGATAATGCAGATGATAAATATAATGCTTTTCTGAACACATTTATTATGCTGTTTGAAAGTTACTTTCCGCTAGAACGCTCAAAACAGGGTACTTTCAGTAACAGACAGCCAGGGTGGATGACAAAGGGGATAAGAGTATCATGTAGAACTAAGCGGGAGTTGTATCAAAATGTTAGAAGCAGTCAGAATGAAGATGCAGTAGCTCATTACAAACAGTACTGTAAGGTTCTGAAAAATGTCATTAAGAATGCAAAAAGTATGTGGTACGCAAAAAGAATAGCAAACTCTCGGGATAAAATTAAAACTATCTGGTCAGTCGTGAAGGAAGTGTCTGGTCAGGAGCAGCAGGTAGAAGATATAACGTCAGTGCGTAGTAAGAATGTTTCTGTTACTGACAAGTTAGATATATGTGCAATATTCAATAATCACTTTCTGAATATAGTAGAGGAACTAAACAAAACTCTAGTTTCTACAGGTAATCATATAACGTTTTTAGAAAATGCGTTTCCGAGGCTGTTGCCTGAAATGATCCTTCATGATACTTCCATAGGTGAGATTGAGTCAATAATTAAATCACTAAAGACTAAGGACTCTTGTGGATATGATGGGGTATCTAGCAGAATTCTAAAGTACTGTTCTCCATATGTTAGCCCAGTACTAAGCCATATTTGTAATTTTTCCTTTCAGAATGGTCAGTTTCCTAACAGATTAAAGTACTCAGTAGTGAAACCGCTTTATAAAAAAGGAGAAAGGGATAATGTAAACAACTATAGACCTATTTCTATGCCATCGGTTTTTTCCAAAGTTATTGAAAAGGCTGTATATTCAAGATTAATTGATCATTTCAGTTCACATAATTTCCTGTCAAACGTACAGTTTGGTTTTAGAAGTGGTTTAACGACCGAAAACGCTATATTTTCGTTTCTCTGTGAGGCACTCGATGGGTTAAATAAGAGGCTACGGACATTAGGTGTCTTCTTTGATTTAACAAAAGCGTTTGATTGTGTTGATCACAAAATATTGTTGCAGAAGTTGGAACATTATGGAATACGGGGAGTAGCCCACAACTGGTTCACCTCTTACTTTAATAATAGACAACAGAAGGTAATTCTCCGTAGTGTAGAAAATGGCTATGACGTGCAATCCCAATGGGGCACAATTAAGTATGGGGTGCCCCAGGGGTCTGTTTTGGGACCATTGCTGTTTCTTATTTATATAAATGATATGCCTTCGAGTATAACAGGTGATTGTAAAATATTTTTGTTTGCTGATGATACCAGCTTGGTAGTGAAGGATGTTGCTCGTAATATTGACACAGTATCAAATAATGCAGTTCAAGAGATAAGTTCATGGCTAGTAGAAAACAAGTTGATGTTAAATCACAGTAAAACTCAGTTTTTACAATTTCTAACACATAATTTGACGAAAGCTGACATTATGATTACACATAATGGGCATGTGATAAGTGAGACTGAACAGTTCAAATTTCTAGGTGTTCATATAGACAGTAAGCTGTCATGGAAAGCCCATGTTCAGGATCTTGTTCTAAAACTAAATTCTGCTATATTTACCATTAGAACAATATCTGAGATAAGTGATTTTTCAACACGAAAAGTAGTCTATTTCGCTTACTTTCACTCACTTATGACGTACGGCATTGTTTTTTGGGGTAACTCGCCTGATGCAAAAAGGATATTTCTGGCTCAAAAACGGGCGGTTCGAGCAATATCTGGTGTAAGTTCGCGAACGTCATGTCGACCCCTTTTCAGTAGTCTGGGAATTTTGACTCTGGCGTCACAATACGTTTTTTCTTTAATGTCGTTTGTTGTTAATAATATCAGCTTATTCCCACGAGTTAGTAGCTTTCACTCGGTGAATACTAGACAGATTTCTAATCTACATTTGCACCACACCACCTTAACACTTGTGCAGAAAGGGGTGCAGTATTCTGCGGCATCCATTTTCAATAAGCTGCCACAAGAACTTAAGAATCTTAGCACTAATCCACATGCTTTCAAATCTAAATTGAAGAGTTACCTCGTGGCTCACTCCTTTTATTCTGTCGAGGAACTCCTAGAAAAGTTAAACAATTAAGCTAATTTATTTTTTCTTTATTGGTTCTTTTCACTTGTCTTAAGATTGTCGTGTGCAAAGGACTACTTAAAATTTTTCTATTACCATTATTGTGTAACAATTAATGTATTGACTTGTTCCATGACCATGGAGTCTTACTCCTGAAGTGGGTCCTATGGAACAGAAAAAACAAATAAATAAAAATAAATAAATAAATACCGCTACATGCGTCTCCCGGCGCATCATCATTTATATCGGCATTCTCGACTTCGTAGTTCCACCCGAGCACCGCTAGATGCCTCTCCCAGCGCATCATCCTTTATATCGGCATTCATATGAAATCATCCATTTCCTTTAACTATTCTTAATCACTGCGAAAATGAAGAATTTGAACGGCACAAGAAAGTGAGTTGGGAACATTCCATGTTTCGATATTCACTTATTTTAATACGTTATTTGAATACTGCAGATGCGCTGCATTACAGCGTCTTTGATCGAGGGGAACAGCCAATCAGTGAGCTGATTGTTGGAGAATGTAGAACTTGATCCGAGCTGTAGATAGGAAAATTTCTACTTCCTTTTACCACTTTTAATGGCTAAATGCACACATAATATTTATATTATCTACGACAAACACTCTTTCGAATTATGTAACTTTCATTGGCCTTCTTGTACGAATAAATTAGTAATCTGTACGACAATTTTCGTGTTAGCGTATTTATATAATGTTTACAATTTGACAGTGTTTTGTATTTAATATTATTTTGTGAGTGAAAATTAACGTAAAAAATAATAAGGAACATGAGGTTTTACATCTGACCTTGATAAAAATTTTCAGAAGTATCCGGACCCCATTTAAGGTTACTTGCCGATCTCTGCTTTAGGGACACACGATTTTGAAGTGAAGTGTCAAATAGCAATTTGAATCAGAGTTCCTTTGTAATTACTTGATTCGTAATTTCAGAATACTTCGTGAACACTTCATTCACCTCACTGTCTCTCTCCTGAAGTCCAATTAAAATTACTGTCTGTCCTTGTTGGCGGGCTGGATTAGTAATCTGTAACAAGCCCAAGAAAGGCATCGGTAGGTAGAGCTAGTCAACAAATAAATATTCAAGAACAGCTGTTTGCCCAGCACTCGCGAGACACGCCAGCTGTCGGATGTCTGTGCCGTATTTTATTTCCCTTTGGAACGAGGTCACGTCATACAGGGAATCGAGTCATACTTATGACGATTTGATTTTCTACATGTGCCAATCAATTGACACAATTGTACAGCCGAAATCCGGATTGTGACGAAACATAACAAAATAGTACAGTGAAATAGGGGCTAAATCATTTAACGAATTCAGTTGGGTTCAGTTAGAGTAGTGAGCAAGTTGTGGAAAGCTACAACAACGTCTTATACTAAGCTATGGGATGGAGAGCCATAACAAGGTTGGCTGCAGCTATTGGAAATTAAATCATTTAACAAATATTACATGACTTTGGCTCATGAGTACAAGAAAATAATCCAACTGAATTCTTTTGGGAGAGTAAAGACAAGGTAAAACCAACCATCTCTGCAGCAACCTTCTGGTTATTACCACTATTTCGCGTGGCGTAATGTTGTTGTCTTCATTCCGTAGGACCGAAAGAAAGACGTCGAACCGTTTTAGTTCATTTTGCCGATGACTATAGACTGATAGTGTAATTAGAATGAAACTTTCAATCTGCAGTGGAGTGTGCGCTGATAGGAAACTTCCTGGCAGATTAAAATTGTTTGCTGGAACGGGGACTCGAATCTGGGACCTTTGCCTTTCGCAGGCAGTTGGAGGCGAGATACTGGCAGAAGTAAAATGAGGACGGACCGTGAAGCGTGCCGGGATAGCTCAGTCGTTAGAGCGCTTGCCCGAGAAAGGCAAATCAAATCAAATGTTTGTAAATCCGTCGCACCAAACTGAGTGGTCATCAGTCCGTAGCTTACAAACTAAGGTAAACTAACCTAATCTCCGACGGCGAGCAACCGCGAGCTCCGCAGCGAGGCGCCTTAGACCGTTCGGCTACTCCACCGCGGCCGAAAGGCAAAGAGCCCAGGTCCGAGGCCCTGTTCCGACACACAATTTTAATCTGCAAAGAAGTTTCTGATCACGTAGTTGTTTTGATCAGTGCAGATTAGAAACAGCAAAGGACTTTTAACATTTTCTCGGAAACGTCAGATATCGCTGTATTTTATGCAATGATATTTTGTTATACGGACTGTGACATTTCTGATTGGAAACCACGTCTACATATGAACGACCCATCGATACTCTAGGGACACGCCATTTTGAAGTGTCAAATCTGGACCCCAGAGGTAACCTATCGTAAGTAACATTTCGCTGACTTTACAGGAGAGCAAAAAGAAGCTGCTGCGACTCGGACTTTGCTACCCGTAGAATAAGTGAAACACCCAATCATGAAGAGCTCTAACTTTTATATCTTTTCTAGTTAGTCTCTACAGGTACTTCGTGCTTAGAAATTTTTTATGAAATTTTACAGGAGAAACAGCACTTACGATATTTTACCTCACATAAATATATTTGTGAAGCCGTCTTTATTTACACATACGATACTGTAAAGGTGCTTATTACATTAGGTTTGCTGTTCATTTTCATGCCTTTTTACGTTTATAAACGTTCCTTTTTATGTTTATAAATGTTTATCTTTATTATACAGGACTATTCTACGTAATACGAATAGGAATATGAGAATTATTGGTACTGAAAATAAGAAATAAAGGCATTTATACTTATTGAATACTAGTAGATTTATTAAGAGTTACAATTTTATCCTTTCACAAAGCCAGTCACAAATACTAGTCACTCAGCAAAGTTTAGGTAAATTGAACAAATAAATTCCAACCATAGTAGCTTACTCTAGAAAGTAACAAAGGTTAGACCACTTTAATAACTGCCCTTCTTGTTCGCCGTTGCACATCAATCTCCTGAAATTCACCATCAAATGCTGTTTTATAGAACACAGAACCTGAATTCTCTGTTAGTACTTGTAGATGCACAACTTGGCTACCCAAAAATTTTCCAAACTATAAACGTTTGGTTGTCCGTTTAACTAAAAGTGATGATGGTTCTTTGAATAGATTTTCAAATTCTTTGAAATCTGTCATTTTCATGTCGTGTTCTTCAACGATTTCTTTGAATGTGGCAAACAAACTGTTGCCAATTCCAAGGAGTAGCAATTATGTCATTTGGGCTCAGTTTGATTTGGCGCGTTCAGTACAACATGTACACCATCTACCTCCATATGAGTGTGTCCCTTCTATAAGAATTTGTGGTTTATCACTTTAAGATTAGGAAGACACCAAATAATCATGGGGAAGTTACGATCCATATCGTAAGTTCCTCAGTTTGGGTTTTTGGCAGGTTAGCTACGGCCCACTTTAGCAAACAAGATGACACTTCTTTAGGTCCACGACCTGCAACTGTTTCATCCCACATGCAGCAATAGGATTTCTGCTCTGAAGCATCAAGGATTGTCAGATTATACGTCCAGAGCTTTCTTAGATAAAACGCACTGGAATTGCTAAGGTGAGGTGTCGGCAAATATTTCTGAAGTTCGAACATGACAACCTTTGCTTTTGATACAGGTTGTTTTGACCGATTTTTGTCGAAAGTCTTGTTTTTATATCTTATATCTGCTTCTGACAAGTGGATATCGTAATCTGATTTAATTTGGACTGCTTTTTCAGCTATTATATAATTTTTGAGTTTCGCCTGAAACTCATCACAGTCATCACACGTATCAGTCGCAGGTTCCTTGAATTCTAAATTAATCTCAATATTAAATATGTCACGGCAAAGCCACTGCTTTGCAATTAACTCTTGCTTCATTTTGTTTTCCTTGCAGTGCTCTACATACAAAGAATAATTTTTGATATATTGAGATGGCTGCCAAGATACAATCTACCTGTTTTCTCTCTGCTGTAGTGACTCTCGATTGTAGGGAACATCCTGATGTGGTTTCTGATACCGTCCCTTATTTCTTCATCCAACTTGTTGGTGGAACTTTCTTTCCTCTCTTGTCTGGTTCAATCAGTCCACCATTAATTTTTTTTGGAAAAAGCTGTCTTGAAATACATTTCGGAAATACTAAAAGTATTTAAGAAAAATGTTTTGCAAACTTGTAGTCTCTGGCCACGAACTTCAAAGTAGTAATGAAGTGTCACATTACGCCTAAACTCCCTCTCTTGAACTACTCTTCTACTAACATTTTCTGCAATTACGTGTGAGGCAACATATAATCTCTTAAAATCATTATTATTTCAAGTTCAAATGTTTGTTAAGCTTATGGGACTTAACTACGGGGTTATCAGTCCCTAAACTTACAAACTACTTATGAACTACTTACGAACTAGGACGGCACAAATATCCATGCCCGAGGGGGGATTCGAACCCCCGACCGTAGTGGCCGTGCTGACCGTGACTGGAGCGCCTCAGTCACCTCGGCCTCATTATTATTCCCTTCTCTTTCGACGACATTACTATCGTCGACTGGTGGTAAAGCATCCAGATCATTTGTCTCCTAAATCGCGGAACGTACATTTAGAGGTTTGTTACATCGCAGTATGATGAATAATATCGTAAAATGTATATTACCTATGCCTAATGATTTGATGTTGTAAGCTGATGATGTAATGAGACTGTAGAATAGAATATTAGTTCTTGAAGTACTAGAAATAGTTGTACTGCTTACCTGTACTAACTTCAGCGCTAATTCCACGATCCTATCCCTTCCACTAATAGAATCTATTTTCATCTTCGATTCCGTCATAAAATGCTACTCCAAACATCAAAAACTACAGAACACTGCTATTCGCACATGATTCACAATGTGTATAGCAATACGGAAGTAACGTAACACTTTGAGTACAGCCAATACGATAAAGAGCGTGGCGGTCTATATTCAGGTCAATTGTCGTATGGTCATTTACCATTGTTTACCACTGGTTTCAGATTGCAAATACGATAGTATCGCATTGCTGAATTTCTTTTATGTAAAATATATGCATACAGTATTCTACCCCTAAGAAGGTTATTGTAGTGTCGGCCCTGCCGCTGTTGGCGGTGATGCCGGCCAGTGTTTTGTGGCGGGCTGGATTAGCGGTGTTTGCCCAGCACTCGCCAGACACCACAGCTGGCCGCCAACACTCCGGCCCTTCCCCACGCCACACCGCGCTCACACACAAACACACACACATACACAGGCAGAGACACACATGTCACATATCGGCCCATCCGGCGCTCCTCCTGCCTCAAAACAGTCTGATTAGGACCTGATTTCCCTTTGGAACGAGGTCACGTCGTACAGGGAATCGAGTCCTACTTATTGGAGCACGATTGGGAATAAAATACGACAGCAGATTTCCAATTGTTCCTGAATATTTATTTATTTATTCCCTAGCTCTACCTACCGATGCGTTCCTTTGGCTTGTTACAGATATAATGAGAAAGAAAAAGAGAATACACACATTTCTAGTAAGCGTAATTTCGTAATACTGTTCCTCTCCTGAAATCCAGTTAAAATTACTCGTTAGTTGACGTTGTCATGTGTTGCCACATAGACAGCCGGCTGCCTCACTGTTATAGGTGATACTTAGGGATGGCGGTTATCGCTGAACCAACCGGTTTTCGGTTATACCGCTTCTTTTCATCTCCAGTTAAACCGCACCGTAAAAATTGCTCAAGATAACCGGTTTTTGAATAACCGGTTTTCGGTTTTTATTGCTATTATTTCCAGCAGAGTTCGAACGAAACATATTTTGCGGCCGAAACAAACCGTAATTGTCGCTTCTTCTAGTTTCGGCCGAAACCGAAACTTACGACATTTAGTTAAAATTTATGTAAATTTACGTTATACGACAAATCACTAGTCTTTCCATATTTTGCAAGGTCCCCCCCCCCCCCCCAATACTACGCCTTCTTGAGTGTGTGTCTAAGCCTAGCCAGGAGTCCGTAGAAGACGATATACGAAGCATACACATTTACTGGCCTAGTATTTCCATCCGGAAGTTGCGAATATTGAGCCAACCACTCCGTCAGTTGGACCTGTGAGCCAGCGCATACGAATATCTCGTTATATACACTATATATATAAGTTACAGTCAGTACTGCAGAAGTATTTCGAAAAATAAAGTCACAGTTCCGACTAACAGTATGATTGTTGTCAGTGTAAATTTGCCGGCCGCGGTGGCCGAGGGGACTGAGGCGCTCCAGTCACGGTCTGCACGGCCACTACGGTCGGGGATTCGAATCCCCCCTCGGGCATGGATATTTGTGCCGTCCTTAGTAGTAGCTAGTTCATAAGTAGTTTGTAAGCTTAGGGAATGATGACCCCGTAGTTAAGTCCCATAAGCTTAACAAACATTTGAACATTTGAGTGTAAATTTACGCAAATTGAACTAGGAAAGATCTGTACCACGTGATCAAAGAATGTTCAAATGGGTGTGAGTTCTTATGAGACGTAAATGCTTAGGTCATCGGTCCCTACTTACGAACTACTTAATCTAACTTAAACTAACTTACGCTAAGGACCGAGGGAGGAGGGAGAACTCCAACCTCCGACTGGAGCAGCCGCACAGTCCGTGACATGGAGCCTCAGACAGCACGACTACCTCGCGAGGCACGACATGATAAATGTTACTTAAACCCATATTGGTTATTGAACAAGCCACTCGCTTTCAAGGAATCACATTAATAAACCTTGTTAGCACAACAATATGATAATACATTAAAAGTTAGTATTCCAAGCTTAGAATACATCACTTACAAAATAGGTATATGAATCGAATTTACCTTCTCTTCCAAGGAACATTTTGGATTCTTTCTCCTTAAATGACAGCATGTTTGTAGTACCTCCAACCGTTTCCAGCTTTTTAAAGCAAATGGAGCATTGTACCTCACTGCTCCCGTACTTCGTGAAGTACTTCCACACTCGGGATGGTGCCATTTAAGACACAACCGATGTCTGGCGACGACAGCAAGCAACTGCCGCATGACCAGACGGAGGCAAGTCTCGTGTACTGCCGGTGCACGCGCGTCGTCTAATAGGCCACGCCACATGGCAACAGGGGCATCGATGCCTCAACAGCTGCACAGAGCTCTTAAGGTCTTATGCCACGCGTTTGTTGCTCGTTTCTGACTGCCGGGATTGTTCTTAAATTATCACTGATCGCTTTTCTTAGTTTCTGCGATGACCTAATATTTCACAGCAGTGGAAATTTTAGGAATAGCCCTAAATATTAGGGTCTACTATTTTTAATTTTTTAAAATTATTAAAAAAAAAAACACATTTTGAACCACTACTACAGGAAATAGTTGTACCGGTTTTATACAGTTCTTGGCGATAACTAAAAGAAACCGGTTACAATGGACACCAAATAAATACCGAAAAAACCGGTTATTCAAAACTAAAATACAGGTATCGGTTTTAACCGGTCGGTTTTTCCCATCCCTAGGTGACACAAGAGACATGACGGGTCACTACACAAACGCTGTATAACGCGGAAAGGTGTTGAAAGCCGACACTGTGAGTTATGGCGGGAATGCGGCAGATTATTATAAGGACAATGATTCAACTGTGGCACAGGACGCACTTTGCAGTCTAGAATTTAAATACATCTGTTGATCTAACCTCAACCTCGCGATGTGCGATGCACAAGAGAAAACGGTCGTCAAGAATATACGGGAAGATTTAGTTCACAGCGATTAAAGCTATCCTATCCGAGAAAATTCAAGACAGTAAACCTTCAGTAGAGCGCCAAAAGCAGACTGTAACTTCTTCCTATCATTGCTTTTCTGAAAGTATCCTCACACTGACTAGTGGCTACATGAACTACTACGTCACGAACCGAAGAGCAGTTCCGCTTGGCACTAAGTGAAATAATTGTTATAATTACATATTATAGACGACACAGGCAGATTCTAATCGCCATAAGAATGATGGGATGAAAAATTGACAAAATATGAAAATCAATATGATTATGAAATTTACGGGGCAAAGTATTAAATATGAAACAACTGAATGAAAACAATATTGATTATATTAGGAAATTAAAAAAAAAAAAATACCCATGACGAGTTTCGAACACGAATTCTTCCATTCATGAATCCGTAACCTTACTGTCCACCACAACTCCAAAGTAATTATGCTTTCTGTTTAACCTAGTTACCGAAAGACAGCGATGAATTCTCGTTTTCAAACTGCTTCATGTAAGCCGTATGAAACTCATACAAAGTAAGCTTACCTATCTTATCATAATAACTGCATACGTGACGCTATACCGCAACTTGCTCGAAACGCTCAGGATACAGTAGTGTTTGGTTATTGCTGTGTATGGACGTATGTATTCAGTTACCATAGTTTTGCGTCTGTTGGGTTTGGTTTGGTTGTCGTGTCGAAATGTGAAATGAAAGACACGGACTGAGAAATGAAATTAAAAAACACCAAGAAAGAAAGCTATGCAAGGAACTCGAAGTGAACGTTAAGAGCTCTGCTTGGACGAAAGCAGTAATTTTAATCGGACAATAGTTGCGCTCTCCTTGTCCATATCCTCCCTCATCCTCCTCTTCTCTCTGTGCATCTATTCCTTATGATCTTGGAACGTTAAACTTTCACAGCTATTTGTATTTACTATAGTCAAGGCAACCGAAAACCGGTTCGTCAAATAATAAAAATACTGTCTAATATTACACAATTGTCTTATGTTTCATTCAAAATGAATTAAATATTCTACAAAGAGCCGACGGAACAGACAATTAACGTAACTATTTCAGTAATCACTCTTCCCACGCTCAATAAGCCAACGGAATTTGAGAGGCCCCGATAAATAGTACAATGAGAAGTCCCCCTTCTGTGCACTTAGCAATGGTTTGCAGAGTACTAATACTGATGAGGATCCTTTCCAGTAGAAGGACATGGGCAATTACCTTAGCCACATTTAACCAACCAAGTGAAACTTGAATTAGGATTGCTTCATTTCCCTTCAAGTTTCACTTGGTTGGTTAGGATTCCTTCATTTCCCTTCCCACTCCCATGAACCACAGACATTGCCGAGGTGGGGTGGCTTGCGTGCCTCAACGATACAGATAGCCGTACCGTAAGTGCAACCACAGCGGTGGGGTATTTGTGGAGAGGCCAGACAAACGTGTGGTTCCTGAAGAGGGGCAGCAGCCTTTTCAGTAGTTATAGGGGCAACAGTCTGGATGATTGACTGAGTTGGCTTTATAACATCAGCTAACGTGGCTTTGACACACAGTTACTACGAACGGCTGAAAGCAAGAGGAAACTACAGCCGTTATTTTTCCCGAGGACATGCAGCTCTACTGTATGAACATATGATAATGGCATCCTCTCGGGTAAAATATTCTGGAGGTAATATAATCCCCCATTCGGATCTCCGGGCGGGGACTACACAGGAGGCTGTGATAATCAGGAAAGACAATACTGGCATTCTACGGGTCGGAGCGTGGAATGTTAGATCCCTTAATAGAGTAGGAAAATTAGAAAATTTAAAAAGGGAAATGGATAGGTTGAAGTTAGATATAGTGGGGATTAGTGAAGTTCGGTGGCAGGATGAACAGGATTTCTGGTCAGGTGAGTACAGGACTATAAATACAAAATCAATTGGGGGTATCACAGGAGTAGGATTGATAATGAATAAGAAAATAGGAATGCGGGTAAACTACTATGACCAGCACAGTGATCGCATTATCATTGTCAAGATAGATACGAAGCCAACACCGACAACAGTAGTACAGGTTTATATGCCAACTAGCTCTGCCGATGATGAGGAAATCGAAGAAATATATGATAAGGTAAAGGAAATTATTCAGACAATTAAGGGAGAGGAAAACTTAATTGTTATGGGAGACTGGAATTCAGTAGTAGGAGAAGGAAGGGAAGGGAAGATAGTAGGTGAATATGGTCTGGCCAAAGGAATGAAAGATGAAGCAGCCTGGTAGAATTTTGCACAGGACATAATTTAGTTATAACAAACACCTGGTTTAAGAATCACAAAAGAAGGTTGTATACGTGGAAGAGACCAGGAGACACAGGGGGATACCAGATAGATTTTATAATGGTAAGACATAAATTTCGGAACCAGGTTTTACAGTGTAAGACATACCCAGGGGCAGATATAGACTCTGACCATAACTTGTTGGTTATGAACTGTAGGCTGAAACTGAAGAAACTACAAAAAGGTAGGAAAATAAGGAGATGGGACCTGGATAAATTGAAGGAACCTGAAGTTCTTAAGAATTGCAGAGGGAGCTTTAGGCAACAATTGACAGAAACAAGGGAAAATAAAACAGTAGAGGAGGAATTGGTTAAATTGAGAGATGAAATAGTGAATGTAGCAGAGGATAAAATAGGTAGGAAGGCAAGACCTACAAAAAATCCTTGGATATCACAGGACATACTAAATTTAATCGATGAAAGGAGAAAATATAGAAATGCAGTAAATGAAAGGCAAAATGGAGTACAGACGACTAAGAAATGAGATTGGCAGGAAGTGCAAAATGGCTAAGCAGGAGAGGCTACAAGGCAAATGCAAGGATGTAGAAGAATGTATAAATAGGGGAAAAATAGATACAGCCTACAGGAAAATAAAAGAAACATTTGGAGATAAGAAAAACAGCTCTATGAATATCAAGGACACTGATGGAAAACCAGTTCTCAGCAAAGAAGGGAAAGCTGAAAAGTGGAAAGAGTATATAGAGGGGCTCTACAAAGGAAATGAACTTCGAGACAATATTGTAGGAAGGGGAGAGGATGTAGATAAAGATGAAATAGGAGATACTGTACTGAGAGAAGAATTTGACAGAGCCCTGAAAGACCTAAGTCGAAACAAGGCCCCTGGAGTAGATGATATTCCCTCAGAGCTACTGAAGTCTCTGGGAGAACCAGCCATGACAAAATTGTTTCACCTGGTGTGTAAGATGCATGAGTCAGGCGAAGTACCCTCAGACTTTAAGAAAAATCTAATAATCCCCATTCCAAAGAAAGCAGGTGCAGACAGGTGCAAACTACAGAACCATCAGTTTAATAAGTCATGGTTGCAAAATATTAACACCAAATATATACAGAAGGATGGAAAAGTTGGTAGAAGCCGACCTCGGGGAAAATCAGTTTGGGTTCAGGAGAAATGTAGGAACACGGGGGGGGGGGGGGGCAATACTCACTTTACGGCTTATCATAAAAGATAGATTAAGAAAAGGCAAACCTACATTTCTAGCTTTTGTAGATTTGGAGAAGGCTTTTGACAATGTTGATTGGAATAAACTCTTTCAAGTTCTGAAGCAAGCAGGAGTAAAATATAGGGAGCGTAAGGTTGTTTATAACTTGTACAGAGACCAGACAGCGGTTATCAGAGTTGAAGGGCATGAAAAGGATGCAGTGGTTGGAAAGGGAGTAAGACAGGGTTGTAGTCTTTCTCCATTGTTATTCAATTTGTACATTGAGCAAGCTATAAAGGAAAGCAAGGAGAAATTTGGAGAAGGAATTAAAGTTCAGGGGGAAGAATTAAAAACATTGTGTTTTGCCGACGACATAGTAATTCTGTCAGATACAGCAAAGGACCTGGAAGAGCAATTGAATGGAATGGACAGTGTGCTGAAAGGTGCATATAAGATGAACATTAACAAGAGCAAAAATAGGGTAATGGAGTACAGTGTAAGAAAATCAGGCGATGCTGAAGGAATTAGATTGGGATACGAAGCAATAAAGGAGGTAGGTGAGTTTTGTTACTTGGGCAGTAAAATAGCAAATGATGGTCGCAGTACAGAGGATATAAAATGCAGAATGGCAATGGGTAGAAAAGAGTTCTTGAAAAATAGAAATTTGTTAACATCGAATATTGATTTAAGCCTAAGGAAGTCCTTTCTGAAGGCATTTGTATGGAGTGTTGCCTTGTATGGGAGTGATACATGGACGATAAACAGTGCGGACAGGAAGAGGATTGAGGCTTTTGAAATGTGGTGCTACAGAAGAATGCTGATGATTAGGTGGTTGGATCGCGTAACTAATGAGGTGGTACTGAACAGAATTGGGGAGAAAAGAAATTTCTCGCATACCTTGACTAAAAGAAGGAATAGATTGGTAGGAAACATTCTTAGACATCAAGGAATTGTGAATTTAACGTTGGAGGGAAGTGTGTGGGGTAAAAATCGCAGAGGAAGACCAGGAGATGGATACAGTAAGCAGATTCAGACAGATGTAGGTTGCCGTTCTTATGTTGAGATGAATAGGCTTGCTCAGGATAGGGTATTGTGGAGAGCTGCATCAAACCAGTCTCCGGACTGAAGACCACAACAACAACATTTCCCTTGTGTAAAGATGACCCGAAATTGAGGTCTCATTTAGCACCATATCTCCACCAGACCCTAAAAAATTGCTTTATAGGAAGAGGCGAATGATAATTTTTTTTTATGTAACTGCAGCCACCATAATATCAATGAGCAACTATCATGACAGTAGTTTTTCATTTAAAATAAAAACCTTTTTTTTTTGTTGTATGTTCATCTTGGTCTAAGATGTGTGGAACATGGCTGTATAATTACTTATAAGTAGACCAACAGACACCCTTAGCCGTTAGTGTTGTAAACACTTTATTACCAGTTTCGGTAACTTTGTAGTACCATATTCAGTACTACCATTTTCAGGCCCCTGTTTATTTGACTGCTATCACATAACCAGGGTCCATACAGATGTTCTCGCATTCAGACCCATGTTTTACACCTGCCTAACGAAGTTGGAGAATGAGGTTTCAACAGATGACTGACTGTGAGGGCGAGTCGTCTGTTGATACCTCACACTGTAAATTCGTTAGGCAGGTGTAAAAGATAAAATGGGTCTACATACGAGATCATCCATACGGACCCTGGTTATGTGATAGTAGTCAACGAAACAGGGACCTGAAGATCGTAATACTGAGCTACCGGAACTAGTAATATAGGATTACAACATTAACGGCTGAAGGTCCGTGTTAGTCTGTTAATAACCAATAAAACTAGATTTTGCTGTGACGAATGGATCAGAGGGTCATACACTTCAAGTTGTTGCCTTCTGTTTGGAGACAAAAGTATGATACTGCTCAGTGTAGCCCTCAACGAGTAGTTGATAGGAGAAATACTACTATCTTGACCACGCCTTACACCTATCGTGTTTCGAAGTTATGATAGTTTCAAAGGATCCAATGTGTGACTCACAATGTGTCATGGGTTAACAAACATCACAAACGAATCTGTCCAACATTTGCGTATGATGAGTATCTAATCAGCATTAATGTTATGACATATCGCCTCTGTCGAAATAGTGTTTCTCTGTATATGCTGAACACATCCAATTTTGCTGTTAATTGACCGATAAAACACTGCCACATATATTTCACCCATTGAAAATGGTGCAGCGTTAAAACGCGTGAAGTGTAAGAATGTCTATGAAAACTGTCGTCAAGGCAAAAGTGTTGTCAGCTATGCAGTGCAAACGTTAGAGGGGCAGACGCACAAAAATAAATAAATAAATAAAAATAAAAGAAAATAAAAAAGTAAATACATAAATTAAATAAGACAGGAGACGCTAAATACAGATTCCTCCTTGTAACATTCAGTTCTGTAGATTTTGTTACACAGCCAGTCTGATGGCCGTTATTCATGTAGTATTTTACAAGAGAAAGAATTTGTTAATGCCAGAAAGAAAATAATATTAGGTCACTGGAAGGAAGATGTCTGAACTGATGAAACTTGCTTCAAGGTGTTCCTTGTGGAATCAGATCACAGGGCTTGTGTTTGGTGAATGTGTAGTGCCAACGAAGAAGAAAAGCGTAGGTGGTGTAACGGTATGAGGGTGTTTTCCTGGTTATTGTGTAGTCCCCCTACTATATCTAAGATAACGTTAAATTCCGGAGAATATACATCTACACAGTAAGACTGGTTTGACGGAGCTCTCCATGCCCGTGTCTCCTCAGCAGACATCTCCATCTCTGCATGTCACAGTTTACATAAACATGCTTTCTGCATCCTATTCTTGATTTTTCTCCGCAGTTTTTGCTCCCCACACTTGCTCCATTAACAAACTGATGGTTCCCTTGTATTAATGTAACTATGGTAAATCTTTTCCTAATTCTGTTAGGTACCTACTTATTAGCTATTCTGCCTTCAAATAAAATTTTCCAGTACAAATTTGTACCACATTAAAATACTTCTACTCTCTTGTTTGAAATGATCATCGTCCACATTATACAGAATTTCAAAGAGTTTTTTTCTGTCAAAATTGTTCCCAATTCTTCTTCTTCTTTTTTTTTAAAAAAAAAAATCTGCAAATGATTTACCAGCGAAAACTGACAAAACGACCGGGACAGTGGTATGATGAGCGCATGACCTTCCAAACGATCCGTCGACGCCTCCGGGTAGAGGATGACACATAGACTGGTCGGTACCGATAGACCTTCTGAGGCCTGTAGGACGGAGAGGAGTACATAGGATATAAACGTAGGTTTGCCTTTATTTAGTCAATCTTCTGCATTAAGACTCAGAACGTCACGGCCTCGCATGTGTATGAAGTTCTCCAGATACCAAATCGGTTTTCTCCAATGGTGACTATTGCCTATTTTTCCGATGACTTTATTAGTGTTGGCCCCTTCAATCCAAAACGCAGCCAACCAACAACCTATTTTCTATTCTTCAGTAATTAATATTAGTGTCGGTTTTTGCAGCTGCGACTTCATAAGTTGTTAGTCACATAATACTCACACATGTGATAAGTTAGTTGAAACAGGAATTACTGCATTCTTTCTTGAAAGCCGGCGTGTGATTGTGTCTTGTGTACTAGTAGGAATAGTTTTCTCCGAAGGATATAAATGATTCTGAGAAATTTATCTGCCTCTATCTATAAAATATTACTTCGAGCCGCGGCGGAGCGGCGGACCGCATTGAGGCGCTATGCTGCGATGCGCGAGGCCTTTCCCCGTCGGGGGTTCGAATCCCCCCAAGGCATGGAAGTAGGTGCCGTCTTTAGTATAAGCTAGTTCTTAGTTAGTTTGTAAGTTTATAGACTGATGACCCCACAGTTAAGTCCCATAAACTTTACACACATTTGAACATTTCGTTACCTCGATGTTCTTTTTCGTCGTATAGCCGAGGTTTCTATTCCTCTCGCTTTCCTTCATCTACATCTACAAGTACATGATAGAGGTTTCTCTTATTTTATTATGATGAGCTTGTCTCCCTATGTAGGTAGATGCTAACAATATATGTTCGCATTCTGAAGAGAAAGATGGTCAAAGAAATTTCACAAATAGACCTCGCCGCAACAGATAACGCCTTTCTTTTGATGATTTCCACCCCAACTCGTGCATCATTTCCTTGACACTCTCTCCCCTACATAGCGATAACACAAAATGAGCTGCCCTTCTTCGAACATTCTCTAAATCGTCAGTCAGCCCTACATTCTGTGGATCCCACAATGCGCAGCAATACCAAAAAGGGACGCACAAGTGTAGTAGAGGCAGTTTCTTCTAAGTGTTCTCCCTACGAAACGCAGTCTTGTTTCGCCTTCCCTACAGTATTTTCTATGTGTTCTTTGTAATTTAAGCTTTTCGTAATTGTTATTACTAGGTATTTAGTTTAACTAACGGCCTGTAGGTTTAACTGTTTCTCAAGATCGATACTTTCTGAATTCGTGTTGACTGTGGTCCTGTGGGTCAATAGATCGTTCAGCTTTCTCTTCTTAGCTTAGTACAGTCTCTTGACATTTTACGACAGCTTCTCTTTTTTCCAGTCCTCTTTAATTTTGGCATAGGCGGCAGCGATCTTTACCTTACTTATTAATACTATTACAGACTTGCAATTTTCATCTAGCCACTTCTTTCCTAGTTTACATTTAATGTTAATCTCAATTGTTTTAAGCTTTATTTAATTAATTTACAGCATTATTATGTTTTATTCTGTCCTTAGTGAGCTCATACGAAAGTGTAACAGAAGCTGATCTGGATAATGTGAAGTCGTAATTTTCATGAAACTCCGCTACATCAATTTAGAAAACCTGAGTTGTAAGAAGAATGTGTGACCACTCTCGAGCTTCCGTCTTATATCTCTAGTACGTATCACGATAAAAATGTGAAACAGGTAGGGTATGTACTGAAATTATCATATGGCATCACCTGTGGGAAACCCCATCATGGCTTGTTCGATTACCTGGTGCAAGTGTGACTATTGGACACCATTTCTACATCTTGCTGGCTTTTGATAAAGATGAGATGAAGATCACAACATCTTCTCTGATCGCCGGTGTTCCGATCGCCGTTCGCGCCCAGCTCAGCCTCGTCACCCGTTCTGTGTGATGGGTTTTCTCGGTCTCCACTTCTTGCAAGATCTCGAAGTGCCCTGCGCTGGTGCCCAACCGTTGGAGCCACGGCCGGAAAGCGCAGACCGGTCACCAAGCGCCCAGCACTGTCTGAACATAAATACTGGACTCGCTATACCAAAAGACCATCGCGAACTTCCGGCAGAAGTCCCGATCATTCACCATGTCAACAGATCACAGGGAAAGACTGAGCTACACTGTACGGAAGTCTGCAGAGTACGATAGCCTATGTATGTAGATTTAGATGTACAGAATCGTAAAATATTCCTTGCCCATCGCTGAGATAAGTGTCTCTGAAAATGACTTCGCAACTTAACCTGCTTAAGGGGAGATCAGATGTCAAAATAAAATGAAGTTGGACATTTTCTGTTTTCTGATACATAACATGGTTTAAACTGTCCTGAGAATTTTGACATACCATGAAATAAAAAAAAGAATTTTTGTCCCTTTAAACGTAGATATTATTAAGATTTTTTACCGAACCTATATCCACAAGGGGACTTTCATTTTTTTTTCATTATGAAGCTGTTGAAATTATAGTAGAACATCTGTCGTTACTTTGTTAAGTATTTTATTATGCATTTTTGTTTTCCGACATGTTCTACATCCAAGAGGTTCTTCTCACTATGGATCAATTGATACTAAAATTAACAAGTAATAATAATAATTTTTTTCTAATTTCACTTGCGACACAATTATCATCACCTCGTATACACTGGCAAAGTTTAAGAGTCATATCTTAGGGCACTACACATTATAGAAAGCGGTCAAACCCTTTTTTTATGTGACTCACGTCTCAGAAGTTGCCATTGGAGATAGAAAAATCGGTCATTTGTTCTGGCACTTTTGTTTCTTTAAGGAAATAAATAGACAAAAAATGTCAGCAGAAATTGTACAGAAGTGAGAAAGTACACAACATTCATATTAATTGAGATTATTAATAATGTACAAGGATCACCGATTCTGCGAAGACATTGATCAGTGGAGTGGAAGGAGCTGTCCACCCTCACATCCTCTATACTCTTCTCTCAGACTTAATTTTATTACGAGTTACACTTATTATGGCTACAGAAATATTATTGAAAATTTGTACTGCTGAATAGTGGACATATTTCTGGACCAAAGTAAGTGACTTTAAATCTCTATGAAATTTATTATTATTCGTAGTAATGAATCAATGAACCGAGCTGTTCGTTTGAAATCAGATATAAGTTTAATGACAATTTCCTTCAGGAATAAATATAGTGGGAAAGAGTAGTTCATCCTAAATTCCTTAAATAGCCCTTTGCAACACCTTCTTCAGTTTATAACACAAATAATTTTTATCAGCTTCCTACTAGGCTTGGAAAACTTTAGCTTGGTTTGCCGAGTTACTCCGGAAAATAATACTTCCGTACGGCATTATGGAATGAAACAACAAGGAAAGTACTTGGGCTCGAACAAACACATATACACCAAAGTCGTATGAGAGATAATGTAAAGGTCTCTTATTGCACTAGTGAAGCCTCTGCGTGTGCCTTGCCACATTACACTTTGACCTGTCTTTTCGCCATTAGGGACGGTGCAATGTGCCTCCGAAGTCGCGTTTTGTGACGTTATTTGTGTGGTGAAGCGTCAGATGGGGCGGCGATTGGCAATCAATCCTGCTAATGTATTGCGATTAGTTGAGATGAAGCTACGAAGAACCCTTCTCCGTGAAGAAGGTATTAGAGTAGAAGATGACTCATTCGCATGCTTTATCGTATCTGTTATGGTACAGAAAAATGAGCATAAGTTGTATACTGTTGTAACACTAACACATAATGATGCTAATAGGGATGATAATGACGAACAACTTATTGCAAGCGGTAGTGCTACGGTAAGTGCGGGAGGAGGCGATGGAAGCAGTGGCAGTGAATACCAACAGTCTTCCGAGGAGAAGGTTAAAGTTGCAACTATCATCACGGCTTTTGATGACAATACGCTAGAGAACGTGTACGATGATTATTACATAAGTTATAGTTAAGATATCTGCATTACGTATGACGTGTACAATTACATTTACAGTGCTACCTAGAGCATGATTGCAAAGTTTTGCATAAAATCGACACCCACCAGCACACTGAGGTGTACTTAGAGATCCTGTAAGCAAACGTTCATACAGACATGTTTGTTCGAACCTAAGTACTTTCCTTGTAAGTATAGTTGGCTGGTTTTTTCATTTTTGTATCACCCAAGTCGGACAGTAATCGCATGACAAGCAGAGATTTATTTAGGCGCTTCAGCAATTCTGTGGTATGTTCCTCCCAGTTAAATTTATTATTAAGCTGTACTCCCAGGAATTGAACTTCTACTATCTTCTTGTCGTTATATTTTAGACATATCATGGCAGTGAACCTTTCACAATTTATAAGCTGCATAAAGTTAATTTTTTATTTATTTTATGTTATATTTTGCAAGGTTTAGTGACAGAGTATTGGCTATAAATCATTCATTCAGTATTCGCCCTTTCTGATGGTTACTTGATTTGACTTTGGTAGCACAGGACACTGAACCTCCGCTTAAGGTCTACAGCTGTTACACGTATGGCGAGCGCTACGCTGTTGTAAAGGTAACCACACAGAGAAGTGGTAGTGCGGCAGCGTGGCCTATTGACTCGTCTACGAGGCAGAAAGCACTTGGGCCGAGCGAGGCAATGACTGCTGAGAAGACGCGCAGTGGGTTGTTTTCTTTGTGTCCGCGGTGGCGACAGAGAACCGAGTTAAGCCACCCGAACACTCGAGGGCTGACAACTGTTTTCTTTCTTTCTCTGTGCAATAACTGACCACCTCAAAGGCAATAGATATTTCCGTTTATATTTTTCCGATGAGTGTTATGGTTCCATCTGCTGGTTGTGTTTGCAGAAATAAACTGCCGAATTATGGATGTTGTTTCTGCGAACGGAAACTTCCGTGTTACAGAAAAACAACGACTCTTGAAGCATTTACACGGGTCTCACTTCTGTACCATCAAATACTTTTTGAGAACTGTACAAATCTTATACGAGGTATGTCCATAAAGTAAGTTCCGTTTGGTTATATAAAACAAACGTGTACAGATACAGAAAAAATATTTATTGTACAGAAATATGCAACTAATAAACTACTTTTCTACATAGCTTCCGATATTTTGTAGGCATTTGTCATAGCGTGGCTGAAGTCTTTGTATGCCTTCTTCGTAGAAGGTTGCCGCCTGTGTATTCAACCATGTGGTTGAGCGCCTAAATATATCTAAATGTTCTTTCAGCTCGTTATCATCGTTGAAGTGTTGACCACCATGGACAGGTTTTAGGTGTAAGAAGAAAGTCGCTAGGAGCGAGACTGTACGGAGGATGATCAAACACATCCCAGTGCAATTCCCATAAGAGTTGTTCGGTCACATTCGCCTTGTGAGGTCGGGCGGCAACGTGAAGGGAAGAAGAAGACTCCTTTCATCTCTTCTTACACCTAAAATCTGTCCTTGGTGGTCAACACTTCAACGACGATGAGCTGAAAGAACATGTTGGCCACAAGGTTGAATACACAAGCGGCAACCTTCTATGAAGAAGGCACACAAAAACTTGTCCCACGCTATGACGAGTGCCTACAAAATTTCGGAAGTTATGTAGAAAAGTAGTTGAACAGTTGCGGATTTTTATACAATAAATATTTTTTCTGTATCTGTTCACGTTTGGTTTATATAACTAAACTGAACTTATTTTGTGGACATACCTCGTATTTTATTTTTATTGTTTGCTCTTCAATTTGAGTACCATTGTGACGCATGTTTCAACTCAAGTTCAAACCAAATGTTTATAAATCTATGGAACTTAACTACTGTAGTTGCCGGCCGCGGTGGCCAAGGGGACTGAGGCGCTCCAGTCACGGTCTGCACGGCCACTACGGTTGGAGGTTCGAAACCCCCCTCGGGCATGCATATTTGTGCCGTAGTTTGTAAGCTTAGGGACTAATGACCCCGTAGTTAAGTCCCATAAGTTCTACAAACATTTGAACATTTTGAACTACTGTAGTTATCAGTCTCTAGGCTTACAAACTACTGAAACAAATTTAAACTAACCTGAGTAAAACACACACACACACACACACACACACACACACACACACACTCACTCACTCACTCACTCACTCACATGCACACGTCCAAACTCATAAAAGACCGTATCTGATGAAAATATTATAAACAGTTTGCGCAGGTTGAATCATTCACAACTAATTAAGATACACAATGACTTAATTTATGAAAATATGTGTTCGAAGTTCATCATTATCATTAATGACACCTCGAAATGAAAATAAAATGTAATGATCATATAAAATCATTTGTAATAAATAAACTGTTCACCTGCAGCTGATAATATTAGATTACTGCGAGAATAACTAACCTTTCGGAAGTAAAAATCTGGTATAATGAAATGTCGTCATTGAATTTCGCCTCAGTTTAAGGAACTCACTGACAACTTCAGTTTAATTCAGGATTAAAACCCTTTCGTCTCATTCTCATAATCGACACCCCATTAGAAATGTTAAATGAAATGTTCAAGTGTTTGTAAAGCTTAAGGGACTTAATTGCGGGTCGTTAGTCCCTAAACGTAGAAACTACTTATGAACTAGCTTATACTAAAGACGACACAAACACCCATGCCCGAGGGGGGATTCGACGGCGGACGACCGCGCACACAGCAGCACTGCGCTCCTGCACGCGCGGCTAATCCGCCGCGACAAATGTTAAATCCCAATTTGAAAATCGTAGATGGCTTCAGTCAAAAATGTTATTTCACTTCATTTAAATAAAGAAAAACAGCGATCTTGCTGACTAAATCAGGAACTGAATCAGCTGTTTTTCAGCCGCCATATTTAAGTGGGCTAGCAAATCAGATTCAGGCTATGCCATGTAAACACGACACCAAGAAACGGTTTACGAAAATCGGTTTTCGTCTTCCGGAAGATGTGTTCAATGTAAACGTAGTGATTATGAACTACCTTGTACTAAAGACGACACAAACATCCATGCCCGAGGGGGGATTCGAACCCCCGACGGGCAGCGGCCTCGCGCATCGTATCATAGCGCTTGGCCACTCCGCCTGTGCTGTCGCGAGCGTGGTGTGATGTCACACAGTCAAACTGAGACGCACAACATCAGGAATGCTGGAGTTGTGGAATGCCACAGAAATGAGCAGTAGAAACCACTTACAAGCATGATCTGCTCAACAGCTTTCTGTGAGCGCGGCCAAGGCGTCGGACGCGTCGGTGCGGGGTGTCGTTGTTATGCTACCCGCGACGCTCGCCCGCTCGCCGATCGATATCCAAACGTCTCGCGGCCGCACGACACGACCCATCTTCCTCGCGATGCCAGTGACAGATTCTGTGATGCCCTCTGTCTTGTACTCCCTCTGTCTAAATTTCCATGGTACATATTGTGTAGAGGATTTAAAACGCTGCGAAAGGATTCTGTAGGCTGCGGAATCTAGCGGACACAGATCTGATGAAGCCGCGGCGGAGTGGCCAAGCGCATTGAGGCCGTATGCTGCGATGTGCGAGGCCGCTACCCGTCGGGGGGTTCGAATCCCCCCTCAGGCATGGATGTTTGTGTCGTCTTTAGTATACGGCAGTTCGTAAGCAGTTTGCAAGTTTAGGGACTGGTGACCCCATAGTTAAGTCCCATAAGCTTTACAAACATTTGAACATTTTTTTGAGACTGCTATAACATGTTAGCATTCTTCTACTAATCTGCACTTCTGTGAATATCTTTTCGACGTTCGTTTATTACTGTTGCTTTTAATAAAATTGCGTGGTTATGGTATATCGCCCCAAATTTGCGATTGGATAGGGAATTTCCTGTCAGAGGGGACACAATTCGTAGTAATCTATGGGAAAGCATCGACTAAAACAGAGGTGTTATCGGGCGTTGCACAGGGTAGTGTTATTGGTCCTCTGCTGTTCCTTATTTACATAAACGATTTAGGGGGAAATCTAAGTAGCTCCCTTAGGTTGTTTGCAGATCAAAATGTTCAAATGTTTGTAGAACTTATGGGACTTAACAAGCTTACAAACTACTTATGAACTAGCTAAGACTAAGGACGGCACAAATATCCATGCCCGAGGGGGGATTCGAACCCCCGACCGTAGTGGCCGTGCAGACCGTGACTGGAGCGCCTCAATCCCCTCGACCACCGCGGCCAGCTGTTTGCAGATGACGCCTTCATTTACCGTCTAGTGAAATCAGCTGAAGATCAAAACCAACTGCAGAACGACTTGAATAAGATATCTGTATGGTGTAAAAATTGGCAATTGACTCTAAATAATGAGAAGTGTGAAGTCCTCCACATGAGTACGAAAAGAAATCCGTTAAACTTTATTTGCAAGATAAATCAGTCAAATGTGAAGGCCGTAAACTCCTCAAAATACCTGGAATTACTATTACTTCAAACTTCAACTGGAAAGTACACGTAGATAATGTCGTGGGAAAGGCGAACCAGAGACTGCGTTTTATTGGCAGAACCCTTAAAAGATGCAACAGAACTACAAAATAAACTGCATACACTACGCTCGTCCGTCCATTTTTGGAGTATTGCTGCCCAGTGTGGGATCCTTATCAGGTGGGATCATTATCGAAAGAGTCCAGAGAAGGGCAGCTCGTTTCGTATTGTCACGATACAAGGGAGACAGCGTTACGGAAATGATACAGGATCTGGGATGGGAATCATTACATCAACGGCGCTTGTCGCTGCGGCGTGGGCTACTTACGAAACTCGAATCGCCAACATTCTCCTCCGAATGCAAAACTATATTGTTAACTCCCACTTACATAGGTAGAAATGACCATCAGAATAAAATACGAGAAATCCGAGCTCGAACGGAGATATTCAGGTGTTCTTTCTTCCCGCGCGCTATTCGAGAATGGAATGGGAGATAAAATAGTATAACGGTCGTTCGATGAACCATCTGCCAGGCACTTAAATGTGATTTGCAGAGTATGCCATGTAGATGTAGATGCATATGCCCACTACGGCGCACGCAAATGCTATTTGCGTCTTTGAATTGGAAGAAGAAGGCTGAGCGCCATCAGTCATCTTATCCGATTTTACTTGTGGTCTTCAAATGAAAAAAAAAAAAAAAATAAATAAATAAATAAATAAAAAAAAAAAAATCAAATGTTTTTAAATTTATGGTACTTAACTACTCTGGTCATCAGTCCCTAGGCTTACAAACTACTTAAACTAACTGACTTATGTTAAGGACAATAAATACACCAATGCGCGAGGAGGGATTCGAACCTCCGTCGGCGAGCAGCGGCGCGTCACACAACTATGCGTCTAAGAACGCTCGGGCAGTCCACGCGGCACGAAACGGCACTATGGTATAATTGAAGCCTTTATTGAACAGTAATCACCAGAGGACTGACTACGGCTATCCTACTGTATAACGAGCAGAAGAAAACTGTTCGCAGAATAAGAGCCAGTCGTCTACTGTGTCCTTCAGTTCGTCCTCCCAGTTGAAGCGCTTCCCTTTGAGACTTTATTTTATATTATTTTATTTTTATTTTTTTTTCTTCTTTGCGGTTCAAGAAGTCACAGGACATGTCAGGGCTTTAGGCGGATGCTCAAGCTGCTCCCATTTGAATATGGCCAGTATACTTTGTGTGACCCTGGATTACGTGTGGAAGAGCGTGATCGTGGAGCACAATCGCTCCCTCCGTGAGCAGCCCAGGCCGTTTCCTCTTGATGGACTTGTGTAGGCTACGGAGAGTCTCACAGTACACGTCACTGTTAATAGTTTTTCTGTGCTCGAGGAATTCGATGAGTATCGGACCTGGGACGTCGAAAAAGACGATGACCATATCGTTGACTGCTGAGGGCACAGCCTTGAACTTTTTAGAGGGAAGCGACTATGCTTGTTTCGCTCCATAAATATCTCACTACGTTATCCCAAAGCGTTTTATTGTCTGATTGTTAAGACGTTAGTTTCGTGAATAGCGGATGCTCTCCGTGTCTTCGGACTATGTGTTTTTGAAGTTAGTGTGAGATTGAATTTTCTTGTTTTCGTTTAAAACAGCTCCTATTAGTTTCAAGTTAAATCTCAGTTTCCATTGTACTATGCAGTTTCCTCCCCGTCATTTATTAATAACTGTTATCTGTAAAATAGCCTGTTTGCAATAATGAGAGATTTGGAAGACTCATGCAACAATTTCGTAAATTTTGTAGCTATTGCTTATTTACACGAAAACCTACTGATGCTTGAATAATGTTTTACTCCTTAATTCAAACTGCAATCAATTTAAACGTTTACAAAGTCCGAAGCATGCAGTTTAAAATATTCCTCTCAATAATCTTTGGAACTGGGAATATGATGCTGACACAGTCAGCTACACACAATCAATAAACAATTACTACGCCCAGATATTTTTGCCGCGGTGGAGCGGCCGAGAGCTCTGGAAGGAAGGAAGGAAGCTTAGGGTTTAACGTCCCGTCGACAGCTTGGTCATTAGAGACGGAGCTAACGCTAGGAGTATTGGGTAAGGATGGGGAAGGAAATCGGCCGTGCCCTTTTGATAGGAATCATCCCGGCATTTGCCTGGAGTGATTTAGGGAAATCACGGAAAACCTAAATCTGGATGACCGGAGGTGGATTTGAACCAACATTCTCCCGAATACGAGTCCAGTGCGTTACCACTGCGCCACCTCACTCGTTACCGAGAGCTCTAAGGCGCCTTGCTGCGTAGCACGTGGTCGCTCACCGTCGTGGTGTCGAGTACTTCCTGTGGCATGGATGTGTGTGTGTGTGTTTTCCTTAGATTAGTTTAAGTAGTTTGTAAGCCAAGGGATTGATAACCACAGTAGTTAAGTCCCATAGATTTACAAACATTTGAGTATTTTGAACAAATCTTTTGTTAGAGCGGAAGGTTACCTACATAAATAAAACCAATAATATTTCAGATAAATTAGGCAGTAGAACTTATCATGCCAGAGGTAACTTCTTGATATTTTTTTCATTAAAAAATTTGTTTTACGTTCCCGGTCGCAATATTTCACATCTTTGATTCCATAGAAATATTAATTTCAATTTTCCAATTTTCTGTGTCTTGTCCGGTTTTTATACTTAATTGTCGCATCATTTTTCTCTGCGTTTTATGTATAAATTTGAAAGGTGGTGGTACTTTCTGATAATTTACTTCTAAATTTTTCTCGTCTCTCCTGTGTCTCATTTGTGATTAATGTCTGATGATACGTGTTTATTGCATATAATAATTTTATTATTCTTATTTTCTGACTTCTAGATTTTGTTAAGGGGTTGGGAGAGATGTTTGAGTCTTGTTCCTTGATTTAATTGTTTATTAGAGTACTCAAGTTATTCCTTTTCTGTGGTAGCTCGTGGATGTGGCGGCCGAGCTATTTTGAGCTGTAGGAAGCTTGAGTCGAGGCTGTTTTCACATGCAGGGGGAGCGTAGGAATTTGGTGTTGTATGGGCCAGGCATTAGTTTTTTCGCAGAAACGTCTCAAAGTAGCACCGAAGTGCAGCTCTCTGTTTCATCCTGTGGTGTCAGCGGGTGTACGGGGGGGGGGGGGAGGGTAAGGCACTTTTTTGGCAGGGAGAGCTATCATCCCAGCTACCTGGACGTTTCTGGTCAGCCATCGTTGCTGGAGAAGACAATGCTTTAACATGAAAGCGATTGGCGCCATTCGGGCCAGAACTGAGTGTTTTTTTTGTAGCACCCAAGGGAATGGTCCTTGCATCTGTGAATTTCTTTACGTTAGTGGCGACGGTAAGCGATGACTCCCCGCTATCTCTGCTGCTCGGTTAACGACATAATACATGGCAAGATGCTGCACCGGCAGTTCCATGCGAGGAGAAGCTGTCTGGCTCAGATTGTGTCCGGCGCCCTCGTTAATAAAAATCGGCGCCAAGGTGACGGCGAGAGATAATTTCGCAGATGTTTCAGGGAAAACGTCTGGGCTACGTCACTTTGCGTGAGAAATTTGCTGTCTAGGGCGGAGTCTAGGCTGCACACTGCAGCTCGGTCTGCGATTGGCTGTGTGTTTTCTTTATGACAGGTCAAACGATGAGAGTTGTCATTGGACAGCACATTAAAGGCTTAGTGAGATTGGCTTCCTAGGTGTGAAAGGCGTGGCTGCCAATAGGCTGTCGTGTGCAGCTTAGTGGTGTGAAACAGAGACGAGGAGAGCCTCTTGCGAGAGATAGCTTTGCGTGCAGTTCGCTTTGGGTTTTAGGCGCCACATTGGACGGCGTACATTGTAGGGGCTTCGTCTGCAGACCCCGACTAGTACGGTCGTACCGGAAACCTTGTGGCAGACGCTGCAGTGAGTTTCATTTTGAGTTGTGGGTTTGCTTGTGGCAGCACACTCGAACTAAGATCTTGGTGGCTACGCTATCTGCGGCCACGCAGAGTAAGTATCGTCACTGTTTCGTAGGACGAAGTTATAGATTTCGCAGATAGGATCCTCAGCCTCCTGCTCCAGTCTCACGAATAGACGCTGCTGCTGCTGCTGCGAGATCAACATTGTTGTGTGTGGTTAAGTACCAGCTGTGCTACTCCACTGCATTTTTAGGGTTATATAACTCCAGGTTGGGATATAAATTGATTGTGTTTGCCTTCTATCTTCTCCTGTCAGATTAGAATAATATTTATAAGTATGTCCATTTCTTATTCAATTACTTTGGATGGTAGGATCTCCGAAAATACAGCCAGTCATTTATTTCATTTTGTACAATATAACGTCTTTCATTTTTGTAAAGTTATACAACTTATTTCACATTTTCATGTTATTGTACTGCGACACTTGGTCACCTAATATTGTAAATGCTTAGGTTATATCTTTGAATTTTGAAATATAATAGGTATTTATTGATTGCCACCATTTAACAACCCCAATAACGATTTAGAAGTGGAATATAAATGTCTGCTTATAATTTCAAAGGGGAGAAAACAAATTTCTGCGACAGCTGTAGGTGAAATAGAGTAACTAATCGAGTCTTGATCCTAGTATGGTGTATTCCACTGGTCAGATTGATCAAGATTAATTTTTCTATGTTTATGAAAACAGCTCAGCGACTAAGTTTATCCGGGGTTTCGAATCCCCCCTCGGGCATGGATATTTTTGCCGTCCTTAGACTTTGTCAGTTCATAAGTAGTTTGTAAGTTTAGGGACTCATAACCCCGTAGTTAAGTCACATAAGCTCTACAAACATTTGAACATTTGAACATTGACTAAGTTTATCAGTACGATTAATCAAATAATTTTTATATAAAAATTAATGTTTTGCATACTAAATTGTCAGATTAAAGAAATCAGAAAGTACCTTTCTTTTTGTTGTGTTACAATTTGCACATAAAAAGAGACAGCCTACAACCGAACAGTAATGGAAGAAAAAGACATGGTACAAATTTATTCAGGATCTGTATTCGCGTAAATTCGCGATCCGTAATATTTCACAGACAGACTGATGATTTATTTACAACACAGTCTTTCAGTTAGCACAGGTTAAAACTGAAATGAATTTAAAATAAAATAGGTTCGCAATGAAATAATTTTCGATTGTGAAACAAATATAAATAGAGAAATGTAATATTATTTACTTATTTATAGTTATCATATTCTCCGCGGTGGAGTAGCCGAGCGGTCTAAAGCATCTCGCTGCGGAGCGCGCAGTTGTTCGCCGTGGAGGTTCGAGTCTTCTCTGGGGCATGGGTGTGTGTGTTTGTCCGTAGGTTAGTTTACCTAGGTTTAAGTAGTTTGTAAGCTACGGACTGATGACCACGCAGTTTGGTCCGATAGATCTACAAACATTTTAACATTTGAGGTATCATAATGCCGGCCGCGGTGGCCGAGGGGACTGAGGCGATTCAGTCACAGTCTGCACGACCACTACGGTCGGGGGTTCGAATCCCCGCTCGGGCATGGATATTTGTGCCGTCCTTAGTGTTAGCTAGTTCATAAGTAGTTTGTAAGTTTAGGGACTGGTGACCCCGTAGTTAAGTCTCATAATCTCTACAAATATTTGAACATTTGAGTTATCATATTCTGCAGAACCTAATTGAGGGACAAGTATCCATCTTCGTGGAACGATGCAGCACTCCAACTTGCAGCAAAGAATAGTAATAATAAAGGAAATGTATAGCATTCGTATGTGCACGTGGTTCTAAGTAGAAACAACAAAATACCACAGAAATTACCTACTTTTAAAAGAAATTATTCTAGGGGTTTTGAAAATCAAGGGGATTCTTGAGGGAATGAAAGAGTGAGCCCTGACGAAATTCTTCAGTCGTGACTTGAAAGTGCGTGCATTATTGCTAAGCTTTTTGAATTATTGTGGCAGCTTTCTGAAACTGGATGCGGCAGAAACCTACAAGCCTTTCTGCACAAGGATCAAGGAGGTGTGATCCAAATGCACATTCCATTACTGTTAATATTAAATGAGTGACAGCTCCTAATTCATGTGAATAAGCAGATATTATAAACAACAAATGAAATTAAAGAAAGTAAGTATTGAGAGTGCAATGTCAGAATTCGCGTAGGCTACTGAACCGGGGGCCGAGAAGAGGTTCGCGGCTTACATTACACATTGCTTAAACAGCCCATTTCCGCGCAATGAACGCCCTTTTCGAATCAGAGGAGTTACCCAAATAAATAACACTATACGACATAATCGAATAAAAATAAGCAAAGTAGACTACTTTTTGTCTCACACTTTCATTTATTTAGGATTCTGTTCTAATGGTAAATAACGAAGCATTTAGTTTTTGAACAAGAGCCTTAATGTCGGTTTTCCACTACAGTTTACTATCTATGCAAACACGTAGAAATTTTACCTTCTCAGTCTCACTTGCCATATACTTATTTCTTTAACTACATTATTTGATAATTAACAGCAGTGCCAACAACATCCTTCACTGGTGCCACCAGCAAACCGTTATATTTAAGAATTACTTATTATACTATAAGATATATCATTTACATAAATAAGAAACAACATGCCCATGGGGCTACCCCACCCCGACCACTTAACTCTACCCTAGTGTGAGTACAAATCTTAGGTATTTTGACATTACCTTCTTCTGTCTGTTATTGGAGGTGAAACAATTATGAGGTACTCCCCCTTTTCCTTAATTTTCTTCTGTGACAATATTTTGAGATCTACAAAGTGAAACGCCTTTGTTGTTCCAATATTCTGTCGGTCCATCCCCTCTCGATCCCCTCCCCTGCCCCTCTATCAACCTCTTCTGACTCTCCTCCTCCTTCTCCTCTGCCACATTCTCCTCCTACCCCTCTATCTACACATCTCCCCTGTCTCTGTCATTACCTATCCCCACTCTCTTCTAATCTCCAACTGTCCCTTCTTCCTGTTCATCTCCTCCCCTGTACATGACTATTATATACATTGGCCAAATGTCATGATTATCGGTAAAACGGTAACTAAGTCTATAGTAAGGCACCATCTGTCAAGCACGGTACGAAATATTATGTAATGTTTCTCTTAGTTTGAATGTAAATTGTGCAATATCTCATCAAAATAGGGATAAATCTGTCGATTGGTGTCAAGCTCGGTTGTAAAGCAGCCTCCTCCATGCACCGTTCAAAATCTCATGTAGACAGTGCCGTTTCTCTTCTTTTATAATTCAAGTGAGGAATAACAGAGAAGGACGCAAGCAAAAGCTACCCTGTTGAAGTATACACAGACGGAAGGAAGTCAGACGAAGGAGTGGGTTGGGATATAACAATATTTCTTAATAAGAAACTAATTTGCCAGATACAGCTTAAAGTGTCTAATGAATCCTCAAACAATCATGCGGAACAATTTTCCATTCTCAGTGCGCATGAGTTAATAACCAATCTCTCAAATTGGAACGTGAAAGTGACAGTGCCTGTCCACAACACGAAAAACAGCGCACATCCACCAAAATGACAAACTGTCAAAAACCATCAGAGACATTTTGTGAGTGGAAAAACCACAAACATAACAACATGTGGTATTAAGACAATAAACATCCCACTGATGATGCTGCAATCCCAGCGAAACATGTCTGGGAGAAATTAAAAAACATTTGTGTTTGTTCAAGGCGGATCAAACTTGTAAAGCAAATTTATTTTGTAAGCAAACACGGTGATTGAAGAGCTTTTAAACCCAAGATGAATACATCACCGCCATGCCAGGCATTTCCAAACAAGCTCTACAACAAATTTCGGAACACAACAGCAAAGCTACACCAGACCATACTAAATATAAAATTCAACAGAATCTGTTTGTCACACAATGTAATACCTAACTTCATACATGTTAATGTAAACAGTATGTCACCTGCAGCCCAACGTGCAAAGATAAAGCTGAAATAATTTGGCTGAAACAAGAAATCAAATACCTACATACCAAAAAACAAGAATTAAATGTTGAACTTTACAAAATTCATCTGGAACTAGGCAACCACATCAAAATCTCAGACATACTCAATGATTTAATGAATACAGTCAAACAAAATACAGAACAACTAATCAAAACAAAATGGGAGAAACAACAACAAAAAAATAAACACACTCCTCAAACATAGCAACACTGTTAAAAATAGAAACACAACACAACCAAACCACACTCTTCACAAACGCTTAGTCAACCTGACTGACATACAATTCACCAAACAGGAAACAAACCTCTTAGAAAAAGGACCCAAATATAATGTCAACACACATATTACACACAGAACAATAGAGAACCTTGTCACAGAAAGTGAATTCATAATAAAACAACAAGAAAGAAACACAAATTTCAATGCAGGCCTCACAAGATAATTAATTGCAGAGGAAATTAGATGCATAATAAAAGAAAACAAAAATGACATAATATCAGGAACAAAAAGTGCAGAAGAAAAAACATATAGGAGGATTAGAAACAAACTTAAAAATGAGGATGCCCTCATCACAAAGGCAGACAAGGGAAACACCATGGTCATAACGAAACAAGATGATTATAGAAACAAATCATTAACATTCATAGAAGACAACAACATACACAAACTAACCAGTGACCCAACACAAAGATTTCACAAAAATACTCAGACTCTTCTAAAATCCATCACACACATCTTCCCAAAACAAAAAATAAAATGGCTAAAACAAAAGAACCCCAAAGCACCTACCTTAAACTGCCTACCAAAGAGCCACAAAGAACACATCCCTGTACGTCCTGTTGTGAACTTCAGGAATGCACCCACATACTACCTAGCCAGAGAAATACACTCATACCTACAAAAACAGTATGTATTCACTAACAACAGGAGCATACGAAACACCTCAGAGCTAATACAAAAAATCAAACACATCATCATACCCTCAACAGCCACCCTCACATCATTTGACATCACATCTATGTACACCAATATCCCCATCACAGAAACCATCAACATCATCAAACAACAATTACAACAACAGACAAACACCCCCAATTCACACATAAAAGAAACAACAAACATCCTAAAACTAATAACAGAGCAAAACTATTTCACATTTGACAACCAATTTTACTCACAGGAAGATGGACTTCCCATGGGGTCACCAGTCAGTGGACTCCTAGCAAACATTTTCCTCAACCACATCGAAAACAAAATATTTGACACCATAGTAAAACCAAAACAGTACAAAATAATTTACTGGCACCGTTATGTAGATGACATCATATGCCTCCTGGATGAAACACCCAGTCGCATACAAGAACTTCATAATGACATCAACAGTGTTCACCCAAAAATAAAATTCACTATAGAAACAGAAAATGACAAAAAGCTAAACTTCCTCGACCTCTCAATACACAGAGACAAAAATCAACACAAATTCTCCATATACAGAAAGCCCACCACCACAAGCACAGCCATAGACAAACACTCAAACAATCCAATTACACAGAAACAAGCCGGATTCCAATACATGCTACACAGACTGCACAAAACTCCACTTAGTGATGAACAGCACAAAAATGAAATACAAACAATCAAACAAATAGCAACAGAGAATGGGTATGACACTAACATCATAGACAAATTAAACTACAAAATTAAAGCTAAGTTAAAAGGAACAACTAACACACAAAAACAAACAGACCAGAAACACAACACAACCACACAAAACATAAACCCACTCAACACTCATACCCCAAACACCCACACACAGGAACAAAAATCAAACATAACAACAAATAAATGGCACACTCTCACATATGACAACAAAGCAACACACAGAATAGGAAACATCCTCAAAAAACAAGGTTTGAAAGTAGCATACAGAACAGACAACTCAATACAAAGAAAACTAAAGACAACCAACACCTACACAGACAAACATAACACTTCTGGCATCTACCAGCTGACATGCCAGGATTGTAACTCAGTTTACAGATTGGACAGACTTGCAGAAATTTCAATACCAGATACACAGAACACAGAAGAGCACTAAAAGCAATAGTCATTCCACATTTGCAGAACACCTCATAAACATGAACCACAAACCAACTGACATAAATACTGATCTAAAGATCCTGAAACACAGCAAAAGCCTCCCACAAAAATTAACAATCGAAGAGAACTACCATATACAGAAAGCCATAATAGAAAGAAAAGAAATAATAAACGAATACACAGCCCTCTGCAACGGAACCATATTTTCTGCCCTCAAAGAACTTACAGAAAACTTATAAACACACACACACGCACACACACACACACACACACACACACACACACACACACACACACGCACGCACACTAAAATAAAAACAACATGATTCAAAACTCCCACCCCCACCACAGTCAGCTGTTCCTAACACTACTCCCAGAATTCAACTGTCCACCATCTTGTTTTCATAACATAAACATTGAGTGAAAGTGAAAGTGACACAGTGCCTGTCCACAACACGAAAAACAGCGCACATCCACCAAAGTAAGTGACAAAAACTTGTTATAAACACTTAGACATTTTGTTATAGAAGCAGTAGCTACAATAAAATCAAACCAAAACACAAAAACTACGCCCTGTATTTTCGTGAAAATTCCGATATTTACAATCGAACTATTCACCTCATTAAATACACACGTTTTGGTTTGCAGATGACAAACTGTCAAAAACCATCAGAGACATTTTGTGAGTGGAAAAACCACAAACATAACAACATGTGGTATTAAGGTAGGCCTAGCATACCTATGAAAATAAGAAACTATGTATAGTAGGCTCACAATTAACTGTAGTTTTCACTGTTAATGTAAAGAGTAATAATCATTCCACTGTTAATTTGACAGACAATAAACATCCCACTGATGATGCTGCAACGCCAGCGAAACAAGTCTGGGAGAAATTAAAAAAAAAAAAAAAAAAAAAAAAAAAAAAAAAAAAAAAAAAAAAAAAAAAAAAAACATTTGTGTTTGCTCAAGGCGGACCAAACTTGTAAAGCAAATTTCAATCTCTCAAATATTGATAGAGCTGCAGTTCAAAAATGTTCAAAGGTTTGTAGAGCTTATGGGACTAAACTACGGGGTCATCAGTCCCTAAACTTACAAACTACTTACGAAATAGCTAATACTGAACACCGCACAAATATCCATGTCCGAGGGGGGATTCAAACCCCCGACCGTAGTGGCTGTGCAGAACGTGATTGGCGCGCTGCAGACCACTCGGCCGACAGAGCTGCAGTAATTCACACCAATAGCAAGATTACGAAATCCGAAGAACTACAACTTTTTGATTGAAGAAATATGATTTAAAATCGCCAGTTTTAATTTGGATATATTGCGATACGTAATATTACATTAGAATACGTCGGTTTTTATGCACATTCCACACGCAGAATACCTTTTCAAAATCAAAGTTATTGCGAGATGCTCCTTGTATATTAATTGACTAGCTAAATCTTTCTACAGAAATGTGGTTTCTAATCTCTGTTTTTATATTGTTTATGCAAGTAAATCTTCGCTCACATTCAACCGTGTGCAAGGGAATAGTAGCGGCATATTTGTAATTCAATTCATGATTGATAGGGGATTGTTCATTCATCGTATTAACATACGTGGACTCTACCAGTTCTTTATAATCCATTCCCTTGCATCTACTGTTGAACACTTTCTTAAGCAATGCCCACTCTACTAACAGGTAATTTACATTCGGAGTTGTGGCAGAATTAATTATTGTATATATTTCTTTTATTTCTCTATTGCCATATTCGCTATCATTTTTTAATTTTTAGGGAACAGTACATTAAATACTCCAATTTTTTGTAAATCCCCTAGTCGTTCATTGCAATGTCCACCTTGGTAGACTCTCCCCAACAACGTTTACTTTACCTATCCTTTCCTATCTTCTTTTATTTATCCTTCTTAATAATAAAGATTTTTGAGTTGCCCTTCCTTTTCCTTATAATTTGTTGTATCCATTATTCATAGATAGTAATCGAATTAAATTTAAAATTGTATAAATAACTAAATATGTAACACCATGAATTTCACAATTAACTTATCTAATTGTGACTATTACTATATATTTAAACTTAACGCTATTAAAATGTAAAAGACAACACAAACCATACTTGGTCTAATTACGACCAGCTATATACCCAAAGGCAGCTGGTCTGTATCAAGGACATTTATGGACACTAAGTGTTTTGGCCAATCTAAACTTTAAATGAGTATGATAAATGTATTCAGAAGAAACGTACCAATAAATGTATTTCGTTATGTAAATGTACAAATCGTGGCTTTAACTACATTTGTGTGCTGTAGTGAGTGATTTATCAAGTGTCCACGAAATTCGAATACACCCTCTTGTAATTCTGGAGGTACTTTATCAAGAAAAGAACTGTAGTTTGCACCAGATTTCAGTTTAGGTTCTTACAGCCCCTGTATGCATGAGTTCAGGCACATTTGCCGTAAGCCATAAGCTCGCTAAGAATTTGCTTGCTGCTGCAACTTGTAGCACTGCCCGTTGGAAGGCCTAGTGACGCACAACGGTATCGCGAGTGGGGACACTCCTGATCACTTACCAAGTCGCAGACGGACTGTAAGGAGTCTCCCAGCAAACATTAACAGACAAGCTTTACTTTTTACAGTTCTTGAAAGGCTTTGTTTACACTTGCACAGTCTATCGTGGCAAATTGATGTCACATTTTTGCGAATGCTGTTTTACAGTTCGTCGCAAATTTTCGACCATGAACAGCAAAATGCGACTGTAGCTTAATTCCTGTATTAACATTTGATACCGCCAATTACGGAACACATGACCAGCGAGCTGCAGGTTAACAAACTTTAGAGCAGGAAATGTGGGAGGGCTGCCCAAGGATTGTATTGAACGTCTTTCACTGAGACCCACAATTTATTTAAATAGATGTAACAATTTTAGAAAACAAAAATTCTTAAAATACAAATTGAATTGAATTCTAAAATCATACAGTAAACGAAAGGGTTCAAAGGTTCTTCAACCCGAAAAATAACTCTTACAACAACAGACAAATATAACCAGAAGAAAATCTGCACTCTTTTGCAAACTAAATACGTTTACGTTAACTTATTTACGACTCATGAACAAGTAATTTACGTAAGTCGTATCGTAAAGGGGTACAATCAGTTGACTTAAATGAATTAAATGATTTGGTTCAGTACTTTACAAAATTTTACATGGGAAGCCACTTTAAGTCTGAAAGTGCACAGAGCCTCTGGTGTCACGAAACTCGATACAGGAACAACACTACAGGAATCACCTGAAATGCTGAAGAAAGAAACAAATTCTGGCGGGCGCCCTTTTAAGACAGCATAATTTCACAATCCGGATCCACTTCAGTAAAAGCTTAGATGATTTAAACATATATAATCACGTAACTTAATGTGGGAGCCCAGGCAGAAGTCCAAATGGCGTACTTTCGGCCACAGGAGCACACGGACGGCAGCCAATCCGGTAAACGGAACTGTCCCCGCACACAGCGCGCCCGCTCGAACGAAACACTCGACAGTCCAAAAATGTTCAAATGTTTGTATAGTCTATGGGACGTAACTACGGGGTCATCAGTCCCTAAACTTACAAACTACTTATGAACTACTTACGAACTAGGACGGCACAAATATCCATGCCCGAGGGGGGATTCGAACCCCCGACCGTAGTGACCGTGCAGACCGTGACTGGAGCGCCTCAGTCTCCTCGGCCACCGCGGCGATAACAGTTATTGACATCGGATGACCTTGGCATACACGAACAACGAGTACGTTGACCTATTGCTGATGCTCGGCGAGTGCCGACACGATGCCACTGAAGCAGCCACGGCGTATGCCATGAGATATCCTAGGTGAAGAGCCCCGGCAGTCATTACGTTCTTACGTGCCGAACAACGACTTCGGGAAACAGGAAGCTTGGTAATGCGCCGTAGTAACAGACGAAGACCTGCAAGAAGTGAGGAGACGGAGGTGTTTGGTTTAGCTGCATTACACTACGATCCTCATGTCAGCTTACGAACCGTTGCTGTAGTCGCTGGTGTCAGTCTCACATCTGTGTGGCGTATAGTACACGGCCACAGGTTTCACCCGTACCGCCTGTCACTGACCCAGGAGCGATTTCCATGCAAGAGTGACATTCTGTGAGTGGGCCATGCGTAATTTCACGCTGGAGTCTTTACAAAGTGTTATGTTCTCTGATGAGTCCACGTTCACAAATTATGGTGCAGTGATTCGCCATAACATACACTACTGGGCCGCAGACTATCCTCGGTGGGTACGACTTGTCGACCGTCAACGTAGATGGTGTATTAACGTGTGGTGTGGAATCCTTGGGGATGAAATCATCGGTCCACACTACTTCCCAGGTACACTGACAGGTGAGTTATATCGCGCTTTTATAGCCGACAGTTTGGGTGGTCTCCTTGAACATGTGTGTCTACACACGAGAGTCCATATGTGGATGCAGCACGATGGTCACCCAGCCCATTCTGCGCGTGCTGTTGTAGAAGTACTAAACAACAGGTTTGCAGGAAGATGGTTGGGCGCCATGCTTCTCATCCATGGCCCGCAAGGTCGCCCGATTTAACACCAGTAGATTTCTTTTTGTGGGGATATCTAAAGGATCATGTTTATGTCACTGAGCCCACATCCCCAGATGATCTAAAACGGCGCATCGAGGACGCATGTCGCTCCATCACACCGGCGATGTTACATCTCGTCCGCAGATCCTTTCGACGTCGCATTGCATTATGCATTGAGGAACTGGACACACATTTGAACATCTCATGTAAATCAACTTCCCACTGCCATAACATCCATCACCCACCACACAGCCATGTATTATGTACAGCGTGTGGTATCTGCTCCTGAAACTTTGAAGGGTTGTAGCTCCCAAACTAACAATGATAGGAATGTAGTTTAAATTGATTTGGACGCAGTTGGTTTCAACGATTGCAATGCGCGATAGAAAAAAACTATTGCTCCATTAAAAAAATTATATCTTTGGAAAATGATACAATAAACTATGTTCATAGCTCCGCAGAAAGTGTAACATTTCTTGTGTTGACCTACCGCATTAAAATTTCCCGTTACCTATTATTTTATATGTTACAGAGGCAAACACACTTAGTGAAACACCCTGTATATACAAGGGACGATAGCGATCGCACCGGCTCAACATTTCTGACATTTATATAGGAAATAACATCCACAACATTATCGCTAAAAAAGATCGCAGTACCGTGAGCAGGCTAAGAAGACGGTCATAAAGACACAGCTGCCCACGCAACACAGAGACATCAATGGCTGGTCGAGTATCGCTGCGTGGCGCTCTGCCGGACACATCTTTGTCGGAGCGTCCGCTGGCGGCGCGAGGGCACCGCGGCCCTTGTAATCAGATTTGACTCGTATTACGCGGCCGGCCGGATTCCGATCACTTCATGCTTCTCTCCATCAGTTTTTAATTATACAGCGGCAAGCCGTGCTGCCGCTTCGTAGTCACATTTTCCGCTTTAGAAGAGGACACGCCGAAATTACAATGAATTTATACCTCGCTGCGAACGGTCACACATCATGAACGCAATTCCCGCGAGGAGATGGAAATCTCGATTTGAGGGTTCCGCTGTACAGGGACGATACCACATCGATGAATCACCATTTGGTAAAAATCTAAATAAAATAAATAAATAAACAAATAAATAAAAATGAAATGAGGTTTGACCGATACGACTGACAGTCATACAAATTTTGTCAACTTGAAAAGTTCTCTTAGTTATTATTATTACACAGTACTACAAAAAATGTTCTTGCGAGAGATATTTTAATGAATAATGGGTATTTTTTGTATGCTGATCTCGAATTGGAAAGTGGATATCGCCAATTGATTTTAATTTCTTAGACATAGGCTGTCTCTGACGTGTAGTGTTTAATCGTTTGTGAATTCCATAATTCTATATGAATATTCATTTTATATTTCGTGTTTGCGCATGTACAAATGTAATATCTTATTTTAAAAATGTGAGATTATTGGATATGGCAGTAAATCGAGACACCCTGTTGTGTCTCACAATTTCCAGGAGAGTCACACTGCTGCAGTGAAGGTCAGAGGCCCCCAACCCATGGCCTATGCACAGAGCGGCAGTCCAGCGAGAAACAGGCGTCTGAAAGGACTCTTGGCATCTATACTAAATGAGGAGTGTCTGAAAAACAGGAACTAAAATTGCAGTTTAACGTGCAAGAGAAGAAGATCTACTTCTATACTTCAGTCAAGAAGTCTGTTTACTACAGTGACGTCCCTGGTTTACTACTAAAACAGGGACTACCAAAACATCAACCTCAAGACTGGATACTTTTTATCGATTGATCAAAAAGAAGCCTCAAATGTGCGTTGCTGTATAAAGGTAACTGCTACGCATGCATCCCAATTGGCAATACGAAAATATCGAGGTGTCTCTTCAGAGAATTCGTTATAATCAATACCAAAGGTCAATTTGTGTTGATATAAAAATGGTTAAAATTTTCCTTGGGCATCAAAGTGAATACACAAAATTTCCTTGCTTTATTTGCGTGTGGGACAGCAGAGCAAAGCGTGATCACCGGAAAAAATGGCATGAAGAGTTAGCTTTACTGTAGGAGCAGCTAGTATTCTAAAAGAACCCTTAGTAGGCAGGGACAAAAATTATTCTCCCAACACTTCATTTCAGGCTAGATCTAATGAAGCAATTTCTGAAAGCATGGGTGAAACGTAGTGACTGATTCAAATATATATGCAAATAATTCCCTGTACTCTGTAATTAAAAATTAAAAGCTGGTATACTTCATGGCTCCCAAATTCGGAAGCTTATACCTGATTTGGAACTCATTGAAGTTATGAATGTCATTGAAGAATCTGTTTTCAAGAATTACTTGGATAACCAAAAATCACATAGTTATGAGAAAATAGTACAAAACATAGTCAGAAACTCCAAAAGCTTGGGGGCTAATTTGCGCCTTAATATTCACTACCGCTACAGCCACTTGATACACTCCGGACAATCTTCGTGATGAACAAGGTGAAAGATTCCATCAACATTTTCAGATGAACGGCATCAAGGTAGACGGGACAAGCATATGACGGCAGATTACTGCTGGAATCTGCAGCATGACTGACCTGAATATCAGCACAAGAGAAAATCACACAGGTGGAGTTTCTCTTTATGCTAATTGTAATGTTATTAAAATACTTTTTCCCCTTTCTACTTGTATTTCATGCTGAATCGACAATTAAACTACATTTTTGTCATCAGTTTCATATGTTTTTTCTCATTTTCATTTAATTTTGTTCACAATGTATCACACTATCTTGAATTTTTGTTTATTTCTTTATCTATATATTGTACATCATCTCAATAAATAGAGCCAATCCAGCAAAAGAGAGTGAAATATTCGAATTCAGCGCCATACGTTCGCCCATTTTCAGTGTCAATTACTTGGCAAAAATAATCACTGTTGACCAGTGTTATTATTATTGTTATTCTGGTCTTAGCTTTCCTGCCATGTATGCTGTACCCACGGGTGTGGGGTATACTGCCAAATCGAATAGCTGAAAGTACACGATATTTCAGCGGACAACCGTTCAGCCATCATCGCTTGGTGGTGATGGAAGAACGAGTGTGCTAAGTGCTGGTGGAATCTATGCCTGCTGGTCCAGGGTTTGGACCTCGGCGGCTCCGGCTCACACTAATTCGACAACTTCTACCGGCTGCTGGGAAACCAAACACTCGAATTCGTCATCTCTCCTAAATCAGTTATCAAATGGAACACAGGAATTCAGCAACTTCTACATGCTGCCAAGGAGGATGTATTCCAGCTTCCCTCGTGTTTTCTGGTCGTCACCTACATAGGTAAAAATGATCATCAGAATAAAATACGAGAAATCAGATCTCGAACGGAGAGATTCAGATGTTCTTTCTTCCCGCGCGCTATTCGAGAATGGAATGGGGAGATAAAATAGTATACCGGTGGTTAGATGAACCCTATGCCAGGCTCTTAAATGTGATTTGCAGAGTATCCCATGTAGATGTAGATGCCGTACAACCTTGGTACCTTCCATTACTTTTTTTTTTTATTTCTCTTTTTTTGTAGCCACCTGAGTCATTCACATTATTTATTTCCCAATTAACTTTGAAAACCAACGTGAAAAATTATCTAGTTGTAAACGAGAACACTAGACTAATATTGAAAATGCAAGGGAGTAGCCGAGCGGTCCGGAGTGCCTCGTTACGGATCGCGTGGCCTCCCGCGTGGAAGGTTCGAATCGTACCTCGCGCATGGATGTGTGTGTTGTCCTTGGGTTAGTTTAACGTAGTTTAAGTAGTTTGTAAGACTAGGGAGTCATGTCCAACGTAGTTTGGTCCCATAGGATTACAAACATTTAAACTTTCGCTTTCTATCTCTGTCTCTTTTTTTTTTTTTTTTTTTTTTTTTTTTTTTTTTTTTTTTTTTTTTCTGAAAGCGTTAAACGCCGTACCGTCAATTGAAATAAAGCGTTATTGTTGACTGAATCCATACAGGACGCCACCGGACTTCATCAGTAAGTTCAAGAAAGCTAATTTCGGCCAAGCGGAAGATTCAGCTGTTTTCTGGGCGAAACCGAAACTGCGAGCGAGAGCAATATTTTGGCCCAAAATGGCCGTAACCAAAACCGAATATTCTGTCGGTTCTTATTATGCACCTTCTCCTGGACGACAGCACGTAGCACAAATTATATCGAAGTTTCGGTTGGTACTCTATCGGTATACAACGTTTGGTTCAGATCTGACATCTGGAGTTTTGGGTGTAAGAAAACAGTTCATGTAGCGGCAGCGCACCAGGCGCTGGACACGCCGTGGCTCGGTACGCTACGTCGCGGCCACCTCTGCGCGGTAATCGCATCGGACACTTGTGAAATCGTCAGAGCTGCGTGTGGCCTCCTCCTCCGTTTTGTTTCGCACAGCGGGTGGCCGCGCCGAGCAGGGGTGCAGGGGGCAGCGGGGTTACGGGGGTGCGAATGCGACTGCAGGGGGACGGGAGGGGGCGTGGGGCGCGAGCGAGGGTGCAAATTGGCGCGGCGTCCTCCGATTTGCGATTGTTGGCCGTGGGACGTGTTTGAAATATCGCCGCTCCCCTGCGCCGCGGGGGGCGGCTGAAACCTTGCGGCCGAGGCGCGCCTGTCTCCGCGGCTGCGGCTGCGGCTCCCTTACCTCACCTCACTGCGCACTGCAGCTCCCAGCGACAAACGCGGGCCTCACCACTGTGTACACAAACAAACATCGCAACTTGCGCTCCAGATTAAGGCAGACTTTCGGTCAAATACGAGGTATGTCCACAAAGTTTAAGTTCCCTTTAGACTGGCGCAGAAAACAGGATCTGGGGGTTAGTCCTAAGAAGACTGTTGTTGTACCATTCACAAAGAAGCATATCCACCATTGAACTTGGAATCTAAAGCTTTTCAATGAAGCGCCAGCTGTGAAGGGAACAGTGAAATATCTAGGGGTTACCTTAGATGAGAAACTGACATGGACCCCTCACATTAGGAATATTTGCTTCAAGGCAAAAGGTACTCTGGTAAGTACCAGGAGAGCTTGTGGCGAAAATTTGGGCCTGAGCCCCAAGGGTGTGCACTGAATATACACCACGGTGATTAGACCCAGGATCACCTATCGGGAGCTCGTGTGGTGGAAGAAGGTAGAACAGCAGGTTGCTGCTAAGGAGCTTGGTAAGGTGGAGAGATTAGCCTGCTTAGCCACAACAGGCGGAATTAGCAGAACACCAACTGCTGGGATGGAAACTATGTTGGATATGCCCCCATTACACCTTTGGGTCAAGATGGAGGCAGCGGCTGGTGCATACAGACTCAAAACTGGCAAAAATTTGAACTCTTTGGGATATCCAGAATCACACACTGAAATAGTGAGTGAGGTAAATATAGGAAAGGTTGGGGAAATTCCAGCCGACTATATTATAACCCCATACTGCTTCAACAAGCCTTTCAAAATAACAATTGGAAGTAGGGAGCAGTGGGAGAAAATAGTTCGACACCGTACGGGGGATATTGTCTGGTTCACTGATGGGTCGAAATCAGACCAAGGAGTTGGGGCCGGGGTATACGGGGTGCAGCCAAGACTGGAGGGCGTCATCTCTCTAGGGAAACTGGCCTCAGTATTCTAGGCCGAAATCACTGCCATCAGGACGCGTGTTGAAGAGAATTTGCGTAGGTGCGACAAAGACCGTAGAGATCACTGGCAGCTCCTGCAACAAGGTCTAAAATTGTTGTAGAATGTCACAGGGTTCTGGTGGAGCTAGGGCAAAGCAATAGAGTAAACCTATTGTGGGTCCCTGGCCACTCGGGGATCAGTGGCAACGAACATGCCGACAGATTAGCCAGGATGGGGGGCAGATACTCCACTTATTGGACCGGAACCTGTCCTAACAATCACCAAGGCAATGATCAAATTGGAGCTACGTAACTGGCTCAGAAGACAGCACGTAGAATATTGGACCAAAGTCTATCAACAAAAACATGGAAAAGTAATGATGCCAAAGCCATGTTTTAAAAGTAGCTCTGCAATCATGGGCCTGAACAGGAGAGAGATTAGACTCATGGTTGGATTGCTGACAGGCCATGGGAATTTCAAAAAAACACCTACATACAATGGGAATAACAGAAGAGGACCCTAAATGTAGGGTTGTGGATGGGACGTTAGACGCCAAGCTTCCTTTCTTCCTTAAAAATTTATCTATTCTCCGTAATAGGAACAAGGCAAATCATGTCATGAAGGTAGGAAAATACGGAGCGAAACACAGATGACAATCAGAATGACATTGTGTGGAGCTTGATCGGAGAACCATCAAATTTTTGTGGTACATGTAAGCTGTCAATGACAAAAAATAGGTGTACAGACATGTGACTAGACAGGAACCTAGAGTCGTTTAAGGCTTTAGGGGCTTCAAGAAATATTGCAGACTGAAACTGTAATATATGACTGACATCGTAATTACCAATAGTAAAACCATTATTTCATTAGTAATCACCATAACAGTTAATACATTTGACCCACTGTGAGACAAGACGGTCAGTTCCTCAAAGCACAAATGTTTGCAGCTGGCTGCAGGACCATGTTTTTACCCAGGTGTGCACCTCTTCGCCAGAAAATACCGATGACCATTAATGTCTCTTTTCAGGACTCCAAAACTTATGGAAATCGCATGGGAAGAAATCGGGACAGTACGGAGTATATGTTAATTTTTTTCCAGCATTGGAAAAATGTAGACCGTCTTAATTACGATCGTCTTTGTTAGCTTTGTCAACATTTCTGGATGGTTTTCAACCCCAGAACCCCCCCCTCCCCCCACACACACATGGTCTCGCAGTAACCATTGTTGGATTTCTTACCACGAGGCCAATCAATTAGCAAAACGCTTTTTCTGTCCCAAAAAGCCGTGCACATGACTATCCGAGGAAGAAAACCATCGCCTTCTTTATTGTAGCGTGTCAAAAACTGTAGTGCACTGCCCATCACTTGTTTATTGTGCTGTCCAGTGAGAATTTTGGATACCCAACGTGAGCAAAGATTGCGAAATTTCATTTTTTCAATAACAATTTCATGAATTAGTGAGCGTCAGATTCGCGGAAATTCCTTAGCAAGGGTACTAGGCGAAAACTTACGGTTGTACTTAATCTTCTCTTCAATTCTGTGAACTAGTTCATCAGTAACCACATACGGAAGTCCACTTCGATCTTCATTGTGCACTTGATCACGACCTTCATTGAACAGTCTGACCCACTTTCTAACCAATGAATCACTCATAGCATTTTGTCCATAAACCTTGGTTTAACCTTACTTGCATTTAGGAAACGAATCACAGATCTGATTTCACACGAGGCAGTATTTTCAATTACGGCCGACATTACAATGAAGTACTACAAAGCACACGTCGGCAGTAACGATCTGGAAATGGCGTACATGTCTACTCCTTGAGCCAGAGCAAATGCCGTGCATGCTCGTAACTGCGATCGTACCGCTGCCGCCGGTAGAAATAGACACGGAACTTAGATTGTGGACGACCCTCGTATTAAAAACATACTAAAAGTAGGCTCTTTAAGGTTTCTCTTTAAAATTATTAGATGAAAGTGTTTCTTTAAGGTTGACTGACTTACTATCATGAATGAACTTTGTTACGCCAATCGTGAAGCAATCTGAGAATGAAACAGCTCCGTGAACTTAAGATAATGAGACTTTCTATCTACTCAAGACCCTATCCTTTTAATCCACGGTGAAATTAGCTTTACGTAACAGAGAATTATATACTCTCTTTGTGTCGCTGAATTTTATGGTCCTCAGTTTGCACTTACCTCTACAATGGATAACGCCTTTCTCTCGAAAGTGTTACAGCACAGCAGCAGTCAAACATTATTCTGATCTAAATACAGTTAAAAGATAATCTTGTCTGTTTGTACTGCGACAATGCTGAATTGAACATGAGCAAATGAGGTTGGATAAAATTCTGGGAAAATCTAACTTCATGTGTGAAAATGATTTAGACGGACACAGATTTTCATTGTTTTTTTAACTAAATGGTCTTGTATTCTTTAAAAGGTTTACAGTAACGAATAGCAGTTGTAGAAAGCCTACAATAGAGCTTGAAATTGGTGGTGGACATCTTCCACAAAATTTACAAAAGTAACCGCTCGTTAACGCAGTGAAATTTATGGTGTTAATATTTAATTACAAAGTTTCCTCTAAATGGGGCCTAATCCTCTTTCTGCTCGTAAATGCTGAATACAAATTTCTCCTCCACAATACTGCAGCTACAATGGAAGCGCGTGCGCATTTACTTGAACTGCTTGCCGTTCTCCATTTTTTCAAATACATTCCTCTTCCGTAACGACACATATTCCGTCAAGTTCTTCCACATATTACGCCAACAGCGACTCACACTGCTCTACCGCTCCTTTCTGCCAGCTCTCTCAACAGACAACTTACGACTCCGACAAGAAACAAGTAACATAGTAGCTCCAAGGTATAATGTGGCTCGCACAACTCATCATCACCTTCTTCGTTCCTCCTTTATCCAGCATCATGCCAGGTTCAAGAATTTATGGCGCCTCCCCACATTTCTTCCCCGCTTGCCGCCATTCTTTTTCCATGACTAATTCCAGTCCAGATTCCGCCTCCTGAAACTGGTCGTTATTGAGTCGATCCATCTTGCAATTGGTACCACTCCTGCCCTCTTAGCCTTGATCTTGGTCTTTACAGTATTACGTACAAGGTGACAGTCATTGAACTATATGAAATAAAATCCTCATAACTTCTGATCGGTTTCCGTAAGGTCGTTCGACCTGCGCACTTGGCCACGGGTTATGCTGGGAATCAGTGTGTGCGCTCGTGTGAGTTTGGTTTGGTTGGTAGACGAAGCCCACTTTATTTGCATGCATTCTTCAATAAGCAAAACTGGAACAGTAGAGGGACGGAGAATCCGCACTTTACGTGGCTCTGTGGAGTGGAATGTCGTCACCGAATAACCGATGCGACATTTTTGATATCACGGTGACTACTGAACGGTACGTGGAGATGGTGCAGAATCATTTCATCCCCATTATCCAAAGTGACCCTGATTTAGACAAGACGTTCATGCAAGACGGAATTCGATTCTATCGAAGCAATACGGTCGGGGGTTCGAATCCCCCCTCGGGCATGGATATTTGTACCGTCCTAGTTCGTAAGTAGTTCATAAGTAGTTTGTAAGTTTAGGGACTGATGACCCCGTAGTTAAGTCCCATAAGCTTAACAAACATTTGAACATTTTTTTCTATCGAAGCAAGAGAGTGTTCAATGTCCTGGAGAAGCACGTTCGGGGCCTCATTCTGGCTCTGGAGTACACGGACGCCACTGACAGGAACTTGGATTGGCCGTCTTATTCTCCGGATCTGAACACACGCTGTATTTCTGTGCAGCTACGTTTAATTCTAGCTGTTCGGCAATAATCTTAAAACTATTGCTGAGCTGAAACCAGCTATTCAGCAGATCATCGACAGCATCAGTGTTCCGACACATCATCCCGGTCTGTGCCACATCTTCACCACTGAAGGCAGGCATATCAGACTTGTCGTAACCTAAACCCGAATATCTGTAGTGACGTTTACATGTTGAATAAAGTGTATGTACTCTATTGTTTTGTTCCATATAGTTCAATAAGTGTCACCATGTATCTTTCCAGCTTCCATTTTCTCTACCTGTCCAAACCATTTTAACCGGCTCTTTTCAGTTCTGTCATTCAGCTTCTAAACTCTATACCTAATATCTTCATTTCTCCTGCTCCCTTTCGGCTTTACACTTAACATAAATATTACTAATTTCAGTTTAATGACTTGGATTCTACTCGGAACTCAGCAGTCTGATATGACGGCTGTATATCTATGAAGAGTGCTAGTGTGACTGTATTAATCAGAGTAGGTATGTCTTCTTGGTGGAGACGGTGTTATGTGTGTATCTTTCCATGTGCATGTCACGGCTGTAAGAACGCCATCGCGGTGAGTTGTAAATTATATTCATTATAGCATGATCCTGCCTAGAAGAACAAAGTGTTCCTAAGGATTGCAAGACGGAAGGATCGTCGATCAAACGCGTAAAACATAAGCCTGTAACCCGGACATCGGTCGATTGCAGAATTTTGGAACGCATTTTATGTTCGAATATTATTTCTGGAGACCGGAAATCTCCTTTTTAGGAGTAAACATGGCTTCCGAAAGCAATTATCGTGTGAAACACAACTCGCATTATTCATGTACGATATCCATAGGCGAAATGATGAAAGGAGAACATATAAAGATGCAGTAAATGAAACAGGCAAAATGGACTACAGACGACTAAGAAATGAGATTGACAAGAAGTGCAAAATGGCTAAGCAGGAGTGGCTAGAAGTCAAATGCAAATCTGTTGAATAATGTATAAGAAGGGGAAAAGTAGATACTGCCTACAGGAAAATAAAAGAGACATTTGGGGACAAGAAAAACAGCTCTACGAATATCAAGGACTCAGATGGAAAACCAGTTCTCAGCAAAGAAGGGAAAGCTGAAAGGTCGAAAGAGTACATAGAGGAGCTCTACAAAGAAATTGAACTTACAGACAATGTTGTAGGAAGTGAAGTGGAAGTAGATCAAGATGAAATAGGAGATGCTATACTGAGAGATGACTTTGACAGAGCCCTGAAAAAATTAGGTAGGAACAAGGGCCCGGGAATAGATGATATTCCGTCAGAGCTACTAAAGTCACTGGGAGAGCCAGCCATGTCAAGACTATTTCACCTGGTGTGTAAGATGTATGAGACAGGCGAAATACCCTCAGACTTTAAGAAAAATGTAATAATCCCCATTCCAAAGAAACCAGGTGCAGACAGGTGTGAAAATTACATAACCATCAGTTTGGTAAGTCATGGTTGCAAAATGTTAACACGAATTATCTACAGGAGAAAGGAAAAGCTGGTAGAAGCTGACATCGGGGAAGATCAGTTTGAATTCAGGAGGAACGTAGGAAACCGGAAGGCATTACTCACTTTACGACTTATCTTAGAAGACAGATTAAGGAAAGGCAAACCTACATTTTTAGTTTTAGTAGATTTGGAGAAAGCTTTTTACAGTGTTGAATACACTTTCAAATTCTGAAGTCAGCAGGGGTAAAATACAGGGAAAGGAGAGTTATTTACAACTTGTACAAAAGCCAGACCGTAGTTATTAGAATCGAAGGGGATGAAAGAGAAGCATTAGTTGGGAAGGGAGTAAGACAGGGTTGTAGCCTTTCTCTGATGTTATTCAATTTGTACATTAAGCAGGCGGTGAAGGAAAGCAAGGAAAAATTTGGAATAGGGATTAAAGTTCAGAGTGAAGAAATAAACACATTGCATATTGCTGATGACATTGTAATTCTGTCAGAGACAGCAAAAGACCTGGAAGAGCAGTTGAATGGAATGGACAGTGTGTTGAAGAGAGCATATAAAATGAACATTAACAAGAGCAAAACAAAGGTCATGGAATGCGGTCTTAGAAAATCAGGCGATGCTGAAGGAATTAGATTAGGTAACGAAACAATGAAGGTGGTAGATGAGTTTTGTTACTTGGGTAGTAAAATAACTTATGACGGCCGCAATACAGAGGATATAAAATGCAGAATGGCAATGGGAAGAAAAGCGGTTTTGAAAAAGAGAAATTTGTTAACATCCAATATTAATTTAAGTTTAAGGAAGTGGAGTGTTGCCTTGTACGGGAGTGAAACATGGACGATAAACAGTGAAGACAGAGAATAGAGGCTTTTGAAAAGTGGTGCTACAGAAGAATGCTTAAGATTGGGTGGATAGATCACATAACTAATGAGGAGGTACTGAACAGAATTGGTGAGAAAAGAAATTTTTGGCATACCTTGACTAAAAGAAGGGATCGCTTGGTAGGACACATTCTTAGACATCGAGGAATCGTAAATTTAGCATTGGAGGGAAGTATGTGGGGTAAAAATGGCAGAGGGAGACCAATAGACGCATATACTAAGCAGATTCAAATGGATGTGGGTTGCCGTTCTTATGAGGAGATGAAGATATAGAGTAGGGTGGTGAGCTGAATCAAACCAATCTCCGGACTGAAGACAATAACAACAACACATGTTACAGTGTCCCAGGTAGACGCCGTATTTCTTGACTTCCGCAAGGCGTTACATACCGTTCCGCATCGTCACTTAATGAACAAAATGCGGGAATAGGGAATGTCAGATCAACTGTATGACTGAATTAAGGTGTTTCTAGTTAACAGACCGAAGAGAACTCTTCAGACGTTAAAGTCATACTGGCGTGGCCCAGGGTTTGTTATAGGGTTTTTGCTTTTCACAGTATATATAAATGACCTCGTAGATAACATCGGAAGTTGAATGAGGTTTTTCGCGGATGATGCTGTAGTTTTTCGAGAAGTCGCGACGCTGAAAAGGGGTAGTGATGATCTGCAGCATATTGACGCATGGACTGTAGGGAATGGCAATTGAGCATCAACATAAACAAGTGTTAAGTGTTGCGTTTAAATAGAAAGAAAGATCCATTATTGTATAACTATGCAGTAGCAGGACACACACTGGAAGCAGTTAATTCCATAAAATATCTGGCAGGAGATATAAAGGGCGATCTGAAATGGAACGACCATATGAAATCAATCGTGGGTAAGGCAGATGCCAGACTGAGATTCATTGGAAGAATCCTAAGGAAGTGTAGTCCGCCAATAAAGGATTCAAGTTGCAAAACTGTCGTTTGGCCATCGCTTGAGTATCGTTAATCGCCGTGGTGGACTAGGCTAGATGTCTAAGGTGCCTCGCTGCGGAGGGCGCGATTCCTCGCCGTTGGAGGTTCAAATCCTCCATGGGCATGGGTATGTGTGTTGTCCTTAGGTTAGTTTACCTATGTTTAAGTAGTTTGTAAGCTACGGACTGATGACAACGCAATTCGGTCCGATAGAGTTACAAACATTTGAACATTTTATTGTTAATCAGTGTGGAAATTGTACCAGGTAGGATTAATAGAAGACATAGAGAAGATCCAACATAGAGCAGCACGCTTCGTTATGAGCTCATTTAGTAAACGTGAAAGGGTCACTGAGATGATCAGGAAACCCCAGTGGCAGACGCTGCAAGAGAGGCGTTCTGTATCACGGTACGCGCTTTTGTCAAAGTTCCGAGACCAAACGTTTCTACATCCACATAAATACTCTGCAAGTGCATGGCACGAAGCGTCAACCAACATATACCTTCCGCCTACGCAGCGGAGTCTGGTGCTCCAGATGACTGGCGGTTCACTCCTGATCTTGACAGTGGCGTCGGGCGTCCCTCCCTCCCCCTCCCCCCCCCCTTTCCTCGCTCTGCGTCCAAAGAGACAATTTGGCGCACCTCTACAAAGTGCCCCGGTTTGCCCGGTTTTATCGTTAAAAGATCTGCAGAATGTCTTACCTCGGCTTGTATGCGCTTGCCTCAACTAGGGATGAGTCGTCGGCCTAGAAAGCTTCTTTATTTCACACTTTTGTTACCAGCTTCAACCTGAGAAATTTGTTTCTAGAAGATACCAAACGTTGCTAATTTTTCTTTGATAATAAATACCAATAACATATGAATATGCACATAAACACAGTAAGTAAATGATTACACTGTTAAGTGACTGTAACAAAATCAACCTATTAACTATGATGAGACAAACTACCTTTGAGTTATGTGGTACTGTAAGCACCACCCACTCCTAACCTTACGCAAGCGCAAAGGCTGCTCTCCTCCACATCTTTTCAAACAGTTAAATATCTGTGATACCGCTAACCACCCGGCTGTTCTTGCTAGGTGTAGAGTAGTGACTTCATTATTATTCTAGTTCGTATCATCTAAATGCGTTTACAGTTAAGGCGTCTTTAATTTATAATTAAAAGATATTTTATGAAATATGACGTGTTTTTCATGAATCTTCAATGCGCCAAAAACAAATATGAAGGTTGAATTGGCCGTAATGGAGGATTTGCCGATGCTCAAGGCGAGGTACGCAGCAGCTCCAGTGTCTCTGCTTCGGGACCATTCGTGCGTAACCGCCAGAGCTCGAGTAGCCAGGAGCTGGTGTCTCTACCAGCTCCAACGCCAATGTTAACGGAGGCGATACCCCTCGCCCCTCCCTGTCGCGGGAACGCCCATATGCTGCCTCCAGGGGGTTCAGAAGAGAACGTGAGACTCAGCCGCGCATGCGCATTGCAGCCACTGCCGCCTATATTAGGTGGCCACGCTACGACTTATGTAGATGCTGTCTTCGCAACGTCAAACGTTTCTCATGCGTTAAAAATACTTTGAATGTGCACATAAAATGAAATAGAAAAACTAAACGAAGAATGATAGTTTAAAAACACCTTTTATTTATTTAAATAGTTTTTTCACGACGAGCTTTTTCCGGGGATTCACTGAACCAGTGAAACATAGGACGCGCCACCACTGCTCCTACGTATTTCTCGAGAAATGAATATAAGGATAAGATCATAAATTAGGGCCCACTCAGAGGCATGCAGGCAATCATTTTTCCCGCGAACCATTCGCGACTGGAATAGGAGGAAAGGACAATGGTACCCTTCGCGGAGTACGATGTAGATGCAGATTCCTCTAAATACCAGTACATCTGTGATAGACCCGAGAGAGGCTGTCTTACGCACAGATATTTAACATCTGACATTATACAAAAGCATATCTTATGCGAAAATGGGGGAACAGCATTCGAAACATACAGCATTGACACGGAAAATGAAACTCATCATCGTCATCTTTCGCAGGTCGTTGTGTCTTTTCTTGCTCGAAAATTTTTCAAGGATTTGGCAAGAAGAAGAACTTTACAGAATAGTACGGTCAGTCGAAAATAGAAATGCGCATTTGAAATAATAGAGTCCTGTTACAGATGCTGACTGGCTTATTCATAACACGGTTCGGGGCTTGTTAATTCAAGGGGAAGGCCGATCGCCCTTGCGGGAGTGAGATGAGAAGTTTTGTGCCGGCTCAGTCGGCGATCAAGTTGAGAGTTAGTGACGATTAATCATTACAAAATTATTTTTCAGTTACGAAAAGACTGCAAGAATTAGCAGTACATTCTCACATATAGACATGGAAATCTGTCTTCTCTGGTTTCTCTAGGCCAGTGTTGCGTTTTAGTGCGGGTGCTCGTTCTTAGTAGACAGACTTTGAACATAAAACTTTATCTGTAGGGTAACCAGAGTCCAAATATTCCATGTTTAAAACAGGTCCGCTGCGACTGTTCTTCAATTGTGACCCGTTCTTTGAAATAAAGACAGACTTTGACAAAGGTCTTTCGACCACAGATATTGGTAGGTTGGCATGGCATCACTTTTATGGCACCGAACATCTCTACAGCTAAACCACTGCTTTGCTGTCACGTGATAGTGTCCAGCTTAGTCTATAAATTTACAAGGGGTTTTCTGTGAAGGTGAGTAACATTAAATTTCACGTGTAAGTATTATCAGTTTACAATAGTGATATTTCTTAAAAACTGCTAAGTTGTTCTCTATACGGCTCTTGTTTGCAAATAGTCACGTGGTCTCATGTTACTACCACGCCATGTGTATAGTTCGTCTGCTGTTTGCCCGGTCTACTAGTATCTATGACCGAAGCAAAGGTTACACTTTATAGTCCGTCGCCTGGCAACGAGCATCTCTGAAACGACAGAGCTTTGCTGCTGTTCACGTAATTCTGGAGTGAACATATGTGGAAAGTGGTTGAATTTCGCTGAAACAACGGATGAGCGACAACGTACTAGGCGTCTACGTCTCATGAGATTACATGGACGTTGGAAAGTGAACAGGTTCAGAATACGGGTATGTTCTGTCAGTTCAATTTAAATAATTTCAAAAATTTATGAATTTGTGAAATTGGCGATCTACTTGGGTAGATCAGCAGTTCGAAATCGGAGTGGTAGGTGAGTGCTGCTCAGTTCATATTGGTCTATCAGAATAAGTACGTCGGTCGTTGAGATGTTCTTTTCAGCAATGGTTGCGGTAGTTTGCGAAGTATTGTGCGCAAGAACCGGTCCGTTTTCCGCAGGTGCAAATATTTTAAACAGTTTTACACTATGAGTAACTGTTAGATAGCTTTATAGTAGTCCGAACCAGGATTATTCGGTAGTTTCCAAGAATGCTTGCAATCGAAGTATCTCGGCCTAAAACGATATATATCGAACGCACAACTCTAAATCGAATACGCGGACTGATGCGCGAGATAACAAAATGTATTTAATACTAATTATTTTGACTACTGGTAATGTAAAGCTGCGTTGACGTGAATATTTTTACAACATAATTGTGACTCTTTTATAGGAAATAGCTCAATGTTTTAACGAATTTCAGTGTAAATGTCATTGCTCCAACCGTCACTGACGAAATTTGATGCTGTGGTCGTACGTATCTACGTTACATTTTCGTAGAAATTTGTTGGATGTTTCAGGTGGTATACATTGCAATGTAATGTGGAATACGCTTTGGGGTAAAATTTTACGACGCTTCTCGCCGGGCTCCAGTCCTTATGTTGGCAACAGATGAACAATGAAGTGTAGAATTGCGTTAATATTTTTCACGAGCTACAGAGTAAATATTATTGCTGCTCGTTTCACTCGCAGCAAAATTATTACTGTACCTGCTCTATGGTGGACAGGTTCTTGTATGTACCCTTGTCCGTTCAGAAAAAAATAATTTTCGTTTTAATTGAAGATGTCACGAAAAAACATTTATTGGTCATCTGAGTTGTCGTCATTACCATTGGTGCCAACATAACCACTGCAGCCCGGCGAGAAGCGTCGTACAATTTAAACCGCTTTACGTATCTATGCAGTATGTACTTCTGAGATAAGTGAGGACGTAATATCAATAATTTTATTTGAATAAATAAATGACAGTTATAGATACGACTTTCATAGCATAATATCGCAACATAATATCTTCAGGAAAGTACTTCGAGAACTAATCTCTAAATGGGTGTGACAGTTTTCCTTTTCCTTTGCGTAGCTTTGATTTTGAAGTCTTTTAAATCATAAAAAAACTTCACCGTCACTCAAGACGACAGAAATAAATAAATTACTAAAGTTAATCAATATAAGGTTGGGCAGTAAGCGCTCTGGTCTGCCATTGGCTAGCGCTGTGACGTCACTGTGGGACTGCGTGCTCCCAAACGGTCTGCACATAGTCCGCTACGGAATGCGCATTTATGTTACATTTTTGACGAAAGATATTATTTCTACCTTAAATACAAAATGCTATTCTGTTGTAAGATGTTGCAGTGAAGACTGCTGGGTCATATTCTATCATAGATTTGCGCGTTACGTATCAGTAACATATCAGATCACAAACATGTCGACAATGTCTATTGTATGAACTGTTTACTTTAAAAGAAGAGGACTCTATGGAACACTTTTTTCCGTGGCAAATTAAGCAATTCCAACTGTAGATCAGTGTCTTTGAAATTCCGGGAGCATATTCGAGAATGTGCAACGTTTACAGTGTCCTTCCTGTAGCACTTTGAGAGCCACACTTTCTTTAACGTTTCATCTCGAGGAAAAATATGAAACTATTTCTGTTCCCTTTGTGTTCTGACTGTGGGAATTACAACCCGTAGTAGCACAGCCTGGCATTGTATAAATAATAAGAGAAGTATTTCAAAGAATTACCGCAGTAGCAATAGCATGCGTGACAAGCACTCAGGAAATCAATATACTTTCCACTGTAAACTTTTTACTTCCAAACTATGAAGCAAAACAAACTATTTAACTCTTTCATTCCCGCATTATGAATTCAGCTTTGGAAAAATAAAGTCAGAGTTTTCTGTATTAATACAGTGCACTAAACATCGAAATATGTATTTTAAAATTTTTGATTTAAGCATGATGTAAGCATGGAGGTCCGGGTTCGATTCCCGGCCGCATCACAAATTTTAATTCATTGCTTCATTTTCATCTTAAATATCATGAAGGAAAACGTTTATGTATGGAGAAAGTACGCAGCACTACAGCGGCAGTGGGCGTGTTCACATATTGTTCGCTGAGGAGCGTCTCGCACTCGCACGTTGCTCGCAAAAGGTTAAACGTGACGTAACTTTCATTGTGCGGTAATACCGATCTGCGCTATATTTAACTAATGTGACTTGGCTTTATTTCGTAGTTTTGTGAAGGAATTCTGAGGTGACTGGGAATCCCACGGAGCTGCCGGCTTTGTACTCGGGGGAAACTGTTGCCGGTTTCACGCGTCTTCGCACCCAGAAGCACGCGGAAACAACCGAAAACACACACAGAGGCCGTAAGGAAGGGGAAGAGGCGTGGACGCGAGGCGAGGCGGCGCGGTAAATCTCTGGCCACGGCGCGGCGCGCAGGCGCGAGAACAAAAAGGCCAGATAAAGGCATTGTGCGGGGGCGGCGTAGGCGGCGGGGGCGGCGGCGATACCGCCGGGCCGGCCGGGCGGGCTCCTCCTCCCTCTTTACGATCCTATTGAAGCCCGCCGCCAAGGATGAATGAAGCTGAATGCTACTCAATTTTGTCCCCAACAATGCTAGAATCACATCGAACAGTTCAACAACTGATCCTATTAAGCAACTCTATAACACTCACGCCCCCCCTGCTCGCGCGTGTGTGGCGCCGGCCCCACCCTCCGCCCCCGCCCCGCTATTTGTAGTCTTCAGTTCATTATGCGCGCGCACAATGGACGGCTTTTCTTCAAGTGTCCCCTATTGAGAGCGGCACGCCCCCGCGCTCGGTGGCGGCGTCCGGCGCTATTTTCTAGCGAAAAGTAATTCTGTAAGAGGCTTTTGTTTCGGCGTTAGTTCCGGGTGGGCGCAGCCGCCCTCCCCCCGGGATAACCAGTCGGCCTCCGGCGACGGCCAAATGAGGACGCTGGCTGCCAGTACGGTCGGCTTGAACAGCGCTCAGGCCGCGGTACCGTCGCAGAAGGCCGACAAATTGCAGCCCTGATCTGTCACATAAACCCTGCAACATTTACATCCATACTCCACAAGACGCCTAACATGTGTCGCGAGAGATACTTTTCGAATAATAGTCACTTCCTGCTCCTGTTCCAGTCGCGTATGGTTCGGAAAAATAGCGGTGTGCCTCCATGTGTTGTACTCTAATGCTTCCAATTTTATCGTCCCGGTCTTCTCGCGAGATATACGTAAGTGACCACAACATGGTTTTTTTTTCTTTTTTCATTTAAATTATCCTGGCTGTTACGCCATGGTCGGTTGGATTTGTTGTCGAAACACAACGTTTCGTCCCCGTCTGCGAAGGACATCTTCAGGGTACTCATCCGCCGATTTGTCATCAAGTATCGGAATTAACTTAGTCTCTCCATCCCTTACTTTTATTCAGACGTGGTGAGTACACAGTGCTCACTCGACCTGTGTGTGGGTTGCTCCACAGTTTTATCACGCAGACATTAGTTTTAAAATTTTATATTTTATTTACGACATGGAGTCAGTTAATATGGCCACTTGATTTTATTTAACAACTACATTATTATGAGCTGTTTCTGAAGTTTCTCAATGACGTCGATTTGCAGTAGGATTTTGGAACATATACTTTGTTCGAATATTATGTACTACCTCGAAGAGAACGACCTATTAACCAATAGTCAGCACGGATTCAGAAAGTATCGCTCTTGCGAAACACAGCTTGCCCTTTATTCACATGAAGTGTTAAGTGCCATCGACAAGGAATCTCAAATAGATTCCATATTTCTGGATTTCCGGAAGGCTTTTGATACTGTACCACACATTTCTAATGAAATTGCGTGCTTATGGAATATCTCCCCAATTGTGTGATTGGATTCACGATTTGTCATCATTTCTGTATAGCAGTTTTAATGAGTTCAAAACTATTATCCTTCTGCTATTGCTTTTTGAATGTGGTAGTTTTCCTCTGTTAGTTTTTGGTATAGACTGTGACTATTTTAATATTCGTAAGTCTGTTTCTATGTTGGTTGGTACTGGTTTTGGGCTATTAGGTGGTCTGCAAATGTGCCATGCGAATTGTCTTTCTAGTGCTCTGAGGTGTTCTGTATATCTTGTTTTGAAATTCCTACACTCCTGGCCATTAAAATTGCTACACCACGAAGATGACGTGCTACAGACGCGTAATTTAACCGACATGAAGAAGATGCTGTGATATGCAAATTATTAGCTTTTCAGAGCATTCATAAAAGGTTGGCACTGGTGGCGACACCTACGACGTGCTGACATGAGGAAAGTTTCCAACCGGTTTCTCATACACAAACAGCAGTTGACCGGCGTTGCCTGGTGAAACTTTGTTGTGATGCCTCGTGTAAGGAGGAGAAATGCGAACCACTACGTTTCCGACTTTGATAAAGGTCGGATTGTAGCATATCCCGATTGCGGTTTATCGTATCGCAACACTGCTGCTAGCGTTGGTCGTGATCCAATGACTGTTAGCAGAATACGGAATCCGTGGGTTCAGGAGGGCAATACGGAACGTCGTACTAGATCCAAACGGTCTCGTACCACTAGCATTCCAGATAACAGGCATCTTATCCGCATGACTGTAATGGATCGTGCAGCAACGTTTCGATCCCTGAGTCAAGAGGGGGACGTTTGCAAGACAACAACCATCTGCACGAATAGCTCGACGAAGTTTGCAGCAGCATGGACTATCAGCTCGGAGACCATGGCTACTGTTGCCCTTGACGCCGCATCACAGACAAAAGGCCTGCGATGGTGTTCGCAACGTCGAACCTGGGTGCACGAATGACAAAACGTCACGTTTTCGGATGAATCCAGGTTCTGTTTACAGCATCATGATGGTCGTATCCGTGTTTGGCAACATCACGGTGAGCGCACATTGGAAGCTTGTATTCGTCATCGCCTTACTGGCGTATCACCCGGCGTGATGATATGGGGTGCCATTGGTTACGTTTCGGTCACCTCTTGTTCGCATCGACGGCTCTTTGAACGGTGGGCGTTACATTTGAGATGTGTTACGACCCGTGGCTCTACCCTTCATTCAATCCCTGCGAAACTTTACATTTCAGCAGGATAACGCACGACCGCATGTTGCAGGTCCTGTACGGGCCTTTCTGGATGCGGAAAATGTCCGACTGCCAGCACATTCTCCCGACCTCTCACCAATTGAAAACGTCTGGTCAATGGTGGCCGAGCAACTGGCTCGTCACGATACGCCAGCCACTACTCTTGATGAACTGTGGTATCATTTTGAAGCTACATGGGCATCTGTACCAAGCTCTGTTTGACTCAATTCCCAGGCGTATCAAGGCCGTTATTACGGCCAGAGGTGGTTGTTCTGGGTACTGATTTCTCAGGATCTATGCACCCAAATTGTGTGAAAATGTAATCACATGTCAGTCCTAGTATAATATTTTTGTCCAATGAATACCCGTTTATCATCTGCATTTCTTCTTGGTGTAGCAATTTTAATGGCCAGGAGTGTACTTGTTTGTCCTATGTATTGATATATGTTGCTTGTGAATTCATAAATGCGTGATATGTTGAATTTATCTGTTGGTGTTCCTTGTGATCTGAGTTTTTTCCATACTGTGTTGTCTGTCCTGTATCCTATTTGCAGTTCCCGTTTCTTTTATATGTTGCCTATCCTGTGAACGGTTTTGTTATTTTAGGTGAAGATGTGGCCTTTATTACCGTTTGTGTATCGTGCTGTTGTGTATTGTATCTCGTCCTTGTCTGTGTGTTGTGTTCTTCTGTCTTGTGTGAGGTCTCGCGTGTATCTGGCCTGCATATTGCCTTACTTTTGGCATATTTGCTAGTTTAGTCTGTCCGTTATATAAGTGTTATAATCAAGCCACAGCCTATACCACAAACTAGCAACAGAGGAAAAGTACCACATACAAACACCAATAACAGAAGGAAAATTACCTATGAATGAATATACCACACTATTTGAGGCATTAGAAAAGCTATACAGAAATAATGAAATAGTTAAAACATGCACACACTCACACACCTACCCAAATCCATACAAACACATACACACACACACACACACACACCACACACACACACAAACACAAACACACACACACACGCCTGACAGATGACTTGAACCTCCAGCGGCAACGGCCGCCCAGTAAGAAGCATGACGCCTTATATCATGTGTCAATTCCGCGCGGTGGGAAACAAGAAAAATAGTCTTTTGCGTATCAACCAGACCTCATAGCCAGAAGTTTGACTACAAATACGAGAATCGTAAAAGCTGCACATTCAAAATGATGAAAATTTCGGTAGTTTTTATGCGTGATTTTTATCTACCACTGACTTTTCTAGAGCTTGAAACTTAATGTTGTGAGAAACCAGAAAGCGATGGATTACATACTAGTCTTAATTTTCAGTCATATAGTCAAAAATGTTCAAATGTTTGTAAAGGTTATGGGACTTAACTACGGGGTCATCAGTCCCTAAACTTACAAACTACTTATGAACTACTTACGAACTAGGACGGCACAAATATCCATGCCCGAGGAAGGATTCGAACCCCCGACCGTAGTGGAGTCATATAGTCCACCCTTTAGTTTGTCGAAACAGAAATAGAATGTCCCTAATCTACATTAAATTCAGTTGGTTCAGTAATTATGGCGAAAATGTATTTCTCCAAGCCACGGTGGAGTGGCCGAGCGTTCTAAGGCTCCTAGCTGCGGAACGCGCCGCTGCTCGCCGTCGGAGGTTCGAGACCTCCCTCGGGCATGGGTGTATTTGTTGTCCTTAGCATAAGTTAGTTTAAGGAGTTTGTAAGCCTAGGAACTGATGGCTAGAGTAGTTAAGTCCCAAAGATTTACAAATATTTGAACATTTTTTTTTAATTTCTCCAGTCTTTAGTAAACGTGAGTATTTTACAAAATAAATAAATAAATAAATAAAAAATACTCGCATGCTTAAGTATATTGTTTCTGTGTTGGTAAAAATAGGAGGTAACGTGCACAGTGATGATGCGAATTAGAGGTATGGAGGAGAGACGTACCATAAGAGAGTTGGACAATAAGCCAGTTACAGTAATGACAGTAGAGAATATGGGATATAGTAGATTAGAGGTATGGAGCTGACCAAAACCAAAAGGAAGTTGCTTTATTGACGCAGGTGGATGATGTTTGGGGAGAAACTTGCATACGAGCAGCAACTACAGTACAGGCAGATAAAAGATACAAGGCATATGACCTTGACAAGGAATGTTAATGACGATATGTTAAATAGCAATGTTATGAATAAAAAAATTCTACATTTCAGAGTGTACCGCAACAGAAACAAGGGTGTCTTCTTTAGTTAATTTCTCGAAAAATACGCATTTCTTCCAGTCACACACAAGGCAATTACAGCGCCAGAAGAAAATTAATTTGTGAATACATCGCATAAGTAGAGAAATTACGTTTTGAGCCGTCGGGAGAACTCTCTACTGTCGTTGGGTAAATTTCGTACTGAAGGAAAACTATCAAATGCGCATTAAAAAAAGGGAGGGAGAGAGAGAGAGAGAGAGACAGAAAGAAATTGCATCATCACGATTCTAGGGTTCATTGCCCTTTATATAAAAATGAGATGTATATTTACAAGAACAACATTTCACTTCTCCTTATTCTTTATTTCTCATAAAAACAGATACTGACAAGGTCGACGACCATCACCTAGATATTGTTGGTGTTGGTTGGTTGGTTGGTTGATGGGAGGAAGGGATCAAACAGCTAGGTCATCAGTCCCCTAGACATAGTGAATTTGTGTTCCAAATTGCAGCATATAGCAGTAACCCTAAAACCTGTTAGCACGTATCTCTTGCACTGATGCATGCCTTAATTCATCGTGGCATACTGTCCACTAGATCATCAAGGGGCTGTTGGTCCAGATTGATCCACTCCTCAAAGGCGATTCGGCGTACATTTCACAATTGGTTGCTCGATCGACATGTCCAAAAAGGGCCCTTCTCAATGTATTTCATACGTGTTCAATAGGTTTTATGATTGGAGAAAATGATGGCTGTTCTAATCTTGCGACGTTGTTGTCATGAAAGAGCGCATTCACAAGATATGCACAATGAGCGAGAGAAATGTCGTCTATTAAGACGACTCCCTCACCAAAATGCAACCCATATTGTTACACTATACGTCAGAGGATGTTATCCCTTTATCGTGTAGCCCTCTGAATGTCTTCTAAGACCGCCAATGGCGTACGGTGGTCCCACATTCTGCCACACCAAACCATCAGGCAAGCACCACACTGCTGCACTCGCTGGGACGCTGTACCCAAGGCGTTCAGGCTGACCAGGCAACCTACAAGAACGTCTCCGACGATTGTATGGTGCTGGCAGATTCGAGTCTCATCTGTGAACAGCACTGATGCCAATTTTGACGAGTCCATTCAGCATGCTGGTACCACGCTTCATGGTGTCTAGGTGTCAAAGTAGAACCTTGTCATGGGCTTCGGGAGTGAAGTTGCAAGTCAGGCAGTTTATTACGAACTGCTTGAGTCGAAACTGTAGTTGCACGAAAATCATAATTAAGGACGATATCATTCCTCTCAGGGTTCCTCCGAGCTGATATCCGTAAGTAGTGGTCATCTGCGGTCGTGGTAGCGTTTGGGCGGAGAGTACGAGACAAGTTCCTCTGAACCTTCTTCAAGTCCGAACAACATCGCTTTGGTTCCTTCCGAGACGTGTGGAAACTTCTCTTGATGAGAGTCCCTCCTGACACAAAGAAAAAAGGTGAATACGATCAAACTTCACAACTGACCTTCTAGGCATGGTATGGCTGCAATCAACACAGTCAGTATTAAAACTGGAACCAATCGGCAGTGTTACCCACTCGTCGCATCGGCACTGCTCATGCGTGGTTGTTTACACTTTAATGCGGGTTGAGTGACATCTATGGACAATCAAAGGAACTGTGTTCTTGACGAAATACACACATGCAACGTCAGTGCTTAGGAGTCTTTGTAAACAATGTGATTAAACACTTCTTTTGATGTGTGTAATAACCCTGCCATAGTTGAAACGACCTCGTGTGACCACTTGTATCTCTCCATAAATCCCGCTAACATTCAGGCAATAATTATAAGAAAAACCATTCGATCCTTTCGTCCCTGTGGCTTCTACCTCATAATTCACAACCATCCCGCCACCCAGACTAACGCTCAATCGAAAAGTAACCTGGAAGCCTAAATTACTAACCATAAAAAATAAATAATAAATAACAGATGAATTGGCAAGTTATCTTTCACCATGCACTATACCGACGAAAAAGCACAGAAACGTGCGAAATGATATGGTGATCAGTTAAACGAAATTCGTCGTCTCTATCGTCAGTTATGATGGAGAGTGCATACAAAAATTTGATTTTTTGCACTTCGTTCGAATTTTCCGACTTTTCGTTGTAGCAATGTCGAATTTTGTTTCTGAAAACTTTTACGGCCATAAATAACGTAAATAATAATAATAATAAAGATTACCCCATCCAATGTTCGAATTATGAGTTGTGCTGTTGATATCATTTCAGAAACACACTGAAATACACCCTTTTAGTTATAAGTTTTTCCGATTTTGCGGTAGACTTTCTAAAGATTTTGTTTTCCTACAAATATTGTCCTGAGAGTTACGAACACACACACACACACACACACACACACACACACACACACAAAAGGGTCAATCAAAACGTTTTAGTCATTCCCAAGTGATGCACTTGCATAATGCGGCGATTTATTTTTATTAACATAGATAGTCGAAGTCAGTTGTGCTAAAGCTGTTGCCTGAAGAATGGCGGTCTAGCTCCTGACTGCCTGCCTCCGCACCATAGTGGGAGGAGCGTAAATTTCCTTTTAAGTAGAAAATCGGAGAAACCTTCGGTGGGAAATCTTATGTTGGCCATCGTCTTTATTTCTTTGGAATATTGACAACTATGTTTATATTACTGACATCCGAAAAATTCGTTTCAGGAAACTTTTGTGAGACATAGTTGAATAACGAATAATGATAATATGATTGCCGTGTAACCAAAGGACGTTGTGTTTCGATTCAGACTGTACCTAATTAGAACGACCAGCATCTTCTCCAGACATGAAACCTATGGAACATGATTGAGCTACATTGATAAGGGCTAAAAATAGATGAGATCACCCAGCATTCAATCTGAGAGATCTACGCCGAATCGCCGTTGAGGAGTATGGCAATCGCCGCGTGGGAGTAGCCGAGCGGTCTGGAGCGCCACGTTGCGGATCGTGCGGCCTCCCGCGTCGGAGGTTCGAATCCTCCCTCGGGCATGGATGTGTGTGCTGATTTTAGTATAAGTTAGTTCATAAGTAGTTAAGTCCCATAAGCTTTACAAACATTTGAATATTTTGTAGTAGGACATTCGAACCAACAGTCCCTAGATAACCTAGCGTACAATATGCCACGACGAATACAGAAAGGCGTCAGTGCAAGAGGACGTGTTACCAGGTATTAGGACTACTGGTGTGAGCTGCAATCTGGAACACAAACACACAATATCTAGATTATTGTTTTACAGCTTGCCAGTGACTGTTTTTATGAGCAATAAAGATAAGTGAAATATGGCTTTTGTATCTGTATACCACTTTATTTAAAGGGTCATGCACCTCTGAAATGGTGGTGATTGAAGAGTTTTTTATGTGTGTAGATGCATGTTCCTTGTTTGTGCACTGAGTAGGTTGCCTGATTTAGTGAGTGGAAAGAAATGTAAGAAGGTGGGACTGTGAGGATGTATAGTTATGGTGAGAACGTAGGATTGGATGGCGTCAGTTAAGGTTTTAGGGGGAAGGAGGCTGCATGGTCTATGTTGGGATGGGAGTGGGGAGGAATGTGGTGACTTTCGATCTGATGGGTGTGGGAAAGACGGAAGGCATCCCAGCCTGCTCGGGAATAATCAAGAACGAAGCGAGGAGGCGAGGATTTTTGGGATAATGGACATTTTGGGTAAAGGTGAGAAGAACAGGGCCGTGGTCACTGCCAATAAGGTCAAGGACTTCAGCGATGAAGCACCCCAGGAGGTAAGGAGAGACGATGACAATTTCAAGGTTGGTGTTGCTGCAAGGGCGGGTATGGCGGGGGGAGGGGAATGACGCAGCCACGGAGGGTGGAAAGGAACGGATGCCACCAACGGAGTTCAACGGGAGTGCGGGATTGGATATTGAGGTCGGCGGCGCTCACATAGTTTGAAAAATAAGTCAATATGGATCAGGAAGTCTTAGGGGAGAGGGGTGTGCGAGCGGATGTATGTGGTGCACAGGTAAGGGTAAGGGAAGGAAGGAACAAGGCATGGATAAGATGTTCATAACGGATATTAAGGAGAGCATGCGGCCAAATCAGGTGGTGGCAGAGGTGGCCAAAGGAACAAGGTATGGGTAAGGTGTTCATAAGGGATATTAAGGAGAGGATACGGCCAAATCAGGTGGTGGCAGAGGTGGCCAAATGCCACTCTGCCTCTAGCTGGGGGGTGGGGGGAGTCGTGGTGGTGGAGGAGGTGTGGGGTGGTGGTAACATGGTGGTGGGGAAGGAGAAAGACTTCATTCAGGAGAAAGACATCCATGCGGTGTTTGGAGAAGGTGTTCATAAGGAGTTTGTTGGTGGGAAGGGAGCGATTGTTGGCATGAAGAAGGGTAACTTGTCGCTGCACCATGAAAGGGATAATGGCACAAGGGGAGGAAAAGGGAAGGAGAGGAGCTAAACGAGCGTCTGGCGGCTGTTGGTGCAGGAAAAGGAGAAGTGGATGTGGTTCTGTGATGTCGTGGCTTTAAAATCAAGGTTGCAAAGGGAGCGGAAGAGTTGGTGAAGGATGTGGGGGCGTTGAAAGAGGTGGATATTTTGAAGGACAATAATGAGGAATTTGATGATGTCCTTAGAAGTAGGGGTTAGGCAGAGGGAATTGTTGCAGAAAGAGGTGGATATTTTGAAGGACAATGATGAGGAATTTGATGATGTCCTTAACAGTGGGGGTTGGGCTGAGTTAGTTGTTGGCAGGGATAGCAGGATCGGTGGGAGAGATTGGGACTGTCAATTCTACTTTGATGGGATGGGGATGGCATTTACACTTGTAAGAGTAGGTGGAGCGAGCCTCGTTGCAGGTTTTGCAGGACGAAGGGGCAGCGAGGTTGGGATAGGAGGTTTGGAACTGGGGGCCTTCGGAATGCGGACAGACAGGAGGGAGGCGGCAGTTTTCGGAATGGTGGTCATTGTAAGTGAAACAGTGGGAACACCGGTAGGATTGAGGAGGAGTGCAGGAGGGTTCAACGGGGTGTAGGCGGTTATAGATGGGGGCCCAGTTGCGCAGGAGATGGTTGAAGGGGCGCGCGTCTTCTGTAAGATGTGCATTAGATAGATAGAGCCTGTCGCATTAACAATGTTGAGGTGGGGATCCTGTCGCACTTCCTCAGCACCTCAGCCTCCGTGATCTCTGGATTTAGTTTGGTGATCATGGCGGTGTAGGTGGGTGGTGGTGGAAGGGGGGGGGGGAAGGGATTTGGCGGCAGGAGGTGGGTGGAGAAAGAGAGGTGAGGGAGGCACGGGGACGAAACTGAATACAGGGGATACTGTTTAGGAGGAGGGAGTGGAGGTCGAGGTCTGAGGATTTCAAGATGATCAAATCCCTGTGGGGGGAGGATTTGGGAGATGGGTGTGGAGGGGGCATATTGGCGGAAGTGGAGGGTGGGGATGTGGGGGTCAAGAAGTTTGGGATTGGGGTTGGAGAGGATGAAGCACTGGAGAGAAGAGGGAGGGGTGGGGAAAGGGGCTGTGGGGGCAGAGGCTGTGATGGGGTCAGAGGAGCAGCTTCCATGGGCACAGGTGGGGCAGTGGCGAGGGGGTCGGGGGCTTTCTTGGTGGAGGTAGAGGAGGCGGAATCGGTGACAGCGCGTTTGGACTTTTTTATTTTCTGTGGCTGGGAGGTGGGAGTGGGAATGGGGTTGATGGGGAGATGACGCGGTGGCCCTGCAGCCACAACATCCTCCAGAGCAGAGGAGAGTGGAGTGTCAACAGTGGCTCGCCGGGTGCTGACAGTGGCGGCTGCACCCTGTGAGGTGGGAAGGGGAGAAGAGATTTCTAAGGCAAAGGCGACAGGGGTAACAGAAAAAGGGGCAGCAGGTGCTGGGGTGGTGAGGGTAAGGAGAGAGGGGATGGTAGTGGGGAGGATGTTGGAGGTGCACTCGAGGCGTGTGTGGTAGGGGCTGTGGAGGTGGCGGTGAAGTTGAGGGTCGAGGAAACAGAGGTAGACAGATGGGACATAGCTGGACAGAGGAACTACATGCACACACAGAACGAAGAACACATGAAAAAACGGCGAAGTTGACTAGTGGTGCGAGCGGGCGTGCTGGTGGCGACGGTCCCGCTGAAGGCCGCGGCGGCGGCGGCAGCGGTGGATGGTGGAGGCCGCAACGCATGCGGCGCTGGCCGGAGCAGGCGGCGGGCCGACCGCAGGGGGCGGCGGCTCCACCGACGACCGGGGCGGTGGGAGCGGGGGCTGCGGCGGTGGGGGCGGGAGCAGTCGGGCCGAGCAGGGGCGGCAGGCAGCAGCGACAGCGGAGGGGCCGAGAGAAACCAGCCCTGGCCGACGGACTGCAGTGGCAGCGAGGAGCCGGTCGGGTCGACCGGGAGGCGGCGGGCAGCGGCGGTGGTCTGGCAGAACCAACCGGGCCGGCAACAGTTTTAGCGAAGATGGTAGCGGTGGGGCTTACCCTTGGCAGCGTTCGGGCAGAGCGATGACGTCAGCAGCAGGGCAACAAGACAGTGAGAACAGCCTGCAAGAAGACAGCCAGAATTTGCACTGAGCTAGTAAGGCTAAGCCTGCTTCGAGGCGGTGGATGCAATCTCAAGAACGGTACGGCAGCATAAAATACGAACAACGGACAAACATGATGCATCAGTTTCCCATGCGTCTCAGTGTTTATCACATCACATCTCTCAAACTATAAGTCGGACAATCAAATAATTTTGCAGGTTTATAGTTTGGCATCAATGGATACTGATCTGTTTGTGTTACGTTCAAACATCTGACTACTTGAATGGCCCTTGAAATACATTTGCTGGTACGACACGAGTAAGAGCAAGAAGTAAGTTGACGAAGTTTTATCGCAATCAGATGAAAGTTATGGCAGCGCATAAGCCGCGGTGGAGCAGCCGAGTGGTCTACAGCGTCTCGCTGCGGAGCGCGCGGTTGCTCGCCGTGGAGGTTCGAGTCCTCCCTGGGGCATGGGTGTGTGTGTTTGTCCTTAGGTTAGTTTACCTAGGTTTAAGTAGTTTGTAAGCTAAGGACTGATGACCATGCAGTTTCGTCCGATAGATTTACAGAACATTTGAACATTTTTGAGCAGCGCATAAAATACGAACAAACGAACAAATCCAATCTTCAATTAGTGCATCTCCCTTTTCCCTTCACTCTGTTCACCGCTCCTTCCCCCCCCCCCCCCCATCTCCCCTGTCCATTTCTCTGACCATTTTCTCCCCCCTGCATCTGTTTATCTCCTTTCACCTGTCTTTCACCATCTCCCCTCTCTCATTCTCCTCCTCTCCAATCTCTCTATCCATTTTCTCCCTCCCGTTTCTGTCTGTCTCCTCCTCCACCAACTCCTCTGTCTCATATATATAAATACATATATGCGCCAAGGTACATGACTGATCAAACAATGTAAAAGTCGCAAGGTACCGGCCGCCAAGCTAAATTCACTGGCTAGCAGTCTATAAAAATTTCCTTCTTGAAAATATACATTTATGTTCTGACTTTCATGGTGACCAGTGAAACAATTTGGATGTTTGTTGTAACGTACCCTCCGGCGTGCACCTACGGAGGCTTACGAAAAGTAGCCCATGTATTAATTCGGATTATAAGCTATCTTCATTCCACATTTCATTCAATTCTGTCCAGCCGTTTCAGCGTGAAGATAAACGTATTAACCCATTGTAAGGTACCCCCCGCCATGCACTGTAAAGTGGCTTCCTAAAGGTAGCTCATGTGTTAATGAGGGATATAAGCTACCTTCATTCCAAATTTCACTGAGATCTGTTCTGCCCTTTCAGCATGAAGGAGTAGCAAACATATTAACCCATTGTAAGGTACCCTCCGCCACGCATCATACGGTGGCTTACTAAATGTAGCCCATGTATTTATCAGGGTATAAGCTACCCCTGTTCCAAGTTTCATCCATATCCGTCCAGCCATTTCAGTATGAAGGCGTAAGAAACGAATTAACTAATTGTAAAGCAGCTAAGATCATGCACCATACGAAGTTAATTTTAGTATGCCTATAAACTTTGCGCGAGTGCAGGCAATAAGTTAGCAAAGTTTTATCCGTATCGGATGTACGGTATGGCCGTGCATAAAATACGAGCAAAAAGACAAACAAATGTTATTTTTTATATAATAGACTAGTTTAAGTGCCGCTGCTTCGTACGCGTAGAGTGGATGGTTGCTTCTACTTCTAAATATAAATTTTCATAGATTTAGCTTTAAAAATACTTTTCTAATCAAGTATTTTGATACAATTTGCCATTCCCTATTGCACCATTGATGGAAGAATTCAAAACATCCCAAACACATATTTTTTTCTTTAATTCTAACCATGGTTCCAAACCCAAATTTTCGCATTTCTACCATCAAAATAGACTTAGTAGCACGCTTATTTCACCCGCTTAGTGGTTGAATTTCCAAAAATATCGATACACTTATTTTTAAAATTGCAATGAAAAATCTAAATTCCTCGTTTTGTATTTCTTGCTTCAAAATTGCCTTCATAGCAACGTATCTTAAAAAAAAAGTCATCCCCTATTTTACCCCGTTAGGTATGGGAATATCGAAAAATCGCTGATGCCTTCAGTGTAAGATAAACAACGTCTACAAATTTCAAGATTCTGTCTTCTGTAGGTTCAATTTTCAGCGCAGTTTTCTGTCTTTTAGAAACGGATGGAGAACGCTAAATTTCATTCTTACGCTTTGGTATCTTTCTTTATAGTTTTACTTTTCAAACTGCAATGTGCACTTAGTTTTTCTTATTCGTTCGCTTGTTTCAGAAAAACAACTGAAGAACCTGCATCACGTTTCACTGTATATAATCTCTTTGCTATTATAGTGTCAAAAGTCATCGATGGTCTTCAGTCCGAATTTTATATAAGCTGACGACTTTCAACCCCATATATTCCACCCTCTTATAGCTATCGACACGGAACTAGTATGGTATACAATGGGAGACTTTGTACTACAACAACCCAAAGAATCGTTTCCATAGTGTAGTTTTTGCCGAAGAACAAAATACTGACACCCACACGTAAAAGTTTATATAAGTCGGTAACTTTCAACTCCCATATCTTCCACCCCCTTATTGTTATCAACCCTCTACCACCATAGTGCACAATAGGAGACTGATAGCCGCGGCGGTGTGGCCAAGCGCATTGAGGCGCTATGCTATGATGCGGGTGGCCGCTCCCTATCGGGGGTTCAAATCCCTCCTCGGACGTGGATGTTTGTATCGTCTTCAGTATAAGATAGTGAATTAGTAGTTTTTAAGTTTAGGGACTGATGATCCCTGAGTTAAGTCCTTTAAGCTTGACCAACATTTGAACATTTTGGAGACTGATACCTACGAACACATACAAACACTATTTGTTTACCATTTGTTTGTTCAAATGTTTCCCAACTTATATATATATATATATATATATATATATATATATATATATATATATATATATATATAGATTAAGATTTCATGATACAGGTTAGGTTTCCTGAACGAAAATATATACAAAAAAAAGGGGGGGACATACATAGTTTGAAAAAGTTGAGAGTTGTGCAAAACTGCAACAATACCCCGCACCGCCGCTGATATTCCGTGTGTTGTGTCTCGATTACTATTTGTGTTTTGTGGGTGTCGGGAGAGGTAGGATGTGGAGCAGTACACGAGGTGTCAGGAGGGACGGCGGAATACGCGGCCCGACAGCGAGCAAGGCGTGGGCTGCGGCTGCGGCCCGCGGTCGCCGCCGTGAAAAGAGCCAATCCGGCGGCATTGGGGGCGCCATAACTGGCCGTGAATGGCGCATTGTGGCAGGTGCTGAATGCCGGCGATTATCAGCGCAAACAATTGCGCCGGCTTTTGACGGCCGCCTCCGCCCTCCCTGCTGCCGCCAATGTGGGTCGCCGGCAGCGCGACAGGCGAGACCGGCGCTGCGTACCTTCGCCACACACGCGCTTTCACTGCACCAGCCGCCTCACCACTGACTCGTGAGGGCCTCTTGGTCAAGGTTACGACGTACAAGGTTGGCCCGAACCAAGGGGGTTAGGATAGGGGGAGGAGCGCTTAAAATCACAGATGTGAAGACATTCTATCCATACTACGGAGCCAATAACATTTGCGGTGGTGAGTGTTTATTCATTGCCTTTTGACGAGGGACTCTGCGAAATCCGAAGAACCACAACTTGTTGATTGAAGAAATAAGATGTAAAATCAGAAGGTTACAGACACACAACTGGCTGGTGCATTTCGAATGGATTAAGGCACATCAAGGGATATGGGGAAATGAACTAGCGGACAATCTTGCTAAAAGAGCAGCTCGATCACGACAATCAATACGCTACAACAAAATACCTACAAGTGCCGTAAAGAAGAAACTTCGAGAAGAGTTTAGGAACAAATGGGACATTGAGTGGCACAGAACAAAAAACGGGGGAAGCACTAAACCGTATTTTCCTACGATCCGACAACGTTTAATGATTAACCTTCCAATATCTCAGAATTTTACAGCTATGTTAACAGGTCATGCGAAACTAAAAGCCTACTATCAACGGTTCAAAATAATTGAAGACGGAACGTGCACATGTAACAGTGCTATCCAAACTATTGACCACGTGCTTATTGACTGCTGCAATTTATTGAAAGATAGGAACCATCTCAGGAAAAAAAAAAAAAAAAAAAAAAAAAAAAAAAAAAAAAAAAAAAAAGCTGCCAAAGGAGGAGGATGGCACGTCATTAAATATGACTTAGTACATAAATTCACTACAGACTTTTACAATTTATGTAATTCAATAAGATTTCCTGATGTATAAAATTGTTTGTTCCTTTGTAAACCCTGTCAACTTATATACTGTACTTGTGTTTGCAAAAATATTTGATGTAATCGCCTGAATCTAACCATCAAACATGTAATATTACTATGTAATGGGGCATGTTAAATTAAAAAAAGTACTGGGGCTCGAACAAACACAAATATGCCAAAATCATGTGAGAGATAATGTAGAGGTCCCTTATTGCACTAGCGATACTCTCGCATCTGCAAAACTTTGCAGTCGCCCATTAGAGGCCGCTGCGTGTGCCACGCCGCATTGCACATTGAGCTGCCGGTACATCAGTCGGGACAAATTCAAATGTTTGTAAATCTATCGGACCAAACTGCGTGGTCATCAGTCTGTAGCTGACAAACTACTTAAACCCAGGTAAACTAACCTAAGGACAACACACACACCCATGCCTCAGGGAGGACTCGAACCTGCACGGCGAGCAACCGCGCGCTACGCAGCGAGACGCTTTAGACCGCTCGGCTACTCCACCGCGGCCAGTAGGGACAGTGCGGTGAGCCTCTGAAGTTCCGCTTTGTGCCGTTATTTGTGTAGCGTCAGATGGATGGTCGATTGGTAATCAGTCCTGCTAATGTATTGCGGTTGGTTGAGATGAAATTCCGAAGAACCCTTCTTCGTGAAAATGGTATTGGTGATGAAGATGAATCATTCGCATGTTTTCTGGTATCTTTTATAGTGCAGAAATATGAGCATAAATTAGAAACACTATAATAGATACCAGGTAACATGCGAATGATTCATCTTCTACACCAATACCATCTTCACGAAGAAGGTGTCTTTGTAACTTCATCTAAACCAGTCAAACTATACTAGCAGAACTGATTACCAATCGCCGACCCATCCGACGCTTCACTATGAAAATAACGCCATAAAACGTAACTTCAGAGGCTCACTGCACCCTCACTGCTGGTTTACCGGCAGGTCAGTGTGGAATGCGACATGGAACATGCACAGGCCTCTAGCGGGCGACTCCAGAGTTTTGCAGATGCAGGAATATAACTAGTGCAATAAGGGACCTTTACATTATCTCTCATACGATTTTCGTGTATTTGTACTTGTTCGAGCTCAAGTACTTTCCTTGTGAGATGAAACTACTACTCAGCTAAAAAGAAAATGAACGTTGCCTGTACTACTTTTCGATGTGCAAGCAGAACAAGAAAGTCATCTGCTTTTTTAGACAGAAAAATTTTGTTGCTAAATTAATACTTGCTATATGTTTCAGTATTTTTCTCTCATTGACTCCCAATTTTCATTTGGGTTCATGTGGGTTCCCTAAAAATTTCAAAGACCTGGTGATACAGAATTTTAGTGTAAGTATTTAATGTCGAGGAACCTGTAGACAGAATTTTCGTATATATTCAACATAAAAATCGTCTCTTCAGTACTGAACTTAGGAAAATGATACAGCTTGCTTCTGTCATTATTGAAAAATTCTTGGTCTACATTTCCTGTGAACTACTACAAATGACAAATACAGTTCTTCTAAAACATTTGGGTACTATCCCGAGATGCAAGACATACTTATTGAATGAGATTTTCCGTTAATAAATGACAGTTCAACTATCAGGAGGGTCTATATTTATCTAAACCACAGTTCAGATATCTGAAGGGTCTGTATTTGTCTATAAAAGTATACTATATCAAACATGTACTCTGAAATGACAGTCATAAAATCAGGCTGAAGGAATTAGATTAGGTAATGAGGGAATAAAATAGTAGGTGAATTTTGTTATTTGGGTAGCAAGATAACTCTGACGGCCGAAGTAAAGACGATATAAATTGAAGAATGGCTATGGGGAGAAAAGCGTTTTTAAAGAAGCTAAACTTGTTAACATCCAATATTAATTTAAACGTTAGGAAGTCCTTTCTGAAAACATTTGTCTGGAATGTAGCATTGTACGGCAGTGAAACGTGGACGATAAGGAGTTCAGACAAAAAGATTGTAGAAGCTTTTGAAATGTGGTGCTACAGACGAATGATGAAGATTAGATATGTAGATCACGTGACTAATGAGGAGGTGCTTAACCGAATTGGGGAGAAAAGGAGTTTTTGGCATATCCTGACTAATAGAAGGGATAGATTGGCTGGACACATTCTGAGACATCCAGGAATTGTCAACTTAGCTTTAGAAGGAAGTGTGGGGGTAAAAATCGTAGAGGGAGACAAAGGGACGAATACAGTAAGCAGATTCAAAAGGATGTACGTTGCCGAACATATTCTCAGATGAAGAGACTTGCACAGGACAGGGTAGCGTGGAGAGCTGCATCAAACCAGTCTGCGGACTGAAGACCACAACAACAATAATTTTAATCGCAAGACCCACGCAGTGCTTTAGTCTAAAAACATATTTGTTGGGCTCCGCAAGATGGCAGAGTGGCTTCAATCGACAGCTAAGCTTAGCGTAGTAGCGCCGTCTCCCGTTATTTTAACGTCCTTGGGACAAACCGTTCGGCAGCGATCGGACATCTGCGCGTGACGTCACTGTCGAGAATCGTCAGCAGCGAACGTTTTCTCGCGTTCACGTGTGGCACTCTTTCACTTAAACTGATCTTCTTCGCAAAATATGTAAGACAATATAATGAGTTACTGGTTCGTATTACTGCTTAAAGCGGCGTTTAATCAAGTCCACTGCGTATCTAAAAAATGTTCAAATGTTTGTACAGCTTCTGGAACTTAACTGTGGGATCATCAGTCCATAAACTTACAAACTACTTATGAACTAGCTAAGACTAAAGACGGCACAAATATCCATGCCCGAGGGGGGGATTTGAACCCCCGACCGTAGTGGCCCTGCAGAACTTGACTGGCGCGCTTCAAACCGCTCGGCCAATGCGGTCGGCACTGCGTATCTAGTAATCACAAAAATAAAACGTAGATTACGGCTCCTTTTGACATACATATCCGTTAATTGTTGTAGGTAACTCATCCTTCAGACTGTTTTAAATATTGTAAACTTCCCAATAGCGCTGGAAACGCAACAATCACAAGAACTCTTATTTAATATAGTATCTTGTGCATTACAATTGACAATATTGTACAGTCTTACGTCTTATTCACATATACAGATTATTTGAACAAAGTCTTTGCTTGTATCTTCCTGTCTACAGTTTGGTACTCTTCTTGGGTTTAACGAGACATTTGTGAGTCTGTAAAGACATTTTGGGAAATTAAGCCCTCTTCCCTCGACAATGTAGCATTTTGTCAATACTGAAGATTTTTACATTGTTTCCTCTGTCTGCATAACGCATGAGCCAATAATAACTTTCTTGTCGACAGAGTATTGTTTTCAGTTACTAAACACAATTTTTTATCTACGAACACGTTACAGCGAAGCTAACTATCTTCTTAATTGCACGTTTACATTCTTCACGATCTTCTGTCATTTCTTTGTTGCATAGAAGCCAATGCAGCAACATAAGTGCCTCTAAAGAGATGCAATGTAGGAACTGGAGCAGTGAGGTCTGTGAACGGCAGTTGGCTTTAAGATATACTGTTGACCAGTGTGGGGCCCTCACCAGGTGGGACTGACGGAAGACATTGAGAAAGATCAGAGAAGGGCAGCTCATTTTGTTAAAGGGGGGGGGGGGGAGCGGAGCGTCACGGAAATGTTGCAGGTTTGAGGTGTAAATCATTAAAAGAACGGTGTTATTCGTTGCGGCGAGATCTATTTGCTAAATTTCAGTCACCGACTTTTATTTCTGAATGTGAAAATATTTTGCTAGCACCCACCTGAATACAGAGACATGACCATCCCCATAAAATAAGAGAAATCAGAGCTCGAACGGAGATATTCAGGTGTTCTTTCTTCCCGCGTCCTATTAGAGAATGGACAGGTAGAGAAAAGTTATGAAAATGATTAATGAACCCTCTGCCATGCACCTAAATATTATTTACAGAGTATCTATGTAGATGTAGATGTAGTATACTGCTCTTCTGCAGTTGTCTCCCCTGTATTTGTTATGGCTGGCTGAAAAAGCGCAGGCGCTGAAACGGCGGTGGGCCAATGACGTCACTGTAGACGAGGGCCGGCCAAAAATTGTGTACACGAGCGGTGCTGCTGCACATGTGCATCTTCCGGGTCACGGCGTGCACTACGCAGTCGTCTTCGCTCAGTTATTGCATGTTTCTAGCCACAAGGGTCGCCAGTGGTAAACGAGACGGGGTGTCTTGCGCTCTTGCTTGTACCGCATAGCCGGCCGCGGTGGCCGAGGGGACTGAGGCGCTCCAGTCACGGTCTGCACGGCCATTACGGTCGGGGGTTCGAATCCCCCCTCGGGCATGGATATTTGTGCCGTCCTTAGTTGTAGGTAGTTCATAAGTAGTTTGTAAGTTTAGGGACTGATGACCCCGTAGTTAAGTCCCTTAAGCTTCACAAACAACATGTACCGCATAAACCGGAAAGTGGAGCCATCACCGTTTATGGACACAGGTTTAATAATAGATGTCGCTGTTGCTCGCTTCCTCACAATCATGAGCGCACCTGTGCAGCACTCCGCGGTGTGCAGCGTTTGACCGGTCCTGCTGTAGACAAATCACTGTCGACTACATCCCGAGTTCTGTAGCGGATGATCGGGCGGTGTCCTTCCCCTAGGTGACAGGGGGGAGAAGTGACTTTCGAGGGTAGTGTGGCGCCAAATTTAAATGTTCCAACTTTTATGACCATCTTCGCCGACTCGTTGGATTCGTTCCAATGCGGCCGACATTGCCTCCAGGATGGGTTCATACTTAGTGCCGTCAAAGCTGGTTGCGGTGCCTTGCTAAGTTGAAATCCCTTATGTTAATCAGATCGTTAGGTACCTCCATTTTTGACTGCTTTATTTAATAATGGAGTTTCAGTACGTGGTTGCAGATGACAGGATCTTGGTCTCTCCACAGTTCATGCTAACTTCCATGTCCAGATAGAGTTCAGCAACAACAGGCCTTTCTGGCTGGCCTAATCAGGCGTGACATTTATGTTCATCGTACAACAGTTTCCGTCGAGTAAGTGTACCAGAGCTCTCACCTGAAGATGGCAGCCAGTTGGTCTGCCGAAATATCGTGTTTAGTTGACACGACGGTATCCGGCTGCATACCCGAGATGAATATTACCAGTTATTACGCCGGGCAAGTCTACGCAACCATTAACATGGATACTCGATGACTGGACGTGTGTGGTACGGTCCTATGAATTACCGTTTACATTGTTTACTAAAAAACTTGTTTCATGCATCGGAAAAAGCGTATAATACACGATACAACATGCATACTTCATACAATCAATCTCAATGGATGTTCTGTCAAGCTTTGGTCACCTATATGTTGATATTCTACTGTGCCTGTTATTATCGTCACAGGTCGGATAATCATCGTCGACAGCAAAAACGCTTAATACGATTAACGTCCTGCTAACAAACACTGTCGTATTACAAAATAGTAATGTGCCCCCATCCCCCCCCCCCCCACACACACACAGTCGAAAAGACGTGCTTTGTTACAGCAACACAAAATTATCTAACATCTCCCCTGGACCGATAAATCACGAAGTCTCAACATACGAGCTGTTAGATGAGTTTTACAGCAGTGAATGACGATCAGATTGACAGCCCTAATATCGCCGAAGTGGTTAGTTTGGTATAAGAATGGACAACATTTTACTGGTAACTACAAAAATAGTTTCCGAATTTGTTCCTCGAAGAATTTGAGCTGTTCTGATATCCAACATTTCTGTACCCTTCTCCTCTTTTCACAGTATTTCTCTCAGCGAATGGCGTACTTAGCGAGGAATTTGACAGATGAACTCAGCAGGGAGAGTTTCCTAACTGTTTCTTCAGTGTGCTTCTATACGCTTTTAGCATCACTACGAATATTGCCCTCACTGTTCGCAGTAGCACGTCATAGCTGCAGACGTCTCTAACGGAAGTGCGTGTGATGGAGGTGTTCAGCGTCATGAAACTGCGACCGCCACACCTTTCGGAGCGCCATGGCATCGCCCCATCTCGCTGGACGTGGCAAGTGAGCCGCAGAAGCCACTCTACTGGAGTGGTGAAATGCGATTCTCTTTCAGGAATCGATTCCTGCGATTCAGACCCATATTAGAACAGTTACCGCCGCTGCTAGTGATTACTTAGCGAGCGCTAGGGCTGGGGAAACGATACTCGCGTTCGAGCGGGTTCGAGATTTTCCGATACGCCGCAGTATGGAGCTTGTTCGCACAATCTCATGACAGTTGTCTCGTGACGTTAGTGCAAAGCAGAAAGGGATACGTAAGAATCTACGAACTAACCACAGATTAGATTAGATGAGATTACATTAATACTCATTCCATAGATCATGAATACGAGACTTCGTAATTATGTGGACAGGGGCGCCGACTCCGTAGGTACTCCTGGGCTCGTGCACCCCCCGAGAATTTTTTGGGGATGCTGAGCACCCACATAAAATTGAGGTGGGAAATAAAATTGTATAATTTTTTTAAAAAATCGGGAAAAATCAAAACCTACCTTATGACTCAAGAGGCAATGCAAAATGTGACCATAGCGAGAGACGATATTTCATACATGAAAGAAATGACCAGTTTTGTACACGGGTTCCCACGCGAGTAGTATTGAGTGTCCATGATTCACCCACTACGCTACCTTTATTCATCCTGAAGCACGTCGGTCGTTTTGACCTTCCATGTGTACGTATTTATGAACATTCAGTTGTGTTCTTTCAGGAATTTAGCTTGAAGAATCTGATGCTGATGCTAAAGTTAATCGTTTTTCATTTATCTTTGTCACTTCCCTTGTTATTAAAATTATAGTTTCAGTTGAAATTTTTAATGCTTTTCTCTCAGGCTTAAAAAAAACCTTGAACTATATTAATACTGTCAGAGATGTCATGAAGTTATCTCTAAGTGATGAAAGTTTCGATGAAGTATACAGCCCTTGCTTGGAACTGACCAAAAAATTTGATATCGGACTTCAAAATCTCAAAATATTTCAAAGATTTCTTTAAACCTTGGTGACGGTGTTACATCAAACGCTATTGTCAGAAAGAATAGCTTCGCACAAAAAGTGTGAGATTAGTGTGTAGTGAAAAACTATTTCATTGGTTGTGTAGAAGTTTTGGGGTGTTATTTATATCGAAATATCCACTTCGGCCAATTAGATCGCTTTATTTTAGTGTCCTAATGCAGCCATGCTTTCATTTTCTTCATACTCCTTCCTTCTATCTTTAAAAGGCCAGACAACTGCCTTTTTACTTTTATCAACTATTGCTCATTCAAAAATGCATGAACTTGATTGTCAGGAGGGTTGGTTTCGAACATTTGTGAACCATGATATAGAGCACCCAAACTGATTTTCAAAAGTCGGCGTCTCTGAATGTGAAACATGTCAGGTTAATGAAAGGTGTCCGTACAAGATATTACATTACATAAAATATTACATGATATATATATATATAGACTGCAATTACTTTTGAAGTGTGTTGGATTATTAACAACAAATTTCAGTCGGCCGCGGTGGCCGAGGGGACTGAGGCGCTCCAGTCACGGTCTACACGGCCACTACGGTCGGGGGTTCGAATCCCCCCTCGGGCATGGATGTTTGTGCCGTCCTTAGTCTTAGTTAGTTCATACGTCGTTTGTAAGTTTAGAGACTGATGAACCCGTAGTTAAGTCCCATAATGATAAAAAAACTACAACAACAAATTTCATAAGTGAATATATATATATATATATATATATATATATATATATATATATATATACTGTGAGGATACCTAAATTCCTAAATAGATGCCTGCAGGATGATCTTGGGTGTGCTCCAGCAATGTGTCTGTTTAAAATTGCGTGAAACACTGGGGAAAATAGGATGGAAAACTACCACTGAACAAGATCGTATTGTGTTTGAACAAACTTACTTTAAGGTTTCTCAGACATACTATTATGTGTCGATGTAACTGTAAACATTTATGCTGGAATTTAAATGGTTACAGGCAAGGGCAACTGAACGCCGGCCGCGGTGGCCGAGGGGATTGAGGCGCTCCAGTCACGGTCCGCACGGCCACTACGGTCGGGGGTTCGAATCCCCCCTCGGGCATGAATATTTGTGCCGTCCTTAGTTGTAAGTAGTTCATAAGTAGTTTGTAAGTTTAGGGACTGATGACCCCGTAGTTAAGTCCCATAGACTCTACAAACATTTGAACATTCATTTGCAACTGAACAAACTCCAATATTTTACTTGTTTATATTTTTGCCCCGAATTTTCTGTTTATTTTTCCGCCCTCATTTTCTACGGGTGATGAGCACCCTTCCCAAAAAATTTGTGTGTGTGTGTTTGGGGGGGGGGGGGGACGTGCACAAGCACCCAAGATCACCAACATAAGACTTTTAGCAAAGACTTTGGTGGACCTTCACGCAGCGACCTCTCACCCTACAGCCGCAGGCGAGTGGTGGAGTGAGGGAGTAGGGGCAGGGGGTTTTAGGGAGCGAAGTGCCAATGGGACGGCGTGGCGCTGACCGCCGCCTTGACTCGTTCGGCCGGTCTCTTTCCGGCGGCGGCCTTGTATAAATCTGCGGCGCCATTTTATTATTCTTTATCGGGCCGGCCGTAAACTGGCGGCCACATTTCTTGGCAGATAGCGCGCCGCGTCCAGCCAATATGGCGGCTGAAATACGCGGCGATAGGCATCGCTACATTTCCTGGCCGTGTCTCTGGCCGCCTCTAACTCTGGCCACGTCACCGCCCCGCTTTCGCGCTCCCCCGATACAATGACGCGCGCGCTTCCGTACGACAGCCACAGCTCCATAGTCTGGGAGCGGGGTACCGCGGACGGTGCGCGGGGAGGAATTTTCGTCCGAAGCGATGGCCGAGTCCATTCGTTTGTTAGGAAGGGCAAGCCGAGTCAGTAGACTGCCGGCTGCCGTCCAGTAGTTTTGTGTAGTTCGCGAACGAACTAGTTCGGAAGAGCGCTCCCACAGGCGAACTACGCGAACTAGTTCGCAGATCCCTCGCCTCTTAGTTCGTCCGCTCCTTTTCCGAAGACTGACGGGGAACAGCGAGAGGACGCGAGAGCGCGCAGAATCGCGTGATTTCCTTCTGCCAGTTACCTTCATGCAACTCAGCTGTAGTTTCATAGTTCACTGCCACAAGAAATCTATTTTAAAAATAAAGTACTACGAGTACTCTGCAAAGTAGTTGAATACCATTGTATCACCCATTCGTGTAAATAACTGGTTTCTTGGTCTAAGTATTTGATGTCAAATTGCCCAAAAATACGGGCAATGGCACACGCTTTGGCAACACTGATTCATTATACAAAAAAGCAGTCATAAAAAAAGAGCTCTTTTGGTAGCGGTAGCAAAAGCCAAAAAGTGCGGACGTACTAGAAGCAGCGGACGAACTAGGAGCAGCGGACGAACTAGGAGCAGTGGACGAACTAGGAGCAGCGGACGAACTAGGAGCAGCGGACGATTTTGCCAAACGTATCTCGCTTCATAGTTCGTTGGATTCTTTTCCGAAGATCGGGTAATAGCGAGAGGGCGCGTAGCAAAATTAAAAATCACGTGTTTGCCTTCTGCTGCTGGCTCATTTCGAGGTGAGCGTCTGCCTGCTAGATTACATAGTTCAGTGCTACAGAATTTCTGTTTTAATGTGTTCTGCACTTTGCAATATCTGACTAACAAATTCCATAATGCCAATATAGAGATAACTCCAAATTTAAACGCGAGAAATTAAGCACAAACTGTTTATTTTGGTTCGCGTGATATCGTTAGCGGCTCAAGCAGCAAGCGCATGAAGCAGCTAGGTAGGGGAACTTCCCCCTACACCTGCACGTGCAAACCATGCCGCTCAGCCGTCTGACGCTGACGCTTTTATGAATGGACCTCAACCTTGGCCCGATGTATTAGAGTCTAAGCAAATGGTTGCTATTCCTCTTTATTCCTATCTTGATGTTATGGATGTTTCCTGGCTTCTTGATTTGTCTTGGGCTTGTTGGATCTGCAACAGAAAAGAATTATTGGGTACTAGGTGCTAGTGACAGCTAGCGGTGTGGTTTCCCGCGTGCTCCACTAGGGCGCGGGTCTCTTCTTTCCCACCTAGTGTACTCATCTGCCTCGCGACAGATGAGTTCCCACTGATTATGGAAGAAGATGGGATGGGAATTAAGGAGTCTGAACTCCTTGTTGGACAGGATCGGGGAAAGGTGTTCTCTCAGATGATGAGAGAGACGGACAGGCTTGTGAGGGAGACTGGGTTTAAGATGGGATGGAAGGAAAGGATAGGGATTATCGAGCTGTCCTGCCTCGGATGGAGGAGACGAGCTTGTCAAGAACTTTCTTGACACTGTGCTTGTCCGGCATGGGCAAGCACTCGTCCGTTTCCGGAAGCTCGTCCTCCATGACCACAGTTTCTGTGGTCGTCGTACTCCAGACCCATACGTCCTCTTCGTCGGACTCTTCATGTCCAGGAGGAGATGTGTCCACCTCCATGTGCGCGCTCTCGGCCTCCTGCATTGCTACAGGGACCGTGGAGACGCCTGTCGGTGTGACATCTGCTTCTGTCTGCGTCCCTGCGTCCACCCCTGCTTTCCTCCCCGCTTGTGGGTTGGCAACAAGGGCGGTCGCCTCTTCTTTCGCGGCGCGAAGTTCCGACACCAGTTCTTCAACTTGGCGCCGCGCCGCGTCGAGTTCGGCGCGAAGCAGCGCTCTCTCTTCCGCCATGGCGGATTTGAGAGCGCGCATCGCGTCGATGGCCGCAGACGTTTCTTCGTTGCTTGGTCCGCTGCCCCCTCTTGGGGGAGGGGACGGATCGGCAGCAGGCTCTTCCTGGTTCTGCATCCCCTCAATGGAGCCCTTGTCAGTGTGCCTACTTCCTCCGCCGTTCAAATGTTCAAATGTTTGTAGAGTCTATGGGACTTAACTACGGGGTCATCAGTCCCTAAACTTACAAACTACTTATGAACTACTTACAAACTAGGACGGCACAAATATCCATGCCCGTGGGGGGATTCGAACCCCCGACCGTAGTGGCCGTGTAGACCGTGACTGGAGCGCCTTAGTCTCCTCGGCCACCGCGGCCGGCTCCTCCGCCGTTCCAGCTACAGATGTAGCTGCAGCGGCGAAAGTTGGCGGCGTGAGGGCCACCACAGTTGGCACACTTTTTCGCGGCTTCCCGCGTCTTCTTGCAGTCGCGTGTGTCGTGCGCTTCAGCGCACCTCACACACGCAGCTGCATGTTTGCAGTACTTGGCCAGGTGGCCAAGTTTCTGGCAGTGGAAACACTGCACCGTCGTCTGCTTCTTTTTCTTCTTCCGCTTCTTCTTCTCGTCGTTTCCGGCCATATGCAACACATCGCAAGCGAGATGCTTCATAATGGCCGAAAGAAGGCCACTCTTTGAGCTTCCCGCGCCTCCACTTCCGCGTCCGGACATGGTCGGTAGCAAGACGAATGCTGCTGCTGCGCTGCCGTGCGTCTGCTCCGCTCGACTGCTCGTGAAACCCGCTCAGCTGTCACTGAGAGCGGACGAATTAAAAGAGCCGCGAACTATAATACGCAAGTCTACCGTCCAGTGCTTGTCGAGGCACCATACTGTGGGAGAAGCAGCCAAGATTAGGGTCAGCGTCCCGTCTACATCTATATCCATACTCCGCAAGCCACATCTCGGTATAAAGATCTAGTCCGAATTGGGCAGCACCAGCTTTCTGATAATACTTCCTTTTATCTCTTCCTTAGTCTCGTCTGTTCAGTCGACCAACGTGGTTTTTGTACTTGCCCCGACTTCGGTCGCAGAATGGCAGCTAACTCTGTCGAGGATTGCATGTTTTTGTTCCGTATTTGGGGCGTGTGTCTTTATATGTGTGTGTCTGTCTGAATGACGACACTTGGATCGCTGTCTGCGGCTGTGTCGATTACTTCCCATGTGTGCTAGTGCCACAGAATTTACCAATTATTCCTCCTCTATCCTTCTCCTCCCTTCCTCTCCTCCCGGGGTAAGCTGATCGCTGCCGATATTTGTTTAATATGGATACGTCGTATTGATTTGTTACATCTATTAATAATTGTCCTCTGGCATCTCTTCTGCCACCGTTGTGCCAGTGAGTGTGCGAAGTCATTTACGTTGCGAGTTCTGTACTGTATCTGGATTTCGTCAACGAAAAGTCTGATGACATGGGAGTATTGTGCTTAAATCGTTGCGATTGTACATGTATTTCGTCCGTGTGCGATCTCAGCCTTACCATTATAAAGTCAATTATGGTATCTCCCTGTGTCTCCTGGTCTTTCCCTCATATACAATCTTCTTTCATTATGATTAAACCCAGTATTTGTGATTATTAAATTATGTTCTGCACAAAATTATACCAAGCGATCTCCTTTTTCATTTATTTTCCCCAGTCCATATTGACCTACTACATTTCCTTCTCTTCCCTTTCCTACTACCTAATTCCAGTCCCCCGTCACAATTAAGTTTTCTTCTCTTTTAACGGCCTGAATAATTTCTTTTATCTCCTCATACATTTCTTCGATCTCCTCATCATCAGAAGAGCTATTTGGCACCAAATCCACCAAATGTTCGCAATTCTATGGGACCAAACTACGTTGGTCATCTGTCCCTACTCTTACAAACTACTTCAACTAACCTAAGGACAACACACACATCCATGCCCCGAGGGAGGAATCGAACCTCCTACACGATCCGTAACGTGGCGCTCCAGACCGCTCGGCTACTCTCGCGCGGCTGCCATTTGGCGTATAAACTTGTACTACTGTGTTCGAAGTGGGCTTCTTGTCTATCTTTGCTACGATAATGCGTTCACTATGTTGTTCATAATAGTAACTTACCCGCATTTCTAATTGTCTTATTCATCATAAGACCTACTCCTTCGTTACCACCAACTGATTTTGTATTTATAACCCTGTACTCACGTGACGAAAAACCCTTTTCATCCTGCCACCGAACTTCACGAATCCCCACCATATCAAACTTTAACCTATCCATTTCTCTTTTCAAATTTTCTTTCTTACATACTCGATTAAGGAATAAAACATTCCACGTTTCGATCTGCACAATGCCTATTTTGTTTTTCTTGATGACGACATCCTCCTGAGTAGTCCCCGCCCGGAGATCCGAATGGGGAACTATTTTACCTCCGGAATATTTTACCCGAGACGATGCCATCATCATATATTTATACAGTAGAGCTGCATGTCCTCGGGAAAATTAACGACTGGGGTTTGCCCTTCCTTTTAGCCTTTTGTAGTAACTGCACTGCAAAACCATGTCAGCTGATGTTACAAGGCCAGCTGAGTCAATCATCCAGACTGTTGCTTCTGTAACTACTGAAAAGGCTGCTGCCCCTTTTCATGAACTACACGTTTGTATGACCTTTCCACAAATACCCTCCGCTATGGTTGCATCTACGGTACGGCTATCTGCATCGTTGAGGCACGAAAGCCACCCCACTTCGGCAATGTCTGTGGTTCACGAGGGTGGTTAGTTAACACATGCGCTATTAATATCCTCAGCCGACAGTAACATGTACGATGGACACCACTGTAGCAGCTGACCTAGGTGTAGCCTAGAGAGTGGAGCCACAGCCCACCACGGTCAGAACATGCGGGATGTTGCTTCACGTCTCAATTTGCCCAACACTTTTTACCCATCTTCGAGCTTCATGATAGGATCTAAGTCATTCTTATTAATTTGATGAAAGTGTCTAATATATAAAGTAGTGTCCGTATGTTTGTACGTGTTGCATACAAATCTACAGTTTTGTTCCAATCTTTATGAAGTTTTGTACACGTAAGCTTCAATCCATGAGGACGGTCGCCGTAAGTGTAAGAATCACATACGATATATAGTTCACGAGATATAACGTCATAAACAATGGGATGCGCGAAAAACTGCTGCATTTTGCGACAATGCTGCTCATTTTCTACTAAACCATTTGACCGATTTCAACCAAATTTGGTACTACATTCCTTACCGTGAGGTAACAATTGCTGTATGGTTAAGAATCAAATACGGCACATAGTTCAAGAGATATTACGTCATAACCAATAGAAATAGCAAAAAATGCCATTTAATGCGGCGAGACTTTCGAAATACACTGTATGAGAATGACAGTACTTGACGACTTGCAACAAACTTTAAACATAATTTCAAACCTTTATTAAACTTTCCTTGCTGGCAACCATAGTAAAATGATGAAAGGAAAAAAGTTTCTCGCTTACTACTTTTCCGCTGTTTATGGAGTAAAACTACGGCTCTCGGTATAACGTTACAACACTACAAATTGTAGCGACAGGAAATTTTACAGACAGTATACACTTATATAGTTGAATGTAGCTTTAAATTGTATCACAGTACGACCCGTAGTTCGTGAGATATGAGTACATAAACAGTAACGTTCCGCTGTTCATGGACTAAAACTACGGCATTCGGTATGACGTTACAATTTTTAATTTCTACACTACAAATTGTAGCCGCAACAAATTTTACAGACTGTATAACACGCATACAGTTGAGTGTGCCTTCTAAATTGTATCACTGTACGACACATATTTCATGAAATATGAGCCTATAAACTGTAACGTTCATAGAAAACTGCCCCATCACGCATCAAGTTTTAATCTATTACTTCTTTACTTCTAGTTGTATTCCCAAGAGATTTTACAGACACACTGCTCTTATACAATTGAATATATACCTGAAAAATGGCAGGAATCAATAAATAAATACCCGGGCAATGCCGGGTTTTCAGCTAGTATTCAATAATATTCGATGTTATTTGAATATAAGTGCGCTTTCAAAATGTTCAAATGTTTGTAAATCTATCAGACCAAACTGCGTGGTCATCAGTCCGTAGCTAACAAACTACTTAAACTAATGTAAACTAACCTAAGGACAACACACACACACACACACACACACACACACACGCACATGTCCCAGGAGGACTCGAACCTCCGACGGCGAGTAACCGCAGATAAGCGCCTTAGACCGCCCGGCCACTCCATCGCGGCAAGTGCGCTTTGTCTGTTGTGTGAGTTTGTTAGAACAGGTTGCACTAACTCGCAGTAAAAATATTTGTTGCTGTATTGTTTCGTGCCTTTTACTACACCACATGTTCTAAAGATTCTGCTACTGAATAATGGCAGTTGTCAAGTAAGAATGACCTTTGGGTTTTTACTGAAAAGTGAGACTGATGAGAAAATGTTTGTCATAGATAGAAGGCTATCCAATTTCGTGAACAGTGTAATTCGTGATCCTGACACAGGCGACAATTGCCGCTGGAGTGTGTTGTTATCGCGTATACCACGTTGACGCACATGTCTTGAATGCACAAGTCGCATCGTTTGTGAGCGTTCAGAAGCACGGTAAGGCTGAACATTGACGTCTGAATGCACGATTCGTGTGTCGGAAGGTTAAGTACATATTTTTAACCGTGACTTAAATTCTGTGGTTCTTCAAATGTTCAAATGTTTGTATAACTTATGGGACTTAACTACGGGGTCATCAGTCCCTAAGCTTACAAACTACTTATGAACTAGCTAACACTAAAGAGTCACAAATATCCATGCCCGAGGGGGGATTCGAACCCCCGACCGTAGTGGCCGTGCAGACCGTGACTGGAGCGCCTCAGTCTCCTCGGCCACCGCGCTGTGGTTCTTCCAACTCTATTTTTATATATATAATAACGATAATTTATGTTAGATATTTAGTAAAATGGAGTCGTCTGCCCTCAATTTGCCGCCAGGGAAAAAATCCCTGTCGTACTTTTTCTCCCTTGTTACCGAGACACGGTGGCGCTGAAGAACGCTAACATGACCTCTGGCGGAAATTTGCTATAAAAACATTATTTCAGCATGGATTCCTATACTAACACCTGCTGCTGTGGCCAAATGGAAGCCACAGTTGGAAATTACAGATTATTCAAGTAAATGTGATTACTCGTAAATCCATTAACAGAGCAAATTGCAGAAAATAATTGGTAGTATTCGCGATCGACACGTTTCCTGCAAAGTACTGAAAACGCAATTTATGTATCATTTGAACTCATTTTCGCTATAACCGATCTGTTTGGACTGCCGAACGTTTTGCCTCGGTGGCTGTGGGCTGTCTCTTTTACATCAATGATGACATGGTTTACGCTCTAAAAACTAAAGCGAATGACACTCAAACGACTAAAACTATGCACCCCTGTATCTGTTGTCTTTGTACTACCATCACTATCGTTTAGGGTAACTAACTGAACACTCTCACGTCACTGTTAATTTTGTCGTTGAAAAATCATGACGTTAGGTTGGAAACTTACCGCAAAGACGATCGTTTGAGATCTGCGCGGATAAGAAAAGTGTTATCCGCATTCGCACCACATTCGCAAGGCCCATATCCGCCTCCACAGCACTTTATCCTCATCCTCAAGTTCGTTATCCGATTCCGCAGATATTAAAGGTTTGAATGGGTAATAGTAATAGATAACAGTATCTAAAACCATGGTATGTAATGATATAATTATTGTTCTTGTCATTTCTGCAACAACTACTTTTGACTCCCCAAATCACAGTAACTGTGATATACCTACTACATAACAGGCCATTCGAAACAGGAAAACATTGGCGCTTCGAACACAAACGGTAGCGCTTCGGAACCCGTGTGGTCAAACGCTTCTTTCGGAGTTTTACAGAAGCGACACTTTATTTGTCCCAGATTAACGCACGAGAGGTTATGTGATACAAAGCAAAGCATGTCATTTCAAGTGTTAAAACTAACGTCTACTTCTGATTGGTAAGTGTCAGCAAAAAGGAAACAATGTCGGCTGCAGCTACGGCCAGCCTATACAGTCTAACATTGTGTACCTCCTAAATACGTTACTTTCACTGTACACCGTATCTGATTATGAATGTTGTTATAAAATGCAATTGTCAATCTGTATTACTTCTATCACCATTTACCTAATACACAAATATGAATGTTTGTTCGTATTTTATGCGCAGCTGTACCGTTCATTCGGTTGCGATGAAACAGTGTAAGTATATACTTTTTTACACGCACAACAGGCCACTATATCGTTGATCTTTTCCTTGCCATCAGATACGTATTCACATTTTTCCAAATTGACGATTTCAATTCGTTTTCCTTCACTAATGTCAAATCACCTCTTTTCACTTTACACGATATAGTATCCATTGATGTCGTGTTAATTTTAAGAAAGAACTGTCACTGTAGTCTCTACGATGTACGTTGTCACTCGGTCACTACAAAGCGCTAACTGAAGGCTGTGGAAATTTGGCATGGCACCTCTGGTGGGCAGTGGGCCGGTTTGCTACCCAGAAAGCACTTGGCAGTCAGCAGATAAAACACAGTCGCGTAAACGGATTAGGCTCAGGTCCCTCGGGTACAGCTACGTCCATTATGGTCAGGGGATGAGGACAATAGACTTCCACTCTACCTGGGCCCTGCAAGGATTCATTTCAGCTAACATTTCGACATACGTACTGGACAGATACCTCGCTCTTTATCCGCATGTAACACGCGGATATCCACGTCGCTCACAATTTTATCCGCAAAGTAAGAAATATTACGGATATATCCGCGGATATTCGCATCCGCGCAGACCTCTAACGATCGTCTAGCCACAGGCAGGCACGTTAAAAAGACAATCTTAAACAACCCACCCAAACACAAGCACGCACAACCAAGGTTTCGGCGACAGCCTTCATCAGAACAGAACACACATCCTATAGTCCCATAGACACAACTCATTAACATACGACCAGAACGAATGGGAACACAGCAGCTAGAGTTGACGTTCGTGTGATAGCGAGTTATGCCTGTGTGATTGTAGGAATGACTGTGAGACGTTTTTCAACGAAGGACTGTCTTTTTACGTGCCTGTCAACGGCTCAACTACCGTCTTTGCTGTGAGCTTCCACCTTATTCTAATCTCATGAAACTGTTGAATGTCAAACTAGGCTTTCCACTGTTTAATCTTTTGTTTTCACTGCTGGTCACACCATCCTGTGAAATACGACGGCCCTCACACTTAGTGTTTTGACCTTCTTCTTCTACAACAAGGAAAACTACTTTGTTCCAACAGTCTGTGGTGCCTAACATGCTCGACTACAACATTTATAGTATTCCATCTTATTTTCAACAGTACATTCAGAGCAAAACGTCTATTATGTATGTTTACTTCATCTACAATATTCTTTTGCAAAAAATAATATTTTTTTGCTAATCATGAAAACTGTTTCGTGAGAAAAATATTAGTTCAGTGAATGCGTTTCATATGGTACACTTTGATGCTGATCAAATTAATAACATCGTAGATGTTGAATAGATATGTAGTCAGAATTGATGGAAATATTTTTTAATATATAGGACAGATTTTTTATACTTGGTATTATATGACAGTTTTTACCCAACTATCCTGCATTACTAGTGGAATGGGCATTGCACAGTAAAATTAAATCAGAATCAATTAATCCCTGATGTATGTTGCAATATCAGTCAATACGACTGATTGCCACTAGAGAATGGCCGCGCAGTCTGGGGTTTCATTATTCGTATTTTCGGGTATGGGTTTGTGTGTTGTCCTTAGCATAAGTTTCTTTGATTTAGTTCAGTAGTTTGTAAGTCTAGGAACTGATGACCTAAGCAATTTGGTCCCTTTTGGTTATGAAAATTCGAATTTGAGTACTAGTGATTGCCAATATAAATACTTAGAGCGTAATTTCTTCTGTCAAACTGAATGCAGAGCTAATGCAGGCCCTGACAAAAGCACGTTGAACGTGTGCGGTGAGTGAAGACCCTTCAAGGCATAATAAAATCCTGGGAACCCAGACATCGTGGAAAACACCTTCCACCCGATTTGGAAAAGGTAGCAAGTTGCGATGGCCACAATTTAAATGAACCATATAGTGTTTTGCTTAGGGGGAGACGAACCAGCACAGGTCAGACACCAGACACCTCCTGCACTTGGTTTATGTACGCACAAACGCTTCTGAAAGGTGAGAGAAATCTGCGATATCCTTGTGTCTGCTTGAGGCAGGGTCTTTACCATTGTACTGATTCCAATCTGGTTGGCAGCTGGAAGCTGAATTCGCTGAAAAACACAAAATGTAGATAAAACCTATCAGGTAGGTGGAATATAACAATTTTTGTACCTTATCCGTAACAGTGAGAAGGCGGTAGCCCAGAACAATGACGTTAAGCTAATAAGTTTGCGAGAAACAGAACAAAAGTATAAACCAATCGTTATTGACTTATGTAATCCTATACTGCCTCTCAGTGATTAAACAGAGCTGATCGTATTGGACACTGCACAAAAGGAAAGACAGGAAATGAGAATAGAACCTAAACTTTTGGAGTCCCAAGGTGAACAAATCTTACAAATGGTTAACTATCTATAGTTTGAGTATTGTAAGGCAACTTCTGACTGTTCGCAGTCACAATAATCTGAACTTCGGCAATCGAAATATTGCGACACCTAAAAATATACGACAAGGTGAGTTTCTCTTTGCAGTTGCTCTGGCAGACTACTTCTTTGATGGCGCATGAGAGGGATACATCCATCTAAAGCGGAACTTAGATTTTATTATAGGTGAACACTTTTACAGCATCAGTCACTCTTATAGCAGCCACCATATCCACCACTTGCAGCTTCTAAGTATCGTGGGATACAGCTACAACAGAGAACCAAATCGAATAGATATTCAGTAAGTTTTTAATCGAAGATTTAATTGGATTTATAAGCTTAACATGTTTACAGTTCTGGCCATAGATGCATACACGATACTTTCTGTAACATATCGTACCTCTACATTCTAATCTGTTGGCAATCATAGTACAATTTTTGTGAACACAAAGATTTTATTCTGATTAGTGTTTAATTAATTTTTCAGCCCAGAACCTTTATCTAAGTGTGCTAGGACCTTAGCTATCTGTGTACATTGTAGCATTCTATAACTTGTATAACAGTTCATTTATGAAAAGAGATAATAATAAACTGAGTTAATTGACAAACTTGTTTTTATTAAGTATTACCCTCAAATTGATAACTTTTTAATTATTCATCTTAATGAATTGTGAGACCACAATCTTTCGTTTAATGTTGTATATTGTTAGTAATAGTAAAACTTTTGTAGCATTTGAATCTTAAGAAACGGAGTCGGAAAATACAGGGAGTGGACATAATAATATACGGTCGGGTGTTCAAATCCCCCTCGGGCATGGATGTTTGTGTCTTCTTTAGTATAAGGTAATTTAAGCAGTATAAGTTTAGGGACTGATGACCCCGCAGTTAAGTTCCTTAAGCTTCACAAACATTTGAACATTTTGACATAAAATATATTAACAGCAGAAAGTATACTGCGGTTCATCTTGTTTCAAATTAGCACCACTGCGCACATGTTAACACTGAGACACGACCGCAGTGGACAACTGATGTTCGAAGCCCTTACACTTTACCTTGTACTGTGTTATACGTTTTGTTCTGTGATGTCAACGCAAGTGATCGGTGGAATGTGTCATCTCTCGAATTTCCAATGAGGTAAACTCGATGGTAAGTAGTTAGTGGAACCTCTGTGCATCGGTGGAGGAAGAGCGAGCGAACTGTGGACGTTCTAAAAGGGCTCTGCGGTGTATATTGGAATGTTGGATCGTGAGACACCTGTGGGTAACGGCCGCAGCATGTTTTGAGTCAATGCCTGTTAGCGATGCAATCGTCTCATTGCGTTGGGCTGAAAGTACTTGCTCCGGGTGCTGTCTGGATTGGCACAAATACCGTAGTGTTACTCCTTGTGGTCTTCCTTCTGGCATCGTAATCCTCCGTAGTTGCAAGTGGTTCTCTTAGTGAGTTAGGTCAGGATGCACAGTCACGTATTTGGCACCTAAATATGCCGTGTTGCTATTTGCAAGGTAACTGCAGTGTTTATCGACATCTGTATGTTCTTGTTTGGCTCTTTGGCCATCTAAGTAGTTGAGCGGTTTCTTCTGGGGCTGGAACACTGGCACGGAGTGGCACTTGCACGGAGACCGGGGCTCTTGGCGGGCTACCCGGCGTTTCGTTGGTACGGGCGTGCAATAAAAAGTCCAGCAGTTCAAGTTCAGCACAGCCGCTCCTGCGAGCTGGCTGGCCCTCATACCACGCCAGTATGCAACCGTGTATCGCTTCAAGGTGGCTCATTAACGCGTTTTCGTCACTGTTGTAGTAACCAGAACTTACAATGAAATTCTACGTAATGAGAACGGACGATGATATTCATAATCTCTTCAAATATTTTGATGATGCAATGATGCAATGATAGACAACTATAGACCTATTTCTATGCCATCGGTTTTTTCCAAAGTGATTGAAAAGGCTGTATATTCAAGATTAATTGATCATTTCAGTTCACATAATTTCCTGTCAAACGTACAGTTTGGTTTTAGAAGTGGTTTAACGACTGAAAACGCTATATTTTCATTTCTCTGTGAGGCACTTGATGGGTTAAATAAGAGGCTACGGACATTAGGCGTGTTCTTTGATTTAACAAAAGCGTTTGATTGTGTTGATCACAAAATATTGTTGCAGAAGTTGGAACATTATGGAATACGGGGAGTAGCCCACAACTGGTTCACCTCTTACTTTAATAATAGACAACAGAAGGTAATTCTCCACAGTGTAGAAAATGGCTATGACGTGCAATCCCAATGGGGCACAATTAAGTATGGGGTGCCCCAGGGGTCTGTTTTGGGACCATTGCTGTTTCTTATTTATATAAATGATATGCCTTCGAGTATAACAGGTGATTGTAAAATATTTTTGTTTGCTGATGATACCAGCTTGGTAGTGAAGGATGTTGCTCGTAATATTGACACAGTATCAAATAATGCAGTTCAAGAGATAAGTTCATGGCTAATAGAAAACAAGTTGATGTTAAATCACAGTAAAACTCAGTTTTTACAATTTCTAACACATAATTTGACGAAATCTGACATTATGATTACACATAATGGGCATGTGATAAGTGAGACTGAACAGTTCAAATTTCTAGGTGTTCAGGATCTTGTTCCAAAACTAAATTCTGCTATATTTACCATTAGAACAATATCTGAGATAAGTGATTTTTCTACACGAAAAGTAGTCTATTTCGCTTACTTTCGCTCACTTATGACGTACGGTATTGTTTTTTGGGGTAACTCGCCTGATGCAAAAAGGATATTTCTGGCTAAAAAACGGGCAGTTCGAGCAATATCTGGTGTAAGTTCGCGAACGTCATGTCGACCCCTTTTCAGTAGTCTGGGAATTTTGACTCTGGCGTCACAATACGTTTTTTCTTTAATGTCGTTTGTTGTTAATAATATCAGCTTATTCCCACGAGTTAGTAGCTTTCACTCGGTGAATACTAGACAGATGTCTAATCTACATTTGCACCACACCACCTTAACACTTGTGCAGAAAGGAGTGCAGTATTCTGCGGCATCCATTTTCAATAAGCTGCCACAAGAACTAAAGAATCTTAGCACTAATCCACATCCTTTCAAATCTAAATTGAAGAGTTACCTCGTGGCTCACTCCTTTTATTCTGTCGAGGAACTCCTAGAAAAGTTAAACAATTAAGCTAATTCATTTTTTTCTTTAATAATTCTTTTCACTTTGTCTTAAGATTGTCGTGTGCAAAGGACTACTTAAAATTTTTCTATTACCATTCTTGTGTAACAATGTATTGACTTGTTCCATGACCATGGAGTCTTACTCCTCAAGTGGGTCCTATGGAACAGAAAAAAACAAATAAAAATAAAAATAATCGGTTGCAAGTCAAGTACAAAACATGGTAGTTCTTACGACTGTTACAGCCTTAATGCCGTTTTAGCACAATATTTAATTTTGCAAATGTATATATATAATTAGCATTTCTTTTCAACATTAAAAATCAAAACACTTAATGTCAATGAATCATTTATTTGCCTCTTCGTCGTGGTGGATTGACCGTGCGCGCTAGGGCGCAGTGCTTCTGTGCTCGCGGCCGTTCGCTGTTGGGGCTTCGAATCCCTCCTCGGGCATGGCTGTTTGTGTCGTTCTTAGGTTAGTTTACCTTGGTTTAGGTGGTAACCTATGGACTGATTATCACGCAGACCGATAGATTTACAAACAACAAACATTTATTTTCCTTTTCACTAAAGGAACAATGATACGACTTTCCCAGTAAAACTAATTAGAAGACAAGATCTTAAGTTGAAATCCGCCAGTGACTTCTGTACTTGGATTTTGTCTTTCTGTAATAAAAAAAAGCTGCATGTACAAGAAAGTCTAAACATCAGCATAATCGTAGCTGCAAATTTACATTGAGGAAAAAGAAGTTCACGAGACTGATGTTGCTATGAAACTAATAACGAAACTTCATGCTGTAGGTGTATAAGTTCTAGCTGTAGGCAAGTTTTCACACTGTCAATATAACACGAAAATCAGTAAAACTGCACAACCCTTTGCTAGATGGAGAGCAGTATAGTAATTTGATCTAACTACAGATTAATTCGTTGACTGAAAAATGTATTTTCTTAGTGCAAATGATTGAAAAGTTATTGCCATATTCACATATCTGCTAAAATATGACTTTCTTCAGTCATACCTTTCAAAAGCATTTTATTTAGAACACTAAGCACAGAAAAACATATTAGGCATCCTGCGCGTATATGTTGATGTTTCTAACTCTACCATCTTGCTACTTTCATCGCTTTAAAAACACTTACTCTTCATTTTAGTGTAAGAATCCACCTTAAAGCTTCAATTAAAGCAATCATTAGACTGTTTCATATATTTAGAGTGTTTACCCTTACATCGAAAAATGATTTGGCTATATTCGAAATACAAATATGTCTAAGAAATGTTTCATATACGTTCTGCGTAAGGGACTGTTGCATACCGAAATATGCCGAAAATAATTTCTTATTTCTGTTACCGTCAAACAACAGCTTTTACTCCAAACTTGGTATAAATTCAAACAGGGAGAAACCAGATGGAACATTTCCAGGACAACTGAAGCGAAGCAATTGGCATCCACTGCAGCGGAATGGCCGTGCGCACTAATGCGCCTTGCTGCGGTGCATGCAGCCATTAGTTGTCGCAGGTTCGAGTCCTCCTTCGGGCATGGCTGTGTGTGTTGTTCTTAGGATAAGTAAGTTTAATATAGTTTGTACGTTTAGAAACCGATGACCATTGCAGTTAGATCACATAATTTTACGAAAATTTGAAATGACAGCCAATCTAAGCACATCAGTTACTTTGCCTGTTGACTGTGTAAATATAAATTAAGAATACCCTCAACTTATGTTCATTACAACAGAGAGTAGTAAGGAAACTGGCAGAGGCTTAAAATCAGATATCCGTACCAATGCTCCTGCTCAAAAAGTCTGTGAGTACATTGTTATTCAGAAAATTCAAGAAAAAGGCAACCCTAGTGTGGAAATTTCGAGAAGCAGTCTCATATAAGCTGGAAGGGGTAAGGTTATGGTGCCGGTAAATTTTAACGGGTGTATGTCTTCCAGTGACATTCATTTTCTATAAAATTTTAAAATTCATTTTATCAGAAGTTTATTTTTTTAACTCGATACAAACATTTTTAATCATCTGATCGAAATTTTTGCAGGATGTAGTCTTGATGTGTTTGCATACTTTTATGCATTAATTTTATCGAACATTTAACTTGTTTGTTTTATGATCATATTTTAAGTACGAAGAATTGAAGAAACTTTAAGGCTGAACATTGAAATACACAATGAAAACATATAATCAATACATCCCATAAAATCAAGCACAGAACTGTTGAACTGTGTGTTATGAATGTACCTACAAAATATGTCATTTTTAAAGTACCCAAAGTTGGTCTTATCGAATACCATTAGAGCAAATTAAAAATTAACAACTCGAAAACCAATGAAGTTACGGACTTAAACGTTGTGTATTGTTACATCTTCACATAATTGACACTATTTTAAAAATTTGTTGCTATCGCTAAAATGGAAGAAAAGTTAAAATTTGGGTGGAGTCTCCCCTTAAACACTTCGCCGTGTACACTGCACATTAGTTTTTAAGTCTACTAGCTTATATGGCCGTGATTCGCAACGGTTGTTGAAGGAGAGCCTGTGGGTATCATGGCTTTTTAGGGTTCCGGACCTCAGTCAGTAAAAGCAGAATCCTTGTTGGATCGCTCTGTCAATAAACTCAGTTGTCCTAGCCAAGATGTCAAATGTAAGTAAAAGTCATTGTCCGAAACAATGTATCTTTATAAACTTTTTGATACAAAAGGTGAAACAAGTCAAAATAAACAAAGAAATATCGTTAAGTATTTAATACACAAAGCGAAATCAGTGACACTATGTTCAATGTTTGTTGGTAGACAAAAGATTGCTTAATTCTGTCACAGACGTTCGCTTCCTTGTTGTACTACCCCATACGTATTATGCAGCAGCGGTGTTTATTAGTTCTTTGGTGCGCTACAGCGCCTCTATTGCTTGTTTGCTGTACTATGCAATCCATACTTCAAGCATAACCTACATCTAAAACAATTTCCCTGATTTCACTTTTATGAAACGAAGTTACTGCATTCAAGTCCGTGAAGTAGTTTAGGAGATTGGGTATTTCTAATAGATGAACAGTTACTGAAAACACTTAAGATTGCGATGTATCTTTTATCCGTGATCTGATTTCGATGAAATCATGCCTATATGTTTTCCCAATCTTAGCTCAAATTTCCTGTGAAAACCTCATGAAAATGTTAGTTGGTTTTTTAAATACTTTTGGGAAACATGTTAAAAATAGGCATATCTTCATGAATATGATGTAGCTTACATCATACACCAGTTATATTCGCAATTTAAAACGTTTATTTCATGAACATTAATATCTCTGGACAATGGGCTAAAGCATGAAAGCTTAAATATAATAAGTAATAAGTATTTCCTTAATGAAGTAGAAATATCACTGAAAACAATTATTATTCTTACGGTTGTCTCTCTTTCCGTTAGAAGCGCTATTGTCGCTCCAAGCGTGAGACTTCAACTTCCAGTTTTACATAATTATACGTTAGACTGTGATATCAGTATGTAAATATATAGATTATACACGGCGAGGATTGTATCAGCTTTATATTCATTGCATTGAATCATATTTCGTAGAACATAGCAATCAAGAAAACGATTTTCAGAAATATGGTAAATTGGAAAAGTCAAAGAGTAAGTAGTATTTTCAATGGGTAATAATCCGGTCGCTGCCCCGAACTTCACACGGACATCTGCAGCGCTATCTATTAATTCTTTGCTGCATTACGTCGTTCTTTCCAAGCATGAAATAGACCTAAAACTTCAAATTACGATATCTTTTACTTTCCTGATCTGATTTTGGTAAAATGAAGCCTGTATGTTGCCCCAAGATATTCCCCATTTTATCTGTGATACCCCCATCAATGTTCATTTAGTACTTTTGGAGATTACTCAAAATGTTTAAATGTTTGTTAAGCTTATGGGACTTAACTACAGGGTCATCAGTCCCTAAACTTACAAACTACTTACAAACCAGGACGGCAGAAATATCCATGCCCGAGGGGGGATTCGAACCCCCGACCGTAGTGGCCGTGCTGACCGTGACTGGAGCGCCTCAGTCACCTCGGCCACCGCGGCCGGCGGAGATTACTCCCTACAAATAAACACATGCGATTACTTTCAGAGGTATGTTTAAATTGTGTTATCTTACTATATCTGATCCGATTTTTTGAAACAAAGTGTTTTGTAAATGCAAGATACCCTCACGTTTTCAGCGAAAACCCCCTGAAAATTCGTCTATTAGTTTTGGAGATGAAAGATAAAGATAGCCACTACGGTTGTCAATGAAAAACTTAAATTCTTATGTTCTTCTTTCCGTGATCCGATTTTTATGAAACTAAGTATATATGTTGTCCCGAGGTACGCTGAAGTTACTTGTGAAAACCCCATGCAAACTCGTAAAATGGTTTTGGAGAAGTGGTTTCTAATAGATGAAAATACAGACACGACGGTCTATGAAAACACTTCGTGATTCAATTTTGATGAAATCATGCCTAGATACTAAACCAATCTTCGCTCGTGTTTCCTGTGAAAACTGTATGAAGATTCGTCCAGTAGTTTTGAAGATTGAAGTGAACAGCGACAGGCCTACATTTACAGATTTATTATTAGTAGAGATATGTTGTACAATTGTATAATTTTGCAGGACTATATTCATATGTACAAGTGCTGTATGTCGGTAAAATCTGTTTCGAATACGGTTAGTAGTAAAGAAGTAATAGATTAAAACGTGAGGCTTGATGGGGCGGTTTTCCATGAACGTTACTCTTTACGTCCTCATACCTCATGAACTACGTATCGTACTGTGATATAATTTCGAAGGTACATTCATCTATATATGTGTATACTGCCTGTAAAATTATCTGTGGCTAAAATTTGTAGTGTACAAATTATAAATTGTTACGTCATACCGAATTCCGTAGTTTTACTCCATAAACAGCGGAAAAGTAGTAAACGAGGAACTTTTTTACTTTCACCATTTTGCTATGATAAATGTTTGAAATTATGTTTAAAGTTTGTTGCACTCATTATCATATAGTGTATTCATAAAGTCTCGTTGCACTATGTAGCAGTTTATGCGATTCCTATTGTTAATGACGTTATATCTCCTGCTCCATGTGTCGTATGTGGTTTGTACTCCTACAGCAGTTGTCACCTCATGTACGAAATATGTGTACCAAATTTGGTTGAATTCGCTCAAGTGGTTTAGGAGAAAATGTGCAGTATTGTCGTTTGACACAACAGTTTTTAGCGCATCTCATTGTTTGTGACGTCATATCTCCTTACTTATGTGTCGTAGGCGATTCTTACTCCAACAACGATTGTTGCCTGAGTAGTAAGAAACATGTGTACCAAGTTTGGTTGAAATCGGTCCAGTAGTTTAGGAGGAGATGTGGATCATAAATACATACATACACACATACAGCCAATTTTATAAGATGTAAGATAAGATGCCAAACCTATTATGATCGTCCACCTAAAGACAGCACATCGTTTGCACGTCTCTTGCGCTTCCAGTCCGTTCAATTTTAGGCTGTGTTTATAGCCCGCGGTTGCTCCGTAGCGAAGTAACCGCTGTGATTCTGCAGAGGCACTGCTCGTTAGTCACGCAGCCAGGCGGTTCAGCCTCAGTGACCTAGACGGCCCTATTCCCACCTGTCGGCCAGGCAAAGGGGGCACTGCCATATGGCGAGCGGTTCTGTCACGCTCACTGAACAGCCCCATTAGCCGCCGTGTAAGCAGACGCCGCTGCGGCCCGCACAAAAGTGGCGGTTTGGAAGTGCATCGCTGGTATTTTGTCTACGCAGCGAAGGAGCGGACGGAGCCCCTACCGTAGCCGCACCTATAAACAGGGCCCACGCTGCCTAATGAGAAACAGAGCATTGCCAAACTGCCGGTATTCTTCCGTCGCGGAGGAACTGCCGGCTTTAACTACAGCCTGACCCGCGAGCTCACACAGCCCAGTTGGCGAGCAAGTCAAAGGTTGCGTTTATAGCCCGCTGTTCCTCCGCGGCGCAGCAACCGCTGAGATTTTGCGGAGGCACCGCTAGTCACTCATGATGCAGCAGGTGGTTCAGCTGCAGTGACCTTGAGGTTTCCGTTCCCACCTGGCGGCCGGACATATGGCTCACCGGTCAGCCCCAATTAACCGCCGTGTAATCGGTTTGGAAGTGCAGCCGCTGGTGTTTTGACGCTCCAGCGAAAGAGCGGAGGGGCTGCCGCCGCGCCTATAAACAGGGCCCACACTGCCTTATGAGAAACGGCGCACTGTCAGACCGTCGCGATTCTTCCGCTGCGGAACAACCGCGAGCTATAAACACAGCCTAAAGCTACCAGGAGCGAACAGGCTGGTGTGTCCTACTTTTGGAACATACTGTCAACAACCTGCAGTGTCTGGGGCTCCAGCCGGGTTTCAACACTTTCTGTCTCCGGGAAAGTGGCACTCCTTGCAAGGGTCACAAACTCGCTAACGCAGCCATAGCTATCCCGGTTCGTGGACATATTAAAAGAGTAATATTGTTTCCTTGTTCCTTATTTTCTCTCTCACGTACGATTTGAGCTGGGAGATCTGCGATGAACAGTATTGTTCTTTCTTCGTTAATATTTTTCCATTGGGTGTCTAGTCCTGGGTTGTCCAATTATTTCGCTTTTTGTTCTTAGCAACACTGTTCCATAACGTCATGCTAGATACACATGTAATGTAAGAAGGAGAAAGCTTTGAACTGTGACACCCCCCTTCTTTCAATAATCACACTTGTTCTCACCAACTGATGTGTTCTATGGTGACCTATTTGTTGACTTTAAGTCTCCAGTGTTGTTTCAACATGGCTCGATATCTGTGGGGGTTGTTAGAGGCGTTATGTGCCTCAGCATTGGGATCTTACAGTTTTTAGTGAGTGTTCTTGTTGTTTGGCTCAAGGTTATGCTTAAAGGCCTTTACCAGCAGGGTGTGATCTTTAAACGTTTGAAATGGCTGAAAAACTTGTAACCTGCCTTTGGTGGTTTTTATTTGAACTTACCATTGTTAGTCCTCTGTCACATATTTCATTTCTTGCTAGTATGAAGTTGAATACCTGCACAATAAGCTTGGTAGCAAGAGGTGTTCATATGATGAGACACCTTCTGCACCAATGAAGCTGATTGTAATATGATAGCGTGCCTACTGTTCGTTGAAAAGTGTGTGTGACGTCTATAAATGGTTTATGTAATTCGCAATCTCAAGCCTTAAAATATTGAGTGGTGTTGTTATTAAGAGTATATGTTTTTACAAGAGAAAAGAAAAGAGGCTTAGATCTTCCAAGGGTCCATTGCGTTTGTTTTCTGGGCATACTGTGCCTGGCCTTAGTCCTTCCATTATTATACAATAGCTACTAAATCCGGTATTGTCCACGTATATGTGCAATTTTCCAAAATTCTGAAAAGATTTCATCTTTATGTATTCATAACCACAGCTTAGAAATTATGAAATAATAAAATAAAGAATAAATAGTGGATGAATAAAATCTCTTGAATCATGGGAAAGTTTTTGTGGCTCATTGTTTACGACGTCATATCACTTGAACTATGAGTCTTAGGTAATTTTTACCCCACTGCGATTGTTGTCTGATGGTAAGCAATAAGTGTAACAAGTGTACCTGAATATTCAAATGTTCAAATGGTTGTTAAGCTTAAGAGACTTAACTGCGGAGTCACCAGTCCCTAAACTTACAAACTACTTATGAACTGCCTTATACTAACGACTACACAAACATTTCGAACCCCGACCGTAGCAGCCGTGCAGACAGTGACTGGCGCGCTGCAGACCGCTCGGCCACTGCGACCAGCTAAGTGTAGTTGAGATTGATCAATTATTTTAGGAGGAGATGTGGAAAAATAGTGCATGATGTAGCAGTTATTCGGAAATTTCATAGTACATGACGTCTTATCTCCTGCAATATGTGTGGTACCATCATGTAAATTTGAAGGTACATTCAGTGGTATATGTGCCTAATGTCTGCAAAATATGTTGTGAGTGGTGTTAGCAGTAAAGACGTAATAAATTGAAACCTCAATCGTGATGATGCGTTTTTTCATGAACCAAACTGTTTTACTTCATATCTCTTGAGCTACATGTCCAACTGCAATATAGAAGGAACATTCAGTGGTATGTATGTGTACTGTCTGTGAATCGTCTCGCGAATGCAATTTAAAGTCTAGAAGTAATAACTTGTAACGTCATGGCAAAAGCCACAGATATACATCATGAACATCGGAAAAGTAGTAAGCGATAAACGTTTTCCTTTCAGAATTTTGTTGGGATTGTCAGCGAGAAAAGGTTTCTTTAAGATTTGAAATTATGTTTAATGTTTATTGCAAGTCGTTAAGTACTCTTATTGTCAAATAGTTGACGAATAAAGTCACGCTATCACGTGCCGCAAATGGGTCAGTTGTCATTGTTTATGATGTGATATCGTATTAACTATGTACCGTAGGCGGTTTTTGCCACCATAGCAAATTATTTATGACCTTAAATAATATTTGTACGAAATTTGCTTGAAATCAGTCCATTAGTTTAGGAGTAGATGTAGAATATTATCGCATGATGCGGCCGTTTTTCACGAATGTCATTGTTTATGACGGCATATCTCCTGACGTACGTGTTGAAGGTGGTTCCAGACAGCGATTGTTGTGTGATAGTAAGAACATGTCTACATAGTTTGGTTGAAAGCGGTCCAGTAATTTAGGGGGAGATGTGGAACATGTATTCACACACATACCGACAATTTTATAAGATGTTCAAATTCAATTTCAACATTTAATCCATCAACTGGATTACTGTAATCTAAGATTCTTGAATTATTGATCCTATTAGTGTAGTAACTGCTTGTTAACGAGGCTATTGTAAATTAAGAAATTTTAGCCGAACATTTGTATTATGGGCATGTTGTGACTGGCCTTTCATTTTTATATATTCAATTTCAACATAAACTCCTTTAAATGGATTTTTGTAATTTTTGTCCTTAAATTATTGATATTAATGAAGCAACTGCTTGTGGCTGAAGTTATTGTAATTCAGGGAATCTTAATCGTATGGAATTGCCTTTTAGAAATAAAATAGATTTGTCCTTCCACTCCCCTATTAAGAGTTACATTTAGTTATCCTGCCTTGTAGGTTAAAATCTATAGCAGACTACACTACAGATATTGTGTCCTAGCTGTAAAAAGTATGATAGTTATGTAGGAGAGATGAAATTATGAAGGTTATGAATCTCCTGAACCCAACCAGGTTGTGAATGTTCTGTTTATGTGAAGAACGAACTTTACGGTTATTTTTGTTCCGATAAAAGCAGAGTATTTTGTGTACCTTAAGTATTGTAATCATTGCTGACTGTTTAGTGAAAACACCGAAGGAAAATTAATAAAATGAAAGAAAGTTAAGGTTATGCAGCAGCTGGCTACTGTTTTCAGAGATGATTTCTTGAATTTTGTCCCATAGAAGCTATAATACCAACAAGAACTCAATTCTTTCCTGATTAATACGTTCTCGTATTTATTTTGGATACATTTATCTCATTGGTAGCGCTATAATAAAATTAATCTTTATTTGTTTGTACCGAATGTATTACTCTTCTGTAGTACTGTGTATGGGCAGTATACGTCGATTCTCTTTTGTGTACTGCCACTCCAACGCTTATTCTTGTATTTAGTCCATCCACACTATTGTTAATGCTACTTGACCTTCAAAATAGTGTATGACAGGATTTTAGCATGAATAAATCACCGTAAAAGATCATCAGCTGGATCATTGTTACTGACCAGAAGTGAGGAAATTTGAGAGATTTGTTATATATAAAGGAAACACCGTTTTATTTATTCCAAGACAACAACTTTATTTACAAAAGAAACAGTTCAACACATACTTTTCGAAACAGAACATCATATACTATGAAAATACAATAAAGATTCATTAGAAAAATGTCTATATAAAACACAAAGACATAAAAATTGGGAAATATGCGTTTGCAGGACTCCATTGACAAGACACTGGAATATTTAAGGAGACGCCAGATTGCCTGATATTGACAGACACTCTGCTGAGTGCGTGACTGTTAAGAAAGTTATAATTTCTTCAACACAAATACTGACAGTGTTTTCATAGCGCTTAAAAATTTTTAAGAAAATTATTTACGGGTGTAATCTGACAACAATATATACGATTTCATACTGTCCACACTTGAGTAACGATGTCTGAGATTCTAAAAAGTAGCACATCAGTTCCTAACACCACGAGACAACATCGATAACGAGCTGCGATCCTACGGTGAACAGATACGTGGTAAATTCAATTAATCCGCAGCACTGCACTTCTTTAACGTAATGTCTGTTTCCAGCATTTGCTTCGAAGTTAAATGCACAGTTCATCGTTTCCCTCTTCAGGATCAGTCCCATCTCTAAGGAAAATAGTAATCAATATACACTGCCGTGGCGGAGAATTCATCGCCGGTACGTTGTCCATCAACAAATGTTCAAATGTTATGGGTAACTGCTTTGATATAAGGAACTCACAGCGGCCAACATATTCGCATTTGTTATGATTATTTCACTTCGGTTTTCTTGATAAGTTTTACGTAAAAGTAGTTCATTGTGTGATAATTATGTTACTAGTCTGCAACGAGACACAAGCTATCTCTTGTCCTTGAAAAACAGCTAGATAATTTCTCTGGGCATTCTCCGAAACTTCGTAGGAGGAGTTCAGGGTCATGTCGTACGTATATGCAGAACCAGAAAATATTCTGTAATCAGGTCCTGGAGGCTATAGATTAAATGTCAGCAGATCACGAATGTAATGAATGACATATTACCCAGGAGACCGAGTCTGGGGTGTTCGGCCCTTTGGTATTAAATTATCTGATGCCACTTTGGCAATTTGCGCCTCAATGGTGGTAACACAAAACCCAACCCACAGGCTCAGAAATATTCAACGAGGTCAGGAATCTCGTTTTGGATCCCGATCAGAATGTAACAACAATAATTAGTAGGCCACCAACTGTGGACTAGCAGAAAATGAAAAGAATCTGTAACGACGTACTTGCGATATGAACCGAGCCTGTTCTCTCAGCTTTGCAGCTGTGAAATATACATTTACATACTAGGACTGACATTATAGCTGTAGACAGCTGACGTCAGATGCCATCAGGCGATAATTGGTCAGCGGCGACATCCGCAGATGTTGAATGAAGACTCCATTGGGAGCGGTTTTGCAGTACGACCACATCAACATACTTGAAAACATTGACACGCAAGTCACCTGAAGCAAGTCAGCAAAATGGCTTCCACCTGGCAGGCTCAACACGACCCCGGTTAGGGTCTAATGGCCATACATTTCACACCATCATCTCCATAATTTGAAAACAGAAGAAAATTCAGCATTGGCCGTAATTTTAGCTGTTTATTTATATTTGAAAATCGATTTCCACTTGATTAGCGGCCATCTTCAGTGCTTGTACAATCCAGTAAGAGCGAATAAGCACAATCGAAAAATAAAAACCAATAGACAGACACATTGTACAACGCAGCTTAAACAGTTCCTGCATCAGAAATATAAATAATAATGAGAAGTAGTGATGAGTGAAAAAAAGTAATACTCCTGATTGCTCTTTATCTTTCTGACGCAAGAAGTTTTGCGTTTAAACTGTACAAAGTGTCTATCGGTTTTATGTTTCGATTGCGCTTCAGTAGGCCTTTCTGGTTTGTACACGTACTGATCAATTTGGATTTAGGACAAATGTAGGAACATGTGAGGCAATACTCACATAAGAGAAACCTACGTTTTTAGCATTTGTGGATCTGTAGCAAGCTTTTGACAATACTGACTGGAATACACTTTATAAGATTGTGGAGGTAGGAGGGATAAAATATAAGGAGCGAAGAGTTATATTCGCTTGTACAGAAATCAGATAGCAGTTATTAGAGTCGAAGGTCATGAAAGGTTCGCAGTGGCTGGGAAGGGAGTAAGACAGGTTTGTACCCTTTCTCCAATGTTGTTCAATCTGTACATTGAGCAAGCTGTGAAGGAATGCAAGGAGAAATTTGGAGAGGGTATTAAAGTCCATGGAGAGGGAATAAAAACCTTGCAGTTTGTTGGCGACATAGTAACTCTGTCAGAGACAGCGAAAGGCCTGGAAGAGAAATTAAACGGAATGGACATTGTCGTGAAAGGAAGATGTGAGATGAACATTAAAAAGAGTAAAACATGAGTAACAGAATGTAGTGTCAAAAAAGGGGCTATGCTGAAGGAATTAAATTAGGTAATGAGACAATAAAAGTAGTAGATGAGTTTTGTTATTTAGGTAGCAAGATAACTTCTGTGGCCGAAGTAAAGAAGATATGAAATACAGAATGGCTATGGGAAGAAAAGCGCTCCTTAAGAAGCGAAATTTGTTGACGTCCAATATTAGCTGGAATGTTAGGAAGTCTTTTTATGAAAGCATTTGTCTCGAATGTAGCATTGAATGGGAGTGAAACGTGGACGATAAGGAGTTGAGGTAAGAAGATGGCCGCGGCGGAGTGGCAAAGCGCGTTGAGGCGCTATGATCCGATGCGCGACGTCGAGGGTCCGAATCCCCTCCGGGCATGGATGTTTGTATCGTCTTTAGTATAAGGTAGTTCATAAGTAGTTTTTACGTTTAGGAACTGATGATCCCGCAGTTAAGTCTCTTAAAGGCGATAAAAGCTTTCGAAATGTAGCACTACAGACGAAGACAATTGATAGGTTGGTGGGACACATTGTGAGACATCAAGGAATTAGCATTAGAAGGAACTGTGTGGGGTAAAAATCGTAAAGGGAGACCGAGGGACGAATGCAGTAATCAGATACAAATGGATGTAGGTTGCCGAACGTATTGTCAGATGAAGAGGGTTGCACAGGACAGGGTAGCGTGGAGAGCTGCTTAAAACCAGTCTGCGGACTGAAGACCACAGTAACAATAACACATGTACTGAAGATGGCTACTAATCTTACGTCCAATGCTGAGGATTATTGTGTTATGAAATATGCAATTGTGCTCCTGGCGCGGGATTTGAACCCCGTTGTTCCGGTTATCAGGCAACTGGACCGACCGCTTACACCACAGCAGCAGCACTCGCACCTCGGCCTGTCATGCCAAGCCAACCGCCGACCCACACTCTCGAATATCACACGTAACCTGAGTAGTGGTCTGATTATCGATTGCCCTATCGCTCAACATGGTCGCCGCTGATCGTTCGCCGCCTGATAGCAGCTGACGTCAGATAATTTTGATGAAACCTCCACTGTCAGTCCTCGTATCAGTCTGTCCCTCAGCAACCTCCGAAATGCTGGCTGTCGGCGTTGGACGGTAACGTCCGTCCCGAACCGAGGTAAGCTTTGTCGAATGGACGCAGGTGTTGCTCAGTGTCCGCTGCTGGCGGCAGACGGCGGCCGGTCGCGCTCCTCCTCGGGGGCGGCTGCTGCGGAGGCGGAGGAGGCGGCGGCGGCGGCGGCGGCTGCGGCGGCGGCGCCCCAGCACCACGAGGCTCCCAGGCTCCCCCGGGCCAGGTCCGGGAGAACCGGGAGCGGTCTTCATATGACGTGCTGCGGGGGCGGCGGGGGCGGCGGCGGAGGGCCGTACATGTCGTCCGGGGGCGGCTTGACCAGCAGGCACGCCACCGGCCGCTTGATAGCGCTGCCGCCGTCCAGCGAGGGAGCGGAGCCCGGCGGCGGGGGCGGGCTGGCCGAGGCGGGCGGCGGCGGAGGGCAGCCGCACGGCACCCACGACGCCGCCGCCGCAGCCGCCACCGCCGACGCGTGCGAGTACATCTGGCTCGAGTACAGCGCCTGCGCACACACGTACAGGAGCGCTGTATTTTTGCATGCTCTGTGTGAAATTTAACTGCAGCACAGACAAATATATACAGACGAGAAACCTCCATAAGGGCCCGGTCCTACGCTCAGGGGTGCAGGGAGGGAGGTTTCCAGCAGTTCCGTAAGATGTCCCATGATGGCGCTGAGGTCAGAAGCAGCCCTTTAAACTGGCCAGAGCAGGCGGCAGGTAGCGGCTGCCCCCACCACCACCTCCCCTCAAACGCCAGCAAGCCGGACACAGCTGTGGTCTCATGGCAGGCAGCACGAGCTCTCCCCACAGCTTCCCCTCCATGCTACCCACTGACTTGCGAGAAGCACCCTAAGCAAGCGATCCGCCTGACACCTGCTAGCATCTTACGGAACTACGAGGGGAGCATAGGACAGTGGTTTAGAGGGGGCTGCTCCTCTGTATGTGTTACTCTGTGGCGAGAGGCACCCTAAGCGAGGGAACAGCCTGACACCTGCTAGCATCTTACAGAACTACGAGGGGAGCGTAGGACAGTGGTTTAGGAGGGGCTTCTCTCTGTATATGTTACTCTGTGGCGGCAGCTATTGTAATGGTACAGGATACATATTTAACCCTTTCGTTTGAATTCCTCTTATCAAGACGAATCGAACGGTATGTCTCATGCCATACTCTGCAATTAATACAATACGTGTTAAATAGTAGTAACAAACTAAAAAAAATAGCCAATTAATGCGTGACTTTTAATTTGAAGCTACAAGGCGCGTCCAGAAAGTAAGTTCCGTTTCAATTTATCTCCACTGCAGCGCTGCGACTGCAGTTCTGCAGATGCGCAGTAGATGATATGTATCAAGGAGAAGAATGTGCGCTATTTGGAGATCGCTATCAGTTACGTACTCTTTGTTGTGCTTGTTTGAAATGTCGGCGTTGATTGAAAATCACGCCGCCTGTGAAATCAGGTCGGTGGTTCGGTTCCTCAATGTGAGGAAAGTGAAACCAAGTAAACTTTATCGACAAATTTGCGATGTTTACGGACCAAATGCGAATGAGTGATTCGATGGTGAGAAGATGGGTCCGACAGTTCAAAGGCAGGTGTAGTGATGTGCACGATGAAGAACGAAGTGGGCGTTCACATTTGGTTACAGAAGAACTGGTTCACGTGATTGATGACAAGATCCAGGAAAACCATAGGTTTACAATTAGTGCTCTCGCTATGGACTTCCCCCAAATTTCACAATCACCGATGCATGAAATTGTTACCAAACAACTGAAATTCCGTAAACTTTGCTCACGTTGGGTACCAAAGATTCTCACTGAGCAACACAAAACACAACGGATGGGTAGTGCACTTGAGTTTTTGACCTGTTATGTTGAAAGCGGAGAAGAATTTCTGAGACGGATAGTCACAGGAGATGAAATGTGGGTTTCTTACGACACCCCTGAGAGTAAGCGGCAATCAATGGAATGGAGGCACACTTCATCCCCACCAAAGAAAGGTAAAGCCGAAGCAAATCATGACACCTCGGAAAGTGATGTGCACAGTTTTCTGGGTCTGGAAAGGCATCCTACTCATTGACTTCTTATCGCGTGGTCAAACAATCAAAGCAGATGCTTACTGAGAGACTCTACGGAAATTGCGCCGTGCAATTCAGAATAAGCGCCGGGGACTGCTGTCAAATGGTGTTGGTTTGCTTGGCGACAACGCACGACCACACACTACAAATGTGACGATAAACCTACAGGGATTTGGCTGGGGCATGTTTGATCATCCTCCGTACAGCCCTGACCTCGCTCCTAGCGACTTTCATCTGTTATTACATCTCAAGCCTTTCTTGGCGGTCATCACTTCATCAATGACGACGAGCTGAAAGTAACTGTTTCCAACTGGTTGAAGACACAGGCGGCAGATTTCTATGAATAAGGTATATAAAACCTGGTGCCACGCTATGACAAATGCCTGCAAAATTTCGGCAGTTATGTGGAAAAGTAGTTTAAGAGTTGTAGAATTTTGTGCAATAAAAATTTCGCCTGTATCTGTGTACAATTTCCGTTTATTACCAAACGGAACTTACTTTCTGGACGCGCCTCGTATTTAACCCTTTCGTTTGAATTCCTCTTATCAAGACGAATCGAACAGTAGGTATCATGCCATACTCTGGGATTAATAGAGGGATTTAATGCAATTGCCTTATACGCTATACTTGTTAAATAGTAGTAATAAACTATAAAAAATACAGCCCAGTACCATAATTAACCGTTTAATGCATGTTTTTTTTATTTGAAGCTATAAAACTACCACGATTAATGTATAGTGGGTATATACTGAGAAGAATATTGAAATAAAAATTCCTTAAAATCATTATGCACTACTAGCAACAAAAAGTTCATAGCTGGTCAGCTATACAGGCTGAATCACCTAACAAATGTTTCAAATGTTTGTATAGCTTATGGGACTTAACTACGGGGTCATCAGTCCCTAAAGTTACAAACTACTTATGAACTAGCTAACACTAAGGACGGCACAAATATCCATGCCCGAGGGGGGATTCGAACCCCCGACCGTAGTGGCCGTGCAGACCGTGACTGACGCGCCTCAGCCCCCTAGGCCATCGCGGCCGGCAATCACCTAACACTTGCACCGCAAATATTGCGGAAACGAAAAGTGCGATTGATGTGCGGTTTTCACACAATGGATTGGTAGTCAAGGACTCGCATTGTTAGCCAATAAACAGATTGTAAAAATACCTAGAAAGTGAATTTTTTATGCAAACATACATTTTTTCGAATGGAACAATGGTTGTTTTTATCTTGCTCTGGAATTTTTGACACCAGCTGTGTACAAAGAATTTTGAATGACATTTTTATCACGTTTAGTTTGACAGCTACATCCGTTCAAAGTTTTGGTGGCAAAGGCTACGACAGTGTAGCTGACTGGCTGATGGTCATGAGACAGTGGGCCGTGCCCCAGGGGCTAGCCATTCGGCCAGTCAGCTACGCTATCGCAGCCTCCGCCCCCGAAACTTTGAATGGTTGTAGTTGCCAAACTAAACCTGATAAAAATGTCATTCAAAATTCTTTGTACACAGCTGGTCTCAAAAAATCCAATGCATGATAGATACAAGCATTGTTCTATTAAAAAAACTGTATGTTTGCATAAAAATAAACTTTGTAAGTAATATTACAATCTGTTTGTTGGCTACAAAAACGAGTCCCTTACTACTAATCCATTCTGTGAAAACCGCACATTAATCGCACTTTCCGTTTCCGCAATATTTGCGGTGTAAGTGTTGGGTGATGCACCCTATATAGTGCTTCCACGATGTACCCGAGCCGGCCGGGGTGGCCGAGCGTTCTGCGGCACTCCAGTCACAGTCTGCACGGCCACTACGGTCGGGGGTTCGAATCCTCCCTCGGAAATGGATATTTGTGCCGTCCTTAGTAGTAGCTAGTTCATAAGTAGTTTGTAAGTTTAGAGACTGATGACCCTGTAGTTAAGTCCCATAAGCTCTACAAACATTTGATTTTGATGTACCCGATGCAGTAAATGTCACTATTATGCATTTAACCTTTCCAGAAAGTACCTCATAATGCAACAGTAGAATGTGATTGACTACTTTAGCAGAGGAGGAATACTAAAGTAAACAAACGCACGTGTTAGGAGTAACTCAATGCAGCGGAATGTCGAACTGATTCAGTAGCACTCTGCCATTTGAAATTTCTAGGACTACCATGTGTAACACTATGTATAGAAGCAGCTACAAATGAATTTGTGGTAATATGTTGATCAATTTGAGAGATAATATAGCTGATCAGCTACTCTATGCATTGAAAGGTTAAACATAGCTCTGAAACAAAAGTGAGGACCGGCCACACGGGGACCAGAGTGTTGTCGTCACATTAAAAAAAAAAGTAAAAACAAAAAGGGAATGTTGCCACTTAGCTGCTCCACCCACCAACTCCCTGTGGCAAAGGCGGTAGAGCTAGCAAGACTAATGGCCAGGTGGCCTCACCCAAACCAAAGTGTGGTGTAGCTATGGGAACTCAGGGCTAACAGGGGAAAAAACATTCACACGATTTAAGACTTTAACTCCGAATGGGTACAGATGAAAACGTGCACCCAGCCGGGATTCAAACCCATGTCTCCTGCTTTCTAAACAGTTGCGCTGATCCCTACACCACTGGGAACACAGTGATCATTACAACTATAAAGCCCTAGTCAAGCACGCCTCAGATACAAGTTCTCATCTTTTCCCTGCTACTGTTATTCAAACTCGAGGTATTTGTAACCTATTCCTGTACGAGTGAAGGCCTAGGGGTGCCTCGACACTGTAGAAAGGATCATTGACCACAATCCGCTAATATATATTGATGTTATCCTTAATTTGTAAAACTAAGTTACATGGATGAGGGCATACCTGACACCAGAGGATGGCGGATTCCACCATTGCTGGTGAGCAGACCATGTCGTTGGTGTGTGTGTGTCACATATCATGTTGATTGTTATGCAGGAAGTCGTTCAGAACACTGCATGATATGACATTGGTTAATCCATTGCATGTGTGAAATGTGTTCAGATGATGTATGAGTTCCATGTGTTATCATTGGGCAGTTGTTGTCTTAAATCCACGGCCACGTTGTTGAATGCAGGGCACTCGTAGAATGCATGGTCCAGGGTACCTACTTCGGCTCCCCATACACACGCTGATGTCGCCAATTTTCCAATTTGGCATAGATATCCCAGGTATGGTCCATGCCCCATGAGAAAGTGCAGTATCCCTCTTGATGGCTGGAAGTGCCTCATTCTTAATTTTTCCTGGATGTAAGGTAGGAGAGCATGTGTTCTCCTCCCTGTTTCCTCCATGCTCCATAATTCTTGTAGTTCTTGCCACAGTTGTAAGCCCCTTCTTTTTATAGCACCTTTGGTGTTTGCTGGTTCCCCAAGGATTTGTTCAACTTTGTCGTGTCGCCCCTTTTTGGTCCAGTAGCAGGCTGCCTGCTGACTCACCTTGATGTCAATGGAGCAAAGCTCGTTTAACACCAAGAAAGCCGGTAGTGGTTCTGTAGGCCCCCACACAGTGCAGTAGGATGTTCCGCTGCACTCTTCTCACGGTCATGGCAGGCACCAGCCTCGTGACCCTGTGCGCCCACACTGGAGATTGTAGCCCAAGATAGACGCCAGTATGCTGTTGTTGTAAATCTTATGAGATCAGGCAGAAGGCGGACCTTCGATGCCCGATCCCACCAAGTTGTGCAGGGCTACACCTTTCACCAACCACATGTACGTGGGCTCCAGTTGTCATCAATGTTGACAGGTACCTCGCCTCCTTACACCGAATCCCAGCCAATTTGTCGATTATTACTGAGGGATTTCCGATTAGTTGGCCCTTGAGAAGTAAATATAGCGATTTCTGTGGCGCAAATTTCAGTTTAGTTCTCTTGCACCAGGTGGATAGAATTTGTGACACTCTCTCAATCCTGGTTTCAATTTTCTTGCGGCTTCGAACACCAACCAGAAGGAGGAGGTCAACCATGTAGGCTATCACATCCTCATGTTCATGTAGCTCCCTCGAGAGGGGCTCCATATTTAATTCCCAAAAGAGCGGCCCTAGGACGGAGCCCTGAGGACACCCCTTTGTTTTGTTCTTGGTGACTCTTCCGGTATGGTATGATAACCAGACCTCCCGTTCTTCACAATAGTTCCTCAGACAACCATATAGCGACCCTGGACACTCTACCTCCCGAAGGTAGGAGAATAGCGAGGGCCACTACAGGTTGTCAAAGGCGCCACTGATATCCACCATGATTCACGTCACGTATTTGCACGGTATTGAGGATGATTGCGTCGGACGCAGATCTCAAGACCAGAAGCCGAATTGCTTGTCACTCATCCCGTACATTGTGCGATGCACAGACATCCTATCAGCCAGCAGTCTTTCAGACAACTTGCCCGTGACGTCAAGAAGACAGATGGCCGCATAGGACACATAGCCCTGTCCTTATCGCTGCCCTTCTTAACCCTTAAATGCCTGGTGCTGCATATCTGCACATCGATTGTAATACTTTTTTTATCCACATCTAGTGGGAATTTTGTGAGTTAGCATGTGTTTAACAGATGTTGCAGAGTCTGTAGAAAGTCCCTGTGGTGTTTGTTGTGTCGAAGTTGGCTGCAGTGTGAACTTCTGTTAACATCTTTGCTTGTGTTTGGAGAAATCTTCACATATGGCAGATTTTTACGATTTGTTTTCCATATGTAGAGTCAGTTTTTTTAATGAAGAAAAAAAAGCAGTAAAATTGATAAAGGTTTGGAGAAACAAATTAAGCCCAAAAATTTGTTTATAGGCCCTACTACAGAGGATATAAAATGCAGAGTGGCATTGGGTAGAAAAGCGTTCTTGAAAAAGAGAAATTTGTTAACATCGAATATTGATTTAAGCATAAGGAAATCCTTTCTGAAGGCATTTGTATGGAGTGTTGCTTTGTATGGGAGTGAGACATGGACGATAAACAGTGCGGACAGGAAGAGGATTGAGGCTTTTGAAATATGGTGCTACAGAAGAATGCTGAAGATTACGTGGGTGGATCACGTAACTAATGAGGAGGTACTGAAGAGAATTGGGGAGAAAAGAAATTTTTGGCATACCTTGACTAAAAGAAGGGATAGATTGGTAGGACACATTCTTAGACATCAAGGAATTGTGAATTTAGCATTGGAGGGAAGTGTGTGGGGTAAAAATCGCAGAGGAAGACCAAGAGATGGTTACAGTAAGCAGATTCAGACGGATGTAGGTTGCCGCTCTTATGTGGAGATGAAGAGGCTTGCTCAGGATAGGGTATTTTGGAGAGCTGCATCAAACCAGTCTCCGGACTGAAGACCACAACACAACAACAACAGGCCCTATTTTGCAGTTCTGAAAATTATATAACAAGTTTCTGCATGTTACATATGTGATTTTTTGGAAAACTATCAACATAGAAATTTTTTAACCATTTTCCCTTCTACAGCTTATAAAGCACGGATTTGTTTTCTTTTCCTTTTTTCATTTTTTTAAATTTTTTATTAGTTTTTGAAATTAGAAAAAATCATGCATTTAAGGGTTAACAATGAGCAGGTTATTAGTGGTGAATAGTGACCTGCATGGCGAGGTCGAAGGCGCTCTTGCCGTCGTCGATGATCTTGTGCGCGGGCGCGGGCAGCGGGTAGAGCGGGTAGGGGAAGGCGGGCAGCAGCGACCGGGCCAGGTGGTCCGCCGTGGGCGGCAGCAGCGGGCCGTGCTGGCCGGCCGCGGGCAGTCCTCCGCCCGCCACCAGCGAGAAGCCGAACTTGGGCTCCTTCTTCAGCAGCGACTTGGGCTTCCGCCGCGGCCGGTACTTGTAGTCCGGGTGCTCCTTCATGTGCAGCGCCCTGCAACACCGCCACACCCTACCTCACCAACAAGGGCCACACACCAACATTACATTTTACTTGCAATGCGCAAACTGTTTACAGATTTGTGGTTGATTCCGCCTTATCCAAGACACTTTTTGTTTTGTTTGAATACCCAAACAATGTCAGTATCTAAACTATTCAGAAATCTCGCTCCACATCACAGACACGCAACACAAACAAATGCAACACCACACAAGCACCACAACAAGAAAAAATGGCGATGTAAACAGTGCTGTTTCACAGCAAAAATCGCACTGAAGACCAAAAAACGTAAGAACACGCCACGAACAAACGAGATGCCACACCACAGCTCAAATGTAAGTAAGCCGAATCAGCCACATAGAAATAATTTCAATATAACTTACATGCTAATGTAGGCCTACAATAAATAAGTCTGTTTTCGTAAACAAAAACGTCTTGTTGTTGCAGATGACAGGTTGTCAAAATTCGTCATTCCACAATCAATGCACATGCATATCCTGCGAATGACACAATGTAAGTACCTTGAATAAATTAGGCGTAAAACATCTAACAAAATTGTTAAACGAAACAACTTGTGCAAACGATTGTATAACAAAATGTGTTACGTGTTATTATAGAAAATAAACAACAGAAACCCACGGAAGATGGCACAATAAGTACCGAAAGTAGTTTGGGTATTTAAACAAAACAAAAAGTGTCTTGCATAAGGCGGAATCAACCACAATTCTAATACTGCAAGCACGGAAGAGACAAGAGCTGCACCATCACAAGATATTTACAGACGTTTGTAAATCTAAGGGACTAAACAAAGACGTATATTAACAGCATAGAGAGGCTACAGGCGAGCTACAGCGCTCTAGGTGGCAGCACTAAGCAACACTGGGCGCCATATTTGAGAACGTCAGTTTGAAGCAGCAGAGTGAGCAGACGCTTCTGTTTGTAATCTAAACTAACGTGTAAGCGCTATTTATAGTGGCAACTCATGCCCAGTGTGTGTTTGGCGTTCAACTGCAGCAACTGTGATGATAAAACTGTTCAAATATCATACATAAAGAAAGAGATATGTAATTATTTAGGTCGTTGTGTATCAGTGTTTATTTGTCTATAAACATTCGTTATACTTAACTTTCGCATTTACCAAGTTTCAAAGTAATGTTTATTTCACGACCATCAAAAAGCTAGGTAGATGACGGTTGTATTTGGTGTGTTTTAATGTATTGACAGTTATTTATGTAGTATAAAAATGCGTGTTAATCGTTGGGTAAGTAGCATAGGTGTATGAACTGTAATTAAACTATTCTTTACACAGATTTCCTTTGAAAAACAAGGAGTTACTAAGCCAATGGGTAACCAGTATGAGGCGTGGTAAGTGGCAGCCTACAAAGTATAGTTACATTTGGTCTTGTCAGTTTGAAGAAAAGTTAATGTATGCTACCACCGATCGAAAGCGGCTACTGGCAAATGCAATTCCAACAATTTTTCATTTCCTAAGCTCCTACAGAAAGCAAAAGCTGTAAGGAGAGTACCGAGGAAACGTCAAATTGTGAAGAGATTGATAAATACGTAGTGTACTTCAAAGAATGAAACATCATTTGAACCACAGGCATAATAAAGGTAATTAAAGACTTTAAAGAAATTCGCCTGTATTTATAGGGAATTTTATATATAAACACTACACTAGGGATGCAATAGTAAACGAGAAATGCTATTTGTAGTGGGAATTACTTTCCGAAATGCGTCACCCAGAAACTAAGGAAAAATCAAGGCTGGCAATGATTAATGTAAAACCTATGATTCAGCATTAGCAGACGCCCAGTAACACCTGGCGTGACACTGACGTTCTCAAAGATGGCCGCAACCTTTCCAATTGGCTTAAACTATGGCGGCGCTATGACCAGTCTGTGTTGTTTATATGGGTCTTTCGGACTTAACCACATTTGTCACCTAACTCTAACCTTACACACTACTTAAATAACTTAAAGTAACTTATGCTAAGGCCAACTCAAACACCCATACCTCAGGGAGTATTCGAATCTTCGACGGTGAACAAGCGCACGCTCCACAGCAAGGTGCCTTAGAACGCTCGATCACCCCACCGCGGATAACTGTTTACAGTCGAAATTCGCTTATCCAGGCTTCATTTATCCGGATCTCCAATTGAATCGCGTCTATTTATTTTTACAGAAGTATGACGGTGATCCCATAAGTACTCTATTCAACAAAGAAACACAACAATTTCCAAAAATGAGTTTATTTTTCAACATAATCCCCTTTCAGCTTTTACAAACATTTCCAAACCGATATTCAAAGAATTGATACCCTTTTTGTAATGGGGACTGTATAACCGCTGAAAACAGCCATTAACCACCAAAATCAGTCTTCATTTTCTGAAAATCTTCGACCTCTGAGCTATCTTTTCAAGTTTGGGAACAGAAAAATAGCCCGAGGTAGCTAAATCTGTCGAATAGGGTGCATGAGGTAGCACTTCAAACTTAAATTCATGAATTTTGACCATTGCAATAAAGGACTTATGAGCTGGTGCATTGCCCTGAAGAAACAACTCGTTTTTTCTTGGCCAAATGCAGCCGTCTTTGCTTGATTTCTTCGCCCAAACGTTGCAATACGTTCTATAACACTCACTGTTGAAAATTTCTCCTTTTCGAAGGTATTCGATAAGAATAATCCCAGGCGCATCCCCAAAAACCGACGTCATGACCTTGCCTGCAGATGAAACGGTCTTCGCCTGCTTTGGACTCGGTTCGCCAATTATTTCCCATTGTTTTGATTGTTAGTTTGTTGCGTGAGTAAAGTGGTGGACCCATGTTTCAACCACGATTATGAAACGGCGCAAAAAAAAAAAAAAAAAAAAAAAAAAAAAAAAAAAAAAAAACCCTCTGTTGCTGCGAAACTTTGATAAACCCTCAATTGAAACATCTTCACGACACTGTTTTTGTTCGAGTGGGAAGCAAACGCGGCACAAACCTTCCACATAGTTTTCTCATATTTAAATTTTCAAATAATATGTTATGGCCGGACTTTTTGAAATGAGTACTATGTCTGCTAGCTTGTGCACTTCAGTCGACAATCATCCAGTACCGCTTTGTGGATTTTCTTCACGATTTCTGCAATCGTCATCTTATTTGGTCGACCTCTGCGATGCTCGCCTTAGAAACTCGTACCGTCTCGTTTAAACTCAGCTACACAATATTTACTGTTGTAAACAAAGGAACCGACTCGCTCAGAGTAGAATCTATCGTAGCTTTAAATTTGGTTGCGCAAAAGCCTTAAAATGTGTCAAATAATGACAAAATTTTCTGCATTTTCAGAAGTTCACTCTCAACGTTCACTATTGATGGCTGCCAGACAAATACTAAACAATGTGGCGTCTTCAGACTTGAAACAAATGCTTCATAGATCCTATAATTTCTAATCCAGAGATATTTTTCAATGACTGCCACCCTCGGTCAGGCCGGGTACTTATGGGACCACCCTTATACTTGATGCTCAAGATGAAATAGTGGCAAAAATCCACAACGAGAATCAATAACATCATCATATACATGCTGGACTGAAACTCGCGCACTCGGGCTTCGCAATGCAATTCCTCACGTTAAAGCAATAACACACACACACACACACACACACACACACACACACACACAAAAACGACAAACTTTCCTCCTGCGCATATTTCCGGCAGTGAATGGTCGTCAAAGACCGATATGGGTGTGTGTTCCATACGTCTGTATGCTAATAGAAAATACTACTAGCACATGCTGCTACTAGAACATTTTATAAATTAAGCTATTAATGAGGGTTTTAAAAGTGAAATATGTTTATGTTGAATTGATGTTAACAGAAATCTGCTAAATTAAATATTATTATCTTCTGAAAATTAACTTATACACACATAGATTCACACCTTCCGTATCTTATCTACACCACACTAAACTGCAAGTATTGATTTGCCTATTTTACGTTACAAGGCATTATATCAGATTAGAATACGACGGTTTCATGCATAATCCATTCACTGAATGCCTTTTCAAAATGAAAGGCAATGAGAGGAGGGGGCCTTCGATATTAATCATTTAATTTTTATAATCTTTCCAGTATTCGCCACATTGCCAGTTTGTGGAAGTTTAACTCAAATTGCAGAATTTGTGTGCTGCCAGTGCAAAATGCCAGAGTTAGAAAGAAAAATAAACTAGCATTAAGACAAACACACAGAATCAAAAGTACCATTGCTACTCTTTACAACCCTATAATTGGCAGCACTAACCAAGGAGAATTTAAATGAATTTACCAATTAATTTGGTACACTAGAAAGGAAAACATAGTGATTGTATATACAAATTTTAATTTACCTGATTTTTAATGCCAGTGCAAACATAAAAAGCATTACATTTGAATAACAATAATAATAAATAAAAACCAACACTTACTGTGTGCAAATATGAAAGAGTAATTAAAAGGTCATCTCTTGGTAAGATAGCTAGCTGCATTTCGCTTTACTGGTATATAATATTTGTAGACCAGGCGAGAAATTTTTGAAATTTGCATACGAAACAAAATTTCTGTATAAATGGAGTCATTTTATTTCAATCCATTCCGCAGTGTCCATTAATAAAATACATATTAATTCCTCTGCATTCATTTCTTCAGGCTAACATTTATGTTTTATGTTAGCTTTTCATCATAACTTTCACTCGTTAGTAAGAATACAACAGGTAGCGGCTGCTCACGTTTTTAAGGACGACAATACGCAATAATATTCCACTTTTCTCGTGTGTATCGGGACTGTAGTGGAAATACTTCTGTACAAATATTATTGATACTTTTGTACAAGAACGTACAGACGTTTATTGACATTTACCTGCTGCAGCAACTGGAATAAGTATAGGACTAGTTGATCCGTGCAAATAATTCTCACTGTATCCTGATTAGACATAGATAGGCAAGATAGTAATGGAGAAAAGGCAGGTGCAAGTACATATGTATAAAAGATAATAAACTTTGTATAGTAGTAACAAATATTAGTCTCATTGAAAAGAAAATTTATATAATGAAATACAACATGATTAATTGTGCAACATATAACAACAGATATTTACTTCTTCATGTTTATTTTATTTTTTAGAAACTTGTTTTTTCAAAACGTCTTTGAAAACAATGTTAGTAATTTAATGTGGTCATCGTTTACTTTTCGGCTGTATTTGTCTTTAGCGCAAACATAAATATCACTGAATGAGTGAACTCGAAAAAGCCATGCGAAAAAACAGGTTTTGGTAAATATAATCCTGCCCTTGGAAGCGTCTGACCTTGTCCTTTATTTATGGGCATAGTGAAGACTACTTTTATTGGGAATTGTGTTCTTATCATTTGGAAAGACATGGTTGGATCACAAGGTGTGTGGTTAATACGGGATACTAGCACAATTTTATCGGATTCAATAAATTTGGCAGTGATGATGTACTCGTCTAAGTGAGTCACCACCAATCCCTAATTCGCGTTAAGATTGCTAATTAACATATAGTATTTTTATTTAAAAGCAATTGGTAAGGTGGTAAACCGGACGAATTTAAAGACTGCAAGAATTCCACGGAATACAACTGAACGTCGTTTGTTAGTTCAAGTTTGACAGAAGCAGAACTGAGGTAAAGCTTTGCCTCTTCAGGTAACAAATTGGAAACGACGAATTCATTAATTGCAGTACAATCGTCTTTGTTCGACGTAGAATCGCCGTTGAATAGAATTGCGAAACATTCAGTTCATTGATTTCAGTGGCATTTAATAGGTGTTAATAAAACTATTCCTATTTACAATAACATTTTTTAGGAATTTTGATCACTTCATTGAATTACTCTCTTTGAATTTCTAAATCACCGTTACCAAATTTAAGTAACCATTCACCGAAAACAGGATAATCATTAGCCCTCATGTTCTGAGTCAAGTTACGATTTTTAACGTAAGACCATTAGGTTGATCGTTTAACCGTGGCTTTTTCAAAATAAGTTTATTTATTTATTGAAAACAATAACTTTAAACTATATGTGTATTTTTCGTCATTAGTGGAGAACGAAAGCTTGAAAATGATACCTCAATAATTCATCCAGTAACCTTCGGGTGTGCAGCTGGACCCTGTCGTCATTCTGACACGATATTCCGGCCTGGAAACGTCCGGCCATCTCAGGTGAGTAGCGAGTACTGAAGAGCCCAGGTGCAGTCGCCGTATTTATAGTGGTTCTTGCGCATGCCAAAAGTGGTCATTTGTTCATCCGTTAGATGGTGTCATGCGCGATACAGCTGAGTTATTTGGCTACCCTCGGTGGTGGAAGAGCATCAGAATTCTTATCATTGATAATCGATTGACGGCGTCGATTACGCTGTGACTGGATGATATTAATCACAGGATTCCAATTTTTATCGAGCTGAAAGCCGTTGACACGATTTATAAGATTGTCGGCAAGACGAATTTCCACCGATTCTTTAATAACTGAATCCCAGAAACTGGAGTTAAAATTTTAGTTTTAGTATATTCCATTGTGTGTCCCATGGAAATGCAATGTCTGCTAATGCCGATTTTGATGGTTGAGTATCGACGGGATACGGCTGCACACCCGAAAGTTACTGGATGAAGAAATACGCCCGGAAAACTTCAGAAGCCACATCTCAATAATTAATTTTGGGTAACTAATACGGGAGACATGGCGTACCCACAAAAAACACCGATGAGAAATAATATACATAACAAGTTTTTGTTCAAATTCAAATGTTCAAAACTTTGTGTACCTTATGGGACTTAACTACGGGGTCATCAGTCCCTAAACTTACAAACTACTTATGAACTAGCTTATACTAAAGGCGGCACAAACATCCCTGTCCGAGGGGGGATTCGAACCCCCGACCGCATCGGTCGTGCAGACCGTGGCTGGCACGCTGCAGACCGCTCGGCCACTGCGGCCGGCTCAAGTTTTTGTTCCAAAGTAAACACCCTTTCGAATGCTTCAGAAAATTTACTTCTAACTTTTAGTGTATAGTCTACAACAATACTTCACGCACATGCGTCATTGGGCAGCTTAAAGTTGGCTGCGTTTGATCTAGTGTAGATTTTCTCCGCTTGTGGCAGCACAAGGGCAATCGTCAAGTTACCGTGGACGAATAGTACATCTGCATCTACATACATACTCCGCAATTCACCTTAAGGTGCGTGGCGGAGGGTACACTTCACTACTACTAGGCATTTCCTTTCCTATTCCAATCCCAAATAGAACGAGGAAAAAAAGAATGCCGATATGCTTCCTTACGAGCCCTAATTTCTCTTATCTTGACTTTGTGATCACCACGCGAAATGTAAGTAAGCGGCAGCAAGATCGTACTACACTCAGCTTCAAATTCCGGCCCTCTAAATTTACTTAACAGAAATTCACGAAAAGAACGTCTTTCTTCCAGCGATCCCCAATTGAGTTGCCGGAGCATTTCCGTGACACTTGCGCATTGGTCGGATCTACCTGCTCGCCTCTGAACTGCCTCTATGTCTTCCTTTAAACTGATCTGCTGCGGGTCCCAAACACTTGAGCAATACTCAAGACGTGGTCGTACAAGCGTTTTATACGCGGTCTCCTTTACAGGTGAAGTACATCTTCCCAAAATTCTCCCAATAAAACCAAGTCGGCTGTCTGCCTTACTCACAACTGTCCTTACATGTTCGTCCCATTTCATATCGCTCTGCAATGTTTCGCCTAGATATTCGAACGACGCGACAGCATCGAGAAGCTCACTACTAATGCTGTATTCAAACATTATGGGATTGTTTTTCCTACTCATGCGCGTCACCTTACTTTTCTCTACATTGAGAGCAAGCTGCCATTCTTCGCACCAACCAGAAATTTTGTCTAAGTCATCCTGTATGTTATTACAGTCAGTTAAAGACGACACCCTCCCATACACCACAGCATCATCAGCAAACAGCCGCAAATTACAACTTACTCTGTCCATCAGATCATTTATATAGATAGAAAATAATAGCGGTCCTATCACACTCCCCTGGGGCACGCCTGACGATACACTCGTCTCTGATGAACACTCGCCATCGAGAAAAAACGTAATGCGTTCTATTACTTAGGAAGTCTTCCAGCCAGTCACAAATGTATGAACCTATTCCATAAGCTCGTATCTTCGTCAGCAGTCTGCAGTGTGGCACCACGTCGAACGCCTTTTTGAAGTCTAGAAAAACACAATCCGCCTGTTGCCCTTCATCCATGGCTCGCAAGATGTCATGTGAGAAAAGGGCAAGCTGAGTTTCACATGAACGACGTTTCCTAAACCCGTGCTGATTCATAGAAAGAAGCTTTTCCGTTTCAAGGAAATATACTATATTCGAACTGAGAACATGCTCCAAAATTCCACATGAAACTGATGTCAACGATATTGGCCTGTAATTGTGAGGGTCCGTTCTCTTCCCTTTCTTATAAACGGGCGTTACCTGCGCTTTTTTTTTCCAATCACTAGGAACTTTGCGCTGTATTAAAGATTCGCGATAGATGCAAGCTAAGTATGGGGCCAATGCCGCAGAATAGTCTTTGTAAAACCGAACTGGTATTCCTTCCGGACCAGCAGACTTTTTCGTATTTAGCTCTCTCAGCTGCTTCTCCACACCGGAGCAACGCAAGAATTTTTTTCCTGAGTGCTATTTTTTTACACATTATTAGGTGTCGTTAGATTCTGGCAGTGTACTCTCCCTTGCCTCTGGCGAGGTTGCCGCGTGGGCGTAACGGAACAGGACGAGAGAACAGGCTGCGGAGCGGTAATCCTTAGCGGGGAAGCTGTCGGCCATTGTGGTGCGCTAATTGAGACAAAGGCTGGCCCCCACCCACGCCCCGCGCTCTTGTCCTCCTCGGTGCTCGTCCAGCGCGCCACAGATTACGCGCCGGAAGACCGGCGCGGCGTCGCCTTGGTCATCTGCTGCCAGCACAGCCGACACTGCGTGCGCCGTGGCCGCAACCACTCTCGCGTCCTCGTTTGCGGACTCGGGCTCTTCGGCGCGTAACTGAGGTTTTGTATTCTGTCGCTTCCACACGCCGAGCTAGAAAATTCATGGTCTACTAAATCCACACAACGACGTCACTCAAGTGCGGAACGGGAGGAATTTGTTTGTAGCGTGAGCTACATCGCCGCCGCGTGAGTAAACAAAGAGAAAAATCTGCCAAGAATTATTCTTTCCACTTTGTCTCTTGTATTTCATTATTCGTCGGTAGAAGGCACAGTGACGATGCTCCTCTGAGACACCCCAGACAGAAACAAAAGCAGCTGCTATCATTTTTGATCTGAAATTGTACCCAAATACATCGTTGTTCGGAGATACACAGGAGCGGAGGGGAAAAAAAAAAAAAGGAATGAGTTCAGCAAATGAAAGGATTCCAATGAAAAGTATTGCACAGCGTCATATTTTCTTTTTCGGAACTAACAGTATGGGGCTTTAGAATTAAATCTGGAGCACTGACACTGGTTTTCAAGCACTATAGATTAAATTAAATACCGCCCACAATATAGTCGGGAGTATGACGTCATTCTGAGGACAAAGGCTTGTATATTATTCATTTATGTTAAATTCAGTCCATGCTAGGAGGAATGTAGACACAGAATAGTGCCGGCCGCAGTGGCCGAGGGGACTGCGGCGCGCCAGTCGCGGTCTGCACGGCCACTACGGTCGGGGTTTCGAATCCCCCCTCGGGCATGGATATTTGTGCCGTCCTTAGTATAAGATAGTTGTTAAGTAGTTTGTAAGTTTAAGATCTGATGACCCCTTAGTTAAGTCCCATAAGCTTAACAAACATTTGAACACATAATAGTCTTAATTACACAGATCTAATGTGTCGCAATAATTCCATAAACAGAACATTTTAATAGTGCAATAAACCTGAGAGTGATAACAGAACTAAACTACAATCACAGTGCCACGCGGAATGGCTGCTTGGTCTAAGGCGTCATGCTACGTGACTGTTAACATATAGCCTCACATGGAACAAAATGACGGCGGACAAATGTGGCGATCTAATGACCAGCGAACGTTACCTAATCTTGAAATCACGCTGTTCCCAAACAATCGCACAACTTCGACTGACTGTCGTGCAGTCTGTGATGTCGCTCCGTTCTGTTGAAACCACTTTTCTTGAGACCTGTGAAAAATTATTCAATTCATGTATAACAGGTCCGATGATCCCAAGTTATAAAACTGTCAAGCTCATGAAGTTCATAAAGTTTTGTGTCTGTCCATTATAGGTAATTCTGCTTATTCACGCAACCTTTGAGATGCCGCCGCGCACTGGCCGAGTGCATTGAGGCGCTATACTACGATGCGCAAGGCCGTTCCCTGTCGGAGGTTCGAATCCTACCTCGGGCATGGATGTTTGTATTGTCTTAAATATAAGTTAGTTTATAAGTAGTTTGTAACTTTAGGGACAGATGACCTCACATTTAAGTTCCATAAGCTTAACAAACATTTGATCATTTTTGTAGAATACGAACACTTCCTGGTCACCCTGTTTGTATCTTTTTTAGAACCGATCTACTCTCTTTTATCACACGTTTTTACGAAACTGCACTATTGCGTCCTAAGCTGTAAAAACATTGCAACTCCCTCTGAGCAGCTTCCAAGCTACCACTCTTTTTATAAAACATTCTATAGCTAGAGGTGTGCGCGGATAAGAAAAGAGATTATTTGCATCCGCTCCACATCCTCAAGGCCCATATCCACAACCGCATCCGCGGCACTTTATCCGCACCCAAAAGTTCGTTATCCGCATCCGCAGATATTAAAGTTTTGAATGCGTATTAGTAATAGAGAGCTGTATTTAAAACCATGGTATTTAATAATATGATTATTGTTAGGATGTGGCCATCCTTCTGCTTTATGATGCTTTGTATTGTGCTGGGGACATTTTCAAAGACGAATGGCAGCCCACTCTTCTCGACAGCTAGATCCTTTCGTTGTTCTGGAGACACTTTCATTAGCTGAAACTAGAGAACTGAGTCACTTTGGACGCCCGTGTATGGAGTGGAGTCGACGTTCTAACTTGCCTATAGGGTTTTCCATTGACTTCAGGTCGTAATTCTGGCCGGTCAGTCACAAACACTGGAAGTACTCACCGCTTCCTTTCCTGCTGGTGGGTCTGCCTGCTAGCATCTAAATTCAAAATTACATAGCTACGTCTGAATCATTTTGGTCGGATAGTGTACACAATTGCAACGGACGTGCCACACTGGATGCGCCGATTCCCGTTAGATCACCGAAGTTAATCTCTGTTGGACTTGGCTAGCACTTGGGTGGGTCACCGTCAGGCTCTGCCGAGTGCTGTTGACAAGCGGGCTGCACTCAGCCCTTGAGAGGCCAACTGAGGAGCTACTTGATGGAGAAGTAGCGGCTCCGGTCACGAAGACTGACGTAACGGCCGGGAGTGCGGGGCTGACCACGTCCCCTCCATACCGCATCCGGTAACGACTTCGGACAGAGGATGACACGGTGGCCGGTCGGTACCCAGTAGGCTCCTGAGGCCTGTCAGACGGAGTTTACAGTGTACACAAGTACTTAATCCTTTTGAGCCCAGTGTTTCACAACCTACCACCACCACGATCATCCTCATTTAAGACTAATTCTGGCTTTCAGAATTCAATCTGGAGCATAGTACACCTTATGAAATTCCTCCATAGTCACCTATTGAATGCTAATACTAATGTCTCGTCTGATGTTAAGCCTGGAACTTCAGAACCATTCCTGGCCGAATCCCTTTCTCCCTGGTCCACCTCGACTTCTCCTAGCCTCTACTGCAGAACCCATGAGTCTCTTAGGTACTTTCCTTCTCCCGTGCGTGTAACATGACGACACCGAAGCCTGTTCGTTGTAACTGCTTTAAGACGTTCATTCCCTTGTTTTCTTTAATTTTTCCAGGATGGACACCCTTCTGCCATCTATTTTTTATTATTATAATTTATTTTTATCCTAGGGGACCAAACTATGTTGGTCATCAGTCCCTAGTCTCACAAACTACTTAAACTAAGTTAAACTAACCTAAGGACAACAGACACATCCATGCCTGAGCGAGGATTCGAACCTTCGACGCGGGAGGCCGTGCGATCCATAACGTGGCGCTCCAAACCGCTTGGCACCTCCCGCGCGGCCGATTCCATCTATTACTACCGAAAGTAAAAATTATTACATTCTCTTATTCTTTTCCAATTCACTCAAGATTTATTGTTGTGTATACGGCGTATATGAAATGATTTCCTTCACAAGATCAACAGCTGAAGTGGTTAAAGTACCAGGTGTCGATCCATGCTGAAACACCACGGTTTCGCTTTCACGTGTGGCAACACAAACGCTCATTCTGGTAGAAACTCAATCTTACAGGTGGCGCATACTGCCTTGGTATGCATAATTTCGTTCCTGCTTGACCTGTTCACGCGGTTCTCCAAGAGTTGTGGGTTGGTATGCTGCACGTGTCAGTTGTCTTCCCATGTCACCCCACACATTCCAGATTGGGGGGAAAGTCAGCAGATCGGTTTGGCTGGGGAGTTGTTGTACGTCTTGCTGAGCGCGTTGAGTTCATGTGCGAGCATAATGTTGTGTTGCTGGAACAACACATCACCTTCTTATTGCATGGATGGGAAAAGGAAGGACCTTACAACATTCTGCGCGTGCCGACCGCTGGTCATCATTGCTCCTCACAGAGAAAGAGTAAACGAGAGTTGATGCTTATCGCACTTCAGACCATAAGGACTGCGGTTGGGCCAGTGTGTCTTGGACCTTTGCACTCTACAGGTGAGCGCTTGCCACGTCTTTGTGGTACACGCAATCGATCATTTCTTGAGAGCAGGCAAAATCGGCTTTCATCTCTGAAGACCACGGCCCACTGTTTCAAGTCAAGTTATCCTCTGATGATGCCGCGGTGGAGTAGCCGAGCGGTCTAAAGCACCTCGCTGCGGAGCGCGCGGTTGCTCGCCGTGGAGGTTCGAGTCCTCCCTGGGGCATGGGTGTGTGTGTTTGTCCGTAGGTTAGTTTACCTAGGTTTAAGTAGTTTGTAAGCTACGGACTGATGACCACGCAGTTTGGTCCGATAGATTTACAAACATTTGAACATTTTTATCCTCTGATGGCACCAGTTTAACAGTACACCCAAAAAGGATATTGAACAATCGTTATCCATTTCCACAGATGTCAAACAACGAATGTGTCACCCTTAAACCGAAACTATCGAACTGGTTCATTATTAGCTTTTTCCAGAGAAAACGTTCCATCAAAGAAAGATTTCGCCATAATGTCGTGTCACTCCACTAATAATATTTTTTTCGACCTGCGATTTGAGTCAGCTACCTGTTCCTTTGCAGTGCATAGCGTTTGCGAACTAGGACGCTGATGTGGCTAAGCCGACAAGAAGCTGATGCTCGATGCTGTAGAAAGTTATTATCTAGATCCACAGTTCAGGCTTCAGTGAAGTTTCACTATCGTTTTCTCGAACTCGGCGCAAGGGACGAGGGGGGGGGGGGAGGAGGAAAGCGGAGAGAGAGTTGGGTGAGAAGGCGCGATTACGGGAGCATTAGCCGTGAGTGAAGACGCGGCGGACCTCGGGCGCGACTTACAACCCGCACTGTACAACCTCGCGAGGAGGTGGCCAGGTTTACGGGTGGCCGGCGACGCTATAATCCCGCTATCTGCGCCGCCTAGTTCCCGAGACGTACAAAGAAAGGCTGCACGCTGCGCGGCGCCTCCTCCGGAGGAGTCGCTGTCCCGCCATCCAATTAGCATGAGCGTTTAAATCTGCGCCCCCCCCCCCTCCACCCCCCACCCGCTGGCCAGGGGCGGGGCTAATCCGCTTTGCAGCGCCCCTGGCGGCGGGCTTATGGAATTGTTATCTGCGCGGCCGGCGCCGCGCCCCAACAAATGAATGTCGCCGCGCCGCGCCGCAGGCTGCAGGCGGCAGCGTGTTTTATACAATTAGCGCATTATCTTGCCCGCACGCGGCCATCATTCACGTTATTACCGCGGGCCGCGCCACTGGCGCCAGACCCCTCCATCCCCGGCGCCGCGCGCTCACCCCTACCACCATTGTCTCTGCATTACGTTTTCCGTTGTCCTGTCCAGCCGGGTTAGTCACCTTTGTACCGGATCACTATTTCCCTACAACACGCACTGTTATGGCAAAAGAAAGTGAACTTGTACTAAAAAGGTAAAAGCAGTCAACAATCCGAAGATTGGTTTGAACGCCACAGTGCTTTACTAGGCATGGCCCTGTTTGGAGGTGGTATGCCGTTGCCTTCCTCCGACCTTCGAACTAACTTACCCAGCCAGTTATAGGGGGACCTACAGTTTAACGTGGGTTCCGAACCACGGTGCTACTCGGTATTTTTCACATGAGCAATACTGCCAGAGTTGAAAGAAGTGGAAAGTGACAGATAAAAATCGAAGGACGTGGCGGGGATCGAACCCGCGACCCTTGGACTTGTAGTCTGGAAATCTACCACTGTGCAACGGAGGCGTACGAACTTGTACCATCAGAGTAAAATGCACGCATAAAAAATGTTTCGCATTACCTTTGCATGCCGCAAACACATTCCTCTGGACGACACTTTCGTCATCATAGACGTAAATAAATATATTTTACACTCCTGCGAACACTTCTAAATTCGCGATTGTATCGCAGCTTGTGCGCCAGTGTTTTTGGGAATCGCGAACAGATTCCTATCTTAAACACTAGTCTTGTGTAGTTCGCGAACGAACTAGTTCGGGAAAGCGCTCCCACAGGCGAACTACGCGAACTTGTTTGTAGATCCCTCGCCTCTTAGTTCGTCCGCTCCTTTTCCGAAGACCGGCGGGGAACAGCGAGAGGACGCGAGAAAGCGCCGAATTGCGTGAGTCCCTTCTGCCAGTTGCCGTCATTTCGAGCTGAGATGCAGCTCAGCTGTAGTTTTAGTAACGGTAGCGCTAAAAAACGAGCGGACGAAGAATAAAGAGCGACCTAATTCGCTGCCGAGCCGCGAACTGAAAGGAGATCAATTGGTCGCGAACTAAAATATGCGCGATAGGTCGCAAACAGAATTAAAACTCACGTGTTTGCCTTCTGCTGATGAGAGCCATTTCGAGGTTAGCGTCTTCCTGCTAGATTACATAGTTCAGTGCTACAAAATTTCTGCTTTGAAGTATTCTGCACTCTGCAGTATCTGACTAATAAATTCCATAATGCCAAGATATAAACATAACTCCAAACTTAAACGCGAGAAATTATCCACAAACTGTTCCTTTTGGTTAGCGGCTCAAGCAGCAAGCGCATGAAACAGCTAGGTGGGGCGAACTTCTCCCTCCATCTGCTTGCATAGGCCACGCCGCTCAGCCGTCACTGGGAGCGGACGAACTAAAAGAACGAACTAGTTCGCGGCTCCTCCCAATCGCGAACTATTATGCGCAAGTCTATTAAATACACGCAGAGTCTCCCAGACTTGCAATCTTTCACTGAAACTCCAAATTTAGGTCGAATTTCAACGAGACAAAATTACAATAGCTTCCATAACCAAACACTGTGCGGTAACGTGGTAGAAAACAGAAGAAATTCTGGTGGTATGTACAATACTCCAGTGGCCACAGACAATCAATACCTTCACAATGTGATAGCGGTGCTCATGCTACGAATGACAGCTATGCTAAATCTGAATTCCTAAACACCTACACCTACATACATACTCAGCAAGTCATATTGAACTTCATAGCGGAGGGTTCATCGAACCACTTTTATGATATTTCTCTATAGTTCCATTGTCTAATAGCTCGCGGGAAAAAGGAACACCGAAATGATTCTGTTTTCGATTTCATTTCTCTTATTTTATTATGATCATGTCTCTCTATGTAGGTGGATGCTAAGAAAATATGTTCGCATTCGGAAGAGAGAATTGTTGAAAGAAATGTCACAAATAGATCTCGCCGCGACAAGTAACACCTCTCTTTTAATGATTTCCACCCAATAGCTCTAATTGGAAAAATTACAGGACTGTATCATTGACGTCAGTTTGCAGCAGGATTTTAGAACATTTACTTTCCTCAAACATCATTAAGTACCTCGAAGAGAACGACCTATCAACCCAAAGGCAATACGGATTCAAAAAGTATCGTTCTTGTGAAACACAACTAGCTCCTTACATGAAATATGAGTGTTATCGACAAGGGCTCTGAAATCAATTCCAAATTTCTCGATTTCCGGAAAGCTTCTTCTAATCAAATTAGGTGTTTATGGAATTTTTCCACTATTGTGTAATTGGATATGCGTTTTTCTGTCAGAAAGGACACAGCCCGTTGTAACTGATGCAAAGTAATCACGTAAAACGGAAGTGATATCTGGCGTTCACCAGGAAGGTTTATATAGTCCCGACTCTTCCTAATCTTTATAAACGATATAGGAGACTATGTGAGCAGCTCTCTTGAACTGTTCGCGGATGACGCTGTTATTTATTTGTTCGTAAATTCACCGGCACATCAAAAACAACTGAAAACTGATTTAGATAAGAAATCTTCACGGTACAAAAATTAGCAATTGACCCTTAATACCGATAATTGTGAAGTCATTCATGTCTGAACTAAAAGAAACCCGTTAAAATTTATTACACGATTAATCAGTTAAATCTAAAGGCCCGAAATTCAACTCCGTACCTAGGAATAACAATTACGAACAACTTAAATTGCGCCGCGGTGGAGTAGCCGAGCGGTCTAAAGCGTCTCGCTGCGGAGCGCGCGGCTACTCGCCGTGGAGGTTCGAGTCCACCCTGGGGCATGGGTGTGTGTGTTTGTCCGTTGGTTAGTTTACCTAGGTTTAAGTAGTTTGTAAGCTACGGACTGATGGCCACGCAGTTTGGTCCGATAGATTTACAAACATTTGAATTTGAACTTAAATTGCAAATAACACACAGAAATTATTGTAGGCAAGTCGAACCAATACGTTTCATTGGTAGAACACTTAGAAGATGCACCAGTTTTACCAAAGAAACTGCCTACACTACACTTGTGCATTCTGTTTTGGAGTATTCCTGCTTGTTGTGGTATCCTTACCAAGTGGTACTTACAGACGATATAGAGAAAGTTCAGAGAAGTTTCCGCAATATTTGTGGTACAAGTGTTAGGTGATTCACCCCGGTATACAAGAAGCATTGGCGGAAATAAAGGTTCGCGAGTGGTATCAAAATTCAGGGCGGAAGAATATTAATTACAGTATTCACTGATGACACTGCTATCCACAGTGAGAGACAATTGCGGGATCTGAGTACAGAATACGACGTGAGAGAAAACTGCAAAAGGAGAAAGTGAGAAATAGGAGAAGAAAATGAAAGTGGTGAGGATGACGCATTGGTGATCACCGTGTCAATGAGTTTAAGCAGTTCTTCTAGCTTGGAAGCGAAATAACTCATGATGCTTGAAGTAAGGCAGACATAAAAAGTACATTGGTTCAGGCAAAGAGAGGACTGATTGCTAAGGGGAGCCTATTGGTATGAAACATAGGCTTTAACACGAGGAAGAAATTTCTGAGAATGTACGTATGAAGCATGTTTTAGTAGGGAAGTGTCACATGAACAGAGGGAAAATTCGGAATAGTACAGAAACGAAAGAAAGTAAAATTACGCTTTAACTTCCCGTCAATATCGTGGTCAGCAGAGATCGAACACACGCTCGAATTTTTTTTTTTTTTTTTTGTCAAGGATAGCGAAGGAAATCGGCCGTCCCACTAAAAAGGAACCATCCTGGCATTTGCATGGAGTGATTCAGGTAAGTCACGACAACCTAAATCTCGATGGCCGGAGGCGGGTTTGAACCGCCATCCTCTGGAAATCAGAGTGCAGTGTGTTACCTCTGTGCCACCTCGCTCGGTGGGACGAGAGGAATGAAGCGTTTGAAATGTGGTGTTACGGAGAAATGTTGAAAATTAGGCGAGCTGACAAAATAACGAATGAGACGGTTCTCCGTAAAACTGGCGAAGAAATGACCACGTGGAAAACGCTGAGAGGGAGAAGTGGCGGGATAATAAGACGTTTGTTGAGGCATCAGCGAAAAATCGCCACGATGCGAGAGGGAGCTGCAGAGGGTAAAAACTCCACGAGAAGACAAAGACTGGAATTTAATACAAATAAACAATCCCTGAGACGGATTTTCGTCTCGAATATATCAAAGACATTATTGATAAATTTGTGGTTCGGTCGGAAATCGAACCCGGACCTCCATGCTTACTAGGCAGACGTCTTAACCGTTAGACCACCACACCACTAACGATTAAGGCGCCTCGGAATAGTCTAAGTACGATTTCCCTCCACGTCACAAACTTTAATTCAGCCTCTGTGTTCCAAAGATAATTGCCACTACTGCCAAGGCTCTGCATGCAGCGGAATAGCACCTCGGCAATGGACATATTGGAACAATTCTGTTAAGGTTATATAAATACCAATTTAATACAAATAAACAATCCCTGAGACGGATTTTCGTCTCGGATATGTCAAAGACATTATTGTTAAATCTAAAGCGTTGAATCATCTTTGGAACACAGAAGCTGAATTAAAGTTGTGACGTGGAGGGAAATCGTACTTAGACTATTCCAAGGCGCATTAATCGTTAGTGGTGTGATGGTCTAACGGTGCCGGGCGACGTGGCTCAGCGCGCCTGGTCAGAGGGCTGAACGCCTCTGTAATAAAAAAAAAAAATAAAAAAAATAAAAACAATAAAAAAAAATAAAAATAAAAAAAAGAAGCTGCCTGCCGGCCGCGGTGGCCGAGGTGACTGAGGCGCTCCAGTCACGGTCTGCACGGCCACTACAGTCAGGGGTTCGAATCCCCCCTCGGGCATGGATATTTGTGCCGTCCTTAGTATAAGGTAGTTCGTAAGTAGTTTGTAAGCTTAGGGACTGATGACCCCGTAGTAAAGTCCCATAAGCTTAACAAACGTTTGAACATTTTTTGAATAAAAAAAGCTGAGCCAACACGACACGGAACAAGAACGAACAAAAACGATCAGCGTCCGCAACAATGAGAACTACCCACGGAAAAAAAACGGTTATGATGTCTGCCTAGTAAGCATGGAGGTCCGGGTTCGATTCCCGGCCGCAACACAAATTTTAATTCAATGCTTCAGATTTAGCAATATAGACTGAAAAAGTTTAGCAATTAATTTATCGACTTAAAATGTGTTAGCCAAGGTAAAATGAAACAACATGTTTCAAGGTGGCATCAAAGTGGCTACGTACGGAAAACTAGACGGTACGGTAAAAAATGGAAGACCGAGAGATATGTGCTGTAATTAAGTAAAGGGGAATGCGACGATGCTGATCAACTGACGTGTCGGCTACGCCGTTTGCGGTGCTGTGGGGAGGGAGTCCCGGTATCAGGCGTGGGCCGCCGCTGCCGCGTTTCCGGCGCCGCCCCTGGTCCAGTGAGTCACGGCGGCTCAAGTGGCGCGCAGCTGGCTCCGTATTGTCCCACCACCCCACTGGCCGCTCCTCCTGGTCGATACACTTCGGCAGGAATTTGCACGCCACTTTCACCTTAACACACAGCGTAATAAACATCAATGAGAACTTACGCCGGCCGCGGTGGCCGAGGAGACTGAGGCGCTTCAGTCACGGTCTGCAAGGCCTCTACGGTCGGGGTTCGAATCCCCCCTCTGGCATGGATATTTGTGCCGTCTTTAGTATAAGGTAGTTCATAAGTAGTTTGTAAGTTTAGGGACTGATGACCCCGTAGTCAAGTCCCATAAGCTTAACAAACATTTGAACATTTGAGAATTTACGGAAATAACGAATAAAATTTAGCGAGTGATGCAGAGAGAGGGGCCAGCCGCGGTTCAAATGTTTGTAAATCTATCGGACCAAACTGCGTGGTCATCAGTCCGTAGCTTACAAACTACTTAAACCTAGGTAAACTAACCGAAGGACAAGCACACACCCATGCCCCAGGGAGGAATCGAACCTCCACGGCGGGGCATGGATTTTTGTGCCGTCTTTAGTATTAGCTAGTTCATAAGAGTTTGCAAGTTTAGGGACTGACGACCCTATAGTTAAGTCCCATAAGCTCTACAAACATTTGGAGGCCGGCCGTGGTGGCCGAGGGGACTGAGGCGCTTCAGTCACGGTCTGCACGGCCACTACGGTCGGGGGTTCGAATCCCCCCTCGGGCATGGATATTTGTGCCGTCCTAGTTCGTAAGTAGTTCATAAGTAGTTTGTAAGTTTAGGGACTGATGACCCCGTTGTTAAGTTCCATAAGCTTAACAAACATTTGAACATTTGAACTTATATAATGTGACGCTTTCAGTATGTTCACTACCAACCAAGGTAAATCATACTTTTTTTTTAAATATTAAACTGAAATAGAGGCAATGAATTAAAATTTATGTTGCGGCTGGGACTTGAACTTGAGACACTCTTATGGTTTTGTACCCGTCAATCTACTTCAACTAAGGACGGCACAAATATCCATGCCCCTAGGGGGGATTCGAACCCCCGACCGTAGTGCCCGTGCAGACCGTGACTGGAGCGCCTCAGTCCCCTCGGCCACCGCGGCCGGCGTCCTAGTTCGTAAGTATTTCGTAAGTAGTTTGTAAGTTTAGGGACTGATGACCCCGTAGTCAAGTCCCATAAGCTTTACAAACATTTGAACATTTTTGAAACATTTGGACATTTGAACAGAGAGAGGGTGAGCAGGTAAGCTGATATACCCCATTTATTCATTGAGATCGTAAAATATATGTAAACAAAAAAGCCGGTAGGGGGAATAGAAAGAAGTAAATTTCGTACATGAATCTATGGTCGCTAGTGTGTACAGAACTATGAAAGAAAGGAAACTGAAAAGGGAAATAAAGACAAAAAAATTATTTATTGGTACACTCCTGGCCATTAAAATTGCTACACCACGAAGATGACGTGCTACAGACGCGAAATTTAACTCACAGGAATAAGGTGCTGTGATATCTTTTCAGAGCATTCACACAAGGCTGGCGCAGGTGGCGACACCTACAACGTGCTGACATGATTTCTCACACAGAAACAGCAGTTGACCGGCGTTGCCTGGTGAAACGTTGTTGTGGTGCCTCGTGTAAGGAGGAGAAATGCGTACTATCACGTTTCCGACTTTGATAAAGGTCGGATTGTAGCTCGCGTCGGTCGTGATTCAATGACTGTAAGCAGAATATGGAGTCGTTGGGTTCAGGAGTGCAATACGGAACGCCGTGCTGGATCCCAACGGCCTCGTATCACTAGCAGCCGAGATGACAGGCATCTTATCCGCATGGCTGTAACAGATTGTACAGGCATGTCTCGATCCCTGAGTCAACAGTTGGGGACGTTTGCAAGAAAACAACCGTCTGCACGAACAGTTGGACGGCGTTTGCAGCAGCATGGACTATCAGCTCGTAGACCATGGCTGCGGTTACCCTTGACGCTGCATCACAGACGGGAGCGCCTGCGATGGTGTACGCAACGATGAACCTGGGTGCACGAATGACAAAATGTCATTTTTTCGAACGAATCCAGGTTCTGTTTACAGCATCATAATGATCGCATCCGTGTTTGCCGACATTGCCGTGAGCGCACATTGGGAGCGTGTATTCGTCATCGCCATACTGGCGTATCACCCGGCGTGATGGTATGGGGTGCCATTGGTTACACGTCTCGGTCACCTCTTGTTTGCATCGACGGCACTTTAAATAGTGACCTATACATTTCAGATGTGTTATGACCCGTGGCTCTACCCTACATTCGACCCCTGCGAATCCCTACATTCCAGCAGGATAATGCACGACCGCATTTTGGAGATACTGTACTGCCCTTTCTGGATACGGAAAATGTTCGAATGCTTCCCTGACCAGCACATTCTCCAGATCTCTCACCAATTGAAAACGTCTGGTCAATGGTGGCCGAGCAAATGGATCGTCACAATACGCCAGTCACTACTCTTGAAGAACTGTGGTATTGTGATGAGGTTGCATGGGCATCTGTACCTGTAGTTACACGCCATCCGAGCTCTGTTTGACTCAATGCCCAGGCATATCAAGGCCGTTATTACGGCCAGAGGTGGTTGTTCTGGGTACTTTTTTCTCAGGATCTATGCATCCAAATTGCATGAAAATGTAATCATATGTGAGTTCTAGTATAATATACTTGTCCATTGACTACCCGTTTATGATCTGCATTTCTCCTTGGTGTAGCAATTTTAACGGCCAGTAGTATAGTTTACAAGAGATGCTCGAAAGAGCGGCCACCGACAGCGATACAAAATTCACGGCGACGGTGCATGGATCGGTGTACACTAGTAAAAACGTCAGCATGTCGACCACATGTCCAGCAGCTACAGAGAATCGGACAGCTGGATATTCTTAAGCTGTGACGTGATTCACTTACTCCAGGCTTTTAATACGACCCGAAAGGAAGAAATCTACGCTGGGTAAAATCAGCAGCGGTGGAATGACCATGCGCTCTAAAGCGCCTTGCTGCGGAGCGCACAGTTTCTCTCCATCGGAGGTTGGAGTCCTCCCACAGTCATGGGTGTTTGTGTTGTCCTTAGGTTAGTTTAAGTAGTTTGTAAGCCTAGTGACTGATAACCATAGCACTTACGTCTCACAATTTACAAACATTTGAACATTTTCAGGTTCAATCAGGTAAACGGGGTGGTCAGGGAACTGGTTCGCTTCGTCCCATTTAATGCTGGTCAAGTGGATCCGGACGTTGCGATTGAAGTGCACTGGGGCTCCATCGTGTGGAACCACATTTGTTCAAATGTTTGTTAAGCTTATGGAACTTAACAACGGGGTCATCAGTCCCTAAACTTACAAACTACTTATGAACTACTTACGAACTAGGACGGCACAAATATCCATGCCGGAGGGGGGATTCGAACCCCCGACCGTAGTGACCGTGCTGACCGTGAATGGAGCGCCTCAGTCACCTCGGCCACCGCGGCCGGCGAACCACATTCGTCTGCGAATGGTTAGTGGAACATCGACCAGAAGTTCAGGTAAGACCTCTTGCACGAATATTTATTACACAACTAAGCAGAATGCACTGCCTTACTATTGTTCACATTTCCTAACCAAACATCAATGGGAAACCCTTCTGTGTAGGCATGTGCTATTGTGCCTTGTGGGTTACCATGAGCCCACAGGTGATAATTATGGATGTTAAACATATCCGATCTCGTAAATGTACCTTCAATGAATAAAACATCGGCAGGGAACGTGTGATTGGCTGCAATCTGCCGTAGGTACCAACGGCAAAGTCGAGAAGTGGAAGATAACCGTCAGGTGTTTGTGCTTGCACTCTCTGTAAATAGCACGGATGCATTCAATCTTCGTGTAAAGTCCTGGAAACACTTTGATGAGTCATACTAACGCACTACAGCTCTCGAACTTGTCAAAGGATAATCCTCCACTGTGTTTAGTATTCTTTCTGCCCCTGCAGGAGTTCTGCCAGCTCCATGAATGGAAGGCCACGGCTTAGTGCGTAGCGCATTGAGGCGCTCTGCTCCGATGCGCAAGGCCCCTCCTCGTCGGGAGTTCAAATCGCCCCTCGGGCATGGATGTTTGTGCCGTCTTTAGCATAAGGTAGTTCATAAGTAGTTTATAGCTACGGCGGAGCGGCCGAGCGCATTGAGGCGCCATGCTACGAAGCTACGGGGGTTCGAATACCACCTCGAGCATGGATGTTTGTGCAGTGTTTAGTATAAGTTAGTTCACAAGTAGTTTGTAAGTTTAGGGACTGATGACCCACAGTTAAGTCCCTTAACCTTAAAGAACATTTGAACAGTTTTGAAGTAGTTTGTAAGTTTAGGGACTCATGATCCCGCAGTTAAGTCCCTTAGACTTAACAAACATTTGAACATTTTGAACATGCATGGAAGCATGAAACGATCCACTCCAGCGTAACTCTCAATGCTCGAGGATCCGGTAGATGCCTATCTGGGAATCACCCCACGTACATCCTTTGAGCAACCAGTCCATTTACATGTGCAGCCCCATGCGTGAAATGCATGTCAACCAGCTCTGCATTGGTGAAATGATGCATGCTGCTCGAGAGCCATGCAGGAAATAATGAATCCAGCTGGCTGGCGAAGGGCTTCTAAACGGAGCACTCGACTGCGCTCTGCTCTGCTCAAGGCGACGTTACCGGGCACACAATCCTGCACGAAATCTGCTTATTTCGGTCCCGTCTACGAGCCGTTTCATTTTGACACATACTTTAGGACTATATATATATATATATATATATATATATATATATATATATATATATATATATATTTGTGTGTGTGTGTGTGTGTGTGTGTGGTAACTGGGTTGGAAATGTCAGTATTTTACATAGTGATCGTATAGGTAATTCTCGACAAAAAAAGTTGGATAAATGCTTCGTTAGGAAGTTACGGATATTGAAAGTAACTTTAATGCTGCAAAATTGACGTGTAGCACTTGAACGTATACGCGATAAAACTGGGCCGTTACGTGGTTTTCTTGAAATCAATGTTACAGAGGAGTATAGTTACGTTACATATTTCACATAATGGATACGTACTTTGCGTTAGTACAAAATGCATTAAAACAGGACTTACCACGAGTCTTGCAAACGTCTTTAGCACTTTAGAACTTAGCATTATATTCTGGAGTAATTCATCATTGAGTAAAAAAGTATTCATTGCACAAAAGCTTGTAATCAGAATAATTATTGGAGCCCACCCACGATCATCCTGCAGACATCTATTTAAGGATTTAGGTATCCTCACAGTAACTTCACAGTATATATATTCACTTATGAAATTTGTTATTAAGAATCCAACGCAGTTCAAAAGTAATAACAGTGTGCACAGCTAAAACACTAGAAGAAAGGATGGTCTTGATTATGTAGGGCTAAATCTGAGTTTGGCACAGAAAAGGGTAAATTATGCTGCCAGAAAAGTCTTAGGTCACCTACCAAGCAGCATCGAAAGCCCGACAGATAGCCAACTTTCATTTAAAAATAAATAAAAAAATTTCTGAATGACAACTCCTTCTACTCATAGGATGAGTTTTTAGATATAAATTAGTCAATCTAAAAATATAAAAAATAAAGAAAATTGTGTCATGTAATATTTTGTGTAATGTAACGTCTTGTATAGACACCCTTCATTAACCTGATAGGTTCCACATCATTACGAAGTGTCGTATTCATGATCTATGGAACAAGTATTAATCTAATCTAATGTAATCTAACCTTACACAAGCTGTACAGTTTACACAAAAGGTCGCAATCCCACCGTGAACGTCAGTGCACTTTTGCGCTCTGGCTTGTTCAATTGCCAGTGGTTGGTACCTAATTAATTTAGCAGCGTCCATGATGCGACGAAGCAGTTCATCTCGTGTTTTTCCCTTACTTTCGTACACCTCTGACGTCATCCAACCTCATAAACAGAAATGTACAGGTGTAAGGGCACATGATCTTGGAGGCTAATTAACCACCACGGCCAGTCCAGCGATTAGGGTAGGAGTGACTGAGATGTTCCCTCGCACGGGAGGTAACACGTGGAGTGGCACCGTCATGTTGGAAGTACGTTCCAGTTCGCTTGAAACTGATTGCATCGATGATTATTGTGTGTGTTGTTTATTCCATATCTGAAAACTGTGCTTTATCGGTGAATAATATGTATGGCAGCAAATGACTAGTCTCAATTGCCCAATGACAGAACGGCAGTCGTTGGAGATTGTTTGCAAGAAAATCACGTTACGGTGCAAGAAAATCACGTTACGGTTCAGTTGTATAACGTATACGTCCACGTTCTGCACATCAGTTTTGTACAAGTAAAGTACCTGTCAGTAACCATACCTCCCTAACGAAGCATTTGCGAACCTATGTTTACATAACATTCTTTGTTCAGAATTATCACTATGTAAAATATTTACCTGTCATGCACAACCACCCTGTCCATATGCATATATATAATCTCCAGAAGCCACTTATCCTGAGGGGCTACTTGAATGAGAAGTGGCGGTTCCTAGGTGTGAAAAGCTGGGAACGACTGCAAGAGAGCTGTTCGTTAACTGCACCCCCATCCACACGACATCCACTTGAGGAGGATTACTCGGCGGTGGTCGTTCGCGATTGTCGTGCCTGATACCAGAAGGGCGGATCATTGTTCGAATAACTAACTCTCCCCTGCCGAGTTTCCTGGAGTTAAATATTTACCATAAAAAAGGTAATGCTGAAACTCATTATCGACACATGACTGCTATTTTAAAAAGTTACATTTTGGAATGGTTATGGGTACGGGCCACTTACGGCACAGAAAACCACATGACATCGAAGCAAGACTACTAATGAAACTTCCTGATAGGTTAAAATTGTGTGCCGGAACCATAATTCGAACCTGGGATCTTTGCCTTTCGCGGGCAAGCGCTCTACCGACTGAGCTATCCCGACACGACTTACACTGCCGCCCCACAACTTTTATTCCGCCAGTACTACCTCGCCTCCTACTTTCCAAACTTCACAGAAGTTCTCCTGCGAACCATGCAAGACTAGCATTCCTGGGAGAAAGGATATGCTGGAGACATGGCATAGCCACAGCCTAAGGGATATTTCCAGAATGTAACTTTCACTCTGCAGTGTAATGTGCACTAATATGAAACTTCCTGGCAGATTAAAATTGTGTGGCAGAACCGGGACTCGAACCTGGGACCTTTGCCTTTCGCGGGCAAGCGCTCTATCGACTGAGCTATCCCGACACGACTCACGATGCCGCCCCACAACTTTACTTCGGGATAGCTCAGTCGGTAAAGCGCTTGCCCGCGAAAGGCAAAGGTCCCAGGTTCGAGTCCCGGTTCCGGCACACAATTTTAATCTGCCAGGAAGTTTCATATCAGCGCACACTCCGCTGCAGAGTGAAAGTTTCATTCTGGAAGACTACTAATGTTTGCATGTTCAGACACAGACACGATGGTTTTACAGTGTCATTATTAGTATAGATAAAAGTCAAACGGTACTATGGGTTGGACTAAAATGCCAAACCGAGAGTGTCTTTACAGGGAAAATGCGTGTAACGGTGTGAGTCAATTGTGAAATTAAAAGTATTTAAATATTAAAGTTATTTTGTGTAATTTATACGGTAGCTAGTGATCGGAACGAGTGCATCCGTGGGTTGTCAGTAGTCAAACAGAACAAGTGGATATCTCCTCTTCCCCCTCAAGGTCCCTCGAGCAACTTATTTCTTCGCTAATTTCATTCCCTGAGTCAGACATCCTCACTTCCTTAGGAGCATGAACAGAAGAATGACTTTTACATTGACAGCATCGATTATTATACGAAAACGTTTCGGGATTTGTTGGTGAAGCAATAGTGCAGCGCGGGATTTATAACTGTTCACTAACGAAAGATACGATGGAAAGAGGTTGCTTATACGGGAAGGCAAAAATTATTGTAATTTTGGACTGTCAGACAAATGAAAGAATAATTTTGGAAGCCTTTTGGGAAACAGCATTTTTTATTAAAATTATTAAATAAAATAGACGACACCGCAAACTTTTGAATGTATTAGCAAGTAGTTTCGATCCATAAGTGGACCATCTTCAGGCTACTCCAAAAAATCGCATATTGACATTAAGTTCTAAACAAAAGCCAGAAAGCTATTCTTTGTCTGTATTAGCAAGTAGTTTCGATCCATAAGTGGACCATCTTCAGGCTACTCCAAAAAATCGCATATTGACATTAAGTTCTAAACAAAAGCCAGAAAGCTATTCTTTGTCACGTAAAAATGATGGAAATTCGTTTGCCGCATTACAGCAAGGCGTCAAAAGCAGAACAATGTGCAAAACAAACAAATACGCGAGAACGCTACAGTTCTATACCAGATACCAGAGTTATAAAAAAGTTAAAAGGTTTATAAATCTATGGGACTCAACTACTGCGGTTATAAAGTCCTTAGGTTGACAAACTGCTTATACTAAATTAAGGATAAAACACACACACACACACACACACACACACACACACACACACACACACACACACATACTGATGCCGAAGGGAGAACTCGAACCTCCGAGGGAAGTAATCGTGCGCTCGGTAGCATAGCGCCTTGGAGCGATCGGGCATTCTAACTCGGCCCAGAGTTATACATCCAGGTTGTTTAATATCACTGATCTCCTCAGTAATGGTAGTGCAGTCGTTGCATAACTGCCAACTGTCTGCAAGACAAATCGGTGCGATGCGTCTGTACTTCTCATGTCAATCATTCAACCTTATTAAAAGTTACAAATATGCTAATAAAATGCATGTGACGACCACTGACTATTTTATGTTGTGGTCAGCGCTTAAAATAGTCTAATAACATTACACACGTGACATAGTTTTTACAGAATGAAACTATTCTTCACCTGCAGCTATGGCTTTTTTATTCTTGTCACAAGCCCCGAATGACGTTGACATTTTAATCAATATATTTCACAGGCATGAAAAAACTGTGGCATGACTTTGATAGGGTGCTGTAAAGGAAGTCATTTCTACAGACCTGGTCCATATAAAGATACAACATTCCCTTCCTCCCACGCACTGTCACGTATATACTTAAATATATCATTTTGTGTGTGTGTGTGTGTCTGTGAGTATGTGGGTGTGTGTGTGTATATAACAGAGGGAGAGAGAGCTCTATCCACAGGTCTATCTTTCACGGATGTTTGTAGGACGATAAAGAACTGTTGCTTCTCGCCAAACTTAACGCTTTGACTGCCACTCTGGCACTAAATCAGGACTGTTCCGAGAAGAGACGCTACATCTGCAGTCCGCTCGACACGTTGACGTGTCGACTGCAGGCACTTCCTGTTGTAAGAGATAACCCGTACACATACTGTCAACTGCCACACCACTTTCTGAGGGCATTCACTTTCGACTAGTTCCGGCCCTCTAATTTTCAGTATCTCCAGCTAATATTTTCATTTATACCTTACTTTTACAGCTAATATGGTCTATAGACGGATAATAATCTAGTCTTGTTCCAGTTCCATTACTTCCCCCTCTCCTGCTCCTTTCAATGCTAGCTTAACTATTCCCGGCTTTGGTAGGAGACTTGGCACCAATCCATAGATTCCTATTGTTTGTTCCAAACGTTTCTCTCCCAGTTTATTCATTTTATTAGTCCTACACTTCGTATCTCATTTAATTTTTAGATCTTCAGTGGAACTACAGTACTAATGCTTCCTTTTTCTTCATTTCTTTATTACGTTAGACAAAATGTTATTGTCCCCCATACTTACACTGCTCAAAAATGTTTGAACACCCATTCTGCCGTTCCTTGTGGAAAAAATCCGTTTCATTTGTATCTACATTACTTTATTAAGCAACTAGCGACCCGCACAGGTTTCGCACAGGTGAAATTTATCTTCTACATCCACAAAACTCGATGAGTGTAAAACAGCCGCTACACTCCTCGGAGTGGAGAATGAAAAGAATAAGTATTTTTTGTGTATTATTGGTTGCTATGTTCTAAGTAATATGACTGAACACAGTGAACATCATGCTTATACTATCCTCAGTTTCTTTAATCCATATTGACACAACAATATCACAATTTAAGATATATGTACAAATTTACGTCCGGCACTTGGAACGACAGTAATGCCCCTTGCGGAGAAACAGCACTATCAATACGTTGCCTAACACGTTGTCACGGAAGAGACGCTAGCGTTTCAACCTGCAGCACTGTAGTAATACAATTACGGACGATACGAACGGTTGTCTCTACACTAGGGGCGCTGTTGCCGTTCCAAGCGCCAGATGTAAACTTTTACAAATATCATACGTTAGACTGTCATAATAGTATGTAAATATGGATTAAACGTGCTGAGGAGTGCATGATCATAGTATTTATTGTGTTGAATCATATTACGTAGAACATAGCAATGGATAGGAAAGGAAATGCCTGGTAGTGGTACAGTGTACCCTCCGTCACGCACCTTACGGTGGATTGTGGAGTATGTATGTAGATGTAGAATAAAACATTTTCTGAAATACGGTAAAGTTGAAAAGTATAACTAGCTTTTCGAAAGAGTAATTACTCCATGTTTTGCTTTATATTTTTCAAATTAAGAAATATCTTGATCCTATCGCTACCAAACTATACCTAATACCCGCTGGACTAATCTGAAGATTTTCTGAAGATTTCAGCTGTCTTGGAGTACATAGGGGACATAGATACATACACATAACCATTTTCATAGATAAATATTCTGGTTTAGGGACGTGCTCGAGGGTCGTGAGGGCAGCGGGGAGATGTTCTTCTCTACATCTACATACTGGACAGCAGCAAGGTGAGGAATGCTGCATAACCACGCAAGCAACACCTTCCGTACATTTGACAGAAAGTCGTATATACATCAAATGTTTGTTAAGCTTAAGGGACTTAACTGCGGGGTCATCAGTCCCTAAACTTATAAACTACTTATGAACTATCTTACACTAAAGACGACACAAATATCCATGCCCGAGGGGGGATTCGGAACACCGACCGTAGCGGCCAGCGGCCGTGCAGACTGTGACTGGCGCGCCAAGCTGCGTGGTCATCAGTCCGTAGCTTACCAACTACTTAAACCTAGGTAAACTAACCTAAGGACAACACACACATACACCCATGCCCTAGGGAGGACTCGAACCTCCGTCTACGAGCAACCGCGCGCTCCGCAGCGAGGTGCCTTAGACCACTCGGCTACTCCACCGCGGCGCGCCGCAGACCGCTCAGTCACTCAACGGTCAGAAACGATGTGTGATGGTTGTTGCAAGTCGCCAAGTCATCTCATTCTCAAATAGCGGATGAATAACTACTCTTTATTTACGACATAATATCTCGTGAATTGTATGTGATGGATAGTTCTTACCCCCAAACCCCCAAAGCGATTGTTTTCTGAGAAATGAGGAGCGTATGTATCAAGTTTGGTCGAAGTCGACCCAGTAATGCAGTAATTTTGGAGGACATTTGTAATACACACACACACACACACACACACACACACACACACACACACACACACACCTTTATAATTTATGAATTTATGAATTTAATAATTTATTCTTCTTGCTATGTTCCAGCTATTCGACTTACGGACCTTGGTTCTGCTACGTCTTATTCAAACGGCTGCATTGCCATCATGACAATGGACCACGTCTCAGTCCTCCGGCAAAAGTACGAGAGGTGTTCAAATGAAAAGATACGAAACGTCTTAACAACCAAACCGGTAGATATCTGAATATGCCGCTTTGGGATAACATAGTGTGACATCTAGGGATGCGAAGCATGCGTCGTCACCTCCCCTTAAAAATTAAAAGCCATGAGGTCAACAGGCAAAATGACGCTGACTGTCTTTTTCAACGTACCAGGTCCCATACTCATCTAATTCCTCTAGCTCGGTAAATCCATTAACAGTGACGAGTACTGTGAGACCCTCCGTAGCCTGAGCAAGTCCATCGAGAGCAGACTGCCTGGACTTGTCACTGAGGGAGTGATTCTGCTCCATGAAAGCGCGTCCACACGCCTCCAGGGTCACGCAAAGTGTACTGGCTGAGTTCAAGTGGGAGCACATCAAGTGAGAGCCTGAAGGCCCAGACATGGCGACCTGTGACTTCCGTCTGTTTGGTCCGCTAAAGAAACATCTCAAATGGAAATGCTTTATCTCGGATTACTACCTGAAGGGCACAGTAGAGGACTGAGTCTTATCATAGCCACAGAAATTGTGGGAACAAGGTGTCCTTCGGCTCGTTAAACAGTGGGATAGTTGTGCACAGGCCTCTGGTGATAACGTTTGAATGAGGACTGCAATTATATCTCTGGTGTCCTAACCACCAAGGCAAGGTTGGCACCACAGACATACATTAACTAGACTGGCAATACCATATGTAGCATCATTGATGTTAGTGAAGCCAGCAAAATACGGTCGCCGCCATGTTGCCATTACAAAACCTAACCTAACCAGGTAATCGTGTGTGGTTGTAAACGTCATAAAAATAGAATTAAAATGATTTATCTACACCACCTTTAGAGTTTAAATGAATTGGTAAATGGATGAGTCGTCTTAAGCCGTATAATTTCTTGTACCACACAAAATCTTCTTTAGGTTTGTGTAGGTAAGATGGCGGTGGCAAGCTTCACTAACACCAGTGACATTGCCAGTCTAGATAATGTATGTGTGTGGTTGGCACCACAAACCGCTGGTGTCCTTAGTACGCTAATACATCGAGCACACTTGATATCGGACGAAGAAAATCTTCCTGCAGAACTGGAACACTTGGAAAAAGTGTTCAAAGAGAATGGCTACACTCCACGCCAAATAAGGAAGGCCATACGTAATCATAACAACAAGAAGCAACGCACAGAGGACAATGAAGAAGATTACAAATCAGTTGCATTCCTTCCTTATGCTGGCAATGTGTCCTCTAAAATAGGCAGATTGCTAAGGAAACATAAAATCCAGGTCATCTTCCGTCCACCAGCGAAGAATATAGCCCTAGTCGGATCTGTAAAAGACGATCTGCTACTGAAAAAAGCGGGCGTTTATAAAATTCCCTGCGAGTGTGGTCAGACGACTCGAACAGTTCAAGAGCGCTGTACGGAGCACGAAAGACACACCCGTCTTCTGCAACCGTCGAAATCAGCAGTAGCAGAGCACTGCATTTCCATGGGACACTCCATGGAATACAAAAAACCACAATTTTAGCTCCAGTTTAGGGCTTTTGGAACTCAGTCTTCAAAGAAGCGGTTGAAATACGCCTTGCTGACAATTTAATAAATCGTGACAACGGCTTTCAGCTGGATAAAAATTGGAACCCTGTTCTTAAAGCTATTGAGGCACAGCGGAATCGACGCAATCATTCGATTCTCGATGATTAGATGAGTGTTCACTTTCACCACCGAGGGCAGCACACACAGCTCGGCCGTACCGCGCATGTCACCATCTAACTCATGCGCAGTAAGACTCCAGCGTATCTCGCATGCGCAATACTCGGTATAAATACCGCGAACGTACCTGCGCTCTTCAGTAGTTGCCTACTCACCTGAAGATGGCCGGACGTCTCTGGGCCGAAATATCGTTGCAGAATGTCAATGGGATCCGGCTGCACACCCGAAAATTACTGGAAGAAGAAATACGCCGGGAAAATTTTAGAAATGTTTTAAGTTTTATTGTATATACTCAAATCACGGAGATCTTGTCTACTATTGAATGTTCAGTTAGACATGAACAGGACATTGTACCAAGTTTGATTTTTGTAACTGTTTTCATGATACAGCAGTGACTGTGAAAAGATAAGTACTGTTATGTTCTTTTGTTTCCACTATGGAAGAATTTCTGTGTAAAATAAAAGTGTGTTCTGTTTTGAGTACATCGTGTCTCAGCCAGCGCCCTTGCCAGCCACTTGCACCTTCCTCAAGTTGCCAGTAAGCAATCCACGCCAGAACGATAATAGGAACTGACGGACGACGAGAAAGCACGAATACATTAATATCCACAATGTCATTTCTTACCTTTTCATTTGAACACCGTTCGTAATATCTCTGGCAGTAGTGAGAACCGAAAGCGCGTGGTATCCACGCCAATCATCCAGTTACGAAGGCGACCCCTTACCACAGGTAGAGTTTTGTAGACCATTTTTATGTAGGGTACTAGTTTTGACGCCAACTGTTGATATAGGTGAATAGCGCTAAGCATATTTTCTCGGTGGAACCAAAAGCTAATGGGACGCAGAGTGCTGCATATCGGCAGATATGTGCTGGCATGAACTCACAAGCGGGAAATTGTTCTAAGTCTGTGAAGAGCGACTGCTGATAGCAGGGTCGCCAACGTGACGCACGGTTCGCCGCCGGCGCGGTGCTCGGCGCAGCACTCGCGTATAATGCTCGTAAATAATGGTTTCTTGCGCTGAGCCGACTTTTACGACCAGCAATATAAAGCCCTATCTTTGTGCGACAATGTATCCACCACTTCGCCCTTTGCGCTTCTGCTACTCGTTTCTGTTTCTTTAGAAGTTATTACAACTGACGCCTTAAAAGTTGCCTGTTTCATTTTCCGCTTATGCGTGAGCTAGATTGTCTTTTCTCGATTTCGGCATGGAGAATCTTGGAATTACGAAGCGCGCTGAAAAAGTCCTACAACTCTATCTCGGGGAAGGTCTCCTAGGGCTTAATGTCTTATTGACGAACGCGAAACGTAACTTGAGAAAGGATCTGAACTCGTCCATATGCGAGGTCTGTTCAAAAATCCAGAACATTAGTAATTTCGCGTCAATGGAGTGTTGGAACAAAATGCGGTTGACATTCCTGCACCTGCTTGAGTTGGAGGGTAACAGCTGGAAGTTTCATTATTGTAGGTCTGTTACTCTTTGTTCATTGCTGTAATTAAAAGAACGTTGTGTCGCAAAGTTTGCAAATCTAGAGCTGGTAGAGTTAGAGAACCAACGTGTATGCATTACATTTTGAGCTAAACTTAAGAAAACACTCCAAATGATGATCTAAGCATATGGCTATGAGTGCTCAGTGTTACGAATGGTCCACGGGCGTTTAAAAGTGTCCAGACGGAATTTAAAAGATGGTCCTCGTTCAGGACTCCCTTCGACGTCTACCGACGACGCTTCTGTCTGGAGCGACAACGAAACAGTGCATGTCAATCGAAGACTGACTGTCCGAAAAATTGCAGAAGAAAGTATGAAACGCTGACTCAGCATTCTGGAAGGCATCATGTTGTCACAAAGTTCGTCCCGTGGCCCATTAGTTTTGTATCAAAAACACCATCGCCTAGCAATCTGTGATGAGCTTTTGGACGGTGCAAATTGAGAACGAGATCGTCTTTAAGAGAATCATAACTAGTGATGCGACGTCGGCCTAGGGTGAAGATGTTGAGTCCAAGGTTCAAGCTCTGTATTGATTTCTTTGACTTTGAAGGTTCAGGCCATCATTAATTCGTGCCACGGGGACAAAAATCGATAGTAGAGCTCTTGCCATAACTTGAGGCCCCTGCTTCCTCAAGTTGTGTGCAGGTTGAGTCCAATCCTTTGTTTTGGAGGGGCAGCCGCCTGAGTTGCGTGTTGCCTACTGGTCGCGGGGCGCAGCTGACTACCGGCTGATAGACGGCTCAGCGGGCAACGTGCAACCGAGCCGGCCGGCCGCCCCTCTGAAACAACCGAATGGACAACCTGCGCACAATTCGAGAATGCGTTTCTGCGCACGGGCCACGACTACTTTCTTTGCTTGAAGATGGGAAAAAAACTTGTTCTTTTCATTCTCCACTCCGAGGAGTGGAGCGGGCTGTTTGAGATCCGGCCCATAAAGAGTCGCGGTTCTATTCAGCCAATTATCAGACAAGCTGATAGTGGGGCAAAGGGGGATCCCAATTGGGAATAAGTGGGAGGGGCTTACTACCAGTTCCGACATACGTCTTACATCCAAGGGAAACCTCCCGAAAACCTTGGTCGGAACCGGGGGATTGGGACCAATTTAATTTATTTGTGGGACGTTGCCCTAGACTACAAATGGATTATCGGGAGAGCACGACTGCAATCACGACAATCAAGGATCGGACGCCCGACTTACTCTCGTAAACTCGTAGAGATCAGCTCAACCAACAGTAGGGAGGCTTTCCCCTGGAGGAACCGCACCCGTGAGCACTGTATGAGCACGGTATACCCTGCATCACCAATTCTTGTAAGCACTGTGTCTCTCGTTTTGTACGATAGGAAAAGTCGTTAAGAGCAATATAGCTGGGATTACTATGACACATGCATTCCGCGAAGACAGAAATGAAGAGGAGGAAAGTATACGTTACTTATACTTCATTCATAACGAAAACAGCAAAGATATGTTATAATTTCTATTCAGATAACCGGCTGCGGGAGATTAAACTGACGTCATCGGATCTGTGAGTTTAATCTGCTGGAACCTGTCAGCTATGAAGATTATAAGAGAGCTCGGCTCTTTTCCAAAATAAAGTAATTGAACAGATCGCCCGCCAAGTATGACATTCTTTCATTCCATTCTCTCACTTATTCGATGTTACCGATTCTTTGGTTATTCATTCATTCACTCGTGTTTACCTGCACTTTGGTAGTCCCTCCCCTAAGATCTGAATGAGGAATTAATGAGTCTTTTGCCAAAGAAAAGATATTCTTAAGGGCGACATGTCAAGGTGACGGACGTCGTGTGACTTTAATTCCGTTTCCTCCCAATACTATGTACGTTTCTAATTAAATGGTGACTTATTATGTGTATTTAGGGGATGCCAATTATTGAACTATATTATACAAAACTTAAATTGGTGACAAACTACGGAGTGCAAACACTTTATTTAACAAATAAGCGTTACTACAGATTTTCAGATTTAAGCTAAGACATGTACGATATTCCTACCATCAGTGGCGATGGAGTGGCGCAAACGAATAGCAGAATTCTGCATGACCCGCTGAAGTGTCGGAACATCGACGCTGTAGATGACCTTCTGAATGGCTGTTTTCAGCTCAGCAATGGTTTTGCGGTTATTGATGTACATAATGTCGTTGGATTTGTCCCGGGATTCGAAAGCCTCTATTCCACCACTGCTTGACACATATCACGATGCAACCATCATCTACACGGACGGTTCTTTGATCAATGGTAATGCCGCATATGCCTTTGTCTGTGGTGAGCACATCGAACAGCAGTCATTGCCTTGTGGCAGCAGCATCTTCACCGCTGAAGTGGTCGGTATTTTGAGAGCTCTTGAACACCTCAGAGCTCGCCCCAGGGGGTCGTTCGTCATCTGCCGCGACTCCCTGAGTGGCTTACAGGCCCTCCACCAGTTTCTCCCTAAACACACTGTGGTGCGAGCCATTCAAGATGCTGTCTTCGCCCTTAGCGAGTCAGGCCGTTCTGTCGCATTTGTATGGACGCCGGGCCACATAGGTATACCGGGCAATGAACGAGTCGATGAGCTGGCCAAGCAGGCCACCACTTCACAGCCCCTGGACATTGGCCTTCCAGTCTCAGACCTCCGATCCCAGTTGACCCGCAAGGTCCTTGGGGTTTGGAATTCTGAATGGGCAGACTCGACCGAACCCAATAAGCTCCGTGTTGTCAAGCCCTCTACCGCTGTATCGAAGACCTCCCTGAGGGGTTCTCGCAGGGAGTCGGTTTTCCTTTGCCGGCTCCGTATAGGCCATACTTGGTTCACGCATGGTCACCTTTTGCGTCGCGAGGACCCTCCTCAGTGTCGATGTGGTGCCCCTTTGACAGTTGCGCACATCTTACTTGAATGCCGCAATTTATCCGAAAAAAAAAAACGACGACATTTTAATGTCCCTGACGCTTTGCAGCTTGCTTTAGCCGACAATGCCTCCGTGGTTTCTTCTGTTTTAAATTTTATACGTGAGTGTGGGTTTTACAAATCCATTTAAGTTTGTGTGTGTCTGTTATTGCTCTGTCCTCCACCTGCCTAAGTCTTCTAGGTAGGTGTTTTTAACGTGTCCCAGAGTGGCTGGATGTGTTACTTATATTTCTGTGATCACCCAGCAACAGCACTCTTGTATTGTTTTTGCCCTTTTATCTCTTCTTCGTTTTAACTTGTATCCCTTCTTCATATTTACCTGTTCCTTTTAAACTTTGACTTGTTAACGCATCTACTTCGGAACACTTAACAAAATGTTTTATGTCTAAGACTGGAACAAGGGACTGATAACCGTCGCTATTTAGTCCCTTCCAAAAACCAACATCATCATCAACAACAACAACAACATAATGTCGTAAACGTAGTTCCAAAACAAGCAGTCACGCTTGTTCAGATCCGGAGAATACGGCAGCCAATCGTGGCCCATGCTGGTGGCTTCTGGGTATTCCAGAGCCAGAATGCGGTCCATAAAATGCTCCGAGATCATAACTCTCCGAGTTAGGTGGTGTCGAGGTGAGAATTGTGTATGTGTTTGGGGGGGGGGGGGGAGGGAGTGGAGAAGTTTGTTAACCTCATGAACCAAACTGATATACACTCCTAGAAAACGAAAAAAGAACGTCATGAATTTCTCGACCAAAAAGAGGCAAATTCATTGACACATTATTGAGAATACGTACAACACAATAACAGAGAGAGAGAGAGAGAGAGAGAGAGAGAGCCGTAGGCACGTGAGAACAGTCACCAGGACATGCATGTCAACGCTAGTACTGTCTGTATCCTCCTTTGCAGCAAAGCAAACTGCAATTCTACCATGGAGGCCATCGTAGAGGTGCCGAATGTAGTCATGCCGAATGGCCTGCCATGCAGTTTCACATGGCATGTCAGTTGGGTCAGGTTTGGTGCCCGTCGTGCAGACGGCGCAAGACGACGTTTCATCCAGGCCCAAACATGCTCAATGCGGACAGATCTGGGGATTGTGATCGCCAGAGTACTTGACGTAAACGTTGAACAGGACAATGGATGGTACGGGAGACAGGTGGATGTGCATTGGCCTATTCGAAAAGCTTATAGTCTTGTTACTGCATGAACGGTTGCAACACAGATTGGATGATGGTTTCAATGTATCATGCACTGTTCAATGTTCCATCGACGATTACTAGAGGAGAACGGCCAGCGTAGGAAATGGCTCCTCAAACCGTGATTCACGGTCAAGCACGTCATTAGGGCGTCTTCCACTCACACACCAACATCGTTCAGCCCACTTCCAATGGTGTCGCGATAGGCGCTTATGGAATGATGAACGGAGACGTTTTGTCTTTAGTGCCGAGAGTAGCTTCTGCCTCGGCGCCATAAAGGTCATACGCATCTGTGGCATCGTGCAGCGTGCAGAGGAGTTGGAAAATCTGGAGTGCATACAACAGAGGCACATGGGACTGCCTCCCAGCATCATGGTGTGGGGAGCCATTTCATACAATGGGCCTTCTCTTCTGGTGATCTTGGAGGGAGCATTCAACAATGCAAAGGTACATTGGAGTCATTATTCAAGCTGTCGTGCTATCATTCATTCACCAACAATGCGATAGGTTTTTCCAACAGGACAATGCACGCCCACATGTATCCCGTAGTACACAACGTACTCTTCAAGTGTATGTCAAGCATCCTGGCCAGCATCATCCACAGATCTTCCCCCTTTGAGCATGCTTGGGACTGGGTAAAACGTCGTCTTGCGTGGTCTGCACGACCGGCACGAGATCTGGCCGAACTGAGACACCAGATGGAAACTGCATGGCAGGCCATTCCGCAAGACTCCATTCGGTGCCCCTTACGATCGTCTCCATGGGAGAATCGCAACTTGCATTGCTGCAAAAGGAGGGTACATATGGTACTAGAGTCGACATTGCACCCACTTTGGTGACTGCACTCACGTGGGTATGGCTCTGTGTCTGTGATAGTGTGATGTATACATCCTCGAGAACGTGTCAATAAAATTTCCCTCCACTGAGACGACGAATTCCTGGTGGTCTTTTTTCATTTCCCAGGAGTGTAGTTATCAGTCCCTAGACTTACCAACTACTTAAATTAATTTAAACTAACGATAACACACACACACACATTTACACGCATGCCCCAGGGAGGACTCCAACCTCCGACGGCGAGAAACCGCGGGCTACGCAACATGGCACCTCAGAGCGCTCGGCCTTTCCTGCGCTGTGACTTGTGTGAAGCACATCTTGTATCAATCATGGTGTCTTTGTATAATGGGGATGAAATCATATTCCAACACCTTCACGTGCCGTTCGGTAATCACATACCTTTGAGGAATCACAAACTATACTTTGGGCATTCACAGCTGAAATAAATCGTTAAGTAATTCTAGAAGGTAATACAGACAATTAAGCCAGGATTCCTTTCAATGAATTATCGTAATCCGCCTTAGCTGTCATTTATGCCTTATTAGGTTACGACCGGTTTCGCACCATTAAAGGCGCATCTTCAGGTATCTGTATTAATAAAAACAACTAGTTATACACAGGCTTTATAACTACTAATATTTACAAAATTAGAAAAACCTGCTATACCACAATCTTAATTTACATGAGGTGGAATGACTTACTGCGACGTCCCAATATTCATGCTGGGTGCCGAGTTTTATGGAGGTTTTCCTCGAAGTTCTTAGATAGGTTTATACGGGACACCATTAAGTAAACTATATGCTTGGAGTCAACAGTTGGTTAAACCAAGTTTACGGCCTAAAACGTTTTATTAAATTGAACGTTGGGAGCGTGTTGTATCTCCCCTGCCTCTGAAGTAAAATGAGTTGTACCAATTGGTTCGGGTCATATCACGTTAAAAATAAAAACATAAAAAAAATGTTCAAATGTTTGTAAATATATCGGACCAAACTGCGTGGTCATCAATCCGTAGCTTACAAACTACTTAAACCTAGGTAAACTAACCTACGGACAAACACACACACCCATGCCCCAGGGAGGACTCGAACCTCCACGGCGAGCAACCGCGCGCTCCGCAGCGAGACGCTTTAGACCGCTCGGCTACTCCACCGCGGCTCCCGTTAAAAGACTTGACAATACCAGAAGTGTTTTGTAGTCTTACGTTTGCGTTACGATGTCTCAAAAGTAATAAGATTTTAAGAACCATTAGGTGTGAGTTTGGGCATAAAATTGCTATTGTTATTGAAAACCTTAAAAGGTATTCTAGTGCATAAATAGTATTTAATAAATTCAGAAGTGCAATATTTCTGAATACGTATTGCAGTGGCACTCCATGCCGTGACATAATGCGCGTGCCCACATAGCCTTCATTCGCGCCACGCTGGAGAGACCCGCTTTAGTACACTGTAACATGTCCAGCGGACCTTAGTCACCGCCAACAAGCGAGTACGTGACAACTGCAACTAACGATGCCGGATCATGAGTGCAACGTGGACACATACCAGAAGTCCATCAGTTTTCCTTCATTGCCACAACACACTGATATGGTGACCAGTGTGGGGGATTTTCCATAATGATATCTTAAAGGACGGCAATACGTATTCAGGAATATTGCACTTCCGAATTTATTAAATACTATTTGTGCACTAGAACACCTTTTATGGTTTTTAATGACAATAGCAATTTTATGTGTAAACGCGTAATGGTTCTTAAAATCGTATTGCTTTTGAGACATCATATCGCAGACGTAAGACTAAAAACACTTCTCATTTTGTCAAGTCTTTTAACGGGATATGACGCGAACCAATTGGTACAAACGATTTTATTCAGATTCAGGGGAGGTACAACACGCTCCCAACGTTCAATTTAATAAAAGTTTTTAGGCCGTAAACTTGGTTTAACCAACTGTTGACTCCATCCATATAGATGTTGACTTAATGGTGTCACATATAAACCTATCTAAGAACTTTGGGGAAAGCCCCCATAAAACTCGGCACCCAGCATGAATATTGGGACGTCGCATTAAGTCACTCCACTTCATGTAAATTAAGGTTGTGGTATAGCAAGTTTTTCTAATTTTGTAGATATTAGTAGTTATAAACCCTGTGTATAACAAGTTGTTTTTATTAATACAGATACCTGAAGATGCATCTTTAATGGTGCGAAACCGGTCGTAACCTATTAAAGGCATAAAAAGACAGCTAAGGCGGATTACGACAATTCATGGAAAGGAATCCTGGCTTGTCTGTATTACCTTCTAGAATTTCTTAACGTTCAAGGAATATCACGCTGCTTACTCCGTGAGTGGACACTGCACACAATACAGTCACTCTACTATGATGAAGATACTCTCTGGTCGCAAAATGCAGATTCTCCGTCCCCCAAATGAACCAATTTTGCTTACTGACGAAGCCATCCAAATGAACGTTGGCTTCGTTGCTAAGCCAAACCACATTGGCATGCGCATGCGCATACTAATTTTCACCATGCCTCAAGGCCAAGTGTGCAGTTTGAGCGTCCCAAGGTAAACTAGAAGATAGGGCGCTTTTATTCCATACAGTTCAACAATCGACACTGTGTATTAAGTGAATACATATAGGGTGAATCACCTAACACTTGCACCGCAAGTATTGCGGAAACAGAAGTTTCGATTGATGTGCAGTTTTCACAGAATAGGTTGGTAGTGAAGGACTCGTATTGTTAGCCAATAAACAGATTGTAAAAATACTTAGAAAGTGTATTTTTTTATGCAAACATATAATTTTTCAAATGGAACAATTGTTGTTTCTAAGATGCACTAAATTTTTTTACATCGCTGTGTACAAAGAATTTCGAATGACATTTTATTCACGTTTAGTTTGGCAGCTACAACCGGTCAAAGTTTTGGGGGCGGAGGCTACGACAGAATAACTCACTGGCTGGTGGTCATGAGACCCGAGGGGCTAGTCTCTCGGCCATTCAGCTACGCTATCGCAGCCTCCGCCCCCGAAACCTTGTACGGTTGTAGCTGCCAAACTAAACGTGATAAAAATGTCATTCAAAATTATTTGTACACAGCTGGTGTCAAAACTCCCTGTGCATGATGGAAAGAACCATCGTACCATTTAAAAAACTTTATGTTTGCTTAAAAAGTACACTTTCTAAGTAATATTACAATCTGTTTGTTGGCTAAAAATACGAGCTCCTGACTACCAATCCATTCTGTGAAAACCGCACATCAATCGCACCTTTCGTTTCCGCAATATTTGCGGTGCAAGTGTTACATAAGATGGCCAAAACCGACGTCATGGCATAGGAAATAATAAAAAAAAATGGCCGATGGTTTGTTCATATGTTCACGGAATCAGCATACAAAAGAAAAGGCTGTTGCGTTACTGTTGTCTGCTAGTTCCTGTAACGAGACCGGTGTGCGCGGTGTACAGCCCTGGAAACCTCCCGAGAACAAATGCCCATTGTGGTGGACGGCCCCTTGTCTGACAGGGGCACCACTGGCAGACAAACATGGAGAAAAAAGATGTCACACACGAGCGCAGATATCGAGGAAGAGAGAGAATCTGTGGTGCGACAGCGAGACAGAGCCGTGACAGGTCTGTCTGGCGGCCCCGGCCCTTTCCTTGTATCTTATCGCGGGAATGCCTTTTCAGTATAGGAGCCTCCTTTGTGTGGCGTCGTGTGGTTTTATAATTCCGATACCGCGCGGTGGGCAGGAGGGGGTCGGCGGTGGCGACATATTGACGTTGGCATTACCGGCGGCGGCCGGAAGCGCCGCAGCCGCAGCCGCCGCCGCCACAGGGTGGGCCATGCACGCCAGTCTGGCGACCCACTGCTAGCGGCGCGCGGCCTTGACCGTCGCGGGTACACGGACACCAGCCGCTCCCGTCACCTCCGCACTCGTCTTCCCATTACAGCTGAATGGAGGCTCGATTTTCATACTAAAATATTTATGCGTATGAGTATTACAGATTTTCAAAACCGGCGACGGAATCTCAGAGGTCTATAATCTCAGCACTTTCTTCTGTTCCAAGCAACAGAGCGCAATTCTTCAGGTAGAAAAGATACAAAAACCTTAGTACCTTGTGGAATTTGTGATTGATTTGTATCACAAATTTTTACGACCGTCATTTGAAGAACAGTGATTAGTTCTCCTGAAATGCGTCGGGACGCCAGCCGCGGTGGCCGAGGGGACTGAGGCGCTCCAGTCACGGTCTACACGGCCGCTACGGTCGGGGGTTCGAATCCCCCCTCGGGCATGGATATTTGTGACATCCAAAAAATGTTCAAATGTTTGTAGAACTTATGGAACTTAACTACGCGGTCATCAGTCCCTAAGCTTACAAACTACTTATGAACTAGCTAACACTAAGGACGGCACAAACATCCATCTAAGATGGGGGATTCGAACCCCCGACCGTAGTGGCCGTGCAGATCGTGACTGGCCACCGCGGCCGGCCATTTGTGACGTCCTTAGTATTAGTTTATAAGTAGTTTGTAAGTTTCGGGACTGATGACCCCGTAGTTAAGTCCCATAAGCTATACAAACATTTGAACATTTGAATGCGTCGGTACAGGTTTTGTAATATTTCCGACTTAAAGCCATCATATTAGGATCGAAGTATTGCTTCAGTGCAGCCGGTTAGGACCAGTAGGCGACAGATGGTGAAAGCTGGTGAGAACCACGACAAGTGGTACAATAGGTCGGGTTCTCATGGGAAAGTGCACTGGCAAATCTTTCCCAATTCTAGGGAAGTCCCCGAGCGGCAGGCACTGGACGCCGATTGGCTGTAGCACTGGCGGTCACGCGCCAAAACGCATTCAAATGTTTGTAAGGCTCATGGGACTTAACTACGGGGTGATCAGTCCCTAAACTTACAAACTAGGCCTACTTATGAACTACTTACGAACTAGGACGGCACAGATATCCATGCCCGAGGGGGGATTCGAACCCCCGACCGTAGTGGCCGCGCAGACCGTGACTGAAGCGCCTCAGTCTCCTCGGCCACCGCGGCCGGCCCAAAACGCATTCATGTTTTTGTTATTTATTAAACTAATTATTTATTCAATGTCATACTCAATTTAGAGAAACCCCTCAAAGCTAAGCTATGCCCCGAGTACGTAAAACATATCAACAATTGCTAATACAATAAACAAAATAATCAATTTAAGACGGGCGATGCACGATAGCCATGTTTCCGCTCCAAATAGCTGAACGAAGGCAGCCTTGCATAGAGCCGCCACACTTCAGTTCAGTACACGCACTAGGAGGAATAAGATGTGAGTTCAATACACGTGGACTAACATGCATACGTAAGCGGTCGTAAAATATTGTTTAATCATCTTAGATCAAGGCGAAACCACTTTATATTCAACTTTCAATTAAGAAAAAGTGTATCAAGTGAATGTTATTATGCAGTTTGCTGGTTTTCTGCAGTCTTTAAATAAATCAGTTGCCATTCCGTGTACCTCAGTTTTATTCGGTAATTAGATTAGTTCCAGCCAATAGTTTGGCAATTTCAGCCTCCATCAAGAACTCCGACCTGCGTGCTATCATCTGCGTGGGGACATATATAGAAAACGTCAGGTTGGTGAACTTTAAGAATTTCTACTCTTCACACAGTGCAGTGGGGAATTCCTACAACCCTCGCGTACACCGCGTAAAAGTGTATCAAGTGAATGTTATTATGCAGTTTGCTGGTTTTCTGCAGTCTTTAAATAAATCAGTTGCCATTCCGTGTACCTCAGTTTTATTCCGTAATTAGATTAGTTCCAGCCAATAGTTTAGCAATTTCAGCCTCCATCAAGAACTCCGACCTGCGTGCTATCATCTGCGTGGGGACATATATAGAAAACGTCAGGTTGGTGAACTTTAAGAATTTCTACTCTTCACACAGTGCAGTGGGGAGTTCCTACAACCCTCGCGTACACCGTCATAGCGGTAGAAACGCAAACTGTTGTGCGTCAGCCTTGGCAACATGGAGGAGGAAAGAAAATGATACAGAACGGTTTAGCTCAACCCCTGTAGACATTTTCCTATTGTAGTTTTCCTGTGGGAGGACGATCGAGATAAACAAAACAAACGTCTTTAAGCCAGGTTGCAAATCCATTGCAAAGCGACAGTGAACGAGTTTGTTTTAAAACGTTTTGTAATATTTTTGTCATAAGGCGACGGCTAGTAGGTAAGTCTTCAACATAAAATTAATAATGGAGACATGTCAGCAGAATATGGGGGAAGGTTACACTCAAATAGGCCACGCGCAACTGATAATGATATTCACGATTAAATACGAGCCCGACAATACCGACTATTTACAATAGGAATGCGCCGATAAAGAAGAAATGAAGCCCTAAATTTTCCATTACAGAAACGCACAGATTATGCATCAATCGAAATCCTCAGATCGCAATAGATTTGTAATTAATAACCTTCCGGTTTCCTGAGGACATTTTAATTGTCAGAGACAGCAAAGGACCTAGAAGAGCAATTGAATGGAATGGGTATTGTTTTGAAAGCAGGTTAAAAGACGAACATTACCATGAGCAAAACAAAGGTAACGGAATGTACTGGAAAAAAATAAGGCGATACTGGAAATATTAGATTAGGTAATGTGGCAATAAAAGTAGTTATCGATTACTTTTTTTTTCTTTTTTTCCCTTTTTTTCATTTTGGCAGCAAAAGAGGTTCTGATGGCCGAAGTAACGAGTATTTAAAATGAGAATGGCTATGAGAAAATAATCAGATCTGAAGAAGACAATTTTGTTGAAAACCAATATTAACTTGTATGTTAAGGAGTCTTTTCTGAACGCATTTCTCTGGAGTGTATCATTATATGGGAGCGAAACGTGAACGACATGTAGTTTAGATAGAAAGATGACAGAAGAATCTGAAATATGGTGGTACAGACGAACGTTGAAGTTTAGATGGATCGATCACGTAACTATTGAGGAAGAGCTGAACGGAATTGAGTGACATATCTTGATTAAGGGAAGTGATGGATTGGTGGGACACATTCTGAGACACCATGAAATCGTCAAGCCAGAAATGGAAGGAAGCGTGTGGGGTAAAAATGGTAGAGGGAAACCGACAGACGAATACAATAAGCAGATTCAAAAGGATGTAGCTTGCCGTTCTTGTTCGGAGATGAAGAGGCTTGCACAATAAGGGTAGCGTGGAGAGGTGCATCAATCCAGTCAGCGAACTGAGAGCACAACAACAAAGATTCTGAAATTCTTTTATATTATGCCTTGATTCCGTGTCCCTTTCTAAAAGTGGAATAACGTGGTAGCTTGGCACTCGAGCTCGAGCCACGTAAACACGGACGCAGCACACTACCAGTAAAACTACGAAATGCAACATATCATGTGTTTGCAGCCATCCATTCAAATTACAGAAAACAATTTAACACATTTAAATCGGAGGGCATGGTAACACCATAGCGTACTGAATCTGACTGGTCGAAAGGCGTGAAATCATTACATTAACACTTGAACACAAAATGTGAAGTACCGATTCTCAATATTAATTATACTAGGTGGGCAGTGAAGCTTATATAATTCGAAAGACGCTGTGCCAGATATGTGCGCTAAATGAAAACCATTGGTGTACTACGTAGCTGTTAAGAGGCCGCGGTAGAATGGTCCAGGGCTCTAAGGAGCCTTGCTGCGAAGCGCCCGGTTGCTCCTCGTCTGAGTTCTCCCTCGGTCATGGGTGTGTATGTTGTCCTTAGGTTAGATTAAATAGCTTGGAGGTCTGGGGACTGATGACCATAGCTGTTTGGTCCAATATCTTTACAAACGTTCAAACATTTATTTTTGAAAACGGTTTCAGATCGTTACATGATTAGGCCATATCTCCCCAATATCCTTTTTTCCAGGAGCGCTAGTCACTCAAGGTTCACAGGAGAACTTCTGTGAAGTTTGGGAAGTTCGGAAGGTAGAAGACGAGGTACAGCCGGAAGTAAAGCGGAAAGTAGAACGAGACCTGAGGCGTACCATGGTAGCTCAGTCGATTAGAGCGCTCGCCTACGATAAATAATGATTTTCTAAGATGACATCTTTTTTTTTCTAACAATACTTTCATTGCGCATAGCCATATTAAACAAAATCAGGGTACAGGGGACTGATATGATTGATCTATTTTCTCGGTGATTCTATGTACTGTATACTTACTTTTAATTTCGTATCAGACAGAGCCATAACGAAGGGTAGTTGTAATTAATAAATGAGGAGGAGGAGAGAGAGAGAGAGAGAGAGAGAGAGAGAGAGAGAGAGAGAGATAAGAGGGGGCAGAAGTAAAATATGAACAGAGAGAGAGGAGAGAGACCGAAATCGACAGGTAGAGGAATGAAGAAGAGAAAGTTTGAAATTATAATAAAGAAATACCACGGTAACGCAGGGTTTAAAGCTAGTTAATACTCCAAATCGTTACTTGTGTTCCGTGTTCAGGTGTAAATGTTGTGATTCGGTAAGAATGATGGCTTTTAAAACGTATACCAGCGAGGACAAGCCGCAATCAGGAAGTGAAATGTACGCGCGCCCCTGCTAGACGCGACCTCTGGCCGCGTCCCCTTATTGGGAGTCCCCGGCGCCAGTGCTGCCACCACAGCTCATTATGCGCGCATTCTAATTACGCGCTGCCGGCGGGCGCATTGTGCGTCGCTTTTGTCGGCGGGGCGGCGCACACAGCAAGTGATTGTGCATTGAGGGGGCCCTCTTTCTGCGGGCTGCGGCCACAATGCTCCGCGGTTTGGCCAGCGGCTGTGAAGTGAAGCGAGGTGTCCCTGTCGACACCGGCACTGTGGCAGGATGCGTGGCGCGCCCGCCATTCTGCGCCGCTCGGTCGCTTGCGTCAGGTCACTTACGCAGCTTCCGCACCTGTCTGAACGGCCGCTGACGCTCTGGTCGCTGCTAGGCACACGAGTACCACAAGTAAATCAGTCTCCCACTGGCTGTTACAAACATATAAACAGACGAATGAAACTTTCACTCTGCAGCGGAGAGTGCGCTGGTACGGAACTTCCTGGCAGATTGAAATTGTGGGCCGGAACCGGGATTCGAACATGGGACTTGAAAGACGACCGACTGTGTACTTGTTATACTTTTAAGTGGATGTACGAGGATCTAATATCTGTCTCAATGTGGGAGGTAAAAGCTCGCTCTGCATGGTTCTCTATGACTCAGAGTCGTTAGTTAGTCGTTACCAACCCCCGCTGCTAATGCAACCAAATAGGTTTCTACACCCTTTGGTTACAAGCTAGTCGATGAGCCTTCTCCAGGGCCAGTCACGTGATCTTCTCTCCCCACCACTGCTGTTTGCTTGGATTTCCCAGTTTCCGGTAGCTTTCCCGCAGCTCCTGGCCACTCCGTGGTCACTTTGTGCTGGGACCGTGGTGAGGTAAGGTGGTTCTTCTCTCGTGCCTGTGGAGATGGCAGTGATTCGTTGTCTAGCATGTGTAACTTAGACTCTTGAACGTAGCTTTATTTTTTGGACTATTCCATCCTATTGTGCACGGAAATGTGTTCTAGTTTTTCAATCCAGTGATTGCCAGCAGATAAACATAGTATGTGGTACTAGTTGCAGTTTGATAACGGCCTGGTATATTCAAACCTTTTGTTATTATGTGGCGGTGTACAAACTTGGTGTAAATTCTCTCTATCTTTGTGGGACCAATTTCTAACAAACGATGTGTTAATTTTTGTACAGTGCATGTAAAATTTTTCTTATCATTTCCTTCTGTGAGTGATAAGTGTTCCACGTGGTAATACTTTGAACAAAGCCTTCAGCTTCCACCATTGTTTGTTTTATGCCCATCAGGCAAGTAACTATGCGGGTAACCTTCTGATTTCTACTAATATTTCGCGATCCTCTCTCCCCGCCTATTTTAATTTTGCCGTTTCTTCTCGGACTTGTAGTACACCCTCTGTCTTTGTCAGTAATTCTCTCTGAGCCTTGTACAACCTCCTTCAATAGCTTCCTTATGTAATTCTAAGCATTTCTATGGGATGCATGCTGTAATTCTTAATTTTATTTTTACGACTTTGTAGTTATTTGACTTTTACGAGTTTTTTGAGACTGGACTTCATCCGTCTCTGTAAGCGCTCCCTATCGCGTGTAGCTGCATTTATTTCGAATAGTGTGAAATGATTACGACATCCAGAAAGCAATCAAGGGGATAAGGACGCGTGTGAACAAAATAAGCGCAGAACGAAGATTGTGAGCCATTAATTCAAAAATGTTCGATTGTTTGTAAATCTATGGGACTCAATTGCTTGGTAATGAGTCCGTAGCTTATAAACTACTTACACTAAGGTAAACTACCCCAACACACAAACTCACACCCGAGGGTGGACTCCAACCCCTGACGGCGAACGGCCGCAGCAGGGCGCTCAGCGCTCACAGCTAATCCGCCGCGCTGGAAGTTAATTATTATTCACGAATTACAGATGACAGAAACGAAACGCGGCAAAATACACAGCTGCCAATACACACGGTTAACTTCAAGAAATCAAAGTATGATATAAAATTACTTCTTATACGTTGCAGTTGCAGGTCCTTAATGACTGCTCATATAGGCTCTAATAATAAAAATGTAGTTTTTTAACCATCTTTCACCAAAGAAGAAATGTTTCGGCAGAATAGCATTAAAATCACTACGAGGTTCCATCCAGCATAAACAAAATTATTTACGTCCGATTTTTTTCCCTTCAGTTGGGATACCTGGTAATCTTAGAACGTCTGGAAGATATCCTCAAATCAGTTTCTTCACGATGATTTCAAATATCGTCTTTGACAACATCACTGCGTCTTTCTGAAGAATCGACGTCCTACAAGATGGTCGGATAGGGGAAAAAATAGCAGAATGGGGCTTAATCAGGGATGTGAGGTAGGCTTGGAAGGGTAAAAATGTTCTTCTTGGCTAAAAGCGTCTTATGCAAGATGAGGCCAGGCATTCTCATGTTGAAAACTCAACTTTCTACATACATATACTCCGGAATCCACTGCACCACACCTAGGCATTTTCTTTTCCTATTCCACTCCCATATAGAATGAAGAAAAAAATGAAGATCTACATGCCTCTGTAGGAGCCCTAATTTCTCTATCGTGTCTGTATGATCATTAGGCGAAATGTGAATAAGTGGCAGCAAGATCGTTCTGCAGTCATCCCCAAATTCCGGCCCTCTGAAATTCCCCAACAATATTTCTCGAAGAGAACATCGTCTTCCTCCAGTGATTCACATTTGAGTTCCCAGAGCATTTCTGTGACACTCACGCTTCGGTCGAACCTACCAGTAACAAACCTAGCTGCTCGCCTCTGAACTGCTTCCATGTCTTCCTCTAAACTGATTTGCTGCCGGTTCGAAACACTTGAGCAATACTCAAGACGTGGTCGTGCAAGTGTTTTATACGAGATCTCCTTTACAGTTGAAGTATATCTTCCCAAATTTCTCCCAATAAAACGAAGTCGGCTGTCCGCCTTATTCACAACTGTCTTTACATGTTCATTCCATTTCATATTGCCCTGCAATGTTACGCCTAGATACTTGAACGACGCGACTGTACCAAGAAGTTCACTACTAATGCCGTATTAGAACATTATTGGATTTCATTCCATTTCATTATCGTGGTGGTGGCGGCTGGTGCAGCAGCAGTGTTGAATAATTGAATAATTCTTGCAATATTTTTATTACTCCAATTACGCGTTTCGCGCTGTTAGCGCATCATCAGTTTGGGCGGAGATGGGGCCACAGAACTATCTAAAGCTGTGGTGGAGGTAACTTAACAATTTGTAAATCCCATACTGCATCTACTGCATCTAAACTATGTAACCTCTTTGCCACAGCAGTAAATACTCTGAAGATGGCCTAATAAGCCGAAAACCAGTTAAGTAAGCAAAAATAAACTTGTAGAACACACACAAAATTGTGTTTTTAATTTATTTGGTTATGTTCTACCAAGAAGCGACGGAACAATCAGTCAAAATGTTAACAATTTGTGTTCTGTCATTGGGCCCCATAGCAGCAGAGGAGTCGCTGTCGCGGTAGGTCCACGTTTACAGTTGGTAGTATTGGGATTGTTTTCCCTACTCATGCGCACCACCATACATTTTTTCTACATGTAGAGCTAGCTGCCAGTCTTCACACCAACTAGAAATTTTGGCAAAGTCATCTTGTATGTTATTACAGTCAATTAATGACGACACCCTCCCATATCCACAGCATCATCAGCAAACAGCCGCAAATTACAAATTACTCTGTCCATCAGATCATTTATATAGATTGGAAATAACAGCGGTCCTATCACAGTCCCCTGGGGCACGCGTGATGAACACTCGCCTTCGAGAGCGACGTACTGCGTTCTGTTACTCAGGAAGTCTCCCAGCCAGTCACAAACCAGTAAGCTGTCGGACAGGTGGTGTGGATTTACAGCCCGACCACCGAGACCTTAAAACCATCCAAGTAGACGGCGTGTTGATGAACGGGTGTCGCCTTGAGCGGGCCCGCGCGGCGGTGGGAGCGGTAAGACATTGTGGGGAGTAACAAGAAACGCGTGAATGGCGCCAGTATGCGAGGCGCGAGCCGATACTGAGCGCTGAGGGCCGCTATTGTGCCCAGATATCGCGCCCAAGAATGGCGCGAACGCAGCCGGTGCGTCGTGGGATAAAGGGTTGAGAATGCAAATGTTTGCGCAGCGCGCCGCGACACTTGGCCCACAATAGCGCCAGTCACCCGCTATCGGCATACCCCCCACCCCACACCTACCGCAGCCACCGAGGCGCGGCCGCGGTCTGGCCGACACCAGCACACCACATCCTGCACCAGCCTGGCTAGCCCTGTAACAGGTGCCACACAAGCACACCAGTCCGCTTTGGGAAAAAAAGAAATGGTGTTTTTTTTTCCTTCTTATTTTCTCTCTCACCCTCTATCCATTCCTCTTCCATAGTCCCTCTCTCTAAGTCCCTCCCCTTCCAAAAATAAGTTGATATCAAGTCTACTTTTAATAGGACACAGCGATTTGCATTTTAACAGTGGCGGCGCAACCGGTTGAGTAAACCTCCGGAAAAAACACTTTGAGGGGGGGGGGGGAAACAAGAAAAAAATCTACTATACAGGGTGTTACAAAAAGGTACGGCCAAACTTTCAGGAAACATTCCTCACAAACAAAGAGAGAAAATATGTTATGTGGACATGTGTCTGGGTGGCCGAGGGGACTGAGGCGCTTCAGTCACGGTCTGCACGGCCACTACGGTCGGGGGTTCGAATCCCCCCTCGGGCATGCATATTTGTGCCGTCCTAGTTCGTAAGTAGTTTGTAAGTTTAGGGACTGATGACCCCGTAGTTAAGTCCCATAAGACTTACAAACATTTGAACATGTGTCTGGAAACGCTTAATTTCCATGTTAGAGCTCATTTTATTACTTCTCTACAAATCACATTAATCATGGAATGGAAACACACAGCAACAGAACGTACCAGCGTGACTTCAAACACTTTGTTACTGGAAATGTTCAAAATGTCTCCGTTGCCGAGGATACATGCATCCACCCTCCGTCGCATGGAATACCTGATGCGCTGATGCAGTCCTGGAGAATGGCGTATTGTATCACAGCCGTCCACAATACGAACACGAAGAGTCTCTACATTTGGTACCGGGGTAGCGTAGACAAGAGCTTTCAAAAACGCTCCATAAATGAAAGTCAAGAGGGTTGAGGCCAGGAGAGCGTGGAGGCCATGGAATTGGTCCGCCTCTAGCAATCCATCGGTCACCGAATCTGTTGTTGAGAAGCGTACGAACACTTGGACTGAAATGTGCAGGAGCTCCATCGTGCATGAACCACATGTTGTGTCGTACTTGTAAAGGCACGTGTTCTAGCAGCACAGGTAGAGTATCCCGTATGAAATCACGATAACGTGCTCCAGTGAGCGTAGGTGGAAGAACACGAGGCCCAATCAAGACATCACCAACAATTCCTGCCCAAACAGAAAATCTGTGTTGATAACGTGATTGCACAATTGCGTGCGGATTCTCGTCAGCCCACACATGTTCATTGTGACAATTTACAATTTGATCACGTTGGAATGAAATTTACATTTAAAGAGAAATACTAAAATGAGCTCTGACATGGAGATTAAGCGTTTCCAGACACATGTCCACAAAACATATTTTCTTTCTTTGTGTGTGAGGAATGTTTCCTGAAGGTTTGGCCGTACCTTCTTGTATCACCCTGTAGAAATAAAAACTTTTATAAACTAACATTCTACGATTCGTACTTCTATCAAATCATTTTAGATGCACATTCAAGTCAAGAGACAGCACGTATACGAGTCTTAGTGCGGCTGCATAACAGGTGCCAGTGGCCACAACGTTGCAATGTGCATGCGCGGCTGAGGTTCAAATTCTCTTCTGAACCCCCTGGAGGCAGCATTTGGGCGCTCCCTCGGCAGGGAGGGGCGAAGGGAAACGCCACTATTAACATTGTCGTTGGAGCTGGTAGACACAGCAGCTCCTGGCCACTCGATCTCTGGCAGTTACGCACGAATGGTCCCGAAGCAAGACAATGGAGCTACTGCGCACCTAGCCTTGTGCATGCGCAAATCCTCCGTGAAGGCAACATCCGCCCTTCCTATTTGTTTCCGGCGCATTGAAGATTAGTCAAAAACACGTCGTGTTTGGTAAAAATAAGACGCATCAAGTGTAAAAGCCTTCATATGATCCGATCATGAATAATAGTGCGCAGGATAGTGCCTGATTTGATCATGACTCGTACTGCTCGAACAATGTACGCCACATCTCAGGAAAATGGCGAAGTGCAACCCATCTCCTAAGACCTACACTTATGAAGGTTTCACAGTGATGTAACATACTTCCAGAAATAACACTTTTTCTCCCTTTGAACGTTACGCTTTAAGCAATTTGATGCAGTAGTTCTGTTATAGTATCATATATTTTGTTTATCAATGGATCATATCTTGCAGTAATCTCAGACATGTGACGTATGCACTGCTTTAAACGAATTATACAGTTCTTTCTATTGATGTCCTTCCTTTCTTTTATATATACAATTGTAGTTCCGACGAAATTAGTTCTGAACAAAGCGATAGCCCGGTAACTTCAAAATTTTCCGGGTATCGTTTGCAGATACGCAGTGTCACTTGTAATCCGAGTTCGATACTGTATCGAGTTCTCCGCTGTATGAGGAAATCTCGAGCATGTTCGAAAGGGAGTATCGTTCGTCCAGACCTAGTGTAGGTTATTAAAATAGTAGATCGCTGTGACGTAGTCAAAGCATACTTGATATCAACTTATATTTGGAACTTCCGGGCTGAGATCCCGTCGTCCACGCGTGAAACTTCGCCTTCGACTGCGGAGGTAAACTGCGTCCCAGGATAGAAGGCCATACGTCAGGGGAAAGTTTCACGCGTGGACGACGGGATCTCAGCCTGGATGTTTCTAGTAATGATAACTCCTGTTGTGAAAGCCTTCATTGTAAGAAATAAACAAGTTGTACGGTAATAACGTAAACATTTTAAATTTGTGATCCACAGTTGACAGGAAGCACCATATACCCCCCATACCGGGTAACACGCCCTCTTGCGCTGATGCATGCTTGTATTCCTCGTGGCAGACTGTCCACTAGATCGGCGTTGTTCAACCTTTCCGGATATGTGAACCCCTTCGACGTAAAAATATTCGCCTGACCCCGCCCCCCATTACGTGAACAGTAAAAATACTATGTTATCTCAAAGGAAACAAATTTAATCTTCTTTCTCATGCTTCATCTTTCTTTTAAACTTTTAGACGACCTTTTTTGTGTATTTTTCGGAATGGATTACACGATTTCCAAAAGAGAAATATTTTTCGAGTAGCGAGTGTTTCTCATTTCAGACAAACCTCGATAGCGAATTATGATAATTTTATTTTTTTAATCGGACTTAACTACGGGGTCATCAGTCTCTAAACTTACAAACTACTTACGAACTAGCTAACACTAAGGACGGCACAAATATTCATGCCCGAGGGGAGATTCGACCCCCGACCGTAGTGGCCGTGCAGACCATGACTGGAGCGCCTCAGTCCCCTCGGCCACCGCGGCCGGCTATGATAATTAAGGAAGATCGCACCGTGTAGATAATTTGTAAAGAAGTCATTTTTTTTCGAAAGTTTCAGAATTACTAACTCTATCATGTTCTTTTAACTATAGATTGGTTTCTGAACGCAGTTTCCAGACTTTGCGCTCATTCATCATTAACACATTGTATTATAAAACAATGTATCATCATTTCAATTCCTAATGAAACTGAAGCAACTCCGTAATTTTAGCAATAATTAGATTTCAGTTTGTATTACTGAACACCTAGTTATTTTATGGTGCATGTACTTCCTCCGAGCTAGACTTTGCGACTCCCCTAGGGGTCGCGACCCACACGTTGAAGAACAGTGCACTAGATCATCAAGACTGGTTCATATTTTTCCCACTCCTGAACGTCGATCTGGCGTAGATCTCTCAGATTGGTCGGCGGGTCGTTTCGTCCAGGTCCCGAGTACATTCGATAGGGTTCGAGTCCGGAGAACATGTTGCCTTTCTAATCGTGCGATGTCGTTATCACGAAGGACCGCATTCACAAGATGTTCATGATGAGACATGTCCCTAACCAAAACGCTGCCGGTATGGTTACACTATATTTCGCAGGATTTCATTGCTGCCACGGCGGAGCGGCCAAAAGCATTGAGGCGCTGTGCTACGATGCGCGAGGTCGTTCCCCGTCGGGGGTTCGATTCCCCCCTCGGGCATGGATGTTTGTGTCGTTTTTAGTATAAGGTAGTTCCTAAGTAGTTTGTAAGTTTAGGGGCTGATGACCCCGCAGTTAAGTCCCTCAAGCTTTACAAACATTTGAACATTTGATGTCATTGCTGTACCCTATAGCGATTTAATTGCCTTCTACGTACACCAGTAACGTACTGCGGCCCCGTACGATGCCATCCCCAAACATTAGTGATCCACCACCTTACTGCACTCGCTGTACAATATATCTAACACGTTCAGGCTACCTCCGAAATCGTCTCCCACAATTGTCTGGTTAAAAGCAGATGCTACTCTCATCTGTGAATAACACTTCATGGCAATCCTGAGGAGTCCATTCGGCATGCTGTTAGGCCCGTGACTGGATTCGAGACTTCCGTATTACAGTATTTGAAACATGTGTTGCAGAACCTCGATTGTTCGTAGAAAAAAGTAGTTACGAAATTGAGTCCGTGTTTGAAAAGGAAAGAATGTTGTTGTGGTCTTCAGTCCGGGGACTGGTTTGATGCAGCTCTCCACAATACCCTATCCTGAGCAAGCCTCTTCATCTCCACATAAGAACGGCAACCTACATCTGTCTGAATCTGCTTACTGTATCCATCTCTTGGTCTTCCCCTGCGATTTTTCCTCCATACACTTCCCTCCAACGATAAATTCACAATTCCTTGATGTCTAAGAATGTGTCCTACCAATCTATCCCTTCTTTTAGTCAAGGTATGCCAGAAATTCCTTTTCTCCCCAATTCTGTTCAATACCTCCTCATTAGTTACGCGATCCACCCACCTAATCTTCAGCATTCTTCTGTAGCACCATATTTCAAAAGCTTCAATCCTCTTCCTGTCTGCACTGTTTATCGTCCATGTCTCACTCCCATACAAGGCAACACTCCATACAAATGCCTTCAGAAAGGACTTCCTTAGGGTTAAATCAATATTCGATGTTAACAAATTTCTCTTTTTCAAAAACGCTTTTCTACCCATTGCCATTCTGCATTTTATATCCTCTGTACTGCGAGCATCATTTGTTATTTTACTGCCCAAGTAACAAAACTCATCTACCTCTTTTATTGCCTCATTTCCCAACCTAATTCCTTCAGCATCACCTGATTTTCTTAGACTGCACTCCATTACCCTAGTTTTGCTCTTGTTAATGTTCATCTTATATGCACCTTTCAGCACACTGTTCATTCCGTTCAATTGCTCTTCCAGGTCCTTTGCTGTATCTGACAGAATTACTATGTCGTCGGCAAAACGCAATGTTTTCAATTCTTCCCCCTGAACTTTTATTCCTTCATCAAATTTCTCCTTGCTTTCTTTTATAGCTTGTTCAATGTACAAATTGAATAACATTGGAGAAAGGCTACAACCCTGTCTCACTCCCTTCCCAACCACTGCATCCCTTTCATGCCCTTCAACTCTGACAACCGCTGTCTGGTTTTTGTACAAGTTGTAAATAACCTTAAGCTCCCTATATTTTACTCCTGCTTGCTTCAGAACTTGAAAGAGTTTATTCCAAACAACATTGTCAAAAGCCTTCTCCAAATCTACAAAAGCTAGAAATGTAGGTTTGCCTTTTCTTAATCTATCTTCTAGGATAAGCCGTAAAGTGAGTATTGCCTCCCGAGTTCCTACATTTCTCCTGAACCCAAACTGATCTTCCTCGAGGTCGGCTTCTACCAGTTTTTCCATCCTTCTGTATGTAATTCGTGTTAATATTTTGCAACCATGACTTATTAAACTGATGGTTCTGTAGTTTTCACACCTGTCTGCACTTGCTTTCTTTGGAATGGGGATTATAACATTTTTCTTAAAGTCTGAGGGTACTTCGCCTATCTCATACATCTTACACAACAGGTGAAACAGGTTTGTCATGGCTACTTAAACCTAGGTAAACTAACCTAAGGACAAACACACACACCAATGCCCCAGGGAGGACTCGAACCTCCACGTTGAGCAACCATTTATCATGAACACGAAAAGTTCGGCTATGTGTGTGCCATTTTTATTGCTCAATGGGAAAATACTTTAAAGCTGATGAGCACAATGCTTAATACGCTATTTTGCCGTAAATACCAGCACCGACAAAGCGCCGTCACTACGAAAATAAACATTCCGTTACAACGAGAGGATTATGGAACCAGACAGACGGGAACTGATTACTACTTTAAGAGGTAAGTCTTGTTTATTGTAAAAGAAAAACAACAATATACCTTTCTTTAATGTACTTATTACGGATCGTGCGGCCCCTAGAGTCGAAGGTTCGAGTCCTCCATCGGGCATGCATGCGTGTGTGTGCGTATTGTCCTTAGTATAAGTTATCATAGGGTCTTTGTAAGTCTAGGGACCGATGACGACAGACTTTTGTCCAGTAGACGTCACAGGTTTTTTTATCTGACTTAAATAAATCTTTACAGGGTAAAAATAAATTAATCAAAAATGTTCAAATGTCTGTAAATCTATCGGACCAAATTGCGTGGTCATCAGTCCGTAGCCTACAAACTACTTAAACCTAGGTAAACTAACCTAAGGACAAACACACAAACCAATGCCCCAGGGAGGACTCGAATCTCCACGGCGAGCAACCGCGCGCTCTGTAGCAGAGCGCTTTAGACCGCTCGGCTACTCCACCGCGGCATAAATTAATCGGTACTATGTGTGTCGTATTGGAAGTTCCAAGTTGCAAGTTTTGTTTTTTAAAAGTCAGCTTCTAGAAGAAAATTTTCCCTCTCAGAATCCTTTAAATTAAGTACTTATGTCCACATTAGGGAGTACACCAAAGCGTGATATTCATTGCATAAAAAGTTTGAAGAAATAAAACAACTAAACTACAGTCAAAAGTTTTTATGATTCCTTTTTTGGTGCACCCACAGGATGTCCCATCATGTCTCCAAACTGAACTGATAAAATTACAGTACAATTAAATTTTGACAGAACTCTACCACAATTACAATAGTGATGTCAATTCATTTAAAAAAAAGGCATAGATCAAGAATAATTCGCGAGTATTCATGCCCTTGTACTAAAACGAGTTGCAATGTTCTGAACAACATACATCTGTGAACAAATGTTTTCAGTTACGAATATTAACAAAACAAAAACAAGTTCAAGTTTCATGCAACGATGCGAGCTGTATTTCGAATTCAAAGTGCCAAAAAGTATGTGCCTGATATGAGAAAATTAGTGGCTTCAAAGTGATGCGAAATATCAACAGTGTTGAAAACTCGTGCAAAATAAGGAGCTAAATGAAACTATTATTTTTGTCCATACACAAAAATTGGCGTTATTATTCGTTTCAACAATTCACAAAGAAGCACATGAGTGTCGGTTCGCTAAGCATCTCGCTGCGGAGCGCTCGGTTGCTCGCCATGGAGGTTCGAGTCCTTCCTGGGGCATGGGTGTGTGTGTTGTGCGTAGGTTAGTTTACCTAGGTTTAAATAGTTTGTAAACTACGGACTGATGACCACGCTGTTTGGTCCGATAGATTTACAAACATTTTTTTCGCTAAGCGCTGCGACAACTCATCCCCCTGCTACCACTGCCGTGACAGGGCTGTCTGTGCCTGCCTCGCTCACGTCACGTGCCGCACTACACACCACCGACTGCTGCAGCACAGCACCGGTGCTTTTTCCCGGTGCTGGCCTGTGCTTGCAAAGCACCCGAGTTGGAGAGGCCTGATCTAACTGAATGTCCACTGGCAGTGTTGAATCATAAAGGCTACACGATCAAATCAATGTCCCTTCCTTCGCAGATGTGCGACAGAACACATACTCATGTATGTGTAATTTCCGTAGAATGCTTAATTAAATAGTGTATTTCGCAGGAAGTGTGTACAATGAAGGAGGCGAGGGCATACTGTGTGGAGCGGATGGATCGAGATGAGACGGAGGGGAACAATGAGGGAAGGGATGGTAAGGGGCCGCGGTCGTAGCGTGTGTGTCGGCGCTATTAGGGGGGTAGGGGACCGCTATCTGTGTCTGTGGCCCTGACACTGGCCTCCTCCCCTCCCCTCCTTATCACTTCCGGCTGTGTCTGCGGCCTTGGCACCAGGTGGGAACGGCCGCAAGGACTCGCACTGACGCCCAGCGCCGCTAGACGCTACACACAGCGCCGGCTTAACACCTTCCGGACCATTGACTGCTGATTTATTTTCACTTGGGCATGACTTCTTCTGTGACGTAAATTGAATCTTACGTGGCCAGCAATACGATATATACAAAGAAAAAAAATAATACCACGATATAAGTATAATTTTGACGTCATGCCACAGTGGCGTCCGCAGGCCGCAAGGATGGATAGGGGCGCCGGCCGCGGTGGCCGAGGTGACTGAGGCGCTCCAGTCACGGTCAGCACGGCCACTACGGTCGGGGGTTCGAATCCCCCCTCGGGCATGGATATTTGTGCCGTCCTAGTTCGTAAGTAGTTTGTAAGTTTAGGGACTGATGACCCCGTAGTTAAGTCCCATAAGCTTAACAAACATTTGAACATTTGATGGATAGGGGCGTCATGGTAGGCAAGCCCGCATAACAAACAACGAGCAATGAACCTCTATATCTCAAACTGTTGTTTTCCAGTTTGAATTCATATTTTTAACGGTATATTTCATATTCTGAACTATTTTGTAACGTCACTAATTTTTATTTTTACTTCAGTGGGAAGGTCCGAGGAAGGCAACGGCATACCACCTCCAAACAGGACGATGCCTAATAAAGCACTGTAGTGTTCAAACCAATCTTCGGATTGTTGACTGCTTTACCTATTACCTTACTTTTCATGGGATACTACCCGTTCAAATTTAGACACACGAGTTTTAGAAAATTGGGGAGAAGTAATAATCATTGTGAGGAATCTATTTATTAAACAGGAAAATACTTATATATAAAAACAACTGTAAGTGCATGAAGAAAATACAGTAATTGAAAGAAAATCACTTCCACTTATGTATGTAGGCTACATCTGTATTCGAATCAAAGCTACATTTCAAAACTTCAATGAATATACACAAGAATGAAAAACGTATTGCCGGCCGCGGCGGCCGAGGGCACTGAGGCGCTCCAGTCACGGTGTGCACGGCCACTACGGTCGGGGGTTCGAATTCCCCCTCGGGCATGGATATTTGTGTCGTCTTTAGTATAAGGTAGTTGATAAGTAGTTTGTAAGTTTAGAGACTGATGACCCCGTGGTTAAGTCCCATAAGCTTAACAAACATTTGAACATTTTTGAAAAACGTATTGACAATATATACATAATTTATATAAATGTACAGGAACAAAGAAACAGAATTATACAAGTCCAGGACGTAGCCAGACGTGTTTAGCCCCCTCCCGAATTTCGTCAAGAAGCCCAGGCCCATGATACCCCTGAAAAAAATCTTCGATATGTCCCTGGAAAATTGGTCTTATAACTTACCTTTTAGAACGAAAAATATACAAATGGTGGAGTAATAAAGATGAATATTGAAAGAGCTGGATAAAATCAGTTGACACTTTAACTCACGGAGGAACCAGCTTCAATGACAGCAAATTGTCTTTACTTAGGGCATGGCCGGAGTGTTCATTTAAACGTGAAAGCCGGACCGAGCCTATGAGCGTTGGTCACGTGAGGCTTGGGTGACGCCACGCAGGCGTGTGCCGTCCGGAAGGCGAGGCAGCCCTCCCTCCCCAGTGGCGTGAGCCGTCACCAAAGAGTCAAGGCCCGGCGCACACTTGACGCAGCAGAGGCAGGGGCGAGGCGCAGGGCCTCTGCTGGTCAGCGCACACTTCACGCAGCTGAGGCAGAGGATTGCAGCGCAGACCGCTCGGGAATATCCGAGTGGTCTAGAGCTCCACGTTACGAATCACGCGGCCGCCCCCCCTCGGGCATGCACGTGTGTGTTGCCCACAGGTTAGTTTAACTAGTTTTAAGTTTTGGGACTTTTGACGAAAGTATTTTGGTTCCATAGAACTACAACATTTGATTGTTTTTTGTTTCTTTTTTTCGCAGCGTAACGTGTGGCGCTCGGCAACCTCTCGATTCAATTACATTTAATTCCTGAGTCTCCTTCAAAACTCAGTTATTTTAATTTGCGCGCGTGTGTGTATGTGTGTGTATTGTGGTAGCCGGCCGCGGTGGCCGAGGGGACTGAGGCGCTCCAGTCACGGTCTGCACGGGCACTACGGTCGTGGGTTCGAACCCCCCTAGGGGCATGGATATTTGTGCCGTCCTTAGTGTAAGTTAATTCATAAGCAGTCGTTCAATGTCACGTTTAACAAAAACACGTCGTGCTTCGTACGATAAATGATAATCTAGTGTCTACAAATGCCTAATTAGCATCAGATAACAATTACCATCAATATTATGAGATTAACGAACAGACTTCCTAACTGTCAGCTGCAGCGTAGTGGGCAATTCGTTGGACTGTGATGCATAAGGGCAGTGGTTCGAACCCCGCTACTACCTAAAAAAATTTTTCAAGACACTCTAATTAATTAGTTTTTTTATTTAGATTATTATTTTGGTCCAAAATGTTTACAAAAACTTATAAGACTACAAATCTAAAGTGGGCCGTAAAACACGTTCATACCAACATTTGTAATTGTCTAATATTTGTGATTTGTCTGAAATGATCGCAGTTGTATTGTCTTACCCTGTTATTTTTTCACCATTTACATCACTGTGCAGTGGTGCGATTTGTCAACAGTATGATGCTTGTACACACACTATCCCTGCATGTATGAATTGCAAGCGCGTTGGTATGGTACTTGAGTCTGGAGAAAGATCCGCGTATCAGCCTCCGACAGTACCACTCAAGGTACGTAGACTAGAAAGGTACGCCAGTTTGGGCTTCTTCACTGTCATTGGTTAGCGCTGTACTACGTCACTCGGCAGCAAGCCGCTGTATTGTAAGGCCGTCGTGAACACATTTTTCCGTCTTTTCTTTTCTCATTCGACAAAAAACATTGCTTTTAAGCGGTGGAACACGCTTGTGATTATTATATATGTATACTAACATACAAAGTACTGAAAAAGAGAAGCTTCAAACATTATTAACAACTAGCTAAACCGTCCCGCTACTTGGCACGGATAATATTTAAACGTCATTAACTCGAGAGCCATTGAACGTATCGTGATGAGGTTTGTTTTTAAATTATAGCGCTCATAAAGATGTAAAATAAAGTCCGGGAGAGCACATGTCTAACTTTTATAGATTTCCCACAATCACTATTTATGTAGTCTGAAGCCGTCCGGCGCCAGCGCCTTAGGTGAGAGAAATGTTTCATATGCTTCCCTCGTAAAAGTTAGACATATGCTCCCACGGACTTTTTTTTAGACCTTTGTGAGATCTACAATTTAAAAGAAACCTCATCACGATACGTTCAGTAGTTCTCGAGTTATAGAAGGTTAAAGGGACAGAGAGAAAATGTGCTTCTGTTTTACATAATATCATAACTTCGTGCCGACGTTCCCTTTCTGTGAAAACGTTGCTAGTAACCTCTATGTTCCTAGAACTTGCAACATCAGATTTGTTTCGATGCCAGCTTGGTATATATATATATATATATATATATATATGGAACAGCATTTGCTTTAAGCAGCTTCTTTGTACGAAGACCTAACAATTCATTCCGTTCATTCCGCACGTTTCTCTTGTAATCGGCTTCACAAAAATGTTCGGAACAAATTCTGGCATTTTTGACATTTGTCTCGTCTTGTCGTTTACAGCGAGAGATCCATATGCGCTGAAGTTCATCATCTTTTGGAAGACGATGGTATAAAATGCCTTCCGTCTTGTGTCCACTGTTATTGCACTCCGCAACAGCACAACACGAAGTATTTTACTCATTATAGGTTCGTTCCAGCAGCTGCCAGACGGCTACTTTCAAGCGCTAAGAAACAGGTGTTACTGCGCATGCGCAGCTACTATGACGTAAAAACCCTTGTTTGATACTTGCACTGCTGGAACGCTTTTTGCACTGTTCCTAGTTGCAGGCGAAGGTGAGTGTAAAGGAAAAATTAAAATACTTTCCTTCCTAATAACGAAGAAGTGTAAACGAGAAATATCTGATCTCAAGTGGGATTGCAATGACCTCGAAACAATCGAAAGAAACCCGCTACAAGCACACACGTATCACGTATGGCTACTCCCCACTCTAACTCAGACCTTTCTGCGCATGAGCAAATTGGCAGCTTGGCCGCGCCAGAAATATTTTTTCGGGTAGCGTCTGGCTGCTTGAGGCAACTGCTGAAACACCAAACAGCCACACTCTAAGTAGCCAGAAGCGGGAGAAGGCACTGCTGGAAAACATTTTCAGCGTTGCGCATGCGCATCAAGCAAACTGGCAGCTGCTGGAAGGAACCTAATTACAGAAAGAATATATGGAAAAATTGTTCCCTAATTCAAGAAAGCTACTTTCTATCCGAACACTTAACAGGTCACGAAACGAGCGAGCGCAAAACACAACTTCCTGCTTGCACGTTTCATAAGGGTACTGCGGCAACTGCTCGGCGCTTGCTGCCAGGTGACGTCACAGAAGCAAAGTCCGCGAGCAGGGTGCCAGGTTTTTCGAGAGCTCTGTCACCAAATTTAAAACAAAAAATAGCCAAAATATCGCCATCTTTTTATTAATAAAATCCCACTATATAGCCATCATATCAATAAAATGCCAAAATATAGCCATCTTTTTCGATCAGTAAAATGCCGATTATCACAATTTTAATCAGTTAACTTTATTATGTTAATGGTAATTATGTCATGTGACTCGACAATAATAATCCTGAAATTCAGTGGCCAGTCACGGTGGCCGAGGGGACTGAGGCGCTCCAGTCATGGTCTGCACGGCCACTATGGTCGAGGGTTCGAACCCCCCCCCCCTCGGGCATGGATATTTGTGCCGTACTTAGTATTAGCTAAACTTACAATCTACTTCAACTAAGGACGGCACAAATATCCATGCTCGAGGGGGGATTCGAACCCTCGACCGTAGTGGCCGTGCAGACCGTGACTGGAGCGCCTCAGTCCCCTCGGCCACCGCGGCCGGCGTCCTAGTTCGTAAGTAGTTCATAAGTAGTTTGTAAGTCCCATAAGCTATGCAAATATTTGAACATTTTTTGAATTCGTAATAACACTGAAAAATCAGCCATTAGAACGACAGAGAAATTATCGTGTGTTGTACATCCACATTTATATTCTGCAAACCATTGCTAATCACAGTGAAGAGTGAAGCAAAGAGTTCGTCTCACAATAGCGGTCTTCATGAGTCTGCAAGTTCAGTTTCTTTACATCTCTGTGACACTCTCCCATAGATCAAAGATAGCATACCTGCAGACATTTCATCTAACTTCTCTGATACGTTCACTCAGCATTCTACCGTTTTTTAGTCGGTGTCATTGACGAAATGTCTCAAGAGGAATTGCTTTACATTCGTTTTGTATGAAGTAAAATGTAGTAGCCATTACATCGCCAACTTGTTCTTTTACTAGCCAAATTGAATCGCCAGTCGCCAGAAAGCTAGAATGGCTACTGTTTTAAGAAAAAGATAGCCAAGAATGCGAAAAATCGCCAGATCTGGCAACCCTGCCTGCGAGTGAAATTCATACCCCCCTGAGTAGCAGTGGCACGCGGCAGGTGACGCTGCTGGCCTGACGCGAGCCGGGAGGGCGCGAGAGGTGAGTCGGGAGGGCGCGGGAGGGCGCGACCGCTGTCGGCTGCAAACTGTGAGCCTGCCGGTGTCCGGCCGGCGGCGTCAAATGGGGCCTCGCGGCCGAGCGGGCCGCCACAATGGCGTAAAATTGGTATTGTCGCGGGGGCAAGGTGTCTGGCGGCGGCAGATAGCGCGCCATTGTGCCGCTGCCGCTGCCGGCACCTGCGCTAATGGCGCGCCGCGCCGCGCCGGCAAAACAGCGGCACGCGCGCGCGCGGTCTTAGCGCGCCATTGTGGCCGCGTGTTGTGCGCCGCGCCGCCCCACAAAGGCCGCCCCTATCTGACGCCCAAGCCGGCGTCGCTAGCGCTGGGCCGCGGCGCGGCGAGGAGGCGCGCTCTCTCGCCCCATTTGACGCCTGGCGAGCGCACGGTGCGTCGCGCGGCCCTACAGGACGCAGTGCTGAATTTTTATAAGATCGCGCGTTGCACGCTCTCCGTGAGGGCGCGCTCACGTAGGACAAGATAAGTGTTGGCCACGTGTTTGAAATTTCCGCGCGGCCGCCACGCCGCGACGCGTTCGCAAGGGTTCGCTCACGTAGGACGCTGCCTATGGTCACGCTTACACTGCCACCTTGCATGCTGTTTCTTACGAGCGCATTTAACCTGCATCATCGCCGCGCTGCTCGCTACGATCCTCGACAGCTGATAATATCAAACTGTCTTGTGTTTCGCGCCGCGAATATTGCCGTATCTCGCGAAACCTGAGCTGTTTTTGGCTGATTCAAGGTCACTGGAACCGCGTCATACCTAACAGCTGCTCGCTGCGTCTTGTTTCTCCGGGCTATATGTCAAAGTAATAATTGTTCGTTCTCTAAATTTTCCAGCTCGGTTTCGATAGGACTTGCCTGTTGCTAAGAACCTGCAATATATAAAAAAAATGTTTCTTATCTCTATATATAAGAGGAAGTGTCCCGATTGACTGACTGACTGACTGATTGATTGACTGACTGACTGACTCATCATCGCCCAGCCCAAACCACTGAAGATAGAAACTTCAAATTTGTGAAGGCTGTTGATCTTACTCTGTAGGCGTCATTTAAGAAGCGATTTTTCGATATTCCGTCCGTAAGGGGGTGAAATAGGGGATGAAACGTTTTTTTAAAAATACGTAGCTATTTAGGAAATTTTGAAGCTAGAACTACAAAATTTCGGATTTTAATTCAGGGTTCGAATTTAAAAGACACGTGTTTCGGTATTTTTTGAAATTCGACGAATAAGGGGGTAAAATAGGTGACGCAAAAAATTGGCTTTTTGCTGTTAACTCAAATTTTAAGCTACAACTACGAAACTTCGAACATAGAATCTTCGTGAGGATTAAAAGTCCATGATTTTTAGTATTTTTGGAAATTCGACAAGTAAGAGGGTTAAATAGACAATCAAAAATTCTTTTTGAAAACATGTTGCTATTGATACAATTTTGAAGCTAGAGCTGCAAAAATTGATATTTGTATAGTTGGTTAGACGTTAAAAAATACGTGTTTCGGTATTTTTGGAAATTCAACCAACAACGGGGTTAAATTGGAGAGGGGGTGTTTTTCGAAAATATGTTGCTATTTAGGCAATTTCAAAGTGAGAACTACAAATTTTCGGATTTCGATTCGGGCTTCGAATTTAAAAGACACGTGTTTCGGTATTTTTGGAAATTAGACTAATAAGTGGGTGAAATTGATTTTCAAAAATATGGTGCTGTTAACTCAAATTTCAAGCTATAACTAAGAAACTTAAGATATGGATTCTTCATCAGGATTGAAAAGAAACAACTGGTGCAGACCAACCAGCCTATGCATGCGAAGCAGAGGGGGCTCAGCTAGTATGTTATATTCATAGAATTCATAACATCAACTGCGAATGGGCAAAGCTGACAATGTGTACCCAGCCGGGATTCGAACCCGGGTCTCTCGCTTTATAGGCAGTTGCGCTGACCCTACACTACTCCCCCAGGACACAGTGATCACCGCCCCTGCAAGGATTACCAAAGCACACCTCCCGTAAGACACAAATTTCCAGCTTTTCTCTGCATACAGTACTCAAACTCGTAGTCACTTTGTACTAATTCCCGTAAGAGTAAGGGTTCCAAAGTTGCCCACCCTCCCTACTAACGAAAGGATCATTGCCCGTCACTGGCAGCGTCCATTCCGAAAGAACAGACGTCACTTCTGATCCTGCAGTTGTTATCCTTTCATATTCATAGAACATATTACTGTGGGCAGGGTAAAGCTGGAAATTTGTGGCTTATGAGAGGCGTGCGTAAGTAGTCCTTACAGGTGCGATGATCACTGTGTCCCCAGTAATATAGTGCTCAGCGCATCTGCCTACAAAGCGCGAGACCATGATACGAATCATGGCTGGGTACACATTTTCAGCTTCGCCCATTCGCAGTTGATGTCATATATTCTGTGAATATGAAAGTTTAACAACTGCAGGATCAGAAGTGACGTCTGTTCTTTCGGAACAGACGCCACATGTGTATGTTTCTTAAATATGATGTGTTTGTCTCTATAAATGTTTTATCTAGTTGATAAAACTGTTTTTTCTGTAATATTTTCATAACAATTTTTTCCCTCATATGTGATGTTAAGAAGAAATGCGGCCACCTTGCAGCCCGTACCTCGCTCCGCGTTGCTGGAAGATCGCAGCTCGCCGGGAATTCTGGAATATTTACCCCGCTCCCTCACCGCTACTGGCTTGCAGCCGGCAGTAGTTAGCCTCGCAGCTCTTCATACCGACGTCGGTGGTGAAAAGCATAAAAAATCTTCACTGCATCGTCTGACGTCAGCGAAAGTATTCGTTCGCTGCAAAAATGCAGATATTGTGAAGCACAAAAAAAAAAAAAAAAAAAAAAAAATAAATAAATAATAAATAAAAATAAAAAAAATTGAGGAATTATCGTATGTCTCTTCACCAGGTCTTACAAAAACTAAAAAAAAAAAAAAATATCCAGAGCGTTTCTTCAGACAGTTACGATATCGCAACAAACGTTTCAAGGACCATAAATGGCTAAACGGGTGAAAATTCGGACCAACTATATTAATGGAGGAGCGAGTGGTGCTGTATCGGAAGAAATACAAATAATGTCGGTTGGTTGTGAGTGCACCTATCACCACAATCAACACTCAACTCGCTCGTTTTTTCAGTGTTATCGCTGTATTCCACCGGATACAAGATCCCACTAGTTGTTCTACGTTCAGAATCATCTCTTTGAAACAACACAGAATCGAAATACGGCCGCAACAGTAACGGACCTGTGTGAGCAACACCACCTGCAGTGTATCTGGGATGCTTTTTCAATCTCTCTATGAACTGCTGTCTACTATTTATATTCGTATATTACAGAAATTAACAGTAAAATATCTGAGTAAAAATATTAGGAAAACCAGTTCTATTAAGTAGATAAGGCAATTATAGAGACAGACAGACAGAAACTTCTATACTTCATTTATTCACTTTTATACTTGACGTTCTTGGCACCTGGCAGTCGTATGCCAACTGAGCAGGCGAATTCAGATTAGGTACAATTACTCTGAAACAGCACGGCGACACAGCATGCACCGAACAGTTTGTCAAACACGGCACGGCTGGAGTGACCTTGAAGCAGCCAATCAAGGCTCATATTTCGCGACAGACGGCGATGGAGAAAGCGCGAAACACATACCAGATTGATGTTATCACCTGGCGAGGATCGTGGCAAGCAGCGCGGCCAGCTGTGATGGTGCAGGTCACATGCGCCGATAAGGCCGATATTACACTATCAAATTATTGGACAAATAATTGGACGTAAAAACTGGATGAAATATTGGTCCTATTCTTTGACAAATAAATTGGATGAAGCGCTAAGGGGGGTATTACACTATCATCCAATATTTTGTCATTTGCTACAAAATGGTGGTGTTATGCTCAGCTGTTGTTTATACTAGAGTTCCGTTGGGTCTGTATTTAGGAGGGGGGGAAAAGAAAACAAAACACACTTGGATGAAATCTTGGGTGTCAGGGCAAGATACATGAAATTTATTATGGGAACGGGACGATTTTCTTTTTTATGTCGTTGGCACAACAGCCGGAACGTAATTCACTGCTAATTATTTGATAGCTCTCCATTCTTCACAATTTGCAATAGAGTAACAGAAAAGGCTGACGCAAACAGTGTATACGAATGAGATTGTAAGTTGATACAGCGAATTTCATTAAATAACGTTTTAAATGAAAAATCTCTGAACTGACAAAGAGGAACACCTAAAATGTTTACGACGTTATTAAAATTATAAGGGGGAGAAACATAGCTGGTAAAGTAAATAGGCTCTATTTATTTCATTACAAAAATTGTCTGGCGTATTTATATGTAGATATTTTCCTTTGCAAACAGATGTCGATGTTTCGAAAGTTGTTTCACTTGGGAGGACTCAGCACACCAAGTTGACCAAAATCATATATTATAAAGTTTGCTTTGGCTGTAAATAAGATTTAGGGGTGGTACTTCTTCATTTTCGATAGTATGACTTTTTACATCACGGATTGTAACTCAACCTCACTTCCATCACGGGGTATTGGGCTACGAGAATTGACGTGGCGGACAGTGTGAATTGGCCTAGTCACCTGTTATACAACGCCCCATCTGATTTATACATTCCTATCAATTTTATTATTGCTGGAAAACACTACACAAACTCGCGACTAGTAGCCATGTTTATGAATACGAACGTTATGTCAGAGATTTAACCTCCAAATAAAACAGCTGTAGTGACAAGGAGGCTGTAATACTAGTAGCGCTCTGAGCGGTCACATTTTTCACTGTAGGAAACAGAAGACGAGCGATTTCTTTCGTCTAATCTAAGCCGAGGCCTTAGATTTGATGCAATATTAGATGATGTTCCCATTACACTACGTCCAATTTTTCATTGTCCAATAATTTGATAATGTAATACCGGCCTAACAGGCAGTGGGTTTGACTCATCATCGCCGTGCCATGCTGGCGAGCAGCGAGATGACAGCAAAATCGTGGCCTTATTGGGTACCGAAGCGCACCTCTTCAACCATACATCCCCACTCCCCAGGTTCACAAATCACAAGTTTCGTTTTTACGCTTGTTACATGTAGATACAAGACGGCGGTGTTACTGATTTAGATGTCATGACTTCTTAAACTGTTACAAGCCGCCACGTTAAGAGAGTTTGATGCTGGTACTCTAGTGCAGTGCTTCCTAACATTTTTCGTTATCGGACCCACAACTTTTCTGGACGAATTTCCGCGACCGACTGCAGCGTCTACGCAGCAATTAAGAGTAATATAAAATTATATTTAATATGAAACTGAAGTTATGACAACAGCAAATATTTATGTAAACAAACGTTTTCAAAATGATAAACATTATTAAATGAAAGAAACAATATTTCGACCAGTATCACCTCATTTAAAGATTGACGCCGCATCGCCACCAACGCATGTGCGCCTAGCCGCCACCCCTAGTCCCACCCCTTACACAGTATATCTTCTGAATAATGGTGGCCAGTGCGGGGCTGGCCGTACGGTCTAAGGCGCCTTGCTATGGAGTGGGCAACTGCTCCCCGTCGGAGGTTCGAGTCCACCCTCGGGCTCGGATTTGTGTATTGTGCTAAATATACGTTAGTTTAAGTAGTTTATACGACTAGGAACTGATGACTAGTTTAGCCAAGCGGTCTCGAGCGCCACGTTACAAATCGCGCGGCCTCCCGCGTTGGAAGTTCGAATCCTCCCTCGGTCATGGATGTGTGTCTGTTGTCCTAAGATTAGTTTAACTTAGCTTAAGTAGTTTGTAAGCCTAGGGACTGATTACCAACGTAGTTTGGTCCCATAGAATTACAAACATTTGAATATTTAACAGTAAAAACTACACGGTCTGGAGTCCGCACGGAGTTTTACGAGCAATCATTGCGACCGCGCAATATTTTTGAGTTGGACAGGAAAAGAGGAGTGATAGCAACACTACTCAAAGTACCCTCTGTGACACACTTCAACAGAGAACGAAGAAGAATGAAGTTCAGCTGTACACAGTTCCCTCCATTATCAAGCTGTCGATTCCCTTTTGCCTCAGTACGTGCTGACGCGCGGCCCAAATGTTCAAATGTTTGCATAGCTTATGGGACTTAACTACGGGGTCATCAGTCCCTAAACTTACAAACTACTTATTAACCAGCTAATACTAAGGAAGACATAAATATCCATGCCCGAGGGCGGATTCGAACCCCCGACGGAAATGGCCGTTCAGACCGTGACTGGCGCGTCGCAGACCGCTCGGCCACCGCGCGCGTGGCCCCATTCGACCTCTCAGCTCCTCGTTAACTACTAGATCTATCCATTATCATATCTTTGTAGCACTACTCTCCAAACTCTCCTACTCTCTTCTTGTCTGAACAACATATCTCCCGTGTTTTAATTCCGTACAAGACTACACTCAAGATTAATACCTCCAGAAAAGACAGCCTAACGCTTACGTTTAAATTAGACAAGCTCTAAACCCGGCGTGGCTGAGTTTACTTATTTCCATCTTCTGTCAGGTTATCTCCCATTTTCTCAGTGTCCGTCTTCTCTTTGCACTTTCTCCTCCCCATAGGAAAAATTACTAATATCTACCCAATTTTATGCCTCGAGGAATACATGCATACAAAAGACAACTTTCATCGTGATCGCACTAATGGTGTCGCAATCTGTTGTAAGGTTCTTCTCCGCTGTGCACCCCACGAATTCTTATGTAGCAGTGATTTTATTCTTTTTTTGAAGGTCAGTTGTGCAAAATTTCATCAAGATGGAAACGAGACTGTATATTTGTAAGAATTATAAACAAACGGACACTCTTCTTTATAGATGTATAGCCACCCTGCCAGGCTTCGCACGGATGGAACTTATCTTCTACTAGCTGTCTCCGCCACGCGGTGTCACTCGCGGTTGGATGGTCTCTTGTAGGGAAATAGTAACGCTGAATCTAAAGGTCGACGAAGGAGTGGCAACTGAGAAGCGGAGGCGCGCTCTGTACCAGCTTGGCCCGAGAGCTGCTAGTAAGAGTCCGTGCTGTGACGGGAAAGAGAGCAATTTTCGTTGCATTGTTTTTACAGCGAAGCCAATTGTCGTGTGTCTCCCGCACCACAGCATGGTGAAGAAAGCCGCGCAGCAGAAGAAAGCTACTGTAGTGAAGGGGCCGTCGATTAAGCAACTCATCGAGTCTGCTGATCACGGCAAGGAAGCAGAAGAAGGTCGTGCACCTGTCCCGCCCTTGTTCATCTCGTGCAGGCGCGCGTGGACGGAGGTGTACGATACCATAGCCGGCCACAAGAGAGAGGTCGGCATCGAGACGGTCGACTCAGAAGCCACCATCTCGCTACAGGCAGCGACGAAGGCAGGTCACAGGGCACTCGAGGGCGCTGTGGCTGCCTTCTTAGTTGACGCGCCTCCCTTGAAGACAACGTCTAGAAGGGAAGCCAGAGAAGTACACCAGGGCGCTCCTGAGGGGCCTGCCATGGTGCTGCTATGATGCAGCAGTCCGGGAAGGGCAGCGGCAAGCTGGGTTCGGTGGTGCGACTATAAAGTTGCACAACCGGATCAACAGGAAGAGGCCGGGCTCTACGTTGTGGCCGTGCAAACGGTCGACATGGGGGCGACGTCTTCGCCCTGCGGAAGCTCCTGGACTTCCCAGTGACGGTGGAAGCTCTCCCAGCCGACATGGACCCTCTCCCCCCAGTGCTACGAGTGCCAGGGGGTGGGGCATGTGGCCAAATACTGCCGCAACGCCGCAACGCTGCGCGGTGTGTCAAATGCTTCGGCGAGCACGACACACGAACATGCGCGCGCGGCAGAGAAGAGGCGCCGACTTGCGCCCGCTGTGGCGGCCCTCACGTTGCCCAAGCCAAACCGGCGGCGCCGCAACGTCGTCGTCCGCGGATATATCCGCGTATATTCGCATCCGCGCAGACCTCTAACCATGATATATTTTAGGCTTTTTTATGAGGCGCGTCCAGAAAGTAAGTTCCGTTTCAATTTATCTCCGCTGCAGCGCTGCGATTGCAGTTCCGCACATGCGCTGTAGATGATGTATATTAAGGAGAAGAACGTGCGCCATTTGGAGATCGCTGTCAGTTACGTACTCATTGTTGTGCTTGTTTGAAATGTCGGCGTTGATTGAAAATCCCGCCGCCTGTGAAATCAGGTCGGTGATTCGGTTTCTGAGTGCGAGGAAAGTGAAACCAAGTGAAATTTATCGGCAAATTTGCGATGTTTACGGACCAAATGCGATGAGTGGTTCGATGGTGATAAGATGGGTACGACAGTTCAATGGCGAGCGTAGTGATGTGCACGATGAAGAACGAAGTGGGCGTTCACCTTTGGTTACAGAAGAACTGGTTCACGCGATTGATGACAAGATCCAGGAAAACCGTAGGTTTACAATTAGTGCTCTCGCTATGGACTTCCCCCAAATTTCTCGGCCGGTCGCTGTGGCCGAGGAGACTGAGACGCTCCAGTCACGGTCTGCACGGCCACTACGGTCGGGGGTTCGAATCCCCCCTCGGGCATGGATATTTGTGCCGTCCTTAGGATAAGCTAGTTGATAAGTAGTTTGTAAGTTTGGGGACTGATGACCCCCGTAGTTTAGTCCCATAAACTATACAAACATTTGAACATTTGAACCAAATTTCACGATAACTGATGCGTGAAATTGTTACCAAACAAATGAAATTCCGTAAACTTTGCTCACGTTGGGTACCAAAAATTCTCACTGAGCAACACAAAACACAACGGATGTGTAGTGCACTTGAGGTTTTGACCCGTTATGCTGAAAGCTGCGAAGAATTTCTGAGACGGATAGTCACAGGAGATGAAACATGGGTTTCTTACGACACCCCTGAGAGTAAGCGGTAATCAATGGAATGGAGGCACCCTTCATCCCCATCAAAGGTAAAGCCGAAGCAAATCACGACACCTCGGAAAATGACGTGCACATTGTTCTGGGACTGGAAAGAGCTGAAATAAACTGTTTCCAACTGGTTGAAGACACAGGCGGCAGATTTGTATGAAGAAGGTATACACAACCTGGTGCCACGCTATGACAAATGCCTGCAAAATTTTGGCAGTTATGTGTAAAAGTAATTTAAGAGTTGTAGAATTTTGTGTAATAAAAACTTCTTCTGTATCTGTGATCTGTGTACAATATCATTTTTATATATATATACGGCGTTTCGTGAGACAGTGGGCCGAGCCCCAGGGGATAGCCACTCGGACAGTAAGCTACGCTATCACAGCCTCCGCCCCCGGAACTTTGCAGGGTTGTAGCTCCCAAATTAACAGTGATAGGAATGTAGTTTAAATTGATTTGGACGCAGCTGGTTTCAACGAATCCAATGCACGATAGAAAAAAACTATTGTTACATTTAAAAAATTATATCTTTGTGCTGTAACTCTTTGGAAAATGATACAATAAACTATGTTCATAGCTCCGCGGAAAGTGTAACATTTCTTGTGTTGACCTACCGCATTAAAATGTCGCGTCACCTATTATTTTATAAGTTACAGAGGCAAACACACTTAGTGATGTTCAAATGTTTGTTAAGCTTAAGGGACTTAACTACGGGGTCATCAGTCCCTAAACTTACAAACTACTTATGAACTACCTACAACTAAGGACGGCACAAATATCCATGCCCAATGGGGGGATTCGATCCCCCGACCGTAGTGCCCGTGCAGACCGTGACTGAAGCGCCTCAGTCCCCTCGGCCACCACACTCAGTGAAACATATATGCGCCTCGGTTGCACAACGCCGGGCGCCGTGGCTCAGCGCGCCCGGTCAGATGGCTGAACGTCCTCTGTAATCAAAAAGCTGAGCCAAATAATCAACAAACGACCAAGTACGAACAGTGAAAACGACCGCAAATTATAGCTCTAACAAAAAAGAAAAAAAAAAAAAAAAGTGGTAGAGTGTCAGACTACAAATCCAAAGATCGCGGGTTCGATCCCCGCCAGGTCCAAGGATTTTTATCTGTTCAAATGTTCAAATGTTTGTTAAGCTTATGGGACTTAACTACGGGGTCATCAGTCCCTAAACTTACAAACTACTTATGAACTACTTACGAACTAGGACGGCACAAATATCCATGCCCGAGGGGGGATTCGAACCCCCGACCGTAGTGGATTTTTATCTGTCACTTTCCACTTCTTTCACCTCTGGCAGTATTGTTCATGTGAAAAATACCGAGTAGCACCGTGGTTCGGAACCCCCGTTAAACTGTAGGCCCCCTATAACTGGCTGGGTAAGTCAGTTCGAAGGTCGGAGGAAGGCTACGGCATACCACCTCCAAACAGGACCATACCTAGTAAAGCACTGTGGTGTTCAAACCAATCTTCGGATTGTTGACTGCTTTACCTTTATATATATATATATATATATATATATATATATATATATATATATATATATATATATATATATTGTAAAAGTTGGGGTTGTGCAACACTGTAACAATTCCACGCAATACCCGCTGTGTCGTGAGTTTACGGGCACACTGTACTGTAGTGTGGAAGCAGTGTGGACTTGTGTTGTGGGCGTCAGAGGAGAGGCGAGCAGTTACAGGAGGAGTGTGGAGGCTGGCAGAGTAGCAGAGGGGCCCACCAGCCGCTGCGGAAACAATGGCGCGCCAGGACAGGCCAGCGCCGGATATTGCCGGACGCAGACTCGGAAGCCGGCGAGCTAATGGCTGCTGCCGCTGCCTCTGCCGCCCTCCCTGGCCCACTCTCACCGGACACAGCGCTGGCGTGCCGCCGGGGTGCCAAACGCTGGCCGAGACCGCGCTACTTTATGCCTCAATAACCGGAATCTACTCGTTTAATCTAGTTTATAACACGTTTCTTTTAGTTTTTAATTTCCGAATCAAAGGGCTTTACGTAGACTGTCAGGCAGCAGTTAGAGTAGATGGCAAATTAAGCTCATGGTTCAGGGTAGTTTCAGGGGTAAGACAAGGCTGTAACCTGTCACCACTGTTGTTCATACTATTCATGGATCATATGTTGAAAACAGTAGACTGGCAGGGCGGGATTAAAGTAGGTGAAAACAAAATAAGCAGTCTCGCATATGCGGATGACTTAGTTGTAATGACCGATTCGATTGAAAGGTTGCAAACCAATATTTCACAGCTCGATCAGAGGTTCAAGGATTATGATATGAAGATCAGCATCTCCAAAACGAAACTAATGTCTGTGGGAAAGAGATTCAAACAGATTGAGTGCCAATAGGAGGAACACAGAACAGGTAGACAGTTTCAAGTACCTGGGATGTATTTTCTCACAGGATGGCAACATAGCGAAAGAACTGGAATCGAGGTGCAGCAAAGCTAATGCAGTGAGTGCTCAGCTACGATCTACTCTCTTCTCCAAGAAGGAAGTCAGTACCAAGACTAAGTTAGCAGTGTACCGCTCTATCTTTCGACCAACTTTGTTGTATGGGAGTGAAAGTTGGGTGGATACAGGTTATCTTATTCATCAGGTAGAGGTTACAGATATGAAAGTAGCAAGAATGATTGCAGGTACTAATAGATGGGAACAATGGCAGGAGAGTGTCCATAATGAGGAAATCAAAGAAAAACTGGGAATGAACACCATAGATAAAGCAGTCAGAGCGAACAGACTGAGATGGTGGGGTCATGTTACACGCATCGGAGAAACAAGGTTACCTAAGAGACTCATGAGCTCGGCAGCGGAGGGTAAGAGGAGTCGAGGTAGATCAAGAAGAAAGTATTTAGAATCTGTGCAGAATGATTTTGAAGAAAAAGGCATAACATCAGATGAGGCATCAATGTTAGCATTGAATAGAGGATCATGGAGGAATTTTATTACAGGTACTATGCTCCAGACTGAACAATGAAAGGCATAACCTTGTAAACACACCTGCGTATCAATTTGTCGCAGAACATTTTAGTTTCTTATAACAACCTCGCTGTGTGGATATCAAGAGCTCACAAGGAAAGTACATCGGCTCGAACAAACACATATACACCAAAGTCGTATGAGAGACAATGTAAAGTCCCTCATTGCACTAGGTATACTCCCGCATCTGCAAAACTCTGCAGTCGTTCGTTAGAGGCCTCTGCGTGTGCCTTGACACATTGCACTTTGACCTGTCGGTTCGCCAGTAGCGACGGTGCAGTGTGCCTCCGAAGTTGCGTTTTGTAATTTTATTTGTGTGGTGAAGCTTCAGATGCGGCGGCGATTGCTAATCAATCCTGCTAATGTATTGCGATTGGTTGACATGAAGTTACGAAGAACCCTTCTTCGTGAAGATGGTATTAGTGTAGAAGATCAATCATTCGCATGCTTTCTCATATCTGTTATGGTACAGAAATATGAGTATGAGTTAGATACTGTTGTAACACTAACACGTAATGATGATAACAGGGATGATAATGACGAACAACTCATTGCATACGGTAGTGCTACGGTAAGTGCGGGAAGAAGCGATGGAAGCAGTGGCAGTGAATACCAACAGTCTTCCGAGAAGAAGGTTAAAGTTGCAACTATCATCACGGCTTTTGATGACAACACGCTAGAGAACATGTACGATGATTATTACATAAGTTATAGTTAAGATATCTGCATTACGTATGACGTCTACAATTATATGTACAGTGCTATCTAGAGCATGACTGAAACGTTTTGGATAAAATCGACACCCACCAGCACACTGAGGTGTACGTAGAGATCCTGTAAGCAAACGTTCATACAGATATGTTTGTTCGAGCCCAAGTACTTTCCTCGTCAGATGGAAAACCACTTTTGAGTAAAGAAGGCCGCGGTGGGGTAGCCGAGCGGTCTAAAGCGTCTCGCTGCGGAGAGCGCGATTGCTCGCCGTGGAGGTTCAAGTCCTCCATGGGGCATGGGTGTATGTGTTTTTTCCTTAGGTTAGTTTACGTAGGATTAAGTAGTTTGTAAGCTACGGATTGATGACCACGCAGTTTGGTCCAATAGATATACAAACATTTGAACATTTGATTTGAAGTAAAGAAGGGAAACACTATTTTGTCAAATGTTGACATTCTGATTAACGTAGTTGTTGTATTAAAATGTTTATAATAAAAAACAGCCACCAACCACAGGTATGGATATAAAATATTAATTTATTTTAACCATGATCGGTTTCTGATTTTTTTTCACAAAATCCATCATCAGATATTGTACTGACTGCAGCCTCATTTTTATGTTAAAGACTAGCAAACCCGGCAACGCTTCGCAGTAGCCAATACGTATGAGATATACAGGGTGATACAAAAAGGTACGGCCAAACTTTCAGGAAACATTACTCACACACAAAGAAAGAAAATATGTTATGTGGCCATGCGTCCGCAAACGCTTAATTTCCATGTTAGAGCTCATTTTATTACTTCTCTTCAACTCACATTTATCATGGAATGGAAACACACAGCCAGAGAACGTACCAGCGTGACTTGAAACACTTTGTTACAGGAAATGTTCAAAATGTCCTCCGTTAGCGAGGATACATGCATCCACCGTCCATCGCATGGAATCCCTGATGCGCTGATGCAACCCTGGAGAATGGCGTGTTGTATCACATTTGGTACCGGGGTTGCGTTGACAAGAGCTTTCAAATGCCCCCATAAATGAAAGTTAAGAGGGTTGAGGCCAGGAGAGCGTGGAGGCCATGGGATTGGTCCGCCTCTACCAATCCATCGGTCACCGAATCTGTTGTTGAGAAGCGTACGAACACGTCGACTGAAATGTGCAGGAGCTCCATCGTGCATGAACCACATGTTGTGGCGTACTTGTAAAGGCACATGTTCTAGCAGCACAGGTAGGGTATCCCGTATGAAATCATGATAAAGTGCTCCAGTGAGCGTCGGTGGAAGAACATGAGGCCCAATCAAGACATCACCAACAATACCTGCCCAAACGTTCACAAAAAATCTGTGTTGATGACGTGATTGCACAATTCCGTGCGGATTCTCGTCAGCCTACACATGTTGATTGTGAAAATTTACAATTTGAGCACGTTGATATGAAATTTACATTTAAAGAGAAATACTAAAATGAGCTCTAACATGGAAATTAAGCGTTTCCGGACACGTGTCCACATAACATATTTTCTGTGTTTGTATGTGAGGAATGTTTCCTGAAAGTTTGGCCGTACCTTTTTGTAACACCCTGTATGTCCCAATCCATTCCCTTCTTCTCCTCGTGTCTATCCCTTCTCTTTGCTTCCTTGTGTCTGTCCCTTCCTCCCTCCTCTATTTCACAAAGCCTCCTCCACCGTCCTTTGTCTATCTCCTCCTCCCCCTGTCTTTCTCCATCACCTTCACATCACTCCCTCTTATCCCGCACCATATCCATCTCCTCCCTCCTCCTCTCTCCGTCTATATCAGTTTCTCTTTTTAAATCAATTTCTTTCCCCCATTCTCTATCTCCTCCTCCCCGCACATTTTTGCAACACAGCTTAGCATGTTTTTCTCGTAGCGAGCAGAATAGAAATACTTTTTATAACATATTTATATCTACTTGTGAGTTTTTGAATTGGAAACAAAATAATTATAGATTGATCATACTTTAACGATAAAAATTTCATATGAAACAAAACAATTAACTGAAATACAATAAGTGAAAGTCTTTGTGTTGTGTTCATTGTAACGCTTGTTGATGAACGATATCTTCTGTCTTTCCGTCCGGAGGAAAAACGAACAGTGCAGATGGTTTACCAACTCTCGAACACTCGACATTTAACTGCCCACGGGAAAAACACGGCGGTTCAAGATTTATTCCACAAACTTCCAACGACTGGGCTTGCGCTTTATTAATCGTCATTGCAAATGCAAGGCGAATGGGAAACTGGTCACGCTTAAATTGAAACGGCAAGTCGGTTGGAATCAGTGGTACTCATGGAATCCACAATGGAGGCATTAAAAAAATAAAACACGATCTGTACTCATTTTGTTTGCAACACTCAAAAATACCACGAACGAATTCTGTCTTTGCAACGCTTCAAAGATATGATCACCACCGATAACAACACGTGGGTAAGAATAATACGGACGGTTTTCCAAAGAAACAACGGTTCATGGACCATAACGGTGAAGGGACAGTCTTACGACGCGATTCCACCCGTCTGGAAACGTACTTTCAGTTTTTCTCAAATTCTGATATTTTCCGATAGATTTTCCAGTATCTCCATGGCTTCAAGCAATGCATTGTTCTCAGCATAGATAACGCCATTTCCCTTTATTCTAACCTCCTTGGCGTATTTGTTCGCTCCTTTACAACGTATTTGATTGCTACGCGAGTAGCGAATGAATAAGTAGATTGTTGGAGAATCTAGAACATGATCCGAGATGAAAGCGTGCTTTCGGTTTTTCTCAAATTCCGATATTTTCCAATAGATTTTCCAAAAATTTTCTTTCATACAAACCTTGTCCTGAGAATTACGAACATAAAAAAGGTCAGCCAAATCAGTGAGCCATTCTCAAGTGTTGCGCTTCCATACATGTGGCAATTCATTTTTATTCTATAGATGTGCTGCCTTAGATAGACAAAAAAATTGTTTTATGCATTATTTGATGAGTTTGTACAATGGGTTATTTATTTTAGTCGATATCTACACTTTTGTTAAGGGATTTTTAACTTAATGACACATGGGGTGTGACAAACAGATGATGAAAACAGAAGGCAAAATCGTCATAAGAAGACACATGACTCGTAAATTTTTGTCACAACTCATGTGTCTCAAAGTTAAAAATCCCTAACCAAAAGCGTAATTATCGACTAAAATAAATAACCCATTATACAAACCCATCAAATAACACATTAAACAAGAACATATTGTGTAACTAGGGCAGCACATGTGTAACATAAAAACGAGGCCACAGCTTGTGAAAAAAAAAAAAAAAACCGGTCATGGTTAAAATAAATTAATATTTTATACCCATACCTGTGTTGTAGCTGTTTTTTATTATAAAAATTTTAAAGAAGGGAAACCTGAAAGACGGAAAGAGTATACACAGGTGCTCTACAAAAGAAATGAACTTCAAGACAATATTACAGGACGGGAAGAGGAAGTAGATGATGAAATAGGAGATACTATACTGAGAGTAGAATCTGACAGCACACTGAAAGACCTAAGTTCAAACAAGGCCCCTAGAATTAATTCCACTCCCTCAGAACTACTAAAGTCTTTGGGAGAACCATCCCGAACAAAACTATTTCACCAGGTGAGTAAGATGTATGAGAAAGGGCAGGGTTGTAGCTTTTCTCCAATGTTATTCAATTTCAACATTCATAGAATATATGACGTCAACTGCGATTGGGCAAAGCTGAAAATGTGTACACACATGTGGGTACACATTTTCAGCTTTGCCCAATCGCAGTTGATGTCATATATTCTATGAATGTTGAATAATAACAACTGCAGGATCAAAAGTGACGTCTGTTCTCTCGGAACAGACGCCACATGTATATATGTTATTCAATTTGTTCATCGAGCAAGCTGTGAAGGAAAGCAAAAAGAATTTGGAGGAGAAATAAAAACATCGCGTTTTGTTGATGACATAGCAATTCTGTCAGAGACAGCAAAGTACTTGGAAGAGCAACTGAACGGAATGAACAGTGTGTTCAAAAGTGCATATAAGATGAACGTTAAGAAGAGTAAAACAAGGGTAATGGAATGCAGTCTTAGAAAATCAGGCGATGCTGAAAGAATTAGATAGGGTAACTAAACAATAAAGGTGGTAGATGAGTTTTTTTACTTGGGCAGTAAAACAACATATGCTGGTACAGAGGATATAAAATGCAGAATGGCAGTGGAAAGAAAAGCGTTTTTGAAAAAGAGGATGTTGCTAACATCGAATATTAATAGAAGTGTACGGAAGTATTTTCTGAAGGTAATTTTGTAGAGTGTTGCCATGTACGGAAGAGAAACATGGACGATTAACAGTTCGGACAGGAAGAGGATAGAGGGTTTTGAAATGTGGTGCTACAGAAGAATGCTGAAGATTACGTGGGTGGACCGTATAAGAAATGAAAAGGTAAAAAAGGTAAAGCAGTCAACAATCCGAAGATTGGTTTGAACACCACTGTGCTTTACTAGGCATGGTCCTGTTTGGAGGTGGTATGCCGTTGCCTTCCTCCGATCTTCGAACTGACTTACCCAGCCAGGTACTGAACCGAATTGTGGAGAAAAGGAATTTTTGGCATACCCTGCCTAAAAGAAGGGATCGATTACAGTCTTAGGCATCGAGTAATGGTAAATGTAACATAGCAGGGAAGTGTGTCGGGGAAATATCGTAGAGGAAGACCAAGAGACACATATAGTAAGCAGACTCAAATGAATCTGCGTTGCCTTTCTTAAGAGGAGATGAGGAGCCTTGCTAAGGATAGAGTAGGGTGGAGAGCTCCATCAAACCAGTTTCCGGTCTGAAGTCCATAACAACAACATTACAACCGGTGAATAGTCCTATAACATTAACGTAGATGAACTATGTACTACAGTTACCTTATTGTCCTTCGAAATAGACACCTATGCACCGCTGAGATTTACGATACATGTAGTGGAAACTATGCATTTAGCCTTCCTTTGGTGTGGTTGTCAGGAATATCGTCAAATCTCTTTCCTTTGTCGAGTTTGTATCGAGGGAATAGGAAGAAGTCTGAAACATTGAGATCCGGCGCGTATGGTGGATGTTCAAGTTTCACGACAACGGTCGCCCAGACACTCAGCCAATATCGTCAAACAGTGCCTGGCAAAAAATGGAGGTGGTGCAACTTGAACATCCACCGTGCTTGCCAGAACTCAAACCTCCAGACTTCTTCCTATTCCCTCGATTCAAATTCGCTTTGAAAGGATTTGACGATATTTCTGGCATTCTACGAAATGTGAGAAGGCTTTTTACACCATCCCAAAGGAAGATTTCGTGCGAAGTTTCCAGGACATATATATGGGAGGTGACTAAAATTTACTATTTCGAAAGACGGTAAGGTAACTGTAGTCCATAGTTAATCTATGTTATTGTTACAGGACTATTCACCGAATTCTTTTGTCAGAAGCTGTATTATTTTAATTTTTAATTTTTAGTGTGTAATATTTATTTGTAAAATTTCCATTGGTTTGAAATATTGCTTGATTATACAATATGGAAAAAGCAGTCAGCCCCATTTAAATAACAATGCAGATGGCTGGATCTAGGAAGAAATATAAGTATCGGCATAGGATTTCTGAGACAATGATTGACCTGTTGCCAGATTGCGTGGCGTCTATATGTGAGTATGTTATGTGTAATATGCGTTTGGTAGTGTCTCTACCTGATAGTCGGATACTGACATTATCTTTAGTTTCGACGTATTTCTCGCAACAATAGGACATAAATCAAATCGGTCATTCCAAGTCAAATCACCAAGGGATGGAAGCTCGATCATCTTCAATTTTTTCAAATTTTACCAGAATGTTGTTAAAGGTCTTAAAGGATGTTATACTGAATTTTAGGCCGATATCTAAAGTGGTCGAGGCTCCAGGGCCGCTTTTGTGGAAGGGTGTCATTCGTCGCGCGTGTGTCTGACGAACTTTTGGGCAAGTTTGCGCTTTCATTTCTCAGCAGCTATAGTTTTCGAGATATAATCGAGAAATTTGCCTCCAAAAAACCAGAACCCAAAATTTGACCAAGTTTGGTGGCAAATATCTCTAAATACGTCACCTCCGATTTTAATTTAAATGGCAACATTAGAAAGAGCAGCTCTTTCTCTGCCGGTGTGCATCGGACATACAAAAGTGCCATGATCCCCCTTGAAAATGTCCTCCACAGCTGGGAACGAAACGTTGAGTTTGAGTAATAAATCCATAAGACCAGGGCATAATAGCCCGAAAATTTTTAGTAATATTGACCTTTCCGAGCGTAAAAGTTTACATTTTACAATAACAGTGTAATCTGGTACTGCTGCCATTACAATACGACTATCTTGGCGGACGCGTGTGCTGTATGCTTCCAGAAACCTGGTCTACGTGTGTGATTATGTATACTGACGCAGCACGTTCAACTAAGTGGCAATTCTCCGAAAGGACGACTCCGCTAATCAGAAGGCGAGAATTTGACTGGTTTCAAAGTCGGCTATAGGAAGCACGGTGCATGTCTGTGAAATGGAAGGAAGGAAGCTTGGAGTTTAAAGTCCCGTCGACAGCGTGGTCATTACACACGGAGCTTACGCTCGGAGTGTGTGGATAAGGAATGGGAAGGAAATTGGTCGTGCCCTTTCAATAGCACCATCCAGGCATTTCCTTGGAATGATGTAGGGAAATCATAGAACACCTAAATCTGGATGGCCGAAGGTGGATTTGAACCACCGTCCTTCCGAATGCGAGTCCAGTACGTTACCACTGCGCCACCTCGCACGGTCTGTGAAATTCTTCATACAATGATATCACATGTACATAAATAGTCTAAAATCACAATGAAGTGCATGGCGGAGGGTTCATCAAACCGCTTTTATGATGTTTCTCAGCAGAAAGTTGGTATCAGAAATTTGGCAAATAAATCTCACTGCAGCGAATAACATCTTTCTTTTAGTGATTTCCATCGTAATTCGTGCATTATTTTCGGAAGAATATCGTGATAATCCAGCTGCCTTTCTCTGAACATTCACTAAATCGTCCGTCAGTCTCACTCGGTGTGGATCCCATAGTGCGCAGCAATACTCCAAACTATAATGCCCGTCTCTAATGACGAAGCTGTCGACGGGACGTAAAACCCTACGCTTCCTTAAAATATGAGCCACAAGTTAGAGTAAGCAGTTTCTTCAGTAGTACTGTTGCATCTTCTTTCTGACGATGAAACATAGGCTTTGCATCGACTTCCCTACAAAAATTTCTGTGTATTCTTTCTAATTTAAGTTCTTCATAATTGTTATTTCTTGGGTTTTGCACTCGAATGGTATGTAAGAGAAGCAGAGGTTAGGAAGGGAGTAAGACAGTGTTGTAGCCTTTCCGCAATGTTGTTCAATCTTTACATTGGGCAAGCTGTGAAGGAACGGAAGGAGAAATTTGGAGAAGGAATTAAAGTTCAGGTAGAATAAATAAAAACTTTGCGAATTTCCGATGATATAGTAATTGTGTCAGAGACAACTAACTACCTGGAAGAGCAACAGATCGGAATGGACAGTGTCTTGAAAAGAGGGTATAAGATAAACATAACAAAACAAGGGTAGTGGAATGTAGTGTCAGAAAAATCAGGCGATGCTGAAGAAAGTAGATTGGGTAATGAGACAATACAGTAGTAGATGCCTTTTGTTATTAGGGTACCAAAATAACTTCTAGTGGCCGAAGTAAATAAGATATAAAATACAGAATGGCTATGGTAAGAAAACCTTTTCTGAAGAAGCGAAATTTGTTGACATACAACATTAACTGAAAAGTTAGGAAGTCGTTTCTTAAAGCATTTGTCTTGAGTGTAGCATTGTATGGGAGTGAAATGTGGACAACAAAGTGTTGAGACAAAAAGATCTACATCTACATTTACATAAATACTCTGCAAGGTGCATTGAAGTGCATGGCAGAGGGTTCATCGAACCGCTTTTATGATGTTTTCTCTACAGTTCCATTCTCTAATAGCTCGCGGGAAAAAGGAAAACCTATATCTTTCCGTTTTCGAGCTGATTTCTCTTATTTTATTTTCACGATCATGGCTTCCTATGTAGTTCGGTGCTAACAAAAACTTTTCGTATTCGGAAGAGAAAGTTGTCGAAAGAAATTTCGCAAATAGATCTCGTCGCAAGAAATACGGCCTTTCATTTAATGATTTCAACCCAAACTTGTGCATCATTTCTGTAACAATCTCTTCCCTATATATCGATAGTACGAACCGAAGTGCCCTTTTCTGAAGTTTCACTAAATCTTTTGTCGGTCCCACTTTGTGTGGATCCCACAATGCACAGAAATACTGCAAAATAGGACGCACAACTGTAGTGTAGGCAATTTCTTTAGTAGAACTGTTGCATCTTCTTAGTGTTCTGCCAACGAGACGTAGTCTTTGGTTCGCTTTCCCTACAATATTTTCCATGCGATCTTTCTAGTATAAGTTGTATGTATTTGTTACTCGTAGGTATTTAGTAGAAATGACGGCCTGTAGGTCTGACTGATTTATCGAGTAACTGAAATTTAACGGATTTCTTTAAGTGTAGAGATGGATAAGCTCATATTTATCATTATTAAGGGTCAGTTGCCAATTTTGGCACCGTCTAGATATCTAAATAATTTTGCAGTTGCTTTTGACCTTCTGGTGACTTTGCTAACCGATAAGTGACAACTTTATCCGCCAACAGTCTAATACTGCTACCCAGAGTGTCTCCTAAAACATTTATAAAAGTAAGAGTAAGTAAGTAAGAGTAGGGACCCTATAACTCTTCTCTGGGGAACGATGGATATCACTTATGTTGTAATCGATAAATTTGCGTCAGTTACAATGTACTGTGCCCTTTATGACAGGAAATCACTAATCCTTTTGTGTCTCGTTTCCACCGGTTGTCCTGGGTGTCGGTGGCCGAGTAGAGAGATACCGACACAGGGAAATAGGATGCACGCGAGTGCGGGTACGTAGGTGACCAGCCAGTGGGACAGCAGAAATTAGAAACACTAGGCTAAATTACAACAACATATGTATTTCGTAGAGACTTGGTAATACTTAACGTTTACATAGGTCTTGACTGCAGAATGCTGATACATAGTTTACGTAGGTAGAGGCTTGCGTACTGATGAGTCCTAGTGCCTGTCTTAATCCCAAGTGGCCGATGCAGTTCAGTGGTGGCCACGAGCGGAGTTGCAGCAGAGGGCGCTCGTGGCTGACGTCGTAAGAACGCCGCGCCGTGCTTGCTTGACGGCGCGCGGCGAAAGTACGTGGCGCGCACTTCAGACTTGTGCGACACCACAAATCCAATCGCACAACTGTGGCGATATTCCCTACACACGCAATTTGATTAGAAGATGCTTAACAGGTACCTTGTCAAAAGCCTTCAGGAAATCTATAAATACGGAATCTATTTGACATCCCGTATCGATAGCACTCATCATATATGTATATACATGTGGCGTCTGTTCCGAAAGAACAGACATCACTTTTGATGCTGCAGTTGTCATTCTTTAATATTCACAGAATATATGACATCAACTGCGATTGGGCAAAGCTGAAAACGTGTACCCAGCCGGGATTCGAACCCGGGTCTCCTGCTTTCTAGGCAGTTGCGCTGACCCCTACACCACTGGGGACACAGTGATTACCGCACCTGCAAGGACTACGTAAGCACGCCTCCCGTCAGATACAAATTCCCAGCTTCGCCCTGCCCACAGTGCTCAGGTAGTCCTTGCAGGTGCGGTGATCACTGTGTCCCCAGTGGTGTAGGGGTCAGCGCAACTGCCTAGAAAGCAGGAAACCCGGGTTCGAATCCCGGCTGGGTACACGTTTTCAGCTTTGCCCAATCGCAGTTGATGTCATATATTCTGTGAATATTAAAGAATGACAACTACAGGATCAAAAGTGACGTCTGTTCTTTCGGAACAGACGCCATATATATATATATATATATATATATATATAATATGCCGGTGTCGGGCAATGATCCTATCGTTAGTGGGGAGTGGTGGGCAAGTTTGAAGCCCTTACTCATACGGGAATTAGTTTCATAACTACGAGTTTGAGTACTGTGGGCAGGGCGAAGCTGGGAATTTGTATCTGACGGGAGGCGTGCTTAGGTAGTCCTTGCAGGTGCGGTGATCACTGTGTCCCCAGTGGTGTAGTGGTCAGCGCAACTGCCTAGAAAGCAGGAGACCCGGGTTGGAATCCCGGCTGGATACACGCTTTCAGCTTTGCCCAATCGCAGTTGATGTCATATATTCTGTGAATATTAAAGAATGACAACTACAGGATCAAAAGTGACGTCTGTTCTTTCGGAACAGACGCCACATATATATATATATATATATATATATATATATATATATATATATATATATATATATATAATATGCCGGTGTCGGGTAATGATCCTGTCGTTAGCGGGGAGGGGTGGGCAAGATTGAAGCCCTTACTCATACGGGAATTAGTTTCATAACTACGAGTTTGAGTACTGTGGGCAGGGCGAAGCTGGGAATTTGTATCTGACGGGAGGCTTGCTTAGGTAGTCCTTGCAGGTGCGGTGATCACTGTGTCCCCAGTGGTGTAGTGGTCAGCGCAACTGCCTAGAAAGCAGGAGACCCGGGTTCGAATCCCGGCTGGGTACACGTTTTCAGCTTTGCCCAATCGCAGTTGATGTCATATATTCTGTGAATATTAAAGAATGACAACTACAGGATCAAAAGTGACGTCTGTTCTTTCGGAACAGACGCCATATATATATATATATATATATATATATATATATATATATATATATATAATATGCCGGTGTCGGGCAATGATCCTATCGTTAGTGGGGAGGGGTGGGCAAGTTTGAAGCCCTTACTCATACGGGAATTAGTTTCATAACTACGAGTTTGAGTACTGTGGGCAGGGCGAAGCTGGGAATTTGTATCTGACGGGAGGCGTGCTTAGGTAGTCCTTGCAGGTGCGGTGATCACTGTGTCCCCAGTGGTGTAGTGGTCAGCGCAACTGCCTAGAAAGCAGGAGACCCGGGTTGGAATCCCGGCTGGATACACGCTTTCAGCTTTGCCCAATCGCAGTTGATGTCATGTATTCTGTGAATATTCATCATATATGTGATTAAAGAGCTTGGATTGACAGTAAATATTAGGTCGCGGTGCTGAGCACCGAAGACGCTTTCCATAGGAAGGGCTGAGAGGCGACTCCGGCGGTCTCCCAACAGATCAGAGTGTCCGCTACGCGTGGAGCTGGCTGCGGCAGACACGGCGTGACGCAGAGGCGGTCCCCCGGCCTCGGCAGACGGCGCGTCCACCGTATCACCAGCTGTCAACACGGCAGGTAGGCAGGCCTGCCTATCAAACCTTCCCTCTGCCTGATAGCCGCCGGCATCTCCGGAACAGCGTCCGTCCGCGTCTTCTGCCCACCCCATCACTACTCGCACGTCTCTCCCTGACGTGCGTCGCGGGGACGACAGCTTATCCGGAAACAGGTTTGTAACTGGATTCCCAAGCTGGCGCACACTTTCATTTTACGACGGTACACCCCTGGCCACCCGAAATGCAACTGCAAAAATTCAAATATTCATATGCTTATAAATCTGTCGAACTTAACTACTCTGGTTATTAGTCAAAAAATCAAAATGTTTGTATCGCTTATGGGACTCGACCACGGGGCCATCAGTCCCTAAACTTACAAACTACCTATGAACTACTTAATACTAAGGACGTCACAAATATCCATGCCCGAGGGGGGATTCGAACCCCCGACCGTGCAGACCGTGACTGGAGCGCTTCAGTCCCCTCGGCCACCGCGGCCGGCGATTATTAGTCCTTAGGCTGACACAGTACACTACTGGCCGTTAAAACTACTACACCAGGAAGAAATACAGATAAACGGGTATTCATTGGACAAATATATTATACTAGAACTGACATGTGATTACATTTTCACGCAATTTGGGCGCATAGATCCAGAGAAATCAGTACCCAGAGAACCATCCCTGGACGCAATAACGGCCTTGATACACCTGCGCATTGAATCAAGCAGACCTTCATCATGAGTAGTGACTGGCGTATTGTGACGAGCCAATTGCTCGGGCACCATAGACCAGACGTTTTCAGTTGGTGAGAGATTTGGAAATGTGCTGGCCAGTGCAGCAGTCGAACATTCTCCGTATCCAGAAAGGCCCGTACAGAACCTGCAACATGCGTCGTGCATTATCCTACTGAAATGTAAGGTTTCGCAGGGTTCGAATGAAGGGTAGAGCCACGGGTCGTAACACATCTGAAATGTAGCGGCCAATGTTCAAAGTGCCGTTGACGCAACTAAAAGGTGACCGAGACGTGTAACCAATGGCACCCCATACCAACACGTCGGGTGATACGCCAGTATGGCGATGACGAATACACGCTTCCAATGTGCATTCACCGCGATATCGCCAAACACGGATGCAATCATAATGATGCAGTAAAGAGAACTTGGATTCATCCGAAAAAATGACGTTTTGCGATTCGTGCACCCAGGTTCGTCGTTGCGTACATCACCACATGCCTCTTGTCTGCGATGCGGCGTCAAGGGTAACCGCAGTCCATGCTGCTGCATACGTTGTCGAACTGTTCGTGCAGATGGTTGTCGTCTTGCAAACGTCACCATCTGTTGACTCAACGATCGAGACGTGGCTGCACGATCCGTTACAGCCATGCGGATAAGATGCCTGTCATCTCGACTGCTAGTGATACGAGGCCGTTGGGATCTAGCACGGCGTTCCGTATTGCCCTCCTGCAGCCACCGATTCCATATTCTGCTAACAGTCATTGGATCGCGACCAACGCGAGCAGCTACGTCCCGATATGATAAACTGCAATCGCGATAGGCTTCAATTCGCATTTTATCAAAGTCGGAAACGTGATGGTACGCATTTCTCCTCCTTACACGAGGCATCACAACAACGTTTCACCAGGCAACGCCGGTCAACTGCTGCTTGTGTATGGGAAATCGGTTGGAAACTTTCCTCATATCAGCACGTTGTAGGTGTCGCCACTGACGCCAACCTTGTGTGAACGCTCTGCTAATCATTTGCAAATAACAGCATCTTCTTCTTGTCGGTTAAATTTCGCGTCTGCAGCACGTCATCTTCGTAGTGTAGTAATGTTAATGGCCAGGAGTGTCAGAGGTTCGAGTCCTCCCTCGGGCGTTGATGTATTTGTCTTCCTTAACATAAGTTATTGTGCTCGAACTTCTGACGGCGCCTTGCAACTCTCGGCCACTCCACCGCGGCGATGCAATAGGAAGCTGGTTCGGAGAGAGTGGCGAATATACAGGCTGTTTCTGAATGATACCGACAAACGTCGTGGGGTGGTAGAGGATGGCTTGAGTAACAAAATCAGGTAACGAACCCGTGCCCGGAAACGTCACCCAACGGCGCTACCGAGCGTCAAAATTATAGGTGCTGGGGCCTGCCGTTAGGGCACCCTTCGAGTGGCGAACACACAGACCGTGAGCAGGCCTGTAATACTCAGATTTTGATATTCGGGGTTTGCGAGTGGTTCCAACGATCGCCGGCGGAGAAGATGGAGTCAGCAGGCCCTGTTTCCCATGAATGCTACGATCTCTAGCCGTGATTGCTGATGGTGACGTACTTGGGCTTCTTCCCAAGGTTTATTGCTTCTCAAAACCTTCTACACGTTGCACGCTATAGCATAGTATAGTATAATGGATGTAACTGACAGAGAATGACAGCGGTACTATGGCACACAAACTGCCTAGCGGCAGGCGCCAGCACCTATCGTTTTGACGCTTGGTTCCACCGCTGGATGACGTTTCCGGACACGGGTTCCCCACCTCATTTTGTTCCTCAACCCATCTTGTACGACCCCACGAAGTTTGTCGGTATCATTTAGAAACACCCTGTATATATGTATTTATATATATATTATGGAAGGTAAAATTAACATTGAGACAAGGAATTTTGAGAAGTCACCCCATGATATTTTGATCAAATTTGCTGCTCGTATTCAGAGGATAATTTGCGCTGAAGCCCCTTTTACTTTAGCGAGATGAAGCTCATCTATTGTTGACATTAAATCTTTAAAAATATAGCTATTAAAAATACCTAGCGCGAAATGCACACCACTGACACCACACTCCCCCTCATCCTTTATATTCATTATTTTGGGAGGACTTCCAGGTCCCCTTTCTCCCCCCCCCCGTCCCAATGACCTTTTTAACCCCAGTTATCTCGAGAATTACAACGGATATTGAACGTACGGCATTGACTTATGAAAATGAGTATAATGAGGTATTCACAGAATATGTGACATCAACTCCGAATGGGCGAAGCTGAAAATGTGTACCCAACCGGGACTCGAACCCGGCTCTCCCGCTTTCTGGGTAGTTGCGCTGACCACTGCACCACTGGAAACACAGTGATGACTGCACCTGCAAGGACTACCTAAGCACGCTTTCCGTCAGATACAAATTTCGAGCTTCACCGCTTACGGGATTGTGGGGGCTAGGCGAGGACCCGGCCTTACTGACAAGGGAACATCATCAACTCGACCTCATATATTCTTGAGAAAAAATTACATGAGCTAGGTATCAACCCCAGAAATCGATATCACGTGAAAATTTGAGCCATTATTCAGATACTACGCAGTTAGGGCCCCCTCAAAGTACAGCTTTTAAACATTCGTGCGACCGGGTTGTTCCTCACTCGGCCCGCTTTACCACGCCCGCTTAATGCCCGAATACGAAGTGCTGTGCAATGGACAACAGCGAGTCCCCCGAAATGTGAAATTTGAAGAGCTAGGGAAGTAGAAGAGGAAATAATATTACGAAATGAAACGTATGTACTGTAACTCTTTCAAGTTTACTCCACTTCAATAGTGTCAGCTTTACAAATAACAAAATGATGTGCATAAAATGTATTGAAAATAAAATTACGTTACACTACTTGTTGAAAAACCGTCTCACTCGTTTTCACTGCAGTCATGAAGCACTGTATTAAACGAAAACGGCTCGTTGCATATATTCTTGTTACGGAGACGGGAAAAGTAGTATTCGACGATTTAAAATCATCAAAGCAGCTTTCACTATCACTGACGACCTCAATTCCATGCCCAAGCTCCGTTGAAGCAATGAAAATGCTCGACGAATCTGACGGTGGTGAAATGGCAGCGTCGTTATCGTCGACGTCATTCTCTGTAAAATACGTTAACCAACTATTTTCTTGTATATCCAGCACGTCTTAATCAGTGCAAATGTCTATGATATCTGCAACGCAGTTGAAAGATATAAGGAAAAGCATAAAGAAAGCGTCATGTATTTTCTTTTTCCATGTATAGAACATCGCAGCGGCGGAGCGGCAGAGCGCATTTAGGCGCTATGCTGTGATGCGTGAGACCGTTCCCAGTCAGGGGTTAAAATTCCTCCTCGGGCTTTGATGTTTGTGCTGTCTTTAGTATAATGTAGTTCATAAGTAATTTGTAAGTTTAAGGACTGATGATCCCGTAGTTAAGTCCTATAAGTTTCACAAATATTTGAACATTTTGATTAATCATCATTCGATATCGCTCCTGGAGGTGAAGCACGACAGCCTTTGGGTTAATTGACATCGCGAACACAAACCTCTTATTGCACTCTGCTGACAGTGCTAGACGTCGGGCATTAAGCGGCCGCAGTGAAGCGAGCCGAGTGAGGAACAACTCGAGCGCGCGAATGTTTAACAGCTGCACTCTGAAGTAGTATCTGAATAATGGCCCAAATTTTCACGTGATATCGGTTTCTGCGGTTGATACCTAGCTCATGTATTTTTTTTTTCTCAAGAAAATATGAGGTCGAGTTGATGGTGTTCCCTTGTGAGGTTTTCTCGTCAGTGTGTCTTTGTGCCGCCACGAACATAGCGCAGCTGCTAGGGCAGAGCTCAGCGGTTAGCCATTTAGTAAGGCCCGGCGCACACTACCCGCAGCACAGGTAGAGGAGAGGCACAGGTAGAGGAGAGGCACAGGTAGAGGAGAGGCACAGGTAGAGGAGAGGCACAGGTAGAGGAGAGGCACAGGTAGAGGAGAGGCACAGGTAGAGGAGAGGCACAGGTAGAGGAGAGGCACAGGTAGAGGAGAGGCACAGGTAGAGGAGAGGCACAGGTAGAGGAGAGGCACAGGTAGAGGAGAGGCACAGGTAGAGGAGAGGCACAGGTAGAGGAGAGGCACAGGTAGAGGAGAGGCACAGGTAGAGGAGAGGCACAGGTAGAGGAGCGGCACAGGTAGAGGAGCGGCACAGGTAGAGGAGCGGCACAGGTAGAGGAGCGGCACAGGTAGAGGAGCGGCACAGGTAGAGGAGAGGCACAGGTAGAGGAGAGGCACAGGTAGAGGAGAGGCACAGGTAGAGGAGAGGCACAGGTAGAGGAGAGGCACAGGTAGAGGAGAGGCACAGGTAGAGGAGAGGCACAGGTAGAGGAGAGGCACAGGTAGAGGAGAGGCACAGGTAGAGGAGAGGCACAGGTAGAGGAGAGGCACAGGTAGAGGAGAGGCACAGGTAGAGGAGAGGCACAGGTAGAGGAGAGGCACAGGTAGAGGAGAGGCACAGGTAGAGGAGAGGCACAGGTAGAGGAGAGGCACAGGTAGAGGAGAGGCACAGGTAGAGGAGAGGCACAGGTAGAGGAGAGGCACAGGTAGAGGAGAGGCACAGGTAGAGGAGAGGCACAGGTAGAGGAGAGGCACAGGTAGAGGAGAGGCACAGGTAGAGGAGAGGCACAGGTAGAGGAGAGGCACAGGTAGAGGAGAGGCACAGGTAGAGGAGCGGCACAGGTAGAGGAGCGGCACAGGTAGAGGAGCGGCACAGGTAGAGGAGAGGCACAGGTAGAGGAGAGGCACAGGTAGAGGAGAGGCACAGGTAGAGGAGAGGCACAGGTAGAGGAGAGGCACAGGTAGAGGAGAGGCACAGGTAGAGGAGAGGCACAGGTAGAGGAGAGGCACAGGTAGAGGAGAGGCACAGGTAGAGGAGAGGCACAGGTAGAGGAGAGGCACAGGTAGAGGAGAGGCACAGGTAGAGGAGAGGCACAGGTAGAGGAGAGGCACAGGTAGAGGAGAGGCACAGGTAGAGGAGAGGCACAGGTAGAGGAGAGGCACAGGTAGAGGAGAGGCACAGGTAGAGGAGAGGCACAGGTAGAGGAGAGGCACAGGTAGAGGAGAGGCACAGGTAGAGGAGAGGCACAGGTAGAGGAGAGGCACAGGTAGAGGAGAGGCACAGGTAGAGGAGCGGCACAGGTAGAGGAGAGGCACAGGTAGAGGAGCGGCACAGGTAGAGGAGAGGCACAGGTAGAGGAGAGGCACAGGTAGAGGAGAGGCACAGGTAGAGGAGAGGCACAGGTAGAGGAGAGGCACAGGTAGAGGAGAGGCACAGGTAGAGGAGAGGCACAGGTAGAGGAGAGGCACAGGTAGAGGAGAGGCACAGGTAGAGGAGAGGCACAGGTAGAGGAGAGGCACAGGTAGAGGAGAGGCACAGGTAGAGGAGAGGCACAGGTAGAGGAGAGGCACAGGTAGAGGAGAGGCACAGGTAGAGGAGAGGCACAGGTAGAGGAGAGGCACAGGTAGAGGAGAGGCACAGGTAGAGGAGAGGCACAGGTAGAGGAGAGGCACAGGTAGAGGAGAGGCACAGGTAGAGGAGAGGCACAGGTAGAGGAGAGGCACAGGTAGAGGAGAGGCACAGGTAGAGGAGAGGCACAGGTAGAGGAGCGGCACAGGTAGAGGAGCGGCACAGGTAGAGGAGCGGCACAGGTAGAGGAGCGGCACAGGTAGAGGAGCGGCACAGGTAGAGGAGAGGCACAGGTAGAGGAGAGGCACAGGTAGAGGAGAGGCACAGGTAGAGGAGAGGCACAGGTAGAGGAGAGGCACAGGTAGAGGAGAGGCACAGGTAGAGGAGAGGCACAGGTAGAGGAGAGGCACAGGTAGAGGAGAGGCACAGGTAGAGGAGAGGCACAGGTAGAGGAGAGGCACAGGTAGAGGAGAGGCACAGGTAGAGGAGAGGCACAGGTAGAGGAGAGGCACAGGTAGAGGAGAGGCACAGGTAGAGGAGAGGCACAGGTAGAGGAGAGGCACAGGTAGAGGAGAGGCACAGGTAGAGGAGAGGCACAGGTAGAGGAGAGGCACAGGTAGAGGAGAGGCACAGGTAGAGGAGAGGCACAGGTAGAGGAGAGGCACAGGTAGAGGAGAGGCACAGGTAGAGGAGCGGCACAGGTAGAGGAGCGGCACAGGTAGAGGAGCGGCACAGGTAGAGGAGAGGCACAGGTAGAGGAGAGGCACAGGTAGAGGAGAGGCACAGGTAGAGGAGAGGCACAGGTAGAGGAGAGGCACAGGTAGAGGAGAGGCACAGGTAGAGGAGAGGCACAGGTAGAGGAGAGGCACAGGTAGAGGAGAGGCACAGGTAGAGGAGAGGCACAGGTAGAGGAGAGGCACAGGTAGAGGAGAGGCACAGGTAGAGGAGAGGCACAGGTAGAGGAGAGGCACAGGTAGAGGAGAGGCACAGGTAGAGGAGAGGCACAGGTAGAGGAGAGGCACAGGTAGAGGAGAGGCACAGGTAGAGGAGAGGCACAGGTAGAGGAGAGGCACAGGTAGAGGAGAGGCACAGGTAGAGGAGAGGCACAGGTAGAGGAGAGGCACAGGTAGAGGAGAGGCACAGGTAGAGGAGAGGCACAGGTAGAGGAGAGGCACAGGTAGAGGAGCGGCACAGGTAGAGGAGCGGCACAGGTAGAGGAGCGGCACAGGTAGAGGAGCGGCACAGGTAGAGGAGCGGCACAGGTAGAGGAGGGGCACAGGTAGAGGAGCGGCACAGGTAGAGGAGAGGCACAGGTAGAGGAGAGGCACAGGTAGAGGAGAGGCACAGGTAGAGGAGAGGCACAGGTAGAGGAGAGGCACAGGTAGAGGAGAGGCACAGGTAGAGGAGAGGCACAGGTAGAGGAGAGGCACAGGTAGAGGAGAGGCACAGGTAGAGGAGAGGCACAGGTAGAGGAGAGGCACAGGTAGAGGAGAGGCACAGGTAGAGGAGAGGCACAGGTAGAGGAGAGGCACAGGTAGAGGAGAGGCACAGGTAGAGGAGAGGCACAGGTAGAGGAGAGGCACAGGTAGAGGAGAGGCACAGGTAGAGGAGAGGCACAGGTAGAGGAGAGGCACAGGTAGAGGAGAGGCACAGGTAGAGGAGAGGCACAGGTAGAGGAGAGGCACAGGGCCCTTCAGGTCAGCGCACACTGCCCGCAGCACAGGCAGAGCGTACCAAAGCAGCAGGTAGCGCAGGGCCGGCGCATCGCACAGTGCAGAGTGCAGAAGACGGCTGCGCTGTGTTGACGACGGTGCAGACCCCCCACTCCTCGGCTTTGCGCTGCTTCTCTCTTTCCTTACGCTTGCGTCGCTCGTGCCACCTGTCTCCACATTTTCAAAACTTTTACCCTGTTTTTTTCTTCATTGCCAAATACGTATGTACACTAGGGGGAGAGCTAAATTTGGTGGAACACGATTAGCGGTATAAAAGAGATATAAATAATAGTAGTAGTCGAAAAATTTGGGAAATCACTTTTCCTTTGCTCAATCAGCACACCTCAGCGTGGTAGGGAGTATCTGGATACTCCTCTTCCAAGCAAATCAAAAATTCTTTGAATTGACGATGAGTGAGTCTATGAGAACGAATGTAGTTCACAATACGCACCACTACATTCATCACTTCTTGAAGACCGATAACTTTTGCACAGCCGGCCGCGGTGGCCGAGAAGACTGAGGCGCTCCAGTCACGGTCTACACGGCCACTACGGTCGGGGGTTCTAATCCCCCCTCGGGCATGGATATTTGTGCCGTCCTAGTTCGTAGGTAGTTCATAAGTAGTTTGTAAGTTTAGGGCCTGATGACCCCGTAGTTAAGTCCCATAAGCTGTACAAACATTTTGAACTTTTGCACAAAGAGCCTCCTGGTGTGCGAAACTATGAACGGAAGGTAAATTCGGCATGTTAAGCTTTTTCCGCAGTAGACCAATAAACCCCGTTTGCTTTACCGCACATTGCTGGTGCCCCGTCTGTGGTTACGGAAAACAGCTTCTCCCAAGGGAGTCCTATTCCTTCAGCTGCCATTTCAACAGCTGCTTAGATTTCCGCCCCTGTAACAGTGTCCTTCATAAAAATCATATGCAGGAGCTCATCCGTTACATGTAGGTCGTCGTCCACACACGCCAAAAAATTGCTAACTGAGCCGTGTCATTAATATCCGTGGACTCATCAAGTGCGATGGAGTACGCTAGGAACTTTTCAATTCTGGCTGCCAATTGTTCATGCAAATTCTCAGCAATGTCGTTGATTCTCCGAGATATTGTCATTCTGGAAAGTGGTATTCTGATGTACGCGGGAGTTAATGTGGGATTCATTATCTCTACTACGTCCAACATGATGTTTTTTATTAATGGTCCGTCCATAAATGGCCTCCCAGCTCTTGCTAAACGTAGAGCGACTTTGTAACTAGCTCTGAGAGTCCTTTCGCAGCACCCCTCATCTTCTTCACACTAAATTAGAGAAAGAAAGATATGTTAGAAATAATTTAAGCGAAAACGAAAACTAATACACGTTTGAGAGGAATTAAACAAATTTTACTTCGTTTCGCATGACCTTTAACCAAAATATACATGCTAAAGTACTTGTACCAGACTCGTTTGTAGATACAGAATTCTCGAGTTTTCAACTTCCGCAATTCTTCCTCTCTGGCATCCCCTGTGATATCACTATACTTTTCTGAATGCAATTTACTGTAGTGTCTTTCAATAGACGATTTTCTGACACACGTAATTAGTGTACCGCAGATTAGACATTTGGCTTTATCGTCACAACGAACAAAAATGTAAGGGAGTTTCCATTCCCGTTTAAATTGACTTCTGAGAATTTTTTACTTTTTTATGAGGAGGTGGTTCCATTACTGTAGTAATTGTCTTAAGCTTACTTAATCCAATGTTGACTAAGCCGTCTGTCAGCTCATTCGGCAGCTTACAGCGACGGCCTCACGCAGCAACCGAGTTGAGGCGAAGTATGTCGAGCTGAACCGATGCACTGTGCAAACACTATCTGCACCTCGCTTTGCACGCGTGCGGTTTTCCGTGTTTGTGCGGCCCTGATCTAGAGACAAGGCCTCACAACAGCCCGTGCTCCGTCACACTATTCTGGCCCTATTCTGTATCTTTCGTACCGTTCGGTTCGGTGTGTTTTTCTCGGTGGTGACGTCAATTTCGGTTCGGTAGCGAAAATGGTTATTCTGTACGTTTCTGTGGCCTGCTACCGCCCGAAACGGCCACTGAAATTTCGAGCGCTGCACCGAAAGCCGCTGAGGTTTCGGTGAGGCCGTTTGGTTCGTTTCGGTGGGCTTGGATTGCGAAGATAAATTATTATTTTAGCAATGCTGTGTCGTTTTAAATTCCGATAATGATACATCTGTTGTTTTTTAAGTAATAAGTAACTTTAAAACATTAATTTTCAAGGTTGTCTACATATATTATCAGAATATTACGTTAAAATTGCTAGCGTTCTAGAGTTTAATATAACGACACAGCACTGTGTAAACTCTATTGCAATAAACTTTATCTTAAAATACGCGTCTCGGTAATGTCTTTAATGCGCCGTTTCATTTATCCTGCAAACTCTCATATTACGGAAGTGTAAATACGAAATCCATCAAATACGGCGTCACCTTCGTTTTCGCCGTTCGCAAAGCTGTCGCGTCGTATTTGGCAAATTTTCTTATTTGTACGTGAGAATTACTCAAATATGCACTCCAGATACTCCACCGCATTGAAAATCTTCAAAAAAAGAGCCATTTTCACCGCAATCGTAAGACCTGTAGTGCCAACAAGCACGTTACCGACGTATCTGAACGGTACTTAGTAGTGTTTTACCGTAGTTTTCCGTACAAACTGAGTATTTATTACTTACAGAAAACACTCTTACAACGTTTAAGTTAAAATGGAAAGGAAGTTTGTGAAGTTAGATAGTGGAAATCATACAAATTAGCAGCAGTATAAATAACCGATAATCATTCCGCAAAGAAGTCAATGGAAACAAAGACTGGCCTCTCTTGTAGGCGCTGTGGTCTAGCGGTTGCCGGGCGCCGTGGCTCAGCGCGCCCGGTCAGAGGGCTCAACGCCCTCTGCAATAAAAAAAAAAGCTGAGCCAAGAACACAACGAACGAAAACGAACAAACGTGATCAGCGTCCGCAATGAACAGAACAACCCATAGAGAAAAGAAAAAAAAAGCGGTTAAGGCGACAACCTCCTATCCTAAGTGTTTTAGGTTCGAATCCTTCCTGGTGCAAAATATTTTCTCACCTGTCATCTTGTTTGGAACACTTTTCTAGTCGTGTAAGAGAAGCATGATCTGCAATAATCTTTAGCATGTACATGTAAGAGCGAGCGCCAGCAGTAGTTTCTTATACATCGGGGTTCACTCTTGTTATAAAACAAAAGATGAAATTTCTGTGAGTGAAACAAACGTAGACTTTTATTTTTATTCATTTACGTTTTTAGTCTTGTTACAAATAATTCATGTGTGACTACTCTCAATGTTTGAAACGCAGTTTGAAACAAAGAAAAGTTTTCAGCCTTCATGTTGACGATCACATAATCTTCAATATGAAGACTGAAAAATTTTGTACGTTTCAAACTATGTTTTAAGCACTGATGAGAGTCTGACAGCGACCAAAATCAAATTTTGCGACAGTAAAGAAATATTTGCGACTGCTCTTCAACATCCGTATATGTTAACAGCCACTGAGCACTTTGATTCAAGATGGAATCAAACCTGACGTTTCAGGTTTTGTCCAAGTAACGACAGAAAATACTAAAACTGGTTATGAGTGAATCTAAAAAAATTCCTTTAGCTTTCCCGCATCGGCAAACAACTGTTTTGTTATTAAAATATTGTACGCTCTTTCTTCAGTACAAAAACATTGACGCTTGTAAGAGCTGTCTCGACTAATATGTAATCTTTTTCGTTTCCCGAAACTTCCATGTACTTCCGTAGTGCCAAAATAATAAGTTTTTCACTGCTAGCACTGCGGTCTCTCTGCTGCTAACGCCGCGTCTTCCCTCCCAGCGCGTTGAACTCGCGCCGCGTCAATGAACCGCACAATTCTGCTCTCGTCTAGGACAAACGGTAGCACCTAACGTTTTCCAATAAACGGCAAAAATAAATTCAAACCTTTCCGAAACTTTTTCTCGCTTACACCCCCACAAAAAAATGTAAAGAGAAAAAGTTTGTCGCTTACTACATTTTGGACGTTGGTTTGGTAAAAGTTCTGCGTCAGGCGTGGGATTTTAATTTATTACTTCACTATCACTGAATATATTGGCCGGAAAGTTTGCAGACATCGACAACATATAGCACTGAAGGCAATAATAAAATTATTTTGCTGTGCGACGCTTAGTTTAGGAGATACGGTGTGATAAACGTAGAGTAGCGTGAATAAACAACTTTTATGAAAAGTTTAAATATTCTCTTTTTTCAGTGACAAAAAGTTTTAATTAAATTTAAAAAGAGTTTCAGTAGATAGTTCTCGGAACACACTGTCGTGTTATGTCGCCAGATTATGAAATACACGACTTTCATTTTTTACATTTTTTGGGCTGTCTCTCACGGTAGGAAACGCAGCGAACGCCGGCCACGACTGCCGTTCCCGCTGCTCACCAGCAGCGCGCATGCGCGGAGAAGCAGTCAGGCACTTCTGATTGGCTGATGCGAGCGGATCTGACAACAGCGCCACCGTGAGCTACGGTGTCCAGGAAGGCGTACCGCAACGCCACCGAAAGGCATACAGAATGAACTAACGGAGCTGCTTCGATAACTCGACCCCTCGGTGCGCTCTCTGACCGAACCGAACTCTGGGGCGCCGAAAAGATACAGAATAGGGCCCCGCAGGCTGCGGCCGCTAGCTGAATTGCTGGCCGCTACGAGGCAGTGGGCGTGCCCCAGGGGCCAGCCATTCAGCTGGCGGCCGCGGCCTGGTCAGTGTGACGGAGCACGGGCTGTTGTGAGGCCTTGTCTCTAGGTGGTGTTGCTAGCGCTCACACAACACAGCGCGTGCTGTGTGTCCACCGCAAACCATTTGATGCAGTTACACTTCATTCCTCAGTCAATTATTTTAACCTCTCTCTCTGTCTGCCTGTGTATATGTGTGAGAGAGTCTGTAAATTACATATAACAGCAGTTGAGCAAAAGGCAAAAGTGTTGTGTATATGGTGAACTTGTGAAGTGTGTAGTAGTTCTTTATCAACTGTTCATGGAACGCTTCTGACTAAACAGATGGAAATTGAAAGAGATGTACATGCCGATAGAGGAAGATTTAAAAGACAAAGTATTCAAATAATGTATAACATTAACTGCGAATGGGTAAATCCGAAATTTGTACCCCACCTAGATTCGAACCTGGGTCTTTTGCTTTGTAGGCAGTTGCGCTGACGCCTACACCACTGGGGACACAGCGGTCACCACACTTGCACAAAATTACTCAAGTACGCCTCCCGACATATACGAATTCTCAGCTGCAGTGGAGTGGCCAAGCCATTGAGGCGCTATGCTTCGATGAGTGAGGCCGTTCCTCGTCTGGTGTTCGAATCCCCCCTCGGGCATGGATGTTTGTGCTGTCTTTAGTATAAATTAGTTTATAAGTAGTTTGTAAGTTTAACAAACATTTCATCAAATTCTCAACTTAACCCTACCCACTGAACCCAGACTGAACTGACTCCCATAAGAGGATGGGCCTAGGAGTGCCTCTGCACCGAGAAAGGATCATTGCTCGTCATTGGCATATTGTATGAGTTTTATATATGTAGTGTCCCTTCTTTCGGACATGACAGAACACCCATCCATTTAACTTGTAGAATCAAAGTAGTTTGTGAGACGTCATACTTATTAAAGAACAATTAGGGACGTGTTTTACACATGTAATTAAAATCAGTCTTGAGCTGTCATATTTCTTTCATAATTAAAGGAAACAAGTGTCACTCTAAATTCAACAACTGAAAGAACCTTTATACACCAGACATGTTAAATTATGAATGTTGTAACATTTGTAGAATCAGAAACATTTTTCTTCTTGGCGACATCTGGTAGGCTTTTCACGTGTATTTGGTAGAAAGACAAATCGATATGAAAAAAATTATGCAAATCATAGTCTTGTTTAACTGCAGTTGCAATCAAAGTACCTCATTCCTTAGCTCTTTATCCATAGTTCTTCTTGGGTAGCCATACTCTAATATTGTTGTCTGCTTTTTCTTCTTGTTTGGCAACAGCTGTTATTGTATGTCCATTGTTTTATTACAACATGTACCTGTTTTACCTCTTTTATCATTTCTAATTATAATCACCATCAGCAACCATCATATTTGTGAATAATTCGTAAAGCTAGGGTAGTGTTTTGGTAGCCATTGAATTTCACAAAGTAGCATAGAATTCAGCTTGAGAAGTCCAGTCAAGAAACGTTCCTGGATCCTGCTCTTTCTTACTGGATCTTCCATCATCCATGGTGTAGCACTGGGTAGTGTACTCCATATAGTAATGGACGTGTGTTTCAGGAAATGGAATGAGGCCCCTGATAATAAACAAAACCGTTGCGCACCCATCTCGGCTTAGCCGAGCTTATCATTCAGAACTATCGGGCTATTTAACAAATTGTTTTAATGCCTGTTACAAAGTTTACTGAAACTAGATTCCATAGATCTAAAAAATACACAATTCAGCTGCTGACTCTTGGTGTATTTTTATTTCGATAAGTTGTTTTATTTCCAGCTTCTGTCTGTATCGATAACATACGAAGAAGAGAAACAGGAGGGTATATGATAGAGAAAGATAATTGCTTTCTACTGAATAGTTCGTGCAAAATCGATTAAGGAAACTGTGTTAGCGCAAAACATGTACAAATCAGAAAATATGGCTTCTTTTTAACGCAAATTGTAAAAGTGTCATGGAGAAACTAAATACGGAGGATATAGCTTTTCTCCATCGACATAAAACAATTTTTTTAGAGGCGTATGGAATGACAGATGGAACAGAGGTGCAGGAAAACTATGTGCCTCAGACATAGAGGCAGAGGCCTGACGCAGCAAAAATGCCTGCCCTGCGTCTTGGTTGCATTAAGTGTGCTTTACAAACGGCTAACCACCTATCCTTTGCCTTGGCTGCATCTAGTGTTAGCCAGGCCTAGGCAACACCACCTAGAGACAAGGCCTCACAACAGCCCATGCTATGTCATACTGACCAGACTTCAGCTGCTTGCTCACTCTAGCTGGCCGCTACAAGACAGTGGGCGTGTCCCAGGTGGTAGCCATTCAGCTGGCGGTTGTGGCCTGGTCAGTATGACATAGCACAGGCTGTTGTGAGGCCTTGCCTCTAGGTGATGTTGGCATAGGGCTACCTGCTTTGAGGCCAACCAGAAAGACAGGCCTCAGTGCGCACGTCATGTCACATAAGCGAGGCAGTCCTGATCCGGCGCGATCGCTAGCTGAGTGGTTGGCCGCTATGAGGCAGTGAGCTGTGCCTCAGCAGCCGGCAAATCAACTAGGGATCGCGCTGGCTCAGGACTGCCTCGCTTACGTGACATGACGTGCGCGCCGTGGCCTGTCTTTCTCGTTGGCCTCGGCCAACACAGTCTAGATACAAGGCTTCACAACAAGTCCGTGTTACGTCACGCCGATAGGCTGTCATCGCAAGCTCACTGGATGGCGCTACGGGACAGTGAGCTGCGCCCCAGCAGTCAGCCACTCAACTTGTAAGGGCAGCCTATCGGCACAGAGTAACATATACAGAGCAGCCACCCCTACGCTCCCCTCGTAGTTCCGTAAGATGCTAGCAGGTGTCAGGCGGATCGCTGGCTTAGGGTGCCTCTCGCACGTCAGAGGGTAGCGTGGAGGAGAGGCTGAGGGGAGAGCTTGTGCCGCCTGCCACGAGGCCACGGCTGTGTCCAGCTTGCTGGCGTTTGAGGGGAGGTGGTGGTGGGGGCAGCCGCTACCTGCCGCCTGCTGTGGCCAGTTTAAAGGGCTGCTTCTGACCGCAGCGCCATCATGGGACATCTTATGGAACTGCTTAAAACCCTCCCGCCCCGCACCCCTGAGCGTAGGACCGGGCCCTTACGGAGGTTTCCCGTCTGTATATATTTGTCTGTGCTATCGGTGTGATGTGACAGGAACTTGTTGTGAGGCCTTCTCCCTAGGTGGTGTTGCCTCGGCCTGCTTAGTGTGACGTCACAAGACATGTCCGCGGCCCCCTCTCTCTCGGCGGGACGGCGCGGTTTGTTGGGTAGCGCGTCGCATCCGGCGTGTGGCGTCCCGCGGTGTCGCCGACGCCCCCCCCCCCCCGCCCCCCCTCGCGACCGCGACTACCCTCATTGATTTTCGGCGGCGGCGCGCTCTGTGCGCAAAGAAGCCGGCAGGCCACGCCGGCGGGCCACGCGCCTCTAATCGGCCCGTGATTTGTTTGCGCGTTATCTGACGCTCCGCAGCTTCGCGCAGTTATCTCGCCGCGACCCCGGCCGCTGGCAAATAATGCCGCAGGCCCAACTCTCCGTATGCCCCTGTCACAACTCTCCTATTGGGTTCGCGTTACTGCGCCGTTAATACCGTTTCAGATTCGTGTACGCGAGGTAGAAAATTGGTGCAGTGTAGCTACCAGATTCGGCGCTTCGGTGGCGTCGTCTGCAGACATCCTCGCATCGAAGACACAACTGACGCCTAAATAAATACGAAAACTGAGACTTCTGGTATGGTATTTTATAATTTATTGAACAGACAAGGCAGAATAACTCTACTCAAACTGGCAAGGCTAAACACAGAAAATTACAGACTTCAGGATGTTATCTTGAAATGCGAGCCTCAGCAGACAAATATCATTGTGACTGCAACAGGCTTTTATTTAAAAGGCACATACTGTTTCTCGCCTTATAGACGCATCATCAGGTGCTTAAAAAGTCTGACGTTTAGCCATTCCTCAGCGTTAATGTCGGGTGTTTAAAATATTGAACGCTACCTTACGTTCACAGTCTCGTTAAAACGATTAGCGCTCTGCTGACGACGCATCTGTAAGATGGAAATCCGGTGATCTTTTTAGATAAAAGCTTGTTGCAGTTAGAGCGGACTTACGAGTACTATGGTTTGCAGCAAGTAGCTGGGCGCACAGTCTGATGCCAACCCTCAACGACAAGGTGGTAAGGCGAGGGCAAAAAAGCGTCCAGGCTATCGGCGGCTTTCCGAACCTCCTCACTGGAACCACTGTGTCTGCTGCTGATGATCTTCCCGACTGATATAACCATAAAAATCAGGCTGCGACGTACTGGTTAGAAATGGGTCCACTAGAACTGGTAAATTTAGTAAACGAGAAAGACAGGCTATGGATAATTCTAATAATAATAATAAACAGCTGAACACTGGAGAATTCACTCCTGGAAGTAGGAATGGGGCACAAGTGATATGGGTCGGAGGATTCATTCATTCTTTCCCGACATAGCGGAAGGACTAAGAGTGAAACTTGTCGTTCCCAGCCGCGGTATGGTCCACTTTCTGACACGACACGCCCCTTATCCCATGCAATTATACCGGGTGGTCTAAGAGAGACAGCAAACTGCACAAGTAAGGACAGGAGTCTCCCGAACACGTAGTCGTATTCTGCGGGATCTCCAGTCACCTCAGACATACCTTACCAGTGCTACATGCTCACACACCACAACAAATATATGAGGCCACAATACAAGAGGACAAATGGACAGCACTCAGTGCACTAACAGATAAAATCTCGCATGCAAGACATGACGAATATAAAAGAAACAGACCATACAGAAGGCAACAACGTACACAGCGAGCAAACATAGTGCGCAGAGTGTGCCAACAAAGGCAGCGAAATAGGGAACACAACTGGGATAACAACACAGACAGCAGCACAGACGTGGATCATTAATTAATAGACAATAATTAGTGTAAACATAGTAGTAAGAACAAATGTGAAAGTATCAGCGAATTCTCGCTTTTTGGCACCGGCAAATCGACACTATAAACCTGTTACTAGGTAACAACAAAACAGAAGACCACTACTCTCCCTTAGTTATAATTTGAATTAGCAGTTAGTATAACATATAGACAACACTAATGATTATTGAATCCATCATTGATGGTGGAACCGGGACCGAGGCTGGTCAAGATTACGTAGGAAGTAGGATACCAATAGCCGTATGTTTAACACAAACATTTATTCCATTTTCGGCATTCCATTATGCTATCTTCAGGCCCCTACATCGGAGTATTCTATCAATTAAATAGGGATTGAAACTGGTTTCGTGGATTTCTAGCTCTCAGCAAGAACCAACAAGAACTGTTAAACATACTGCTGTTGGTATCCTATTTGATACGTAACACTAACGATACTTGACGGTTGCGGACTTGATGAGCATGCCAAGTCCTCGACACTCAAGCATCACGAGGTGTCGGACTTCATCTTCTAATAATTTTTTGTTTCCTACCATCTTTCTTGTATTACACATAAATTTATGTTATTATTTCACATTCCAACCCACCATAAAATATTAGGTGGGAAGTCATAATCTGGGGCAATATTGGCTGTCTATCAGACACGCCCCAAAGAACAGACAAATCTTACAATAGCTGGCCACCCCATTCGTTCCATTCCGTCAGCTTCAGGCATGTTGTTCACCAGTGCAGCTCTGTGGGACAAGCGTTATCGTTCACCCGAAGGAACCCATCTCCTATGGTACCAACTTAGGGCGCAACAAAAGGTCTCTTACCCTGAACAGACAAAGCGCTATTCTGAACGACATACAGTACTGACTCACGTCCATACCATTCGACCACCATTATGAAATTGAGATATTTCCTGCACATAAGCACGATCTTCCCGAGTTTTACGTTCGCTCCAGATGAGGGAACGACGACTATCCGGCCGAACAGAAAATCTTGAACAGAACCCGTCGCCATTCGTTACGACTCCAAGCTTGATGCTCCTCTGCCCAGTTTCTGCGGGCTAAAGGGTGTCGTGGTTTGAATGGGACACACACCATAGGCGTCTGTGCGTAGAGTCCATATTCCCTAAGGCGATTTCGGATTGTTTGTGTTGATATTGCGCGTTCTGTAGCTGCCTGAGGGTGCGTTGCAGCTGAGTTGCATTTTGCGTCCTGTCTCGAGGGTCACCTCTTACTGATGTTACCCGTGGACGACCTTGGTCTTGCCTTATTTTAACGGTTCAAGTTGTCTGAAATCTCGTCCAGATCCTGGAAAATACACTTTGGGACACTTCCCTTTATGCCTGTCCCGCTTGTAACCTTCCTATCTACATCTACATGGGATACTCTGCACATCACATTTAAGTTCCTGGCAGAGGGTTCATCGAACCACCGTTATACTATTCTATCTCCCATTCCATTCTCGAATAGCGCGTGGGAAGAATGAACACCTGAATCTCTCCGTTCGGGCTCTGATTTTTCGTATTTTATTCTGATGATCATTTCTACCTATGTAAGTGGGAGTCAACAATATATTTTCGCATTCGGAGGAGAATGTTGATGATTGTAGTTTCGTAAGTAGCCCACGCCGCAGCGTTAAGCGCCGTTGTTTGTAATGATTCCCATCCCATTCTCCTTAACATAGCTTCGAGGAAGCCACGTTGTTCTTTCATTGCACTACCTGCTCTCTACGCTGTCTGTACCCAACTACTCGTGTAATTCATTTGGTAAAGCGTGGTGGAATGACCGGGCATTCTAAGGCGTCTTGCTGCGTAGTGCACGGTTGCTCCCCGTTGGAGTTACGGGTCCACCCTCGGGCATATGTATGTATGTGTACGTGTGTTTTCCTTAGATTAGTTTAATTAATTTGTAAGCCTAAGAACTAATAACGACAGTAATTAAGTCCCATAGATTTACAAACAGTTGGTAGAGTACACACAAGTCAACACTAACCCTCTCTGCAGTAGCCTTCTGTTATTACCACTATCTCGGTTGCCGTAATGTTGTTGTCTTCACTCTGTAGAACCTACATAAAGACTCCGAACCATTGTAGTTTATTCAGCCGATGACGATACATCAGAACCGAGATATCTCACTGATCCCCTAATTGTTTTGACCAGTGTATGTAAAACCAGCTCACACCATTGTTGGAGCCCTCATCGGCATCTCCCAGTGACTCATTGATAACTCGAGTGCATTGCTTCGTGCAGTCAGCGCACACCGGAAGGTTTCCCTCAGTTCTTATCATCTGAATTCGAAACTCATGTGGCCAAGCAACGGTTTAAGAGTTTTACCGGTAGTTCTCGCGCCCCGGACAGACGCTGTAGGCGATGTTTTGGGGTTACCATATGTAGACTTTTAATCCCTTGTACTCCTCAATGCGGTGGGTTGCCACGCAGGAGGCCCTGGTTCAATTCTTGGTCCGATTGGAGATGTTCTATGCTCGGGTCTGGGTGTTCTCATCAACATTTCCATCACCACTGACACGTAAGTTGCACCAGTCAGGCTGTACACAACCTACGACGGGGTCTAACGGCTATAAATACCACACGACCGTCCATCATCATTTTCCCTTAAAGAACAAAATATTTGTACTAACACATTGGAACGTATGTTAAAGCATTAGATACTGCATTCATGACGAAACATGAGCAACGATTGGTCTGTTCTTGTAAGTACGCGGGTTGGAGCTCAAATAATGGTAACTATTTATTCACATCCGATACAAAAGTGTTACAAGTTTGCACCTGTCACTGTCCATCAAAAAAAGTCGCCAGCGACGTGGAAGGCTTAGTATACCGTTAGCACAGCTTGTTCTGTTGATGGTGTGAATGAATCGGTCTACTGCTTGTCGAATCTCTGCAACAGTTTAGAAGCGAATTCCACAAAGTGGTTCCTTGATCTTCGGAACCAAATCAAAGTCACAAGGACAGAAGTCCGGGGCGTATGGTGGATAGTACAATACTTCCCAGTTCCATCGACCGAAGAGAGCAGCCACAGCTTGCGCTATAGGCGTCCGCTCATTGTCTTTCTAAGTGATCAGTGGGTTGCACAGAGGTGTTTCCGCTTCTTTCGCAAAGCTTAAGTGCTTGTAACTTTGATTTGATTCCGAAGGTGAAGGAACCACTTAGTGGCGTTCGATTCAGAACTGTTCGAGAGATTCGGCAAGCAGTACACCGCTTCATTCGAACCATCAACAGGACTCTGCTAACAGTATATTCACATCGCTGGCAGCGGGTTCTACACAACGCTGGCGACTACTTTGAAGGACAGTAACAGGTGCAAACGTGTAACACTTTTGCATCGGTTGTGAATAAATAGTTGCCAGTATTTACTTCCAACCCTCGTAAGTAACAGATTTAAAGAAATAGCAGATTAATCCACTTCCTTAAACGACAGACACTGCCGAGGTGAGTTAGCTTGGGTGCCTCAACGATACAGCGGAGGGGTATCTGTGGAGAGGCCAGACAAACGTGTGGTTCCTGAAGAGGGCAGCAGGCTTTTCAGTAGTTGCAGGGGCAACAGTCTGGATGACTGATTCAGCATTTTACAACATATACTCTTCTCAAACATTATGAACTACCTCGAAGTGAGCAACCTATTGACCCGTAGTTAACATAGATTCAGAAAGTATCATTCTTGTGAAACACAGCAAGCCCTGTACCCGCATGAAGTGATGAATGCTATCCAGAAGGGATCTCAGATCGCTTTAATATTTCTAGATTTCCTGAAGCCTTTTGAAACTGTATCTCTGAAGCGTCTCCTAATCAAATTGCGTGCTTATGGAATATCGCCACAGTTCTGCGATTCGATTCGTCATTTCTTGCAGAAAGGACACAGTACGTGGTAACTGGCGCTCCCCAGGGAAGTATTATAGGCCCCTGTTCTTTATCTTTATAAACGATTTAGGGGACAATGTTGTCAGCTCTCTCAGACTCTTCGCGGATGATGCTGTCACTTACCAGTTAGTGAAGTCAGCATAAGATCAAAATCAGTTGCAAAATGATTTAGATAAGGTATCTGATAGTGTAAAAATTGGCGTTTGACCCCAAACAATGAAAATTGTGAAGTCATCCAAATGATCACTAAAATAAATCCGTAAAATATCATTTACTCGATAAATCAGTCAAATTTAAAGACCGTAAATTCAACTAAATTAGTAGGAATAACAATTACGAACAACTGAAATTGGAAACAACACATGAAAAATGTTGTATGGAAAGCAAAACAAGACTTAGAAGATAGAAAAGTTCCACTAAACAAACTGCCTATACTGCACTCGTGCGTCTCAGCATAGTGGATGAATTATCGTAGCCAAGATAGGAAGCCAAGATCCACCACAGTTATACAAGTTTATATGCCAAATAGCTCTGCCGATTATTAGGAGATTGAAAAAAGTGTGATGAAATGAAAGAAGGGAGCCAGACAGTTAAGGAAGAGTACAACTTGATTTTGATGGTGAACTACAATTCGGTTGTAGCTAGAGGAAGTGAAGGGAAAAATAAGTGAATATGAACAGGGGGAAGGAATGTTCAAATGTTTGTACAGCTTATGGGACTTAACTACGGGGTCATCAGTCCCTAAACTTACAAACTACTTATGTACTAAATAATACTAAGGGCGAAACAAATATCCATGCCCGAGGGGGGATTCGAACCCCCGGACGTAGTGGCCGTGCAGACCTTGGCTGGAGCGCCTCAGTCCCCTCGGCAAACGCGGCCGGCGGGAAGGAATGAAAGAGTAATTCGCATGTTAGAATTTTGCGCCGAGCCTTATTTAATCACCACAAACACTTCATTTTGCATTCACTGAAGAAGATTGTATACGTGGAAGTACGAGGAGACTTCAGATGGTTTAAGATTGCATTTATAATGGTAAGACATAGGTGTCGGAACCAGGTATCACATTGTTCTGGGCACATATAAACTTTGACCATAACTTATTGGTTTTGAACTGTATATTAAAACTCAAGAAACTGAAAATAGGTTTCAGAAGGAACATTAAGCAACAATCGACTGAAACAGAATGAAGTAATACAGATGATAAAGAAGAAGAAGATATTACAGAGTGAAATAGCTGAGGAACAGATAAGTAGATAGATAATACCGAGTAGAAATCTTTGGATGACACAGTAGTAATTGCACGTGAGCAGTAAGGAGAAAATAAAAAAATGTACAAAATTAAGCAGGCAAAAGGGAGTAATGTTCAAATGTTTGTTCAAATGTTCAAATGTTTGTTAAGCTTATGGGACTTGACTACCGGGTCATCAGTCCCTAAACTTACAAACTACTTATGAACTACTTACGAACTAGGACGGCACAAATATCCATGCCCGAGGGGGGGGGGGTCGAACCCCCGACCGTAGTGGCCGTGCAGACCGTGACTGGGGCGCCTCAGTCCCCTCGGCCACCGTGGCCGGCTCAAATGTTTGTTAAGCTTAAGGGACTTAACTACGGGGTCATCAGTCCCTAAACTCACAAACTAATTATGAACTACCTACAACTAAGGACGGCACAAATATCCATGCCCGAGGGGGGATTCGAACCCCCGACCGTAGTGGCCGTGCAGACCGTGACTGAAGCGCCTCAGTCCCCTCGGCCACCGCGGCCGGCAAAAGGGAGTACAGACGGCTAAAAAATGAGAATGACAGGAAATGTTAACATGCGAAGCAGGGATGGCTAGAAGACAAATGAGTCTGTAGAAGAATTTATACGTAGGCAATTGATACCGCCTACAGGAAAATAAAAGGGATGTTTGGAGAAAAGAAAAGCAGCTGTATGAAAATCAAGACTCAGATCTTCTTCAGAGATTGCAAAATGAAGTGTTTGTGGTGATTAAATAAGGTGATTAAATAAGGCTCGGTGCAAAATTCTAACGTGCGAATTACTCTTTCATTCCTTCCCGCCGGCCGCGGTGGCCGAGGGGACTGAGGCGCTTCAGTCAAGGTCTGCACGGTCACTATGGTCGGGGGTTCGAATTCCCCCTCGGACATGGATATTTGTGCCGTCCTTAGTGTTAGCTAGTTCATAAGTAGTTTGTAAGTTTAGGGACTGATGACCCCGTAGTTAAGTCCCATAAGCTATACTAATATTTGAACATTTTGATGTTATTGTCAGCAGTGGAACTTGCTACTGTTACTACAATATTTGAACTAAGTTCCTAATTTTTAAGTTTCAAAAGAGGATATGGAAGGCAAAAAGGGGTGGATGGAAAGATGGTCATAGTTGGGGGACGGATAAAGGGAGGAGCAAGACGAGAAGGAGAAAGATTTAGAGTTGGAGAAGGAGATGGAGGAGATGTAGAAAAAATTGCTTTTCTGACGGGGAATAATACGTCTCATGCTCCAGAGTTTGTAATCAGCCTGATATTTATGTTTAGACACAAAAATGACAAAAAATTAATAACTCCATTACAATAAATAATTTTTTGAGAAAATAGCTCTTCTTCTAACTTTCCTTTCATTAGATATAGCCACAGTAACGCCAAGCAGTGCATCGATTTGATTTATGGATTTCGTCGGTGCATATCTTGGTAAATAATTCTTTCATTTATTCTGCCATTCATTTCATATCAGACCGAGTGTCAGCGAAGCGTGCACTGGTTTAGATGGTTGTATTTAATAGTTTCTCTTACGCCAGAGGATTATAATAGGACAAGATGAAGACAGCACCACAACGATAGAAACGTTACGTATGGTTGTCTACGGTGCAATCTTACGGTCATGTTCTAGGAACTGCCGAGATTATTATTTCTATTTTAGTTTAACCTTGGCGTATTACTCCGTTACGTGCACCGAATGAATGCTAAGAGAATCGTGCGGTTCGTTACTTGAAGTCCGTCTTCTACTGTACTCGCTGATGTCTGATAATGTGAAAGCAATGTGCTTCTGTAAGATACGTCCATCTTTTCAGCGTAAAATTACGTCTTTTGTCACCTATGAGTACAATGCATGCCATATACAAATAAAGCAGAATTTACTGTTTTTCGGTTTATTTCGGTCTTGCTCTTGCCTGTAAAGGAGTACTACTTGTTTCTTGCCTTAACTAAAATTGTCGGTTTCGTTCAGCGCCGAAGCAATAATTTAGTGTAAGAATTATAAACGGTTTTCAGTTTTCATATTGAAATCTCCTTCTGTCGATGATAACGCTTTTGCAGAGTGTTGTTCCACACGTCATTGTGGTACTCCTTTTTCTGAACACTAAAAACAGGAATTTATTTTCTAAACAATAACTTAGAAATGCATATTGCTTCTATTTATAGTTCCTCTAGTCAAGTCGTAATAGCCTTTACGAATGTTACCAGAGAAATTCAATAGAAATCCTTACCACACAAATAAAGACACGTTGTTGCTGATCCATAACCAGGGTTCATTTCTGTAATGCATTAAGTATTTGTCGGATCGGTATTTTATTTATGTTTTCATCGTGTATATGAGCAGTCGTTTATTTTATGTGATACAGCTCGACGAAAGAATACTTGAATAATGGTATTCGACATTAGTCTTTACAAATTAACTTGTATTGTTCAACGTATTTTACGCTGCTCCGCAGTGGTGCATTTTAGTACTTCACATGAACAGCATTTGTCCTTTGCCTTGTTAAATGAAAGACCAGCTGGAAGTAGTAATTTCAAGATACTTCAGAGAGCTATGATGTTTGTATATTTTTATTTTATTGATTTATATATTTATTTTTTACTGTGGTTTAAGTATATTTCTTTCCTCTTTGACTCGTCACGGTGTGTTGGTCACTGAACATTACATGAAACTTCTAAACCCTCTTCTGAGTTTCACACCTCTATAATGATGCGAGCGTGGACTGGACGGATACTGTCAAGTTGTACACCTTTCAACCTTATGAACATCAGTTTGCACAATAATACACAGTGATGTAATAAATACAACAAAAAGCTTCTAAATCATTATCCCACATAAAAAGCGAATCAAATTAGTCACAGAATAGAGTGTCCACAGATTTAGCACGTATGTTGCACACACATATGTTCATAAAAGCAGGATACTAACGGTGCCGGCTTTACAGAATGGGTTTCGAACTTAATATAGTCTCTATAAACTCGCGCAGTGTAACTTGGCATCTTTATGGGCAACATAACTGATAAGTATCATATGTAAGACAACACAGCGAACAGAATTGCTGATGCTTGTTGACAACTGTGCGGTGCATTATTAGCTAGTGTTGACTGCTGGTGCTTTTTGCTTTATCACTAAGTTGTGCTGCTCTGTGTTTTGTTGCCCCATCAGCAACTAAAAGTTTATCAGAAATATCGTTACAGTTCGGTAAGTGAAGTAAACGAATATATTTTTTTAAAGAAAGTTAATTCCTCTGAAAGAACTACAAAAAAAAGAGGACAATTTGACGTTTCCATCTGGCTATACACTTCAGTGGAACTGTCACATCTTATCACGACTATTCACTGAACAGTGGGTTCAGAAATACTTATCGGATTCGACGTAAAGGCCAAGACACTGATGTTCCAATGCGTAAGACAGGAAAGTTTCATACAGAAATACATTGTTTTCGGCCTTATCTCTTACTAAAAGTACACAGCAAGCACTATATTATGACCGGTGACTGTTCTTACACTAACTGGAAGAAGTGAATTTGAAGGATTTAAAGAATATAATGAGGAGAGGTTGTAGCTCACCGCAAAAACGATCCTCGCTCTGCCCGCATACACATAAAGTAGACAATAACACACACTCTTCCAATCACACACCACAACGCACCACCAAATGACCGTCAATTCCTGCTACTACGTTGCGGGAGATGACGTTTGTGTGTTGTGCCTGTGTGATTGCTGACAGGTAAGTTGTGTGACTGCCCTTTTACGAGGCTGTACACAGTTCGACGATCAACTCTGCGGTGAGTTACAACTTATCCTCATTATCTAGTTGAATTCTAATCTGGACTTTCGATTGTTAAATTTGGAGAATGTACGTACACAACAATCAACCATTCAAGTTGCAGTTATGTAAAACAGTGTGCAAAAAGTAGTTATGGATTCGTCAGTTGTGCGCATCTGAGAGTAATCGAAGACAAAGTACACGAAATCTGTACAGATCATGCCAATCCTACAAAATATACCACGAACGTAAGGGACAAAGCATAGCTAATCTACTGTCATGTTTTCCTAGAGAATATATTTAATTATGTAAATAAAACGGGACACCAGTATGCTTAGGATGCGCGCAATGTCTTCTGGTATCGGACGAAGTTGTTTCTTCTAAGGTAACTCTTTAGCAAGTTCACGCCCACAGAGTGTATGCGAAAAGATCATTTACCAACCAGCCGTTTGCCATCGCAAGTGCGTTGTAAATGACCTGCAGGAAAGTTTCTTCAGCGAGAAGGGTAACACTTTTGGACGCGTTATACGCTGGTTTTCTAACAGAGTTCACAAAAGGCTAATACTCCGTTTTCAGCAGTAAAATGTTCAAATGTTTGTGAAGCTTAAGGGACTTAACTGAGGGGTCATCAGTCCATAATCTTAGAAACTACTTATCAACTACCTTATAATAAAGACAACACAAACATCCATGCCCGAGGGGGATTCGAACCCCCGACGGGTAATGGCCTCGCGCATCGTAACATAGCGCCTCAATGCTCTCGGCTGCTCCGCGGCGGCCTTTTCAGCAGTAGTTTGTGACAACATTTAGATTCCTGAATGTAAATCATCTTGCTACGGTAACAAGTATATCATAGCACTTTCTTTCAGGAAATCTCATAGGAGACATAAACTGGTTATTTGCTGCGGCGGAGTGGCCAAGCACATTGAAGCGCTATGCTCCGATGCGCGAGGCCTTCCCCGTCGGGGGTTCGAATCCCCCCTCGGGATGGATGTTTGTGCCGTCTTTAGTACAAGGCAGTTCATAAGTAGTTTGTAAGTTTCAGGCACTGATAACGCCGCAGTTAAGTCCTTTAAGCTCTACAAACATTTGAAAATAAAGTGATTATTCGACGTGAAAATTTCGCTCGGTGGTATTGGAACCATGCGCTTGGGGTATTTGTTGGATTTTCGAAGACTCCTCAAAATAAGGTGTCACTGAGTAGACTGCAAAAAAATAAGACCTTTAATTTTTCATCACTCACAACAATTTATAATTTTCTTCTGACGAGGCATAACTGCAAACATCATATTCGGTGTTTTCTGTGCCTCTCGAAGCAGTGTGTTACCACGTTATCCTTTGGACGCAACAACGTATCTCTAAACCAACAAATACTAGCCAAATGTAATAGATCAATCGTCACGCAAAAATCTACACAAATTATATAAAAAAAAAAAAAATGTTTGTGTGTTGCACATCTCCTAAACTACTGGATCGATTTCAACCAAACTAGGTACACCTCCGTGGCGTATATAAGGTGGGGGGCAAGGGGTGCCCCCCCCCCTCTCGAAAAGATGAATACAGAGAAAAATCTGTACGGTTTCTGCATTCTTTCAAATGCGCGAAGACATCGCCGTCGTAGACACTCATACTTCACTGTACTGGTGACGTAAGTGGGGTGTTAGTGCTGTGAAGTACGTGTCAGTTTTTTAGTAGCTAAATATTTTTTGATTTAATGTCAACAGTAAAAAAAATTTCGATCTCGGTAACGTAGAAGGGGCTTCAGCGGTAATTATCCTTGGAATATGAACAGTAAAACTGATACAAAATATCATGGGCGTCTAATTACAATTACTTGACTTATCTTTACCTTACTCTTGCTCCCCTCCACCGAAAATATAAGGTATATTCGCCACTTGTACATGTAGTTTCTTATCCTCAGAAGTAGTCGCCGTGAGGCAAATAGTTGAGGAGCTATAACGTCGCAAACAATGAAATGCGCAAAAAACTTCCACTAGTGAATAAAGATACTTTGTTCATCCACTAGGTGATAATGAAAGTACTTAACACGTTATTTCATACCGTTACGAAACTTTTCTTGACGACAACCCCAACAAAATGAAGAAAGGAGAAACGTTTATCGCTTATTAGTTTTCCACTATTGATTCAGTAAAACTGCGGTACTCTGCATGACGTTACATTTTACTATTTCTGCACAACTATTATTATTTGCGGGAAATTTCACAGTCGGTACGCATATACCAGTGAAAATATCTTCGAAATTATATCACGCTACGTGTCATAGTTCAGGAGTTAGGAAGTAATAAACAATAAGTTCTTGAAAAATCGCCTAATCTCTGATGAGGTTTTTATTTATACGCACTATGCGCGCCACATTTTGTAGACAGCACTAACATATACCATTGAGCGTACCTTCAATACTGTAGTAGCACGTATATTTCAGGAGATATGACGTCATAAACAGAGGCAAAAAAAGTCGCTTCGCACTTCTATTTTTTTAACTATTTATGTCGTTATTAGAACCTCTACTCAAAACACATTTATCAGAATATGTAATTTTTTCGCCTTGCATACCTGGAAAATTACATTACTATAGTGTGCATTGCTCCAACGATAGGACGTCATTAAGTTCTGAGGTATTTGAAAACGAAACATTAGGCGAAAAATGTTCAAATGTTTGTAGAGATTATGGGACTTAACTACGGGGTCGTCAGTCCCTAAAATTACAAACTACTTATGATCTAGCTTATACTAAAGACGTCATAAACATCCATGCCCGAGGGGGAATTCGAGCCTCCGACGGGGAATGGCCTCGCGCATCGCAGCATAGCGCCTCAATGCGCTCGGCCGCTCCGCCGCGGCACATTAGACGAAACTTCGCTAAAAATACACAGGAAATGACATAGTGTGAAGTAACAGGTTATTAGCACGGGAAGAAGAAGGGGATGGAATAATATAAGGATGGAATAAATACATACCCGGGACACGTCGTGTACTAAAGATAGTACACAAAGGAAGCAATTGTTGAGTACGTTAGAAAATTAGGAAATTGTCTGGATAGCAACTGAATAATGTAGGACTTAATCTCTTTCTGGAAGATCAGATGCAAGAATATTAGTAACACTAATTTCATGATCAACCATTAACACTTTCGGGTACGTTGTCGTTATTACGCGGGAACGGAGTGGCTTGCACCATACTCCAATACCAGTCGTATGGAAAGCTGCGCTTTATAAAGCATGTGGTCTGCATTAGGTCCGATGCTTCGGACATATGCAACTTCTAGTCTTGTGTAGTTCGCGAACGAACTAGTTCGGAAGAGCGCTCCCACAGGCGAACTACGCGAACTAGTTCGCAGATCCCTCGCCTCTTAGTTCGTCCGCTCCTTTTCCGAAGACTGACGGGGAACAGCTAGAGGACGCGAGAGCGCGCAGAATCGCGCGATTCCCTTCTGTCATTTCGAGCTGAGATGCAGCTCAGCTGTAGTTATATAGTTTACTGCCACAAATTTTCTTTTCTAAGTTATGCAGCAGTATCTAAATAATATTTACTACGAGTACTCTGTATGCAAAGTAGTTGTAGCACTCATTCGTGTAAATAACTGCTTTATTTGCTTAAGTATTTAATGTTTAATTGCCCAAAAATACGGGTAATAGCACATGCTTGGGCAACACTGATCATTATATAAAAAAAGCTGTCATAAGAAAAGAAAGAGCTGTTTTAGTAGCGGTAGCAAAAGCCAAAAAGAGCGGACGAACTGAAAAGAGCGACCTACTTCGCGGCCGAGCTGCGAACTAAAATGAGAGCTACCGGTCGCGAACTAAAATATTCGCGATCGGTCGCGAACTAAAATATGCGCGATCGGTCGCGAAATAAAATATGTGCAATCGGTCACGAACTAAAACATGCGTTACCGGCCGCGAACTATTATGCCAAACGTATCTCGCTTCTTAATTCGTTGGATTCTTTTCCGAAGACCGACGGGCAATATCGAGAGGGCGCGCAGCAGAATTAAAAATCACTTGTTTGCCTTCTGCTGATGAGACCCATTTCGAGGTGAGCGTCTGCCTGCTAGATTACATAGTTCAGTGCTACAAAATTTTTGTTTTGAAGTATTCTGCACTCTGCAATATCTGACTAAATCTACAACCATACTCCGCAAGCCACCCGACGGTGTGTGGCGGAGGGTACCTTGAGTACCACTATCGATTTTCCCTCTTATTCCAGTCACGTAATGTTCGCGGAAAGAAGGATTGTCGGTATGCCTCTGTCTGGGCTCTAATCTCTCTAATGATCTCTATATACTACCGCATCAACCGCAAAAAGCCTCAGTGAACTTCCGATGTTATCCGCAAGATTGTGAACAGCAATGGACCCACGACACTCCCCTGTGGCACACCTGACATAACACCTACTTCGGAAGACTTCTCTCCATTGAGAATGACCTGCTGCTTTCTGTTATCTAGGAATTCCTCAATCCAATCACACAATTGTTCTGAAAGACCATATGCCCTTACTTTGTTCATTAAACGTTTGTGGAGAACTGTATCAAATGCCTTGTGGAAGCCAAGACTAATAAATTGCATAATGCCAAGATAAATAGATAACTCTAAACTTAAACGCGAGAAATTATCCACAAACTGTTTCTTTTGGTTAGCGGATCAAGCGGCTTCAGTCACGGTCTGCACGGCCACTACGGTCGGGGGTTCGAATCCCCCCTCGGGCGTGGATATTTGTGCCGTCCTAGTTCGTAAGTAGTTCATAAGTAGTTTGTACGTTTAGGGACTGATGACCCGTAGTTAAGTCCCATAGACTATAAAAAAAAAAAAAAAAAAAAAAAAAAAAAAAAAAACGCATGAAGGAGCTAGGTGGGGGAACTTCTCCCTCTACCTGCATGGGCAGACCACGCCGCTCAGCCGTCACTGGGAGCGGACGAACTAAAAGAACGAACCAATTCGCGGCAGAGCCGCGAACTAAAGTGAGCGCTTCCGATCGCGAACTGTTATGCGCAACTTGTAAAGCAAATGGTAAGTGGAGTTAGTGGTCACGGGTATTGAGAATCTGCCTGTGTCTTGGTCTGTGACACAGCTTGGTGGGGCCACGGCTGTACGTCGGCTGACAGAGCGGCCCACGCGGTGCGTGTCCTGTGCGTGTACGCACGCGGCGGCAGTGGGGGGCAGCGCGTCACGTGACCGCTAATTGCACGCGCCTCCCAACCGCGTGGCCGCCGCCACGTGCTTGCAGCGGCCGTGGAAACGTCTGACGCTCTTCTGCTCGGAAGTCTTTTCATGACGCGGCATGATTGCGAAAGTCCAAACCGATATATGGACAGGTAGCTTTCCCTCCGGAAAATACTGAGTTTGATATTCGTGAAATTTTCCCATTAAGGGAGCAACAAAGGTACGCGCCATTCCATTTCAGTATTTTTTCCATTGCCGGGGTGTTATTCCGCTGCATGGAGAGCCTTGGCGGTAGTGGCAATTATCTATGGAACAAGGAAGCTGAATTAGAGTTTGTGACGTGAAGGGAAGTCGTACTTAGACTATTCCGAGGCGCCTTAATCGTTAGTGGTGTGGTGGTCTAAGCTGAGCCAAGAACAAAATGAACAATAACGAACATACTGGATCAACGACCGCAGTGAACAAAACTACCCTTAAATTAAAAAAAAAAAAAAAAAAAACAAAAAAAAAAAACAAAAAAAAAAAAAACGGTAAGACGTCTGCCTGGTAATCATGAAGGTCACATCACAAATTTTAATTCATTACTTCACCTTCATCTTCAATGTCATGCACGTATTTGAGACGAAAAACCGTCTCAGGATTTCTTATATTTAAATCAGTATTTTTCGCTAACATGTCTTTAATCATGCTTTATTTCCAGTTTAACAGGATAGTATTTTCTGAAAGTCTTAAAACTATTGTGAAAAACAGATTTCTTGCGCGTTTTTGACGAGTAAAATGTGCGACAACGTCGCGAGCTGAATAGACTTCAGCGTACATGTTTGGCACAGAATAACTGTCAATAAATGCTGTATTATTTCTCTGTTACTGGTTTTGTTTCACAGTATCATAAAACAGTTTAGTATAGGCGAAAAGAAGCATGCTGAATCCGGATTAGTTCTTGGTGAGAAGATATTAACCCTTTCATTCCCCCATTACGAATTCAGCTTTGGAAAAATTAAAATTCAGTGTTTTTCTGGATTAATACAGTACACTAAAAATTAAAATAGTTTTATTTTTTATTTTATGTCATGTATTTCATGCGCAACACAGACGTTTTTACCGAGGTACTTTATTACTTGGGACGTTATTTTGTTGATAGATAACACTGCCAGATCACTAATGCTAGCATTATCTTCGCTACAGCACCAAAGACAAGACAAGTCACTGCTGAAATAAAATAACATGAACTACACGCACGCACGCAGCCACTTACAGACGGTAACGTAACACAACATCCTAGAGGGATAAATTAATGTCTCAGAAGTGGCTACAGCCGTGCCAAGCGGCAAAATGTCGTAGTAGAAGCATTTTTTTCATCAGCAACCATGTGACTCTAAATACTGATAAACAAAATACGGTATAAATCAGCTTTTAATACTTATTGTCCAGGAACAACACTGGGAATGAAAGGATTAATCGGTTCAGCTAGTATGGAACTGCGCATAATAAATGATATGAATAAATTAGAATAACGCAACTGAATTGGTCGTAAATTCAGTTTGATACTGTGTGGAGAAGCCTGACGCAAAGGGCAGAAGTGATTAGGATTATAAATAGACCAACACACACACCTTCAGCTGTTAATTTTATAAAACGTTTATTACTAGTTTGGATAGCTCATTGTTATCATCTTCAGACCACTGATTAATTACCTACCATAAAGTTTTTAATAGTAACGCTGTTACTAGTTTCGGTAACTCATTGTTAAATGAGTTACCGAAACTAGTAATGAAGGATTTGTAATATTAAAGGCCGAAGGTGTGTGTTGGTCTTTTACAAGTGATAATACAGTGTGTCCCAGTCATTTTCCACAAAAAATGAGCTTACAACGTGAAGAGGCTGCCAATAATTTCAAAGTTCTTGTAGAATACAAAGAATATTTGTGACTGAACTAGGAGAAAGTGTTGTGAGATCTCGGTTGAAATTAAACACGTCGTCGTTTACAACTTTCGTTCAACAGGTCGACATCCTCTGCGGATGTCAGTGATGTCTTGTCAGTGGTGCACTATTGACATTCTTCTCGCAGATACGTATGAAATAAAATGAGCCGTTGAATGCATAGTGGAAAAATGACAGCATACTGATTAAGTACGATTATTTTTTATATCATTTAGTTGTTGTGAAGTTCTCGAGTGCCGTGTTCTAAAGTTACTTTGAATGAAACGCCACAATGGTTAAGTCAGTAAACGGTACTTTGACAGGTGCATAATTTAGTCGCATCAAGATTTAGGAATTTCACGGTACCTTTAAATGATTCCTGACTCATTCTGCAGTAGTTTCTTCATAGACCATGAAATATTATTGTCCTGCTTCTGACCTTGACGAACTCCATCTCTAATAACTATCGTTATATCTTCACGATCTTTTGATGTAAATTGTCTCTTTACCGCCCAGACCTGCGTTCGAAACAGAGTATTTTAAACTGACGAAAGGGCGCCTTAAATTTCGTATATACAGTGTGTATTTTCTCTGATGTTTCAGCAGAAGTTTGCGATTTCGTGTTTGTCGCGTGTAGCAGTAGTGAGCTCAAACGAATGCTGCCTCTGACACTCTACCTGCGATGCCTAGTTTCTACTGACAGCATCGCTACCTTACCAGTTTTTAAGGCGAGGTTTTACGCGCCGGCTCCTTATAGCTGTCCTAAATTAGTCTGGTGTGATATTCAGTCTATCAGCGTGTATCATGGACACTGAAACATAACCAATAGCAGTATTCCAGCGGCGGTGCTACATGGCGTAGTAGTGGTTGTTCGTCGCCTTTTGCGGTTCCTGTTACTGCATGCTGATATACTGAATATGGCACTAGACCAGTGCGACCCAACAGTTATCAGACCGCGGATCACTTTGATTCATTTTATTGTGAGCAAGGACGACAACATTCAAAGCAAATAAAAAGTGTCGATCTAATAATAAACTTTTTTATGAAGTTCGGAAAATTGAAAAGTAATATACATTAACAATAGTATTATGATAGAAAGTTTTAATAGAAAACTACACGATTGACTGACCACGTGAGACGAAATTAATAATTTAAAATGAATGAAAGTTTGAAATTTTATACCCTTCGCAGATGATATTTTAGCTCGACGGACCACAGGTTAGGAACCACTGCACTAGACTAATTTCAGGCCACCGTAAGAAACGCCCACGTAAAATTCCGCCTTAATAATAATTTTGTAGATGTAGATGTTAAGATTTGCCCTGCGAGGTATTCTCGTCTTGCAGAATGGAATAAATGAATTCACGTCGACTACTAAAGATAGTACACAAGAGAAGGAATTGTTGAGTACGTTGCAAGATTAGGAAATTGTCTGGATAGCATGTGAAGAGTGTAGGAGTTAATCTTGTAGTAGAGGATTAGATGCAAGAATATTAATGAAACTTATTTGATGAGGTACTACACATTATGAACAAGCATTGATATACTTTCGGGTAAGTTGTTGGTGTTACGTAGGAATGGAGTTTACCCAGTGGCTAGTGCGAGGTTTACGCCATACCCCAATGGGGACTAAATTCTAGTCGTATGGAAAGTCGCGCTTTATAAAGCGAGAGAAAGTATGTCGCAGCATTAGATCTGATGCTTTGGGACGGTCGTCGTCTAAAGCAATTTTCTGCCGGTAATCCGCGTCGTAGTAGCACGATATTTCCACCGTGTTACTCCCGATATTCGTCAGGTGTTTTCTGAAGAAGCATCTGATGTAGTTCGCGAGTGACGTGATCGAAATATCGTGCTAGTACGACGCAGGCTACAGGCAGAAAGCGCAATTTTCCTAGACGACAAAAATAATTTTGCTTGTAAAGGGAAGAAAGCGATGCTTTCCGTCTATGTGTCTGACAGTCAGCATTTGTATGAGCTGACTACAGATACACGTAGCAAATATGAAATCGCAAACACCTGCTGGAAGCTCAGAAAACGAGAGCGTCACTATTGTTAGGAATGACACCCTCGCAATCGCCCATTCGCTGACGACCAAAAATCGGCGCTCTTTTTTGGACAAAGCAGTAAACAGAAGTAGCCAGTTGTTTTGTGTGTCTTAAGGAAAGGAGGGTCTAGGCGAGATGTAGGTGACTGGGAAGACAGACACAGAGACGTGACATTCCAGGACGGTGAGAATGCGGAAGCGGCCAGCAGAGAGCTTTTGCGCGGGCGACTGACCTGAGCCGCTTGGCCTCGTCGATGAAGGGGCGCTTCTCCATCTCGGAGAGCAGCTTCCACTCGGCGCCGAGTCGCTTGGAGATCTCCGAGTTGTGCATCTTGGGGTTGTCCTGCGCCATCTTGCGGCGCTGTCCGCGCGACCAGACCATGAAGGCGTTCATGGGCCGCTTGATGTGGTCGGGCGCGTGCTGGCCGCCGTGGCCGGCGGCGGCGCGCGGCTGCCCGCTGCTCATGGCTGGCTGGGCTGGTCTGGGCTGGCTGGCTCGCTGTGGCTGTGGCTGCCTCTGCCGCTGCCTCTCCGCTGCTGCCACACTGACGCCGCCGCCGCCGCCAGGGCGCCGCCCCTCCGTCTCCGCCCCCGCCCCCAGCCGCCGCTCCCATCCCCACCACCGCGCGACACGCCCACGCGCTGCGCGGGACGGCCCACAAGATGGCGCCGGCGCACCGCCACAGGTGGCCGGCCGCCGCACCGGCCGACACCGCCGAGGAGACGAGGCCGTGCCCACGTCACACCGGGAGGCCGCGAACGATAGCTGATTGGCCGGCCGCTACGCGGAGCTGGGCTGTGTCCCAGAGGCAAGCCAGTCGGCTAGTGATCGCGGCCTCTCGGTCGAGTAGCCGCGGTGGAGTAGCCGAGCGGTCTAAAGCACCTCGCTGCGGAGCGCGTGATTGCTCGCCGTGGAGGTTTGAGTCCTCCCTGGGGCATGGGTGTGTGTGTTGTCCGTAGGTTAGTTTACCTAGGTTTAAGTAGTTTGTAAGCTACGGACTGATGACCACGCAGTTTGGTCCGATAGAATTACAAACATTTGATTTTGTGACATGGGCACGGCCTGTGCTGAGACCTCGTCTTCTTGGTGGAGTTGCACCAGCCCGGCCAAGGAGGTTAGAATAGGGGGCAGTGGTGGACTAAGGCTGTCGGAGGCCCGGGACGGAGACAAAAAATGTGACCCCTGTGCACTTGGAATACATGTCTTACTATAAAAGAAAGTATCTTAGTATCTTTGGGATTTGGAGGTCCTCGAAAAAGAGGCTATGTTGATGTTGTTATGGTCTTCAGTCCGGAGACTGGTTTGATGCAGCTCTCCACCCTACTCTATCCTGAACAAGCCTTTTTATCTCCTCATAAGAACTACAACCCACGCGGTGGCCGAGGTGACTGAGGCGCTCCAGTCACGGTCAGCACGGCCACTACGGTCGAGGGTTCGAATCCCCCCTCGGGCATGGATATTTGTGCCGTCTTTAGTCTTAGCTAGTTCATAAGTAGTTTGTAAGCTTAGGGACTGATGACCCCGTAGTTAAGTCCCATAAGTTGTACAAACTGTTGTTGTTGTTGAATCTGCTTACTATACGCGTCTCTTGGTCTCCCTCTGCGATTTTTACCCCACACACTTCCCTCCAATGCTAAATTTACAATTCCCCGATGTCTAAGAATGTGTCCTACCAAGCGATCCCTTCTTTTAGTCAAGGTATGCCAAAAATTCCTTTTCTCACCAATTCTGTTCAGTACCTCTTCATTAGTTACGTGATCTACCACCTAATCTTGATTGTGTGTAGGTTATTACTCTTTCTTGCATATAGATATAGTACCCTTTTATGGTTTCAAGATGTTTTTATTCCTTTAGTAAGCCATAGTTTTAATGGTTTCTTACTAGTATTTCAAATACCCTTACAAATGTATCATGAAATAAATTATATTTTAAATTGGCATCAGGTTCCTTATTAACCTCCATCCCAGTCTAACTGCTGTAAACTATCATTGAAATTTCTAGTTGTTAGGTTAGAAACTCTGGAGGACTGTTTCGAATTATTGAATGGAGCTATGTCATATATAGTTACTAGCTGTACACCATAATCAGAAAGACCATTCTCAACAGGACAAGCATTTACGTTGTTAAACTTATCTTGGTCTATAAAAAGTTATCAATGTACTGCTGTCTTTTACTACCTGAGTAGGAAAATCAATAATGGATGTCGGATTGTACGTGCCAAGTAAGACTTCCAGCTCATTCTTCCTATTACATTCTTTCGGTGAATCAACATTGAAATCACCACAAATAATAGCTTCCCCCTACCTGACAGATAGCACAACAAGGCATCCAAGTTTTCCAGAGATAACTGGAAGTTTCCTGAAGGGGACCTATATACTGTGACAATTATAAGAGACACATCGTTTAGTTTAAGCTGACAGGTACATGCTTCTGTATGTTGCTCTACACAAAACGTTTTTGTTTCTAAATTGTTTTACACTGTGATAGCTTTAGACATAAATGGAAATTATAACAAGAAATCTTCAGACGTCCTAAAAATTAATTTCGGTGCCAGTTCGGTTGGTTTCATTTTCTTTCATCATTTAATTTTCGTGTTGTGGTAATCTCTTATACTCGAAGGAAGGAAGAAATCTAGATTTTAAAGTTCCGTCGACATGTGGTCATTAGAAAAGCTCACGCCCGAATTTTCTTTAGTAAGAATAGGGAAGGAAATAGGCTGTGCACTTTTAAATGTAAGCATCACGACATTTGCCTGGAGTGATTTAGAGAAATCACGAAAAACCTAAATCTGGATGGCTGGAGGTGGATTTGAACCACTGTCCTCCCGACTGCAAGATTTTTATACTTGAAAGTCGCACTTTCCGGACACAATACAGTATTAAAAAAATAAAGAGTGAAGGAAATGTAAATACAAGAACCATCAAATATGACACGTTAGCTTTGGGATGGGGTCGGGGAGAAAGAAATAATGGCTTTGTTATTTTCTGTACTGTGTGCATGAATTCTTGTGTTTATGTCTGCCTTAATGCGTTACACAAAGGCAGTGAGTTCTTATAAGCTTTAAGGATAACAGCCATGTTCATGACGCTACAGCTAAAGCTAACATTTCATTTCGTAATCTTCGGTACGTACATGTGACCCGTATTTCGATAATTTGGTCATCTTGGCTTAGCGCCACAGAGGTGAAGCCATTGTCGCCGTAATGGGGAGCCAATAACATTTGTGTTGACAAGTGTCTATACATTGCACTCTGAGTTAAAAGTGGTACCACAGTCTAACATAATTATACAGCTGCGTCTCCCACTGCTGTCAAAGTTGTTACCAACTGACAGTTGCAACGACACTAGCGCTCCTAGCGGTGGGCAAGCCGCCGAAGCAGTAATGTTCGTTTATAATTTATTTTTGTACGTAATTAACGATATAGTTCATATAATTTTTACGTTCAAGCCTTTGTAAAATGTCAGGAGACGTACATTTTCGAGAAAATGAAAAAACAGCCGGATGTTCTTAAATTACGATGAATGTCTTCAATTGAACTTCTCAACAAATGTTCAAATGTTTGTATAGTCTATGGGACTTAACTACGGGGTAATCAGTCCCTAAACTTACAAACTACATATGAACTACTTACGAACTAGAAAGGCACAAATATCCATGCCCGAGGGGGGATTCGAACCCCTGACCGTAGTGAACTTCTCAAGCGTATGCAATAAAGCACAAAACCTTTATTGATTACAGATTCATTACTTTGGCAAATAAACCCAATTGCATATATAGTGCCTCACCTAAGAGCCGTCAGGCGCATTTTCTCTGGTGTTTGAGCAGATATTTGCAATTTCGTTTTTGCTATGTGTAGCTGAACTCGGGCCAAACAAATTCTGCTCGTCAGGCCAATCCTGCAACGCCCGGTGTAGGTGTAAAGCGTCGGTTTGTTTTCCGTCACGAACAAAGAGATTTTTAAAGCGAATTTTTTGTGTTCAGTCGATAGAGCAGTCCCAAATTAGTCTAGTGTGATATTCGGTTTATCGAAATGTATTAACAGAGACAGTAAAACACGACAATTAACCAGTACTTCTGCAACTCGGGCAAGGAAGACCGTGCGAACGTATATTTATCGGTAAAACAAATGCTGTACGACAGTGTAGCTGTACGACATTTCGATAAACCGAATGTCACCAGACTAACTTAGGAGTGCTCTATCGATTGAGGACAAAAAAATTTCGATTTAAAAATCTTTTTGTTCGTGACTGGAAACAAACCGACGCTTTAGATCTACACCGGCCGTCACAGAAATGGCATGAGGAGCAGAATTTGTTTGGCCTGAGTCCAGCTACACATTGCGAAAAAGAAATTGTAAATATTTGCTCAAACACCAGAGAAAATGCCCCTGACGACTCTTAGGTGAGACACCCTGTATATATCTTTTTCGGTTCACAGATTTTTCTTTGAATAACTCTTCTGCCGCAATTGAAACTTAAAGTGTGTAGTGAACTCCAAATCAAAACGACCCAGCAGTGGAAAAATAAATAAATAAATAAATAAAATGATGATAAATGACAGTCTTCCTGGATTCTTCTCGATGTGGTCTCGTCGTTGGGTTTTCGCAGATGACTGCAACCGGGCGACGTCTAGGGGACGGTCGGTTCGGCGTTTCGGGGATGCGCGAAGACGGCCGGAGAACTTCCCTGTAGCGGCGGTGCAGCTGTTCAGCGGCGGCGTGGTCCGAGACGCTTCGGTCGGCGGTGCCAGGCCAGATACAGCAGCTCGGGGAATTACTGCCTGCGCTCATTGGCGCCACGTGTCACACGTTCATTTGTCGCTTACGATTCCTCTTTGCGGAAGTATCTCGTGGCCAAAGACCTATATAAACAACATAGACTGGCCACAGCGCCGCCATAGTTGAAGCCAATAATCGTTTGTATATGCCGACATGTTGTTGTGGTCTTCAGTCCGGAGACTGGTTTGATGCAGATCTCCACGATAACCTATCCTGAGCAAGCCTCTTCATCTCCAAATAAGAACGGCAACCTACATCTGTCTGAATCTGCTTAATGTATCCATCTCTTGGTCTTCCTCTGCGGTTTTTACCCCACACACTTCCCTCCAACGCTAAATTCACAATTCCTTGATGTCTAAGAATGTGTCCTACCAATCGATCCCTTCTTTTAGTCAAGGTATGCCAGAAATTTCTTTTCTCCCCAATTCTGCCTCATTAGTTACGCGATCCACCCACCTAATCTTCAGCATTCTTCTGTAGCACCATATTTCGAAAGCCTCAATCCTCTTCCTGTCCGCACTGTTTATCGTCCATGTCTCACTCCCATACAAGGCCACACTCCATACAAATGCCTTCAGAAAGGACTTCCTTAGGCTTAAATCAATATTCGATGTTAACAAATTTCTCTTTTTCAAGAACGCCTTTCTACCCATTGCCATTCTGCATTTTACATCCTCTGTACTGCGACCATCATTTGTTATTTTACTGCCCAAGTAACAAAATTCATCTACCTCCTTTATTGCTTCGTTACCCAATCTAATTCCTTCAGCATCACCTGATTTTCTTACACTGCACTCCATTACCCTAGTTTTACTCTTCTTAATCTTCATCTTATATGCACCTTTCGACACACTGTCCATTCCGTTTAACTGCTCTTCCAGGTCCTTTGCTGTCTCTGACAGAATTACTATGTCGTCGGCAAAACGCAAAGTTTTTAATTCTTCACCCTGAACTTTAATTCCTTCTCCAAATTTCTCCTTGCTTTCCTTTATAGCTTGCTCAATGTACAAATTGAATAACATTGGAGAAAGGCTACAGCCCTGTCTTACTCCCTTCCCAACTGATGCTTCCCTTTCATGCCCTTCAACTCTGACAACCGCTGTCTGGTTTTTGTACAAGTTGTAAATAACTCTCCTTTCCCTGTATTTTACCCCTGCTGACTTCAGAACTTGAAAGAGTGTATTCCAGTCAACATTGTCAAACGCTTTCTCCAAATCTACAAAAGCTAGAAATGTAGGTTTGCCTTTTCTTAATCTATCTTCTAGGATAAGCCGTAAAGTGAGTATTGCCTTCCGTGTTCCTACATTTCTCCTGAACCCAAACTGATCTTTCCCGAGGTCGGCTTCTACCAGCTTTTCCATCCTTCTGTATATAATTCGTGTTAATATTTTGCAACCATGACTTATTAAACTGATGGTTCTGATGGTTCTGTAGTTTTCACACCTGTCGACATATCTTCTCGATAACTACAGGCGAATTTCTTTAAAGTCTTTAATTCCCTTTATTCTGCCTGTGGTTCAAATGATGTTTCATGCTTTAAAGTACATTACGTATTCATCAAGCTCTCCGCAATTTGACGTTTCCTTGGTACGTATTAACAATTGGGTAAGTAGCCTAGGTATAAGAACTGCAATTAAACTACCTTTATATTTCCTTTGAAAAACAATGAGTTGCTAACCCAATATGTAACCAGTATGAGGCGTGATAAGTGGCAGCCTACAAGGTATAGTTACATATGCCCTAGTCATTTTGAAGAAAAGTTATGGATGCTACCATCGATCGAAAGCGGCTACTTGCAAATGCCATTCCAACACTATTTTCGTTTCCTGAGCACCTACAGAAACCATAAGCTGTAAGGAGAGTACCAATAGCGCTTAAACGTTAGTTTAGATTACAAACAGAAGCGTCTGCTCACTCTACCGCTTCAAACTGACGTTCTCAAATATGGCGGCCAGTGTTGCTTAGTGCTGCCAACCAGAGCGCTGTAGCTCGCCTGTAGCTTTTTTTATTTTTATTTTTTTTATTGTTGTTTCAATTCCCCTAAAAATGGGGCGGGCCGGCAGCGCTCACTGGCGCTCTTCAGCCTACAGAAATAAAATTTGACAGAGGAAAAACATAAAAACACAAAGGAGATAAAATTTTGGAGATAACACATACATAAAACGGAGATTTAAAATGAAGATAAAACAAAGTACATAAAAAGGAGGAAAACGGTGGTGACATAAAACACTTGGAACGGCGAAAGTGGTGAATAGTAACAGTTGCTCGAATGTCAGTGGCACACACACAATTAAAATGAGCATAGGGCGGCGGCCATGGTGAGACCGTCCGCTATTTGGAGTTAAAACAAAAAACACAACACACACTCGGCGAAATACACAAGTTAAAACTGAAGGTGTCGGCTGCGGGTTGGCCGTCCACTGTTGTAAAATAAAACAATGTAACTAAAACACACCACACTTGTCGAAGCACAAAGGAGGGTTCCGTAGATGGTGAGGCACTGACAGCATTGAAGATGTGGTGTGGGGGTAAAGGGGATGAAAGGAGAGGGAGAGGGTGGAGAGGAGCCACAGAGCCGGTAGGGAAGGGACGGGGGGGGGGGATGATGTCCCAGGAAGCCACGGGGAAGAAGGATAGGAGACGGCAGTAAGAGGAGGATCCGGAGGGACGGGGGACGGAGGAGGGGAGAAGGGACAGGAAGGGAGGGATAGTCGGGGTCCTCAGGGAGAGAAGGGGGAGAGGGAGCAAGGAGAAGGATCACAGCTGGTATGAAGGGTAGATGTCAGGTCGGAGGGCATCATCCGGGAGGGGGAGGGTACGGAAGTTGCCACGGGAAAGGATGCGGACGGTGGACAAGTGGAGAGCAGGGGGAATACAGTGGTGGAGGCGCGGCAGTGTACCAGGTGTTGCCTACAGCCTCTCTATGTTGTTTATATACCTCTTTGCTCGTGGCCGTGGTCGGGCTCTGCGGCGACGTAGCATGACGTGTCGGTGGCGTCCTCTGTTGCCACCCAGCGGGACTGCGTGCCGGCGTGCGGGACTGCGTTCCCGCTGAAAGTAAGTGGCATACACTCCTGGCCATTAAAATTGCTATACCACGAAGATGACGTGCTACAGACGCGAAGTTCAATCGACAGGAAGAAGATGCTCTGATATCCAACTGATTAGCTTTTCAGAGCATTCACACAAGGTTGGCGCCGGTGGCGACACCTACGACGTGCTGACATGAGCAAAGTTTCCAACCGATTTCTCATACACAAACAGCAGTTGACCGGCGTTGCCTGGTGAAACGTTGTTGTGATGCCTCGTGTAAGGAGGAGAAATGCGTTACCACTTTTATAAAGGTCGGATTGTAGCCTGTCGCGTTTGCGGTTTATCGGATCGCGACATTTCTGCTCGCGTTGGTCGCGATCCAATGACTGTTAGCACAATATGGAATTGGGGGGGGGGGGGGGGTTCAGGAGGGCATTCGAGATGACAGGCATCTTATTTGCATGGCTGTAACCAATCGTCCAGCAACATCTCGATCCCTGAGTCAACAGATGTGGACGTTTGCAAGACAACAACCATCTGCACGAACAGTTCGACGACATTTGCAGCAGCATTGACTATCAGCTCGGAGACCATGGCTGCTGCTACCCTTGACGCCGCATCACAGACAGGAGCGCTTGCGATGGTGTACACAACGACGAACCTGGGTGTACGAAGGGCAAAACGTCATTTTTTGTATGAATCCAGGTTCTGTTTATAGTATCATGATGGTCGCATCCGTGTTCGGCGATATCGCAATGTACGCACATTGGAAGCGTGTATTCGTCATCGTCATACCGGCGTATCACCCGACGTAATGGTATAGGGTGAAATTAGTTACACGTCTCTCTTACCTCTTGTTAGCATCGACGGCACTTTGAACAGTGGCCGTTACATGTCAGATGTGTTACGACCCGTGGCTCTACCCTTCATTCAATCCCTGCGAAACCATACATTTCAGCATGTTGCAGGTCCTGTACGAGCCTTTCGGGATACGGAAAATGTTCGACTGCTGCCGTGGCCACACATTCTCCAGATCTCTCACCAATTGAAAACGTCTGGTCAATGGTGGCCGAGCAACTAGCTCGTCACAATACGGCAGTCACTACTCATGATGAACTGTGGTATCGTGTTGAAGCTACATGGGCATCTGTACCTGTACACGCCATCCAAGCTCTGTTCCACTCAATGCCTAGGCGTATCAAGGCCGTTATTACTGCCAGATGTGGTTGTTCTGGGTACTGATTTCTCAGGATCTATGCACCCAAATTGAGTGAAAATGTAATCACATGTCAGTTCTAGTATAATATATTTGTCCAATAAATACCCGTTTATCATATGCATTTCTTCTTGGTGTAGCAGTTTTAATGGCCAGTAGTGTATATACTCATAAGAGAAACATAAATATCTATTATAGTCTGTTCGAACCATTAGAGGTAGTTCTTTTTTAAGCATATCAATTCGCTATTGAGACTAATGATTCACACATTATTCCACTTCACTGGTCTTTTTTATACGCGAATATGCTGTTGAGTGCAGTTACTCTTAGGTTAAAAAGCAATGTTTCAAGATTGTTGCCGTTTGTGGATCAGCTGCAGCAACAACTGTGAAATTGGTTTCTTCTTTGTTGGGAAACAGCTTGATTGCTTTTGCCGTTTGATTCCACGACTCTGAAGTTTCGCCTTTAACTACAGCTGTGTTGGCTGATTTGGTACGTAAAATACTGTAGTTACTGCGGTCTACGTACAGTCGGTGAAAGAATTCGCGAGACCCCTCGCCTAATCGCTATACACAACCGCAAAGTTCTGCTGCTTGGTGGGAAGTATATACACCTAGGCAACACGATCGTACATACTGTCGATTACCCATCTGACACGAAATCTGAGAGGAAAAATGTTATCTTCCAGTATCACAGACAGTTGTAACAACACGCGTGCTTTCTATGCGACGTGAAGGCGACTTCGAAAACTGATTTTAGAAACTGTTTTGCGTATTAACCATAGCGTTTTAAGCTGTTCGCGACCGACAAATTCCTTTCCACATTTCTTTTCTTATAGTTTCAATGAACAAAGACAGCAATTAGAATTGAGATGCTGCAGTCCGTGAACATTTTCGGACGTTACCGACACATTCAAATGGAAAAATTGCATTCATATAATTAAATTGACTCAATTACATGAATGGACTTTGTTATGAATCTAAGTGTTACATCATGGTGCATCATGTTCCGAGTATCGCTGACGGTTTCCGCCCACCGCCTCGGTTGCGCTATAAAGACGACAACCGTTTGGCGCCGCAGATCACTGATGGTATTTCCGAGAGTGAAGGTATCGTGTCACATCCACTGGTTCTCCTTCGGTTGATGTTGCAACTAAGATATCAGCACAAATTTAACAAACATAAGCCAGCTGTGTCACCACAAATTACAGTTCTCCTCAGATGTTTGGTACTTTTCCATACTCCTTGTCTTATTGAAATGCCTAATATTAAGCATTCGACAACATATTGGGCTATTATAATACCAGATACGATTATGTCAAATGAATGTGCAGAGAAGCACAAATGATAGAGATAAGCTTATTTATCTCGCCAAATGGCCAACTACTGATCAACGAGAGATAGTTCGATTACTGATTCTTTCGCATTTTTCTTCTATTTTGAAATGTAGCTCATTATGTTTCATACGTAACAATAACAAACACATATGATAATTGTCGCGGTGGAGTTGCCGAGCGGTCTAAAGCGCCTCGCTGCGGAGCGGGCGGTTGCTCGCCGTGGAGGTTCGAGTCCTCCCTGGGGCATGGGTGTGTGTGTTTGTTAGGTTAGTTTACCTAGGTTTAAGCAGTTTGTAAGCTACGGACTGATGACCATGCAGTTTGGTCCGATAGATTTACAGACATCTGAACATTTGAACACATGATAATTGAGTAACAATCTGTATCGCAATCATTGTGAGGAAATTATTATTCCGCAACCATGAAAATATATTGAAAATACTATATGAAACATGTGCAACAGATAATTGTGTTGCATCAAATGAATACTGGAGAGCTCGATGTTCGCCACTTGGCTTCCCCAGAGGTTAAAGAGATTTTTGCCGGCCGCGGTGGCCGAGGTGACTGATGCGCTCCAGTCACCGTCAGCACGGCCACTACGGTCGGGGGTTCGAATCCCCCTCGGGCATGGATATTTGTGCCGTCCTAGTTCGTAAGTAGTTCATAAGTAGTTTGTAACTTTAGGGACTGATGACCCTGTAGTTAAGTCCCATAAGCTTAACAAACATTTGAAAGAGATTTTTGGTGTGAGTTGGCCAAACCACCCGCACCTAGTAATACATCATGCAATAAGTAGACGTCTGAACAATCACCTTAGAATGAAGTCGGTCATCTATTCAAAGAAGCAGGCATTAATTTGATCATGAAAACAGCAAAAACAAGTAGATTGAATAATTTGTAAAATCTCAAACCTGAGAGTCAACTTTTGGTGATTCTCCATCGTAGCAATTAGAAAAGTAAAAGATCCTAAAGCTAATTACTTGGTTTTAGAAGCCGCAGCCGTTTGTTCTGTAGTAGGACAGCATTACACACTGGTGTACTGTGCAGAATACAAAACCACGGTTTTTCGTCAAAAGCGTGCGTAGTTTCCTGCCACTTATGAATAGGTAGTAGACCTAGGTTCCTGCAGAGATTCGATAAACGGCTATGCTATAGTGTGTGTGGGTGGCGTCGGTATAAATGCGCAGATGCGTAACACGAGGTCCTAGGATCGATCTAACATCCGCAGCACTTTTATTATTAATTATTCACTCATTTTCACGAGTTTCAATCCGTATTTTTCACATACGTAACGTTTCTGCTCAGTAACAACTTTGGTACTGAATATAGCATCGAAAAGTTTTAACTCTTCATTCAGTCAGTTGATATGATAACAAAGATAAGTGTTGAATGAATGAACGAAATAGACAGTCTATTTGCGTCAGATGTTCTGAGCAGATTGACACTGCCACCAGAAAAATGCAACAGATCGTGTGATTCATAGCGTACGTTTTTCCACAGACAGATAATAAACGTTGGTTTCACATATCGTATGGATTTATAAATATCAAACAATATAATAGTCACAATTTATTAGCTGAAATAAGTGCATACTGAAAAACGTTGCTTTTATGTGGGTTCAAAACTTGACAAGCACATACCAAGAGTGTAATAGGTACAACGACAATCTCCGAATGCAATTGTCTAGACAAAAGCTAATAATATCCCCTAATATGATTGCGTGTTGAAAGTCTCAACACTAGGGATCGCTGGATGGTTTTCACCTACTTAGCCCAATGTATGCGAGAAGAAACACGAATATGAACCTTTTAAATTCCTACAATATCTCCCCTGTGTAGGCCATAGGAAAAGAGAAAACTCACGCCAAATGATCCAACTACAGATAGGTGCAATATCAGCTAATATTGAGGCTCACCATTACTGATGACGGTGTTTTCAGTGTTGCAAAGTAGCTAAAGGATTAGCTTTTGAATGAAACAGCACGGGTTTGAATCCCGTCCCTTCCAAAATACTTTTCTTGTATTAACCCTTGTAGTTTTAATTATCAATTATAAAAATTTCAATGCATAGTATATATATTTGGTTTCGTTATAACTAATTTTATTAATTAATATATTTTATTTCATCATTTAATTTTCATAATTCGATGAAGTATTAAATGAAAATAATATGTCAAAAATTGTAGCACGTATTTATATGCCGAAGTTATATTACATTCCTTAGGGTGTTCATCGTCAAAGAAAATCTCCACACTATGCAGACTTTACCAAAGTATTTGAAGCCAGAAATTTTATTTGAAATATGCTTCGGTGCAAAGCATACTTTATTCAAGTTTTTAAGTAAATAACTTTTCACTGTTGATTTTTGTGCTTACCAAGTGTATAGATGGTAATTATGGCACTGAACTGATGCTGTAGGACTGAATGTGTTTTAATTGAGACACCTCTTGACATCCACGTTCGTGGCACACTGAAACGTTTAAGTTAATTTAAATTTCATAAATAATAGGTTTACATTGCGAGGGGTGATATGAAATGAACAAAAATGTAAGGAGTACCGGGGAATCGAACTTTGACTTCCAACTTCGCACTCCAAGCACTTGTCCACTACACTAGGCAAAATCCTCGAAGACTGCAACTTAAGAAGCAGCTTATATAACACCTATTTGTCTGTGACAAATTTTCGTCACCGTATTCGCTTTCCCCTTTGGCCAACTCGGATGGGATATTTTGGGAATTTGAAAGGTTTGTCAACTTCCTTCTCATAGGGTTTTAACAAAATCTTTGAAAACCATCCCGCAATCTACTCTGTCAGTCATAAACATTCTGCAGTATAAACTGAAAGACAGAATCGTTGACGAAATGTCTGCCCCCCCTCCCCAATCCTTGAGGGTTAAAATTCTAGGAGTAGGAACATCCTCATCCATGATCCACGGGCTGAGACGCGATATTTTTGTGAAATTCAGTGTCCTGTTACAGCGACAGTCGTAAAAATTGTGGGAATAAAGGTTATGAAGTAGTTTCTGTTAATATTTATACAGAAGCTTTGCGCTTTAGCAACGAATGCCTGATCTAGGAAACAACAAAGAATCTAAATCATTAATACGAAGGTTTTTCTGACAGCATTTTGACTCGTGAGTGTTCTATAGTTCAAAGGCACATGCGGTAACTTGAGAGTCTTGGTATTCTGGGGTGTTCATTCCACTATCAATCGCTGTTTCATGTCCTCTGACTTTATTGAAAGCAGTGCGGCTTTTTTAATAAATGAAGCATGTCAAGTTACCAAAAAAAGGTGGTCTTATTTTTGTCACCCTGATTTCCTTAATGAATAGTTTCATATTAACAACATACCTAACGCAAGAATCATTTATGAAACGCCTGAGACCAACTGAATAACAGTTGGTAAGATTTAGCTGTAGCAGATTGTCGTGTAAGGAAGTTTGTTTACACGCGCTAGCCGTGCTGTGAAGTGCCCCGTTTACTTCCGTTCAAACCTCTGGCCGGCCACAAGCACTGACTGGAGGACGAGACATTCGCTGCGATTGAGCAGAGGCATGACTCGCCTCTTTTCGACTGCCCACTGATGTATCTGAACCTGTCTTTTCTTAAATGGACTGTTTGCCTTATGATGCCTGGTTATCCTGATACCGATCTCCTAATGGATTCTCGTCCTAGGTTATATTATTGTGCACTGAATTAAAAATTTTATTATTGGATGGTTTCAGATAGCCCGCCCGTTAGTTGCCATATTTAGCGGCAATTCTCACATCATAAAACAATAAGTCTATAATAACTTCTTTATATTTATGGTTGCTTACCATCAACAATAGTTATGATAAATGGTTTCATTGTGTTTTATTTTATTTTATTTTTTTTTTTTTTTTTTTTTTTTTTTGGCCTTCATCGCCCTTCCAGACGAACCTACTCCTTTCACAACGCTTTTTTATACTTGCTTCGTCTTCTGCACTATAATTGTTCACAATATGTTATTCATTCCCTAAATTATGGTTTAAAAGTAATACTGTTCTCCCTCATTGAAAAAAAAGTACACATTATTAAAATGAAATCATAGATTAGAACGTTAAAACATACTACATCCGCTTTATAAGATGGCGTTTTAGGGCGCTCAAAAGCGAGGTTATCAGCGCCCGGCTTTATGAGAAATATACTAAAAATGATTTCATTTCGTAGGTGAATTTTTTTTCTATTCTATTGAACCTCGGTGTTTCTCAAACAGTTTGACTCGTTTATTTCTTCTTGCCAATGGTAGCCAAACTGTGGGTCCTATGAGTAGCACTCTTATACTGTTACATACTAAACCATTATAAATAAATGAACGTCTTCTGCTAATACTGCTACCGAAACGATTAGAAGCCTATTGGGTATTCTCGTTTCTTATTATATTGGGTTGGTGTCTGTTATTTCGGGCATATCCGAAGTAACAGACACCATACCAATATAATTAATTACGACTCGCGAAGACTGCGTTTCTTCAATCACTTCACCGCACATGCGGTCATACGTTCGGTGAGTTTCGCGCCAACACCACTTCCACATGGCACGGTTTCACCTGCCCTCCACCCCCAGTATATTTTTAAAAACTAGCACTAACGTAAGTTTTATACTTTTTAATGAGGACGTGAAGTTAAGCTTTCGATTGTTTTAAATTTAACGTGAACGCTAAATGGCAGATATTTTTTTCTATGGAATTTTAGCACCTGATGATACGTCTACAGGATGCGAAACCGGTAGCGCTTTCTTAAATAAATTTAATCGCAGTCGAAGCGGATTTTGTTTCAAAATGTTCCAAGAGTCCTGAATCACATGAGAAACCTGGTGGCGACTCGACAGTGAATGTCGTGCTTCACCAGTCAGCGTTACGTCTGCAGCCGTGGAGCGATGCCTACGAGAAAGACAGGCCCCGGCGCGCACGTCATCCGACGTAAGCATAGCAGTCCTGAGCCGGCTGGCCGGCTAGCTAGGTGGCCGGCCGCTGTGAGGCGCTGGGCCGTGTCCCAGAAATCTGCAAGTTTAAACTCGACGCACAGACTAATTTTCAACAGGAACCGTAATATTTATTTTCCGAGAGAAGTACTCATTTTCTAAATTTAACCAATCTTTAAAACAAATATGGTTGTGCAGAATTGTATTTAAAACATCTGCGAAAAGTTTAAATATAGAAGATCGCCGATGCAGGCGTAATTTGTGAGGGAAGTTCAGCCTAGAAGGGGAGATAGAGTGGCCCAAACAAAAAGAAACAAGAATTTTCAAATAGTTATGAAGGAATATCAATGTAAAAGCAAATACACGAAACCTGAGACGGTTTTTCTTCTCAAACATGTCAAAGACATTAAAGATAAAGGTGAAGCACTGAATTAAAATTTGTGATGCGGTCGCGGATCGAACACAGACCTCCATGCTTACTAGTCTATTTCGCTGTGTGGAGAGCCTTGGCAGTTATTCCAACATTCTTTGGAACACAGAAGCTGAAGTAAATTTTGTGACGTGGCGGCGCCTTAATCGCTAGTGGTGCGATGGTCTAGTGGAGAGTAGTCTGCCTAGTAAGCAATTGTGAAGTAGATGACGGAATAAGAATTAGGAAGAAAAGGATCGATAGTGCTGCATTAGGACATTGAAATTAAACAATGGCGACAAGTGAAAATGTGAAGCAGGCCGGTAATCGAACCTGGGTCTCCAGCTTCGGGCCAGCGGTGAACTTAACCACGTGGATCCCGTTGCTCGCCCCGCGTCCGTCTCAAACTTCCACAAGTTGCACGCTATGGCTGTAGCGCCCCTATCGTCCTAGGTCGAATGTATGACTACATATGCTCTAAATTGATTGAAGAAACGCCGATTCCGCGTGTCGTAATTAATTATATTTGTATGGTGTCTGTTACTTCGGATAGCCAGAAATAACAGACACCACGCCAATATAATAAGAAGCGAGAATATCCAATCAGCTTCGAATCGTTGCTGAGGCAGAAGGCGGTTATACGTGATTCAGAGCAACATTAGCAGGAGAAGTTTATTTATTTAGAATGGTTAAGTATGTAACGGTGTAAGAGTGCCGGCCGCGGTTGCCGAGGGGACTGAGGCGCTTCAGTCACGGTCTGCACGGCCACTGCGGTCGGGGGTTCGAATTCCCCCTCGGGCATGGATATTTGTGCCGTCCTTAGTATTAGCTAGTTCATAAGTAGTTTGTAAGTTTAGGGACTGATGACCCCGTAGTTAAGTCCCTTAGACTCTACAAACATTTGAACATTTTGGTGTAAGAGTGCTACTCATAAGATCCACCTTTTGTATACCATAGGCAACAAAGCAAAGGTTTCAAACAGTTTGAGAAACACTGAGGTTCCCTAGAACAGAATCAAGATCTCACCAACGAAATGAAACGATTTTCAGTTTATTTCATTTAAAGCACATGCAGTATGTTTTATCGTTGTAATTTATGATTTCATTTTATTATTGTGTATTTTTTCAACGAGAAAGAGCACTATAACGTCTCAAGATTAATTTAGGGAATAAATTAATTAACAAATTGGAGAACAATTATAGTACAGGAGACGAAACAAGTATAAAAAAAAAGCATTGTGGACGAAGCACGTTGGTCAGGAAGGGTGATAAAGGCAAAATTAAAAAAAAAAAAAAAAAAAAAAAAAAAATTAATCAGAAGTTAAACCCTTTATCACAACTATTGTTGATGGTAAGAAACTATAAACGATAGCCGGCCGCGGTGGCCGAGAAGACTGACGCGCTCCAGTCACGATCTGCACTGCCACTATGGTCGGGGGTTCGAATCCCCCCCTCGGGCATGGATTTTTGTGCCTTCCTTAGGATCAGCTAGTGCATAAGTAGTTTGTAAATTTAGGGACTGATGACCCCGTAGTTAAGTCCCATAAGCTATACAAACATTTTAACATTTGAACATAAACGTTATCTCGATTTTTTTTTCTTTCAGGTCGGAGGTTTTCCGAGTGCTTTTCTCTCGACGTTGGTTGCAAAGCTCTTTGTACGTTATGTAGTAGTAATATTCCCGGTATATCGATAGTATAGAAGGTAATCGTCACCAACTTTGGTCTCCATGTAATGGAACTTACACGAAATTGCTTTTAAATTCTTTTTGAAGCCGTGTCCAAAACGCACTTCTGAACCAGCTGACAGACCATGACAAGAGGTTCAAAACTTATTGTATTTCTTGTCACACAAACAGCAAACTTTGTTATACCATCAGATTTCCAGCAGGTTAGTTCTTTGCTTACAGCGAAACCTATCGAAATTAATAAAATAAAATTTTAAAACTAACAAACAACCTCAATGTTCAAATCAATCTGTAACTGCCATGTCATCATTCAGATATAATTTGAAAGCTACTTCGAGCTTAATGTGTTGCACATTCAACAGAATACATTTTTAGTAGAACACACACTACTTTTTTAAAGCATCATAACTTGTTACTGTTCCAAGTTAAAACAAAGTTATTATACACTTGTTGTTTAACAATGTAAGAATTACCGCTAAATATAGTAACTAACAGGACGTCTATCCGAAACCAACCAATAATATAGTTTTTAATTCAATGCACAAGCATATAGACTAGGACGACAATCCATTAGTAGATCGGTATGAGGCAAACCAGGCACTGTCTGTATAAGAAAAGACAGGTCCGGCCACATCCGTGAGCAGTCGAGGTAAGGCGAGGCATTCCTCTACTCTGCTCAATCGCAGCGAATGTCTCCTGCTTGGAGCCGCAAGAGGTTTACGCGGAAGTAAACGGGGCACTCACAGTACGGCGAGCGCGTATAAACAAAGTTTCTTACTCGACAACCTACTCCAGCTAAACCTTCCCAATGGTATTCAGTTTGCCTCAGACGTTTCAAAAATGATTCTTGTATTAGGTGTGCCGGTAATATTATATTCGTGTGGTGTCCGATATTTCGGACTTATACGAAATAGCAGACACCACACCAATACAATAAGAAACAAGAATACCCAATAGGCTACGAATCCTATGAGTCACAGCGTAAATTTTTTCCACAGACGGAGAATTTTTTGCTCATGTTTCTACATAAATAATTTCCTTAAACGTAGGTATCGGGCGCATATCGTATGCATTTATAAATATAAAACATTATAGTAGCCACAATTTATTAGCTGAAATAAGTGGATACTGAAAAACGCTGCCTTTATGTGGGTTCAAAACTTGACAAGCACATACCAAGAGTGTAATAGCTACAACGACAACCTTCGGATGCGATTGTCTCGACAGAGGCTGATAATTGCCCCTCATGCGTTTGCGTGTTGAAAGTCTCAACACTAGAGATCGCTAGATGGGTCTCACCTACTTAACCCAAACTGTGAGAGAAGAAACACGAATATTAAACTTTTAAATTCCTGCAATATCTCACCTGTGTAGGCCATAGGAAGATAGAAAATGCTTGTCAAAAATTTTCCAACTACAGATACACGCATTATCAGCTAATCTTGAGGATCAGCATTGGTGCGTAGTGGCTAAGCGTTTAGCTTTTGAATGAAACAGCATGGGTTCGAAACCCGCCCCTTCCAAAATATTTTTCTTATATTAGCCTTTGCTGTTTTAACTATTAATTATGAATTTTCAGTGCATAATTAATATATATGATTTCGTTACAACTAATTAAATTAATTAATATACCTTATTTAATCATTTAATTTTCATAATTCTATGAAGTTTCAGATGAAAATAATATTTCCAACTGTTGTAGCAGGTATTTATATATCGAAGTTTTATTACATTCCTTAGGGTGTTCATCGACAAAGAAACATAAACTTCACACTATGCAAACTTTATGAAAGTATTTTAAGGAAGTAATTTTATCCGAAATATGCTTCGGCGCAAAACACACTTGATTCAAGGTTTAAAGTAAATGACTTTTCATTATTGCTTTTGGTGCATACCAAATGTATCGAATCATTGCGGTGGAAACAGGGGCACTGAACTGATGCCATGCGATTGAATGTGTTTTAATTGAGTCTCCTTTCGACGTCAACTTTTGTGGAACACTGAAATGTTTATGTAAATTTAAATTTCATAAATAAAAGGTTAACATTGCGAGTGGTAATACAAAATGAATACGATTCTACGAAGTACCGAGAATCGAAACTGGGCCGCAAATTTTGCAATACAAGCCCTTGTCCACCACGCTACTCACATTTGACGTAGACTGGGACTCAATAAGCAGCTTAGATAACACCTATTTCTACGTGGGAAACTTTTGCTACCGTATTCGCTTTCCCTTTGGCCAAATCGCGCGAGATGTTTTTGAGAATCTGAAATGTTTCGTCTGCTTTCTTCTTCTCTCAGAGTTCGAACCAAATCGGTGAAACCCAACCCGCGATCTACTTTGGTCATTCATAAACAGTATGCAGTATAAAATGAATGACGTTAGAGTCCTTGAGGGAAAGTTCGCACCCCTCCTTGTGAATGAAATTCCAGGACTGATAACATCCTCGCCTATGGTCTACGGACGGAGATGCATTATGAATGCGAAACGCAGGGTCCTCTTGCAGCTACAGTCGTAAAAATTGTGTGAATAAAGTGAATGGAGTCGTTTGTCTCTTTATAAAGAAGCTTTCCGCTGTAGCAAAGAATGCCAGATCTGCGAAACAGCAACGAATCTAAATCATTAATGCGAACGTGTTTCTGTCGGTATTTTGAGTCGTGGGTGTTCTTGTAGTTGAAAGGCACATGAGGTGACAGGAGAGTAATTTTGGGAAAAATGTATTTAAAAAGTGCTGAATACGTATGTTGACCACTCAGACTTCTTAATAAATGAAGCGTGGCAAGTTACCACAAAAAGATGACCATATGTTATGACACCCTGAGTTGTTATTTAGCAGTTTCTTATCACCGGCACATCTAATACAAGAATCATTTTTGAAACGTCTGAGGCAAACTGAATACCATTGGGAAGGTTTAGCTGGAGTAGGTTGTCGAGCAAGAAACTTTGTTTATACGCGCTCGCCGTGCTGTGAGTGCCCCGTTTACTTCGGCGTAAACCTCTTGCGGCCTCAAGCAGGAGACATTCGCTGCGATTGAGCAAAGTAGAGGAATGCCTCGCCTTACCTCGACTGCTCACGGATGTGGCCGGACCTGTCTTTTTTTATACAGACAGTGCCTTATGATGCCTGGTTTGCCTCATACCGATCTACTAATGGATTGCCGTCCTAGTCTATATGTTTGTGCACTGAATTAAAAACTATATTATTGGTTGGTTTCGGATAGACGTCCTGTTAGTTACTATATTTAGCGGTAATTCTTACATTGTTAAACAACAAGTGTATAATAACTTTGTTTTAACTTGGAACAGTAACAAGTTATGATGCTTTAAAAAAGTAGTGTGTGTTCTACTAAAAATGTATTCTGTTGAATGTGCAACACATTAAGCTCGAAGTAGCTTTCAAATTATATCTGAATGATGACATGGCAGTTACAGATTGATTTGAACATTGAGGTTGTTTGTTAGTATTAAAATTTTATTTTATTAATTTCGATAGGTTTCGCTGTAAGCAAAGAACTAACCTGCTGGAAATCTGATGGTATAACAAAGTTTGCTGTTTGTGTGACAAGAAATACAATAAGTTTTGAACCTCTTGTCATGGTCTGTCAGCTGGTTCAGAAGTGCGTTTTGGACACGGCTTCAAAAAGAATTTAAAAGCAATTTCGTGTAAGTTCCATTACATGGAGACCAAAGTAGGTGACGATTACCTTCTATACTATCGATATACCGGGAATATTACTACTACATATATCGTAGAAAGAGCTTTGCAACCAACGTCGAGAAAAAATCACTCGGAAAACCTCCGACCTGAAAGAAAAAAATTCAGATATCGTTTATGGCTTCTTACCATCAACAATAGTTGTGAAAAGGGGTTTAACTTCTGTTTTTATTTTTATTTTTTTTATTTTGCCTTCATTACCCTTCCTGACCAACGTGCTTCGTCCTCAATGCTTTTTTTTATACTTGTTTCGTCTCCTGTACTATAATTGTTCTCCAATTTGTTAATTAATTTATTCCCTAAATTAATCTTGAGATGTTATAGTGTTCTTTCTCGTTGAAAAAATACACAATAATAAAATGAATTCATAAATTACAACGATAAAACATACTGCATGTGCTTTAAATGAAATAAACTGAAAATCGTTTCATTTCGTTGGTGAGATCTTGATTCTGTTCTAGGGAACCTCAGTGTTTCTCAAACTGTTTGAAACCTTTGCTTTGTTGCCTATGGTATACAAAAGGTGGATCTTATGAGTAGCACTCTTACACCAAAATGTTCAAATGTTTGTAGAGTCTATGGAACTTCACTACGGGGTCATCAGTCCCTAAACTTACAAACTACTTATGAACTAGCTAATACTAAGGACGGCACAAATATCCATGCCCGAGGGGGAATTCGAACCCCCGACCGCAGTGGCCGTGCAGACCGTGACTGAAGCGCCTCAGTCCCCTCGGCAACCGCGGCCGGCACTCTTACACCGTTACATACTTAACCATTCTAAATAAATAAACTTCTCCTGCTAATGTTGCTCTGAATCACGTATAACCGCCTTCTGCCTCAGCAACGATTCGAAGCTGTTTGGATATTCTCGCTTCTTATTATATTGGCGTGGTGTCTGTTATTTCTGGCTATCCGAAGTAACAGACACCATACAAATATAATTAATTACGACACGCGGAATCGGCGTTTCTTCAATCAATTTAGAGCATATGTAGTCATACATTCGACCTAGGACGATAGGGGCGCTACAGCCATAGCGTGCAACTTGTGGAAGTTTGAGACGGACGCGGGGCGAGCAACGGGATCCACGTGGTTAAGTTCACCGCTGGCCCGAAGCTGGAGACCCAGGTTCGATTACCGGCCTGCTTCACATTTTCACTTGTCGCCATTGTTTAATTTCAATGTCCTAATGCAGCACTATCGATCTTTTTCTTCCTAATTCTTATTCCGTCATCTACTTCACAATTGCTTACTAGGCAGACTACTCTCCACTAGACCATCGCACCACTAGCGATTAAGGCGCCGCCACGTCACAAAATTTACTTCAGCTTCTGTGTTCCAAAGAATGTTGGAATAACTGCCAAGGCTCTCCACACAGCGAAATAGACTAGTAAGCATGGAGGTCTGTGTTCGATCCGCGACCGCATCACAAATTTTAATTCAGTGCTTCACCTTTATCTTTAATGTCTTTGACATGTTTGAGAAGAAAAACCGTCTCAGGTTTCGTGTATTTGCTTTTACATTGATATTCCTTCATAACTATTTGAAAATTCTTGTTTCTTTTTGTTTGGGCCACTCTATCTCCCCTTCTAGGCTGAACTTCCCTCACAAATTACGCCTGCATCGGCGATCTTCTATATTTAAACTTTTCGCAGATGTTTTAAATACAATTCTGCACAACCATATTTGTTTTAAAGATTGGTTAAATTTAGAAAATGAGTACTTCTCTCGGAAAATAAATATTACGGTTCCTGTTGAAAATTAGTCTGTGCGTCGAGTTTAAACTTGCAGATTTCTGGGACACGGCCCAGCGCCTCACAGCGGCCGGCCACCTAGCTAGCCGGCCAGCCGGCTCAGGACTGCTATGCTTACGTCGGATGACGTGCGCGCCGGGGCCTGTCTTTCTCGTAGGCATCGCTCCACGGCTGCAGACGTAACGCTGACTGGTGAAGCACGACATTCACTGTCGAGTCGCCACCAGGTTTCTCATGTGATTCAGGACTCTTGGAACATTTTGAAACAAAATCCGCTTCGACTGCGATTAAATTTATTTAAGAAAGCGCTACCGGTTTCGCATCCTGTAGACGTATCATCAGGTGCTAAAATTCCATAGAAAAAAATATCTGCCATTTAGCGTTCACGTTAAATTTAAAACAATCGAAAGCTTAACTTCACGTCCTCATTAAAAAGTATAAAACTTACGTTAGTGCTAGTTTTTAAAAATATACTGGGGGTGGAGGGCAGGTGAAACCGTGCCATGTGGAAGTGGTGTTGGCGCGAAACTCACCGAACGTATGACCGCATGTGCGGTGAAGTGATTGAAGAAACGCAGTCTTCGCGAGTCGTAATTAATTATATTGGTATGGTGTCTGTTACTTCGGATATGCCCGAAATAACAGACACCAACCCAATATAATAAGAAACGAGAATACCCAATAGGCTTCTAATCGTTTCGGTAGCAGTATTAGCAGAAGACGTTCATTTATTTATAATGGTTTAGTATGTAACAGTATAAGAGTGCTACTCATAGGACCCACAGTTTGGCTACCATTGGCAAGAAGAAATAAACGAGTCAAACTGTTTGAGAAACACCGAGGTTCAATAGAATAGAAAAAAAATTCACCTACGAAATGAAATCATTTTTAGTATATTTCTCATAAAGCCGGGCGCTGATAACCTCGCTTTTGAGCGCCCTAAAACGCCATCTTATAAAGCGGATGTAGTATGTTTTAACGTTCTAATCTATGATTTCATTTTAATAATGTGTACTTTTTTTTCAATGAGGGAGAACAGTATTACTTTTAAACCATAATTTAGGGAATGAATAACATATTGTGAACAATTATAGTGCAGAAGACGAAGCAAGTATAAAAAAGCGTTGTGAAAGGAGTAGGTTCGTCTGGAAGGGCGATGAAGGCCAAAAAAAAAAAAAAAAAAAAAAAAAATAAAATAAAACACAATGAAACCATTTATCATAACTATTGTTGATGGTAAGCAACCATAAATATAAAGAAGTTATTATAGACTTATTGTTTTATGATGTGAGAATTGCCGCTAAATATGGCAACTAACGGGCGGGCTATCTGAAACCATCCAATAATAAAATTTTTAATTCAGTGCACAATAATATAACCTAGGACGAGAATCCATTAGGAGATCGGTATCAGGATAACCAGGCATCATAAGGCAAACAGTCCATTTAAGAAAAGACAGGTTCAGATACATCAGTGGGCAGTCGAAAAGAGGCGAGTCATGCCTCTGCTCAATCGCAGCGAATGTCTCGTCCTCCAGTCAGTGCTTGTGGCCGGCCAGAGGTTTGAACGGAAGTAAACGGGGCACTTCACAGCACGGCTAGCGCGTGTAAACAAACTTCCTTACACGACAATCTGCTACAGCTAAATCTTACCAACTGTTATTCAGTTGGTCTCAGACGTTTCATAAATGATTCTTGCGTTAGGTATGTTGTTAATATGAAACTGTTCATTAAGGAAATCAGGGTGACAAAAATAAGACCACCTTTTTTTTGGTAACTTGACATGCTTCATTTATTAAACAAGCCGCACTGCTTTCAATAAAGTCAGAGGACATAAAACAGCGATTGATAGTGGAATGAACACCCCAGAATACCAAGACTCTCAAGTTACCGCATGTACCTTTGAACTATAGAACACTCACGAGTCAAAATGCCGTCAGAAAAACCTTCGTATTAATGATTTAGATTCTTTGCTGTTTCCTAGATCAGGCATTCGTAGCTAAATCGTAAAGCTTCTTTATAAATATTAACAGAAACTACTTCATAACCTTTATTCCCACAATTTTTACGACTGTCGCTGTAACAGGACACTGAATTTCACAAAAATATCACGTCTCAGCCCGTGGATCATGGATGAGGATGTTCCTACTCCTAGAATTTTAACCCTCAAGGATTGGGGAGGGGGGGCAGACATTTCGTCAACGATTCTGTCTTTCAGTTTATACTGCAGAATGTTTATGACTGACAGAGTAGATTGCGGGATGGTTTTCAAAGATTTTGTTAAAACCCTATGAGAAGGAAGTTGACAAACCTTTCAAATTCCCAAAATATCCCATCCGAGTTGGCCAAAGGGGAAAGCGAATACGGTGACGAAAATTTGTCACAGACAAATAGGTGTTATATAAGCTGCTTCTTAAGTTGCAGTCTTCGAGGATTTTGCCTAGTGTAGTGGACAAGTGCTTGGAGTGCGAAGTTGGAAGTCAAAGTTCGATTCCCCGGTACTCCTTACATTTTTGTTCATTTCATATCACCCCTCGCAATGTAAACCTATTATTTATGAAATTTACATTTACTTAAACGTTTCAGTGTGCCACGAACATGGATGTCAAGAGGTGTCTCAATTAAAACACATTCAATCCTACAGCATCAGTTCAGTGCCATAATTACCATCTATACACTTGGTAAGCACAAAAAACAACAGTGAAAAGTTATTTACTTAAAAACTTGAATAAAGTATGCTTTGCACCGAAGCATATTTCAGATAAAATTTCTCGCTTCAAATACTTTGGTAAAGTCTGCATAGTGTGGAGATTTTCTTTGACGATGAACACCCTAAGGAATGTAATATAACTTCGGCATATAAATACGTGCTACAATTTTTGACATATTATTTTCATTTAATACTTCATCGAATTATGAAAATTAAATGATGAAATAAAATATATTAATTAATAAAATTAGTTATAACGAAACCAAATATATATACTATGCATTGAAATTTTTATAATTGATAATTAAAACTACAAGGGTTAATACAAGAAAAGTATTTTGGAAGGGACGGGATTCAAACCCGTGCTGTTTCATTCAAAAGCTAATCCTTTAGCTACTTTGCAACACTGAAAACACCGTCATCAGCAATGGTGAGCCTCAATATTAGCTGATATTGCACCTATCTGTAGTTGGATCATTTGGCGTGAGTTTTCTCTTTTCCTATGGCCTACACAGGGGAGATATTGTAGGAATTTAAAAGGTTCATATTCGTGTTTCTTCTCGCATACATTGGGCCAAGTAGGTGAAACCCATCCAGCGATCCCTAGTGTTGAGACTTTCAACACGCAAACATATAAGGGGATATTATTAGCCTTTGTCAAGACAATCGCATTCGGACATTGTCGTTGTAGCTTTAAACTCTTGGTATGTGCTTGTCAAGTTTTGAACCCACATAAAGGTAACGTTTTCCAGTATGCACTTATTTCAGCTAATAAATTGTGACTACTATATTGTTTGATATTTATAAATCCATACGATGTGTGCCCTGAAACCAACGTTTATTATCTGTCTGTGGAAAAACGTACGCTATGACTCACACGATCTGTTGCATTTTTCTGTTGGCAGTGTCAATCTGCTCAGAACATCTGACGCAAATAGACTGTCTATTTCGTTCATTCATTCAACACTTATCTTTGTTATCATATCAACTGGCTGAATGAAGATTTAAAACTTATCGATGCTATATTCACTACCAAAGTTGTTACTGAGCAGAAACGTTACGTATGTGAAAAATACGGATTGAAACTCGTGAAAATGAGTGAATAATTAAAAATAAAAGTGCTGCGGATGTCAGATCGATCCTATGACCTCTTGTCACGCATCTGCGCATTTATGCCGACGCCACCCACACACACTATAGCATAGCCGTTTATCGAATCTCTGCAGGAACCTAGGTCTACTACCTATTCATAAGTGGCAGGAAACTACGCACGCTTTTGACGAAAAACCGTGGTTTTGTATTCTGCACAGTACACCAGTGTGTAATGCTGTCCTACTACAGAACAAACGGCTGCGGCTTCTAAAACCAAGCAATTAGCTTTAGAATCTTTCACTCCTCTAATTCCTACGATGGAGAATCACCAAAAGTCGACTCTTAGGTTTGAGATTTTACAAATTATTCAATCTACTTGTTTTTGCTGTTTTCATGATCAAATTAATGCCTGCTTCTTTGAATAGATGACCGACTTCATTCTAAGGTGATTGTTCAGACGTCTACTTTCTGCATGATGTATTACTAGGTGCGGGTGGTTTGGCGGGTTTATATTTTTGATTAGTATGCGAAACATATCGTCTTCGATACTCGCCAGTGACCAACTCACACCAAAAATCTCTTTCAAATGTTTGTTAAGCTTATGGGACTTAACTACGGGGTCATCAGTCCCTAAACTTACAAACTACTTATGAACTACTTACGAACTAGGACGGCACAAATATCCATGCCCGAGGGGGATTCGAACCCCCGACCGTAGTGGCCGTGCTGACCGTGACTGGAGCGCATCAGTCACCTCGGCCACCGCGGCCGGCAAAAATCTCTTTAACCTCTGGGGAAGCCAAGTGGCGAACATCGAGCTCTCCAGTATTCATTTGATGCAACACAATTCTCTGTTGCACATGTTTCATATAGTATTATCAATATATTTTCATGGTTGCGGAATAATAATTTCCTCACAATGATTGCGATACAGATTGTTACTCAATTATCATGTGTTCAAATGTTCAGATGTCTGTAAATCTATCGGACCAAACTGCGTGGTCATCAGTCCGTAGCTTACAAACTGCTTAAACCTAGGTAAACTAACCTAAGGACAAACACACACACCCATGCCCCAGGCAGGACTCGAAACCTCCACGGCGAGCAACCGCGCGCTCCGCAGCGAGGCGCTTTAGACCGCCCGGCAACTCCACCGCGACAATTATCATATGTGTTTGTTATTGTTACGTATGAAACATAATGAGCTATATTTCAAAATAGAAGAAAAATGCGAAAGAATCAGTAATCGAACTATCTCTCGTTGATCTGTTGTTGGCCATTTGGCGAGATAAATAAGCTTATCTCTATCATTTGTGCTTCTCTGCACATTCATTTGACATAATCGTATCTGGTATTATAACAGCCCAATATGTTGTCGAATGCTTAATATTAGGCATTTCAATAAGACAAGGAGTATGGAAAAGTACCAAACATCTGAGGAGAACTGTAATTTGTGGTGACACAGCTGGCTTATGTTTGTTAAATTTGTGCTGATATCTTAGTTGCAACATCAACCGAAGGAGAACCAGTGGATGTGACACGATACCTTCACTCTCGGAAATAACATCAGTGATCTGCGGCGCCAAACGGTTGTCGTCTTTATAGCGCAACCGAGGCGGTGGGCGGAAACCGTCAGCGATACTCGGAACATGATGCACCATGATGTAACACTTAGCTTCATAACAAAGTCCATTCATGTAATTGAGTCAATTTAATGATATGAATGCAATTTTTCCATTTGAATGTGTCGGTAACGTCCGAAAATGTTCACGGACTGCAGCATCTCAATTCTAATTGCTGTCTTTGTTCATTGAAACTATAAGAAAAGAAATGTGGAAAGGAATTTGTCGGTCGCGAACAGCTTAAAACGCTATGGTTAATACGCAAAACAGTTTCTAAAATCAGTTTTAGAAGTCGCCATCACGTCGCATAGAAATCACGCGTGTTGTTACAACTGTCTGTGATACTGGAAGATAACATTTTTCCTCTCAGATTTCGTGTCAGATGGGTAATCGACAGTATGTACGATCGTGTTGCCTAGCTGTATATACTTCCCACCAAGCAGCAGAACTTTGCGGTTGTGTATAGCGATTAGGCGAGGGTCTCGCGAATTCTGTCACCGACTGTACGTTTCCTATGTTCCACCCTTGTCGATTTTATTGGAACTGTAGTGAAGAAACCTTGACGTTCCTGAGTAGAAAAGCGACATCTTTCTGCCAAAGTACATATCCTTTGGTGTTTTCTAGTTTTTTTAATCTTTAATAGAAAATTGAATTCTTCAGTAAAGACCTGTACGTTGCAAGATTATTGTAAATAAAATGTCCTGTAATGTACCGTTTTACACCTTGTCAGGGATCTTAGAAAAACTTAAGAAAAACAAATTGGAGCTATTATTAAGTTATTCCCTATTTTTATGGCACGTCATACGTTGTGTAACGTAAAAGGTATCTTGAAATCAATACGACTGTTACTATTCGCACTCATCCAATATCGTATTCAGAAACGTAGCTTGCCTGCCGCTTGGAGCGCTGTTGTTGCAGTGTATATCAAAAATCTGTGGACTTACATCTTCATCTACTTGGAATACTCTGCGAGTCACATTTAAGTGCCTGGCAGAGGGTTCATCGAATCACCTTTATACTGGAATAACGCGCGGGAAGGTAGAACACCTGTATCTCTCCGTTCAAGCTGTGGTGATAGTTTATGCAGAAAAAAGTTTACCTGCATTGCCTATGGATGTGATATCAAAATTCAAAAAAAATCTGCCATTGCATACAAACATGCTGTATGTAAGATTACCGCCCAAAAGAAATATTGGTAATTAATAGCATTTGATAATTAAACAGTATGAAGTTCACTGCAAACATTGACCATGCCAATGCACTAAATGTTACACAATTTTAACCTTATTAATTATGGTAGCAATGTATGTACACAGTTGGGTGACAACATTTATAGTTAGGCCATAGGTAGAAATTCTCCACGTTGAGATTTGCTGTGTGCTTGTAGCTGACGGGAGGCCAGCGAGCAGGCCGACGTTGGTGGCTTGTTCCAGCTTAGGATTTTCCAGTTCGTTTCCGGTGAGGGGAGAGAGGGACAATGGCGAGTGCCAGGCACAGTGCAGTGCACAGCGTGAAATAAAATATTCTAACACTACTGGCATTTGAAGTAATACGATGCAGTTAGGAACCATTAAGGCCCTCATTACAAAATAGCCTACATTAGCTGATATAGTCACATCTGACGTAATATGTTTAATTGACAATGAAAAGTATTAAATTACCAATGAATACAAGACAGTTACACAACTAGCATGGCAATGTTTGTTTATAAAAATAATATATTAACTATTTTTCATTTTATTTTCAATCAATCTTTTGTATTTTATCTTGAAGTATTCAGTTAAATCACTTATCTGTGATATAAGAAATTGCACGATTACGATAAACAGTACAAAGGATGTTTATACCAATATAAAAACCTAAGAAGAAATTTGTTTAATGTGTAGTGTAATTATTTTGATTTTAAGGAAAGTTTTAGAAATGTATTGGCTGAGCGCTGAGACGATGGGAGACGGGAGAGCACGTGGGGTGGCTGCCCTGGCGAGGTCGCTCTGCCTCAGTCGGCATGTGGATCTCGAGGTAGGGACTTTAGATTTGTCTGTGGCAATCGCCACGTGTGGTTGCTCGTCGTAGACTGTACCAAGTTAAATCGAGTGCTACTGTGTGTTTGTGAATATTTAGCCTGTGGAACAAGGTGTGCATCGCATTGAATTAAAGTGACTGTGATTTGTTAATGTAACACGTGTCGTCGCATAGGCATGAACATAAACGGTGTTTGAGACAGCCACGTGGTGTGAAAACAATTCGCGACAAATATTCATTTTGTCTGGGGGCTCACGAGCTATAACTTTATTTGGTAAATGTGTCGACGTACAGACGTATCAGCCACAGGGTTCAAATATTGTGAAATAAACAACATAAAGTGAACTTTCACGTGTTTTCAAAAATAGTAGTTAGTACACCCTTTTCTCTCATGAACTTGATTTTATTATGAATTTGTTTTGTTAATCATATGCAGGGAAGGAAAGCTGCGAACGTGTGATATCGTCCCCTAGAAAACGAGTCAAACAGTCGCAATCACAGTTCCAGTGTTTTTGCATGTTTAGGAATTTGGTTCGCAGTTGGTGGTTGTGAGTTTTAAAAATCCATCTTTCCCTATTTTAAACTCTCACCCCGACCTTCACGCTCGCATGTAGATAAATTAATATTTTCCCTATTTTTTGTTTCTGGGTTTTTCCACAATGACTTCCAGTGTTTAGTTTACGAGACATAGGTTCCCTCGAAATTTAAAAGACATGGTGGTGCAAAATTGTGGAATGAATATTTAATGACGTGGAACCTGTAGAAAGAATTTTCCTATGCATTCAACATAAAAATGATACAGCTTGGTTAATTAAAACTTCCGGGCTAAGATGCCTTCGTCCATCTGTAAAACTTCTTATTCCCGACGTTTCGTTGCCCACTGCGGGCGACATCTACAGAGGTGAGTCGATGATTGGCTAGTAGGCGCTGGAATTGCTGCTTGTATAGAGAGCATAGAGGACGCCATCACTTGTCACGCGCTGCCGAGTATGAAACCGCAGTGGTGGACTAAGACTAAGGGGAGCGGAGAGGGGGGGGGGGAGGGTGTAAGTGGGACGAGCATCGAAGATCTCCACTTCCCTATATCAGCCCTGTTTTGTAGGATATAAAGGGAAGTCTGTTTACACTTAGATGATGTGAAATTGTATATATTTTATGTGTATAAATATTAAAAAATCTTCAAATGTTTGTAGAGCTTATGGGACTTAACTACTTATGAACTAGCTATTACTAAGGACGGCACAAATATCCATGTCCGAGGGGGAGATTCGAACCCCCGACCGTAGTGGCCGTGCAGAACGTGACTGGCGCGCCGCAGACCGCTTGGCCACCGCGGCCGGCGTATAAATATTGTTTGTTTTCAGTATGCTTCATGTACGATCGAGGTGCCGTAATGAACAAGGGCAGCTTCGCCGCCGCCGCAGCCAACATTGCTGTATCTGGTTGCTATCAGCATTTAACCGACGGCCTCGGGGCTACGAATCTGGCCGCCGCCTTCTCTATTGTCGCACGTCGATCGTTTTCAAAGAAAGAAGATTATATTGATTACATTGTTATAGTCGTTCATGATCTGTCGTACGGAATAGGCGTTTCTTACTAGCAGTACTGATATGGAATATTTCAGACGACAATAAATGTTTGTTGCATTGAAAAGTATTTCAAGTGTGTTACGACGATTTATTTAATGTGTGATTTATATCTACAGCATGACAAAATAAGATTATTTGAATGGTTTTAATTCAGCCGAGAAGATTATTTAATGAAGCAGTGAAATTCAACATTGACTTACAATCAGATTTGACGAGATAACTTACATTAATTGTGAATACAAAACATCGAGTTTAGCAGGCAGTGAACTTCGATGTGTGAAGTTAAAATATCGATAGTAAATCACGTTGCTTGTGTTAGATATTAAGTAAATTTGCAGCAACTATTTACTCCTGTCCCACTCGTACAAGAACCTAACATATCATTTTCAGAACTAATTGAAAGATTCATTTCTTTTTTTCTGATCTGTGCTGGTGGTGCGGGAACTTCGGATCGAAGTGTATAATAACACGACAAAATTTGACGTTGGTGTTGCTAAGGAACGATAAACCTTAAATCAACAACTACCTAGCAACTAACTGAAACTTAGCTAAAGTGAATTATTTTCATAAATAATATTCATATACGGACTCTACCATTCCAGTATGGAATTGAATTACGGATTTACCATCACCCTTACCTCATCTCACCTCGGGGTGGGCGGGTCCGGGCCTCGTTTTCCATTATTTATTTATTTATTTATTATTATTTTTTTAGCACGCTTGGCCTCTTGTTCTGCCGCCTCTAAATCTCGAAAGCTATTTCCTTAGGCTGTCCCGCGCCTGTCGTCCTGGGGTGGGGGGCTCCCTCCAAATCTCAAAAGTTACTTTTCTTATAGTAATACATGTATTCCAAGGGGACAGGGGCCTTATTTTCTGTTTCCGCCGGCCCGGGACTCCGACAGCCTTAGTCCGCCACTGCTTCTCAGATTGTCTACACTCAAACAACCTGACTAATGGCACTTAGCTGCCCCAAAAGTGGAGGTTCAGATGACCTGTCCTCCAATACCCTCGAAGGAAATACCATAAAAATGCTCAATTTTCTAGCTAGTGTTGGTGTGTTTTTGAGATATTTCTTCTTCTGTTGCTCCTGTGGTTGATGAAACCGCACTTCTGAATGTCTGCACCTTCTTTAAAAATATTTTCATTTGTTGTTGACAATATGACAGCATGGTTGACATGTGACCAGTGCAAAATGAGGAAGCAGTGGTGAGAGCCAGTATTTTTGTCACTTGTATATATGTCTGTGTTCTTTGCAACAAATATGTACTTATTTCAGCGTGGCAGCAACGAAAGTTACTCATGGTGCGTTATTTCGGTGTGGAATGTTTTTGTGGCAGCTGACCCAGGAACATTTTTATTGCAGTACTAGCTGAAAACCCGCCGTTGTCCGGGTATTTATTTATTTATTCGAGCCTATCCACTCTCTCTCTCTCTCTCTGTCCATCTCTTTTTTTCTAAAAAACATGTTACATTTATCAGAAAATATATAAGAAATAAGAAATCACACGTAAAAATGCACTCGTGTCGAAGAATCCAATCGCGAAATTCAACAATAATGATTGTAATAATGTCACAGATCGATCACTTGATGTAATGAGCGAAACGTCAAATCGATTTTTTAAAAAAGATGTATTAAAAGAAATTTCTTTTTTACTGCTTTATTTATTCTTATATTTCTTTATTTGTAGGCTTATCCTTACAGAGAAAGAGCTGAAGACATTGTAGCACGCATAGAGCAAATGTATGGTCTGTGGCATCACGTTTCGCTGTATGTCACCTTCTTGCTATAAAGTCGCAAACGTCATCGCTGGCCTTCAGTCCGAATTTTTTTATAATTTGACGACTTTCAACCACCATATCTTCCACCCCCTTATAGCTATCGGCATGGAAGTGCTATGGTGTACAATAATTACACACAGACCATTCGTTTGCGTTCTGTAGTTTTCACGAAATATTAACACACACTCACACGTAGAATTTTATATACACCGATAACTTTCCATCCTAATACACTCCACCCTTTGTCATTATCAACCCTCAAGCAACAATGCATCCAATAAAACTATTTTCAAAGAGTAAACAATTTTCAAAGAGTAATTATTGTTCCGCATTTCGCGTTTTATATGTTCAAATTACTAAATATGTATCAGATTGTTATAAAATCGTGCCTAAAACATTCCTCGGGTATAAATCAGTAACTGTACAAATATTTAAGTCTCAGCGCCTTGTCGTTCGGACGTGATAAGCGTACACCGAATAAACATTCACATTAATATATATATATATATATATATATATATATATAGAGAGAGAGAGAGAGAGAGAGAGAGAGAGATAAATAGCTATCCGATCGCCATAAAACCATGCCTAAAGCCTTCCCCAGGTAGACATTGTTGTTATGGTCTTCAGTCCGGAGACTGGTTTGATGCAGCTCTCCACCCTACTCTATCCTGAGCAAGCCTTTTCATCTCCTCATAAGAACGGCAACCCACATCCACTTGAATCTGCTTACTATACGCGTCTCTTGGTCTCCCTCTGCGATTTTTACCCCACACACTTCCCTCCAATGCTAAATTTACGATTCCTCGATGTCTAAGAATGTGTCCTACCAAGCGATCCCTTCTTTTAGTCAGGGTATGCCAAAAATTCCTTTTCTCGCCAATTTTGTTCAGTACCTCTTCATTAGTTATGTGATCTACCCACTTAATCTTCAGCATTCTTCTGTAGCACCACATTTCAAAAGCCTCTATTCTCTTCCTGTCCGCACTGCTTATCGTCCATGTTTCACTCCCGTACAAGGCAACACTCCACACAAATGCCTTCAGAAAAGACTTCCTTACCCTTAAATTAATATTTGATGTTAGCAAATTTCTCTTTTTCAAAAATGCATTTCTTCTCATTGCCATTCTGCATTTTATATCCTCTGTACTGCGACCATCGCATGTTATTTTACTACCCAAGTAACAAAACTCATCTATCACCTTCACTGTCTCATTACCTAATCTAATACCTTCGGCATCGCCTGATTTCCTAAGACTACATTCCATTATTTTTGTTTTGCTCTTGTTAATGTTCATTTTATACGCTCTCTTCAACACACTGTCCATTCCATTCAACTGCTCTTCCAGGTCGTTCGCTGTCTCTGATAAAATTACAATGTCATCAGCAAAACGCAATGTTTTTATTTCTTCTCCCTGAACTTTAATGCCTATTCCAAAATTTTCCTTGCTTTCCTTCACCGCCTGCTCAATGTACAAATTGAATAACATTGGAGAAAGGCTACAACCCTGTCTTACTCCCTTCCCAACTGATGCTTCCCTTTCATGCCCTTCGAGTCTAATAATTGCGGTCTGGCTTTTGTACAAGTTGTAAATAACTCTCCTTTCCCTGTATTTTACCCCTGCTGACTTCAGAATTTGAAAGAGTGTAGTCCAGTCAACATTGTCAAATGCTTTCTCCAAATCTACAAAAGCTAAAAATGTAGGTTTGCCTTTCCTTAATCTATCTTCTATGATAAGACGTAAGGTAAGTATTGCCTCCCGGGTTCCTACGTTCCTCCTGAATCCAAACTGATCTTCCCCGAGGTCAGCTTCTACCAGCTTTTCCATTCTCCTGTAGATAATTCGTGTTAAAATTTTGCAACCATGACTTATCAAACTGATGGTTCTGTAATTTGCACACCTGTCTGTGCCTGATTTCTTTGGAATGGGGATTATTACATTTTTCTTGAAGTCTGAGGGTATTTCGCCTGTCTCATACATCCTACACACCAGTTCAAATAGTTTTGTCATGGCTGGTTCTCCCAGAGACTTTAGTAGCTCTGACGGTATGTCATCTACTCCTGGGGCCTTGTTCCGACCTAGGTCTTTCAGGGCTCTGTCAAATTCATCTCTCAGTATAGTATCTCCGATTTCATCTTGATCTACTTCCTCTTCCCTTCCTACAACATCGTCTCTAAGTTCATTTCCTTTGTATAGCTGCTCTATGTACTCTTTCCACCTTTCAGCTTTCCCTTCTTTGCTGAGAAGTGGTTTCCCATCTGAGTTCTTGATATTAGTAGAATTACTTTTCTTGTCCCCAATGTGTCTTTTATTTTTCTGTAGGCGGTATCTACTTTCCCCCTTCTTATACATTCTTCTACATATTTGCATTTGGCTTCTAGCCACTCCTGCTTAGCCATTTTGCATTTCCTGTCAATCTCATTTTTTAGTCGTCTGTACTCCATTTTGCCTGTTTCATTTACTGCATTTTTATATTTTCTCCTTTCATCAATTAAATTTAGTATTTCCTGTGTTATCCAAGGATTTTTTGTAGGTCTTGCCTTTCTACCTATTTTGTCCTCTGCTGCCTTCACTATTTCATCTCTCAATGCTACCCATTCCTCTTCTACTGTTTTATTCCCCCCTGTTTCTGTCAATTGTTGCCTAAAGCTCCCTCTGAAATTCACCAGAACTTCACGTTCCTTCAATTTATCTAGGTCCCATCTTCTTATTTTCCTACCTTTCTGCAGTTTTTCAGTTTCAGCCTACAGTTCATGACTAACAAGTTATGGTCAGAGTCTATATCTGCCCCTGGGTATGTCTTGCAGTTTATAACCTGGTTCCGGAATCTATGTTTTACCATTATAAAATCTATCTGATACCTTCCGGTGTCTCCTGGTCTCTTCCAAGTATACAACCTTCTTTTGTGATTCTTAAACCACGTGTTTGTTATGATTAAATCATGTTCCGTGCAAAATTCTACCAGGCGACTTCCTCTTTCATTCCTTCTGCCCAGTCCATATTCACCTACTATTTTTCCTTCTCTTCCTTTTCCTACTACCGAATTCCAGTCTCCCATCACAATTAAGTTTTCCTCTCCCTTAACTGTCTGAATAATTTCCTTTAGCTCCTCATATATTTCTTCGATCTCCTCATCATCGGCAGAGCTAGTTGGCATATAAACCTGTACTACTGTTGTCGGTGTTGGCTTCGTATCTATCTTGACAATGATAATGCGATCACTGTGCTGCATATAGTAGTTTACCCGCATTCCTATTTTCTTATTCATTATCAGTCCTGCTCCTGTGATACCCCCAACTGCTTTTGTATTTATAATCCTGTACTCACCTGACCAGAAATCCTGTTCATCCTGCCACCGAACTTCACTAATCCCCACTATATCTAACTTCAACCTATCCATTTCCCTTTTTAAATTTTCTAATTTTCCTACCCGATTAAGGGATCTAACATTCCACGCTCCGATCCGTAGAATGCCAGTATTGTCTTTCCTGATGATCACATCCTCCTGAGTAGTCCCCGCCCGGAGATCCGAATGGGGGACTATTTTACCTCCGGAATATTTTACCCGAGAGGATGCCATCATCATATGATCATACAGTAGAGCTGCATGTCCTCGGGAAAGGTAACGGCTGTAGTTTCCCCTTGCTTTCAGCCGTTCGCAGTAGCTGTGTGGCAAAGCCACATTAGCTGATGTTACAAGGCCAGCTCAGTCAATCATCCAGACTGTTGCCCCTGTAACTACTGAAAAGGCTGCTGCCCCTCTTCAGGAACCACACGTTTGTCTGGCCTCTCCACAGATTCCCCTCCGCTGTGGTTGCACCTACGGTACGGCTATCTGCATCATTGAGGCACGCAAGCCACCCCACCTCGGCAATGTCTGTGGTTCATGGGGGCGGAGGTAGACATTAGCAACTGTAAAAAGTTTTAACTCTTTATGTCTTGTGGTTCAGACGTGATAAACGTGCACCGAACAGACATTCACATTTATAGATATAGATTCTGTAGTCACTTTCGTCTTTGTACTCAAATTTGACGTACCAAACGTTACTTGTTTCAGCATGGAAACAAGGAAATTTATTAAATACGCCTTATTTCGATGCGTAACGCTTTTGTGACAGATGACCTACACACATTTTTAACTGAAGTATTTTGTTGTCACTATCGTCTTTGTACTCAGATTTCGTGCACCGAAGTTCACAAACAGTCTTTCACAGCAATTTTACAAGTTTGAATACTTAATACGTTTAGTAAACACAAGATAAATGTATACTAGACTTTATGAAGGTAGTTGTTATAACACATTAACAACAGATGCAAATCCATGGTCATGATTGTTCGTCATAACAATTACTGTTCACTGCAAGTGCGGCATCTCATTAGACCATGTACTTGCATTAAAATCAAGACAAATATTTTCACAGTGGAACTTTCGTTGTTATTACAAACCTCAGGTACCTGTTATACTTCGAACTAGAACTGTATTACTGACATTCTCGTGGTATTTCATTGCAGCATTTTTAGGAAATATACTTCACAGCTTCAATAAAGCCTGAATTTGTAACATTAATTCTCACTCCTCCATACAAAATGACACAAAAAATACCTCGTAAAATGTTTCTATGTCTGGCCTGTTAAATAAAATTACACTCACTTAACTGCACTTCCAAGAAACTCCATATTCATCGTTATACATGACTCCACATCAAACTTCAATCTCTGCTTTGAATGTCACATATTTCCAGAACGCAAATGTTTGTTTGGTGACGGCTTACCTTCAGATTTCTGTGATAGCTTCGTGTTCTTGCTGCATTTCGTGAATATGCTGACTCTAAACGAATGCATTCATGTTGCGTGTCAGTTATCTCCTCTGAAACTGATGCCTAGCAACGGTGTAGATGCATGTATTTGTTAAAAATGTATTAGGTCGACATATGTAGCTTATTCAAATATTTGCGTAGATTAATCACCTCAGGTTCACGTATTGTGTTCGAGATAATTCCAGGAAAATGGTATAAGACGAAATTGAAATGCCTCCAAGCACAACGTTCTCAAAAAAAAAAAAAAAAAAAAAAAAAAAAAAAAAAAAAAAAAAAAAAAAAAAAAAAAAAAAAAAAAAGAGAGAGAGAGAGAGAGAAGTAAAGGAAAATGGAAAATAATGAAAGTAAATAGTCCGCGAAATACGTGTAATGCTTGTGTATTGTCCGCAAAAACGCAGCAGAGAAAATGTGCTTAAAAACAAACCATAAGTATAGTAATTTCTGTCGTTCATGGACTAAAACTGCGGCATTCGGTATGACGTTACAATTCATAATTTATACACTAAAAATTGTAGCCGCAGAAAATTTTACAGACCGCATACACGCATATCTTTGAGAGTACCTTCTAAATTGCATCACAGTACGACACGTAGTTCATGAGATATGAGTACATTAACAGCAACGTCCATGGAAAACCGTCCCATCACGCACCAAGTTTTAATCTATTGCTTCTTTACTACTAATTGTATTAGCAAAAGATTTTACAGACATAGGCTACAGCACTTATACAAATGAATATATACCTGAAAAATGGCAGGAATAAATACATAGATACCCGGACAACGCCGTGTTTTTTAAGTCCATGGGACTTAGCTACGGGGTCATCAGTCCCTAAACTTACAAACTACTTATGAACTAAGACTAAGGACGGCACAAATATCCATGCCCGAGGGGGGATTCGAACCCCCGACCGTAGTGGCCGTGCAGACCGTTACTAGAGCGCCTCAAGTCTCCTCGGCCACCGCGGCCGGCGTCGGGTTTTCCGCTAGTTTTGTATAAAGGTGACCGGTTTCGATCCTATACCAAGATCATCCTCTGACCGATTTTTCTGTAAAATAAAAGACAATATGCTTTGGAAATATTGGAATATTTTCTCATCAGTTGAACTTTTAATTGAGCAATTGGACATTAGGCAGAAACATTTTTACGATCTCTTTGTCGACTTTCTGTAGCGCATATCTGATCTTTTGCTCAGAAAACGTACGGGTCTGCAGCCAGGTATGAAACTCGACACCGGCCGATATTTCGGCAGGGGCGCACCCCGCCATTCTCAAGGCAATACTGCAGCATGCAACGACGTTTAAAACCTCAATGACAACTGGAAGACAACACACACCTAGCAAGCAAGCACACGGCGTCATCATACGACCAAAGATGAAAAGCAACAAGAATCTCGATAATAAACATCAGTTTTCAGCGGGCGAGGTGGTATTAATTTTGTACTTCTGTGTTTGGACAAGTGACAGAGCAGGATTCCATGCAGAATTTAAGCAAAAACCTTCATCCCTATTCAGTAGGTTATCCGATAGTTTTATTTAAATCGCTTCCTTGATAGCACAATCCCAATAGCTGGAAGTGCACGCCAAAATTTCCGTTTTGTGTATTCCATCAGATGATCTGTGTCCAAGCACTGTCGAGCAACAGCAGATGCAAACGTGTGTGACGTTTATGCTCCCCCGACTTGTGCAAATCCAAATCATCCTTAAAGGACCCTAACAGTGCCTTAATTTTAGAAGGTGGTAAAAACACGCATATTTACGTAAGATACGGCCAATCCTTTTAGAAATTCTGCCAAGGTATGGCAGAAAGGCCATTGCCTTGGGTGCCACCTGCCTGCTATCATCACAAGCCCATTGCACATTTGGTCGATAGCGTAACGATCATTCAATCTGCTCATTCTGATACCTTTCCTATTACTCTGTGTTACTTGTTATTTTGTGATTGACTCGTCTATTGTGACAATTTAAAATGTTAGAATGTTACACAGCACATTTATTTTAACACTTTGACAAAGTCATTGTTTTTATTGATAAACAATAATGTATTCCTAAAAATTATTGTTACCCGCTACAGTTTTTGGAATTTTACCCTTGTACGTACAAGCACTTAGCGACTGTCTCCACACACTAACCTTTGGCGACGCTACATTTTATCTGTTTCAGATTAAAATTTTACCTTTATCAACTGCTAATAGATGACAGGTGTATACACAAGCAGTTTGTTTTTGCTCTTAAATACCTGTAATTTCTCTTTACTAATGACTTGGCAACTAAGTTTCATAGGTAACAAACTGCAATGTTATTTCGGTAATGGGTTATTAAAAGCTTCACCTTAACTACTGTATGACATGCCTCATAGGTTCCCGATGTGCTGATGCTGTAGCGTTCTCCCACTCTGTCCAGCAGTCGCCTCAAGCTCATCGTCTCAGAAACAACCTGAGGTAGACTGTTTTATTTAATCTTGTTGTTCGTTTGTGTTAAATGTTGTGCCATTTTCCCTACAACGCATATTGTGTTTATTTTACAGAAATCGGTCTGAGGATGTTACCCGAATATAGTAAATTTCCTTGAAACGGAAAAGCTTCTTTCCATGAATCAGCACGGGTTTAGGAAACATCGTTCATGTGAAACTCAGCTTGCCCTTTTCTCACATGACATCTTGCGAGCCATGGACGAAGGGCAACAGGCGAATTGTGTTTTTCTCGACTTCAAAAAGGCGTTCGACGCGGTGCCACACTGCAGACTGCTAACGAAGATACGAGCTTATGGAATAGGTTCACAGATTTGTGACTGGCTGGAAGACTTCCTAAGTAACAGAACGCAGTACGTTGTTCTCGACGGCGAGTGTTCATCAGAGACGAGTGTATCGTCAGGCGTGCCCCAGGGGAGTGTGATAGGACCGCTATTATTTTCTATCTATATAAATGATCTGATGGACAGAGTAAGTTGTAATTTGCGGCTGTTTGCTGATGATGCTGTGGTGTATGGGAGGGTGTCGTCTGTAACTGACTGTAATAGCATACAGGATGACTTAGACAAAATTTCTAGTTGGTGCGAAGAATGGCAGCTAGCTCTCAATGTAGAAAAGTGTAAGGAGATGCGCATGAGTAGAAAAAAACAATCCCATAATGTTCGAATACAGCATTAGTAGTGAGCTTCTTGATGCTGTCGCGTCGTTTAAATATCTAGGCGTAACATTGCAGAGCGATATGAAATGGAATGAGCATGTAAGGACAGTTGAGAGTAAGGCGGACAGCCGACTTCGGTTTATTGGGAAAATTTTGGGAAGATGTACTTCACCTGTAAAGGAGACCGCGTATAAAACGCTTGTACGACCACGTCTTGAGTATTGCTCAAGTGTTTGGGACCCGCAGCAGATCAATTTAAAGGAAGACATAGAGGCGGTTCAGAGACGAGCAGCTAGATTTGTTACCGGTAGGTTCGACCAATGCGCGAGTGTCACGGAAATGCTCCGGCAACTCAATTGGGGATCGCTGGAGGAAAGACGACGTTCTTTTCGTGAATTTCTGTTAAGTAAATTTAGGCGGCCGGAATTTGAAGCTGAGTGTAGTACGATCTTGCTGCCGCCTACTTACATTTCGCGTAGTGATCACAAAGACAAGATAAGAGAAATTAGGTCTCGTACGGAGGCATATAGGCTTCTTTTTTTCTCGTTCAATTTGGGAGTGGAATAGGAAAGGAAATGCCTATTACTGGTACAGTGTATCCTCCGCCACGCACCTTACGGTGAATTGCGGAGTATGTATGTGGATGTAGACGTAGATGTAGATGATATTAGTAGAAGATCGAAAGCGGCCACTTTTATATAAAGTGTATACTTTACTGCGAACTACACTGTATTTTCATATTAAAAAGATATGATTTCTGTCACCTCAGTGTATATTACCTACATCCTTGAAGTTTGAAGTTTGACCGTTGCATAAGCATGTTAACTCTTAGAAATGGCTCTTTGACAAATGGAGGAATGAGGATTAGATTCTAGTCCATTATAAACTGCGCTGAAAATCGCGTAGGTGAACGGAGGGAAGGGTAACTGTGCATATTATTGAAAAGAAAAGAAAAACCTCTCTCGGAATTTTCCTCAAGGCGAACTATAGATAACCAAAGTGTAGAGGATATGACTAACTTTTGAAATCCTGTCCTACCGAAAGTGGGTTCGGAGCTTTACTAATACGACATATTATTTAGTTAGCCTCAGAAATAGCTACGATACAAGTCAGTGATTCCCAGTCTTTTCTATATTGGGACCCAATAATCTTCCTGGAAAAATTTTCATGACCCAGTATCCTATATACCGGGTGATGAAAAAGTCAGTATAAATTTGAAAACTTAATAAATCACGGAATAATGTAGATAGAGAGGTAAAAATTGACACACATGCTTGGAATGACATGAGCTTTTATTAAAATAAAATTAAAAACAGAAAAAAACCAAAAAACGTTCAAAAAAGTCCGACAGATGACGCTTCATCTGATCAGAAAAGGAATAATTAGCATAACAAATTAAGAGAAAGCAAAGATGCTGTTCTTTACAAGAAGTGCTCAATATGTTCACCATCATTCCTCAACAATAGCTGTAGTCGAGGAATAATGTTGTGAACAGCACTGTAAAGAATGTCCGGAGTTATGGTGAGGTATTGGCGTCGGATATTATCTTTCAGCATCCCTAGAGATGTCGGTCGATCACGATACACTTGCGACTTCAGGTAACCCTAAAGCCAATAATCGCACGGACTGAGGTCTGGAAGGCCAAGCATGACGAAAGTGGCGGCTGAGCACAAGATCATCACCAAACGACGCGCGCAAGAGATCTTTTTTTTTTTTTTTTTTTTTTTTTTTGGTCTCATATGGCCAAATATTTGTAATTCTGTGGGACCAAACTACTTTGGTCACCTGTTCGTAGACTTACAAACTACTTACACTGAATTAAATTAATGACAACACACACACACACATGCCCTAGGGAGCACTCGAACCTCCCAAGGGGAGAAGCCGCACATTCCGCAGCAAGGCGTCTTAGAGCGCACGGCTATACCCACGCTACCAATTAGGTCTGTATTGTTTCTTTTTTAGTTGCTCTGATACAACTAGCCATTTGTCTACTTAGTGTCTGAAGGTGTCTCTTTCTAAAATGTCTGGATGGTCTTATGTTTGCATTTTTGAGGTCGTTTCGAATAATATGTAGCAAAGGTTTGGAATTCTTGAGGTTATATAATCTACTATGCTATTCGTCAATCTGTTTTCTGGTAGTCGGTCGTGGTGACCAATGAATTTCAATCGCCTATTCATAATTTCAATATTGATGTTTGAAAACTTTTCTGTCGCTTTGATTCCTGACTATAATCGTCTTGAGTGTGTCTTTCTCCTAGAATTGTCCTGATGATCTTTCTCTCTTCTTTTTTGATTTCTGAAGTTGTTTTCTGTTAAAAGGTAGAGTTTCACCTGTAGAGGATTTTTGATTTAATGACTGTATTATAGTGCCAAATATCCCCCCCCCCTCTTGACAGTTGTTTTTTGTTGCAGATGTTTTGATTTAATCCTAATAAATTTTTAAAATTTTTGGAGGCGATGTTGCAGTGAGATCTTTTTCAATACGCGTGGGTTCGATGAATTCTCCATGGTATTTAAAGTATATAATCCTGTTGGATTTACCATATTTTGTTTTTAAACTTGTAATTTCGGTTTTTTTGAACAAAATAATGAAGTTTTCTCAAATGAAATTTGTAAACCCAATTTTTCAGCACATTCTTTGAGTACTTCCAGCTGTTTTACTGCAGTCTACTCATCTTTTGTTACTATAGCCAGGCGATCTGCGAATGCAAGCTGTAGTATGTAGAGGTTGTTTCTGGCAACGCCCAGTCGGATTGTCTTCCAAATCTCACATTTCTTGATTTCATTATTTCATCCTGGCATAACTTTCTCTGGAACTACGTTGAACAGAATAGTAGAGAGTCCATCTCCTTGTCTCATATCTGTTTGAATGTCGAAGGGTTCTGAGATATACACCATTAATTTTGCTTTAGATTTCGTAGCAATTAATGTTTGTTTTACGATTTCTCTCTTCTAAACTCTGGAACAATGAGGTGCTGTCTATAGAATCGTTCGATTTTTTTGAAATCTACAGATGTGCATACTACAGGTTTTTGTCTAAGAGCTCGCATTTTGAGCATGGTTTCGAGGTTGAAAATTTGCTCTGCAAATGATCTGTACTGTCTGAATGTTGCTTGATTAGATTAGATGATTAAATAGATTATATGTACTTTTCGTTCTACTAAATCCAAATTCAGGCGATCCTCTTAGATGTAGAACATGTCAGAACAATATAGACAATAAATACCTACAAAATGAGAGCATATGTGTTAATATACCTTCCAATGATCCCAAATGCAATTACCGTTGTGGGTGTGGAATTGATCAGAAAAAAACAATTATCTTAAGAATAGTTACGTTTTAAAGAGCACAAAACATTACTACATAGTAAATTTTGAATATACCAGGTGCATACTATAATTCTTAGGATTCTTTTTTACAACACTTAATTACAATGATAACTTTACTCCACAAAATTAGTATCGAAGTCAGATTGAACACAATATTCACATTTGTGAATATTATATACCATAACATACATGAAATGTTCCACTGATAAAAGACACAAGTAATTTAAAATATCACTAAACGTAAAAGCATACTGTTTAATGGAATTTTTTGATTTTATGGTGGACATTATTTCTAGTGGCATTGTATCATATTCATATTACTGTAGTTATTTGTAGTGACAGGTGTGAAATATTCCGTTGCAGCAGTTGCTGACCCTGAGAAATCCCATTTTATCAGTGATAGTTAAGAAATGCTAATTAAAAATTGCAGCAACACTGCACGCATCTATTACCCGTGAGTCATCTGTTCGTAATGCTATGTGCTCATCTTCGTCTCCGGTTCTACCCAGTGTCGTCTTTAACTATATCTGATATTGTCTTTATTTTGTTGTCTGATGTGGCTACCCTATACTGATAATGTATTTTATTTCATGTCCGTATCACCATCTTCAATATTTTTCAGTATGTTTTGTAATCATATAAAGCATTTACATCTGAATTAATTGATAGGTATAGTTTCCTTACAGTAGACCTTATTCCTTGAGTTCCGCTGATAAAGACTTACTACAGAAGTAACTTGAAATATGGCTAAACGTAAAGGCATACTGATTAAACAAATTTGTTGATATATAGCCAATGGAATTTTTTGATTTTAAGGATTTTTTGGTGGACATTACTTCTAGTGGCGTTGTGGTTTTTTTTATAGATTATGGTCAAATGCCGCGGCGGAGCGGCCGAGCACATTGAGGCGCTATGCTGCGATGCGCGCGCGAGGCCTTTCCCCGTCAGGGGTTCGAATCCCTTTACCGGCATGAATGTTTGTGCTGTCTTTAGTATAAGCTAGTTCATAAGTAGTTTGTAAGTTTAGGGACTGATGACCCCGTAGTTCCCATAAGCTTTACAAACATTATTTTTGGTCTAATCTGTGTTAGTTTTGGGGGAAAGCATTTTTCAAATAAGTTGAGGACATTATTTATGAAACTGTTGCATTTCTCTTTCATGCTATGAGCACTGTAAACATCAGTCCAATTCATGTCTTTGAGCAGTTTTCTGAAACGATCAATTTGTTTCCTTACTGACTACCCTCTTACACTCAGATTGGATATATTTTATACCCCGATCAGTATTAACATTTAGCGAAAGTAACTGCATGTCATTGTCTGAAAGGCTGCTAATTATTGGTTTCATAATATATTTTTGTTGATTTGATTTTTGTATAAAGATATTATCAATGGCTGTCTTTGAACCCTTAGCTATCCTAGACGGAAAGTTAACAGTATGAGTTAAATTGAATGACAGTGCTCGTGACTGCAATACTTTCTTAATGAGAGAGTTTGCAAGAAAGTCTACATTAAAATAACCAGCCAACACTACTTCTTTCTTTCTTGTTATCAAATAACCGGAGCTCTCAATTGATTTATGAACAGATTAAAGGTACCATTTGGTACTCTGTATACAGTTATTACTATAAATGATTTATTACGAAATTCTACTTGGGTTGCAAATTACTCCATATGCTGCAATAGACAAAATTTATAAATATCTGTGTTATTAAATTTAAAACAATTTCTAGTGATTGTGAGAACTCCTTACTTTGATTTATAATTGCTATTGTGTTCTATTCAGGAGAGAAGCTGATAGAACTTTGTGGTTGACTGGTAATAGAGAGATCCTTCTATTTATTACTTTTTTGTTACTATTATTATTATTTTAGTTTCTTTCTTTAGGGCGCTACTTGCACCCTTACTATGTCACCGGCTGGCTCTTGTTATTGATTCTAGTGATATATTTTAATTTGCAATCCTTTTTCACAAAAAAGAAATATTTATAACATCAAAATTAATATATTGATATTCAAAACAGGAGGAAAATCGCTGTCTACCTGAGATTTTGTAGGTTTCATGGCGTACGGTAGGCCCTACGTTATAACCGACTTCGACAACGTTTCAACGATCGCAAAGTAATGTGGCAAACATAGACCTAGGTATGTTCTCATTGAGAAGGCTCTTATCCTACACAAGCCCCTGTATAGCACATGACGGAGTGTACCTTGCAGAAACGTCGACACCGTTCCTCCGATGTGGACAGAGAGGAAGGATATGGATAGCGCCAAAGGGGGGGGGGGGACAGATATGGGTAGCGAGAGAGTGAGGAGGGTGTGAAGAGACAGAGGGGAGAGGAGGAGACAGGATGAGAGAAAGTGGGAGAGGAGGTGCTCTAACAAATGACTTGAAAAATTAAAAAAAAAATAATAAATAAATAAAATAAAAATCGGCCAATACCGGGTTTTCAGCTATTGTATTACAGTGTATCAACCAGAATGCCATTCTGATTTTGCAATTTAAGGCGTTTAAAGGTTTGCCAAACATTGATGAAAATAAATATGACGTAGTATGTCCATTCCTTACTCTTCCATGAAATATGGACATCTCACTTAAGTGTTGAAGTCAAATGCAAGGTGCAGCATCGACACGGCCTGATGAATCAAACCACTGCGACCACTTGTTTATTACGCGTTGGTCCACCTTTCAAACACAGTGCAACGGGGATTTAGCGTGGCATAAATTTGACACACCCTTCGTAGGTACAGACAAGTATGCGGTGCTACATGATAAAGTCATATCACGTAATTCCCTCAATTTACGGATCGTCATTTTACGGACTCGGAACTTGCGTCTGATAGCGTCCCGCCGCGGTGGAGTGGACGAGCGCTTTAAAGCGCCTTGCTGCGGAGCGCGCGATTGCTTGCCGTCGGAGGTTCGAGTCATCCCTCGGACATGGGTGTATGTGTTGTCCTTAGGTTAGCTTAACGTAGTTTAAGTAGTTTGTAAGCATAGGGACTAACAACCAAAGAAGTTAAATCCCATAGATTTACAAACTTTTCATTTTGATAGAGTCCCACAAGTTTTCCGCGTCAGTCTAATTCGGTGGCCAAAGCGACAACGTAAGTGTACTATAATGCCCCTCAAACTAGGCCTACTGTATTATTGTGACACTGACTGTGATCTGTAAGATGCCATAGCCGTCGCGAAAGATATGAGCCATCAAGGGGTACAGGTGTTCGACAACAGTATTCATGTATGACTTCTGAATATCCAAAACTATGGCTATTATTGAGGGACAAAACTGGTGTCCCTCACAATGAATATCTGGGAAAAGATAATTGAAAAGAGATTGCAATATTTGTACTAAGGCCACAACTGATGGAGAAGGACAGAGAAGTACAAGCCGTACTGCATATGACCTTTATCGATCGTGGGGAGGCATGTGACAGAGTGTCGACGCAAGAGATATGGAGATGTATGAGAAGTAAATACGTGCCAGGAAAATATGTCATGGCGGTAGAAGACATGTATGAAGGTGCCACGATACAAATCAGGAGCAGTGCTGGTCCAACAAAGATATTTGTAGTGAGAGTAGGACTACATCAGGGATCTGCTCTCAGCCCATCTCTCTCTTTCACCTTGTCATGGATGTATTAGTCAAAGATGTGAAAAAAGAGGCACCTTGGAGCATGATGGTTGACGATGATGTTGTAATCTGTAAACCCACCCATGAGGCACTTCGAGACAAGCTTGAACAGTGGAGAAAAGCTCCAGAGGAAAGTGGAATGAGAATTAGCAGGCGGCGGAGCGGCCGAGCGCATTGAGGCGCTATTCTGCGATGCGCAAGGCCGTTCCCCGTCGGGGACTCGAATCGCCCGTCGGGCATGGATGTTTGAGCTGTCTTTAGTATAAGGTAGTTCGTAAGTAGTTTGTAAGTTTAGGGACTGATGACCACACAGTTACTTCTACAGAAATTCCAACATTAACAGAACAACAGCAATAATTGAAACAAAAGAAAATACACACGGAGTCTATACACGAAACACAGTTTATATATCGTCTATTCTATGATATCTCTCCACTTTCTCCACTGTGCAGTGACCGACTGCTTGTCATATCTGCAACAAAGACCTCGCAGTAGCTACTGCTTTGTTAGGCTGCTCGTATCCAATTTAATTCCTTGATAAACTAAAGTGTATCTAGAAGGAAACTGTACTTTATTTTGTAAATTTTGTAATTTTTCGGAAATACTAAATTTTTGGTAGATCGACTATTCTCCTGTATTCATATTTAACAGTCTTCATAATCTTCTTAGAGTCTACATCTAAAACAAGGATCTGCGTGTCATGATCTGATAGGCCATTGGTTATTGGTTTTATTATATGATCTTGTTCCTTTGATTTTTGTATAAAATGTTATCAGTGGCTGTCCTAGAGGATTTAGTTATCCTAGTTGGATAGTTTTAAGTATGAGTAAGATTGGAAAACAATGTTACTAACTAAAATAAATATTTACTGAAAGACTGCATAAGAAAATCCGTATTAAAGTCACCAACATCCAAGATATCTTTGTTTCTTCCTATTAAATAACTCAAAAGAACTTGTAGATATCTTATGAATAGATTATAATTTCCTGCAGTTGCTTGGGAAATAGTTACTAACATATAGGAACTGTTATGGAAATCTACTTCTGTTGCCACGCTGTTAAATGCTCTCTAGACAGAATTTATTAATCTCTATTTTGTTGGATTAATGGCAGGTTTTAATAAATGTGGCACCTCCTCCTCCCTCCGTATCTTCTCTACATAAGTAGGGAGCTAATTTAAATCCTGAAATGTTAAATATGTCTATGCTAGGGGCCACATGATGTTCAGAGAGGCAAATTATGTCAATTGGGTTAGATGAATCTATTTCATCAATACACATGAGTAGTTCACCAACTTTATTTTTGAATCCTGGAAGTTCTGATGTAATAAAGATAACTGATATTGCATACTAATCGGATTATGATGGGATGGGTAAATATGTATTGGCAGTTTTTGAATATGTTCTGTTGAACGTTGTTTGCTTGGAGGCTGTATTCTGAAATCTGCCACTTGTTTAGGAAAGGTAAAGGCCTAGACCGACAATCCTGACATGCAAGCAAGATTGAAGAACATATAAAGATATTTTCATACGATTTGCCGATATAAAATAGCGTTGGACACTGTAATACGTTGCACGATGTTTGAAAGGGTGGAGGACCAACAGTGGTAAGCAGTAAGATTTAAGGGCTGCAAGCAAAAAACAGAGAATACATAATTCAACAACTGAATGAAAAGTGTAAAGCGCTATTATTTTTCTTTTAAATGAGTTAACTGACAGAGATATTCATTATTTACACTCCTTCAACACAATCGCGCACGCTATTTATACGATGAACAATGTCCATGTTTATCGATGGAATCATGCAAATGTTCTTCAGACTTGCATACACGCCCTGAAGTGACTGACACTGTGGTGACTACAGCTGTGAAGTTAATTTCAAGACATGTGTCAATGTATTCCCAACTGCGAATATTAAACAGCATCATATGTCTGATGTTCTGGTGACAATGAAAATTTGTGCCAGACCGGGACTGGAACCCAGATTTCTTTTGTGAGGATACAGGGTTTAGGTTAGTAACCTCTTTGGTACGTTTTGGTCGAACGAGAGTTATCGTTGGCGTGCAGCGATAGCTGCTGGCAACAATGCTTGGGTTGGAATGTTTTTTGCCATAGAATGCTTTTGCGGGTTCCGTCTGCAACATCGTGTAGAAAGATTCCAAGACTCTGACTTCACCACTTGCCTTAGTATCAGCCATTTTAGCGGTAACGGCAGGGTCTGTGGGAACCTCTCTTAAGGAATGCTTGAAGCCACTTGAGGAATGAACAAGCATAAACTTGCTTTTATTTTCAAGCAACATTTTGTTATCAGTTTTTACAGCTTGCTGGAACATATATTCATAGAACTGGTCCCTTACAAACCCTGGGCTTGCTACCAATACACATTTTACAATATCGAAGTTAACATGGCGAAGGATTCCCTGCATCACACTTACAAAAAATCTTGCCATACCATTCTCATGTTGCTGTACATTCCCTTTCCTTTTCCTGCCACGGTCGCCATTTGTAACGTCATAGCTGCGTCCTCCTAATCCTCGATGGGTGAAGTTGCCGTTATATTCTATTTGCTGCTTAATCATTTAATAATTGTTCCAATGATTTGACGGTATGGGATGCGGACAATTACTAGATTGATCCATAACAATAAACTTTGTTAACTTCCTTTATTATGGAACGACAAACGTTAAAAAGTCTTCCTTTAAATATACTGATTAAATATCCGCGTGCCACTACGATGAATGTCTACAAGTCCACACTGAAACATTTGAATACGCAACTGCAACCGAAACTCATATGCGAGACGACTGATGCGCAAAACTTTAGCCACCGCTAAACGCGGGTTACGGACTCACTGTCGACGTGCTACTGCCTCGCTCTGCGGTCGGCGGGAGACTGCCGCACACCGGCCAACAGACAAAAAACATTCCAACCTAAGAATTGTTGCCAGCAGCTATCGCTGCACGCCAACGATAACTATCGTTCGACCAAAACGTACCAATGAGGTTACTAACCAAAACCCTGTATCCTCAGACTTGCTTTTCGCAAGTGGCTGCGTCAGCTATTACGGTATCCGCACACGCCTACAGGACCGACCCAAACGTCCAAATGTCACACACTGTCTACTCTTCATCAGTGCTCTTACAGTTCATACTGTCCAGTCCCACCCAGAGTAGTTCTTGATTTTGTGGGCCGTGGGATTCGGCTGCAGAGAGGTGGTTGCTCAACGTTAAACAGCAACATACAAAATTGTCTTTTTATTGGACATTGACAGACAATATAATAATTTGGACGGTTATTCAGCTCTTCTTTACGGCATAGTACACGAGATGTGTAGTCCGCTCAAGGCAGCAGCACACCACATCAGCGGAATTGCTCGCTCTGTAGTAGCCGGGTCCAACTAAAGTTGGCGTTACGTAGGAAGGCTCTTCTGCGCAGAGAGGCGGGGCGATAGAGGAAGCGTTGAGGGGAGAAACTACAGTAGAGCATCAACAGTTACGCCCGCGGGAGAAGCATTGCGTAACTCGCTGCCAGTCACGCGCCTGGAGAAAGAATATTATTGGCTGCCAGTGCGGCAATGGAGGGAGATACGCAGAATGGCTGTAACTGGGGCGCCTTCGTACGTGACGCCGACTATAACAGCCGATGCAGGTGGCTATCTTGTGGCCGGCAGTGTCGTGACTTCAGCCGGCAATCTAGGTCACCTGGATATAGACGGACCAGCGCATCCGCCATTTTTGTTTCATCCCGTCGAAGCAAGACGGCAACACGCTTTGAACATGGTGGCTGTGCAGCTTCAAAATGTTCTAATTGTTCAGAAAATAGTTTTGTTTCTCCGTTGACCCTAAAAGCCGTAAAGTATTGATAATCCAGTCAATATGTATTTTACCAGGAAATTTTTGTGGTAGTTTTTATTTCTTCGATTCCGTATGTTTTTTGGTGTGCTGAATCCGAATCTGCCATTTCACAACAAAATTTCGTGACGCAACATTGGAAAAAAAAGCAAAAATTCGAAAAAAATAGCATTTTTCGGTGGTTTTCTGATTATAACTCTGAAACTATCAACTTTTCGCAAACTGCCTCCCAGTACAAAATTGAAGTCCATAAAATTTCCTACGGATTTCACTACTTACGTTTTGCTGTCAGACGAGGCGTTCCGGCTCAAGCGCTAATTGAAAATTGGCGTATTTTGGCTGTCTCCGCTAAAATCCACTTTTTCAATTCAACAATAATTCATTATTAAAAGCTGACATTCATTGAATTATTTTAATTTTATTTATTCTCTCCCGACCTCTTTATATCGTTTTATAACTGACCCATCTGGTTTAAATACCCTTTTCCAGCTCCTTCATACCCCAGCCACGAACAGGATGACAACCTGCCTTCTGAGTTATCAGTCTGGAGTTCCTCTCTATTGTTCACGACGGCGCCCACCCTCTATCTGCAAAACACACTGAGACACCAGCTAGGTGGATTTCATTTACTGATGTCCTTCATGAGTGCCATTGGTTACGTTATGCAAGGTAGTTGATTGACTGAACTTTTCAATACCATATATGCGTAACTCTACTGAAAAAATCATGTCTGGCCACGCCTATGCAAGGGCTATACGAGCTCATATGTTGGCTCACAGAACTTTGGCCAAAATAGTGATTGAATCAATGGACCTTTCGTCAAAAGTGGTGGATCAGTTGGAAGAGATCTTGTTCAACATGGACAGAACAATAATTCTATCTACTGAGGTGAAGGAGATTGTGAAAGTTGTGCGAGAAGAATTCAAATCTACGCTTCAGTTGCTGGCAGAACGTGGACCCACAGCCAAGCTCTGAGTTGTGTATTTTGAAATGGTGACTTTGATTAAGCTCTTTGTTGAAGCAGAAAGAAGCAGCTACTGGAACTACACCTCCAAACCATATATGAAATGCTCCCATTCTTTCATGCAAGTGGCCATAATCTGTACTCCAATTGCAGCCATCTATACCTTCAGGACATGCATATCTTGAAAACTACAATGCCACCTGCAGAATACGAGCCTTTCACCACCCAGTGATCTTTCAGCATTCGTAAGAGTGAGAAACTGTGGTGTGGCACTTGGAGTGATATGGCTATTGAACAAACTCTAATGAAGTCAATGAAGACAAGTGGTGGCCTTACTCATGGCCGTGGAGTAACTGCAGGCGTTGTGGCAAGATGGACACAGGGTATGACAGCACTGCATAATGTGTGCCAAGAGATGGAGCACTTTACGGGAGTTGAACTCGCAACGCCAGAACAACACGTTGACAGTAGGAATACTATGCAAAAGCGAGACAACACTGACGCACGTAAGTTGCTGAACCGGTTTCACGAGCATCCTCCTTTCCCAGAGACCACTGACCTAATGTCACTAAGTACAGGTGTTGTCGGAGATCAGACGATAAACTGCCACTTGTCCAAAGAGATGGGCATGAAAAGTATACAGTGCGTTGTTGCTGGTGATTTCCAAAGAATAAAATTCAAACGAAGCGAAAGAGTGCGGCCTCCTGCAATCATGAACAGCTCCAGTCAGATACAAGACAGGGCTGTAGTCATCAATCCAACTATACTTTTTCAGTGTATGACCATCGTGAAACATTCAGATGAAGAGCTGCGAGAATTTTTGTGTAACGAACTTAGCCCCTACCCTACCTCTCTCTTTTCGATGAGCATGGGATGAGGAAAGGAACCAAATCGGGCTTGTACAAAGCTTTTTCACCGACTGAACAGGCAGACTTGTATGGTACAAAATATGTAATCGAGGACGGGTTTTTGTTACATAGGGTCAAATGGCACCATGCCCAGACATATGCAGAAATTTGGACAGTTATATATCTTACCTGAAGTCAAACTACAAATCAAATGTCGTCGTCATTTTCGATGGTTACCCTGACGAAGTATGTGAAAGCACCAAGGGCTTAGAACGATCAAGAAGAGCGCAAAGAAAGCAAACTGCTACAATATTATTTACAGAAACGATGATGCCTACTGTTTCCTTACTAATTACAAAAACAATGGACGGTTCATGGAAAAATTTCATGTTGGAAAAATTGATTCACGGCACGCTGTGGAGGATGCTGATACACTAATTATCGCAACAGCCCTTAATTTAGCCCCGGCAAATGAATATGTGACGGTGGTGGGAGAAGATATAGACCTTTTGGTGATTTTAATGGGTCTGTGTAGCCCTGACGTAAAGAATGTCTTCTTTTTGAAACCAGGAAAAGGAAAGGTGCCTCCAACCCTCTACAATCCTCATCTCGCCACTGAGAGAATGTATCACATCATATGTTGTTCCTGCACGCGATAAGTGGTTGTGACACTACTTCTGCTTTGTCTAACCTGGGGAAACTTAAATTTATAAAAGCCCTGCAGAAGTACAATGACTTGCATAGTCATTATTGTCTTCTGCCGGCCACGGTGGCCGAGGGGACTGAGGCGCTCCAGTCACGGTCTGCAAAGGCCACTGCGGTCGGGGGTTCGAATCCCCCCTCGGGCATGGATATTTGTGCCGTCCTTAGTATTAGCTAAGTAGTTTGTAAGTTTAGGGACTGATGACCCCGTAGTTAAGTCCCATAAGCTATACAAACATTTGAACATTTTGTTTTCTACAACCCTCGTGCACATCAGGATGAGATTGCCGAAGCAGGGAACATGTTTCTCAAGAAACTGTACGGGAAAGGACATCAGACTAGTCTGAACGATTCGCGATACAGGCAATACGTATCTTTTTCTTACAAAAGTAAAACCACCATTGCCTCACTACCCCCCACCGAAGCTGCTGCACGACAACATTCACTGAGAGTTTATTTTCAAGTGCAGCAGTGGTTATCCAGTAAAATTACTCTCGAAAAACAACAAAGAGACCCAAGCGAGTGGGGATGGAAAAAAACAAGAAATGATCTTGTCCCTGTGCCAGCAACTTTGGACCCTGCTCCGGACTCGATACTCCGACACATTTCTTGTAAATGAAAGAACGGCTGCCAACGTAATTGTGGATGCAGGAAAGCGGGCCTCCACTACTCCCCCATCTGCACATCCTGTGAGGGGCTGTGTAATAACGTCAAATTTCCAGAAATCAGCACTGATGTAGAAGAAGAAGAGATAGAAGAAGAAGAAGAAGACAAAGAACAGGTTGAATACACACACCTGCACCATGTGGAAGGTATGTCAAATCGCAAAATCTGTTTCGTAACAATTCTCCTTGAGATATTGTAAGAATTTTGCCTGTTGGAGGTCGTCAAAAAATCTCAAAATTCAGAATGTGTAATGATATGCTCTAGTAATAAGAATTTTGTTATTGAATGTTGTAGCAAATCACAACTAATGGGTCGCAACAACACTTTCGCATTGTAAGTTAGAATTTTGAATAAATAAAAAAATTGATATTAATTAACTTAAAACAGTCACTGTAGTAATTAATTAAGCTTGGCCCTATCTGACTTAGCATTGACTACAGCCTCCAACTAGCACCTCTTACGATTCACGAACAGCACAACTTCACTAACAAATGTGTCAGAATTCATGTAGTGGTGATGGCGTGTTCGTGTTATAATCAAAATTGTAATAGCAGATAGACTCTAACTGCAATGATAATAGCTCAGTACAGTGAAACTCCGTGGCGCAATGAGCTTCACAAATACTACAGTTAAACTTCTCAATAATTTTGATAATATTCTTTAAAGCATTCAAGTTTCTTATAAAACTTTACTTGAACTATTTTATTTATTTATTTATTTATTTATTTATTTATTTATTTTATTATTATTATTATTATTTTTTTTTTTAATTGGTTCCAGGGCCTGGTTAGCGTACGCGTGTAACTGGCTGAGCAGAGTTTGGCATTTAACGTATTTCATAAAAAAATTACTTCAGTCAAGTCTGGTTAATCAACTATAATACTTTGACTACTGTTAGCCTGGTTACTTTCTACATAAATGAAATCAACTTTACTTTACTTGCAAACTCTCTTGCACTTTAATTACTAGTCTCTGTGGTTGTAACACGTTTAGCAATTCTTTAACTCGTCTAGCAATTTCTTTAAAACTGATCGTAATTACTTTGAAAAATGATTGAACTTCTTGGTCAATATACAGGCTTGCATAATCAACATAATCTAATAATGGTGATAATGGGGTGATTACAACTACTTACAAAATTAAGACTGGTTTCAAAATAAGTCATGTATAATTGAACCAAAGTTCTGATTGGGTTGACACTACATTTACATGCATACAAAATAAAATGTTACAAAAGTACTCATCTGCTTTCGTTGTCTTCGTCGTGAAGTCCATACAAGACAGATATGACTACAATAGGTACTCTTACTACAACAACGATCACACTCGGTGACAATAGACTTGATACCAGACAATTACTTTTCTTGCACACATGAAAAAAGATTACACTGATCGAGTATAAATAAACTTATTTCGCACTTCCTTCAATACATTAAACAGTACGCCTCTCAGGCTTATTGCAATTGCATTAAACTCGCGCCACACTGCGCCTACCGTGCCTCTGCACTATCAACAAAACATTTATGTGTTTACTACAGCGAGTCCGCTCCGCGACTGCTTCAGCAGCGCGACACTCACAGCTACTACTTCTGTGCCAAAGACAGTCTTTACAACAGGTTCAACATTTTCTCTGACGCATTGCTAACTTACAGCTTAAGAATTTCCTTGCATTCATGCGGGTTTACACTAAATGATTCAATATAGAAAATGACGTTACATAAGAAATATATCTAGCATACAACAAATGAAAAAGACATGAAATAAACAAATTTAACACAATATATACATTACGTTAAGTAAGATACAGCGACAGGTGTACTCTTACAATATGTTCACTGGTCATTGATTTCACACCCACCTCCTTCATTTTCCAGATGAAGTATTCCGAAAACTGGCGACAGAACAACCTGCACCTATGCCAGGACTCACCGCCTTCGAAGCACCTCAGGCAGGAAACGACAGCGGCATATATAATTGATGAACATAATAGTGTATTCTGTGTAATACAATGTAATAATATGTATAAAATTTTCAAAATTTTGTTCGGAATTTCAACTTTCTGTGACAATTTGTACAATTTCTGATTTTATTAATAACTTGAACTTCATTTAATTTCTTTTTTAATTTCGTATAACTTTACATATGTGATCTAAAGGAGGTGTGCATAGAGAAATGGGAGAAGCAGTGGATACCAGTCTACATTCTATACGACTTAGAACTTGTAGGAATTCACTAAATGTCAGCTTTTAATAATGAATTAGACTTCTTGAGTGGAAAAAGTGGATTTTAGAATCGAACAAATCAAAACTACTCCAAAACTTTCCGGCTAGGGGCCCTATTGAGCACAAGTTGACTGGACTATAACAAACAGTCTCAATTTGTGGACTAAAACAATATTAATAACTTCTAAAGGTGCATTATGTTTTTAGTAATTACAATGGTTTATACACCTCGTACTTGTAAACCACGTTCCAAACTTCTGCGATGTTAAAATGCACAGTCGTCTGTGAGCCTCAGTCATAGCTACATTGTAGTTTACTATTGAAACCTTCTTATTCGCCTATTTGAGGCAATCGGCTTTTAATGACTTAATTAGGTCTTTCTGCCATAAGTCGTAACTGACAACATTTTTAAACGTCTACGTTGTTTCGTATTAACTTATTAAAAATTCTAACTTTTAGGTTTATTTTAAAGACAACCAATCTGAAAAAAATAGCGAATGATTGGAAACGATTAAATTTGGCAGCAATACCAACCATTTCAAGTGATCATTCCTCCCTTATTCATTAAACTTTTATTGCATACTAGTTTTTCATGCTGATGTATTTTCGTAGCTTGTGCATTGAAAAAGCATATGAATTTTGCAAAATATTCCGTAAAAAAAGCACAGACCTGGGGCTGTATTATGATCAAATTTATAATACGACATTCGAAAACGTAGAGATATCGCGAGGCTATGGATGTGCATTTGGCATCCAATAAAACTGAGTTGTCCAATACGAAAAGGGGACAAATTAAAAAATATATATATTTACGAGATTTTTCAAGTTGTATTAAAATAATTTGTTATAAGCAGATTAATTTTTAATCCAAATATTTATTTACTTCTTGATATATGTATTGAAAGTGAAGCAATTGGTATTTCAAAGCAATGAAAGCTAAGAACTCCGCCTTTAAGAAGCTTACGCTGTCGTCCCTTGGAACAAAAATGACGGCAGAAGATGCTGCTACAACAGGAGTTGATGCTCATGCATATATACACTACTGGCCATTAAAATTGCTACACCAAGAAGGAATGCAGATGATAAACTGGTATTCATTGCACAAATGTATTATACTAGAACTGACATGTGATTACATTTTCACGCAATTTGGCTGCATAAATCCTGAGAAATCAGTAGCCCGAACAACCACCTCTGGCTGTAATAACGGCCTGGACATTGAGTCAAGCAGAGCTTGGATGGCGTGTACAGGAACAGATGCCCATGCAGCTTCAACACGATACCACAGTTCATCAAGAGTAGTGACTGGCGTATTGTGACGATCCAGTTGCTCGGCCACCATTGCCCAGACGTTTTCGATTGGTGAGAGATCTGGAGAATGTGCTGGCCAGGGCAGCAGTCGAACATTTTACGAATCTAGAAAGGCCCATACAGGACCTGCAAAATGCGGTCGTGCATAATCCAGCTAAAATGTAGGGTTTCGCAGGGATCGAACAAAGGGTGGAGCCACATGTCGTAACACATCTGAAATGTAACGACCACTGTTCAAAGTGCCGTCGATGCGAACAAGAGGTGACCGAGACGTGCAACCAATGGCACCCCATACCACCACGCCGGCGGATACGGCAGAATGGCAATGACGAATACCCGCTTTCAATGTGCGTTCACCGCGATGTCGCCAAACACGGATGCGACCATCATGATGCTGTAAACAGAACCTGGATTCATCCGAAAAAATGACATTTGCCATTCGTGCACCTAGGTTCGTCGTTGCGTATCCGATCGCAGGCGCTCCTGTGATGCAGCGTCAAGGGTAACCGCAGCCATGGTCTCCGAGTTGACAGTCCATGCTTCTGCAAACGTTGTCGAACTGTTCGTGCAGATGGTTGTTGTCTTGCAAACGTCCCCATCTGTCTACTCAGGGATCAAAACGTGGCTGCACGATCCGTTACAGTCAAGTGGGTAAGATGCCTGTCATATCGACTGCTAGTTGGGATCCAGCACGGCGTTAGGTATCGCCCTCCTGAAAGCACCGATTCCATATCCTGCTAACGGTCATTGTTATGCGACCAACGCGAGCAGCAATATCGCGATACGATAAACCGCAAGAGTGATATGATGCAATCCGACCTTTATGAAAGTCGGAAATGTGATGGTACGCATTTCTCCTCCTTACACGAGGCATCACAAAAACGTTTCTCCAGGCAACGCCGGTCAACTGCTGTTTGTGTGTAAGAAATCGGTTGGAAACTTTCCTCATCTCAGGACGTTGTAGGTGTCGCCACCGGCGCCAAACTTGAGTGAATGCTCTGAAGAGCTAATCATTTGCATATCACAGCATCTTTTTCGCGTCGGTTAAATTTCGCGTCTGTGGTACGTCATCTTCGTGGTGTAGCAATTTTAATGGCCAGGAGTGTATATCCGGGTGCCCTACAACGATCCCTGTGTCTGAAATGCTGGTGCGACAGGCAGGGTCGGTGGTGACCCGAACCATCCCCTTCTGGTGTCGGGTGTCCAGGTCGGTCGCAGTGGCCGAGCGGTCTGCGGTGCGCAAGTCACAGTCTGCACGGCCGCTACGGTCGGGGGATCGAATCCACCCTCGGGAATGGGTGTTTGTGTCGTCCTTAGCGTAAGTTAGTCGAGTAATTGGTTTGTAAGTGTAGCGACTGATACCACGCAGTTTGGTCGCATAAGACCCCACACACATTTGATATTTTTTGACGGGCGCCTAGGTCCAGAGTTCGGTGTCCACCAGGGGTGTTGTGCAGTCCGGACGGTTCACGGTGACAGGGATTCTGGGTTCGCAGCACACCAGCGGCGTAGTGGAGTCCAGCCAGTTCGCAGCGGGTTCCCGCTGAGAACGACACAGGGCGTGCTCTCCATGCTGGCTGCCGCACATCCGACCAATGGCGATGGTGACGTGTAGCACAGACTGGACGGTGTACTACTGCCGAGCTGAGACCGACCGTTGAAGGGCTGGTTGGCGCTCTGAATCGAGAGGTTTCCGCTTCTTAGTAGACAGGGCTCTTGGTGCCAATGGGGCTGTTGACATGAGGATGATAACCGGCCGTGTCTCCGTGTTGTGCAGCGTACTGCCCTAGACCCCGAAGCTGTGGTCAGCATGTTCACGTATGACTCTACGTTGGCTGCTTCTGTGATATAAGAACTGAAATACTCCCTTATAGCTAGACTACACCGCTTTTACTTCCCCTAAAATTGACAAAAACTGTCTTCCACTAGGGGAGAGAGGGGAACTTTGACGAGTGGGACAAGATGAATAATGAAACTTCCTGGCAGATTAAAATTGTGTGCCGAAACCGGGACTCGAACCTGGGACCTTTGCCTTTCGCGGGCAAGCGCACTACCGACTGTGCTATCCCGACACGACTCACGATGCCGCCTCACAACTTTACTTCCGCCAGTACCTCGCCTCCTACTTTCCAAACTTCACAGAAGCTCTCCTGCAAACACGCAAGACTAGCACTCCTGGAAGAAAGGATATGGTGGAGACATGGCTTAGCCACAGCCTAAGAGATGTTTCCAGAATGAAACTTTCACTCTGCAGCGGAGTGTACGCTGATATGAAACTTCCTGGCAGATTAAAATTGTGTGCCGGAACCGGGACTCGAACCTGGGACCTTTGCCTTTCGCGGGCAATAATAGTTTAGCTTAAATTCCAGTTTCTAGGTGGGAGCACTGTATGCTTACTACTAGCGCTCCACACGACTAGGAAGTAAAAGTATAGTGCACTGGCGCCTCTCGGGTCGTATCGTTCCTTGCAATACTCCGATAAAGAATTCTCTGTGATGTATTGTTATTTCCTACATCTCTGAATTAAAACTTCCCAGACTAACAGGAAATATATTGCTTTACACATTGTTATACACGAGTAATTTAAACTATGTGCGTTTCATAACGGTTCTGTACTTGTTTGTCAATCTTTTTTAAAATTCCGCAATAAAAGAAATTTCTAACATTGTCGTGTGGGGCAAGTTCGCTGGGGCAAGTTGACGACCTTCAAACCATGCTCTTACTGTAGATAATCCTACTGAACATGAAAATCCGAGTGAAGAACCTAATGTCCAGTCCCAGAAAAGTTGAATGAAGAACAAGGACCTTCGAGAAGTGCCCATCCGGATGAACTAAAACTATTCAGAAGTGCCACGGTGAAGTAGCCGAGCGGTCTAAAGCGTCTCGCTGCGGAGCGCGCGGTTGATCGCCGTGGAGGTTCGAGTCCTCCCTGGGGCACGGGTGTGTGTGTTTGTCCTTAGGTTAGTTTACCTAGGTTTAAAGTAGTTTGTAAGCTACAGACTGATGACCACGCAGTTCGGTCCGATAGAATTACAAACATTTGAACATTTTTTATTCAGAAGTATTCTCGACTTTAAACCATTCCCAAAAGAAAAACCAAACATAAGGAAATGTAGAATTCATAATGTGCGAATGTTTTAACAAGCACGACTATGAAAGATACTTTAAAGCGGAGAGGAGCGCAGAAGATGGAACCACAAATTTAACGGCAACAAAAACGATAGGGGAGACCGGGGCACGTTTTCCACCATTTTACATTTTTATTTTTGCTCTTTTTATTTTCATCGGTTTTGAGGTAAACAGCGGAACATTATATTTCCTATACCTTTATCTACAGTCTTGTACAGATTTTCCACCATTTTACATTTTTATTTTTGCTCTTTTTATTTGCATCGGTTTTGAGGTAAACAGCGGAACATTATATTTCCTATACCTTTATCTACAGTCTTGTACAGATAGTTTTGAAAATAGTAAATATCCTTCTTGGCAACAAATGATTTTGTCTGACCATGTTGCGTTGGAAAATTTGACCCGTATGCGGGGCAATTTTTCCAGCTTATGTAAAATGTACAGGGGCAAATTTTCCAACTATACTTTAAATAGTAAAACAGAGATAATTATCTTGAATTCACTGAATATGTATTTTTATTATGCATTTACAATACATTACAAAGGAAGGATAATAAAAATAACCACATTAAATAAAAATAAATGCTACTGAAAGGTTTTACAAAATATGTGACTCAAATATTTCTCAACTACAGACATTTTTTAACAAAACTCATACTCATTGTCTGAATGACAATGTAAGCGCCAATTTCTTGCAGTTCGTGCACAGTACCCACTTTTCATTTGCTTTAGACTTGGCGTTACGACTCAAAGCAATAAGGAAAATGTGCCCCGTAGGCTCTGGGAGAACGTGCCCCGTCACCATATTCGGAACTATAGCACTACATCCATGAGTAACCGTGTAAGCTATTTTCAACACAAATGCTCAGTTACGTGAAGAAAGAAACCCACTTTTATTGCGTGCAGTGTCAAAATAATAGGTTTAACGCTAGTATGTTTATTTGAAGTTTCAATACAAATGTGAAAGTATACTGACCTTTGCAAAAATGACGAAAACGGCCCTGCCGAGGTTGTGACTGCTGGTACAGCACTGAAAATTTCCTAAATGAAGCGTGCCTAGTTGCTACTTCCTACATTATCAACGGTGGCACCATCTAGCCGTTTGTTTCGAAACTAAAGGGAGTTGGAAAACCTGCCCCTAGGGAAAATGTGCCCCGGTCTCCCCTAGGCTGGAAATGCGAGAAATATAAGTTTCACTAAGAAACTAACGTTTTCCGCTTCTGACTTAAAGAGAAACAGCCAGAGCTGCGCCGTTACCAGTGCTTCCGCAGAAATTTTATTTCAGTGTCCCGTTGATGTGATGAGTGTTGCATGTAGTTTAGACTGCGGCACAAAGACTGCTCGCCGCGGAGGAGCGGCCGAGCGCATTGACACGCTATGCTGCGTGGCCACGCCCGTCGGGGGTTCGAAACACCCCTCAGGCATGGATGTTTGTGTCGTCTTTAGTATAAGGTAGTTCATAAGTAGTTTGTAAATTTTGGGGCTGAAGAACCCGCAGTTAAGTGCCTCGCTGTTGTTGTTGTGATCTTCAGTCCGCAGACTGGTTTGATGCAGATCTCCACGCTACCCTGTCCTGTACAAGTCTCTTCATCTGAGAATACGTTCGTCATCAATACTTTTCAATCAGCTTACTGTATTAGTCCCTCGGTCTCCCTCAACGATTTTTACCCCACACACTTTATAATGCTAATTTAACGATTCCTTGATGTCTCAGAATGTGTCCCACCAACCTACTCCTTCTATTAGTCAGGATACGCCAGAAACTCCTTTTCTCCTCAGTTCGGTTAAGCCCCTCGTCATTAGTTACGTGATCTATCCATCTGAGTTTCATCATTCTTCCGTAGCACCACATTTCGAAAGCTTCTGACATCTTTTTGTCTGAACTCCTTATCGTCCACGTTTCACTCCTATACAGTCAGTGGCGGATACAGAGTTTTTTTCTAGGGTGTAAGACTACACCTGTTGCTGTATCTTACAGTTTGATTTAACGTAATGTATATATTGTCTTAAATTTGTTTATTTCCTGTATTTTTCATTTCTTGTATGCTAGATATATTTCTTATGTAACGTCATTTTCTATATTGAATCATTTAGTGTAAACATGTACTATATGTGTAAACCCGCATGTATGCACGGACATTCTTATGCTGTAAGCAATGCGCCAGAGAAAATGTTGAACCTGTTGTAAAGACTGTGTTTGGCACAGAAGTAGTAGCTGTGAGTGTCGCGCTGCTGAAGCAGTCGCGGAGTGGACTCGCTATAGTAAACACATAAATGTTTTGTTGATGGTGCAGAGGCACGGTAGGCGCAGTGTGGCGCGAGTTTAATGCAATTGCAATAAGCCTGAGAGGCGTACTGTTTAATGTATTGAAGGAAGTGCGAAACAAGTTTATTTATACTCGAAAGTGATCAGAGTAATGTTTATTCATGTGTGATCGTTGCTGTAATTAGAAGGTGTATCGAGGTGATATCAATGTATGGAGATTACAGCCAGACGAGCTGAAAAAAGAGTTGTCGATTAAAAATATTTTGAACCAGCAGTAAGAGTACCTATTGTAATCATATCTGTCTTGTATGGACTTCACGACGAAGACAACGAAAACAGATGAGTACTATTGTAACATTTTATTTTGTATGCATGTAAATGTAGTGTCAACCCAATCAGAACTTTGGTTCAATTATACATGACTTATTTTGAAACCAGTCTTAATTTTGTAAGTAGTTGTAGTCACCCCATTATCACCATTATTAGATTATGTTGATTATGCAAGCCTGTACATTGACCAACAAGTTCAATCATTTTTCAAAGTAATTACGATCAGTTTTAAAGAAATTGCTAGACGAGTTAAAAATTGCTAAACGTGTTACAACACAGAGACTAGTAATTAAAGTGCAAGAGAATGCAAGAGAGTTTGCAAGTAAAATAAAGTTGATTTTATTTATATAGAAAGTAACCAGGCTAACAGCAGTCAAAGTATTATAGTTGATTAACCAGACTTGACTGAAGTAATTTTTTTATGAAATACGTTAAATGCCAAACTCTGCTCAGCCAGTTACACGCGTACGCTACCCAGGCCCTGGAACCAATTAATAATAATAATTAAAAAATAGTACACGTAAAGTCTTATAAGGAACTTGAATGCTTTAAACAATATTATCAAAATTATTGGGAACTTTGACTGTAGTATCGGTGAAGCTCATTGCACCACGGAGTTTCACAGTACTGAGCTATTATCATTGCAATCAGAGTCTATCTGCTATTACAATTTTGATTATAACACGAACACGCCATCACCACTACATCAATTCTGACACATTTATTAGTGAAGTTGTGATGTTCGTGAATCGTAAGAGGTGCTAGTTGGAGGCTGTAGTCAAAGTTAAGTCAGATAGGGCCAAGCTCAATTAATCATCACAGTGACTGTTTCAAGTTAATTAATGTCATTTTTTATTTATTCAAAATTTTAACTTGCACTGCGAAAGTGTTGTTGCGACCCATTAGATGTGATTTTCTGCAACATTCAATAACGAAATTATTATTACTGCAGCATATCATTACGCATTCTGAATTTTGAGATCATTCTGACGACCTCCAACAGGCAATTTTTCTTACAAGGGGGCCATAAGGGTGGCGACTGACGAGGGCGAACATTTTCAAGGGCTTTGTGAGCATAATTTTAAAACACCCCTCCCACACACAGTTATATATATATATAGGAAACACACAAAATATGTTTCAAAGCCACAGTCCCTTCTTTAAGGAAAAAAATATACTTTTTAATATACTTCCATCTAACTACCAATGCACTATTAGTTTCTGCGCAGTATGAGATCATTTTAAAAATCCTGTGATGACAAAAATATTACAATTATTCAAACACATTAAACAATGTAAATTTTCTAAATTTACCACAAAATAAAAACAACGAGAGAATTTAGAGCCTGAATGCCCCGCGTACAGCTGTGGGCAAACTTGTTTCATACTTCATCATCATAAAGGATGAAGCACTTGCCTACAGCTGAACACAGGGCATTCAGGATCTGAATTTAATTTCACATGTAACTGTTTCTGAGCTTTGCCAGATGCGTATATGCGAACCCTATACAGAGGAAGCCATGCCAAATTATCATAGGTTTCTTTACATATTTGCAACATTCGAATAATTGGACTAGAAGACTGAAAAGTCTGTATACCTATTAGATTTATACCTGATTATGCAGAAGCGATAATAGCGCCTTACTTAACAGCAATATACAACCGCTCTCTCAAAGAATGATCTGTACCAAAAGATTGGAAAGTTGCACTGGTCACACCTTCTACATCTACATCTACATCTACATACATACTCCGCAATTCACCGTAAGGTGCGTGGCGGAGGGTACACTGTACCACTACTAGGCATTTCCTTTCCTATTCCACTCCCAAATTGAACGAGAAAAAAAAGAAGGCCTATATGCCTCCGTACGAGTCCTAATTTCTCATATCTTGTCTTTGTGATCTTTATGCGAAATGTATGTAGGTGGCAGCAAGATCGTACTACACTCATCTTCAAATTCCGGCCCTCTAAATTTACTTAACAGAAATTCACGAAAAGAACGTCGTCTTTCTTCCAGCGATCCCCAATTGAGTTGCCGGAGTATTTCCGTGACACTCGCGCATTGGTCGAACCTACCGGTAACAAATCTAGCTGCTCGCCTCTGAACCGCCTCTATGTCTTCCTTCAAACCGATCTGCTGCGGGTCACAAATGCTTGAGCAATACTCAAGACGTGGTCGTACAAGCGTTTTATACGCGGTCTCCTTTACAGGTGAAGTACATTTTCCCAAAATTCTCCCAATAAACCGAAGTCGGCTGTCTGCCTTACTCACAACTGTCCTTACATGCTCGTTCCATTTCATATCGCTCTGCAATGTTACGCCTAAATATTTGAACGACGCGACAGCATCAAGAAGCTCACTACTAATGCTGTATTCGAACATTATAGGATTGTTTTTTTCTACTCATGCGCATCTCCTTACACTTTTCTACATTGAGAGCTAGCTGCCATTCTTCGCACCAACTAGAAATTTTGTCTAAGTCATCCTGTATGCTATTACAGTCAGTTACAGACGACACCCTCCCATACACCACAGCATCATCAGCAAACAGCCGCAAATTACAACTTACTCTGTCCATCAGATCATTTATATAGATAGAAAATAATAGCGGTCCTATCACACTCTCCTGGGGCACGCCTGACGATACACTCGTCTCTGATGAACACTCGCCGTCGAGAACAACGTACTGCGTTCTATTACTTAGGAAGTCTTCCAGCCAGTCACAAATCTGTGAACCTATTCCATAAGCTCGTATCTACGTTAGCAGTCTGCATTGTGGCACCGCGTCGAACGCCTTTTTGAAGTCGAGAAAAACACAATCCGCCTGTTGCCCTTCGTCCATGGCTCGCAAGATGTCATGTGAGAAAAGGGCAAGCTGAGTTTCACATGAACGATGTTTCCTAAACCCGTGCTGATTCATGGAAAGAAGCTTTTCCGTTTCAAGGAAATTTACTATATTCGAACTGAGAATATGCTCCAAAATTCTACATGAAACTGATGTCAACGATATTGGCCTGTAATTGTATGGGTCAGTTCTCTTTCCATTCTTATACACGGGAGTCACCTGCGCTTTTTCCAACCACTAGGAACTTTGCGCTGAATTAAAGATTCGTTATAAATGCGTCCTACCTGAAAGAATGTTTTAATTACGTTTCAGATATGACGCCATTTGAATGGTAGTATTAATTGGTTTGACAAGTTTGTTACGAAAGTTAGTGATGACAAAGATAATAGATAATGTTTATAATCCCTTAGATGTACAGTTCTGGTATGAGGTCTTTGGTGATCGGTGTTATCTTGTTCCAAAAAACGAAATATAACCAGCATTGAAGTTATCTGACGTTTAATTTATGTAAAAAAATTATAATTCCAAAAAATTGTTTCTTTAGTGAGTTTGGTTACAACAATTATGATGCCAATATAAAAGGAGGACAGCCGTCATTACTTGAATACGAGCATCGATATTCAAGATGGTGAATGGTTCAATAATTGTTTGAACAAGGTGAAGACGTTTCTTGTTTTACTTCTTTTTTTTTTTTTTTTTTTTTTTTTTTTTTTTTTTTTTTTTTTTTTTTTTTTTTTTTTTTGCAGTGTTGTTGTTGTTGTGGTCTTCAGTCCGGAGACTGGTTTGATGCAGCTCTCCACAATACCCTATCCTGAGCAAGCCTCTTCATCTCCACATAAGAGCGACAACCTACATCTGTCTGAATCTGCTTACTGTATCCATCTCTTGGTCTTCCCCTGCGATTTTTTCCCCATACACTTCCCTCCAACGCTAAATTCACAATTCCTTGATGTCTAAGAATGTGTCCTACCAATCTATCCCTTCTTTTAGTCAAGGTATGCCAGAAATTCCTTTTCTCCCCAATTCTGTTCAGTACCTCCTCATTAGTTACGCGATCCACCCACCTAATCTTCAGCATTCTTCTGTAGCACCATATTTCAAAAGCCTCAATCCTCTTCCTGTCCGCACTGCTTATCGTCCACGTCTCACTCCCATACAAGGCAACACTCCATACAAATGCCTTCAGAAAGGACTTCCTTAGGCTTAAATCAATATTCGATGTTAACAAATTTCTCTTTTTCAAGAACGCTTTTCTACCCATTGCCATTCTGCATTTTATATCCTCTGTACTGCGACTATCATTTGTTATTTTACTGCCCAAGTAACAAAACTCATCTACCTCTTTTATTGCCTCATTTCCCAACCTAATTCCTTCAGCATCACCTGATTTTCTTACACTGCACTCCATTACCCTAGTTTTGCTCTTGTTAATGTTCATCTTATATGCACCTTTCAGCACACTGTCCATTCCGTTCAATTGCTCTTCCAGGTCCTTTGCTGTCTCTGCCAGAATTACTATGTCGTCGGCAAAACGTAATGTTTTTAATTCTTCCCCCTGAACTTTAATTCCTTCTCCAAATTTCTCCTTGCTTTCCTTTATAGCTTGCTCAATGTACAAATTGAATAACATCGGAGAAAGGCTACAACCCTGTCTTACTCCCTTTCCAACCACTGCATCCCTTTCATGCCCTTCAACTCTGACAACCGCTGTCTGGTTTTTGTACAAGTTGTAAATAACCTTACACTCCCTATATTTTACTCCTGCTTGCTTCAGAACTTGAAAGAGTTTATTCCAATCAACATTGTCAAAAGCCTTCTCCAAATCTACAAAAGCTAGAAATGTAGGTTTGCCTTTTCTTAATCTATCTTCTAGGATAAGCCGTAAAGCGAGTATTGCCTCCCGAGTTCCTACATTTCTCCTAAACCCAAACTGATCTTCCCCGAGGTCAGCTTCTACCAGCTTTTCCATTCTCCTGTAGATAATTCGCGTTAATATTTTGCAACCATGACTTATTAAACTGATGGTTCTGTAGTTTTCACACCTGTCTGCACCTGCTTTCTTAGGGATGGGGATTATAACATTTTTCTTAAAGTCAGAGGGTATTTCACCTGTCTCATACATCTTACACACCAGTTGAAACAATTTTGTCATGGCTGGTTCTCCCAGAGACTTCAGTAGCTCTGAGGGAATATCATCTACTCCAGGGGCCTTGTTTCGACTTAGGTCTTTCAGGGCTCTGTCAAATTCTTCTCTCAGTACAGTATCTCCTATTTCATCTTCATCTACATCCTCTTCCCTTCCTACAATATTGTCTCGAAGTTCACTTCCTTTGTAGAGCCCCTCTATATACTCTTTCCACCTTTCAGCTTTCCCTTCTTTGCTGAGAACTGGTTTTCCATCAGTGTCCTTGATATTCATAGAGCTGTTTTTCTTATCTCCAAATGTTTCTTTTATTTTCCTGTAGGCTGTATCTATTTTTCCCCTATTTATACATTCTTCTACATCCTTACATTTGCCTTCTAGCCATTCCTGCTTAGCCATTTTGCACTTCCTGTCAATCTCATTTCTTAGTCGTCTGTACTCCATTTTGCCTGTTTCATTTACTGCATTTTTATATTTTCTCCTTTCATCGATTAAATTTAGTATCTCCTGTGATATCCAAGGATTTTTTGCAGGTCTTTCCTTCCTACCTATTTTGTCCTCTGCTACCTTCACTATTTCATCTCTCAATTTTACCCATTCCTCCTCTACTGTTTTATTTTCCACTGTTTCTGTCAATTGTTGCCTAAAGCTCCCTCTGAAATTCTTAATAACCTCAGGTTCCTTCAATTTATCCAGGTCCCATCTCTTTATTTTCCTACCTTTTTGTAGTTTCTTTAGTTTCAGCCTACAGTTCATAACCAACAAGTTATGGTCAGAGTCAATATCTGCCCCTGGGTATGTCCTACACTGTAGAACCTGGTTCCGAAATCTATGTCTTACCATTATAAAATCTATCTGGTATCTTCCGGTGTCTCCTGGTCTCTTCCATGTATACAACCTTCTTTTGTGATTCTTGAACCAAGTGTTTGTTATAACTAAATTATGTTCTGTGCAAAATTCTACCAGGCGGCTTCCTCTTTCATTCCTTTTGCCCAGACCATATTCACCTACTATCCTCCCTTCCCTTCCTTGTCCTACTACCGAATTCCAGTCACCCATAACAATTAAGTTTTCCTCTCCCTTAATTGTCTGAATAATTTCCTTTAGCTCCTCATATATTTCTTCGATTTCCTCATCATCGGCAGAGCTTGTTGGCATATAAACCTGTACTACTGTTGTCGGTGTTGGCTTCGTATCTATCTTGACAATGATAATGCGATCACTGTGCTGGTCATAGTAGTTTACCCGCATTCCTATTTTCTTATTCATTATCAATCCTACTCCTGTGATACCCCCAATTGATTTTGAATTTATAATCCTGTACTCACCTGACCAGAAATCCTGTTCATCCTGCCACCGAACTTCACTAATCCCCACTATATCTAACTTCAACCTATCCATTTCCCTTTTTAAATTTTCTAATTTTCCTACTCGATTAAGGGATCTAACATTCCACGCTCCGACCCGTAGAATGCCAGTATTGTCTTTCCTGATGATCACATCCTCCTGAGCAGTCCCCGCCCGGAGATCCGAATGGGGGACTATTTTACCTCCGGAATATTTTACCCGAGAGGATGCCATCATCATATGTTCATACAGTAGAGCTGCATGTCCTCGGGAAAGGTAACGGCTGTAGTTTCCCCTTGCTTTCAGCCGTTCGCAGTATATGTGTGGCAAAGCCACATTAGCTGATGTTACAAGGCCAGCTCAGTCAATCATCCAGACTGTTGCCCCTGTAACTACTGAAAAGGCTGCTGCCCCTCTTCAGGAACCACACGTTTGTCTGGCCTCTCCACAGATACCCCTCCGCTGTGGTTGCACCTACGGTACGGCTATCTGTATCGTTGAGGCACGCAAGCCACCCCACCTCGGCAATGTCTGTGGTTCTTGGGGGTGGTTTTGCAGTGTAACGTATAAAAAAACAATATTTACTTTTGTGGATTGAGAGCATACTGCAAGTACGAACGCACATATACACTCATGAATAGGACATCACAACCTATATTCAAGAAAGGCAGTAGGAATAACGCACTAAACAACAGGCCTATTTCATTGACGTCAATCTGCAGCAGGGTTTTGGAACATATCCTGTATTCAAATATTATGAATTATCACGAACAGAATGGTCTATTGACCCAAGGTCAACATGGATTTAGAAAGTATCTTTCATGCGAAACACAACTAATTCTTTACTCAAACGAAGTGATGAGTGCTATCGACAAGGGTTTGCAAATCGATTCCGTATTTCTTGATTTCCAGAAGGCTTTTGACACCGTACTTCACAAATGGCTTTTAATCAAATTGCGTGGTTATGGTATATCGCCCCAAATTTGCGACAGGTTAGGTTATTTCTTGTCAGAGAGGACACAGTTTGTAGTAATCGATGGTAAGGCATCGACTAAAACAGAGGTGATATCGGGCCTTCCACAGGGTAGTGTTATTGGCACCCTCCTTTTCCTTATTTACATAAACGATTTGGGAGATAATCAAAGCAGCTCTCTTAGGTTGTTTGCAGATGACGCCGTAATTTACCGTCTAGTACACTACGCTTGTGCCTCCTTATTTGGAGAATTTCTGCCCAGTGTGGGATCCTTATCTGGTGGGTTTGACGGAGGACATTGAAAGAGTCCAAAGAAGGGCAGTTCGTTTCGTATTGTCACGATACGGGGGAGACAGCGTTACGGAAATGATACAGGATCTGGGATGGGAGTCATTACAACAACGGCGCTTATCGATTCGGCGTGTTACGAAACTCCATTTGCCAACATTCTCCTCCGAATGTGAAAATATATTGTTGACTCCCACTTACATAGGTAGAAATGATCATCAGAATAAAATACGAGAAATCAAAGCTCGAACGGAGAGATTCAGGTGTTCTTTCTTCCCGCGCGCTATTCGAGAATGGAATTGTAGATTAATAGTGTAAAGGTTGTTCGATGAACCCTCTGCCAGGCACTTAAATGTGAGTTGCAGAGTATCCCATCTAGTTGCAGACCACTTGAAAATTCAAACATTTGTACAATATGGTCGAAAAATAACAGTTTTGTACAATGATCCCCACAGGATTATGATATTAAATGAGCCATATGACTTAATGGTAATTGTACAAAAACCTAGAGCATATGGTTAAAAAAAAAGTTTAATAAAGTTTGTAACCCGAAGCGAACAAACTGCTAAGTTCATCAATCCGTAGTCTTACAAACTGCCGGTCGCGGTGGCCGAGGGGACTGAGGCGCTCCAGTCACGGTCTGCCAGGTCACTACGGTCGGGGGTTCGAATTCCCCCTCGGGCATGGATATTTCATAAGTAGTTTGTAAGTTTAGGGACTGATGACCCCGTAGTTAAGTCCCATAAGCTATACAAACATCTGAACAATCTTACAAACTACTTAAACTAATTTATTCTAAGGACGTCACACACACCCATGACCGAGGGAGGACTGCAACCTCTGGTGGGAGTAACCGTGCACTGCACCGAAACTAGTAGTGTATTGGTAATTAGATGACGACGATTTTACCTGGTGATGCCAGCAGCAGTAAACATCTGTATTACTTGAAGGACATCCATTTATTTATTATGAGCACTGCTAAAGTTACGCTGCCCCAGCCGCGAAATATTGCTGTATATATTGTTACGGGTAACGTTTCCAACACTGCGACGCTGCCTTCTGCTCTCTGATGCTCCCCCCCCCCCCCCCCCGGCAGCCATGGCTGCTATCAACAGCCACCGCACGAATCGTCAACTTACCGTAGACGAACAACAGAGTATCCGGAGTAGCTGTGTCATTACCAAGACACTGGGAAAACAGCGTATCTTAAAAGGTCTCCCAATTACAGGTCAGAAGCAAACAGCCAGTAAATATATCGCGCTAAATTTGATATTCCCTCAAAACCTAAAATCAGATTTCCTGTGTTTGCGCTGTACTGAATCAATTTCTTCTTTATGCTTTGTAAAGTTGCTGAGCAAAACGAGAAAACTTTGGCGATCTGCAAAATTACACTTGAAACTTTCTGGCAGATTAAAATTGTGTGCCAGAAGCTAGATTCGAACCTGGGACCTTGGCCTTTCGCGGGGAAGCGCTCTACCACCAGAGCTATCCCGGCACGCTTCAGAGTCCTCCTCACAACTTTAGTTCTGCCAGTGCCTCGCCTCCTACTTTCCAAAATTCTCAGAAGTCCTTCAGTGAACCTTTCGGGACCAGCACTTCTCATTCCGGAAACATGCCTTAGGCTGTGACTAAGCCATGTCTCCAACACTCATCTTCCAGGAGTGTTAGTCCTGCAAGGTTCGCAGGAGGACTTCTTTGAAGTTTGGAATGTAGGAGGCGAGGTACTGGCAGAACTAAAGTTGTGAGGACGACTCTGAAGCGTGCCGGGATAGCTCAGATGTAGATCGTTTGCGCGTGAAAGGAAAAGGTTGCAGGTTCGAATCCCGGTTCCAGCATACAATTTTAATCTGCCAGGAAGATACATATCAGTGCACACTCCGCGGCAGAGTGAAATTTTCATTCTGAAAACTATATTTGACTGTGTTTCAAGAAGAATTTCTACTACAATGAAAATCCTTTTTATCTTATGTGTGGAAAAATGCCGTTGAAATTTCAAATTTGCTCCAGTAACTGGAAAAACGAAGCGTGTAGCTTGAAATAAAACAGTTTATAATGGATGGTAGTAGTATCTCTTAGTGTCTAGCAAAAGAATTCAGAGAGATAAACCGTTTACCTAAAACACCTGAATGCGCCACCTTGAACGCAGCCCTTGAAATTCACAATTTTTCACATAATTAAATCCTTCATTTAGGTATGAGTAAAACATACACACAGTAGCTCATTTATCTTCCAAGCAAGCACGAAACAATAAACAACTTTTATTTATTTTTATCGTAAATTACTGACAAAAAAGGGCAATTAAATGGAAACATAACACAAACAATTAAATTACATTATTCTAATTAAAGGGATTTTGCATTTTTAAACTCACAGTTACATGCTGCCCGTAAGTAAAAGTTAATTATTCTAATGCCGAGATTCTCTCTCTCTTCCTTCTTTCTGTCTGTTTCTCCCTTCTCTCTCTCCCTCTCTTCCTTCTCTCTGTCTCATCCTTCTCTCTCTCTGTCTCTCTTTCTCTCTCATTTTTCGTCGGGCCGTCTGGGGGGAGGGGGGCATGTGCCCCTGTCTGTCGTATGTAGCACCACATTTCCAAAGCTTCTATAATCTTTTTGTCTGAATTCCTTATCGTCCACGTTTCACTGCCATACAATGCTACACTCCAGACAAATGCTTTTAGAAAGGACTTCCTAACATATAAATTAGTATTGGATGTCAACAAATTTCGCCTCTTCAGAAACGCTTTTCTTCCCATAGCCATTCTGCATTTCATTTCTCCTTTACTTAGGCCATCAGAAGTTATCTTGCTATCCAAATAACAAAACGTATCTACTACTTTTATTGCCTCATTACCTAATTCCTTCAGCATCGCCTGACTTTCTGACGTTACATTCCATTGTTTTACTCTTGTTGAGGTTCGTCTTATACCCTCTTGAAAAGACACTGTCCATTCCATTCAATTGCTCTTCCAGATCCTTTGCGGCCTTTGACAGAATTACTATGTCATCGGCAAATCACAAAGTTTTTATTTCTTCTCCATGAACTTTAATTCCCTCTCCAAATTTCTTCTTGCATTCCTTCACTGCTTGCTCAATGCAGTGGCGTAGCTATGTCACCAAGGGCCCCGGGGCAAAAATGACATTGGGGCCTTCTTTAAGCTAAAACTATACAGATGCATAACTACATCATCAGCTCCTTACCGCCCACTGGAAGACATAATAAGGCAAACCTAAATACTACTAAGTAAATTATTATGTGTCACGCAGCAGATAATATTTAATCGTACCTCTAATATAAGTGTGAAAGTTTGTTATGCTTTCACGCAAAAATTACTAGGAGATTTGGACGAAATTTTCCAGAAGGATAGAGATAGAGTTGAACCTGGGTAAGACATACAGATGAAATCGCCCCATGGGATATTTTTCGTCAGCGGTGACAGTAGGCGGACTGTTGCCAGTGCCGACAACTCACTCGCTAAACTACTGCGCTGTTAGCTCATTTCGTAGACGGCCCATTCAAAGAAGGAAAATAGGGAAATATTCGTGTAGGATGGTTTCATCAAAAGTAAGTTGCCGGATTTTGTTTGATGAAACACTTTGGATTAGCCGTGCCCCTACCAGGCTTCTTGAAATATATGTTAGTGTCTGGCCAGGAAAAAGTAATAAGCAAAATAACTAAGTCGATATCTTCGCTTATTATCGTGACAGAGGGGTAGAGGGCAGCGTCTTGATGCACAATTCACTATTGAGGCAAAGTAATTATTACATGAAACTTCTGATCCGTGAATGTAAGTAAACATTTAAATGGCAGAATAAACAAATAGTGTGCGGGTAGAAACTGACCTTAAAAGATTGCATGAAGAGCTGAATTCTCACCATTACTTCAAAACACAGTGAAGTTGTTTGTTTTTCACATAGAAGAACTGAACAGAATGCGGCGGTGGGTATAGTGTTAGTATGAACGTAAATTGAAGAGTTAATAGTTCTTATGGTATGGGAAGGCGCCGTTCCCAGAAAAAAGCCACAGAATGCCGAATCCATTTCCCGCCTTCCATTGCAAAATAGTGTGTAGAAAGGTATGTAGATTCTGTTTGGTATTCCTTTCAGTATTAACGCATTTGTGGAAAATAAACAGGCCTGTTTCCTGGGGCAACGCATTTTGTGGGAAATGCGCACTCTCTAGGTCTGTCTGCGCAGTACGTCATCCGTGATTTATGAGGTGCACTGTGGAAGGCTAGGTATAACTTTGTAAAACACCCTGTAATTTCCTTTTGCGACGTAATGGGGTAGACAGAATGGGGACTCGCTTTCTCGCTATTCGTTTTGCAGGCGCACAAAGAACGGCAATGCCTGACCATTCCACAGAGATCCGAAACGGGCTTCCAAATGTTGCTTAAAACCCGCTAGCGGGCGTTATGACGTCACCGGATCGGCTAGAGCACCGTATAGTACAAGCAGAACAATCCGCCATTTTGAATCCCATGTTGAAGGTGCGCATTTAAAAACTACGGAACCCTTACGCTTTTTAATATGCTCTTAAGGCCATTAAATATACTTTCCTAACGCAGAAAATATTACAGCATAGCAAATTTATTGGCTTACATTTGACTGTAAGAGGCAAGCAACTTAAAAATAGTAATTAGAGGGGTATTTAGAATATGACACATTCATTTACATTCCATATTAAAGCATATGTTGCCATTCTAAATATTTATCAAGTATAGTTATAATACGTTACAATTATCGTATTTTCTGGTTTATAAATAGTACATCCATGTACGTTAACCGTAACTAAAGGCTGCATACGAAAATAGTTGCGGAATAATGTTAAATATTGCGATACTGTACTTCCCATAATGCCCCCTCTAATGTCTCGCATATTTTACACACACAATATTTCAGAGAAGATTTTACGTTAAAAATGTCTTTAATAAATTACGTCTGGTTTCATTAGATAAAGACTAAAGAAACTCTCTCTCTGGTAGCATGCACTTGGAAATAAAATAAATGTTGCATGTTGAGTTATGAATTTAATGCCTTTCATGTTACGACTTCATTCCTGTTCCCATTCTTTGCGAAGTTCCATTTATTATTTTTGTTTTTCAGTCATCCTGTTCACAGCTTGGCTTAGGCTTACATATTTTCGTGTTGAGAGTCACATTTAAGTTAAACACTGTACTAATGCGAATTAATATAATTTCAATATTACTAACTGGGTAAAGCTAGCTGCACTCAAGCATCACTTAAAATGCAATTAACAGCCCTTAAAATACATCCTTAGTTGGTCTAAATAAAATCAAGAAAAGCAACTTTAAACACCGTATGTCGTGTTATATTAATAATCTAGCAAAATTAAAATAAACCATTGCTTACATGTGTAGGCCTATATTTTCATTGAGCGTAACTGTTTCTAATACAAATAAAAAGGATTTTCATCTTAACGTTATACAGATTGTTTGCTCGATTTTGGCGTCCATACTTCGTCTGGAATTTACAAACGAACTTTTACGCCGATCTGTATGTGAATAAAACTGATAAGACTTACAACGTCCTTTGTCTGCTATTATTTGAACTGCACAACCAACCTATAACGTTGCCCTTGCTTCGTATGATGCCATAATTGTTAAAAGTAGATTCCACGATTATATTTTTCGGACAAAGAATTGATGGTACCGAATGTTTGAATTTTGAAATAAGTTAGTTAAAGTACACCACAAAATGAACATTAAAGCAAATAAACCGCGAATTACATATTAAAGTTGGGCATCATACAAGCAACAGCACGTTATAAAACTTACTGAAAGCATCTAGCTGGATCCTGCACTTCGTATTGTAGAAGCTGGAAATGATAACTTTTATGTCTTATTTAATAAATGAATGTTCAAGATACTTTCCGTGGGAGATCAATGTTCAGACTGTTCACTTCACTTTTCATTGCTGTGTGTCCGTGGGTGGAACATAAAGCTACTGGTAATGATAAAAAAAATTTAAAAAAAATGATCGGACTTCGTGAAATTACAAAAGAAATGACTGCAGGTTCTAAAATCAAGCAATGTATAGTATAAGGATGATTGATTGAAATATTGCAGACAATGCGAAGCGATTGTAATGGCGTCTGAACATTAAACTATTACGGACGTAGAGGAGCTGAAAACAATAGAAAATAAGTATTTGACGTGGAGGGATTCATTTAAACAAAAGCCAAAGAGAGGGGATGATTTTAAATTTCAGTAATATATTTTTACAACTTGCATGACAATACCTGAATAGATACATGAATGGAAGACGTCCGTACGGAACGAACATAGACAAGAGAGTGAGTAAAACTACTATCTCGGTTCCGTCTTCTCGCTTGTTTGGGAGTAAAAAATGACGAACGAAATTAAATTAGTTGCATTGCGAGTCAGAGGGAACCGGAGGCGATAAGTATCGCTGATCAAAGATAAACAAAAAATAAATAAAAAATTTCAGTGTATCGTTACAAACCAATTAACACTATGAAACAATAAAATCACAAAGTATTCGCTGATTCACTTTGCTGCAGCACACAAAGCATACAACACTATCGTCGGTTTGGGATTCAAAATGGCGGACTGTTCAGCTCCGTATATGTAGTGCTGTGCTCGTGGTCTTGCCGACGCGGCTCGCCGCCTTGGCCGGGCCTGGCGGTACCCGCAGCAGGCAGCAGACTCACGAGCCGCAGTTGTCGGTTACACGGGACCAAGGAGGCCGGCGGGTCGGGCCGGCGCGCGCAGCGAGTAGAGTCAGCACCTCCTATAGAAGAAAGCCTGCGCACGACGTCACAACATGGCGGCGGTGAGAGGCTTAGAATCCTCTGAAAGATTGTAAACATTAGCAGTGCACGCTGTTTGTAGTGCATTCTTTCGTTCAGGAGTGTATTTATTACGTAAATTGGCGTTGTGTACGGTGTGATCGCTACGCTGGACGATTTGTGTGTGTGAGGACAACGTGAGATCTCTTTTTTACTGACAAAATGCCGTTTGGCTGTTTTGTGCCGAAATGTAGAGGAAATTACGACTATGGCCCAAACGTTACCGTCTTTAAACGTCCGGAGAAGAATAAGCTAATGGGGGTGGTTGTGTAAATAAAACGAATCGCAATATCCGACGGTAAACAGTCATGACTTAAAACTCTTTTATAAGGTTAAACAAAAACGAAAACTTACTCATTAATGTGAAGAAGGAGCCAAATTATCCATTTCTTCTTCTCCGGACGTTTAAAGACGGTAACTTTTGGGCCACAGTCGTAATTTCCTCTACATTTCGGCACAGAACAGCCAAACGGCATTTCGTCAGTAAAAAAGAGATCACACGTTGTTCTCACACACACACAAATCATCCAGCGTAGCGATCACACCGTACACAACACCAATTTACGTAATAAATACATTCCTGAACGAAAGAATGCAGTACGAACAGCGTGCACTGCTAATGTTTACAATCTTTCAGAGGACTCTAAGCCTCTCACTGCCGCCATGTTGTGACGTCGTGCGCAGGCTTTCTTCTATAGGGGGTGCTGGTAGAGTGGGCCGAGCCACACACAAGTGGCCGAGCCGACGGGCGCAACGGCTACAGCGAGCCTGGCGAAACGAGCCTGGAGAGCCACGCCTTGCCTGTGACTCTTCAACAGAAGACGCGCAGAATTTTCGCGACAGATACAACTTACACGTGGTAATTACCTATGATTCTGTATTACTTACGCCTGCTTTATTCCAAACTTGATGAAATGATCACTCATCACTTTCAAAACAAGAGAAAGGACACTCTTGCAGGGATTCGTGTAATGCATGGCAGAGGGTGATTCAGTTACAGAATTTCTTACAATCTACGTTTTTATCATGATCTTGATGAAATTTGCACACCTGACCAAAATAAAGGTCACGGCCTACATAAGATTTACGTGGTGGATGGCGGAGGATACTTCACGTATATAGTTCAAAAAAATTATAGTATTATTTCTAACTTGATGAAATTTCGCGCACTTGACGTCAAGACTAGCGGAAGGTCACTGGCTACATAAGATTCGTGTGGTACATGGCGGAGGGTACTTCAGTTAACAATTCTATAAAATCTAAAGTTTTATTACGATCTTGATGAAATTTCACGCACTTGACATTTCAAAACACGCCGTAGGTCACTGGCTACGCAAGATTCGTGTGGTACATGGCGGAGGGTACTTCAGTTAACAATTCTATAAAACCTAATGTTATATTGCGATCTTGATGACATTTCACACACTTGATATTCAGAACAAGCGGAAGGTCACTGGCTAAGTAAGATTCGTATGGTACATGACGGAGGGTACGTAAGAATTATAGCGGAAGGCCACAGTCTACATAAGATGCGTCTGGTACCTGGTGCAAGGTTCTTCACTTACGCATTCTACTAAATCATAACCGGGGGTACCGTCATTTATAAGATTTTGCTTCGTTAAGGGGGGGGGCGGGGGGAGCTTACTCCACACTTAGTTCCGTAGCCTGTGTTTTTTTGTTCGACAGAAGAGGTAGAATAGACGAGAATACAACCGTTTTCTCTGCAATGTGCAAACTTGGTGTATTTTCCATCTGCAGCGTTCACTACAGCGTCAAACGTTTCCCAGGCGCCACTCTTTCTCTTTTTCAGCATATTTGCAAGTACGTACACTCTATCATTTTATTTTATTTTCGCATCCTCTACGGTCTCACAACTAACAGATTCATTAGAGGCTATGCATCGCTAGAGTCAGTCATTTTCGCTCTGCCAGTGATAAGCAACAAAGCGAGATCGGGCTCTCAACTGCCGTGTTACGTCGCGACTAGTACTTCCTGTTCACTTTACAACTGCCGACGGCAGCGCGCTGAACCAAGGCGAAGGCGGCCGACCGAAGGCGTCCGACAACACTCGACAGTACACGATCGAGGCACGTGGCCCCGCATTCTACAAAAATGTTCAAATGTTTGTAGAGCTTTTGGGACTTAACCACGGGGTCATCAGTCCCTAAACTTTCAAACTACTTATGAACTAGCTTATACTAAAGACGGCACAAACATCCATGCCCGAGGGGGGATTCGAACCCCCGATCGCAGCGGCCGTGCAGACTGTGACTGGCACGCCGCAGACCGCTCGGCCACTGCGGCCGGCCGCATTGTACACTCACGCTATTGTCATAGTGCGGCGACGTAATCTGAGCGTTTGCTGAAATGGATAGGTATCGCGCAAATATACGTCGTCACAAAGTACATTTATAAGGAAAACTTAAATAATGTTTAGTTTTCATCTACTACTCAAACTAAGGCTCAGCAGGGTGAAAGACAAATCTACACCAGCGTCCATCCTGGAAGTGGGGACATCTTCCTTTTAGTTATTAGCCTGTACCTCAATATTTTAATTTCTAGATTTTAGTATTAACAGCAAATGATTTTTATCAGCTACCCGCAAAACCAAATTATTACATTGAAAAATAATTTTATTTTAATTTCGTACAATTTTCTGTAGAAAAATATATTTATTGAAAATGTATTATGCTTTCGCTCCAGTTATTCCATAGTAACATTACAGGTTTTTTTTTCAGTTCACATATTTTTCCTTTAGAAGAATATATTAAAAACGACTGTAATGTTTTTTCTTTGCAAACATGTTGCTGGTTTGTTTTACGTAAAACAATACATTTATATTCTTAATATTCATTTCGATTGCTTTTCTGTTCAAGAATGAGTTAACAGAATGTACAGTTGTATCATCTATTGTATATGTACCAATGAGCGTAATTGTAACGCCCGTACGCCATTCGAAATAAATGATAGAACAAGTCAACATTCGCAGCGCCTTCAGCTGAAATGGCCATTGTAAGTTGAACGGGTAATACTGTGACAGCACACGCTAAAGTATCCGTCGCTAAGGAATGTGATGGAAATGTTTCATTCTGTGTCCCACGTGCGCAACCAAGCAGCACAGTGGCTGACTCGGAGGCAAACTGAGACGGGCGGCACAGCGCAGTCTAATGGGGCCGCGCAGACTGGCAGTGGAGGTACGCCACGCTGATGCGACCTGCACTGCACCTGAACAGCGCTGGGCTGCGTGTAGTGTAGCTGCAGCCGAGTAGAGGCACAGAGAGGGGAGGCGGGGAGCGGGCGAACACTCTGCCGTACGCTCTGTAGCCAAAGTGGCACTATTGTTGGTTCTTCAAAATGTTACAATGTATGTAAAACTATTGGACTCTACTGCTATAGTAATCAGTCCATAGACTTACAAACTACTTAAATCAACTAGGAAAAAAAAAAAAAACAAAAAAACAAAAAAAACAAAAAAAAAAAAAAAAAAAAAACACAGACACATATACACACACACACATGCCTGCGTGAGGACTCGAACCCACGGCGGGAGTGACCGCCCAGTGCATAGATTATTGGCTGTCCGAACAGTATTACCTTACGATTGAAAGCGTTTGTCATGGACTAGTGATTCGTTTTTCAACATTCAAGTTCTCTTTTCATTTGTGCATTATACTTTTCAGTTACTGCGTACTTATATTTGTACAGTTTTGTTTAGTGAAATATTGTAACATCATATGATCAACAACCAATGCAGAAAATTTTAATTTCGTAGTAGGATTTCGTCGACAGTGTAGCAGATAAATGGATGCAACATTTTATGGCTTCTTAAATAAATAAAACCAATTATATTGTTCCTAAGGAACTAGTAAAAATCCAGATAATTTTGTCAGAATTGTGTTAGTTACTGTAATTAATGCTACAGAATTTTTTAATCCACACATAATGTGGTTAGAATCTCAAAGATAAATTTTAAAGCTCAAGTCAACATTCCATATCTTCGGGAGTTGGTACGTTTATCTTTTCTTGTTTGTCAATTTTTTGTATCAGTTATTTACTGGAAGATGAGCTTATGATTCGAAACGTAGGTCATTCTTTATTAATAAATGAAATAAGGCTTTCGTTTGGTTAAAACACACACAATTGTGAGGTTTCAACGTCTATCGTGCCTCAAAGATACCGCCAATTCCGGTTCATTTGCAATAGTCTCTTGCAAAATATTGCCGTCGGAGGTTCGAGTCCTCCCGGGGGCATGGGTGTGTGTGTGTTCTCCGTAGGTTCGTTCCAGCAGCTGCCAGACGGCTACTTTCAAGCGCTAAGAAACAGGTTTTACTGCGCATTCGCAGCAACTATGACGTAAAAACCCTTGTTTGACACTTGCACTGCTGGAACGCTTTTTGCACTGTTTCTGGTTGCAGGCGAAGGTGAGTTTAAAGGAATAATTAAAATACTTTCCTTCCTAATAACGAAGAAGTGTAAACTAGAATTATCTGATCTCAAGTGGGATTGCAGTGACTTCGAAATAATCGAAAAACACGCTACAAACACACATGTATCACGTGATGGCTACCCCCCACTCTAACTCAGACCTTTCTGCGCATGCGCAAATTGGCAGCTTCACCGCGCCAGAAATATTTTTTCGGGTAGCGTCTGGCTGCTAGCGGCAACTGCTGGAACAAAATTTCAGCGTTGCGCATGCGCGTCAAGCAATCTGGCAGTTGATGGAACGAACCTCTTAAGGCCATTCCACACTGCACGTGGCGTGCGTGTCTGGATGCACGCCACGCTAGCCACGTACCATTTCACACAGCGGCCACAGTTGCGAACCTATACCGGCTACGTTTTTTCCTAGTATGCAGAAAGATGTCAGTTCCGACGGTTCCGTGGTGTCAATCTGGATTTTCGTGTGGCTTACCTTGGTTTGATGACACCAGCAGCAGCGATAGTAGTGACGATGAGCTGGTTTTATTGTATTCTTTGGCTTCAAGAAACGAGTGGGTGCATCCAATCCATAAGAAAAGGAAGATGCATGGCGAATACCACCACTTCATGCGTGATCTTGAGGCGGATGATTAAAAATTCAGCACCTGGTTCATTTAAGAGACAATTAAACTGATTTCCGTGGGGATTTCAATAAAATAAATATTTTGGTTGTACCTTTTTTGGTTTGTTTGTTATTTAATTTAAAGACGGACCATAGTTTCATGGTAACTTTTTTTAGGGGGCTTAATTACCGAGGCTATCAGTCCCTAAGCTTACAAACTACTTAAACCAACTCAAAGTAACTTATCCCAAGGACAACACAAACACCAATGCCCGAAGGAGGACTAGAACCCCGACGGTGAACGGCCGCGCGCACCGCAGCAGGGTGCCCCACTCCACACGGCTATTCAGCCGCGACTTAATGGAAACATTGGATATTTCCGTCCCCTGTTATGGGTATTCACTGTCTGTAAACGCAATGAGCACTGGGTATTAATACTGCATTTTATTTATCATTACTGCATTTACTCCGCTATTATTTGAACAGTAGTTAATTTTAAAATTTTCTTCTGATTATTTCAGTTTATTGGAACTCTGGTTTCTACCAAATGCAATAATAAAAATTAAAAATCCAAATATCATTAATAAGTACAGTGAACAATTATGGTGTCCGGATACTTACTTACTACATTTATCAATATTGCCGGTTTAATAAAAGATGATGAATTTTTTTTCTGTGATGCTTAATAGTATTACCGCAGGATATGTATGTACTTACTGTCTTTTGATAACGCTTCGGCAATTTCATCCCATGCTTTTTCTTTCAAAGTTACATCTCTGTAGATTTCCAATGTTGAGTCCCAAATGACAGGATGAGAGCTTACTTGTTAAATTAACTGCTCCATTTTGAGCCTAAAACGTTACACACAATGGTACACCAACTACTTGTAAATCACCAACAATAAACGCAAAGCTCAGACAACAAAGATGCGCTGTGTAGTGCTCTAGGTTTGGCTTGCACGAGGTCTTACTTTCGCTCTACGCATGCGCAGACTGGAAAACGTCGCCGGCCACGTTTAGAAAGAGCGCTCAGGGAGCGAACGGAAGCCACGCGTGTCCGGTGTGGCTAGCGTGGCGCGTGTCCGGAAAAAAAAAAAAAAAAAAAAAAAGTTCAAATGTTTGTATAGTCTATTGGACGTAACTACGGGGTCATCAGTCCCTAAACTTACAAACTACTTATGAACTAGCTACAACTAAGGACGGCACAAATATCCATGCCCGAGGGGGGATTCGAATCCCCGACCGTAGTGGCGTGCAGACCGTAACTGGAGCGCCTTAGTCCCCGCGGCCACATTTTTAAACGTAGCTAGCGTACCTCCGGACACGCACGCCACGTGCAGAATGGAATGGCCTTTAGGTTAGTTTACTTTAGTTTAAGTAGTTTGTAAGTTCAGGAGGAACGTAGGAACCCGGGAGGCAATACTCACTTTACGTCTTATCTTAGAAGATAGATTAAGGAAAGGCAAACCTACATTTTTAGCTTTTGTAGATTTGGAGAAAGCGTTTGACAATGTTGACTGGAATACAATATTTCAAATTCAGAAGTCAGCAGGGGTAAAATACAGGGAAATGAGAGTTATTTACAACTTGTACAAAAGCCAGACCGCAGTTATTAGACTTGAAGGGCATGAAAGGGAAGCATCAGTTGGGAAGGGAGTAAGACAGGGTTGTAGCCTTTCTCCGATGTTATTCAATTTGTACATCGAGCAGGCGCTGAAGGAAAGCAAGGAAAAATTTGGGATAGGGATTAAAGTTCAGGGGGAAGAAATAAAAACATTGCGTTTTGCTGATGACATTGTAATTCTGTCAGAGACAGCAAAGGACCTGGAAGAGCAGTTGAACGGAATGGACAGTGTGTTGAAGAGATCGTATAAAATGAATATTAACAAGAGCAAAACAAAAATAATGGAATGCGGTCTTAGAAAATCAGGCGATGCTGAAGGAATTAGATTAGGTAACGAAACAATGAAGGTGGTAGATGAGTTTTGTTACTTGGGTAGTAAAATAACATGCGATGGTCGCAGTACAGAGGATATAAAATGCAGAATGGCAATGGGAAGAAAAGCATTTTTGAAAAAGAGAAATTTGCTAACATCGAATATTAATTTAAGTGTAAGGAAATCTTTTCTGAAGGCATTTGTGTGGAGTGTTGCCTTGTACGGGAGTGAAACATGGACGATAAGCAGTGTGGACAGGAAGAGAATGGAAGCTTTTGAAATGTGGTGCTACAGAAGAATGCTGAAGATTAGGTGGGTAGATCTCATAACTAATGAAGAGGTACTGAACAGAATTGGTGAGAAAAGGAATTTTTGGCATACCCTGACTAAAAGAAGGGATCGCTTGGTAGGACACATTCTTAGACATCGGGGAATCGTAAATTTAGCATTGGAGGGAAGTGTGTGGGGTAAAAATCGCAGAGGGAGACCAAGAGACATGTATAGTAAGCAGATTCAAGTAGATGTGGGTTGTCGTTCTTATGAGGAGATGAATAGGCTTGCTCAGGATAGAGTAGGGCGGAGAGCTGCATCAAACCAGTCTCCGGACTGAAGACCATAACAACATAACAGTTTGTAAGCTACGGACTGACCACGCAGTTTGGTCCGATAGATTTACAAACATTTGAACATTTTTTTGAATCTTGCAAAATACATTAATGTAAGTCAATGGCGTCCAATATAATCCATATTATACTTCTGAAAACTGCCTGTTAGTCAGTCCGATGTAAAATCAGCATCACTTGTCTTCGTAGTAGTTTGACATCTTCCAGATTTTCCATTCACTCTAATACATTTATTTGGTGATATTTTTAATGCAGTAATAAATAAAGCAATACTTCGTCCCTAAAATGAGTATGAAACTTGACGATTGATATGACCACATGATTCCCGATGCGCAGGGATGGAAATGGGAGCGCCAGTGCCTCGGAAACGAATTAACATTTATAGTTATGCTCGGTTTCAAATTAAAAGTCAGAATATTGTCTACATTTCAAACACAGCAAATTTTGATCAAAAATCGACTCAACCAAAAAGTCTATGTAATGTGTTTTTACCAAAGCACATTCCTAATTTTCGTGTAATACTTCACTTAATTCGATGCTAAACAGTAATGAAAATAAATTTAGGACTTTATTACATCAAACTATAATATATGTAAAATCTTCTGCGAATTATTTTCTTAATATGGTGTGACAAATGTTTCCTTTGATCTGCAAGAACATTGTAGTGAGCTGAAAGAATTATTAAATTTATTGAATGAGTTGAGAGTATAGCATGAATGTATGGTAATGATTTTCAGTACAATGGTATGAAGTTGTCTCGACACATTGCAGAAAGAAACTGATGAATACTTGATCTGAAGATCACGTGTGCAAAATTTCAACAGAATCGTAAGAAAACTGTCGATTTTGTCGAATTCTGTGAGTAAAGTAGCCTTTGCCATCCACCATATTGTGTAGGCAGTGATATTCCTCTTATTTTGAAGATCAAGTATGCAACATTTCACCAAGATCGGAATAAAACTGTACATTTGTATGAATTACAAAGATATGGTCGCGGAACTCACGGAGCTCATGCCCGGTGGCTCCGAGCCCGTGAGTACGATGGGGAGGTTGCGCGTTTGTAGTGTATCCAACCCACAAGACCGGGCTCATACTCGGCCCATTTCTGATCTCTAGTTTACCGGGCATTCCAGCGGTCTGCTCTTTCCCGCTGTAACGATATACTGAAATTTTTATTTATTTTTTGTTTATCTTTGATCAGCGATACTTATCGCCTCCGGGTCCCTCTGACTCGCAATGCAACCAATTTAATTTCGTTCGTCATTTTTTACTCCCAAACAAGCGAGAAGACGGAACCGAGATAGTAGTTTTACTCACTCTCTTGTCTATGTTCGTTCCGTACGGACGTCTTCCATTCATGTATCTATTCAGGTATTGTCATGCAAGTTGTAAAAATATATTACTTAAATTTAAAATCATCCCCTCTCTTTGGCTTTTATTTAAATGAATCCCTCCACGTCAAATACTTATTTTTTATTGTTTTCAGCTCCTCTACGTCCGTAATAGTTTAATGTTCAGACGCCATTACAATCGCTTCGCATTGTCTGCAAAATTTCAATCAATCATCCTTATACTATACATTGCTTGATTTTAGAACCTGCAGTCATTTCTTTTGTAATTTCACAAAGTCCGATCATTTTTTTTTATAATTTTTTTTATCATTACCAGTAGCTTTATGTTCCACCCACGGACACACAGCAATGAAAAGCGAAGTGAACAGTCTGAACATTGATCTCCTACGGAAAGTATCTCGAACATTCATTTATTAAATAAGACATAAAAGTTATCTTTTCCAGCTTCTACAATACGAAGTGCAGGATCTAGCTAGATGCTTTCCGTAAGTTTTATAACATACTGTTGCTTGTATGGTGCCCAACTTTAATATGCAATCCGCGATTTATTTGCTTTAATGTTCATTTTGTGGCGTACTTTAACTAACTTATTTCAAAATTCAAACATTCGGTACCATCAATTCTTTGTCCGAAAAATATAATCGCGGAATCTACTTTTAACAATTATGGCATCATACGAAGCAAAGGGCAACGTTATACCGCACCTTCTGCCCTCCAACCCCCCGCCCCCCCTTCCTGCTGTCACCTGTCTCATCCGCCAACAAATCATACTGTTCTACTGTACTTAAATATGCTGTATACATTTAATATTTTGACTTAGTCCATTCTGTTTAACAATAACTATATTAACGTATTGGCTGCCAAAGGTATACTTGGGTTACGGACCCCCGGGGATCATTTACTTTTTTTTTTTTTTTTTTCAATATTCCATATTAGTTTGCTTGAAGTAAGCTATTTAATTACAAAATGCACAGTATCTGTTGCAATATTTTATTCTCCAATAACGCGTTTGGCGCTGTTAGCGCATCGTCAGACTGGAAAATGACAAATGTTTTGTTACAGTCCGTGTACCTGGCGGGCAGCGAATCTAATGTGGCTAAGGTAAGCAAATTTGAAAATTCAGACTTACTTGGGCGGAGATGGGGCCACAGAATTATCTATAGCTGTGGAGGAGGTATCTTAACAATTTGTGTTGTCATTGGGCGCCTGCAAAGAGGTAAACGTACGAAGTACGTAAGGGTTATTTGAACTACAATAACTAGGGACTAAAAGAGTATGGTATTGCATTTTGCAATTATTCAGCACTGTTGCTGCACCAGCCGCCACCACCACCACCATGGAATGGAATGAAATGTATATAAGCTATTTAAGTAAAAATAAATTTAAAAAATTGCAATTTAGTGCCTTAGTTCATGTTTTTTTGTGAGAGTTACATGACTTACATGGCGACAGAGTAAAGTTCCAGGTGTGTCATTTGCTATGTCGCTAATAATTTTGGAATGGTACTCCTGTAAGTCTTTCATTACACAACAACATTATTTGCGTACAGTTCCATTATTGTTTTTTGCATTGTTACTACAGTCTTTATTAGGTGTTGTTTTGATAATTTTCAATTTGCTGAACGACGTTTCGGCTGCTGCAGAAGATTGAAACTAAATATTTCCGTAACTTCACATTCTAATAATGCATATTTTGTTATAATTTCCTTACATAATTGACGAACTGTCCATGTTGGGGTCAATTTCGGCAGGGGAAATTAAAAGTCGAAATTCCTTCATTCAACTAAAATACTATATACACTATACCGTCTATTATCCGAAGTAATTTGGGGACTCCGATATTCGAACTGTACACTTCTATTTGCCAATAAGAAGTACTGTACAGTAAACGTATTTATACTGTATTTGGAGGAGCGCGATCCTTCACAGTGCATGCCGCAACACTTGTGAAGACGCAGCTATTGCTGTGAGCAGCTCTGATGCTGCCGCTACTTCTGCCGACTGAAGTATGCCGATTGTTGGACACATTGGCTGGCAGCTTCGCCTGTCAGCAGCGCCACATAGTGGCGTCTTGTGGAGGTCCAATTAGAAGAATTTTTCCGCCAGCCGGTGGCCCAGTGCGGCTACTGTGGGAAACTTGGTTTGAGGGGAAGGGGATATGATGGACGATAGTGTGGAAGGGTAAAAAAAAAAAAAAAAATTAAAAATCAGACGCTTTACTGTAACTTTTTTCGATCGTCGCTCACGAAGGCCGAGGGGCCCCTGGAGCTCGTTGGCCCCGGGGCACTGCCGCGCCTAGCCCTATGATAGCTACGCCACTGGCTCAGTGTACAGATTCAACAACATTGCGGAAAGGATACAACCCTGTCTTACTCCTTTTCCAACCTCTGCGTCCCTTTCATGACCTTCGACTCTAATAACCGCTGTCTGGCTTTTGTATAAGTTGCATAAAAAATTAAAAAATGATAAAATAAAAAAAAAAATAATAAAAATTACTGCTCAAACTGTGAAGGAGAGGAATTTGTATGTGACTTCTGTTGATGTATGTACAACAATGTATTCATATTTATAACAATAAAAGTTCATTGCCCCATGGTCAGAGTCATATTGCCCCAGTACTGGGGCAAGATGACAGTTTTGCATTACTGTCTAAAATTAACAAAAACCTTCTGGTAATATGAAATTAAAATTATATATAATTACTAATATTGCAATGAAGCACTACTCTAACAATATCTGCAATGAAAAAATATTTTCTTCAAAAACTGAATTTATTTTAAATGTTTAACCGTTAACATCATCAATTTGCCCCAGTCTCCCTTAGTATACATTACTGCCACGCTAAGCCAAGTGAAGTCTGACTACTTAATATTCGTGAACCTAGATTGTAATATAACCAATTCCAAAATGTTAATTTAACCGTTTGTGTACCTAATGGTACGGCATCTCTTACAGGCATATGATTTCAGTAGAAAAATTAATTTCGGTTCAGTAGCAAAATGATAAAAACTTTTGAGAGAAATAGATTAATAAAACAGCAACTTCTGTGGATAGAAACGGAGTCACCAAACCATCTTCAAACATGGCGATTACTGCGAGTAATGTGAATGATTTAATTCCTTATTTCAAGTCTTGAAACTTGATATGGCCTTAAACATTTCATTGACACTATAAACATTACTAAGTAAGAAAAATTTCTGTAACGGTTTATAAGAAAATTTGTAGTCGAAATTCAGCAAATAAACAGTCGATTCTGAGTATAAAATACATAGTACAGATCTGAGTTCGCCCTGGAACACACTTTTCTCAAGTAAATCGACCTAGAATTTCTAAATCATAGCGAACGTAATTTCAGCGCTGTTTATTCATAATTGCTTCAGACAGAATTCCTATCCACCTATTCAATTTAACAAACAAACAAGATTAGCCTCCATAACTTAAGAGTCGTATTTCATGGTAGGCAGTAGTGAATACAAAATGATGTAAAGAATAATAACTTTGTCATTGACGACAGTTCAAACAATAGTCCACCTACTAAAACTCATTATTACTGCGTTTAAAAACGGAAGCTGGTAACAATAAGTACGTCAGTAAGCGATAATATCGCCCAGAGCGGCATTGGCATTGAGCTGTACGTTACCTGGAAGCTGAACTTCAACTGCCTCAACCTTCCTACCATAGATGTTCATATTTCGTTTCTTGTCAGATTATAACACGTCTGATACGAAATGTTACCACAGTCTTTACATATACAGTCACGACACTCCCACAGATTTTTGTTATACGCCACGACACCACGCTCCAAGCGGCTGGCAAGGTACATTTCTGAATACGATATCGGAGAAGTGTGAATAGTATCGTTTAAACTGATTTTAACATACCTTTTATGACAGAAAAGAAACGTAGTGCTATAAAATCTGCTATAACTACAAAATAACTCAACATTTGTCTCTCTTACGTTTGCTAAGAACCATTGGAAGTTATGAAATGGTACTTTGCAGGACAGTTTATTTAAGATTATCTTGAAATATGTGACTTTTTAGTCAAGAATTTAATTTTCTATTGAGAAAAAAAATGGCTAGATAACAACAGAAAACCCAACCTTCTGCAGAAACACGTCGCTTTTCTACTCAAAAACGGCAACGTTAGAACAATTCCAGTCAAAACAGTAAGTGTTGAACGTAAGAAACCTATATCTAATGCAATACTGTAACTACATTATTTAATGTACCAGATTAGCCATTACCGCTGTAGCTGAATGAAAGGCCTCATAACACTAACAATAAAACATCGAAAGCAAAAAAAAAACTGTTTCCCGACAAAGCAGACACCAATTTTATAATTGTTGTTCCATCTGAACCACAAACGGCAAGAATCTTGGAGACAGTCGTTTTATAAGCATAATTAATTACAGTCAAAAGTATGTACGTTTCTAAGAAAGATGAGTGAATGGGAAAAATGTTCAAATCACTTCACTGCGACTGATGACCCCGTAGTTAAGTCCCATAAGCTCTTCTCTACACTTCACTGCACATCGGAATTTTTACACGTCAATGAAAGTGCCTGTCACAGGAATTAATGTTTCTTATCTGTTTACAACCTCTTACTTTCAGCGGAGTTCCCTGCAAAGTACACACATATTCGTAAGTATTTCCTCATGAATAAGTTGTTGTGTATATCACTGGTTCAAGGAAATTCGGCTGTTTTTCTTTTCTTTTAAAAAAAAAAATTAATTTCGCGATTAGATATGTCTTTCGATATTTTACTAATGTTCGGAACGAAAAAATTGCAGAAACTATTTGGTTAATTACATATAAGAGTAATTATAAATAAACATTATCTTACGGCGCCTTTCCTATCGCTAGGAGCGCTAGTATCGTTGCTACTGTCAGTTGGTTACAAGTTTCACAGCATTGAGTGTCGCGACTGTGTATTTGTAAGACTGTGATGTTACTACAAAACAAAAATTAAGTACGTTTCAGTGCTTCTTCCATACCATCGTTTTGCATGCCTTATTTTCATTTAAGTTAAAAAAAAAAAAAAAAAAAAAAAAAAAAAAAAAAAAAAAAAAAAAAAAAAAAAGATATATATAAAAAAAAAGTAAGTAAGCAATTCTTTGGCACGTATAAAGTGTTGGAAATTGGAAATTAGTGTGGCAAATTAAATATGGCGGAAATAGAAAATTGTGTGCTAAACAAATGAGTGTGCAGGCACGGTGCAGTCCAGTGCTTGGAGACCAGAGTCATACATCTAGGTTCTGCAGAATCACTGGGCTTCGGCGTATTACTGCTGCTAGCATTCATTTACTACAATCACTTATCTCAGCGCTCGCCACTTGAAGGGTGACTGGCATTGGTGAGAAAACACGAATTACAGTGCAGCATATCGTGAGATTCCCTTTATACAGGGTGAATCACCTAACACTTGCACCGCAAATATTGCGGAAACGGAAAGTGCGTTTGATGTGCGTTTTTCATTTCATTATTTAGAAAGTGTATTTTTAATGCAAACATACAGTTTTTAAATAGATCAATGATTATTTCTATTATGCACTGGAATTTTTAACACCAGCTGTGTACAAAGAATTCTGAATGACATTTTATCACGTTTAGTTTGGCAGTTAACAACCGTTCAAAGTTTCGGGGGCGGAGGCTGCGATAGCGTAGCTGACTGACCCAGTGGCTATCCCCTGGGGCACGGCCCACTGTCTCATGACCGCCAGCCAGTCGGCTACGCTGTTGTAGCCTCCACCCCCTAAAAGTTTTAATGGTTGTAACTGCCAAACTAAACGTGATAAAAAGTCAATCAAAATTCTTTGTACATACCTGATGTCAAAAATTCCATTGCATATTAGAAACAACCATTGTTTCATTTGAAAAATTGTATGTTTGCATAAAAAATACACTTTCTAAGTATTTTTACAATCTGTTTATTGGTTAACAATACGAGTCCTTGACTACCAATCCATTCTGTGTAAACCGCACATCAATCGCACTTTCCGCAATATTTGCGGTGCAAGTGTTAGGTGATTCACCCTGTATATGTCAATCAAATAATGTGTCAGATTGCTCAGACTTTATTACTTACTTACTTGACTTAGTTCCTGTCGTTCCCTCTGGAACATAGGGCCGAAACGAAATTTCTCCACCTGATGCGATTTCTAGCAAGTCTCTTCACTTCATTCCAGGTTTCCCCATCCTCTTCAGCTTCTCTCTCCGTCATTCTTTTCCAGGTATGTTTGGAATGACCACGTTTTCTAACTCCCTGAGGGTTCCAGTCCAACGCCACCTTTTCAACAGCTCCATCAGGCTTCCCACATTGTATGACCAATCCATTTCCATTTTCTTTCCTTGATTTGTATATTGATTGGTTGCTGATTTGTCTCCCTCCAAAGATCTTCATTCCTCATTATATTCGGCTATCTCAGGTTTAAAATACGCCGGGGACCATGGTTAATAAAAACTTGGAACTGGTTTTTTATGTGGTTTGTTGGTTTCCAAGTTTCGCGAGCATACATCAGAGCTGCCTTCACGTTGCTATTGAAAATCTGGAGTTTTGTTTTGTTTGATATGTTCCTTTTTCTCCAAACGGGGTACAGCTGTGCAAAAGGAACCATTTGCTTTGCAGGTGCGATTACGGACGTCCTCCTCAAAACCTCCTGTAGTCGTAACAATACTTCCGAGATAGAGGAATGATTGGACCTGTTCTACATCTTCTCTATTAATGGCCAGCCTAGTCGTCATGGTCGAGTTTATCCGCATTTCTTCGGTTTTTCCATCATTTATCTTTAGGCCTGCAGCTTCTTCCTCTCTCTGTAACCTGGCCAGTTTCTCACAGATGTCTCGATATCGCTGTGCCTTTAGGCAGATGTCGTCTGCGAAATCTAGATCTTCGAGCGCATCCCGCATTGCACACGTCTCTGCCGTCCCGTCATCACTATCTACATCACATGATCCAACACGACAAGGAATAATGTTGACGAAAGAATACACCCTTGTCGTCCTCACGAATTAACTTGGAAAGGCTCTGTAAGTCCTCCATTGTGTAGTACTTGGCATTCATAATACTAATACAATTGCTTGATGATGTTAATGATATTCAATGGGATGTCATACTTTGCAAGTGTATCGCACATGACTCTTCGATTGACAGAGTCGAAAGCCTTTTCAAAGTCAATGAAGGTAAGATAGAGAGTGTGTTTGTTAGACTAGAAAATTAGTGTAACTCTTGTAACAAGGGTAAAAAGTGGTTTTTATTTTCCAGTACTAACGATGGTCTAATTGACGTTCGAATAAAAAAAAATCTGTTTATTGTGTAGTAATTATTTGTTCATTGGCTTTTCTGTTTAAAGCATCTAGACAGCTACACTCTGCACAAAGCGATATTAAACCATGAAACGGCTCCGAAAAAGCGTGCAAAAGACTCATTTTCAGTTTGAGAATGCCTTTTTCCCCGCACGCATTCTCCAGCGCCGGTATCTCGGAGAAAGCCGCCGACAGCGCCGAGCGCGGCGGACGGCGGCATTGTGAAGACACGCTTCAGGCGGCCACAATGGCGTCCGCCGCTGCCCTCCCCCCCCCCCCCCCCCCCAGGCGACATAATAAACAGCGGCAGGATGCCGCGGAACAACGGTCGTAAAGCTCCTTATCTGGCTCGTAACTCCAGTATTTTCTGCCATTTCCTTGGAGCGCCGCCGCGGCGCTGGCGTCGCGCGCTTCCTTCGGCGAGCCAATCACAACAAGAGAGCTCTGCGCGCGCCATTCTGCGCGAAACAAAACAGCGCAGTTATCCGGCGGAGCGCTAGGCGGCGCAGCTATCGCGGGCGCCTCTAGCGACCCATATTCCGTTTATGGGGCACTCGCGGCGGCCGTAAGCCCCCTCTTTATCTGGCAGGAAATTAACGAAACCCGAAGCAGCGGCCTGCGCCGCCGTAATCTGAATGCGACACATGCCGAAGCCAGCCATTACTCGGCTTGCGCTTCCCTCGCGACCCCCTCCCCCTTTTACAGCGGCGGCGCTGCTATCGTCAAAAGGCGGCCGTTTATTCTCTGCGCCGCGGTTCCTTCTCTACCGCCGGCTACCCAGCCGTGCCGTTAATGCCTGTGTCTCAGAGTGAAAACTATTCAGAACCATGGAAACTGAATGGAAGTCCCTTTACTTCCCTTTAGCGTGAACTACTTTCTTGTCTCAGTTGACTACTCGAGACAAGTGGGTCTACTGCAGCGCTCCTGGCATATTACGAGGTACAGTCAAGTTATAAGAAAATTCAAATATTTGCATAGCTTATGGGACTTAACTACGGGGTCATCAGTCCCTAAACTTACAAATTACTTACGAACTACCTAACACTAAGGACGGCACAAATATCCATGCCCGAGGGGGGATTCGAACCGCCGGCCGCGGTGGCCGAGGAGACTAAGGCGCTCCAGTCACGGTCTGCACGGCCACTACGGTCGGGGGTTCGAATCCCCCCTCGGGCATGGATATTTGTGCCGTCCTAGTTCGTAAGTAGTTTGTAAGTTTAGGGACTGATGACCCCGTAGTTAAGTCCCATAGACAATACAAACAAACATTTGTTCGAACCGCCGCGGTGGAGTAGCCGAGCGGTCTAAAGCGTCTAGCTGCGGAGCGCGCGGTTGCTCGCCGTCGAGGTTCGAGTCCTCCCTGGGGCATGTGTGTGTGTGTGTGTTGTCCTTAGGTTAGTTTATCTAGGTTCAAGTAGTTTCTAAGCTACGGACTGATGACCACGCAGTTTGCTCCGATAAATACGAACCCCCGACCGTAGTGGCCGTGCAGACCGTGACTGGCGCGCCGCAGTCCTCTCGGCCATCGCGACCGGCCAGTTATAAGACCTCCGATATCTTTTCTCACATACTAGCCACATGCAAACAGTTAAGCTTCTGTCACTTCTTGACGTAATCCATGGCCGGATCTAGGAGGGGGGGGGGGGGCAAAAGGGGGCATTTGCCCCGGAAGGCAGAATTTAGAGGGCGGCAAATTTTGACACAGAATTATTCAAAGTAAAATGACTGCAAGAAATACCGAAATCATTTAATAAAACTAAAATTCCAGGTTGCTGACTTCAGTGTTGCCCTGTCACAGATACTTCTGCTAATCAAACTTTAAAAATCTACTAGATATTAGCCAGAGTGAGGGAGATGTTTACGTTATTGCATAAGTAAATGCACAATGTTTATTAATTTGCATAGATTTCCTTTTGTAGATAAATGAATATTCATATTTGATATGATTCTTGTACCTCTGAAGCTATTTCTGAGGCCAAAGATCTAGCAGAAGATAATGGTGTGTCAACGGTATTCTCCGAAAAAAGGAATCGAAGAAAGAAGGAAATAGCCGATGAGATTTGTGAGGATGAAGTATCCAACATTCACAGAAAACATAAGGTATAATTGACAGAGCTTAGTACCAGGTTTACCGCACTTGAGAAAATTGGTGCAAACATTAGTTTTCTGTGTGATGTGCAAATTCGAGAAATGGAAGTGGAGGGCTTGAAGGCCAAAGCAGCGGAACTGACAGAAGATCTTAGCGAGGAACAACTTGAAAGTTTCAGACAACGTGGCGCTGGCAGTAGACAGAGCCTAGCAAGATTCCACTGCATCATCAACAATAAGTTTAATTTATAAAAATAAATTGGTAGAGGGGTATCCCAACCTTACTACAGCGTTAAAATATATCTTACCATTCCAGTTTCTGTTTCGTCTGGAGAAAGAAGTTACAGCAAGCTGAAACTAATTAAATTCACTTGAGCAGCACGACTGCTTAACAAATCTGACTATAATATCCAAAGAGCACAAACGAGCTGCTTCTCTAAACTATGATGATATCAAAAACAGTTTTGCAACAAAAGAAGGTCGAAAAGCGAAATTTTGGATTGATTTTGGTACGATGAGTAATATTGTAATATTTTTGTATGTATTATAATTGTTCTGTTTTCAAAATTCAAAATGTTTGTAAATCTATCGGACCAAACTGCGTGGTCATCAGTCCGTAGCTTACAAACTACTTAAACCTAGGAAAACTAACCTAATGACAAACACACCCACCAATGCCCCAGGGAGGACTCGAACCTCCACGGCGAGCAACCGCGCGCTCCGCAGCGAGACGCTTTAGACCGCTCGGCTACTCCACCGCGGCGTGTTCTGTTTTCCTTTGATAAAATAAGTTCATGTTGTGAGCTTGTGACTTTTATTTAGAAATATGTAATCCAATTAGCGTCAAAAAGTCGATTCTTACGGGGGGGAGGGGGTTGAAAGAAGCGGCTGCAAATTTAAGCTTGCCCCCCTTGGCAAATGTCCTAGATCCGGCCCTGCGTAATCTTCCTGCTGTCGGAACCGGACCTAGCTTAAGTGGCGGACTAAGGCTGTTGGAGTCCCGGGGCGGCGGCGAAAGGAAAGGAGCCACCCCCCCCCCTCTCTCACCACAGCCACTTGGAAATACGTGTATTACCAGAAAAAAGAATTGGATGCGCCCTTCAGGACGAGAGGTACGGGACAGGCTAAAAAAAATAGCTTTCAAGATCTGGAGTAGTCTTGTGTAGTTCGCGAACGAACTAGTTCGGAAGAGCGCTCCCACAGGCGAACTACGCGAACTGGTTCGCAGATCCCTCGCCTCTTAGTTCGTCCGCTCCTTTTGCGAAGACTGACGGGGAACACCCAGAGGACGCGAGAGCGCGCAGAACGCATGATGCCGTTCTGCCAGTTACCGTTATTTCGAGCTGAGAAGAAGCTCAGATCTAGTTTTATAGTTCAGTGCCACAAATTTTCTTTTCTAAGGTATTCAGCAGTGTCTAAATATAACCCTCATTCCATAGTGTTAAGAAATAAAGAGAACTCAAAACTTAACATTATTTGTATTTTCTCTCGCCTGCATAACACTGTTGACGGCTCGCGGGGTAGAATGTTGAGGATAACGACGTATAAACGACACTAACACTGTAAAGTAACGAACCCGCATAGAATTAATTAGCTACAAAACTATGGTTTACTGCCTGTCGTCAGAATGTAAAGGTCGACACCCATTGTCATCAATGTCGCTAGTGTGAAGATCAAAAATTTCTTATGTTTCATTTGTTAATACAGAATCAATTTCTGTAATAAGTGTGAGGTTGATCGGACTGGCTTAACTTTCGATGCAACTGAGGCGGCCGCCCCTCCGAAACAAAGGATTGGGCTCGCCCAGCACCGAAGACAAAAATGCATTTCGGCGCGTGGGAACTTGGTTGAGAGAGGGTTGTGTAATGACTTACCTCAGCAATGATGTGTAATTGCCCAAAAATACGGGTAAAAGCACACGCTTGGGGAACACTGATCATTTTATAACAAAAACTGTCATAACAAGAGAAAGACCTCTTTTAGTAGCGGTAGCAAAAGCCAAAAAGAGCTGACGAACTAAAAAGAGCGACCTACTTCGCGGCTGAGCTGCGAACTAAAAGGAATGCTACCGGTCGCGAACTAAAATATGCGCGATCGGTCGCGAACTAAAATATACGCGTTCGGTCGCGAACTAAAAGCGCGATAGGTCGCGAACCAAAATATGTGCAATGGGTCGCGAACTAAAACATGCGTTACCGGTCTCGAACTATTAAGCCAAACGTATCTCGCTTTTTAGTTCGTTGGAGTCTTTTCCGAAGACCGACGGGCAATAGCGAGAGGGCGCGCAGCAGAATTAAAAATCACGTGTTTGCCTTCTGCTGATGAGAGACATTTTAAGGTGAGCGTCTGCCTGCTAGATTACATAGTTCAGTGCTACAAAATTTCTGCTTTGAAGTATTCTGCACTCTGCAATGTCTGAGTAATAAATTACATAATGCCAAGATATAGAGATAACTCTAAAGTTAAACGCGAGAAATTATCCACAAAGTGTTTCTTTTGGTTTGCTTGATATCGTTAGCGGCTCAAGCAGCAAGCGCATGAAGCAGCTTAGTGGGGTAACTTCTCCCTCCACTTTACCTTCCTGCATGCGCAGACCACGCTGCTCAGCCGTCACTGAGAGCGGACGAACTAAAAGAACGAACTAGTTCCCGGCAGAGCCGCGAACTAAAATTAGCGCTCCCGATCGCGAACTATTATACGCAATTCTAATCTGGAGGCCCCAGCAGAACGAAATGCCAAGTGCGCTGTTTTGAAAAAAAAAAAAAGAAAAGAAAAAGAAACGGGGCCGTATGCAAAACTCCCGCCCGGGACTCTCCCGAATCCTCCCCTCCCCGCCCGCTCCAGCAGAGATGATACCAAAGCACTAGATATACCGAGCTGAACAAAGAGGTTAGAAAAAGGGGAGATGGCATTATCTATGCCGAGCACATACGTCAGTTGAAGCCTATCCGCCATCTTGGTCAGTTTTGGAAGGCTATTTCTCCTTCAAAACAATGCGTTAAGTCGACCCTCTTACTGTTAATGCTTTGAACTGACAGCCACTGCAAAGTATGTACTTTCTAACAATATACTTTCTTGAACGAATAGTAATAAATATTCATAATAATATATTTGAAAACTTAATTTTGAATGGCTAATTTGCACTCTTTGAACACGTTGTACATAACGGCAAAACCATTGGACGTTCTATTCCTGTTCTAAATTAAATAAAACATTAGATCTACATTAGGAACACTTCTCCAAAACTTAGCAATATGGCGGAGGCAGGCTTCACTTTTTCAGCGTACGGGTCTCTTCCTGTATTCTAACCTCCTTGGAGCTGCCCAATCCGACGACAGTGTTGTATGCTTTGCAGGGACGCTGACGCCGTGGGTGCTCCGGGGCTCGTGCACCCTCCAAGAATTTTTTGCGGGTGCTGAGCACCCACATAAAATTGAGGTGGAACATAAAATTGTGTAAATTTTAAAAAGAAATCGTGATAATCAAAACCTACGTTATGACTCAAGAGGCAATGCAAAACGTGACCATAGCGAGAGACGATATTTCATACGTGAAAGAAATGATCAGTTTTGTACGCGGGTCTCCAAGCGAGTAGTGTCCGTGTTTTACCCACTATGCTAGCTTTATTCATCTTGAAGCGCGTCGGTCCTTTTGAGCTTTAAAGTGTACGTATTTATGAACATTCAATTGTGTTCTTTCAGGAATGTAGCTTGAAGAATCTGATGCTAATGCTGAAGTTAATTGTTTTTCATTTATCTTTGTCACTTCCTTTTTATTAAAATTATAGTTTCTGTTGAAATTTGTAATGCTTTTCTCTCAGGCTTAAAAAAAAAACCTTGGACTATATTAATACTGTCAGAGGTGTCAGAAGTTATCTCGAAGTGATGAAAGTTTCGTTGAAGTATACAGCTCTTGCTTGGAACTAACCAAAACAATTTGATATCGGACTTCAAAATCTCAAAACATTTTAAAGACTTCTTTAAACCTTGGTGACGGTGTTCTACCAAACACTTTTATCAGAAATAATAGCTTCGAACAGAAAGTGTTAGATTAGTGTCCAGTGAAAAATTATTTCATTGGTCGTGTAGAATTTTTGGGGTGTTACTTATATCGCAATATCCACTTCGGCCAATTATATCGCTTTATTGTAGTGTCCTAATGCAGCCATGCTTTCCTTTTCTTCCTACTCCTTCTTCCTTCTATTTTTACAAGCCCAGAAAACTGCCAATTTACTTTTATCAAGTATTGCTCATTCAAAAATGTATGAACATGATTTTCAGGAGGGTTGGTTTCGAACATTTGTGAACCGTGATATAGAGCACTCACACTGATTTTCAAAAGTCGGCGCCTCTGATGCTTTGTGTGGTGTAGCGAAGTGGATCAGCGATTATTTTGTGATTGTATTGCTTCACAGTGTGAAATGTTTGGCTGTGCTGCTCCAGACAGCTCAAATAATAGCAGACATGGTCGCTATAAGTTTTATTGGTTTCCTCCAAACATAGATCGGCGTAAAAGGTGGCTTGTGAACTCCAGACACCAAGTATTGACGCTGAAATCGAAAAACTGCCTGTGTAACGTTAGGAATAAAACCTTTTATTTTTTATTTGAATTAGAAACAGTGCTCACAGCACTGGCGGCAGCTGCTTCAGATGACTGGGCTTTCTCTTCTTCCAGTGCAGGATCTACAACATTTTCAAACCGGAGCCGAAACTTAATAGTGGCGCTAAGTCGCTAAGTCCTAACCTTATGGGACTTAACTACGGTGTCATCAGTCCCTAAACTTACAAACTACTTATGAACTAGCTAATACTAAGGACGGCACAAATACCCATGCCCGAGGGGGGGATTCGAACCCCCGACCGTAGTGGCCGTGCAGACCGTGACTGGCGCGGCGCAGTCCCCTCGGCCACCGCGGCCGGTCTTAACCTTATCCATGCTGCTCTCCCCCACCTCTTTCCAAACAGTTTAATATTTGTTACAGCGAAGAGTATAAATGTCATTTACCCTCAAAATCGTGATACATTCGCAAAAACGTCCAAAGATATGTGGCAACTAACAATCAAAAAGGCATTGTTGTTCCTGAATCTGATAAAAAGAAGGTTACGTTTAAAAAATAGCTTGCAGTCAGACTCGAACCCACTTCGACACTCACTTCAGCACGATGCCGCTAACCACACGACTACTCTTGCTAGAAAGAGAGTAGTGTTTTATTATTACTCATGATCGGATCTTCTGAAAGCTTTTACTGTTGATGCGTCTTTAATTGGCACATGATATTTTACCAATAATGGCGTGGCTTTGAAAAATCTTCAATGCGCCGAAAACAAATATGAAGGGCGGATGTTGCCTTCATTGAGGATTTGCAGATGCGCAAGGCGAGTTGCGCAGTAGCTCCATTGTCTTTGCTTCGGGACCAGGATATGATCATCAAGAAAGACATTACTGACAGTCTACGGATCGGAGCATGGAACGTTGGATCCCATAATAGGGTAGGGAAGTTTAAAAAAAAAAAATAGTAGTGGATAGGTTGAAGTTAGATATAGTGAGGATTAGTGAAGTTCGGTGGAAAGAGGAACAGGTTTTCTGGTCGGGTGAGTACAGGATTATAAATACAAAATCAGTTGGGGGTATTACAGGAGTAGGTCTGATAATGAATAAGAAAATAGGAACGCGGGGAAACTACTATGAACAACACAGTGATCGCATTATCGTAGTCAAGATAAATACGAAGCCAACACCGTCCACAGTAGCACAGGTATATATGCCAACTAGCTCTGCCGATAATGAAGAGATCGAACAAATGTATGAGGAACTAAAGGAAATTATTCAGACAATTGAGAGAGTGGAAAACGTAATTGTGATGGGATTCAAAAAAGGAAGGGAAGGAAAAATAGTAGGTCAATATGGTCTGGGCGAAAGGAATGAAAGAGGAAGCCCCTGGTCGAATTTTGCACAGAATATAATTACAACAAACACCTGGTTTAAGAATCACGAAAGAAGGTTGTATACATGGAAGAGACCAGAAGACACCGGAAAGTACCAGATAGATTTTATAATGGTAAGACATAGTTTCCGGATTCAGGTTTTAAACTGCAAGACATAACCAGGGCAGATATAGACTCTGACCTTATGTTATTGGTCATGAATTGTAGGTTGAAACTGAAAAAAACTGCATGAAGGTAGAAAAATAAGAAGATGGGACTTGGATAAATTGAGGGAACCCTAAGTTATTATGAATGTCAGAGGGAGCATAAGGCAACAATTGACAGAAACTGGGGGAAATAAAACAGTAGAATAGGAATGTGTAGCATCGAGAGAAGAAATAGTGAAGGCAGCAGTAGACCAATTAGGTAGAAAGGCAAGATCTACAAAAAAATCCTTGCATATCACATGAAATACTAAATTTAATTGATGAAAGGAGAAAATATAAAAATGCAGTAAATGAGATTGACAGGAAGTTCACAATAGTTAAGAAGGAGTGGCTAGAAGACAAATGCAAGTCTGTAAAAGAAGTATAAATAGGGGGGGGGGGGGGGAATGGATACCGCCTACGGGAAAATCAAGAACAGCCGTGTGAATATAGAAGACATTATATGGAAAACCTGTTCTCAGCAAAGAAAGGAAAGCTGAAAGATGGATAGTGTACAAACAGGGGTTCTACAAAGGAAAAGAACTTAAAGACAATATTGCAGTAAGGGAATAGGAAATAAAATAAGTTGAAAAAGGAGATACTACGCCGAGAGAAGAATTTGTCAGAGCCCTGAAAGACCTGATTCGAAACAGGGCCCCTGGAGTAGATGATATTCCCTCAGAACTGCTTAAGTCTCCGGGAGAGCCAGCCATGACAAAACTGTTTCACCTGGAGCACAGGATGTACGAGACGGGGGACATACCCTCGGACTTTAAGAAAAATGCAATAAGCCCCATTTCAAAGAAAACAGGTACAGACAGCTGTGAATATTACAGAACCATCAGTTTAGTATGTCATGGTTGCAAAATTTTACCACGAATTATTTCCAGAAGGATGGAAAAGCTGGATGAAGCAGACGTCGGGAAAGATCAGTTTGGATTCAGGAGACTGTAGGAACACGGGAGGCAATTCTCATTTTATGGCTTATCTTATAAGATAGAGTAAGGAAAGGCGAACCTACATTTATAGCTTTTGTAGATTTGGAGAAAGCTTTTGATAATGTTGATTGGAACACACTCTTTCAAATTCTAAAACCAGCAGGAGTAAAATATAGGGAGCGGAAGGTTATTTGCAACTTGGACAAATACCAAACAGCAGTTATCAGAGTTGAAGGGCATGAAAGGAATGCAGAGGTTGGGAAGGGTGTAAGACAGGGTTGTGGTCTTTCTCCAATTTTCTTTAATATATACATTGATCAAGCTATAAAGAAAAGAAGGAGAAATTTGGAGGAAGTATTAAAGTTCAGGGTGAAGAAATAAAAACGTTGCGTTTTGCCGATGTCATTGTAATTCTGTCAGGTACAGCAAAAGACTTAGAAGAGCAGTTGAACGGAATGGACAGTGTGTTGAAACGTGCGTATAAAATGAACATTAACTAGTGCAAAACAAGGGTAATGGAGTGCATTCTAAGAAAATCGGGCCATGATGAAGGAATTACATTAGGTAACGAAACAAAAAAGGTGGTAGATGAGTTTTGTTACTTTGACAGTAAAATAACATGGTATGGTCGCAGTATATATAAAATGCAGAATGGCAATGGGAAGAAAAGCGTTTTTGAAAAAGAGAAATTTGTTAACGTCGAATAAGGTAAAGGCGGGACAGGCGCCGCGCATTTTTTCAAATTAATTTTTGTCAATATATAAACACTTAAATCGCAACAAAATTAGGCAAGATTATGGTTTGAACATTCTATTTTATTATAGATACCACCGCTTACAAAAACTTTATAACAAAGGAACATTTTTATGGTGTACAATGGCTTGCAAATTTCAGTTAATTGGCAAGTGGAGGGCAAGATGCCGCAGAAGGGAGGGACAGATGGCCAGTGGCAAAATACATTGAAAATGACATTCACTTTGAATTTTGTTTTTCAAGTTTGTTTTTAAGTCGTCCACACCAACAACACACTTTCTCATACAGTGCATGACTCATGCAGCCACCTAGAACATACTACACATTGAATCCAGTCAGAGGTAGGCGATATTTCTTGATGAAGTTCAAGGCATTCTACACATTCGTTTTCTTCGAAATTTAATTCATCGGAGGAACTACCGTGTAGGGAAATATCATCGTAATCTTCTTCTGAAACTGAGTCTTCAAACAGACGCTACTTTGGTGGTTTTTTCTCAGATTTTAGGGATTTGATTTATTTTAGCTGCTACGTTTTTGTGGGCCAGAGCTTTTCCTTTCTTGTTTCTTTCGATGATTTTCTTTCTTTTCGTTGCTATAAAGTTGTCGGATGTTATATTTGTTGCTGGTTGCTTTCTCTTGGCAGTGTAGGAACAGGTTATATCTGCTCCAGCAATTTTGATGGAGTCTCTCCATGAGATGTCACTGAGTTGTCATCAGTTGTCATCAGCAGCAGCCTTGATCAGTTGGTCGATGAGTAGCCAAATTTATGCAAGGTTTGCAGGTAGAAGGGTGTTCTCTTAACACATTTGTTTCAGACCTTGATGTTGATGGCTCATCTGGAGTCAGATCATTAGAGATATCTGCAGTAGTTTGGAGTTCAGTATTATTAATGTTGAATTTGTTTTTCAGTCCCATCGGATCAAATTAATTGAGAGCTATTTGCCTGACGTCTGACGGCTTGGGAGCAAAGCCACATGACTGCAATTTCTTTATATGAGCAACTAATTTCCTTTCTGAAACTTAACCCAAGTATGATGATGGTCCACACACTGCTTTCTTGAAATTGTGCGTTGCAAGTCTTCTCCTTAATGTTCATTCTGGTATATGTTTCATTCGAGCTGCTTTCCTTTTAGCATAACCTTCCTCTTCGACTAGTCTCACTGCCTCTAATAAATCTTCTGCAGTCCATTTTCCCCTGTCCTAATGCGTTTGCTCGGCATTTTTCTGTAAAACATAAACGTATGGACTCCTGTTAGCATTGCAAGCACTGCGGCATCTGTCCCACAGTAATGGTGCGTCGTCTGTCCGTTTTCGTGGGGACAGATGCCGCACCCCCTATTTTCAGCAAAGATGCTATCGGAAGAAGCCATTACTCGATCGACATAACCTACAATGTTTCTACTGCACAATCTAAATACAAGTTATAAGCTACTAGGCGCGTATTTACTAGTACATACTATTAAAAGTGAAACGTGAAAAATTTCCTTGACTTACCTTGGTCTCGAAATAGGATTTTCTTAAATTTCTCCTCAATTTTCCGCTCCTGAGGTACAAAAACTTGGGAGTAAACTGATCTCACCAGCCGCTACAACAACAATGAGCGTGGCGCGCACAACAATGTGTGCTGACGAATTTCTTGGAAGTGCGGCGTCTAACCCCCCGCGTCATCTGCCCCGCTTTTACCTTATTAATTTAAGTGCAAGGAAGTCTATTATGATCGCATTTGTGTGGAGTTTTGCATTGTATGTGAGTGAAACATGGACGATAAACAGTGCAGCAGGAAGAGGATAGAAGCTTTTGTATTGTGGTGCTACAGAAGAATGTTGAAGACTAGGTAGGTGGATCGCGTAACAAATGAGGAGGTACTGAACAGAATTGGGGAGAAAAGGAACTTGTGGCATTTCTTGACAAAAAAGGGAGGGATCAACTGATAGGACACATTCTTAGACATCAAGGAATCGTGAATTTAGCGTTGGAGGGAAGTGTGTGGGGTTAAAATCGTAGATGGAGACCAATAGATGAATACAGTAAGCAGATTCAAATGGATGTAGGTTGCAGGTATTATGAGGAGATGAAGAGGCCTTCTCAGGATAGAGTAGGGTGGAGATCTGCATCAGTCTCCGGACTGAAGACCACAACAACAACAGACTCTTCTTGCCCATGATTGCGATCTTAAACTGTGCCAGTCTGCTTTTAATGTCCTCCTTGCTTCGTCCTGTGGTAGGGTATTTAAGTTCCTATGTAGCAGAAATTCTTAACTTCCTCTACGTTGTGTTCAACAATTTTGATGTTACGTTTCTCGCTACGTTCATGTCTATTACTGTTTATTCCCTTGGGCTCTTAGCTGTTTACTTTCACACTATATTCTATACTCAGTAGATCGTTCATTTCATTCAGCAAATCCTGTAATTCCTCAACACTTTCATTAAGAACGGACATGGCATCTAAGAATCTTTTCATTGAAAGCCTTTCACGCTGAATTTTGATATCATTCTCGAACCTTTCTTTTATTTCCGTCATTGCTTCTTAGATGTATACACTGAGCAATAGACGTGGAAGACTGCATTCACTGTCTCATACCCTTTTCAGCCAAAACACTTTGCTATAATTCTTGCACTCTTGTTGTCCCGTCATCTACCTCTACATAGATACTGGGATAATCACATTTAAGTGCCTGGCCGAAGGTTCATTAACCACTTTCATAACTTTTCTCTGCCGTTCCGTTCTCTAATAGCGCGCGGGAAGAAAGAACACCTACATCGTTCCGTTTTCGATCTGATTTCTCTTATTTTATTGGGATGGTCATGCCTCCCTATGTAGGTGGGTGCTAGCAAAATATTTTCACATTCAGAAGTAAAAGTCGGTGATTGAAATTTCGCAAATAGAACTCGCCGCAACGAATAACGTCGTTCTTTTAATGGTTGCCACCTCAAATCGTGCAACATTTCCGTGACACTTTCCGCCCTGCAACGTCATAAAACAAAACGAGCTGCCCTTTTCTGAACGTTCTCAATGTCTTTCGTCAGTCCCACATGGAGAGGGTCCCACACTGGGCAACAGTACTCCAGGAGAGGACGCACAATTGTGATCTTCTTTGGTGGAGCTGGCGCATATTCGAAGCGTTCTGCCAATGAAACGTAACCTTTGGTTCGCTTCCCCAAATATTTTCTGTATGTTCTCCTCAGTCTAAGTTGTTCGTAATTGTAACTCCTAGGTATTTGGTAGAATTTACGACATTAAGGTTTGACTCTTTTATCGTGTAATTAAAGTTCAGCGGATTTATTTTAGTGGTCAGGTGATTTACTTCACACTTTTCATTATTTAGTGTTAATTGCCAATTTCGCACCATGCAGAAATTTTATCTAAATCGCTTGGTTGTTGCACATCTTATAAATTACATACCTTTACCCAGTGCTTAAACTTGTTTCTCTTAATTTCGATCACCTTGCACCAATTTATATCGTCCAACACTTTTCCCAAGTCGAAAAATCATTAAAAAATTAATAAATAAATAAAAATAATTACAAACGTATCTTGCTTTTTCTTCAGTCTTCCTTCCATTTTCAGGCGCAATTTCCTTTTTCATTTTCTGTGTATTATTGTTCTAAGTAGCTTGGATGCATGAACTGTTAAGCTGATGGTGCATTAGTTCTCGTACTTATCTGCTGCCATTGTTATCTTCGCAGTTGTGTGGAAGCCATTTTTTCAAACGTCTGATGGTACGTCGTCAGTCTCATTGATTCCACTCATCAATTACACTGCTCAAAATAGTTAGGAGATCAGATGAGATATACACAATATACGTATGGTAACATATCTTATTCAGATATCAGTTACAATTGTAATTCGTGTGTGATACAATACGATATTTCGTTGTCTTAACTATTTGTTTGAGGTTTAGATGGCGTTTACTTAGAACGACGATCTTGGGACTACCGTAATATTGCCCTCCAGTGTGGTGTGTTTTCATCTCGGATGGCCAGTACAGTTGCACACCTGCGTGGCATGGACAGGATGAGGTTACCAAATAGTATTTAAGGGATCTTTGGCCATTCTTCCACGAGTGCAATATACGGCTCTGCAACCGGGAGGTGCTGGTCTGACTACAATGCATCTGCCTAGTACTTCCCGGACACGCTCAACGGGGCTTAGATCCGATAAACATGCTTGCCACCACATTCGTTCAGTTCTCTCAGCTTCAAGCATGGGCGCTGTTGTCCACCAGAAGGAACCCATCTCCTATGGCACCAACGTGTGGCACACCAAAAGGTCGAAAAATCTCGTCTCTATACCTCTGAGCAGACAAAGCGCCATTCTGAGTGAAATAGAGATCCATACGTCCACCAATACTGACTCCTGCCCACACCATTCGTTCACCACCATGATATGATGATGTTTCCTGCACATTGTGATGTGACCGTGATTCTTCTTATTTCAGAATACCATCACAGCCGCGGTGGAATAGCCGAGCGGTCTAAAGCGTCTCGCTGCAGAGCGCGCGGTTGCTCGCCGTGGAGGTTCGAGTCCTCCCTGGGGCATGGGTGTGTGTGTTGTCCTTAGGCTAGCTTACCTAGGTTTAATTACTTTGTAAGCTAAGGACTGATGACCACGCAGTTTCGTCCGATAGATTTTCAAACATTTGAACATTTGAATACCATCACATAATTAATTATCTTCTTAGTTTGTTGTTTATTGTAGTAGATACTGGTAGAGGTTCTTATACACAATGCCTATAATAAGTTGGTCAATCAGACTTCTTCCCTATGAAGGTTACACTCAGAAAAGATGAAGTATCGTAGTTCAACTTTGTCTCAATTACTTAAATTAGAAAACATTTGGTTTATATTTGAACCATAATAAGGGTTTATTGTACCCTTTGTACATCACCAATAGTTCAAATATTTGGTTTACAGTCTTACATCCAGTAATTATTACACAAATTCTTGAGACAAGTTTAGAACGTGTTAACAATTTGAGTCAACTCTAATAACTAATTACAAAACAAAACCAACCAATATCTACACTTTCACATCTTTTTACTCTGAGTATCCACAGAGTTCATTGTAGTGTACAGTGTCCTTTAAATATGCTTTCCATGAGAAGTAGGAGCTCTCTGTCTGGGCATTCACCTGTGAAAGAAATAGCCCAGGACAATAATAGTCCAAGCAAAAAACCTCCATAAATACCCAAGAACTAATCAATTTGGTCATATTGTCTAGCTAGGGAAAGAATGTAGTGCTTGAGACACTACGACATAAGCAGAATTGTTTCCAGTTCTACGTCCTCTCCAGATGAGGGAACGACGATTGTCCGGCTGAACACAAAATCTTGACTCACCTGTGAACAGAACCCGCACTGTTCATTACGACTCCAAACCTGAGGTTTCACCAGGCTAAACGGTGAGCGATTTTAATGGGACACACGCATCATAAGCCTCCTTGCGCAGATACCACATTCCCAAAGGCGATATCGGACTAATTGTGTTTAATAGTGCGCGTTCTGTTGCTTCCTGGAGGGTGCGTTGCAGCTGAGTTGCGTTGCAGCCTCCTGTCTCGATAGGCTGTTAACCGGAGATAACGGTCATCTCTTGCTGTTGTGACCCGTGGACGACATGGTCTCGCCTTCTTTTAACGCTTCCTGTCCTCTGAAATCGCGTCCAGGTTCTGGAAATTACACTGTGAGTCACTCCAATAACTGCAGCCACCTAAAAATGTTTGTGAAGCTCAAGGGAATTAACTGCGGGGTCATCACTTCCTAAGCTTACAAACTACTTACGAACTACCGTATACTAAAGACGACACAAACATCCATGCCCGAGGGGGGGGGGGATTCGAATCCCCGATGGGGAACAGTCTCGCGCGTCGCAGGATAGCGCCTCAATGCGCTTGGCCACACCGCCGCGGCTTTCGCAATTGTTTGTTACCTTTAATGTACTCTCCGTTACCAGGTGAGAAATCTAAACTCTCTTCTTCCAAAGCACTGTAGCTTTAATGGCCTTGTCACTGTATTAAAATATATCTTTTATTGTGCAAACATCTTCCATCCTTGGGCACACGAGTAAATGTTCATTCGTCTGTGTTTCTCTGCATTCTTCAGCATAGCCCCGCTTAACCACGTTAGCTTTACATTTTGTTGTAAGAGCTGTTTGATTGGAGGAGATCAATTTGTGTATAAATATTGTCGAAATGAAAAGAATGCGTAACAGAGTGTAGTAGTGATAATTTTGTTACTGAAAGTTGCTGCTAATCGCACTTGTCAAAAGTGACAACACTTTGCCAGCGGGAGGTAGAAATCCTGAATAAATAATATTGATGTTATTTAATTATTGATGACCAGTGTCGTAATTAATTAAGCTTATCTGACTTAGCATTGACTACAGCCTCCAATCAGCACGTCTTACGATTCACGAACAGCACAACTTCAGTAATAAATGTGTCAGAATTCATGTAGTGGTGATGGCGTGTTCGTGTTATAATCAATATCGTAATAGCTGATAGACTCTGATTGCAATGATAATAGCTCAGTACTGTGAAACTGCGTGGTGCAATGAGATTCACAAATACTACAGTCAAAGTTCCCAATAATTTTGATAATATTTTTTAAAGCATTCAACTTCCTTATAAAACTTTACGTTCACTATTTTTTGATCAATTGGTTCCAGGGCCTAGCTAGCATACTCGTGTAATTGGCTGAGCAAAGTCTGGCATTTAACGTATTTCATAAAAATTACTTTCGTCAAGGTTGGTTAATCAACTATAATACTTAGACTACTGTTAGCCTGGTTACTTTCTCTATAAATGAAACCAACTTTACTTTACGTGCAAACTCTCTTGCAAGTTAAAAGCTTTGGCATAATAATTGATTGCAAAACTTAGAACAGCACTGCACTAGTCTCTGTGGTTGTAACACGTTTAGCAATTCTTTAACTCGTCTAGCAATTTCTTTAAAACTGATCGTAATTACTTTGAAAAATAATTGAACTCGTTAGTCAATGTACAGGCTTGCATAATCAACATAATCCAATAATGGTGATAATGGGGTGACTACAACTACTTACAAAATTAAGACTGGTTTCAAAATAAGTCATATATAATTGAACCAAAATTCTGAATGGGTTGACACTACAATTACATGCATACAAAATAAAATGTTACAAAAGTACTCATCTCTTTTCGTCGTCTTCGTCGTGAAGTCCATACAAGACAAATATAATTACAATAGGTACTCTTACTGCTGGTTCAAAAATATTTTTATCGACAACTCTTTGTTCAGCACATCTGGCTGAAATCTCCATGCATTGATATCTCCTCGATACACCTTCTAATCTCCGTAATTACAGAAACGATCACTCTTGGTGACAATAGACTTGATAACCAAACAATTACTTTTCTTACACACATGAAAAAATATTACACTGATCACTTTCGAGTATAAATAAACTTGTTTCGCACTTCCTTCAAAACATTAAACAGTACGCCTCTCCGGCTTATTGCAACTTTGCTACTTCATTAAACTCGGCCGGCCGCGGTGGCCGAGTCACGGTCTGCACGGCCACTACGGTCGGGGGTTCGTATGCCCCCTCGGGCATGGATATTTGTCCCGTCCTTAGTATTAGCTAGTTTGTAAGTAGTTTGTAAGTTTAGGGACTGATGACCCCGTCGTTAAGTCCCATAAGCTATACAAACATTTGAACATTAAACTCGCGCGACACTGCGCCTACCGTGCCTCTGTACCACCAACAAAACATTTATGTGTTTACTTTAGCGAGTCCGCTCCGCGACTGCTTCAGCAGCGCGACACTCACAGCTTCTACGTCTGTACCAAAGACAGTCTTTACAACAGGTTCAACATTTTCTCTGGCGCATTACCAACTTACAGCATAAGAATGTTCGTGCATTCATGCGGGTTTACAAATACAGTGTATGTTTACACTAAATGATTCAATACAGGAAATGACGTTACATAAGAAATATACCTTGCATACAAGAAATGAATACGTGAAATGAACAAATTTAAGACAATATATAAATTACGTTAAATCAAACTGTAAGATACAGCGACAGGTGTACTCTTACCTTGTGACACCTGTTCTTAATCTATTCAATGTTCTTCATGTAATGTATTGCAGTTTCTGCCCTTTTCCGATATCCTCTTTCGGTTGTAGAATCGTATTTTGCAGAGAATCCATCAATTAGGATAGACTGTAAGTCTCAGAATGACCTTCTAGTGCTACAGCTCGCTGGATAATACTCTTCATAGACTTACGAACGGCTGTTACTATTTGTTGGTCATACATTAGGTTTGTGGGTCACTTTGCTGGCTGTTCTATGACTAATACTTTGTTGTCATGGTCTAAGAGGGTAAATTTTGTGAGCAGGTGTTGGCCTCAAACATCCAGCGACAATCCTGGCAGTCAGAGCAGTGTCTATTTGTTTGGAGAGGCAAGATGCCTCCCACATTGATGCCGCATATTCTCCCGTTGCAAAACAGAGTGCCATTACAGATGATCACCAGGTTGCGATTCCCATGCGGATCCAGTCAGTTTACGGATAATATTGTTCCTTCCACATATTATTCCTTTTTGACCGGCGCAGTGTGTTTTAAAAGACAGTCTTCGGTCTAATGTGACTCCCAAATATGTATGCTTGGCATAGTGGCGTAGTCTAACTCCTCTCCATTATATTGCTGGTTGTCTTTATACCTCTCTATTATTCAAGTGGAATGTGCATACTTCAGTTGTTTCCGGATTAGGTTGCAGGTGGTTTTCTTCATCGGAGTCCCCGAAGGTAGCCAAAACCTCTCTCAATTTCCTTTCAACTTCTTCAAATGTTCTTCCTTGAGCAGTAATGGCGGTGTTGTCTGCATAAATAAATCTAATTATTTCTGTCTTGTGTGGCTGGTCATTTAAATACATAATGTACAGAATAGGGGAGAGAACACTTCCTTGGGACTGTTGACCTAGATGTTCCGTCCCCTCAAAATCACAACAACAACAAGAACACTTCCTTGCAGTAGATCATTCTTGTGGTCGCTCCAACTGCTTTTCTGCCCTTGGAGGGTTATATGGAATCTACGATTTTGCAGCATGCCTCTCAACATGTAAGTCAGTCGTACGTCCTTTGTTGTTTCAGATACTTTCGTGAGGAGTCGTTGTTGGTTTATTGTATCATACGCAGCTGAAAGAGCACCACAAGCGGCAGCAGTTATTACTTTTCTTTCAAACCCGTCTGCGATGTGTTGAGCCAGATTCAGTATTTGACTAGAACATGTTTTCCCTGGTCTGAAACTAGCTTGTTCAGGTAAACGTTTTGTGTCAATTTTAGTTGCTATTCTTGACAAGATTATTCTTTCAAATAGTTCACATAAGTGCCATGTTAATGAAATAGGTCGGAAATTTTTTGGTTCGGTTGGCTCTTTGTTGGGCTTTATTATTGCTACTACTTGTGCTTTCCTCTACAGTTTCCGGATTTGAAATGTTTACAAATATGTGTTCATCATCTTCACTAGCCATTCATTAGTTTTTGCACGATACTTGATTATTTGTTCTTTTAGTATGCCTGTAGCTTTAGTTTCTTCCAGTTCTAGCACTGTTCTTCCCAATTCTTCAAGTGAGAATGGAGTTTCTAGAGCGTCACTCTCTCCTCCCACGTTTCGCTTGAGATTCAGTTTAGTTGTCTTTTGTCTTATCTTCCCATTTAGTACCAGCTGTTGGAAAATCTGGTTCGGAGTGACGTTTGTACTCAGTGGCGGGCTCTTGGGATCATTGATAAGATTTTTTATCAACTTCCACGCTCTTCGACTGTTCTGTTTCATGTCCAGATAGTAACATAGCCCATTTTTCCAGATTTTATTCAGCTGTGTTTCGCAGTAGTTCTTCTCCCGCTTCGATAATATCTATTGAAAAAAGATCGGCGTTGTACTTGTGATGGTACCCACTCAAAAGCTTGGGTCAAGGCTGGATAAATGTTGTCTCCTACACCCACGAGGGATATGCCTAGTTGACGTTTTCTTAACTACTTCAGTAAGTGCTTTGTAGTTCTTCGGATGTGCCTCTATGTTTTCAACTCCTAGGTCCAGTGCTTCTCTGAAAGCCTTCCAGTTCGCTTTCTTGAAATTAAAGCGGCGTTTGGAGGGTACTTTTTCTACTCGGACAACTCCGGAAACCACACAAGACACAGGGCAAAGTTGTGTCCTGGGAAAGGGTTGTGACATGACGTGCGATGGTCTCAGTAATGAACATGTTGTCGAGGTTCTACCCTCTCCGCTGTCTGCCACTAATAAATAATGGTCTTAATTTAGGGTCGAAAATGAGCTTCAACCCTTCTCTTTCTGACCAGCTTTCTAGTTCTTCCCCATTTTTATCAGTTGAGTTGTATCCCCAGTTGATACTTAGACGATTAAAATCTCCCAGAACAATTCTGATGATTTGGTTTTTAAAATTATTTCGTTTGGGGAAGGTAAACGCAATGTTAGGTGGTTTGTACACTGATGTAATAGTACATGAATGTATCTCAATTGTTAAAATTTCAATTTTATTTTTGTCTGTGAGATTTGTTGGCTTAACCACTATACAAGATCTTACAAAGATAGCACTACCATGTTGTTGATGTGGGCGTTCTAATTCCATTTTCTTCCCTTCAATTTTTGTTCTTCTGTCATTTACTCCTTTGTGAATTTCTTGCAATTCTAAAATACCTCATGAGAGTTGTTTGCCCTTGTTTGATAGTAAAATTTCTTTCTCACTTGGCAATACTTCAATATTTAATGAAGTCATTGTTATTTTAGGTCTTGAAAAGTACTGATTTTGTGGATATTCCATCTTTTTCTGATGTCTGCCGGTGGTGGAAGGAAGGAAGCTTAGGGTTTAACGTCCCGTCGACAGCTATGTCTTTAGAGACGGGCCGGTGGTGGAATGATTAGCCATTGACACTAGTCCAACGATTCCAGGGTATGCTCGATTGTGGTCTTTCTGCATCTTCGCATCAATCATTCGAGAAGGCTCCTTCCATGTAACCCACAATTGTTTCTGAAAGCCATTAACCTTGCGCCTTCAGAAGTGTGTCCCAGTAGCTGCAGTGGATGCACTGGTCGCTAGATTTTCAGAATCGGTGTATTAGGCTGTAACTGTGATAACGGTGTACTCCTGATCTATATATTAACCTTGCGGTAAAGCGCACGATTGAGAAGTGAATAAAAAAGTTGTCGGGTTTCCGTATGCATCAAGTGGTTAAAACTCCACGAGCTTTCGGCATAACAGACCTTGACTAATGGCTGCTAGTACGGGCTTATATACAATAAGCTGCCGGCTGTAACGTTACTGGTCACCCGCAACGTCGCCATATATGGGCATGTGTTGACTCGGTATTCGATGCGCCGGCTTCATCTCCGCGATCGCTGGATCCCAAGCTGAGCTGCATGCCGTCGTCTTTCTTAATTTTGATGACGTCTTTAATCATAATTCCCAGAAGACGTTAGTGCGAACCACGACGGAGGTCCTTAACTGGTATTAATAAGTGCCGTATTTTCGCCAGAGACCTCAAAACTCATTTCATTTTGTGTCTCTTTAGCAGGCGGCATATTTTGCCCGATACAAAACCACAGAACGGCAAAAAAGCAAGTTTCTTGTCCTGTTCCTCGTCAGTGCTTTTATTGTGCTCCTTTTCTGAGATCGCATCACTTATTTCATGACCATTGTAGCCATTATTGCAGAAGACCTTGAGAAAGTAGTTCAGTTCATGAGGCAGTTTATCGGCGTCCGATATTGTTCTTGCACGTCGTACCAATGTCTGTAATACAGTGCCCTTCTATGCCGGCTCATGATGGCTAATGGTGTGCAAGTACAGATTGGTGTGGGGAATGTGAGAAGGTTTTCTGTAGATTATGTGGCCAAGGTATCCATTCTACTTTCGACAGACGAGAAAGGCGAAGAAGAACAATGTATTCTCATTTTTTACCCCAGTGGTGAACTGGAAGTTACTGTTAAGAGGACGAGAAAATTGCCTTTTAGCCGTTCTGTGGTTCTGTGTCTGGCAAAATAAGTCGTCTCTTGAAGCGACACAAGATCGTATCATTCTTCACTTCTCCGACGAAACTCCTGCAATTATAGAGACAAGTTAAAGACGCGGTAGGTCTCAAAACACCTGGGGTCTACAAGACACCTTACAAATGTGGCCAGTCGTATAACGGTCAAACAGTACGAACCATCGGGAAACGCAGGAAAGAACATGACAGGTTCTATCGTTTACGATACCCAGAGAAATTTGCTTTAGCTGAGCGTGCTTTAGTAAACGGTCATCGAATCAGACTTTATGAAACCTCCATCATGGCTCGCACTAACGTCGTCTGGAATTAATTAAAGACGCCATAGAAATTAAAACCACTGACAACATGCTTAGCAGAAATGGCGGCCTGTACCTCAGAGCGGCGTGGGATCCAGCGATCGCGGAGCTAAAACGGGCGCGTCGAACACACATTTAAGGCATGTCCACATATGGCGATGTTGCGGAGCACCAGTGACGTCACAGCCGGCAACTAGTGTATATAAGCCCGTACTTGCAGTCACTAGGCAGTCAGTACCACTTGACAATGGCCAAGGAGTGCTTGGAGGAAAGCTCGTGGAATTTTAACTACTTGACGCGGACAGAAATTCGAGAAATTTTTATTCAATGTTATCGCTATTAGACTAAGCATTCTCACACTTTAAAATTGTTTAAGGATGCTGTTTTTTATTTGCACTTCTACCCTTTTACCCTTATACTGTCCTCTAATGTTAAACAGAAATACTTGTCGCCTATTCAATGTTTTACATACTTCCTATTGCAACCATTTTTGAACTAACATCCGATTGCTTACGATACCCGAACTGCCGAAATGTGTCCTACCTCAATTTCGTCCTTCGTCCAATGAGGATAGATATTTACTGTCGCCATATTTAGGCACCCTGACGTTTCTTTTGGGCAATCCTAGGCTTGACTAATGCCCTTATACGACCTTCTTGCTCTCACTCCGCAGCTGACAACGACCTTTCCACGTCACGCCAAATGCAGCGTTGTATCATTTAAACACATTACTAACGTAATTCTTAGCTTATATATTCAAGTATTGTAAACTTAAGTGATAATCGCAGTAGTGTGCGCGAGGAACATGGTAACTGTTTCACATTCATGTCAGTCATCCGAGACCAAATTATGAACTCCCTGCAGCTATCTACGTCGTCTCTGACCAGTTCGTCGGAATATAGCAACAGGTCGACTGTGCAATTACCGTAACATCCATAGACCGTTATTAACACAAACAGATGCGTTTGGAGAAGTGCCATGAGACGGACACTTTGACTTCCGATGAATGGCAGCACATTGTGTTCAACAATTAACAGCGCCCCTGCACTACCTTGGGATACTGTCGTCGGCTAGCATGGTGGCGACGTAGCGAGAGTTACGAGTCTTCTACGGTTTTCCAGAAAAACTGCTGCCATACTCCTGCCATATCAGTATCGGGAGCCACACCATAATGTAAGGAGATACATCATGTAGTAGAGAGCTGTACCATAGTGTAGAGAGTTGCATAACAGTGCAGGGAGCCAAATCATATTGTAGGGACCTGCGACATACTGCAGGGAGGTGCATCATAATGAAGAGAGCCGAAGCATAGTGTAAATAACTGCTTGATAATGCAGAGACCCACATCACGGAGTAGGGAGCTACATCATACTGTAGGCAAACAAATCATAATTGAATCATAGCACTAGGAGCCACATTATAAAGACGAGCAACATCATACTGCAGGGGACTGCATCATAGCACAGGAAGCCACATCATAGTGTAAGGAGCTGCATAATAGTGTACAGAGCCGAATCTTAGTGCAGGAAGATACATCTTACGATTGGAAATAGCATCATAGTTTAAGGAACTGCATCGTAGTGTACTGAGCAACTTCATTGTGTAAGAAGGAGCATCACAGAAAGGCGACAGTCTAGCGAACTTGATCAGTGTAGGGAGCCAAATCATAGAATAGAAAGACGCATCATAGCGCAGGGAGCTGCATCATATTGTAGGGAGCCACATAATTGTGTGTGGAGCTGCATCATTGTACCGGGTGATCAAAAAGTCAGTATAAATTTGAAAACTTTATAAATCACGTAATAATGTAGATAGAGAGGTAAATACTGACACACGTGCTTGGAATGACATGGGGTTTTGTTAGAACCAAAAATAAAACAAAGTATCGCTAAACGCGTGAAAGATCTCTTGCGCGCGTCGTTTAGTGATGATCGTGTGCTCAGCCACCACTTTCGTCATGCTTGGCCTCCCAGGTCCCCAGACCTCAGTCCGTGCGTATATTGGCTTTGAGGTTACCTGAAGTCGCAAGTGTATCGTGATCGACCGACATCTCTAGGGATGCTGAAAGACAACATGCCTCACCATAGCTCCGGACATGCTTTACAGTTCTGTTCTTATTCCTCGACTACAGCTGTTGTTGAGGAATGATGGTGAACATATTGAGCATTTCCTGTAAAAAAACACCATATTTGCTTCGTCTTAATTTGTTATGCTAATTATTGCTTTTCTGATCAGATGAAGCGCCATATGCCGGACATTTTTTGAACTTTTTTTTCCCCCTTATAAAACCCCATGTCATTCCAAGCATGTTGTAACGTTTCTGCTATGTTGCACACTCCTAAAAATCATTTGCCAACATAGAAACAGAAAATATCTGACACCTAAAGTAAAACTTCATTACCGGACATGTAAAATATCACATTTTCGCCTTCTGTTTGAAATTCTATTAACACTATTAGTAAAATACCTTTAAAAAATAGTAAATTGATTTAAATATAACTTTGGCTGACCTTTTACGTAATTTTCAGTTTTTAATACTTTCGTAAAAAAATAGCTGCAAACACTAAAAATGCATTACACTTAGTTTCGGAAATTGCTGAACCTATATAGATACTAATTTGTATAAAAACAACAATGCTACATGTTATAACTATTGCACAACATGATTTCATATATACCTTTTGTTTAAATAAATTAAGGCAGACCATGTTTTATATATCACTGGATCCTAAATTAAATACTGATAATTTTTCATGCACTAAAATTAATAATCCGTTTGGTACTAAGAAGCTATCTTCGAAATTAACAAAACTACGACAACCATATACAAATCCGTATTTATAAATAATTTGAACGCAAACTGAAATACGTTAAAATTCCATGTCACAATAATAGTACTGCCTACACAATATTGGCAAAACAAATATGTGTGCACTTCGAAAACACACATAATGTAAATAATTTTGAGCACAGTAAACACTAGTCAAAAGGGTGTCTTTGAATTTGTGTACCAAATTTAAATACAAATTTCATGAAACAAGTACATACATTGACATAAATAGTCAAAGCTTAAATGTAATGTTTTAATTTCTGTATTTTGGCATATTTAATGTAAAAGAATATTGTTTAATTGTGAATTACAAAACTTTGTCATCAATCTTATTACGTGGTTACGTAGAAAGATGGTTGGAGAGAAACCGTGTTTAGTTAGTCTTCTAAGAGTCTTTTGTGAGTGACTCTAGCTTCACCCACCAGTAAGCAGCTCTGGTGGCTTGCCGCTGCATTTTTTTATTGTGCAATAATGTGATTGATTTGAACGTTGTTTAAGTGGAAATAAAATCGTTTCCATATCATCTGACATGTTTATAATTTACGAAAAGATCCTGTAACATCAAATCTTTTAGTGAATGCCGAAGACAGCTCACAACGCAATGGACTTCAGCCAGCATATAAGTTCAACTTCACCTACAGTGGAATGACTTTGTTATAGACTGTGAACCAATAAAACTTTCCGTGATTCAGGAAAATATTAGGGCTCAGTTTGAGTCATTCCGAAAAGCGGTGACGGGCGTTAGAATGTGTATCAATTTTTACCTCTCTATCTACATCTATCTGACTTTTTATTACCCAGTATAAGGAGCTGCATCATAGCGCAAGGTACCGAACAATAGTGTACGGAGCTGCATCACAGTGCAGAGAGCCACATCATAGTTTAAGCAGCCCCATCATATCCCAAAGAAACACATCGGTGTGTTAGGATCTGCATCTGTAGGGAGCCGAATCATAGTGTAGGAGGCGCATCATAGAGCAGGCAGTTGCATCATAGTGTAAGGAGCTGCATCACAGTGCAGGGAGCCGCTACCTAGTGTGATCAGGTGCAACATAGATTAATACTGGAACCGCCTATGGGACGTTCTTGTGCCGTGGCAATATTTATATCCCTCCCCTCCCTTTAATTGTCTCAGGAGGTAGAGGAGGCTTCATGACTTTTAATGTTTCTTACTCTAGTCCATTTCTAAATGAAAGTCATCGCTGTGAGTTACGATGTTTTCGAGAAGGAACAAGAATACCGAAAACGGCCGATAGGATATTTTTGTCCCATTGTATACAATAAACGTTGCCGATTACTGTGCACTGTTAGAAACTTGTATTGTTGTCTGCTGCTAAAATGCTGATGTGAAACAATGAGTTCGTGTCTTTGAGCCGCGGTGGAGTAGCCGGGCGATCTAAAGCACCTCGCTGCGGAGCGCGCGGTTGCTCGCCGTGGAGGTTCGAGTCCTCCCTGGGGCATGGGTGTGTGTCTGTTGTCCTTAGGTTAGTTTACCTAGGTTTAAGTAGTTTGTAAGCTACGGACTGATGACCACGCAGTTTGGTCCGATAGATTTACAAACATTTGAACAGTTTGGTGTCTTTAACAGTAAAGGTTCATATAAATATAGGTGACAGGGCCTGTGAGGTGGTGCAACATGGATCGTCGGCGCGGTCTCTCCGTAGAGCAGCTGTTAGCGTTGCTGAATAGTATTGAAGAACATCAGTCCGAAGGAAAATATGTTGATTCTGATACTGACGAAAAAAAAAAAAAAAAAGAAAATAAATAAATAAATAAATAAACAAAAAATTCGATGGAGAGCTCGAATGAATCAGAGGGCAATGATGAACATTATGATAATCCTCCGCATGTACGGAGTAGTGGACACCGTAAGAAATAAAGAGTTTCTGAGATCGTACATTTTTGTTTCCTCGTTTATCATTGTTGCTATTGTCATTTCATGAATAACTTTCGTTGCACTGATCTCTATAGCTGGGTTGGCGTAAGTTGATCCATAACAGGTGCATTGCTGTCGCAAGGATTCAACATCGAAGTGCAACCTGTTTCACACTAAAACACCAGTATGGAGTTGTCATATACACAGATACGAAATTGCAAAACACGACTTGTGACAGTAGGCGCATGTAGGTTTTGCGACCATGCAGTTGCAATTGTCAGGGATCAACTTACAGCGACTCAACTATAGGTGCCACCTCATGCAAAGAGCAATTTCGTCGTCGGTATCAGAGAAATGGCAGCAGAGATTATTCTGCCACAGTGGTTCGGGTTTGTGCTGCCAGAGATGCTATGGCTGACATGTCACAAGGTAACATAGGGGAACAGTTTACATCTACTGGCAAAGGCAATTATCATTCAACTAACGCAGAAATGATCCATACACAATCAAAACGACTGCGTAAATCAGGTGAAAGATGCCGAGTCAGTAATTTGACTGTCGGCACAGAAGTTGAAGCTCCTATGGAACAAAGTGGGAAGTAGTTCCTACTAACATTGAAATGCCTGGAAGACGCAGACAGCAAAATATTCTTCAGGAATACTCCGGCCCTTCTCCATTTGCGAAAAGATGTGTTATCAGTGGTTTTCCTTCGAGTGCTTGGTGTTTATTTATTGACAAACCTATTCTCAAAGACATTCAAAAATGCGTCGAAGCAGGGGCGCGTAGAGTGTTGGGAACAGGAGAAGAGCCGGATGCATTTCTTGACACCCTGCATTTTAGGGGTACCACTGAATCCAAAGGAATAGAAATGAACCTTCTTTGGTCTGAGAAGTGAGGAATGCAGTTTTACAAGTCTGTGATGTCACGTAATCGCTTCAGGGAAATCAGGAGGTTCCTCAGGTTTGACGTGACGACGACACGGTCGGAGCGACTAAATAATTCTGCTGTGGAAATTTAGAGGGGCGGAATTTGACGCTGAGTGTAGTACGATCTTGCTGCCGCCTACTTACATTTCGCGTAATGATCACAAAGACGAGATAAGAGAAATTAGGGCTCGTACGGAGGCATATAGGCATTCTTTTTTTCCTCGTTCTGTTTGGGAGTGGAATAGGAAAGGAAATGCCTAGTAGTGGTACGGTGCACCTTCCGCCACGAACCTTACGGTGGATTGCGGAGTATGTATGCAGATGTAACAAGTTTTCTCTCATGTCTACTAACCAGCTTATTTATTGCTTCCGCAGTGTTACAGCCTTGTTGAGCCAACAAATAATGATGAAAATCCTAGGCCACGCCTCTGGCGGAGTTTTCTAATGTTGCCACCCACGACTTCTATGTCTTTTTGCTTAGTATTTGTAGTGACGATGTTAAATCAACATAAATTATTACAAACATTTTGCGTGAATCATTGCCGTCATGTCGCCGTCTTTTATGACTTACTTTCTCCTACTATCCGTCAAACCATCCATTCTTCCTGATCCACTAGCCACATGGGAAAGAACGCTTTTGCAAATGAATTTATGGTAATAAGGATGTTTACCACATTACAGCCGAATTATAACGATTAAAATAACAATGAAAATTCCTATCTCTTGTATGACACACAGAAATGATTTTTGGTATTTTGTTACTAAATACCGTTTAGGACATTTTTCAGAGTAGAAAAATAGACCTGAAGCCATACAAATCGCTAGTACTACGATTTCTTACTAATAAACTATGCTTTCTGTAGTGCTGTAGATCACTATACGAGAATGGTGCCACAGTGCTAACACGACAGTGATGGTTGAGCTGACATTTTTCTCTCTATTGGCAGTTAATACAAACAGTCCCGACATAAAACACCAAACTGTTTTCAATTTAAGCAGGGGACGACCTTCCTGTGGTCGAAAATTAAATTCAGGATGACACTGTCATATAAGTTCAATGACTAATCACACCTCATAATGATGGAACTGAGCGTACGAGCAGGACTGCCAGGTGCTTTAACCAATATAGATAAGCAAAAGATAAAACTTCAAGGACAGTTTACAACATCCTCACTCCTCTTTTAGCTTTGCCGCGCTAATGCTTCAGTCTGACAGCGGATGACAGCGTTTAAAATACAGATGAATTGATGACTTATCCACCTCAACTCGTTCAGTCTTGTCATACTCCGTTCACATTCGAGGAATATTACAAATATGAGCAGCTATTCTGGAAAATATACCAAAGCATCGATACAATAGAGTATCTAATCAAATAGTATATTCAACAGCATGATATTAATTTAGGCCTCTTGAAGCTGAAAACAAACAGAGAAAGTGGGTAGTTGTGCATATTTGAAAGTTTTTCAGCTTCCCAAACAGTGGGAAAGGTTGGAGTGGCCGCCAGTCCAGAGTTACGGACCACAGTAGTACAGGTTTATATGCCAACTAGTTGTGCCGATGATGAGGAGATTGAAAAAATGTATGAGGAGTTAAAGGAATTATTAAGACAGTTAAGGGACACGAAAACTTAATTGTGATGGGAGACTGGAATTAGGTAGTAGGAAAAGGAAGAAAAAGAAAATAGTAGGTGAATATGGATTGGGAACAAGAAATGAAAGTGGAAGCCGCCTGGTAGAATTTTGCACAGAACATACTTTAATCATAACAAACACTTGGTTTAAGACTCATAAAAGAAGGTTGTATACGTGGAAGAAGCCAGTAGACACTGGAAGGTACAAGGTAGATTTTATAATGGTAAGACAACAATTTCGGAATCAAGTTTTAAACTCTAAGACATACCCAAGGGCAGATATAGATTCTGACCTTATGTTATTGGTCATGAATTGTAGGCTGAAACTAAACAACTGCAGAAAGGCAGGAAAATAAAGAGATAGGACCTTGATAAATTGGAGGAATCTGAAGTTCTAGAGAATTTCAGAGGGAACGTAAGGCAACAATTGACAGAAACGGGTGAAAATAAGTAAGTAGAGGAGGAATGGGTAGCTTTGAGAGATGAAATAGTGAAGACAGCAGAAGACCAACTGAAATACTAAATTTAATTGATGAAAGGAGAAAATATGACAATGCAGTAAATAAAGCAGGCAAAATGGAGTACTGACGACTAAGAAAGCAGATTGACAGGAAGTGCAAAATGGCGAAGCAGGAGTGTTCAGAAGCCAAATGCAAGTCTGTAGAAACATGTGTAACAAGGCGAAAGTAGATAACGCCTACAGGAAAATAAAAGAGACATTTGTGGACAAGAAAAACAGCTCTACTAATATCAAGAACTCAAATGGAAAACCAGTTCTCAGCAAAGAAGGGAAAGCTGAAAGGTGAAAAGAGTGCATAGAGGAGCTCTACAAAATGTACTTATAGACATTTTGTAGGAAGGGAAGAGGAAGTAGATGAAGGTGAAATAGGAAACACTTTACTGAGAGATGAATTTGACTGAGCCCTGAAAGACCTTGGTCAGAACAAGGCTCCGGAAGTAGATGACATTACCTCAGAGGTACTGAAGTCTCAGGGAGAGCCAGCCATGACAAAACTATTTGAACTGGTGTGTAGGATGTATGAGACAGGCGAAATACCCTCAGACTTTAAGAAAAATGTAATAATCCCCATTCCAAAGATAGCAGGTGCAGACAGGGGTGAAAATTACAGAACCATCAGTTTGATAAGTCATGGTTGTAAAATTTTAAGAGGAATTATTTACAAGAGAATGGAAAATTTGATTGAAGCGAAGCAGACCTCGAGGTAGATCAGTTTGGATTCAGGAGAAACGTAGGAACACGGGAGGCAATACTCACTTTACGACTTGTCTTAGAAGATAGATTAAGGAAAGGTTAACCTATATCTGTAGCTTTTGTAGATTTGGAGAAAGCTTTTGATAATGTTGATTGGAATACATTCTGTCAAATTCTTAAGTAAGCAGAATACAAGGAAAGGAGGGTTATTTACAACTTGTACACAAGCCAAACTTCAATTATTATAATCGAAGCGCATGGAAGGGGAGCATTGGTTGGAAAGGGAATAGGACAGGGTTGTAGCCTTTCTCCAATGTTAAGGAATTTGTACATCGATCAAGCTGGGAAGGTAAGCAGGGAAATATTTGGAATAGGGATTAAAGTTCAGAACGAAGAAATAAAGACATTGCATTTTGCTGATGACATTGAAATTCTGTCAGAGACAGCAAAGGACCTGGAAGTACAGTTGAATGGATTGGACAGTGTGTTGAAGGGAGCGAATAAAATGAACATTAAAAAGAGCAAAACGAAGGTAATGGGATGCAGTCTTAGACAATCAGGCGATGCTGAAGGAATTAGATTAAGTAATGAAACAATGAAGGTAGCAGATGCGTTTTGTTACTTGGGTAGTAAAATAACATGCGACGGTCGCAGTACAGACGATATAAAATGAAGTATGGCAATGGGAAGAAAAGCGTTTCTGATAAAGAGAAATTTGCTAACATCGAATATTAATGTAAGTGTAAGAAATTCTGTTCTGAAGGTATTTATGTGGAGTTTTGGCTTGTACGGAAGTGAAAGTTGGGCGATAAATAGATCAGACAGGAAGAGGATAGAGGCTTTTGAAATGTGGTGCTACAGAAGAATGGTGAAAATTAGGTGGATAGATCGCATAACTACTGAAGAGGTACAGAACAGAATTGGGGAGAAAGGGAATTTTTGGCATACCTTGACTAAAAGAAGGGATCGATTGGTTGGACATATTCTTAGACAAGAAGGAATCGTAAATTTAGCATTGAAGGGAAGTGTGTGGGGAAAAAATCGCGTACTGGAAGTTTGCCGACTGTTGGTATCACACAATGTAGAAACATGGAACTGAAACACGTTGCGCACGTTACCACATGATTGTGTGATGCAGACCCTAACCTCCTAGGGAGAATCACAAACAAATAAAGCGAGAAAAACCAGAACCGCACAATTGTGCGTGCAGGGCCTGAAAGGGTTATGTACCTACACAATTGTCTGTTTCGGGCCTTCACTACAAATTTTTATTATCGGCACCATCTTACTGTAACATGCCTTTGAAAGAAATGTAATAATAACATCACAGGATGATACAAAATCAACTGGCTGTCAGATGTGATAGCTTCACATGTCAAAACAAGGATATCAACACCTTGTCAATAAGTCTTTCTTGCCGCCATTGTAAGTGTAATGGAAATTTGCCGACTGCTGGTGTCACACAGTGTAGAAACATGGAACTAAAACACGGTGCGCACGTTACTACAGTCCATGTACGATTGTGTGATGGAGGCCCGAACGTCCTAGGCACAATCGGCCTCGGGCCGTGTTGCGGTACGGACGCGCCGCCGCTCCGTGCCGTGGGCCGCTGTTGTGTTTGTTTACCCGCGCGGCGCTCGCATAGCGATACTCATGGAACGACCCAGCAACAGGAAAGCTACGACCAAGATAACGTTCTCAGCACAATACGCAAGACCAAAGGCCCACGAGAATGAACGTTTTCTCCGCGAAGTGATGCGTATCGATCCACAAGAACTAATAGGTATTCATTTGTCAATCGTTTCCAGCACTGTGTACCTCAAACTCGTCGACGAAGCGGCCTGTCAGAGACTTCTCCGTAGATCTAAGGAAGGATTCCGCTTTTGCCACTTCGATGGAAATGTGGGTGAGGTGACAGTAGAACATGTAGGATTCGGTGTTCGGACGGTGCGAGTTTTCGAACTCCCCTTCGAAGTGCGCGACCAGTTACTAATGGATGCTCTACGCCCGTATGGCAAAGTTATAAGCCATGTGGCAGAAAAATGGAACACTTTTGAGACGTACCCTGTGCTCAACGGCGTACTGAACTCTGCAAGCACATACCGTCGTACCTAACTATCGGCGGATGTCGTGCGATCCTCCTTTATGACGGTCAGCCGAGGACCTGTTCTGGATGCGGCCAAGAAGGACACGTTCGGTCTGAATGCCTACAAAGACGTATTGTACAGATACCACGGACGGAAAAACCACAGGAACCGGAACCAACATCTTTGACAATCCAATATGCGGTGGCAGTAGGTACCGGATTACAAGAGAGCCATGAGCAACTCCCAACACAGTCTCCTATGCACATCGATCAGGATTCTGCAACGACTCACTCACAGGAACCCCAACCACCCCAAGACCCTGAAGCATCCTCACGGGACCACAGTACGATACCTGAGACGACGCAACAGACCCCTCTCGCCGAGGCAGATGGGGTGAAGAACGAAGATCGTCCCGCACCCCGTCCTCTATCAGAAGCGGAAGGGCGACAGAGAAAACAAAAATCTCCGAAACGCCATAAAAAGTGACGGCTGATAACCGAAAATGAACCATCAGAGGAAGACTCGAAGCAAGAGGATGAGAACGAACCTGACACGCGGTTGTCACCTGCATCCGGCTCCACCGCTTTCGACACCCAACTTCTTCCGGCTGCCCTGACGCAACAGCATAACCGAAGAGAAGACAACGCACCAAGACTAGAAGAACCCATGAATGCAGAGACTAGCGATCCTCCACAGCTAACCCCAGCGCCAACCTTTTTGCTAGGAGATTGGGGCCATGAAATGCAGATGAATGACTTGCAGCAGGAGACAGGTGACCAACCGATAACCATAGCTGACGGTGTGTCGGATGGGCCTCGTGAGTAAGACAACCACGCCTTATGTGTAGTTTGCCCCTATGCTGAGCCATCGAACAGACGATAGATGCGACACTGTGTTGACTATTTCTGACTACATATGACCATGGAACAAGTCTATCGCATAGGGACTATCAACATTAATGGAATCATTAAGGCCCAAATGCTACGAGACACATTACGAGCGGCGGATTTAGACATCGTCTTTCTTCAGGAAGTTAAGCCGGGAATAAATCTACATTTTTACGAACATGTTGTTTATGACTTTCCGACTAATGAAGGTGGAGGCGGTACGGCCATTCTTCTTAGAGAAGGCATCACGGCGACGGAAGTGACTTATCTACCCTCGGGCCGCGGAGTTGCCCACACGGTCGTGGCGGTCCGTATGGTGAACATCTACGCCCCTTCAGGATCATCAAAACGACGGGAACGAAACATCTTTTACTCAGAAGAGGTAGCTCCACTATTCCAAGGCAACACAGAACACTACATCGTCGGCGGCGATTTCAATTGTGTTCTGCGACCTGAGGACCAAATTCCTCACTTTCTACCGTACCCAGCACTTCAAGCACTGACACGTGACCTGGCGCTTCATGATACGTGGATCGTACAACACAGAGACCGACGAGGATACACCCACTTCACCAGCCATTCGGCAAGTCGGCTGGATAGGTTCTACGTTTCACGTAACATTCGCACGACGATTTCTGGGGTCGAAATATGGCCGACAGCCTTCAATAACCATGAAGCATACATCTGCGCTGTCACCTTACCTCGACAACGAACCAGACGTAGTAGGGGACTGTGGCGACTTAATGTTGCCATTCTCAAAGACGCTGCTTGTCGCCGCGAGGTTGAAGAAACATGGCACCGATGTCAACGGAGAAGGCATACATACGACTCGACCCTGACGTGGTGGATTCGGTGTGCAAAACCTACATTGCGCCGGAGTTTCATGAACTATAGTCGTGAAAAGACAAGTTGGCAAAGGACGACCTCGGAGTTCTATTACACGGCTTTAAGAGAACTTGCCACACACCTACCATCGCCAGACCGCCAAATAGCCGTGCAACACATTAAAGCGCGTTTGATACGCCTGACCACAGAAGCGTTCGATGGTGTACGTGTCCGAGCACGGACGTTTGACGAAATTTACGGCTAACGCCCTTCAATGCATTGCATCATACAGGAACGGCGGCACCGCAAACGTACACTCATTACAGAACTAGTGACAGAGGATGGCAGACGAGCCGAGACCCAAATGGATATCGTCCGAGCTTTCACTCACTCATACCGGACCTTTACGCCGAAGCCCCTAGAAACGACGCGGCAATGGAGGATATAATACACCCTATGCCAACTTCTCAGCACACACAGGATGACGACGAATTCCTGGCAGACATCACACAGGACGAACTACGCACGGCCCTGCTGAGGGGTGGTTCCAATAAATCGCCTGCCCTTGACGGACTACCACATGAATTTTACACAGCCTTCGCTGATCTCATGGGCGCAACGTGGATTCGGATGTTCCAAGAACTTATGAACCCCTCTTTTCAAGTCCCTCACGAATTTACCGAAGGCATTATGATTCCCGTACCGAAACCACGTGGTGGACACCGACCGCAAGACTGTCGACCACTGACATTATTAAACGCAGTCTACAAGCTGTTCGCTCGTATACTTCGTGCGCGCCTCCACACAACGGTCAAGGCCGCAATACACGCTGATCAAACTTGCCTCGGCGGCGACAACAACGTCCACACCACGTTGGGATCCTACAGAGACATCGTAGCGCTGGCGTCGACCTGTCGCCTACAGGGCGTCCTGGTGGCAGTGGATTTCGATCATGCATTTGACCGCGTCAACCACTACTTTTTACGCGCTGTCATAGGCATTCCCCAGGTGACAACGACGGTGGTCCTCCGGTTAATCCATGATGCACAATCGAGGGTAATGGTGAATGGCTATCGCTCAGAACCCATCACTATCGGACGTTCAGTACGCCAAGGTTGCCCCTTGTCCGCCATGTTGTTCGCAGTCGCCCTCGAACCCGCTTTACATGGTCTCCGACATCGTTTGGAAGGCATCTCCCTACGGTCAGCCCAATTCAAATGCTCCGCCTATGCTGATGACGTCGTCTTCTTGGCCCAATCAAGAGATGAAACAGAGTTGGCACTTTCATGGCTCCCCCATTATGGCGAGGTGTCTGGAAGTCTCCTCAACCTACAGACGACTAAATACATGGACATAGGCCGAGGATTACCTACAGCATCAGCAGTACCAATTACGAAGGTCCCTTAGATCAAGTGCTTAGGATAACATTTCACGGCAATCTTCAAGAAACTGCAGCGTCGACATATCGACGGCTGTTACAACAAATGCGTGCACAGATACGACTCCACAAACTTTGAGAATTATACATGCTCCAACGCGTACGTTATGTCAACATGTACTTGGCATCAAAGCTGAATCACTTCACGGACGTACTACCATTGCCACATACGATCGCAGCCAGGTTTCAAGCAGCGTTTGGACACTTTGTGACTGCAGGCTCTGCCCCGACAAGAAGGTGGCGTCGGTTTAACTAACGTCAAGAATAGAGCTCGAGCGCTACTCCTCCGTACGACGCGACGACTATGGCATTCTCCGCACAGAAACATCACAGGCACCCTTATTGATGAAGTCGCGCTACGATCTCTGCAGCCGCCGGCTCCGGTTGGCCATTTATCGCCAGCGCTTGCTCACTTCAAGATCTACTTTGTAGGACACAGTTACATGCTGACTGACCTACCGGCAACGCGAGAGGCCATACAACATTTTACAAAGAAGGAATCCAAGTAACATGATAGAACGCCGACACCCGATCACCTGCTGGAAAAGAGTGTGGCGGGCGATTCATTCTCCTTTCCTGCCGACAGAAGCACGGGCATCGTGGTACACATTGGTGAACGAAAAATTCCCTAATCGTCAGCGGTTACATTCCATTCGCCTCCTTAGCGACCCCTTATGTCCACAGTGTGCAGACGTTGATACCGATGTGCATCGACTGAATTGTAGCACTGCGAGTGCGTGTTGGAAGCTCACAAGGCAAATGCCTTCTACGTCGTCATTTCACGTCTATCCTATCTACCGAAGTTTTCTACCCTGATAGCGTCTATTTTCCACCAGCGAAGACGAATGCAATCAACTAGATTAAAGGCATGGCGCTACATTACCTTTACCGAGATAGCGAGAAGAACATCCTGGATTTCTGGCAATATTTGCTTGAAACACACACGACTGTCCAATGTGAAGCATCCTACCGAACCACCTTTGCGAACTTTTTAGGGTCACTGTTCACGAACCCTTCACCCAGCTGGGGCGTCCCAGGTATGAGAAGAGAATAATGATGCAGCCCATAGAACCTGATTGATCCTAACAGTACAAAGGCTACCGCCCTTGAATGCGAGAAGACGACGGGGATACTCATGTGCAGGATTGTCGACGGGTTACGTTCTTCGAACAGTTGGCCCCCTACAATAATCATAAAATGAAATGAGGCAATATATTACAACTGACTAAAGATGTATTTCTTTTGTTTCATTCACTTACCATGTAGAAGCATTTTCGTTGCACAGTGTTGCTCATTGTTCACATATTAATTATAACATAGAAGATGTTTAATTTGCTTTTTCACTTGCGTTTTTATTACAAAAGGTTTGGTTAAAAACGAAAACATTTTTTTTAATGTTAACAACTTTTGAAAAAAATAATAATTTTAAAAAATCACATGGCCTACCAACATATTTGTTTACTTTCTTCAATAAAAAAAAATAAAAATAAAAGAAAAAACCAAAAAAGGGAAAAAAGAGGTAAAAAAAGGCCAGCAGCGGTGGCCAAGCTGTCTGCTGCGCGCCAGTCACGGTCTGCACGGCCACTACGGTCGAGGGTGCGAATCCCCCCTCGAGCATGGATATTTGTGCCGCCCTTAGTGTTAGCTAGTTAATAAGTAGTTTGTAAGTTTAGGGACTGATGACCCCGTAGTTAAGTCCTATAAGCTCTACAAACATTTGATTTGAACGTCCTAGCGTGAATCACAAAGAAATAAAGCGAGCAAAACCGAAACTGCACAGTTGTGCGTGCAGGACCTTAAAGGGCTAAGTAAAATTCGTGTAAACCTGAGACAACAAAATTTAGTACAGAATTACATGCAAATTACAATTGGATACTTAACTGTAGAAAGGTGCTAAGTGCCAAATTCATGAAAAATTGATAAGTGATTTGAAAGGTGCAAGATACCGAAGAGGATCACATATGAAGAGGGCTGTGTCCACCGAGTATTCCAAGTGGTTACACTTTCTACCAGTGGATTGCAATAGTGGTAAGTTGCCTGTTGTTTTCATAAGAACGGTGCACTGTGCCGTCGGTTGTGGTTGTTTCACTTTTATGCCATGCAAAAACTTCTATTCTCTCCTTTATTGTGAATCACTGCTCTTCAACTTATAAAGTATATGTATATTAACTGCATGATATTAGAAATCAAATATTATGTACCAATGTATTTTTTTAAAATCATTTTCTACATATGTAATGTCCATATGTTAGGGAATGGCGGATGGAAGCCACACGGGTTGGAGACGGAGGAAGAATGGTAGCGAATCATTCAAAAATGAACAGAAGAAATTAAAGACGAAAGGTTTGGCGTGCGAAAAAAAAAAAAATAATAATAAAAAAATAACGAATGCATTTGTAGCCAGCGACCTTTGCAAAATAGACGAGGAAGCAGAGGTTGTTAGACTTTACAAAGTAATTTCTATGAATAATTCCGATTTTTTTAATATTGAAGCAGTGGCAGACGAGATAATTAAGATAATCACTACAAAAAAGCTGAACATTTCAAAAGCTGTCAGTATTAAATGTGATTCAATATATGTAGCACATGTAGGAATAAAAGGAAGTTACTCCTACACTGAAAGGACACTTAGGGTGTACGCGCTCAAAAAAAAAAAAAAAAAAAAAAAAAAAAAAAAAAAAAAAAAAATAAATAAATAAATAAATAAAAGCGGGAAACACGCAAGAAACATTCAATCTGCTACTTTTGAATGTATTTCCTGAATCCATTCAATAACAGATGAAAAGAGGAAAGATTTAAAGGCTGCGATATCTTATCTGGAAAAGAATAAGCATATATAATATTATATACGGCTCTGTGGAAAATGGCTAAGAACTTAGCACCTAGAATAATTTGATGGGACTTAGCACCTTTCATAAATGTTTATGTTTGTATTGCTTTCAGCACCAAACAGTTCAAACTGTGTCATGAAACCACCACTAATATATGATAAGATAATCTGATTTGTACCATGTAAAAGTTTGAGGAATAAACAATTACAGCTCTGCACTACACACACACACACACACACACACACACACACATACATATATATATATATATATATATATATATATATATATATATATATATATATATTGCAATAACTTCAGTTCATACATTTGGTATTTTGCACCTTTCAACAGTTAAGTATCCAATTACAATTGTAACCATACTGTGTGTGTGATAACTCACCTCATCCCCCAGTTGTTTCGAGCGGTGTGTGTAAGAGTGACCAGGAAATATGTTGTCCTTGTGAAGACCATTGTGGTGTGGACCGCCTGTTGTGTGGTCAGACCGCGTGGTGTCGGGATATGTGTATGGCCACAGAGTAACATATTTGTCTGTGGTATGGCGGCGCCGTTGTACGCCGTGCCTCGCGCGGCAGGCGTGCTTGCGGCACCTGCGTTGTTTCGGCAATCACGCGCCATTGTGCTTCGTCAGACGCGGCGCGCCACGCACTGCCGCCGCTGGCGTTTCTTCTCCAGCTCCAATAACACCCACTGTCCACCGCGAGACGCACTCGTGACGCTTTCATTATCGCCCGCAAAACCGAAGCCGCGACCACACATTCACCCTCCTGCACATTCACCCTCCAGAGTTACAAGGGCAAATCAGAAAGTCTGTGCCCCTGTTGTTTAACCGAATTACCACTGCACGCTGTCAACGTGTCAGCTCCCAGCGTCGCACCTTCCTTGGCTGGATCCGGCCTCATCTACCGCACGGCGCTGTTGTCGCTTGTCGAACAAAGCCTCTGCAGCGGCCGCCACCTTTGGACCATGCGACTTGCGTGCTCTCATAGCGTACAACATGACTCTGTTATGGTACATGGCCACCCCATTTTTGAGACTATACCTTTCACTGTATGAATAAATTTAGACTATAGTCATTTGATATATACTGATATGCATTTCCTTAAAGTGGAAGCACTATAAAAGTCTGTACGAAACGAGAGCTTTGTTTTATCACTAAAATTAGCAAATAAGATCCGTGTGAACTACCGGTTACTCCCTGCTACAAAACCTTGGCCCAAACTGAGAACTGACTCATTTCAAATTACTTCAACAACAGGAAGTTAATACTACCGTGGACAATATACATAGCAGATCGTACGTTATTACACACAGACATTAATAAGCAAGCCACCACAATTAAAGTTATCTTAGAAAGGTGGCTAATAAAACGTTTATGGTGCAACGGAATTTAGACATAAAAAATATTGCAAATCAACTTTTTTTTTTTTTTTTTTTTTTTTTTTTTTTTTTTTTTTTTTTTTTTTTTTTTTAATCAAATGTTTGTATAGCTTATGGGACTTAACTACGGGTCATCAGTCGAAATATTGCATCTGTGTTTGTTCTCAGCACTTATGAAGAACAATATTAAATAAAAGAGGGAAGGTAATCTAAAACTACAATTTATAGACAACTTACGGATTATGCTGAACTTAAACTTGTTTATTCAGATAGAAAACAAGCAAAATGGGGAACCAATTTCGTTAATACAATAAAAATTCATCTCTTACATGGATTAATGCGGACGGTGCCCAGCCTAACTTATACATGATGACAGAGACGGATGAAGTCCAGTCTCCAAAACTCGTAAACGTGAAATAATAACAAAGTCGGAAAAATAAGAATAAGAACTTCGGCATGCAACCCCTAGAAATGCTTAGAATTACATAAGGAAGCTATTGAAGGACGTTGTACAAGGCTAAGAGAGAATTACTGACAAAGACAGAGTGCGTACTACAAGTCGGAGAAGAAACAGCAAAATTAAAATAGGCGGGGAGAGAGAAGATCGCGAAATATTAGTGGAAATCAGGATACCCACATAGTTACTTGCCTGATAGGCATGGAACAAATAAGAATGGAAGCTAAAGGCTTTGTTCTATGAACCAACCACGTGGGACACATGTCACTCACGAAAGGAAACGATGAGAAGATTTCTACATGCACTGTACAAAAATGAACATATCACCTATTAGAAATCGGGCCCCACAAAGCTAGAAAGTATTTACACAGAGTTCATACACCGCCACATGATCACAAAAGGTTTTAATACACCAGGCCGTTATCAAACTGCAACTAGAATCACACACACACCGCGTTTATGTATTGGAAATCACTGAATTGAAAAACGAGAACACATTTCCGCACACGATTCCAAAACAATGATTCTAAGTTCACGAGTCTAAGTTAAACGTGCTAGACAATGAAACGCTACCATCTCGCGGACACAAGAGGAGAACCAAACTTACTTCTCCAGACGCCCAGAATAGAAAAAGGACCCAGCGGTCATGAGGCGGGAAACTGCTGCCGGAAATTGGAAACCCCAAGAAACAGCGGTGGTGGAGGCGAAGAGACTCACGCTGAGGGAAGGCTCACGGACTAGCTTGCAACCAAAGGGTGTGGAAACCTCTGTGGCAGCATGAGCAGCTATTGACTCTGAGCCAGAGAGAACGATGCAAAGCGGACTACTCCTACCCACATTCAGACAGCCATAGATTCTCGCACCCACTTAAAAGTAAAACAGCTGCACATTCTCATAGAGACAGTGGCATAGCAGAGAAGCTGCACTTATGCCACATTAATTAATATAGTAATAAATTATTAACATAACAAAATAAGAAAAACCTAGCAATATTAACTAATATTTTAACACATGAAATAAAAATTCTATCCCTCAAGCTTTGAAAAGAGGGGGGGGGGGTTCAAGTTATCACAAAATGATAATCTAGCGACATTAAATAATAACTTTACAGAAATATACAAAAAATATATGGAAGACGACGGACGTTCGTCTTTCAACTATAATAATTATTCTGTAATATTTACTTACGAGATTATTACATTTCTTTTGGTCTTTGCTATTGTTTTTCTTAATTATATACACATATTTACAGGTTATTTGTGACTTCATTCTAATATTGTATATTAGTATCACTTCATATATGTTTAAATACACTGTACAACATTTTTTGTTCTGTAAATCTGTAATATTCTTAACATTTGTACATTCAGGTGTTTCGTTTCGTTTACAATGTTTTGCTATTGACATGTCAAAGATAAATTAAATGTGCACAATACACATTAACCTCTTTGCTGATGCAGATATATCATATCTTGGAGCAAAGAGTTATAATCCGATATATAAGCAAGAGTCTGTTCCAGCAGAGTCAGTAATAAGTTGATGTTGGATTATGATTTTGAATTGTTATATTTTTCTGTTGGAATTGTGGTATATATATGTCTATTTTCTGGCAATATGTGTGCATTTAAGTTGTGTAGTTCAAATGGGCAATAAACCACGTGTTCCTATCGGAAGATTGTCACGTATTTATAAACAAAAATTCATCTTGTGTCACGAAGAGCCTGGGAGTGATCTTTATTAAATGTGTGACGGTTAGACGTCAGTTGTCTTCTGTTTTGCTTGGTAGCTGTCATATGTTAAAAAAGGCTATTTCACAGCAGAAATCTTTTGTAATTTCCAGTTTGCAAAGTGCCATTCCGTGATTACAGTGCAAAGATATTTCAGGTTCAGGTATCAATTTTGCATGGCTTCATCTGTTTAGGGATTCGCTTATACCTGTCTGGCGAAGCTCAGAAACAATTACATATGGAATTAAATTCAGAGCCTGAATACCCCGTGTTCAGCTGTTGAGAAGTGTTTGATCGTTTATGATGATGAAGGATGAAACAAGTGTGCCAACAGCTGAAGACAGGGCATTCAGGCTCTAAATTCATTTTTTTTAATTTTTTATTTATTTATTTATTTTTTTATTTTGTGGTGAATTTAGAAAATTTACACTGATGTGATTGAATCATCGTGATATTTTTGTGATCATAGGCGTTTGAAAATGACGCTATAGTACGCTGAAACTTAAAGTGCATTGGTAGTCAGAAGGAAGTATATTAAACAGATCTCTTCTAAGAAGCGACTGTGTCTTGGGAACATATTTTGTGTGTTTCCTATTGCAGTTATATGTGACAATTACTGTAATAGTAATTATTATTATTATTATCATTGTAATTATATATATATATATATAATTTTAAAACACACATACACACGTTTTAAAATTGGTTTCACAAAGCCCTTCGTTCCAGAAGAAAATGTTGCACGAATTTAAACTGCTTTCCAACGTAGTCCATAAACTCGCCGTGTCAGTCGGGAGCTACAACTACTTACGACGACAGTTTGTCGTGTTTTGAGACGTCGGTTGGTTATGAAGCTGTACAAGTTGCAGCTATTAAAAGCTCTGCGTCCTATTGACAAACTCAAAAGTCTGGAATATTGTAACGAGATTCTTAATGCTATTAACAATGATAACAATTTCGCACAACGCATGGTGTTCAGTGATGAAGCGACTTTTTCAAGTTAGTGGTCAGGTAAATAAACATAATATTCGAATATGGGACCTACAGAACCTACATGCATTCACTGAACATGTAAAAGATTCGTCTAAAGTGAATGTGTTCTTGGCGAAATCCTGATTATTAATTGACGGCCCTTTCTTCTGTGAGGGATATATTGAATAACTGTAATCTGAACTTGAGAGGTTCGTAAATATGTGTGTAAAGTTTCAAATTCGTATGTTTAAGGTTTAATAAATATATGCATTCGAAATACGTATATTCTTTTTGAAACTCTCTGTATAATGAGTTTGACACCCTTAGCGATGGAACTGACCAATTATTTATTCGAAATCGGCGAATTCTGATGCATTTCTATAGCTGCTTTATTACTTGGTGACAAATGGAAATTTTTGCCCGACTGGGACTCGAACCTGGGTCTCGCATTTTTCGCGAGCGGTGGCCTTCCGGACATCCTTCCCGGACAGAACCAACCATTTGTCACACTTTCTTACATCCCTCAGTGATTGCACGCCTTCAGTATGATTCCCGCGATGGAGAGAGACTTCTTTACCGTCATTGACCTGTTTGGAACCTCAATTACTATGAAATATCTGTTCTAAATGTACAGACATTCATCATGCAGCCTATAGAAATGCATCCGAAGTCGGCAGAATTCGCAAATTGCGAATGAATAATTGGTTATATAATTTCATTTATATGCTGCGAGCAATTACTAATGTCTGTTCCTTTGGACCTGAAAGTGCAGATAACAGCGTAGTAATAAACATATACACCAACGCACAGTTTTTCGTCAGCGAATGCTGCAAATACAGCTAGAGATGTCAACACGACACGACTTGTAATCGGTCTGCTAGAGCAATTTCTTAGACGCAAACTTTCATTTGTTTGTAAACAGCAATGAAATCAAAATAAATTCCTGTGCAAATGAATATTCAATAGCATCCTTAATTGTCTGTAACGTTTTTGGAATACGCATTATTGTTACCTTGAAACAACGTGCGTTAGGATAACCCTTATGGAATTATGGAACTATATGTTTCTGACAAATATGCCAGTGAAATATGAAAATGAAAGATGCATTTTACGGTAATGTTAACATTTACCTTTTATATTACTAATAAATGAATAAAAAGAGTGAATTGAAATACCAAATAATTACTTAATGTTTCGCCACTTGACTTGATATCATGCTTACAATATTTAGAAATTGACTTCGCGTATCTCACGCTCGTCCTCTTGCTCCTGTAACTTTTTGTCGAAGAAGCTGATTATGATTCAGAAGTGTGTACTCAGTCTATCCCCGCCAGGAATTGCAAGGAAAGTATGTGTTTCATATGTCTGATTAGCTCATAAGTAGAAAGTGGTGTCATTCCTTGGTGTGATATAAGTCAAGAAATTAAGGCACTATTCCTAAAAGAGTAATAAAAGTGAAAATAAGGTAACATTACGGTATCGGTAGTGGCATTAGATATCTGTCAAACACAGTTATTCTCAATTATATCACAAAATTCTGATTAAATGAAAATTCATATTGGTCAAGATTTATTCATCTATTTACTTTTTTTTTTTTTTTTTTTTTTTTTTTTTTTTTTTTTTTTGAGCTCTGACATCCGACAACACAAAATTTTCAAACGTTTGTTAAGCTTATGGATCTCAGCTGCGGGATCATCAGTCCCTAAACTTACAAACTAACATATTCTAAAGACAATACAAACATACATGCCCGAGTGAGGATTCGAACCCCGAACGGTGAACAGCCTCGCGCATTGGGGCATAGTGCCTCAATGCGCTCGGCATCCCGCCGCAGCTACCGACAAGACTTGAATATTACGGCTGTTGGTGGATACGTTAATTATTTCGAATTAAAACTAGACCATCCGCAGTCCCAGTTCCTGTGTAGCATGGAACTGCATCGATTGGAAAAAAAGAACAGTGAGTGAGGATTGAACCCACGTCCACTTGAACCGGAGTTCAAGACGCAAGACCGATACCCATTGCAGTTTAACAATGTCAAGTCACTAGAATTGATTTGCACAACTACTTTGCAGTGTAGCTTCGAGTTTGTAAGGGTTCTATTAAATGAAACGGCAGCCTTCCACAATGATTTCTTTATTGCGCAAAATACAGTACAGAAATATTATATGAGACATCTCATAGCCGTGAGTTAAGCCCACACACATAAATACGAACGATATCGCTAAGTGCACCACAGTAAATAAAATACAAAGCTGCCGTGTTTTGTCTCGAATTCTATAAAGGAAGAAAACACTTTCATAACGAAAATCCCTCTAAGAGACAGCATATAGATATATCAATGTGCTGCTGATTTATAGTTTTTTATTATAATGTTATGGATCCATTTCGGCTAAATAGCCATCAGACAATCTGCGAAATATACAGAAAATTTATACAATATTCATCGTTTTTTTCTTATGTACATATGCTAGTTCCGCTTTTTCGATTTAAATTTTGTTTTACTTACGTCCATATGACATCCTAGTCAATGTAACGTTGCTTATATAACAATAAGGTGGTGTCACAATTAGTTAGTGTAATAAATATCGTAATAAATTTGTCAATATTTTGCAGCTTGTTGTTTTGACAGTTAGCCAATGATGCTATATGTTTACAATTGCTAAGGTATTTGTTGTTTTCGACTGTGGTTGATGTGTCAGTAATCTGTGGATGTTACGTTCATTCGGAATCTGTAGTAAGCATTTTTAAATAGTCGTTAAAAGATGCTATATAGTTAAAATTACATTGATATGAATCGTAACTATTGAAAATGTATTAATGATCTTTGTGATCGATATATTTATAATGTCTCTGTTGGTGGTTGTATTTATCCGTTATCTTTGACCAAGAAATCAATAAAATTATCGATGAAATTTTTGTGTTTAAAATCAGAATTATACGTAAAATTTTCATTGCCACTACCATTCGTCCTACACTATGATTATCGATTTTAAGGTGTTTGGAAAATCTAGATGGTTTATTATAGCTTAAATCTCGTGAGCTCGAGGTATCTAATACTGAAATTTCGTCCCATTTGTCACACATAAAATTTGTTACAGTCTTGAAATTCGATTTTATATATACCTGGATTCTTGTATATTGGTAGTTTAGCTTTACCTGAGTGAAGTTGTTAGTTCTGTATTCAAATTGTAAACTTGTGTTTTTTATTAAAGTGCCTAATTCGTTTGATAATTTGCCTAAATACGTAATGGGTATTTTTTTTAGTTTTTGTCTAGACAAGTTTATATCTTTGTGGATTGTTGGTTGTGTAGGTGTAGTCTTCGTTTGTATATTTGTGTCACAATGTCTGGGTTGAAGCCATTTTGTTGTGCTATCATAAAGTATCAATTTCCTTTTAAAAGCAAGCTTGGTTTAATGGTAAATTTTGTGATCTGTTAATCATGGCTTGGAAGTACGCATTTTTGTGTACCTTGGGTGGCATGAATTAGCATGTATTATATTGCCTTTTTTTTCTAAATATTTCGAAAACTTCAAAATGTTCAAATGTTTGTAGAGCTTATGGGACTTAACTACGAGGTCATCAGTCCCTAAAATTACAAACTACTAATGAACTAGCTAACACTAATGACGGCATAAATATCCATACCCGAGGGGTGTTCGAACCCCCGACCGTAGTGGCCGTGCAGACCGTGACTGGCGCGCCTCAGTCCTCTCGGCCACCACGGCCGGCTTCGAAAACTTGTGAATGTGTGTCGTTAGTAATTTTAAGATTCAGGAAATTAACTGATTTGTTGATTTCAGTTTCCATTGTGAACTGCATTTTAGGATGTAGGTCATTTAGTGCTTCATGGATATGTCGTATGTAGATTTCACTTTCATCTGTTAGGTCAAGTGTATCATCAACATACCGTAAATTCCCATAACTATGGTCCTTAAGCACAAATATGGTGCAAATTGGTTTTGAAGACTGTACACAGTACCGTTTAGTGACTGTTGAGCGCTTCCATCGCTCTCGAAACACTGAGGGAGTCTGCCGTCCACTGGCAGGATGATCAGTTTAGTCGTACAACTTTCTTTCGCACTGAGAGCAAGGTAGGAGAGAGCTCTTTTGAATTTTCTTTATCTGTCTTTTAATATATTAAAAGTATATTGTCTTTAACTTGGTGATTATATGCTGACGCTATACATGAGCAATGTGCAATAAAATTAAAACGGCTGAACTTAGACAAATCTATGGTTCACTTTCCAGGATGGATTTTAATTTTCAGATTCCCAAGAAGACGGTAACCAGTAGTAGTGATGAGGATACAGCATCGTTTGTATCAGATGACGATGATACCTTCTATTTGAACACATAAGAAATCAGCGATGGTGTAATGAAGTTTGTTGATGCAACAGTAGTGTTCGTGTCCCAAATGGGTGATGATGTGATAATTCAGAGTGGGGAGGGCGGGTGTGGGAATACTGGCCTGTTGGTGTTCTGAATGTGCATAAATCATGCAGCACAGTTAGATGCATGAAGTGAACTGCGAAGTTTTGGCTAACTGTCATAACAACACGCTGCAAAATAATGACAAATTTATTACGAGATTTATTGTTACATAAGCAGCGTGAAATTGGCAAGGATGTCTTATGGACGTAAGTATATATATATATATTGAAAAAACAGACCTAACATGTACATAAAAAGAAAACCGTGAATACTGTATAAAATTTTTGTGTATATTTCGCAGATTGTGTGATATGGCTATTTAGTCGAAATGGATCCATAACATTATAAGAAAAAAACTATAGAGTAACAGCACATTGATCGATTTCTATGATTTTTTTTAGATAAAATAACAAAAATAATTAAACTTGCTTCACTAATTTCTAAGTTATCGTAATTTTTTCATTTTATCCCACATTTTGGAGGGGCTGTTTACCCCCCAAATTTGTTTTGCCGTCGCTACGTTTCCCTAGTTTTTCATGTTGTTGTTGTGGTCTTCAGTCCTTAGACTGGTTTGATGCAGCTCTCCACGCTACCCTTTCCTGTCCAAGTCTCTTCATCTGAGAATACGTTCGAGAACCTACATCCTTTTGAATCTGCTTACTTTATTCGTCCCTCGGTCTCTCTCCACGAGTTTTACCCCACACGCTTCCTTGTAATGCTAAGTTGACAATTCCTTGATGTCTCAGAATGTGTCCTACCAATCTATCCCTTCTCTTAGTCAGGATATGCCAGAAACTCCTTTTCTCCGCAATTCGGTTCACCTCGTTAGTCACGTGATCTACCCATTTAATCTTCATCATTCGTCTGTAGCACCCGATTTCAAAAGCTTCTATAATGTTTTCGTCTGAATTCCTTATCGTCCACGTTTCAGTGTCATAAAATGCTACACTCCAGACAAATGCATTCAGAAAAGGCTTCCTAATATTTACACTAATATTGGATGTTTTAGAAACGCTTTTCTCCCCATAGTCATTTTGCATTTTATATCTTCTTTCCTTCGGCCATCAGAAGTTACCTTGCTACCTATATAACAAAGTTCATCTACTACTTTTATTGTCTCATTACCTTATATAATTCCTTCAGCATCGCCTGATTTTCTAACATTACATTCCATTACCATCGTTTTACTCTTTTCAATGTTAATCTTATATCTTCCTTTCAAGACACTGTCCATTCCATTCAATTGCTCTTCCAGATCCTTTGCAGTCTCTGACAAAAGTACTATGTCATCGGCAAATAGTAAACTTTTTATTTTTTCCCCCTGAACTTTAATTCGCTCTCCAAATTTCTCCTTCCATTCCTTCACTGCTCGCTCAATGTACAGACTGAACAACATTGGGGAAAGGCTACAACCCTGTCTTACTCCCTTCCCAACCTGTGCGTCCCTTTCTTGCCCTTCGACTCTAATAACCGCTGTTTGGTTTTTTATGTATTATATCCAAATTCCCGAAAAATCGGAGAGTGATACTTTCGTTGGTTTACTTGTGAGTGTTAGTGGTCCTAGCTCCAGCTCGACAGTCTGGAACCGTGCCATGGCAAAGGCAATAGTGTAAGATACCTGCTAGTATTATGTGTCATATATTAGTTAACGATGTAATTGTAGATAAAAGATTTTGTTATGTTATCAATTAATTTCAAGGCTAATTAGAATGTTTGCTGTATTTAATATATATCAAAATTTTCCGTAAAGTATTTTTCAGAACATATAGAATCTTCATGTAATTGCTATGAAGAGAAAAATGGTTGTTCTTTGCTGATAGAGTTTAGAGTATTCTATAGGAGTATGTCATTATTATTGGAAAGTTATGGAAAGTGAATCGATGTATTACGAATGCTAAATACATATATTTCAACTTAAAGTAAGTTACGCTTTTGTCTACAATTATTTAATCTCTTCAACATGTAATTTTGGTGTATTAGAAAGAGAGTCTACGTGAGCTACCTCACCTGGAATTACGAACCTGCAGATTTTACACGCGGGACTTTATTTGAAGCTAATTATAAAATTGACTGTTATATTAGACACAGATACTCCTGGCAATTCCAGATTGGGTAGTGAATTTTACATTCGGTACATAGAGACCTTCTGTTATCCAAGAAATTAAATTAAAAAATTTACAGGTTCACACATCATTGCAGACCATGAAGCAAGAAACTACGAGCTGCATCGACACCACAAAGTCTAGCCTGTGGTGGTCAGAAATAAATAAAATTGTTCCTTTTCAGGAGTTTCGCAGCATCTTATCAGAAACTGACCAGACACTTTTAAAGAGACATTTAAATCAGAATAATTATGTCAGACGTAATGAATACAAATATTTAATACATAATTATTTTTACAATAGAAGATATTAAGAACACCCAGAGGAAAGCGACGCACTTCGTCACGGTAAGCGCAGAAGCATCACTCAACTTATTCTTGAGACAAAGTTGCAGCCGGCCGCGGTAGCCGGCTGAGGCGCGTCAGTCACGGTCTGCACGACCACTACTCGGGGGTTCGAATCCCCCCTCGGGCATGGATATTTGTGCCGTCCTTAGTATAAGGTAGTTGATAAGTAGTTTGTAAGTTTAGTGACTGATGACCCCGTAGTTAAGTCCCATAAGCTATACAAACATTTGAACATTTTTGAAAGGCTACAACCCTGTCTTACTCCCTTCCCAACCTCTGCGTCCCTTTCTTGCGCGTCGACTCTAATAACCGCTGTCTGTTTTTTTATGTATTATTTCCAAATTTCCGAAAAATCGGAGAGTGACACTATCGTTGTTTTACTTGTGGGTGTCAGTGGTCCTGACGCCAGCTCGACAGTCTGGAACCGTCCCATGGCAAGGATAATAGGAGATATTCAGAACACCCAGAGCAAAGCGACGCACTTCGTCACTATCTCGTTTGGTAAGCGCAGAAGCATCACTCAATTTATCTTGAGACAAAGTTGCATTGAGACATACGGTAAACAGAACGCTTCCTTGGGACCTTTTCACATCTCTGTGAAGCTAGCAACGTGCTTGTTTCGTCCCTCATTCATACTGCAACGAGCTGCCAGCAGGCGCGATTAACGGAGCCGACCAGAGCAGGCCCCGGCTGACGGTAGACGGCGGCCTACCGCGGACGCCTTTCGAGGAAGCCAGCCCGCCTGAGGTCGACCTGGGCCTCACGCCGCGGCCCGCCTAATGAATAAATAAGCGGCTAATCAGCGCCTGACGACGCCGCCGATATCAATCAAGCCCCAATCAGCCGCGCCGCCATTGTGGCGCTCCGCTCCTCACACGGGCCGCTCTCCCGCGTTCCTTTGTCGCCCGCACAGACGCCGTCAATACCCGCGGCCGGCCATTTTTCTCCGCCTGACAGCCTAAATACACCAATCAAGCCGGCAAGACAGGCCCGCCGCAGGACACTGCCGCCGCTCACTCGCTGTTGACGTCACGAGTGTCTCTCTGCCGGCCGGAAATCTGCGGCCCGTCAATTTGTAACGGCTCCGGTTAGTGCAGGTAACGACTCAGAGCACGGAGCGTTATTTGACGGTTAGCGTCTCATCCTCGGGCCGGGACTGCGCCGCAAGTGCCAGCCAGCTGTGAGCAGCGTTCAGCGATTCAGCACCAACGTGGCAGTCTCTCATGTCGGTTCTAGCGGCCAATTGGATTGGATTGGATTATATTAGATTAGTTGTTCGTTTTATAAATCCGCGTTGCGGAGATCCTCGTGGATGTGGAACATATCAGTTTCTTTTACAAGCTGATAATCTATATCTTTAAATGTGAATTTCTGTTCGGTGTACGTTTCAAATGTTCAAGTGTTTGTTAAGCTTATGGGACTTAACTACGGTGTCATCAGTCCCTAAACTTACAAACTACTTATCAACTACCTTATACTAAGGGCGAAGCTGGGAATTTGTATCTGACGGGAGGCGTGCTTAGGTAGTCCTTGCAGGTGCGGTGATCACTGTGTCCCCAGTGGTGTAGGGGTCAGCGCAACTGCCTAGAAAGCAGGAGACCCGGGTTCGAATCACGGCTGGGTACGTATTTTCAGCTTTGCCCAATCGCAGTTGATGTCATATATTCTATGAATGTTGAATAATAACAACTGCAGGATCTCTCGGAACAGACGCCACATGTATATATATATACCTTATACTAAGGACGGCACAAATATCCATGCCCGAGGGGGGATTCGACCCCCGACCATAGTGGCCGTGCAGACCGGCCGGCCCGCTGTACGTTTATAACATCTGAACCACAAGACATGAAGAACTAAAAAATTCTACAGTTACTAATGTCTATTCGGGGAAGGCTTTAGGCACGGTTTTACGGCGATCGGATAGCTCATATAGTAATTTGAATGTTCAGTGTACGCTTATCACGTCCGAACAAGACGCAGAGACTTAAATATTTGTACAGTTACTAACTTATACCTGAGGAAGGTTTTAAGCGCGGTTTTATAGCGATCTGATAGATATTTACTAATTTGAAGATTATAACTCGAAACGCGGAACAATAATTAATCTTTGGAAATTATATTTCCTCTTTAAAAATGCTTTTATTGGTTGCATTGTTGCTTGAGGATTGATAGTGATAAAAGGGTGGAGTCTATTGGGATGGAAAGTTATCGGTGTATATAAAATTCTACGTGTGTGTGTGTGTGTGTGTGTGTGTTAATAGTTCGCTCTGTAGCGAAAACTACAGAACGCAAAAGAATGGTCTATGTGTAATTGTTGTCCGAAGTCTTTCGTTGAACACCATGCCGATAGCTATAAGGTGATAGAAGTTATGGTGGTTGAAAGTCTTCAAATTATTAAAAAAAAATCGGACTGAAGGCCAGCAATGACGTTTGCGACTCTATAGCAAGGAGGTTACATACAGCGAAACGTGATGTCACAGACATATCTTTGGTGTATGTATGCTGCAATGTCTTCAGCTCTTTCTCTATAACGATAAGCATACGAATAAGGAAATATAAGAATAGATAAATAAAGCAGTAAAAAAGAAATTTATTTTAATACATCTCCTTAAAAATCAATTTGACGTTTCGCACATTATCTATCATAATCAACCATAATATTAATACAGGCACATACACATTTTACAAGATGATAATACACAGTGTCTCACGAAAGACGCCTGCCAGTCGTCCGCGGATGGCGCGGTACGGCTCTCGGCCGCCGCCACCGCATCTGCCGGCCACGGCAGCGCCCGATTCTCGGACACTCTTGTGCCGCGGGCGCATACACTGACAAGTACTTAGTCTCGAACTAACAGAAATACACCGAAATGGTATGATAGATAATGTAAAGGTCCCTTATTGCACTAGTGATACTCCCGCATCTGCAAAACTGTGCAGTCGCCCAATAGAGGCCTCTGCGTGTGCCATGCCGCATTGCACTTTGACCTGCCGATACGCCAGTAGTGACGGTGCAGTGTGCCTCTGAAGTTGCGCTTTGTGACGCCATTTGTGTAGTGAAGCGTCAGATGGGTCGGCGATTGGTAATCAATCCTACTAATGCATTGCAATTGGTTGAGATGAAATTCCAAAGAGCTCTTCTTGGTGAATACGATCTTGGTGTAGAAGAAGAATCATTCACATGTTTTCTGGTATCTATTATAGTGCAGAAATATGAGCATAGATTAGAAACACTATAATAGATAATAGGTAACATGCGAATGATTCATCTTCTACACCAATACGATCTACACGAAGAAGGTTTTTTCTTAACTTCACCTCAACCAGTCACACTATATTAGCAGAATTGATTACCAATCGCCGACCCATCCGTCACTTCACTACACAAATAACGTCACAAAACGCATTTTCAGAGGCACACTGCACCGTCATTACTGGCGTACCGGCAGGTCAAAGTGCAATGCGTCATGGCACACGCAGAGGCCTCTATGGGCGACTGCAGAGTTTTGCAGATGCGGGAGTATCACTAGTGCAATAAGAGACCTTTACATCATCTATCATATGATTTTGGTGTATTTCTGTTTGTTCGAGCCTAAGTACTTTCCTTGTGAGTTAAAGTCTAAAAATCATTGCCATCTGAGTAACCTAAGCTTACATTTATTTACAGTAGATGTTCAAAATGATGTCCCTCTATGGAAAGAGCGGCCTGACATCTCTTGAACACATTTGCGAACACTTGACAAATTTCGGATGCCGAAATTCCGGGAAATGACTAGTCGAATCTTTTTTCACGAAACGATAAACTCTGACAGGTATGTGAACAATATCCTGCATCCAGTTTTTCAAGAACTTTCACCCAACGAAAAGCTGCATGGTTATTTCATGCAGAACAATGCCAATGCTTCTATGGCAGCAATACGAAATGTTTTTGATGATAGGATAATTCACTGGCTCCTCTTTCTCCAGATCTAAATCGCTGTGACTTTTATCTTTGAGGAATGTTAAAAGACAAGGTATAATCAAGCAATCTCCACACACTCGAAGATTTGGAAGACAGAATTCGACTAGTCATTTTCTAGATTTCCGCAGCCGAAATTCGTCGAGTGTTCGCAAATGTGTTCAAAAGATGTCAGACAGCTCTTTCCATAGAGGGACATCATTTTGAACATCTACTGTAAATAAAGGTAATCTCAGGTTACTCAGATGGGAATATGTTTTACACTTTAACTCAGTGTATGCACCCGCGTCACAATAGAGTCTGAGAATCTGGCGCTGCCGTGGCCGGCGGATGCGGTGGCGGAGGCTGGGAACCATACCGCATGATCCGCGGACGTCTGGCAGGCGGCTTTCGTGAGACACCCTGCATATTAATGCTAACAGAACGAATACAGATACATATATCATTTGGATCAGTTTCAAATTTCATCAGTGAAGTAGATGGAGTTGGCCTCTAGAAAGTTTTTTAGTCTCCTCTTAAACAGAAATTTATTTGTAGCTAATTTTTTTTATTTTTGCTGGTAAATTATTGAAAATATGTGTTCCTGAGTACCGAACCCCTTTTTGAGCTAAAGTAAGTGCTTTTAAGTCCTTGTGTAGATCATTTTTGTTTCTAGTATAGTATGTATGAACTGAGCTGTTTGTTGGAAAAAGGTATATATTATTTATGAAAATTTTTATTAAAGAATAAATATACTGCGGGACAGTAGTTAATATACCCAGTTCTTTGAAGAGGCTTCTGTAGGATGTCCGTGAATTTACTCCAAAAATAATACGCATTACAAGCTTTTGGACTCTGAAAACGTTTGCTTGACTTGAAGAGTTACCCCGAAATATTATGCCACATCACATCATGGAATGAAGGTAAGCAAAGTATGCAAGCTTTTTTTTTTAATTTTTATTTTTATGTCTCCTATGTCTGATACCACTCATATTGCAAATACAGATTTGTTAAGTCGTTTCTGCAGTTCTGTGGTGTGCTGCTGCCAACTGAATTTATTATCAAGCTGTAATTCTAGGAATTTTATACTGTCAACCTCTTCTATCTGCTCTTGTTCATACTTTATGCATATGCTGGATGTAAATGTCTTACATGTTCTGAACTGCATGTAGTGAGTCTTCTCCAAGTTTAATATCAATGAGTTGACTTTAAGCCATTTATTAATGCTAATTAAAATATGGATTTTGTTTGAATCTGTATTTCCAATTTGAGAGAATTTAACTCAAAATAACTGATGCACAAATTCGTGTCGTTTTAACATATAAAGGAATTTACATTAGCTACTATTATCACTGACACATTAGTTATTTTATCTATAGAAGCAGTCTACAGCGCAAAATTGACTTTTTTTATTTCCGACCAGTTTCGACCTAAAGTTGGGCCATCTTCAGGATGTTGCTCCGCTCCACAGCGTCTCGGAGCAACATTCTGAAGATGGCCCAACTGTAGGCCGAAACTGGTCGGATATAAAAAGTCAATTTTGCGCTCTAAATATAAAAAAATTATCATAAGGGCACTGATTTCCAAAAGGACACCAAAATGCTTCTAAAATTATTGAAAATTTGTGTCCAACCGGGATTCAAACCAGGATGCTCCTGCAGAGTAGACAGCCGCGCTGACTACATATCGGCGACATGCTGCAAGTGAGTTATAATGGACAGGGGCACTGCGTTAGTAGTGCGTCGATACGTTGATAATTTTCGCCTGACGGGTGACCCCCTAGTGTAGCCCTCGCAGCCGTGATAGCCACTGTGCCCTCAGTGGCGTATTGGCCAGTGCGACTTTCTATTAACCAGAAGGATATGGTTTCGAATCTCTGTTGGGAGCAAATTTTCAACTTTCCCATTGATTTATTTCAGATCTTGTTTACAGCCGCAATGTAATTTGAAAAAATAATTCTCGTTCCCAAAGCTGTATAATGTTTTATTCGTTACACTCGACCGGTTTCTGCAGCTACTGCCATCAACAGGAGATTAACAAATGTTGTATATCAATAGCAACGAGGTAACATTTTCAAGCATGTTATCTCGAATTTATATTTTTGCCAAATATGGAAACGCCAAAATAACAGTAAATAGCCGTAATCATGCAGGTGGTGTACAATATTTTGTTTATTTCCTGTTGATTTCAGCAACTGCAGAAACCGGTCTCGTTTATAGAATAAAATATTATACATCTTCGGGCACAAGAATATTTTTATTTATTTATTTCAAAACCCACTGGCAGCTGAAGTCGTAAATTTCTTAGTGTGTTCATTGATAATAGCTGCATGACCAAACATGAATAATACATCGTATCGTTTTCTTTGGTCTCTCTACAGTTGCTCGTGAACCTTGGCCTCTTCAACAATTCTCCTGAAGTTATCAAGATCCGTCCATAACACATTTTTTTTCTATTCAAGTTGTGTATGACATTAACTACGAATGGGTAAAGTTGAAAATAAGTATTCAGCCGGGATTCAAAACCGGATATCTTACTTGCTATGCAGTTGTACTAACCCCTACACCACTGGTGACACGGCGATCATCGCAACCGTACGGTCTGCTCTAGCTCATCTTCCGTCAGATACAAATTCTCAACTTCTTCTCTGCCCACTATTATTCAAACTCGTATTTTTTCAAACTGAATCCCGTGAGAGTAGGGAGAGAAGTTACATATTTTTCTGTAGGTTCTTGAGGTCTCCATTAAGTGATTCGATTATTAATCGTCCTTGTCGTTTTTGACCCTTTTAATGTTTTATGTTTTACCCTTTTAGCTACATTCGTATCACTTAACCTTATCACGTCCTCCGCGCATCACAATCTGACTGATTTCACTGTTCTTCTAATCGGTGTTTTGTAGTGTGTAGCTCACGGTTGTACATTCTCCTCAATCTTCCTCCTTCGCTGCTTTGCCAAAGAATATTCACGTTATTTTGCTCTCAAAGCTATCTTACATTTCCACGTATTTCGGTGTAAATGCTAAATTTTCCAAAGAATACATTAGCCCTAATTGTAAAGGGTGCGGCAGCGTTCATGGTAGGATATTAAAAACACACCATCAGGCAGTAATTGTATTTTGTTCATTACTTCTTATGTCAATTAATAGTTAAAGGTATGCCATTTACTAACGTGTAAGTCATTGTCCATTGCATGGATTACTTTTTGAATATGACTCCTGTCAAATGATGCTCACTCTGCATAACACATTCATCTAGTCGTAATGTATTCCCTGGGACATTGCCGACGGCAGTTGTGATGCGATCCTCCCACTCAGAAACGTGTTCTGAACGCTTCTTGCTTCAGGCAGCCCCAAAGGAAAACGTCTGTAAATGAATGTTCAGGTGGGCGACGCGGCCAGGAAATATCACCAAAACGGGAAATTTCTCTACCGGGAAATTGTCGCAAGAAATCTACATCTACATACATACTCCGCAATCCACTGTAAGGTGCGTGTCGGAAGGTACACTGTACCACTACTAGTGATTTCCTTTCCTATTCCATTCCCAAATACGACGAGGAAAAATAGAATGCCTATATGCTTCCCAACGAGCCCTAATTTCTCTTATCTTGTTAGTGCGCTCACTACGCGAAATGTAAGTAGGTGGCAGCAATATCGTACTACACTGAGCTTCAAATTTCGGCCCTCTAATTTTCCTCAACAGAAATTCACGTAAAGAACGTCATCTTTCCTCTAGCGATCCCCAGTTGAGTTGCCGGAGCATTCCCTTGACACTCGCGCATTGGTCGAACCTACCAGTAACAAACCTAGCTGCTTGCCTCTGAACTGCTTCCGTGTCTTCCTTTAAACTGATCTGCTGCGGCTCCCAAATACTTGAGCAATACTCAAGACGTGGTCGTACAAGCGTTTTATACGCGGTCTCCTTTACAGATGAAGTACATCTTCCCAAAATTCTCCCAATAAACCGAAGTCGGCTGTCCGCCTTACTCACAACTGTCCTTACATGTTCATTCCATTTCATATCGCTCTGCAATGTTACGCCTAGATATTTGAACGACGCGACTGCATCAAGAAGCTCACTACCAATGATGTATTCGAAAATTATGGGATTGTTTTTCCTACTCATGCGCATCACCTTACATTTTTCTACATTGTGAGCTAGCTGCCAATCTTCGCACCAACTATAAATTTTGTCTAACTCATCCTGTATGCTATTACAGTCAGTTAAAGACAACACCCTCCCATACACCACAGCACCATCAGCAAACAGCCGCAAATTACAAGTTACTCTGTCCATCAGATCATTTATATAGATAGAAAATAATAGCGGTCCTATCACACTCCTCTGGGGCACGCCTGACGATACACTCGTCTGTGATGAACACTCGCCGTCGAGTACAACGTACTGCGTTCTATTACTTAGGCAGTCATCCAGCCAGTCAAAAATCTGTGAACCTATTCCATAAGCTCGTATCTTCGTTAGCAATCTGCAGTGTTGCACCGCCTTTTTGAAGTCGAGGAAAACACAATCCGCCTGTTGCCCGACATCCATGGCTTGCAAGATGTCATGTGAGAAAATGGCAAGCTGCGTTTCACACGAACGATGTTTTCTGAACCCATGCTGGTTCGTAGAAAGAAGCTTTTCCGTCTCAAGGAAATTTAATATATTCGAACTGAGAATATGCTGAAAAATTCTACAGGGAATTTCTGGCTGTATGCGAAGTCGCTTCATCTTGTTGAAACCATGACTGTTCCACATCCACATCGACCATACCTAATTGGGAGAAGAACGAAGTCTTGGAGCATCTTTAGGTAGCGTTCACTGGGTACAATTACAGCCACACCGCTATCATCCTCAAACGAGTAATGGCCAATAATCACAACGAAAGCAACTTCACACCACACTGTGACACGAGATCTGTGCTAGAGCTTGATGTGCAGTTCATGCGTGTTTGCAACACTTCAGTAACGCACATTCTGTTTATTCGCTGAACCACGTAATTCTAAATGAGCTTCATCGGACATCAGGATGGTGTGTAACATTTGTGGATTTTGGCGAAGGAGAACATGCAAGGTTAAGCAGACTGTTTCGCGTGAAGCCCAATCACGAGGACGAATTCCCTGAACAATCTACAGCTTAAAGGGGTGAAAATGAAGATCTTCGTGGAATATTCTCCTGAATGAGCGATCGGACATATTTACAGTTTGCACAGTTGACGGCGAGCAGATCTTCTTGGGCTACGCAATATTGCAGCACCAACATTTCCCACGGCTTCCGGTGTCCGCACAGTTCTTTCACTTCTTTCCGGTTTGCCACTGCAAACAGAAACTGTTGTTCGAAATTCACGTATCGACCTCACAATGGTCCGTCCATCTGGAACTTTCCTATGACGTCCCAAGTTGAAATGTTGCCGAAACAGACAATGGTTAACAAATAACAAATTATTTAACATTTTTATATATCAGCCAACCGGTTGCGTAGTTTATACGCAATTATCAGAAGAATAAAAAAACAGTTACATAAAATGATGATAACAGAATAAATATCTTATATAAGGAAAGATTTTTACACAGGCTGAACAGTGAAAACATCAGTACTTACATGAAACACATGACGTCAAAAATATTACGAGCAGAATTGCTCAAGTCGATTACATCACTTTAACGTGATCACCGGCTTCAAAGCGTTAAAGAATTTTTTTTATATTTGAACTGCAGTTGTTCATTCAACATATCTTTAACGCTTTGCAGCCGGTGATCACGTTAAAGTGATGCTTGTATACCTGGTTTTTTCCCTCCTCCACATCAGTAACATTGCTTTGTCCTTTAATTGGTTGTACTTCATTCACTTTAATTCGTTATTTCTGCTATACCGTGATCTTGTCAGTTTTTTGTAAAATGGTTTTGTATGCACAATTGCTTATACTACTTCGCTATTAATGTATGTCTTTTGTAAGTACGTATGCTTCGCATATTTCTGACGATTTTCTCTCCTACTTGGAATTTTCATTTAATCCTGGAAAATAATATTGTAAACAATGTTTGTGTAACCTTTCACAAATGTAAACTATTACGTAACATTGGTGCTGCCCACGTGACTTGTGGCGCGCCCTAGTGCACGTTTACGAGGCTACCTGTCTGATGCCTCGTACGCAGGTTCTTCATGCCCCTCACACCACACTGATTTTATTTGCATGGCAAGAATGCAAGTTTTTTATTGTAATCGACTTGAGCAATTCTGCTCGTAATATTTTTGACGTCATGTGTTCATGTAAGTACTGATGTTTTCACTGTTCAGCCTGTGTAAAAATCTTTCCTTATATAAGATATCTATTTTGTTATTATAATTTTTAGGTAATTGGTTTTTATTCTTCTGAAGAAGTTATCCCTAACGACAACGAAAACTAGGTCAAGTACCTTAAAACTACGCAACCGGTTGGCTGATATATAAAATTGTTAAAAATAATTGGATTACGGTTGCTGTTAACCAGCCATATTGTAGTAACAGTGTCGTTATTCTTGAAGTAACTTTCAACAACAAATGCACGATGCTGTGCTCTCCACCGCTCCATATCACTGTCACGCCCAAATGGCAGCTCATTAGTGCACGAATACGGCACGATTTGGGGCGCTTTCCTACAGTACGTCATTGTACTGCGGAAGTCTAATTAACAAGTGGTAAAGTTGATGGTGCGGTTGAAGAGACAAAGAAAACCACAGCCCGCTGACCACAGAGTGGCCAGTCTGGTTGCAGCGACCGCCGTTCGTCCTCAGCCAATGGCGTCAAGGGGATGCTGTAGCGAGGGATTTGGAGTCAGTGCATGGTTCACCAGCGTCTTGTCGGGTTGGCAGGTCTGCTGTCGCAGCCACTCTCCCAACTAATTCTCGAACACGTGTCTCCTCATGGCTGCCAACAGTGGCGCTGACCTATCAGGCGGTACGAGCTGAGAGGCTTGAGCGAAACATTGTTTTTAATTTCTCGTTAAGGTGCTGCCACAAACCGCTTAAATATGTCGAAAACTCATAGCTCCGCTCCATAGTTACTAATAAAAACTTATTTATGAAAAAAAGTTTCAATTATTAGACCAAAGTCAGTTTAAGAAATTAAAACAATGGATGTCAAATAGGTTAAAATACAATTTTAAAAGACTTTTAATGCAAAATAGACTCTAAATCTCTGTTGGCTACTGATAACTCCTGTTTACTGTCATCGGTCCACACGCTGTGCACTTAAACCGAGTGAGACTTGGCAACACTGACGTCTCACCAGGGTGTTGAAATGTTCAGATGTTCAGCTTATGGGACTTAGCTGCGGGGCCATCAGTCCCTAAACTTAAAAACTACTTATAAACTAGAATGAAACTTTAATTCTGCAGCGGAGTGTGCGCTGATATGAAACTTCCTGGCAGATTAAAATTGTGTGTCGAAACCGGGACTCGAACGTCGGACCTTTGCCTTTCACGGGCAAGCCCTCTACCGACTGAGCTATGCGACACGACTCACGTTGCCGCCTCACAACTTTACTTCCGCCAGTACCTCGCCTCCTACTTTCCAAACTTCACAGAAGCTCTCCTGGGAACCTTGCAAGACTAGCACTCCTGGAAGAAAGGAAATCGGTATAGCGCTTGCCCGCGAAAGGCAAAGGTCCCAGGTTCGAGTCCCGGTTCCGACACACAATTTTAATCTGCCAGGAAGTTTCATATCAGCGCACATTCCGCTGCATAGTGAAAGTTTCATTCTGGAAACATCCCTTAGGCTGTGGCTAAGCCATGTCTCCACCATATCCTTTCTTCCAGGAGTGCTAGTCTTGCATGGTTCGCGGGAGAGCTTCTGTGAAGTTTGGAAATTAGGAGGCGAAGTACTGGCAGAAGTAAAGTTGTGAGGCGGCATCGTTAGTCGTGTCGGGACAGCACAATCGGCAGAGCGTTTGCCCGCGAAAGGCAAAGGTCCCAGGTTCGAGTCCCGGTTCCGACACACAATTTTAATCTGTCAGGAAGTTTCATATCAGCGCACACTCCGCTGCAGAGTGAAAGTTTCATTCTGGAAACGTCCCTTAGGCTGTGGCTAAGCCATGTCTTCACCATATCCTTTCTTCCAGGAGTGCTAGTCTTGTAAGGTTCGCAGGAGAGCTTCTGTGAAGTTTGGAAAGTAGGAGGCGAGGTACTGGCGGAAGTAAAGTTGTGATGCGGCATCGTAGGTAGAGCGCTTGCCCGCGAAAGGCAAAGGTCCCAGGTTCTAATCCCAGTGCCGACACACAATTTTAATCTGCTAGGAAGTTACTTATAAACTAACTTATACTGAAGACAACAAAAGCATCCATGCCCGAGGGAGGATTCGCATCTCCGGCGCAGGAGGCCGTGCGATCCGCAACGTGGCGCTCCAGACCGCTCGGCTACTCCCCCCGCGCGGCTCATCACGGTGTGTGGGTCGTACGCCAACGTCTTAATAAAACGGGGACATTATGATATTATTCTTAATTAGTACAAAGTGTATTAATTCCATTGTGTTGCTTCATAAGTCCACAGATCATTTAAGAAAAGTGATCCCAGGGATAATGCTTCAAATCAAGTATTAACCGACAGCCTAGTCCTTAGAAGTATGCAAACGCGCGTAACATGAGAGCTGAGGCGTTGCACGGAGTTGTCAACGGTTTCGCAGATGAGTAGCGTCTCACTGTCCACGCTTCAGCCAAATGTTGAACTGTTTGTAAATCTATTGGACCAAACTGCCATGGACGGTGTGACATTACAGATACAGGGGGAAGCTGATTGTTTCTATGTGAAAGGCGAGTTATGCCAGGGTGTTGGGTTCCCCAGCCGGCCAGCTACCAGTTTGGACCTAGTGAATGGGATACAGCAGGTAGTCAGGGTTTCCCTAATGTGCTCGGAAACCGGAAGTGACTGTCATTGATGGGCGAGAGCGGCTAACCCAGATTCCAAATGAAATACAATGTAGCCACACACATTATTCTAAAAATCCAAATAAAATCAGGGAATGATCATACAGCTAATATAGTCATATGAATGGATTCAGGAGACTTGAGAGATCAAACGCCGTAGTTACAATTTAAATATCCCTGACAGATAAAAAGCCGACAAATTTCAGTACTATAACAATAATAACACTTATATTTACAATTATTGATATGTAGTGTTTATCAGTAACAATTTAAAAAGCAAATGGGCAGCTTTGTACCAAGCTACCTATCTTAAAAGACGTACTATATTATTTCTGTATTCTTTCAGTAAACTTTATTTTACTCTCTTGTTCTGCTTTTCGTTTAGGTAATAATATTCTTGTATCAGAACATAGATTTCACCACAGAAACACAAAACATGAACCCAGCAAAGTGCATTACATTTATATATGTATTTTATTACATTTAATATTATTCTTAGTAATGTACATTCTTTATGTTGTAGACTGCCACTTATTTTTTTCATGGCCGACTAAAAATAGTAGATATGCAGCAGATAATTTATATATAAACAATTATAAGTATTTGTAGACAAGAACTGAATATATTTGTATAAAAAGCCATGATAAATTAAATATTAATTGTGTAACTATATTTCGACGGCGGCAGTATATTTGATCAGTGAGACGCTACGCTTAATGGTGGCAAAGAGCTTCAGAGTCAACCGTTTTTTAGTATTGTTAAATATATATTTGTTTGTTAAATTTAACAACATTTGTAGGGAGGTGGTCGTGATCAAACCATGTAATTCTGTGATATTCAAATGTATAAAATTTTTCAAGGGAAAATGTATTTTAAAGATGAGGCGTTAGGATGCGCGGAAGGATACAATTTTAGGAGCAGGGAGAGCACGCTTTTGAACGCTTGGGGAAGGGACTCGTAACTTGGACGCGGTGGTGAAAGGTTGTGCCACTGGGCAGTCTGAAGCCGCGTTGCAAACTTGTGATTTGAAGAGAATGGCATGTATGACTAAGAAAATTTACGTGACTGTGACTGCAGAACTTCGTCTCTTCTTGAAAACTGATAAACTATGCAAGGTAGTAGGGCTGTGGAACTGTGATAATTCATCAATCGTGTACACGTGTGATGATAAATGGTTTTTTTAATAACAAATTCTATAATCGCGGATTAATTAGGAACTATAATGTTCGATGGACTTCACTAATTTTCGAGTGATAATTTGAAACTTTTACTCTCGAGTGCGTGTGATATTTATTGTGCCTCTCATGAACAATAGTTGGGGAAATATTCAGTTATTTACCGATGTATAAAGTAGGACCACCTCCGCGTTTCATGTCTAATAAGAGCAATAAATTCCATTTATAAAGATTTACTTCGTGAGTGAATCACTTCTTTATCGTAGTCTCCATTTTGTTGGTCATTGAGAGGTTTAATTTATGTTTATTAAATATATTTTGACGTCTTCATATGCAGATTGATAGACTGGCTAAACTACAGATTAATTATTGATCTTGAGTAAACAGATTGGGTAGCTGTTTAGGGTAAGGAAGCTGACATACATAACTCACCCCTATGAACAGAGACAACGAGACATAAACTTTCACTAGCCTGAGTTATGTATTGCCCAAGTTTTATTGGTGAGAACTGATAGGAAGGTCGCAATGTTGAACTGTTTGTAAACCTATTTGACCAAACTGCTATTGACGGTCATCAGTACCTTGACTTACAGACAATTTAAATTCACACTATGGACAGCGCACTCAAACCCATGCCCGAGGATGGACTCGAAACACGTGAAAGGTCGAACAGCCAGTAGCATGACGCCTTAGATCACGCGGCCATTCCGGCCGGCCATGCGTCAGCTCCAGCCACGGTTCGCTCAGGCAGTGGTGAGATACTGTATTGCTCTCCAATGCATTGGCCTGCTGACTGCTGCCTGTTGTGTTGCTTACGTCTTGTGAATTTCCGTACGCGGACATTGAGATTGCTGTAGTTTCCAAAGCGGCAGTGTAATCGTGCAAAACTCCTGGTTAAAAAAAAAGGTGGAATGTTTGTAAACCTAAGGGACCCAACTTCTAAAGTCGTCGGTCCGTCGACTTACAAACTACTTAACCAACACTGATCCATGCTTGAGAGAGGACTCTAACATCCGACGAGAGCGATCGCGTGATCTGTTACATGACACCTCACACCACACACCCACTCCTTTTTGATTACCATCTTAAAAGAAAAGAAAAAAATAGTTGGAAATGGATCAAGAACTACAGTTTCACGGCTTATATGAAAATTCAGAAGCTCCGTACAAAAGATATTACATGGAGTTTCTATTTTACAATGCAGAGATTTATTCTCCTTTAAAATAATATTTAGTAGTCTCTATTGTTTTCCGCGAGTTGTCAACAAAGATTCACAATGATTTAATAAATGCTGTAGATGAAGTTTTCAGAGATGAAATTAAGAATACGTATTTTTTGCTTTACATAAAATAATTAAAGTCCTTTACCGCAAGAGAGAGAGAGAGAGAGAGAGAGATGTTCAAATGTTTGTTAAGCTTGTGGGACTTAACTATGGGGTCATCAGTCCCTAAACTTACAAACTACTTATGAACTACCTTCTACTAAGGACGGCATAATATCCATGCCCGATGGGGGATTCTAACCCCCGACCGTAGTGGCCGTGCAGAACGTGACTGGAGCGCCTCAGTCCCCTCGGCCACCGCGGCTGGCAGAGAGAGAGAGAGAGAGAGATAGAGAGAGAGAGAGAGAGAAAGAAGTTGGGGGGAGGGGGAAATAAAATATCGATTTCCACACAACAATGTTTGATGAACTAATAAAGATATTGAAATGTTCAAATGTTTGTAAATCTATCGAACTCAACGGCTTGGTTATTAGTCCGTAGCTTAGAAATTACTTAAACTAAGGTAACTAACCTAAGGAAATACAAACACCCATACCGGAGGTGGGGACTCGAACCTCCGACGACGATTGGTCGCGCGCACCGCAGCACTGCGCCTCAGTGCGCACGGCTAATCCGCCGCGGCGAACTGATGAAGAGTTCATTTCAATCACCCACCAAATACAATTAATTTTTGTAGCCGTACTGTAGAAATGATTTTAAACTTAAAAATAATAATCGCTTTTTCGGTTGTTGCAAATCTCCCATGTCTATTCTGGTTTGGATATTTTATTTTACTTCTTTTCCATTTATTTATTTGTATTCAGACATACACTATATATATATTATTTTATTATACTTTACAGGTCGAATAAGTTTTCACGGTCTATTGTGTATGTTCTACTATCGTGCAAACCGATACATGCTTTTCTTGGTTAAACTCGTTGTTCTTTATACACGGCTCAAAATATCAAAACACTGCCGCGTTAATTCAATTTAGTTATATATATGTGCTCCTTTCGTGACCAGAAGGCACCGCAATTTCTGACCATCACTGGGTCACGCCAGGGCATATGGAGCCTCCCAGCATTTCAAGCTACTTAGCCTCACAAATAAGTTTCGTTTGATATTGACAATAAGAGGGCGGAAGAGATTTTTTTTTCTTTTCCAACGACTTAAAATGTAAATCAGGAGACACCACTGTTAGCACTAAAGTTAACTGCGTATGTGCCGAATACGGTTCACCCGAACACACATTATTACACTGCACACAGTACACAACAGATATACATGCAGTATTGCAGGAGAACAATATAATGAATACAAACGCTGATGAGGTGTCAAACACCAAGAACATCGAGTACATAAATTCACAAAGTCACCGAACATGAAAACCCCATAATACACGGTTCATGGTGTAATAGCGACCATGAGAACACGCAGACGGAAGAGGACCTCGATGTTGAAAGCAGAGACGAAGCGTTATAGCGATCACACCATCTTAGATCAATCAAAAAACAAGACTATGAGTAAAAAATGACTGTTACAATAACGAAATCTGTGTGCATGAAATATAAGACAATATGAAGTTAACTAATAGCTTTGACCTCAAATACCGAACCAGAGATGAGAAGCTGTAATTTTTTTCCGAGTCGCTGGGCAATTAAACTAGGTATCACTTTTTACAACGTCTGCTACAATCCCCCTTCGCAACCACCTTCTTTTAGATGTTACTGATATCAGATTATTAATTCAAAACCTAACCATTAAACTACCGATGTATACTTTACAATTTCATAATATTTTCCGAAAACGACACACATATGAATATGGTAATAATGAAACTTCTAACTCTAAGTGACAAATTTAGGACGAACTAATATGATAAATACTCTGCGAATATACTACATGTAGTTTTTACTTGATCTCTTTTTCTGTCGTGCAACGGATATACTGCAATACTCAAACAGAAACTCTATTGTACTGAAATGAATTGTATGTACCACCTCATGACGAGGAGATGGTTAAAACACTCCTGGCCATTAAAACTGCTACACCACGAAGATGACGAGCTAGACACGCGAAATTTAACCGACAGGGAGAAGATGCTGTGATATGCAAATGATTAGCTTTTCAGAGCACACACAAGGCTGGAGCCGGTGGCGACACCTACAACGTGCTGACATCAGAAAAGCTTCCAACCGATTTGTCACACACAAACAGCAGCTGACCGGCGTTGCCTGGTAAAACGTTGTTGTGATTCCTCGTGTAACGAGGAGAAAGGCGTACCATCACGTTTCCGACTTTGATAAAGGTCAGATTGTAGTTTATCACGATTGCGGTTTATCGTATCGCGACATTGCTGCTCGCGTTGGTCGCGATCCAATGACTGTTAGCAGAATGTGGAATCGGGGGGTTCAGGAGGGCAATACGAAGCCCCGTGCTGGATCCCAACGGCTCGTATCACTAGCAGTCGAGATGACAGGCATCTTATCCGCATGGCTATAACGGATCTTGCAGGCATGTCTCGATCCCTGAGCCAACAGTTGGGGGCGTTTGCAAGACAACAACAATCTACACGAACAGTTCGACGACATTTACAGCAGCATGGACTATCAGCTCGGAGATCATGGCTGCGGTCATCCTTGACGTCTCATCACAGACATGACCGGCTGCGATGGTGTACGCAACGACGAACCTGGGTGCACGAATGGCAAAAAATCATATTTTCGGATGAATCCAGGTTCCCTTTACAGCATCATGATGGTCGCATCGCCGGCCGCGGTGGCCGAGGTGACTGAGGCGCTCCGGTCACGGTCAGCACGGCCACTACGGTCGGGGGTTCGAATCCCCCCTCGGGCATGGATATTTGTGCCGTCCTAGTTCGTAAGTAGTTCATAAGTAGTTTGTAAGTTTAGGGACTGAGGACCCCGTAGTTAAGTCCCATAAGCTTAACAAACATTTGAACATTTTTTTTGATGGTCGCATCCGTGTTTGGCGACATCGCGGTGAGCGCACGTTGGAAGCGTATATTCGTCATCGCCATACTGGCGTATCGCCTGGCGTGATGGTATGGGGTGCCACTGGTTACACGTCTCGGTCACCTCTTATTCGCATAGACAGCACTTTGAACAGTGGTCGTTATATTTCATATGTCTTGCTACCCGTGGCTCTACCCTTCATTCGATCCCTGCAAAACCCTATATTTCAACAGGATAATGCACGACCGCATGTTGCAGGTCCTGTACGGGCCTTCCTGGATACGGAAAATGTTCGACTGCTGCCCTGGCCAGCACATTCTCCAGATCTCTCACCCATTTAAAACGTCTGTTCAATGGTGGCCGAGCAACTGGCTCATCACAATACGCCAGTAACTACTCTTGATGAACTGTGGTATCGTGTTGAAGCTGCATGGACAGCTGTACCTGTACACGCCATCCAAGCTCTGTTTGATTTAATGTCCAGGCGTATCAAGGCCGTTATCACGGCCAGTGGTAGTTATTTCTGGATACTGATTTCTCAGGATCTATGCACTTAAATTGCGTGGAAATGTAATCACATATCAGTTCTAATATAATATATTCGTCCAATCAATCCCGTTTTAATCTACATTTATTCTTGGTGTAGCAATTATAATGGCCAGTAGTGTAATAATGAAACTTCTAAGTAACAACTTGAGGACGAACTAATATGATAAATACTCAGCGAACATACTTCATCTATTGTTCACTTGTACTCGTTTCCTTTCCTGCAACGGATATACTGCAATCCTGAAAAAGAAACTCAATTGCACCAAATGTGTTGTTTGTACCACCTGATGATGAGCTGCTGGGCAGCTCGAAACTGGTTATGGTCAAATAAATAACTGCATAGGGAAAAAAGGCGACTTGTTGCAGTAATTTCTGAAAGCTATCATAAGTTACAGTCGCAGGTTCTACATCTATAATGGATAAAAGTTTTGTAAATATAAATTTCTCCATCTTCAGCTATCCTGTCTTCCTTTAACATTTTTCTTCAACAAATATAGTTTAATAAAATGCATCTTCAACCATCAGCAGTTTTATTAAATCCTTAAAATCGACTATTTTCGATCTAGGACCACCATCATTGATAAGAGGTATTAAAACAGGTTAGTGAAAAACATTAAATCTGGCTGAAAACAGCAGGAGTCACTTTCACTATAATCATACAAACGTCTTACTAATTTATGTTGATTCTCAACATAAATAACATGAAGTACTGCGTTTACTTAGAAAGAAAAATAATTTATTATATACATCCTCTGAGAATAAAGTTCGGTGAATAGTCGTGTAACATTAACGTAGATGAACTATGAACTACAGTTACCTTACTGACCTTTAAAGAAGTCACCTCCCATAACCATGCACCGCTGAGCTCTTCGATACGTGTCCTGGAAACTTTGCACAAAGTCTTCCATTGGAATAGTATTCAAAAGCCTTGTCACGTTTCGTAAGATACAGTCGGGAATACAGTCAAATCTCTTTCCTTTCAAACCGAGTTTGAGTCGAGGGAATAGGAAGAAATCTGTGGGACCGAGATTCGGCGAGTATGGTCGGCGTTCTAGTTTCACGACAACGCTCGTGCACACACAGCCAATGTCGCCAAAAAGGTTACTGTCTTGAAAGGGGGCTGTGCAGCTTAAACATCCACCATACTCGTTGGATCTCAATCCTTAAGACTTCTTGCTATTTCCTCGACTACAAGGAAAGAGGTAAGGAATCTGACGATATTCCTGACATGCAACGAAACGTGTCGAGGCTTTAGAACGCCATCGCAAGGGGAGACATCGTGCAAAGTTTCCAGGACAAGAATCGCAAAGATCACCGGTGCACAGTTATGGGTGGTGAGTATTTCGAAGGACAGTAAGGTATCTGTTGCTCATTGTTCATCTACATTAATGTTACAGGGCTAAGGTAAAGTAAGGTAATTTAGCAGTATTTCGAATAATAAGTAATACTACAATAGAGTAAAATAGGAAAAATTGTTGGATACAATTTTATTAAGAAGCTACATATATGTGCAAAAATTTACAGAAGTATCAAAGTATTTGCATTATTGGTACTATTAACTATTGGATACAAACTAGGTCCATACGTGCATAGGCAATTTTGCAGTAGGTAAGGTAATTATGCAATAGTGGTAAGGTAATTTCGCAATAATTCATATAATTCACTAAATTAAATCAGTCATAATACTCAGAAAATCAGAAAAAGTCAGAAAATGAGGCGATGCTGAAGGAATTAGATTAGGTAATGAGACAATAAAAGTAGTAGATGAATTTTGTTATTTAGGTAGCAAGATAACTTCTGATGGCCGAAGTAAAGAAGATATAAAATGCAGAATGGCTATGGGAAGAAAAGCGTTTCTAAAGAAGCGAAACTTGTTGACATCCAATATTAATTTAAATGTTAGGAACTCCTTTCTGAAAGCATTTGTCTGGAGTGTAGCATTGTATGGGAGTGAAACGTGGACGATAAGGGGTTCAGATAAAAAGATGATAGAAGCTACAGACGAATGATGAAAATTAGATGGGTAGATCATGTAACTAATGAGGAGGTGCTTAACCGAATCGGGGAGAAAAGAAGTTTCTGGCATATCCTGACTAATAGAAGGGATAGATTGGTTGGACACATTCTGAGACATCAATTAATTGTCAACTTAGCATTAGAAGGAAGCGTGAGGGGTAAAAATCGTAGAGGGAGACCGAGGGACGAATACAGTAAGCAGATTCAAAAGAATGTAGGTTGAAGAACGTATTGTCAGATGAAGAGACTTGCACAGGTCAGGGTAGCGTGGAGAGCTGCATCAAACCAGTCTGCGGACTGAAGACCACAACAACAACAATACTCAGAATCAGAATTTTCACAAAAATTGTCACGCGTGCAGATAGGTTCGTTTGTCAGTTGTTTTTGGCAACTGTCATGGTATGGAGTTAAACAAAAAGAGCACTGTGTCCATGATGCACCAGTTTTTTTTGTTCCACATCTGGTGAATAAGTCTTGGAACAGACACCACAGATCCAACGTCATCTTCCATGATGTGAACGTTGTGTAGATGAACTGGCAGTAGATTTGGGGGCATTATTCACAATTTTTGAGTTACATGTCGATGGACAGCTTCCAACTAAATTGAGACATTTGGCCAGTGAATCCATTTTTCTTCTCTTATATTGCGGTGGAGATGGCTTGGGTACATTAGGAACTTTCAACGTAAGCTTGTCCTGTTGTGATGAACAAGTAATACAATGTTGTGTGTTATTGAGTCTGTCAGGTGTCACGAGTGGACTTAATGACAGCTCTCTCTGTTAACCTACTTGGTGCTATTGCCTCTTTTGGAACAGCATCATAATTCAGAGGACAACCACCCGCCTTCTTGAAACCATTGATGACTTTCATAGGACAGAAACTTTCCAAGAATGGCTTGTTGAAAAGTTGATAGAAATTGGAGCGATTTGGTTTTTGATGGGGGTTTTCTATCATGTTGGAGTTGACTTCTTTGGCCCATTGACTTTTCAGCGATCTGTAAATCCCCACATCGAGAGGCTGTAGTATGTGGCTTGTGTGTGTCGGAAATGTCGTTAAATAAATATGATTTTCCTTTGCCAACCTTATCACATCCATTCCAACATGAGCACTGAGTGAATCCATCAAGAGGACGAGAGGTCTCTCTGGAGGAACCGAAGCAATAACAAATCTAAACCATTTGAGGAACAGTTCTGTTGTAATCCAGACTTTTGGCGAGAATCTTGTCTCAGAATTTGGCAGAGTCTTTTGACAAAGAATCATTCCACCTAAGCCCTTTGAATATAAGGAATGGAGGTAATTTGGCAACAACAAGAACAGTAGGTTAGGTAAATTGGCAGTAGTAGGTTAAGCAAATCGGCAGTAGTCGTAAACTGAAAATTCTTTATGGAAATATGTGTAATATAATTACCATCGATAATATTTGCAGTGAAATGTTCGTCGAAACACGTAGAAATTATGTACCAGCGATGTCAAAAGTCGTCCCAACGCATTAAGCAGGATGGACCTGAAGTATCCAAGAGTTGAATTGCTAAGGTCCCAGCCTTCACACATATAATAAGAGAAGTAAACAATGTAATTCTTGTAACATCTTATGTCTTACACTACGTACAGCGCACATATAAAATGTATATTTCTTGATCCTTGTTACTCTAAAATGTATTTAGAACTACAACAGTGCAAAGCAGGCCGCTTCCTCAATGAAACACGGCGCGCAAAATAAACTGTTTTAACACTGCAACCCACCGAAGGCGGGAGACCCAGTTTGGTGCACAATGCAAGAAGAACATATCGTGACATCTGTTGACGGAAATTGAAAGCATGACATTGGAAGGTGTCTGAGCAAGGAGCGTAGAATAAAATACTGCAAAATTACCTACACTGCGAAAATACCTTATTGTACTCTATTCACCGAACTATATTATCAGAGGATATAATTACGCAATAGCAGGACAAATAGTAGAAGCAGTTTCTTATGTAAAATATCTGGGAATAGGCATAAGCAGCGATCTGAAATTATATGCTAAAAATTAGTTCAATCGTGGATATGGCAGACGCCAGATAGATTCATTGGAAGAATCCTAAGAAAGTGTAGTTCATCATTAAGGAAAGTGGGTTAGAAACCTCTCCTTCGGACGATGTTCGTGTATTGTTCAGAGTGTGGGATCCGTACCAAGTAGGGTTGGTGGACGACATTGAGCCGCGCGAATGGTCGCGTGGTATAAGGCGTCGTGTTACGGACTGGGCGGCCGTTCTCGCGAGACATGTGTGTGTGCATGGGTTGTCTTCATAGTAAATGTTTTATGCATTGCAACAACTGTGTTTTATAGGTTAGAAAAGTAAACAGCCGCTAGTTACAAGATTGTAAATTTATTTACAACGGGTTTCGAACAATTATTGCCCTTCTTCAGGTATCTGCACAGGAAACAGTTAAGAATAATATACAAATACAAATCTATATCTATAAATGTGAATGTCTGTTCGGTGTACGTTTATCACGTCTGAACCACAAGACATAAAGAGCTAAAAATTTGTACAGTTACTAATGTTCACCCGGGGAAGGCCTTAGGCACGGTTTTACGGTGATCGGATAGCTATATATATATATATATATATATATATATATATATATATATATATATATATATATATATATATATATATATATATTAATGTGAATATCTGTTCGGTGTATGCTTATCACGTCCGAACGACAAGACACAGAGACTTAAATATTTGTACAGTTACTAATTTATACCTGAGGAAGGTTTTAGGCACGGTTTTATAGCGATCTGATAGATATTTAGTAATTTGAAGAATATAACGCGAAATGCGAAACAATAATTACTCTTCGAAAATTATATTTACCCTTTGAAAATGGTTTTATTGGTTGCATTGTTGCTTTAGGGTTGATAATGATAGAAGAGTGAAGTATATTGGAATGGAAAGTTATCGGTGTATATAAAATTCTATGTGTGTGTGTTAATATTTCGCTCTGCAGTGAAAACTACAGAACGCAAACGAATGGTGTGTGTGTGTGTGTGTGTAATTGTTGTCCGAAGTCTCCCGTTGTCCACCATAGCAGTTCCACGCCGATAGCTATTAAGGGGGTGGAAGATATGGTGGTTGAAAGTCTTCAAATTATAAAAAAAAAAAAAAATTCGGACTGAAGGCCAGAGATGACGTTTGCGACTCTATAGCAAGGAGGTTACATACGGCGAAACGTGATGCCACAGACCATATCTTTGATCTATGCGCGCAACAATGTCTTCGCCTACTTTTCTGTAAGGATAAGCATACGAATAAGGAAATATAAGAATAAATAAATAAAGCAGTAAAAAAGAAATTTCTTTTAATACATCTCTTTAAAAAAAACGATTTGACGTTTCGCGCATTACATCAACCGATCGATCTGTGATATTATTACAATCATTATTGTTGAATTTCGTGATTGGATTCTTCGAAACGAATGCATTTTTACGTGTGATTTGATCCACACCACTTACTTTCCTGATAAACGGTAAGTGATAGACTTCTGCAATCGGATAGGAATATTTTTCAGTTCTTCTTTATGTGTGACATTTCCTCGAAAATGAGTGAAATTAATTACATTAATTTGATATTTAAACTTCGTAGATAAATGTACATTGCGTTACTTTACACATATTACAACAGTACATCTACTTTTAATAGATCACATTCAGACAACATGCCTCAGGAATACATTTACGCTCCAAACAATACCACAAATAACGTAGTTTACCAGACTGCCCTAAAATGAAATTGAAATGAATTTGGACATTACTATCACCATACGTGTTGAGATATTGCAGCACAGGCTATAAGGAATAATGTATGTATTATTTATTGTAAATGATTAAGCACTTCACATAACTTTATTTTTTTATTTGAATGTTGATTAAAAATGTTTGTTTCTAAAGAAGGTATTGTATTTCATTTCATCCTTCAAAACCAGTCTCCTAGCACACTACTGAAAGATAGCTTATTTATCATAATCAACCAACACGTGAGCGGAGCCGCGGGTTTAAGTTAGTAGTACATAAAATTCACAGTAGAATCACAGGATTAAGAGGGCAAGAAGTACACTGTACATAAAGCTTTCTTAAAAAGTGACATAATGTGAAATATTAATGCGCTATTCTGTAACATATTGATATAAGAAACTGTACAAACTATTAAATTCATGTAAACGAATAATTTTTAGGTACTTACATAAATTGTGTCGCATAGTTTTACACAGATTACAAAATGATCTATGTAAACCTATACGGCACAATTTATGTAAGTACCTATTTTTTTTCGTTTTTAGGAACTTATGACTTTGTACAGTTTCTTGTTTTATCAATATGCAGCGGAATAGATTATTAATATTTCACATTTTGTCACTTTTCGAGAAAGCTTTATATACACTGTACTTCTTGACCCTATAATACAGTGATTCAACTGCGAATTTTATGTAATATTTGTATTTGTATACTATTCTTAAATGTTTCCTGTACAGATACCTGAAGAAGGGCAGTAATAGCCACCTTCGAACTGGTGGCTGTTTTCTTTTGCAACCACTTCAGAGTAAGTTAGTTTAAGTAGTTTGTAAGTCGACAGACTGATGAACATAGTAGTTTGGTCCAACAGACGTAGAAACATTTAAACATTTATTTTGAAGACACTGAGAAGCAGCACTCTTACTTTCAGCCTCATTCAGAAAGCGCGAAAGCAAGACGGAGATGATCAACAAACTGCAGCGGCAGACGCTGCAAGATAGGCGTTTTGTATCGCGATGTGGCCTTCTGCCAAAGTCCGAGAACGTACATCTCTTGAAGAGTCTACGACTATGTTTCTTCCTTCTCCATATATCTCGCGAAAAGACAACAAGGATAAATGTATAGGGATTGGGCCGCACACAGAGACATGTCGGCAATTAATTTGTCCTTTTCTATTCCGTACCTTACAAACGGCTTTTAATCAAATTGCGTGGTTATGGTATATTGCACCTCGGTTGCACAGTGGTAGAGTGTTAGACTACAAATCCAAGGGTCCCGGGTTCGATCCCCACCAGGTCCTAGGATTTTTATCTGTCACCTTCCACTTCTTTCACCTCTGGCAGTATTGCTCATGTGAAAAATACCGAGCAGCACCGTGTTAGACTACAAAACCAAAGATCGCGGGTTCGATCCCCACCAGGTCCTAGGATTTTTATCTGTCACCTTCCACTTCTTTCACCTCTGGCAGTATTGCTTATGTGAAAAATACCGAGTAGCACCCACGGAACCCACGTTAAACTGTAGGTCCCCCTATAACTGGCTGGGTAAGTCAGTTCGAAGGTCGGAGGAAGGCAACGGCATACCACCTCCAAACAGGACCATGCCTAGTAAAGCACTGTTGTGTTCAAACCAATCTTCGGATTGTTAACTGCTTTACCTTTTTTATGGTATATCACCCCAAATTTGCGACTGGATAGGGGATTCCTGTCAGATAGGACACAGATTGTAGTAATCGATGGTAAATAATCGACTAAACCAGAGGTGATATCGGGCGTTCCACAGGGTAGTGTTATTGGTCCTCTGCTCTTCCTTATTTACATAAACGATTTGGGAGAAAATCTATGTAGCTCTCTTAGGTTGTTTGCAGACGACGCCGTCATTTACTGTCTAGTAAAATCATCTGATGATCAAAACCAACTGCAGAACCATCTGAATAAGAAGATATCACTATCGTGAGTATTGGCAATTGACTGTATATTATGAGAAGTGTGAAGTCATCCACATTAGGAAGAAAAAAAGTACGTTAAACTTTCTTAACGAGGTAAATCAATCAAAAGTGAACGCCGTAAACTCCAAAAAATACCTAGGAATTACTATTACTTCAGTCTTAAACTGTAAAGAACACGTAGATAATGTCGTGGGAAAGTCGAACCAAAGACTGCGTTTTATTGGCAGAACCCTTAAAACATGCAACAGACTTACTAAAGAAATTGCATACACTACACTTGTCCCACCGTTTTTGGAGTATTGCTGCCCAGTGTGGGATCCTTATCAGGTGGCTTCGACGGAGGACATCGAAAGAGTCTAAAGAAGGGCAGCTCGTTTTGTATTGTCACGATACAGGGGAGACAGCGTTACGGAAATGATACAGGATCTGGGATAGGAATCATTACAATAACGGCGCTTATCGCTGCGGCGTGGGCTACTCACGAAGATTCTCCTCCGAATGCGAAAATATATTATTGACTCCCACTTACATAGGTAGAAATAATCATCAGAATAAAATACGAGAAATCAGAGCTAAAAGAGAGAGATTCATGTGTTCTATCTTCCCGCGCGCTATTCGAGAATGGAATGGGAGATAAATAGTATAATGGTGGTTCGATGAACCCTCTGCCAGGCACCTAAATGTGATTTGCAGAGTATCCCATGTAGATGTAGATGTTTTACTTTCCATGATTGGAACAGGAGGAGGAAATAACAATGATACATAATTTACCTTCTTCCACAACCGTTAGGGGCTTGCGGAGTATGGATGTGGTTGTCGATCAGTTACGTTTATTTCGGTTTGTCCTATTACGTGTGAGTTGTCATGGTCATTATTTCACGTCACTGTGCAGTTGAAAGTAAAACTATAAGTAGCGTAACAGTTAAATAATTATTTAGTACTAGCTGAAAACCTGGCGTTGCCCGGGTATCTATTTATTTATGCGAACCTTGAGTTAGTACTTTTTCTATCCACTCTCTATCTGCCCATCTCTTTTTTTCTTTTTCTAAACACATGTTACACATATCAGTGAATATATAAGAAATCATAGGTATAAATGCACTCGTTTCGAAGAATCCAATGACGAAATTCAACAATAATGATTGTAATAATATAACATATCGATCACTTGATCTAATGCGCGAAACGTCAAATCGATTTTTTTAAAGAGATGTATTAAAAGAAATTTCGTTTTTACTGCTTTATTCTTATATTTCCTTATTCGTATGCTTATCCTTACAGGGAAAGAGCTGAAGACATTGTAGCACGCATAGACCAAAGATATGGTCTGTGGCATCACGTTTCACTGTTCGTAACCTCCTTGCTATAGACTCGCAAACGTCATCGCTGACCTTCGAATTTTTTTATAATTTGACGACTTTCAACCACCATATCTTCCACTCCATTATACCTGTCGACATGGAACTGCTATGGCGTACAACGGGGACTTCGGAAAACAATTACACACACACCATTCGTTTGCGTTCTGTAGTTATCGCTGAAGAGCGGAATATTAACATACACACACGTAGCATTTTATGTACACCGATGACTTTCCATCCCAATATACTTCACCCTTTTATCATTATCAACCCTCAAGCAACAATGCAACCAATAAAACCATTTTCAAAGAGTAAATATAATTTTCAAAGAATGATTATTGTTCCGCATTTCGCGTTATAATCTTCAAATCACTAAATATCTATCAGATCTCTATAAAATCGTGCCTAAAGCCTTCCTCGGGTAGACATTAGTAACTGTACAAACTTTTAGCTCTTTATGTCTTGTGGTTCAGACGTGATAAACGTACACCGAACAGACATTCACATTTATAAATATAGATGTTTGACATTTTCTGTGGTACTTTCATCTTAGCAGAAAACAGTAACTAATTTACATCTCCATTCCTCCTGTTCCTGCCTTACAAGTTTCTGTTTCAAATTACGTTTCTTTCTTCGACATTCGTAATTCTCAGCCTACCCTACAAAAAAACCACAACGCTCCCTCCACCCCTTCTCTGCGTTGATTGTCAATGCATTTTTTCGGCGCCTCTTCTGGAGGATCGAACTCTGGGCCGTGAAAAGGCACGTCTCCTGCCCTGAATGCATCCGTGTCCGCGACCGCCGCTGAAAGCGCTCCTTTTAGGCGCCGCATTCTGCCGCCGTGGTCTCAGTGCCGATACTGCAGCCAGCACACGACGCGCTGACGATATGAGAGGGGTAGTGGAGGGGAGGGAGACGACATTCACCCCCTTTCACCCCCCCCCCCCCCGCCCCTGACGCCACACACAGAGGACAAAAACCGCGGGAGGTCTGGCGGGCGACGCGCGCGCCGCGGCGCGGCCGCTAATAGAGTTTGTTTGGGCGGCACAAAGGGGCAGATAGCCGCAAGCGCCCCCTAATTATGTTATTCAGCCGCCATTCACGCCCTGAATGCCGCCCTGATGACACAGACAATGGCCGCCCGTTTTTGCGTCAATTATTGTTTGATTTTGTCGCGTGCGCCCCTTTGCGCCGCCGTAATAGGGTTGCGATGCAGGCGCCGGCCCGTGCACAGTTAATTACTTTAGGCCGGGGTCCGCGCTTCGAGCTCCGCCGCTGCCACCGCGCGACCTGCGTCGCTCGTCCTGCGTCGTCGCTCAATAGGTGCCAGGTGCACCAACCGTGCGTCGCTATGCGACGAATCTGAAAATTTTCTTGAATTTGAACTGAGGAAGTGGAGAGAATGATCAGTAGATTACAGTGCAATAAAGCGGCTGGGGTGGATGAAATTAAGCCGGAACTCGTCAAATACACTGGAATATCAGGCCTCAAATGGTTACACAGGATAAGTGAAAAGGCGTGGGAATCGAGACAGGTTCCGTCTGACTGGACGAAAGCGGTAGTCACGCCAATTTTCAAACCGGAAACAGCAAAGATTACAACAACTATCGAGGTATTTCTTTAATTAGCGTTGTAGGCAAAATATTCTCAGGTATTGTTGAAAGGAGAGTGCGAGTATTAATTGAGGACAAGTTAGATGAAAATCAGTGTGGGTTTAGGCCTCTTAGAGGCTGTCAGGACCAGATCTTTAGCATACGGCAGGTAATGGAAAAGTGCTATGAGTGCTGACATGAAAGGTGATGCTGAAACTTGAACATCCACCATAGTCGTTGGGTCTCAATCCTCAAGCCTTCTTCCTATTTCCTCGACTACAAGGAAAGAGGTAAGTGATCTGACGATATTCCTGACATGCAAAGAAACGTGACGAGACTTTAGAACGAAATCGCAAAGGTAGACATCGTGCAAAGTTTCCAGGACATGTATCTCAGAGCTCACCGGTAGACAGGTATGGGAGGTGACTATTTCGAAGAACAGTAAGGTGACTGTTGCTAATTGTTCATCTACGTTAATGTTACAGGGCTATTCGCCGAACTTTATTACCAGAGAATATAATTACGCAGTAGTAGCACAAATAATAATAGATCTAGAAAAGGCTTATGACCGTGTTCCTAAGGAGGAAGCTACTGTCAGTTCTACAAGATTATGGTATAGGAGGCAAAGTTCTGCAGACAGTTAAAGGACTCTACGTAGACTCTCAGGCAGCAGTTAGAGTAGATGGCAAATTAAGCTCACGTTTAAGGGTAGTTTCAGGGGTAAGACAAGGCTGTAACCTGTCACCACTGTTGTTTATACTATTCATGGATCATATGTTGAAAACAGTAGACTGGCAGGGCGGGATTAAAATAGGTGAAAACAAAATAAGCAGTCTCGCATATGCGGATGACTTAGTCGTAATGGCCGATTAGATTGAAAGGTTGCAAACTAATATTTCAGAGGTGCAAGGATTATGATATGAAGATCAGCATCTCAAAAACGAAAGTAATGTCGGTGGGAAAGAGATTTAAACAGATTGAGTGTCAAATAGGAGGAACAAAGTTAGAACAGTTAGACAGTTTCAAGTACCAGGGATGTATTTTCTCACAGGATGGCAACATAGTGAAAGAACTAGAACCGAGGTGCAGCAAAGCTAATGCAGTGAGTGCTCAGCTAAGATCTACTCTCTTCTGCAAGAAGGATGTAAGTACCAAGACTAAGTTAGCAGTGCACCGCTCTATCTTTCAACCAACTTTATTGTATGGGAGTTAAAGTTGGGTGGATACAGGTTACCTTATTCATAAGGTAGATGTTACAGATATGAAAGTAGCAAGAATGACTGCACGTACTAATAGATGGGAACAATGGCAGGAGGGTGTCCATAATGAGGAAATCAAAGAAAAACCTGAAATAAACACCATAGATGAAGCAGTTAGAGCGAACAGACTGAGATGCTGGGGTCATGTTACACGCTTGGGAGAAGCAAGGTTACCTAAGAGACTCATGAGCTCGGCAGCGGAGGGTAAGGAGAGTCGAGGTAGACCAAGAAGAAAGTACTTAGATTCGGTGCAGAATGATTTTGAAGTAAAAGGCATAACATCAGACGAGGCATCAATGTTAGCATTGAATAGGGGATCATGGAGGAATTTTATTAGAGGTACTATGCTCCAGATTGAATGCTGAAAGGCATAATCAGTCTCTAATGATGATGATGATGATGATCATGATCATGAACCGCGGTTATTGTTATCCAAAGATGTGCAAAATGATGTAAATCAGACAACTACAGGTGGGCAAAGTAGTTCCTGTGTTGGGAGTGTAATACGGTAACGCAACAGAGGTAGGGTAAGGTACTGCCTCGGTAGCGATTAGCAATCTGCGTGTTCTAAGATAGACACTACAGCCAACCCCCTTAATATAATCACTGAGACGCGATAAGTTATGTTTACACACATGTTTGTTGTAATATTTCAGTGCACCGAAAAAGCAACTGGAAGACGTGACAAATTTTTGCATCCTGGTTTCAGTTTTTTCCGTAAACTATAAACCGTTCTGCATCTTTAATGCAAAGAAAATTTAATGAATTGTTCTTCTTAGATTTAAATTATGAATGGCCGTTTCGGGTAATTTGACGAATTTACTGGGCGGACAAGACGACGACTAGTCATCTTACTCAAACATTTCGTAAATCATTTTAATGAGCTATTCACTGCAGCTTGCAGTGTTGAATGTGAGTAACAAGTATAAATGAAGGGCCAACAGGCAGCAATGGTCACAGGAATGGATGACCACTGCTGTGCAGGAGATACAGAGTGATTCAGTAGTGTATGCAACTTCGATAACGTAACAGAGAAAAGGAGAAGTCAAACTGAGGAAGAAGAAATATAAAAGAAAAGAACAGAAAATTGAATGAAAAATAGGGGGCTAAGTGGGGGGAGAAGTAAAAACAAAACAAACGTGATGAGTCATTCTTTTTGGAAGATACCTCGATACCAGTCATCAACATTGAATAGGGTAAGACGATAATAATGATTTAGTTAGAGAAGAACTCTGTGAAATCAGCATTGACTGTGGTATATTATGAACACTGTATGCTCGTTCTTGCTGTCGTAAATAGGCCCATGCTGCTTGTATCGAACTACTGCGACAGAAATAAAACGCAAAGCATATGTACACCACTTATGTGCTTAAAATATGATTTTTTATGTTTGTCCAATTGTGTTTCTCTTTGTCAAATTACCCGCCTACACTGGTCATCTTACCCGCAAACGTGGGTAAGATGACGAGTTTGACATCATTTGATAAAAGTCGAAGTAATCGACCTAAATATTACATTTAGAAAAACAACGAAATCTGTAGTTAGAAAAAAAAAACTCTAACGTTTTCACTGTAGTATTAATGTAGGCAGCAGGTCTAGAATAAAGGGATAAAAAATTCGGAAGCTTACTGTTGTCAGCTTACTCTCGATTCCCCTATACGGAGAGATTCAGGTGTTCTTTCTTCCCGCGCGCTATTCGAGAATGGAATGGGATATAAATAGTTTAATGTTGTGTTTGTAAATCTATCGGATCAAACTGCGTGGTCATCAGTCCGTAGCTACAAACTACTTAAACTAAATTAATCTAACCTAAGGACAAACACGAACACCCATGCCCCAGGGAGGACTCGAACCTCCGACGGTGGAGCAGCCGCGTGCTCCGAAGAGAGGCGCCTTAGACCACTCGGCTACTCCACCGCGGCGATAAATAGTATAAAGGTGGTTCGATGAACACTCTGCCAGGCACTTAAGTGTGATTTGCAGAGTATCCCATGTAGATGTAGATACTTTTACAGAAAGATCAAACAACTTCTGAAACATATAAGAAATTTGTTACAAATTTCAAGTATTACGTAGGCAGTTTCTTTAGTAGAACTGTTGCACCTTCTATGTGTTTTGCCGATGAAACTCGGTCTTGTGTTCATCTTCCCTACTATGTCAAAGATATCAAATTCAGAGAGAGGCTCCGAATTAAAATTTCTGCCATGGCCGGAATTCGAACCCAGGACCTCCCGCTTACTATAGCAAGCGCTATAACCGCTGTAACACAAATTCAGCTCTGCCTCATATTTTTTTTGTGAAAGGAGACGTGCTTTAAAACAGTCCATGCAATCGCTGTATTCGTTAGGTCAAGGCGCCTTAGTTGCTATAGCATTTGCCTACAAAAGAGGAGGTCCGGTTCGAATGCCGGCCGTGGCACAAATTTTAACTTGATGCCTCTCTCAATTTGATATCTTTGATATATATCGAGACACAATATGTCTCTGAACATTGATGCATTATTTGATATATCTATTCCCTACTATAGTATCGGTTTCTTCTTACGAAATAATTCTTAATTGTGGCCGGCCGCGGTGGCCGAGGGGATTGAGGCGCTCCAGTCACGGTCTGCACGGCCACTACGGTCGGGGTTTGAATCCCCCCTCGGGCATGGATATTTGTGCCGTCCTTAGTATAAGGTAGTAAATAAGTAGTTTGTAAGTTTAGGGACTGATGACCCCGTAGTTAAGTCCCATAAGCTGTACAAGCATTTCAACATTTTTTCTTAATTGTAATTTCTAGATATTTAGTTGAATTTACGGACTGTAGATTTGACTGATTTAGTAAGTGGAGTTTAACGGATTTCTTTTAGTGTTCATAGGCTGATTTTACACTTTTTATTATTTAGGGTCAAATGCCACGCTTTGCACTGTGCAGATATCTTATCTAAATCGTTCTGCAGTTGTCATTGAACTTCCGGTGACTTTCCTGACTGACAAAGGGTGCCAACGTCCACGAACAGTGTAACAGAAGTTCTCGCATATCGTCCTGAATCGTTTATAAAGGCAAGGAGCAGAAGACACCCTACAAGGAGCGTCTGAAAACTTTGGTGAATGGTCCCATATTTTACCAACCGCGTTGGGGAGGGTGAGGTGCCCGCTCTTGCACATTGAGGAGGGGCATCTCAACAAGCACCCCCTATCGTGCAAAGCATTTCAGTGAAGCAGTCGCCGTCCTGCGAAGCGCGCGGCCGTTCGCCGTCGGAGGTTCGAGTCCTCCCTCGTGCGTGGGTGTATGTGTTTTCCGTAGGTTAGTTTAACTTAGTTTAAGTAGTTTGTAAGGTAGGGACTGATAACCAAGCAGTTAAGTCCCAAAGTCCCATATTTTTAAACATTTGAACAGTTTTGAATCGGCGGTATACGCTGCGACCAAGCTAAGAGGGCCAGTGTGAGAACTTGCCTCATTTCCTGTCAGAGAGGACACAGTTCGCAGTAATCGATGGCAAGGCATCGACTAAAACAGAGGTGATATCGGGCGTTCCACAGGGCAGTGTTATTGGTGCTCTGCTGTTCCTTATTTACATAAACGATTTAGGGGAAAATCTAAGTAGCTCTCTTAGGTTGTTTGCAGATGACGCCGTCATTTACCGTCTAGTAAAATCATCTGAAGACCAAAACCAACTGCAGAACGATCTGAATAAGATATCAGTATGGTGCCAAAATTGGCAATTGACTCTAAAGAATGAGAAGTGTGAAGTCGTTCACATGAGTACGAAAAGAAATCCGTTAAACTTTGTTTACAAGATAAATCAATCAAAAGTGAAGACCGTAAACTCCACAAAAACCTAGGAATTACTATTACTTCAGACTTAAATTGAAAAGAACACGTAGATAATGTCGTGGAAAAGGCGAACCAGAGACGTTTTATTGGCAGAACCTTTAAAACATGCAACAGAACTACAAAAGAAACTGCATACACTACGCTTGTCCGTCCATTTTTGAAGTGTTGCTGCCCAGTGTGGGTTCCTTATCAGGTGGATTTGACGGAGGACATCGAAAGAGTCCAAAGAAGGGTAGCTCGTTTCGTATTGTCACGATATAGGGGAGACAGCGTTACGGAAATGATACAGGATCTGGTATGGGAATAATTACAACGGCGCTTATCGCTGCGGCGTGGGATACTTACGAATCTCCAATCGCCAACATTCTCCTCCGAATGCGAAAATATATTATTGACTCCCACTTACATAGGTAGAAATGATCATCAGAATAAAATACGAGAAATCAGAGTTCGAACGGAGAGATTCAGGTGTTCCTTCTTCCCGCGCGCTATTCCAGAATGGAATGGAAGATAAATAGTATAATGGTGATTCGATGAACCCTCTGCCAGGCACTTAAATGCGATTTGCCGAGTATCCCATGTAGATGTAGATTGCATCCATGATGAATTTGTACCCTAAGATCATACCACAGTCTAACATACCAGTCGCGACACTCGCTGGTGTAAAATCTGTTACCACCTGACTGCTAAGACGACACTAGCTCTCCAAGCGGCGAGCAAGGGAACCGCCTGTTAATGTCATACATATTATATCAATAACACTTCACTCTCGCACCCTTTTCTACGTAATTCACGAAACCACTGTTTTATGTTAGATACAAAGGTTTTAGTCAAATATCAGATGAAACAAATGATGCATAAATAAACAGTAATGGAACTAAAACAGATGATGGAAGCTAGAACCTCCTCATGCAGAAACATGTGCTTGCGAATAGTTTTGCAAGTTTCCCCATTGCGACGGAAGTAGTGTAAGCCTAAGAAGCGTATCGTGTAGCTACAAAATAAACGCATATGACACACAATTTATTTTCATTTACTTTTGTGTTTTAGCTCTTAGGACAATTGTTAGTATAACTACGACTTTCGCCTTTCTTATTGTTCTGTGTCGAGCGAGATGCTTTCAACTAACAGTTGAAATACGTAGAAAACTTAGTTGAACGTTTACGAACTGTCCTTCCTAGGTTTACGTGCATATTTCCGAAAAAAAGAAAGAGTACGACCACTGACGCCCAGATTTGAGTTTGGTGTAAATATATTCTACAAATATTGAGTATTTGCCTACCTCCCTAGATGGTTTTTATCTTATTTTCCAAACTTTCAATTTTTTACTAAAATATAGGCTAAGTTTTCAGAGTTTTGTAGCATATTCTTCAGGATGTTATTTTACAACTTAGGTCTATCATACGCTGTTTTTCAGTTCCTTTGGACATCCAGAGTGCAGTACATAGTCGTCTATATACACTATGAGCCATTTTCTTCTTCTACAAATGTCAAATAATCACTATTATATATAAATATATTCATTTTTCATGTGAATCGAGTAGGAAATTTGGAAACAGACAAATGAGGTTTTTTGGGGTTGTTGCTACATTTTATTGCGATACAAGCGTTTCCATTCCGGAAAGCATCACGAAAACGAATATACGCTACGAGTAACATGACGTAAAACGCACGAAATACCGCTAACACAGTAGTGTTCCCTGCTAGTCGCTTGGTGCGCTGCTGTCGCGGTGAATAACAAAAATTCGCTCGAGTGTCGTGACTGTTATGTTAGACTGTGATCATACTGCCAACTCTGAGCTTTAAGGGGGAATTCTGAAACAGCTGCTGCAACATATACGGCGGGTTTGGCCAGAACTGTACCTGAATGGACAGTTGAATTCGCTACGCGACAGTGCACGTGCGATGTGCGTCCTCAATTTTCTTGCTAGAAGCAGGATCACACACCCTCCTTGATCTCCAGATTTGGCGCCGGCAGACTTCTTTCCGTTTCCCCTCCTTAAATTAGCCCTGAGATCCAACAACGCGTGACCTCAGTGCTTCGAGCGATTCCACGAAAAGCGTTTGCTGAGAATTTCCAATTGCTGTACAACCGTTGTCAGAAGTGGATTGTAGCCAATGTCGATTACTTTGAAGGCTAGTATAGATATTTTGTTTGTGACACTTGTTCCCTATATTGCCTGAAACCATTCATCAAACTTTTCAGACGCCCCTTGTACAGGGTGCGCCACTCAAGTGTTTCACCCCAGATATCTCTGTAACTACAACAGGTATTGAAAAACGACTTTCACGGTCATGAACGTACTGCAGCGGCTTATGAAAGTAGGTACTATGAGACACTGTAAAACGTACAGAAATATTATGTTCAACGCAAACTTGTGTTGTTTTAAATAGATACCCTATGTTATTTCTTAAGCAATCAATAGAATGAAAAATCACAGAAAGAATGGCGTTGGTTGCATCGCATCCGGACACGCGCTAGCACCGCGCCTCATGCATTTCAAACGTCAGCTTCGCTTCGCAGTTTCTCTGGATGTAATTGACGGATTGCGATGCAACCGAAGCCATTCTTTTTGTGATTTTTCATTCTATTGATTGCTTAAGAAATAATATGGCGTATCCATCTAAAAAAACATAAGTTTGTGTTGAAAATAATATTTCGTTACGTTTTAGACTGTCTCATAGTACCTACTTTAATAAACCCCTACCGTACGTTCATGAACGTGGAACTCGTTTTTCAATATCTCTTGTCGTTTCAGAGATATCTGGGGTGAAACAGTTGAGTGGGAAACCTTGTATAATACTTCCCTGGAGAATTTCAGATATCACTTCTGTTTTACTCGATGTCTTTCCGTCGACTACTACGTACTGTGGCCGGTCTGATAGAAAATCGGGAAGGCAGTCAGACAAATTTGGCGATAATCCCTAAGCACGCAATTCGATTAGAAGCCACTTGTGAGGTACAGTTCGTACTGCGGTACCTAAATGTCTACGAAAGTTTTCATGAAGTATTTTGTTCTGGTGATTTTACAGGGACACATTGTTATTATAGCTGAAAGACAATAACAGTTTTACAGGAGATTAATCAGTCTTCTCCATAGTCATAAGTTTTATAAATATCACCCCAACCTGCACCCTCCTCCCAAATTAATAACAGGTAAGCATAGAAAACTTTAATACTCGCCACTCGGGGTAAATAAACAACTAATTTTTTGTCCATGGTTGGAACACATGGTTGTCTAAATCGGAAATTACGACTGGTTTGATGATCAAATATCCAAATATTCAATCTACCCAAACAACTAGTGGTCCGTATGCGTAGGTGTACGGTACACACTGCCCCACGATGCCGTTTTCTTTGTTGTGATGGTTAATGTTTAAATGTTTGTAAAGCTTATGAGACTTAACTGCGGTGTCATCAGTCCCTAAACTTACAAACTACTTATGAACGAACTTATACTAAGGACAACACAAATATCCATTCCCGAGGGAGGATTCGAACCTCCGACGCGAGAGCCACGCGATCCGCAACGTGACGCTGCCATTGAAGACTGGACTGATCGTTGGAAAATTCGTCATTGTGTCCGATTTGTTTCTATTTCCGGTGAAAAACTATTCGCCGATGCCGCAGCTGCTAAGGATTTTCTGTTAAGTTTCAAGAATTTGTTGAAGAAAATGAATTATTACCCAGCCAAGTGTATAACATCGTTTTTCCTTTTAGAACTAATACACATTATAGTGTGTGTAGACATTTTTTAGTTAATATATTGTTTAACACTGTGTAAAAAACATCTGTTTATATTACTGTAGACGTCTTTTAGTTCTTAAATCGTTTAATTTTTTGTACTAAATGTGTTGGTATATTTTTTGCAATAAATAGGGTAAGGTGGTAAAAATTCGATACAGGTACAATTCCGATCAACATAAGTTTCCGCGCCATTTGTCAATTTCATGGTGTCTCGTTGCGTGGCGTTGTAGTGTAGCAGGTTTCTGCAGCTCCTCCTGTCTTTTCCAAGAATACTCCACTTTGTGCTACGGAGATATAATTTTTTTTCCTTTTAAGAGGTAAGTGAAGCTACTTAGTCCAACGCGATCTTATACATTTTGTGATTAAGGGTGATTGGATTAGCTGCTAAATATGCAATGTTTGCTACCACGAAGTGTGCATTGTCGCCTTAAGGAAAAAGTGCATTCTATGTGGAAGATGCCCAGTATCGAAATTGTACGAGGAACTGATCATAATTGTACCTAGTGTACAATTGTAACTGTCTAATATTTGTGTTATATATTCATTAAACATCCGGGAACAAGTGAAATAGTTAAAATTGTATATTTTCTCAATATATTTCCAGTTACAATGACATTTGTCCGAAATTGCTGCGGCGTGGGCTACTTGCGAAACTCCAATCGCCAACGTTCTCCTCCGAATGCGAAAATATATTCTTTACTGCCACTTATATAGGTAGAAAAGATCATCAGAATATCAGCGCTATTCGAGAATGGAATGGGAGATAAATAGTATAATTGTGGTTCGATGAACCCTCTGCCAGGCACTTACATGTGATTTGCAGAGTATCCCATGTAGATGTAGAAATGATTGAAATTGTACCATCTTACCCTATCAGATTTTTTTTAATAGAAATAAACAATCCCAGAGACAGTTTTACGTCTCAAATATGTCAAAGACATTATTGATAAATCTGAAGCATTGAATTAAAATTTGTGGTGCGGCCTAGTAAGCATGAAGGTCGGGGTTCGATTCCTGGCCGCACCACAAATTTTAATTCAATGCTTCAGATTTATCAATAAAGTCTTTGACATATTTGAGACGTAAATCCGTCGCTGGGATTGTTTATTTCTATTTAAAAAAAGGTCGGATTATCCGAAAAATCTAATAGGGTAAGATGGTACAATTTCTATCATTTCGGACAAATGTCATTGTAACTGGAAATATATTGAGAAAATATATAATTTTAACTATTTCAAATGTTTGTTAAGCTTAAGGGACTTAACTGCGGGGTCATCAGTCCCTAAACTTACAAACTACTTATGAACTACTTACGAACTAGGACGGCACAAATATCCATGCCCGAGGGGGGATTCGAACCCCCGACCGTAGTGACCGTGCAGACCGTGACTGGAGCGCCTCAGTCTCCTCGGCCATCGCGGCCGGCAACTATTTCACTTGTTCCCGGGTGTTTAATGAATATATAACACAAATATTAGACAGTTACAATTGTTGGTATAAACACTAGAAAAGGTTACAGAATTGAGAAAAATCGATCGAAAATGTACCACACTAGGTACAATTATGATGACCTCCTCATATAATTTCGATACTGGGCATCTTACACAGAGAAAGCACTTTTTTCTTAAGACACCAATGCACACTTCGTGGTAGCAAACATTGCATATTTAGCAGCGAATCCAATCACCCTTAATCAGAAAATGTATAAGAGCGCGTTGGACTAAGTAGCAACACTTATCTCTTAAAACTAAAAAATTATATCTCCGTAGCACAAAGTGGTATATCCTTGGAAAAGACAGGAGGAGCTGCAGAAAACTGCTACACTACAACGCCACACAACGAGACACCATGATTTTTTTTTATTTTTTTTTATTATTTATTTATTTTTTTTTTTTTTTGGTTCCGACCATGGACCGGCCCCGAAGGTGACGGATTAGAGGGATTCTCCTGTAGTAATGAATGTCTGTGCGCTAGCATCCGTGCTTTGCAGCAGGCCTGTATGCCGAAGAGGCTGTGTCTGCAGACAGTGGCGCACCAGGCCCAGGTGTGAGCAGAAGTGGCGGGTGGCAGTCCCTCCACCACACCTCCTGTTTCGCACCCCTCGGTCCCTGACGCCGCCATAACGGGCTGTTTAATTGCGGTGGCTTTACGCGCCGTGTTACGCCTCCAGATAACGACTCGGCTGCCGTTTTGTGCCGCAGAACGTAAACTCCCACAATAGTGGCGCACTCTCCCGCGCGCCGCGACGCACTCGTAAACCGCGGAATACGCACCGCCGCCTCACTCTTCCCCGTGTGTGTGCGCCTCACACGGCAGATAAAGCTCCCTCTATTTTGTTACCGAGCTATTACAACGGCGTGTTAACGCTTCGGTTACATAAGACTAGTCCTCAAAGACCTACGTGGTTATCGTACTTTAGAACTGTTATCCTCTCAGTATTTTGAGTATAAAACACTGTATAACGCCTAGATAGTTCTCCTGTCACAGCCTGGCAGATCCAGCCAGCCTACTGCTCTGTTAGGCGCTGTAATGGCAGATAAACACTGGCTTCCATACGTTAAGGCATCTTCCGCATATATGGAAATAGCGAGAGAGAGAGAGAGAGAGAGAGAGAGAGAGAGAGGCCAACTTGGTGACACTGTGCAACTAAAGAATGTTCTGACAACACTGAAACACATGAGCTACAAGGGGAATACAAAATACAATCTCCGAAAATAAAGTTCGCTAAATGAAATCAGAATGGTGGATCGGGCAACACAGACAAATCATAACGCCGCACCTGCGTAGCAGTTCGTCTTGAGAACCTCCCCCACTGTAGTTCAGTTGAACATCGTGTGTTCCGTGTTAGATCTGTTGGACGAAGCGCTTGTTCAGTAAGTTCGTTATGAACTAACAATAGGACCGTTGTAAGGCGGCAGGAAATGCCACCACCTTACCAGCTATGTTTACGTATTAATAATTAATAATGTACATTTATTTATAATATCACTTTGATTCCGGATAATGTGAAAACAAAAATAGGTTGGAAGGGTGGGAATTTTAATGTTGACGTGGTCACTGAGAAAACTTGTTGATGCTGGTAGGCAAAATTTAATGTTGTTGTTGTTGTGGTCTTCTGTCCGCAGACTGGTTTCATGCAGCTCTCCACGCTACCCTGTCCTGTGCAAGTCTCTTCATCTGAGAATACGTTCGGCAACCTACATCCTTTTGAATCTGCTTACTATATTCGTCCCTCGGTCTCCCTCTACGACTTTTACCCCACACGCTTCCTTCTAATGCTAACATGACAATTCCTTGATGTCTCAGAATGTGTCCTACCAATCTATCCCTTCTCTTAGTCAGGATATGCCAGAAACTCCTTTCTCCCCAATTCGGTTAAGCACTTCCTCATTAGTTACGTGATCTACCCATCTAATTTTCATCATTCGTCTGTAGCACCACATTTCAAAAGCTTCTATCATCTCTTTGTCTGAACTCCTTATCGTCCACGTTTCACTCCCATACAATGCTACACTCCAGACAAATGCTTTCAGAAAGGATTTCCTAACATTTAAATTGATATTGGATCTTAACGAGTTTCGCTTCTTTAGAAACGCTTTTCTGCCCATATTCATTCTGCATTTTATATCTTCTCTACTTCGGCTATCAAAAGTTATTTTGCTACCCAAATAGCAAAATTCATCCACCACTTTTATTGTCTCATTACCTATTCTAATTCCTTCAGCATCGTCTGATTTTCTCACATTCCATTCCATTACCCTCCTTTTACTCTTGTTGATGCTCATCTTATATTTCCTTTCAAGATACTGTCCATTCCATTCACTTGCTCTTCCAGATCTTTTGCAGTCTCTGACAAAATTACTATGTCTCGGCAAACCGCAAAGTTTTTATTTCTTCTCTCTGAACTTTAATTCCCTCTTCAAATTTCTCCTTGAATTCCTTCACTGCTTGCTCAACACTGGGAAAAGGCTACAACCCTGTCTTACTCCCTTCCCAACCTCTACGGCCCTTTCTTGCCCTTGGAATCAAATGACTGCAGTCTGGTTTTTGTATAGGTTGAATATAACTCTTCGCTCCCTATAATTTACCTCTGATACCTTCAGAATTTGAAAGAGTGTACGCTAGTCGACATTGTCAAAAGCTTTCTCCAAATCTACAATTGCAATTCATTTAATATTAACAATGTTTGCATGTAGTACTTTTCTTGGTTGGAAACGTTAACACAGCCAAGTCAGTGAGAGAGACCGGCAAACGGCGAGCGGAGTCTAAGGGTGCGTTTACCTACATACAATGGGAATAACAGAAGAGGACCCTAAATGTAGGATCTGTGATGACGGTGATGAAACTGCATCGCATCTAATCTTCGAATGCATTGCATTGGAGAGTAAAACGCCCAGAATACTTGGGACAACCAGACCCGAAGAAATTGTGTCTAATAAAGAACTGGTAAAGGGACTCCTTGCACTGTTCAAGGGCATTGGTTGGCTTTACTAGATATACAGGGAGCGATACCGCACAATAGTTTGGGTGCGGGCAGTGGCGGGTTGGACCAAGTCTGTTTTGGCTTCCCTGGAAAAATCAAATCAAATCCAATCAAAGGTAAGTTTATGCTGCACCTCGCTGCTCGCTGCTCGTCGACATGGCACGGCGATAAACAAACAAAACCAGAGAGTCTTACGGCCCATTTAGCGTGCACCATCGCAGCTCGGCCAGCTCTCTGCTCGCTACGACCCTCGCCAGACGATGATATCAAACTGGTTTGTGTTTCGCGCTACGACCATCGCTGCTTGGCCTGAAACTTGCACTATGATTGGTTACTTCAAGGTCACTCTAGCAGAGCGGCGTTTGACTGTTGCTCGCGTGGAACTCCCGTGCCCATCGCGCACAATATTGTTTGTTAGAGGTAGTTTCGCCGCGCGGGAGGTGCCGAGCGGTCTGGAGTACCACCTTACCGATCGCGCGGCCTCCCGCGTCAGGGTTTCGAATCCTTCCTTGGGCATAGATGTGTGTGTTGTTCTTATGTTAGTTTAACTTAGTTTAAGTAGTTTGAAAGCTAGGGACTAATAACCAAGCAATTAAGTCCTATAGAATTACAAACATTTGAATATTTGAGAGGTAGTTTCAGTAAAGGCAACAATGAGTGAAGATGTGAAGGATATGATTATTACGTCTGAGAAAGCGATCTGGATAGTTTTTGAGCTGTTGTTAGTATTTGTGAAAGTGTCTGTAGTGAGGACGTTCAGCATTCAAAGGATGCACTCGATACCTCCTCTTCCTCCTCGTTTCCAGTATCATTTTTGTAGCGAGCAAATCACTGTCACTGTCGCCAGACGATGTGGAGGACAATATTTCACATTTCAGGCAACCGCAGCTATAGCTGTGATTGGCTCTTGAGAAAACGGTCTGGAGAGACTTATAGCTTGCTGTAAAGTGAGTCGGGGATTCGGCTAGCTGCGCTTGTGGAACGAGGACGCTGGCAAAGCGCCCAGTGACTTAGGCCACAATTAGTTGCAAGTGCAGATTGCATTGCTTGAAGTATTCATAATTGTTTCTCTGTGAACAGAGGAACAATATTATTGCCTCAGTGCGTTGCATTTGCATTTTGAAGCACTCATTTACAAGCTTACAATTGAGCTTCTACTCTGCTTCTGGCCAATGAGGCAAGCAGTTTGCGAGAAGCTCTTGTTCGACTTTGATACTTGAGTGACTTCAGCTTAGGAGTTTCTTTGAACGAAGTAGTTCGTTCAATGTGTAGCCATCGTCTCATAGCTTCAGCTTCACATCCAACTGACCAATACACGCAGAGCAGTATTGGGAATTGGTGATATACGCACATTGCATTTACTATAGCGCAGTTAAAGATAGCCTACCACTAGTTGGCTGTGTTCTTGAGCTTCTGGTTGTTTTCTCTTCTGAGTTGGCGATCAGTTTTGTATTTCTTTTAAAACAGTAAACACGTCGTCAGTATCAACCATTTTTCATAATAGGTAGAGGTTGTGTCATCTTTCTTAGAGATTCATTACTTTTGTATCATAATTCATTCCTATATTTGTGCACCGTCCTTTTTATAATTAAATTACTATATGTTGTTGCTGTGGTGTTCAGTCTGGAGGCTGGTTTGATCCAGCTCCCCAACCTACTCTATTCAGAGCAAGCCTCTTCACTTCTCGTAAGACTTGCAATCTACATACATTTGAATCTGCTTACTGTATTCATCCCTCGGTCTCTCTGTGAAATTTTTATCCCACATATTTCCCTCCCACGCTAAATTCACGATTTCCTGATGTCTAAGAATGTGTCCTATCAGTCTATTACTTCTTTTAGTCAAGGTATGCCAGAAATTCCTTTTCTCACCAATTCTCTTCAGTACCTCCTCATTAGTTACGCGATCCACCCACCTCATCTTCCGCATTCTTCTGTAGCATTGCATTTCAAAAGCCTCTATCCACTTCCTGTCCGCAGTGTTTATCGTCCATGTTTCACTCCCATACAAGGCAACACTTCACACAAATGTCAGGAAAGGACTTCCTTACAGTTACATTAATATTCGATGTTAACAAATTTCTCTATTTCAAAAACGCTGTTTTCCCATTGCCATTCTGCATTTTATATACTCTGTACTGCGACAATCGCATGTTACTTTACTGCCCAAGTAAAAAACTCATCTACCACCTTTATTGTTTCGTTACCTAATCTAATTTCTTCAGCATCGCCCGGTTTTCTAAGACTGCACTCCATTACCCTTGTTTTGGTCTTGTTAATGTTCATCTTATACGAACCTTTCAACACACTGGTCATTGCGTTCAACTGTTCTTCCAGGTCTATGGCTGTCTCTGACAGAAGAACAATGTCATCGACAAAATTACTATATAGAACATTGAATCCTCCGATTTCTTATTTATTAGGATTAGGAATCCCAGCCGGCCGCGGTGGCCGAGGGGACTGAGGCGCTACAGTCACGGTCTGCACGGCTACTACGGTCGGGGGTTCGAATCCCCCCTCGGGCATGGATATTTGTGTCGTCCTTAGTCTTAGGTAGTTCATAAGTAGTTTGTAAGTTTAGCGACTGATGACCCCGTAGTTAAGTCCCATAGACTATACAAACATTTGAATTTTAGGAATCCCAGCTATCCCTAGCGATAAGAAAGATTCTAAGATTAACACCAAGTTTTTTTTGTGTGTCGATGATTGTCTAACTGAAAGGAGTTATTCATATTTATTTTCGTAATGGTACCGTAAGCCTGGCGAAACGCACGCAAATTAGCGATAGGGCCGTTCTTTCAATCTCACCAACTGTGGCACAATGATTACACCATGAACGAGCAAAGTGTCAATTTAAAGTTTTGTTTTAAGCTTGGCAAGACACCTAAAGAAACGCTTACGATGCTGGTACGTGTCTGTCCATGAAGTGTGTGTACGAATCGTTAGTCGGTTTTCGAGGAGGCCGGGAAAGTGTTCCTACAATTCCCATAACGGACAACCGGCGACCGCCATCAGTCACGAAAACATCGAAAAAGCGAGGTCATTAATCTCGAACGATCGTCGATTAACTATGCCCGTGATAGCAGCTGAATAGGACATTGACCGCGAATCCGCTGGACAAATCCTTACCTAGAAGTTAGGGAAGAGTAAAGCGTGTTGTCTTCTTGTGGCAAATCACTTGACTGACTATGAAAAGCAGTCACGTTTAGAGGCTTCACAGGATTTTGTCGAAACATTGAATGCAACACGCAATTTCGTAAACCGTAATGTCGCTACGGATGGAACCTGGTGTCTACGGTACGACTCTGAAAGTAAACAGCAAAGCATGGAATGGCGTTCTCGTATATCAACTCGTCGGAAATAGGTCAGAATCGAAAAGTCACGCATCAGAAAGATGCCCATCACCTCGTTTGGTTGTCAAGATATTACGCACAAAGAACTTCTGCCTGAGGGAACGACGTTGAAAACTGTAAGGTACGTTGAAATTTTAACTCGTATTAAGCAACTTCTACGACTCCAGTAAGCTTCTTTCTTTTCTCTCTTTTTTTTTCTACACGACAAGGCTCCTATGCACAGGTCCAACTTGAACATCCAGCAAACTTGCCAGATTTCAATCTTCCATAATTCTTCTTGTTCCTTCGATTTAAACTTTCTAACTTTCTTTGAGAAGAAACAGATTTGACGATAATTCTGACATCCAACGAAACGTGACGAAGCTTTGAATACTATCCTAAACTAAGACCTCGTATAAAGTTTGCAGGACATGAATCTCAGAACTCAGCGTTGCACAGGTAATTTCTTCGCAGGGCAATAAGGTGACTGTAGATTATTCTTCATCTACGTTAATGTTACAGGACTGTTCACTGAACTGCATTGTCAGAAGTTGTAATATGTACTACACCTTACACAGACACCATAATTATTTGTTAGGTAGATATTGGCTCATCATTAGCTTACAGACCAGCTGCAACTCTTAGATGAACAGTTTCGCTAAGTGTCTATAATTTCCAACACCGAAACATCCGCTAATAGATTGAACGATGTTACAGCTGTAAATGTGTCCTCACTCTCGACTCAAAACTCCCGCTAATGGTTCAGTTATTTTGAGGTATGGCGACTTTGCAGTCTAGGGGAGACGTTTGATATTTTCTGATACTGAGCAAAGCACGCCTGAACCGTTTTGAGCGTGTGTGAGCGCGCATTATCATTTTGAAATACTCACGAGGGTGCCAGTACAGGAGACACTGCTTCTTCGGGCTCAACAGGTTCCACCTGCGATCGTCATGTTGTTCCGTCGAGTCCTAACGACATCGTACTTATTGTACCGCGCTGATTATTATGAGATGACGGCTGGTACAGCTATGGGAGCACCACTGTCACCAGCAGTCGCGAATTTCTTCATGAAGCACTTTGAGGATCAGGTTATGCACTCTCTAACATTGCGGCCGTCTTGCTTCCAACGGTGCGTTGATGACACCTTCCTGAATGACTTCACGGTGAAGATATACTGCAGCAGTTCGTCTATTATTTGAATGGTGACCCTCCTAACATCGAGATGAAAAGGGATTGGAAGCTACCGTTCTTGGATGTCTTGGTTGAGCGGAAAGCGGGAGGTCGGCTGGGTATCGTAAACCAACAACACTGATCGATACTTGAACGGCATTAAAAAATGTTCAAATGTTTGTAAAGCTTATGGGACTTAACTGCGGGGTCATCAGTCCCTAAACTTACAAACTACTTATGAATTAACTTATACTAACGATAACACAAACATCCATACCCGAGGGAGGATTCGATCCTCTGACGCGGGAGGTCGCGCGATCCGCAACGTGGCGCTCCAGACAGTTCGGCTACTCCCGCGCGGCGAAAGGCAGTATTTCCACCACCCTGCACATAAGAAAGCGGTCCTGAACACGTTAGGTCACTGAGCCAAGATTAACTCTGACGACCAGTTTCATTCCGAATTGCAATACTTAAGACGTGTCTTTAGGGACAATGGGTAAAGCAAAGAAAATACAGCTAACGCTTTCAAGGAACGTCAACGAAAGACTCCTGGTGAATCAGCAGAAGAAGTGAAAACATCTGCATTCCTGCCGTACTGCGGAGCGACCAGCAGAAAGTCAGGACGTGTGCTGCAGACACATGGACTGAGACCAGTGTCCCTGCCCGCCCTCAAGATACGAGATATGCCGCGCCCTGTTAAAGATGGCATTACTCCTAAAGTGCCCGGTGTGTAGGTGTCCCCTGTGAATGCGACAGCTTGTGTACAGGGTGGTCCACTGATAGTGACCGCGCCAAATAGCTCACGAAATAAGCATGGAACGAAAAAAACTACAAAGAACAAAACTTTTCTAGCTTGAGGGGGCAAAACAGATGGCGCTATGGTTGGCCCGCTAGATGGCGCTGCCACAGGTGAAACGGATATCAACTGCATTTTTTTTTTTTTTTTAAATTAGGTAGCCCCATTTTTATTACATATTCGTCTAGGTCGTAAATAAATATGAATGTTTTATTTGGAACACTTTTGTCGCTTTGTGATAGAAATCGCAAGTACCTTTAATGAATGAAAATTTGTTTAGAAACCACGATAAAATAACTCAGAAAGTTAAGGGAGAATGATTGCGTGATTGCATCATGGAGGGACTAGCTGGCTGGGAAAATTAAAACATGCATATTCATCAAATTCACGTAGATTTGGAGAATACTTTTCACAATGTTGATTGGAAGAAATTCTTCCAAATTATGAAGGCAGCAGGGGAAAATATAGGGAACGGAAGATTATTTTCAACTTGTACATAAAGCAGGCAGTTGTTATTTCAGTTAAAGGACGTGAAATTGGCGCAGTGGTTGGGAAGGGAGTAAGACAGGGCTGTAGCCTTTCTCCAATGTTATTCAGTTTGTACACTAAGCAAGCTATATAGGAAAGCAAAGAGAAATTTGGAAATGAATTAAACTTCAGGGTGAAGAGATAAAAACATTGCGTTTTGCTGATGACATTGTAATACTGTCGGACCTGGAAGAGCTATTGAACGGAATGGACACTGTGTTGAAAGGGGTGTATAGCGTGAACATTAACAGGAGGAAAACAAGGGTAATGGAACGCTGTCTTAGAAAACTGGGTGATCCTGAAGAAATTAGACTCGGTAACGAAACAATAAAGATGGTAGATGAGTTTTGTTACTTGGGCAGTAAAATAACATATGATGGCCACAGTACAGGGGTATAGAATGCAGAATAGCAATGGGAAGGAAAGTCTTTTTGAAAAAGAGAAATTTATTAACATAAAATATTAATTTAACTGTAAGGAAGCCATTTATTAAGGCATTGTGTGGATTGTTTCCTTGTACGGGAGTGAAGCTTGAAGGATAAATAGTTTAGACCGGAAAAGGATAGAGGCTTTTTAAATGTGTAGCAAGCCGACAGTTCTTTTCCTTTAATACCCTGCGTGCACGTTTGACTCAATATGTAGTCATGTTCCGTCTGTAAATTTATCAGGGCGTTCGCATTTACCTCCCCTAACCGGCACTGACCATTCGAAATCATTTAATTATTAAGTTAGATAACACTGATTTATCACGTGGCTTCTACGGTCCTGTAATTAATTGAATTTCTATTACGCAACGGATAATGCTCGTTCCGATTCGTGGCTATTGGCTATTATTTTATTTGAGACTGTCGTACTTCCAGTTTGAATCGCTGCCACAACCGAAATAAACCTTTATTCCTTTTAATTTATTATTTAATAGAGCTTAAAGGATGGGCGGAGATATGGAATAAAGGAGAAGATGGGAAGAGATGTAAATTTTACACAATTTATTGAAACTAGCACGTCGACACTAATCATATAAAAATTGTACAATATAATGTGTAGTGATCTTGCCGTCTGCTGGGTATAAAATTTAATATTACTGTTCTCACTAAATTTGCATAAACATTTTGCCGTGTAGAATCCCATTGTGTGGGAACGGGGCACAAAGAGGTTAGTTCTGTAGTCAAACATCATTCATTCTCGTCACTTTTCATGCTCAATAAACTAGAAACTTAATGTGGCATGCTCTGCGGAAATTTGCATTACAAGACGTTAAACTATGTACTCCTCAACAAAAGCAGCACAGAGGTTCCCTGGCACTACCAGCATACTAATCACAAGTTCCGTGACTTCCACTAACATCGAGAAAAAAGAAAAAAACACCACAAATAAAAAATAAATCAGATATGTAACAAAAAGAAAATATCCCCGTCCGTTATGAAGAATTTAGATCTGTACAGTGATTCAGAACAAGACCGACACAAAGAGACGTTGCCAAGCCACGTGGTGCCACACAAACATTCGTACACTCTTACAAAGAAAAACCATAAATCTGGCGATAATCTCGGGACACAATTTGTGCCATCGGTATAGAAACTTCATTTTGTTATAATACCAAACTTGAAAAGGAATCAAATGATTAATGGCGGGAAACAACGGCAATCGTGTGGGCTGCCACTAAGAATCCACTAGTATCTCGTGCATCACTCGTATTGTCATACCTAGAACCTGCGGTGGTATACTGTTCGCTTTAGGTTCTCGTTATTGATGCATATATTTAACTGCAGGTCGATGGCCCATGATTGTTCCGAAAAACTTTAGACCGTTGGCAAAGGCAACATCGCGTACAAAGAAAAAAGGCAAAAAATACGAGAGATTTCCAAAAATTATTCCGGCACGGTAGTTTAGAGAAGTATTTAAAGCACAGTTAAAGTGATTAATATCTACTGTTTGGCCTTGAGGACTCAAAAATACAGAAAACTGGAATTGGCGGCAAAGCATGGTCAGCACGCTGGATACAAAGAATCAAGTATGAACCTGTCACAGACATCGTCACTAATTTTGAAATACTAACACACGCACTTGATAATTAATCATTACTCCGTGACATTCACTTGAAACTTAAAACTGAAGGGCTGAAGCTGATGGCTCAAGTCCAACAAAAAAGCGTTACAATATCAAGTCTCACATTAGGCTGAATTTCTACGTTAAAACACACGAATTAGCATCCCACACTTGATCTCGCGATATAATGATGACTGTTGCAACATTACCGATCGAATTAGTCACGAAAATCAACACGGTAAGGCACATTTACGACACTCTCACCAGAGCAAACATACGTCCGGTCGGCCCCAGGTGTCAGCTAACTTCTCCTCTCTCATGGCGGACACCTCTCGTAACTGCTCTACGATTTGAGTTGTTCGGCGGAAGTCTCCCGTTGGCTGAAGGCATAACGGGACCCACCGCCAATCTGACAACCCTCGAAGACTCGCGTTCTGCTGGCTAGTAACCCCTGGTACCACAAGAAAATCCCTGCTGTTCTCTTGGTAAGCAAAGGTTGGCTATCCTACTTGGAAATTTCTGCTACCGCTAAACCCACTACAATCTCTGTCATCTCACCGTCTTTCCCACACTCACACATTCACACACACACACACATACATACACACACACACACACACACACACACACACACACACACACACACATACACGGGAAGGGAAATGGGTGCTGTGGAGTCTGGCTCCTTGTATTATCTTCATTTATTGCATTTTTGCGCGCACTGGCCTCTAATTCTAATCTGCACTGCAAAATAATGACCTGAATGGCCAACCAAGCTCGTCTAAATAAGGGATCCAATCACTATGTTAGCGTTAATAAAAAATGAATAAATAATATTGTAGGTGAAACTAATGAAGCGATTTAACAGTACGGCTTCAGTGGTGCTACAGAACAATGCTGAGAAAAAATAAATAAATAAAAATAAAAACATGTTCTAATGTTTGTTAAGCTTAAGGGACTTGACTGCTGGGTCATCAGTCCCTAAACTAACAAACTACTTATGAATACCTTATACTATAGATAACATAAACATCCATGCCCGAGGGGGGATTCGAACCCCCTATGGGAAATGGCCTCGCGCATCGGAGCATAGCGCCTCAATGCGATTGGCCACTACGCCGCGGCAACAATGCTGAAGTTTACGTGGGTAGTTCACGTAACTAATGAAGAGCTACTAAACAGAACTGCGCAGAAAAGGAATTTTTGGCACACCTTGACTAATAGAAGGGATCGATTGGTAGTGTACTAGTACATTTAGTAAATTTAGTAATTCATGTGACAGTGATTTCGAATATATATAGTGGCAGAGATATTCCTTAATATATTTCGTGTAGTGCTGTGAACTGTGGAGCTTAAGACTCTTTGTCAGAGATTTTTATGTTTGTTCTTTTGGTTGTGGTTTCCGAAGATATGTTGTGGCATGTTCTAAAACTGAATGTACGTTTGGTTAATCAAAGACTATTCTTATTATTTACGAAGCAACAATAAAAGAATATTAACCTGAAATTAATGAGAGTCTGCGAAGTAATTTTTTTATATAAATTATACAAACAACTTCAAACGACCACTTCAAGAATTTGATGAAGTGAGATATAATCCAGTGTTCTGGATACTCTTATTTACTAATCAGATTGAAGCAAGTTACAGAAGATCTCGTCAGCAGTGTGTCTATGTGGCGCTGAAAGAAGAGATCCACGAACCTGCATTATACATGGCGACGAATATCTTTCAAAAATTGTTTACAAGTCATCCTATAAATTTTCTTTCTTCTTTCAGCCTATAACAAAAGTGCAGACTGCTGGCAAAAAACAAACTGATTCTATTAATGTGTCGATGTACATTTCGACAACACATTACACAAAATTACAATTACAACAGTACTATTATAGTAGGACACGTCCTTAGACATAAATGAATCGTAAATTTTGCATTGGATGGAAGTGAGTGGGGTAAATAAATCACAGAGGTAGACCAAGACACCAATACGGTAAGCAGATTCGAATGGTTATGGGTTGCTCTTCTTATGAGGAATGAGGACGATTGTTCAGGATAGAGTACATCTACATGGGATACTCTGAAAATCACATTTAAGTGCCTGGCAGAGGGTAGGGTAGAGAGCTGCATCAAACCAGTCTCCTGGCTGAAGACCACAACAACACGTTTTCACAATTGTCACACCGCTGCTCCAAGCACCATGGTGCGCCGTGATGGAGTAATGACAACATCAAACGAGAGGTGACCTTGTATTCTGCCCAGTTGAGTATTCAGATTAAGTACAGACATTCTTCTGCTCATGATCAACACGAAGTCTCGTCTACAAAAGTCTCCCGTAAGCGCCCTCTTTGAAAGTCATGCTTGAAGTGTCCCTTTCTAACAAGATAATCCAGTTTCGGAATCTAGTCAGCCAGTTGGCACACTCATGACGAGTTCCGTACCGCCACAAAGAAATACAATCATTCTCCTAAGCAATCTACTACAATGTCGAAGCATGGGGATGGAAGGAGCAAAACACCTCCATTACATTACAAATTTTCTTTCCTGACACCCTAGCAGTAAAATGCGCATTCTTAAGCAATAAATATAGAAACAAATCAAATGTCAGTTGACCGATGTTTGGAGGTGGCATCAGAGTAAACTATCCCCGATTGCAGCGCCTGCCTTAGATATTATCCCTGCTAAAGGACTCCGCACCGTGTAACGCACAACTACCATTTTTACGGCTATACAGATGTACAACCGACCGCCCGTCCTGCGGGCGAAATGTAGCTCTGTTCCTTTAGTCTCCTGCCACTTTGAAGAATTTTCACCACCCAGTGTCCTAACAGGCATTTCTTTGAGGCTCTCACCAGCTAGTGGAACTAAGTTTCAGTGTGTTCGAAACTGACGAAGTCCTCGCCATAACTACAGGGCTGCGGTGTAAGTGGCCGAACGCTCTAAGGTGCTTTGGTGGAGCGCGCGGTTGCTCGCCATATGAGATTTGAGTCCTCCCTGGGTAATGGATGTGTGTGTTGTCCTTAGGTAAGTTAGTTTTAGTAGTTTGTAAGCCCAGGGACTGATGACCATAACAATTTGGTCCATTAGAGTGCGGTTCCGTAGCACAGTGGTAGAGTGCCAGACTACAAATCCAAAGGTTCGATCCCCGCCAGGTCCTAGGATTTTTATCTGTCACTTTCCATTTCTTTCACCTCTGGCAGTGTTTCTAATGTGAAAAATACCCACGTTAAACGGTAGGTCCCCCTATAACTGGCTGGGTAAGTCAGTTCTAAGGTCGGAGGAAGGCAACGGCATACCACCTCCAAACAGGACCATGCCTAGCACCATGCCTAGCACTGTGGTGTTCAAACCAATCTTCGGATTGTTGACTGCTTTACCTTAGGTTTACAAACATTTGAAGGTAACTACAGGAAAGAAACAGCGAGACAAGTACTTTAATGGGAAATCACTGACAGTGCAAGCAATATATATGATTATGATGCATTGTTAAGAAATCGCCTGCATTTGTTACATTAGTTGCATGTTACATTATCAAGTATGTAGCTACATGGTTTGGATGATTACATTGAATTATAAAGTATGTTACATGAGAATTTGGGAGAGATGACACCAAAAACATGTGTGTTGTTTGTCACATTGATGTTACTTAATCCTACCATCCTGGTCTGCGTGCCTCAGTGATACAAATATCAGTACCGTAGGTGCAACCATAGTGGAGGGGTATCTGTGGAGAGGCCAGACAAACGTGTGGTTCCTGAAGAGGGGCAGCAGCCTTTTCAGTAGTTAAAGGGATTGACTGAGCTGGCCTTGTAACATCAGCTAATGTGGCTTTGCCACACAGCTACTGTGAACGGCTGAAAGCAAGGGGAAACTACAGCCGTTACCTTTCCCGAGGACACGCAGCTCTACTGTATGAACATATGATGATGGCATCCTCTCGGGTGAAATGTTCCGGAGGACTACTCAGGATGATGATGTCATCAGGAAAGACAATACTGGCATTCTACGGATTGGAGCGTGGAATGTTAGATCCCTTAATCGGATAGGGAGGTTAGAAAATTTAAAAAGAGAAATGAATATATTGAAGTTAGATATAGTGGGGATTAGTGAAGTTCGGGGGAAAGAGGAACAGGATTTCCGGTCAGGTGACAAAGTTGATTGGAATAACTCTTTCAAATTCTGAAATCAGCAACAGTAAAATATAGGGAACGGAGGGTTATTTACAACTTGTACGAAAACAAGACAGCAGTTATCAGAGTTGAAGTACATGAAAGGGATGCAGAGGTTGGGAAGGGAGTAAGACAGGGTTGTAGTCTTTCTACAATGTTATTCCATTTGTACATTGGTCGAGCTACAAAGGAAAGCAAGGAGAAATTTGATAAGGAATTAAATTTCAGGGTGAAGAAATAAAAACTTTGCGTTTTGCCGATGACATTGTAAGTTTGTTGGAGACAGCAAAAGACGTGGAAGAGCAGTTGAACGGGATGGTCAGTGTGTTGAAAGGTGCATGCAACATGAACATTAACAAGAGCAAAACAAGGGAGTGCAGTTTAAGAAAATCAGCCAATGCTGAAGGAATTACATTAGGTAACGAAACCATAAAGGTGGTAGATGGGTTTTGTTACTTGAGCAGTAAAATAACACACCATGGTCACAGTACAGAGGATATAAAATGTAGAATGGCAATGGGAAGAAAAGCGATTTTGAAAAAGAGAAATTTGTTAACATCGAATATTAATGTAAGCGTAAGGCATTTGTGTGGAGTGTTGCCTTGTATGGGAATGAAGCATGGACTATTAACAGTGCAGATAGGAAGAGGATAGAGGCTTTTGAAATGTGCTGTTACAGAAGAATTCTGAAGATTAGGTGGGTGGATCGCGTAGCTAATGAGGAGGTACTGAACAGATTTTGGGAGAAAATGAATGTCTGGCATACCTTGATTAAAAGAAGGGATCGATTGGTAGGAAACATTCTTAGACATCGAGGACTCCGGAATTTAGCATTGGAGGGAAGTGTGTGGGGTAAAGATCGCAGAGGGAGACCAAGATATGAATACAGTAAGCAGATTCAAATGGATGTATGTTGTCGTTTTTATGAGGAGATGAAGAGGCTTGCTCAGAATAGAGTAGGGTGGATAGCTGCATCAAACCTGTCTCCGTACTGAAGACTACAACAGCAACCATTGGAAGGATATCCTCTGCAGCGTCATCCACAATTTAATTTTCGTATCAAGTATGATATTGTTACAGTCTAACCCAATGTTACTTTATAGCATTTGGCCATCCGTCAAGAGGTAGTAAAGCGATTAAAAGTCATAGAGAAACAGCTGAAGAATGAAAAGCTTGCATTCAAAGCAATTGCGTATCTTAAGAAGGCGTGGGACAATATCAACAGTTATGTATTATTCAGTATACTTCTCTAATTAGGTTTACAGAGAAAAGACTGATACACTACGTGATCAAAAGTATCCGGAAAACCACAAAACATACTTAGCTCTATTGTGCTGCCACCTACTTCCAGGTACTCCATATCAACGACCAGTGACATATCCTCCAAAGCCACAGTCTCTTCTTAGAAAAACTTTTTAATATATTTCTGTCTATTTGTGCTATTAATGCACTATTAATTTCTGTGACTTATGGCCTTAGTTGTCAAGTGTCCATGATTACAAAAGTATTACAATTATTAAACCACATTAAATAGTGGAAAGTTTCAGAATTTACCACAAAATAACAGAAAATTCAGGGTCTATGGGCACATTTGTTTCATCCTTTATCATTATAAAGGACATTCAGGCTCTGAATATAATTGGATCTGTAACTGTTTCTCAGCTTGGCCAGATGGGTATGTGCGAATCTCTAAGCAGAGGAAGCCATGCGAAATTGGCATTGGGTTTTTCACATGTTTACAACTTTCGAATAATTTGACTACAAAACTGAATAAGACTGGCAACTTGAAAACTCCAACAATTGTACAATACGGTCGAAAAATAAGCTTTTATGCCCACCGGATTCTGACATTAAATGTTCCAAATGAATTAATGGTGATTGTACAAAAACCTGGGGCATATAGTTCACAAATAAAAAAATGTTCATATGTTTGTAATTCCAAGGAACGTAAGTGCTAAGTTCTCGGCCCCTACTCTTACGAACTACTTACAGTAACTCATTCTAAGGATAACATGCAAACCCATTCCCGAGGAAGGACTCGAACCCTTTGCGAGAGCGGCATCGTACTCCCCGACGTTGCGCCCCAGGTCACTCGGCCATATCCGCGCGGCGCACATTGTTTGATTGTCATTTTTATATATGTGTAGTTCCACATCTCCCATACTCTCTTTTATTTTGTGGTAAATTTTTATGAAGGTTTCACTATTTAATGTGATTGAATCATTGTAATATTTTTTTCTAATCATATGATCTGGAAAATGACGCCATAGTGGACCGAAACTAGTAGTGCATTGGTAGTTAGATGGAAGTATATTAATTTGACAAGTGAAGACGATTTTACCTGGTGGTGCCAGGAGTAACAACATCTGCCACTAGTTGAATGAAGTTCATTTTTTTCGGAGCGCTGTCAACGTTACGCTGCCCCTAGACGCGATATATTACTGCACACATTGTTATGAGTAGCGTTTCCAGCACTGCTATGCTGCCTTTCGCTCGCTGCTCCTCGCCTCCCGACAGCCATGGTACACGCCTCCTGCTGCTGCTAACAGCCAGCGCACTAATCGTCAACTTACCGTGGACAAACAATACTGTATCCGGCGTAGTTGTTTCATTATCAAACAATGCACCGAACAACAAACAAACAGCCAGTAATTATGTCGCGCTAAGTTTGGTATTCCTTCAAAACCTAAAATCAGATTTCCTGTGTCGTGTTGTACTGAATAAATTTCTTCTTCGTGCTTTGTAAAGTTACTGCGCAAAACGTGATGAGTTTTCAAGAAAGCTTTCCCGAACAACAAAATTACACTTGACTGTGTTTATAGATGAATTTCTACTAGCATGAAAATGATTTGTATCTGATGTTTGGAAGAATGCCATTGAAATTTCTAATTTACTCCAATAACTAGAACATCAAAACGTGTAGCTTCAAATAAAACTGTTTATAATGCATGGCAGTACTATTTCTTAGTGTCTAGGAAAAGACTCCGGAGTTTTAACCTGACTACCGAAAACAGATGAATGAGCCAGTCTGTACGCAGTCCTAGAAATTCACGATTTTTTCCACATGGTTAAATCCTTTAACTTTATTTACCTATGATATAACGTACAGTATATCTCAGTTTTCTCCCAAACAATGGCAAAACAATAAACGACTTTTATTTAGTTTTATCGTAAATTACTAACAAAAAGGAGCAAGAAGCCATTAAAAGGAAGCATAACACAACAAGTCAATTTTATGTTACGTTAATTACAGGGATTTTGCCCTTTTTACATGCTGCCTATAAGTAAAAGTTCATTATTCTTTTGCTGAGATTCCGTCCCTCCCTCCCTCCAACCGTCCGTCTCTCCCCCCTCTCTCCGTCGTCCCCACCTTCTTTCTCTTTCTCTCTCCCTCTTTTTTGTCTCAGGCTGTCTGGGGGCGGCACGTGCATCTGTGCCTCTGTCCCCCCTCCCTAAATCCTCCCTTCTCAACGACCCCAGTAGTCATTAGATTTCGAAAGAGCAGAATGGGGCGCTCTCTGGAACTTACGGACTACGAACGTGGTCAGATGATTGGAGTCACTTGTGTCAGTAGTCTGTACGCGCGATTTCCACACTCCTCAACATCCGTAGTTCCACTATTTTTGATGTGACACTGAAGTGCAAACGTGAAGGGACACGTACAGCACGAAAGCGTACACGACCGACCGCGTCTGTTGACTGACAGAGACGGCCAACAGTTGAAGAAAGTCGTACAGTATAATAGGCGGCCTCAATTCAGACCGCCACACAGGAATTCCAAACTGCAACAGTGTGCGGTGCCAACAGTAAAACAAATGAGAGGCGGTGGTGTTACGGGGTGGTCGTGTGTTTCGTGGAGGGGCCTTGCACCCCTTGTTGTTTCGCGTGGCACCATCACAGTACAGGCCTACACTGATGTTTTAAGCACCTGCTTGCTTCCCACTGTTGAAGAGTAATTCGGGTACGGCAATCTTTTAGCATGATGCAGTACCTGTTCATGATGCAATATTGAATTTCAACATTACCGGGTGGGGGAGTCAAATTGTAAGTCATTTACAGCCGAGTGTCGGGGTACATTTGATCATATTGTGTATATTGAACCTAACTGTTGTCAGGTTCAATATAGCAATAAAGAGGAATCAGTTTGTAATTGGAAGAATTGGAGATACTTTTACACCGCGAAAAAGAATCACTTCTTGTAATAAATGAACAAACAGATCTGAAACATAAAAGTTTCCTCGAAAATTTTATTGAAATATTCAAAGCGGAACCAGGTTAATAGCAACACACCCAGTGATAAAATTTAAACGCATGTTACACCAAAGAGTACCTTCTAAATTATTTTCGTATATGATTGTAAACAAATAATTGCAGGCATGTAATAGCGTTGCCTATCATAATCAGAGACAAAATTTAATACAGACTTTGAACTGATTAATATATCGTTGGAATAAACAAGCTATTGTAATCATAAAATATCGTTGACATACACCAGCAGATAACATCTATAGCAATTTCTTACAGTACATTATAACTGTACCATATTGGTGGCAGGACAATGATCTTCTATGAAACACCACATTACAAGAAGTATGTAAAACCAAAATTTTATGTAAATATCGTATCCCATCAAAAATATAAAATGTACAAAAATAGAATTCTCGCGACGAATTACTTACACCATACAAAGTCGTGATATCTTATGGGAAACCAAGTGGGTTATTTTAGTTAGTGCTCATAGAACCACTTATTTGTTATCTTCAACTTATTTGTTATCTACCAACATTTGTGGAGACTATATAACACATCTTTAGTTCTATAATACATATAATAACTTCGCAATCTCACCATAGTATAATGACATCAGAATACATACAATGATTGAGCAATTACACATCGACATATAAAAATAATTGATATTCCACTATGTATTCAAACACAGTTACGTAGGAATTAAATAACTCGCATCTGCGTAAACTATTTTAAATGTTAGTTTAAGTTGCCATGCGATTTCCAAATCATTACATTTATGAAAGAAATAAAGATGTAAATTTTTGATGTAGTCACTAAAGATGTTGGTAGATAACTAATTAGATAAAAAATTATGACAAGGAGTTGAATAAGCGGTTCCATGAACACTAACTAAAATAACCCGTAAGACCCCGTAACCCGTAAGATCTCACGACTTTGTATGGCGGAAGGAATTCGTCGTGAGACTTGCATATTTGTACATTTTATGTTTCTGATGGGATATCATTTATTTTTGTAAGTAGTCCTTTTCTATGAAACCACGGATTTTCTCAAAATCCATTCCCTGTCTCTTTGGTTTGGCTTGGTTTCGTTTGGTTTGATGTAACGGTCTTTTTGGAAGTCCGCAAAGTCAATTACATTGTTATTGTTCAATCCTTTCATCACGTACAGTACTGCCACCTTTGATGAATCAATATACAAATTTCGCATCAGTTTGTAAACTTTATGATGCACGGAAGTTGCGGATTAGTGAATTAGTATCATACAAATATTGTAAAGTTTGTCTAGTACACGATTGCTTTTTACTTCCGGCAGTAGTGTGCTGAAGTTGGCAGCGACTAACGAATGAAACACTTCGGATACCAGTCACGTAGAATTAGTGGCATAATCTTTCGTGTTGACCATGAAGTAAATAATTAATTCTGTTCCTGCACTGTATTAGACAGCTTTGTGTAAGTATCCCTCATAAAGCGAACATTTCGTTGCCAACATCTGTACACTACGCCACCGCCGTAAGTAAAGTTTAGCATTTACGTCGAAACTCTAAATGTGGCGAAATTTTATCAATTTATCCCCATTTCTAACGACTGTTATATCCGTACACAAATAATTCTTGATACATTGATTAAAGTGACAGGAAGACCAGTAATTATGTATCCGGTAATGCCAGTCTAGTAATGTGTGTTTGTGGTTCTACCGAGGATTGTTTGTTTCGGCACCCAAAACTGATAATCCCGGACATTTTCCTTTCGATGCTCATCGATTTCTTTGAATTGAACATTGATGTTGCCATCGATAATCCATAGGGCAGTTGTTGGTAGCACTTCAATTTTTGAGGTCCACTTTTTATTAGCGTTGAAGATTTTAAATCGTGATCCGAGCTATAGCTTTGAAAATATCTACTCCGGTTTACCACTCTCAACGGCTATGTACACTAATGATTATTGTATTGTGCACATCTACAGCAAACCATCTTTCGAATTATATAAGTTTCATTGGCCTCCTGATAAAATTATCGTGGAAAATCGGCAGTTCAATTTTCAAGTTCGCGTATTTATATAATGATGTCACGTGACAATCCTAGCTTAATGTTGGTAACATGAGCAGGGCCAGCACCTCCTAGAGAAGACAGGACGCAATACTCACTCCGGAGAGTTTCCACTCTATGGCAGAGACCATAGATAACATAGACTTCGCGCCTACCAGATCAATGGCGTCTCCCTATCTCTGCCGTGTTGTGGTTTGAAACCATAATGTAACGTTGTTGCTCCCGGTCTGAAGTTTTTGCCCCACGTCACGTGACGAAATTTTCAACTTTACGACCAACAGTTTTCTCGTTTATAACTAAAATCAAACTAGAATGTAGGTGTCGTTGGTACTGTTTCCATTTGCAACAATTTATGCTATTCTTATCAGTTACTCTTCTTTCTCTAATAAGGTACATGATATCATTTCTGACGACTCTTCACTTAGTAGAAACGTGACGGCTACATTAAAGTGAAAAAAAAAAAAAAGAAAAAAGAACAACGTTACAGCACTGGAACCTAACGCGCTACTACAAGACCACTAGCAACACAACTCTGGAAACGGCAAGGTTGCAGATACTGTTCTATCAACCGAAAATGTTTTCTAGAACGGAATTAATTTTACAGATGTTTGGATTTTTCCTTCCATTACAGGCTAAACAGTATCCAAATAAAAAAATTGACTTTTGTGTGTCTGCTAGAAGTACTTAGAATTTTGATAATCGGTGAGTCAGTGACAGAATTAGCGATTTTCGACGACAAATTTTTCATAAACTGTACGATGTAGAATAGTATAATTTGAAAATATAGCTAGTTATAGTAGATACTCTTGGCAAACGAAAATTCAGGCTTCTAGCTTTACCCAAAACTGAGATACAGGACGGTCGAAAGTGCCGTCTGCTGCTTCGAGAAAAGGATGGTACAGCCGTGCCCCCAGATCCTGTGACTTTTCTGTTGTCTCACGAAATTTGTGTTACACAATGGAAGGTAACCTGAAGACGGCTTTTGCAGCCAAAATGTACATTGTTAAATAAATATAGAAATATTAAAGCAGCGTTTTGGAATTAATTTTATTAAAGAGTAATCAATTAGTGTTCAAAATGGGTTACGGCAAAGTTGCTTAATATTCGCATACTTTTAATCTGTACAGATGGCAATAGATGGGGTAAGAGCTGAATAAAATGTACTGCTAACAGTTAACGGAGTAGCTGACGTGCTGAGGTTTGCGGATGATGTAGCACTAATTACAGAAAGTGAAACAGACGTGCAAAAAGTCCTGAATATGATTTGCAGATTAATAGTGCAATTGAATACAACAAAAATCATTATTTAAGAAAAAGTTCAAGTCTGTAGAAAGAGTAAAGACGACAGAAAGAACATGAGAGATTTGAAATAAAACATTAGAGAAATTGAACTTGTTTAATTACCGGAAAAGTAAAATCACGAGTGATGGAAGAAGCTACAAGGAGATAATAGGCAGTCTTGTCTAGGCCAAGAATGCTTTTAATAAGGGGAATACCTTATGCAGTTCAAAGAAAATAAGCCTTGACTTCAGGAATGAAATATTGAAGATCTTCATGTTGAACGGCAGCGACGTTTAGACAATAGGAGTGAGAGAGGAGAGGAGACATTCAGAATTCGAAACATGGTGCTGCAGAAAACGATGAAAATAAGCTGGACATAATTTTGAGCGAGTACGTTTTCAGTACAGCAAGAGGTAAAAAGATGTTTGATAAAAGCTTAAAAAGCTGATAGGGCAAATTTCTACGTGTACGTTCGTTCCGATTGGTCTGGCAAACAATGAAGAAACGTTAATTGCAACGTCAATTAGGCACATAAAATGGGGATATATTACGTTTTACGTCTTACGACAGTATGCAGTATTACCACGTGACTATTCCACACATAAAGAGGCTGTACTGTCGTACAGTGTTTACTTGATGAATATCGATTTCCTGTGCTTTTTGAATGGGATGCATTCCAATCACATTACGCAACTGTGTAAATCGACTGGTACAGTTTCTTCGTAGAGGCGGCAGACAGTACATCGTGCTGGGAATGCAAATCCGCCTTTTATTGATTTGCATGACGTGACGTTGCACTGACTTCCATGAAATACGGAAGGACCATCAGAATCGCTGCCACTTGTATCAGACTTCGCCTGCCGGTGGCTCCACGCTACCCACGTGGCAGCTGTGTTCTGCTGGTAACGCTTTCAAGGCGACCTTGTTAGTTCACAGTAGGGTTCAAATCTTCAAATGTTTGTAAAGCTTATGGGACTTAACTGCGGGGTCATCAGTTCCTAAACTTACAAACTACTTATGAACTACCTCATACTAAAGACGGCACAAACATCCATGCCCGAGGGAGGATTCGAACCCCCGACGGGGAACGGCCTCGCGCACCGTAGCATAGCGCCTCAATGCGCTCGGCCACTCCACCGCGGCACGCAGTAGGGATCTTGTGTCAATGTTATCGTTGTGTATGCACGGCGTACAAACTATGAAACTTCACATGTCTGTATGTCGGAGATAAACATCTGTTACGATAGCGTATTAAGACAATAATACATATTACTGCCTGGAAGGTTTCTGTCTTTAATAAAAAATACGAAAAAAATATATTAAAAATTATGAAAGGTCTCTAAAGATTTCATGTGATAGTTTTGTTTTGTTTGTACTTCGGTCTTGGACTGTTGCGTAATATTTAATTGAATGTGAAGCATACCAAATTGTGGTGTCGCACAAGTCTAAAGTGCGCGCCACCTACTTTCGCCGCGCGCCGCCATGCACGCACGGCGCGACGTTCTTACGACGTCAGCCACGAGCGCCCTCTGCTACAACTCCGCTCGTGGCCACCACTGAACGACATCGTTCACTTGGGACTGAGATAGGAACCATCTAACACTTCGGAATCAGATAGGCACCAGTGAAGACTTGGCTATCGGATGGGCACTAGGCAGGCCTCTAGCTCAACTATGTATCAGCATTCTGCAGTACTGAGCTATGTAAAAGTTAAGTATTACTAAGTCTCTAAGAAATACATATCTCGTTCTAATTTACTCTAGTGTTTCTAGTTTCTGCTGTCCCACTGGCTGCTCACCTCCGTACCTGCACAAGCGTGCATCCTTCATTCCTGTGTCGGGCTCTTTCTACTCGGCCACCGACACCTACGACGGAAACGGGAGACAAAAGTGGCGACGAGGCTGGGGCACAAAACAAATACTACATTTATAATTTACAGAATGCAAAGCACAGAATCATGAGACAGTAGACGAATTTCGTGACTTTATATATATTTTAATACTTAGTCGCGAGTTAAGGCCTTATTATTCGCCACTAAATGGAAGCAGGTGGCATCATTACATTACAGTACCAATGAATATTAACTTGAAAATTGTATAATGAAGTCTATCAACAAAAGTTTTTACGTTCACCCAGAAATCTCCTAACAGAAAACTTTAACGGTCCTGAATTTGGCACTTACCTTGAGTATAACGCCTCTCTCGAAAGTGACTCTAGGCGCAGCAACAGCAACAGGAGGCAGGCAGCATACAGCACACAGATAAAATTTCTACTCTACTCTTCAATGAAAAATAAATAAAATGGGGAGAAAGGGTGTTTTAAAATAAAAATTCTTGCTTTAAAATATAAAGTGATGTCTTTAATGAGATTCAGATAGGTTGGGACGTACCGACTACAAGACATGAAATAAAATTCAAACCAAGAAATATTTCAATTTCACGGAAATTATTTATTCAATTATCAATTCACTGCATTACAAATGAAACGCTACAGGAATCAACAATTTACAATAGCGAGCATAAACATTTTTAAAGAACTCAATCGTTGCTACAGCTACAAAAAGACCGCCAGCATCAACTCAAATGTTAATCTCTACAAACCACATTCTCACAACATCTACATACATACTCCGCAATCCACCGTAAGGTTCGTGGCGGAGAGTACACTGTACCATTCCATTACGCTCCAGCAGTCTTTCTCATCATAAAGTATACAACATGTACCTGCTTGCCTCTAGCCGACCACTTTCTCTCTCTCTCTCTCTCTCTCTCTCTCTCTCTCTCTCTCTCTCTCTCTCTCTCTGTCTCTCTCTCACACACACACCTATCCGACAGTGCCAACAGTCGCTCTGCCAGTGCCAAAGATCGCGCTAACCGTTCACGATCTGCACGGCCACTACGGTCGAGGGTTCGAATCCCCCCTCGGCCATGTATATTTGTGCCGTCTTTAGTCTTAGCTAGTTCATAGGTAGTTTGCAAGTTTAGAGAGTGATGACCCCATAGTTAAGTCCCATAAGCTCTACAAACATTTTCATTTTTCACGCTAACCGTCGGAACCACAGATAGTATACATTCTTCAAAGAATACAGTGATTATTACACACTGAACTGTTCACAGTCCATGAATCTGGTGTGCAACTAAATTACCGCAACTAACCCTCCTACCTACGCAGTAGTGGAGGTTGTAGTGTAAGAATAGAACAGAACGTGAACACTAATTTCTCACTCCATGTGCCTTTATTTATTATTGTTGTTTGAATGCTGTTAAGCAGAAAGCAGATAATATACAGATAATATACACATCTTATAAAATAGGCTGTTTGTGTGTATGTGGGTGTGTATGTATGTTCCACATCTCCTCCTAAACTACTAGACCAATTTCAATCAAACTTGGTACACATGTTCCTTACTATCAGGCAACAATCGTTGTCGGGGTAAGAACCACGTACGATATATACGTAAGGAGATAGGACGTCAAAACAAAGACAGTCGTGAAAAACAGCCGCATCATGCGGTAACATTCTACACCTGCTCCAAAACTAATGTACCGATTTCAACCAAATTTGTACAAGTATTCTTTAAGGTCAGTAATCATTTTCTATGATGGCAAAAACCACCTACAATACACAATTCATACGATATCACGTCATAAACAGTGAAAACAGACCCATCTTGCGGCGCGTGATTTTGTTCCTCAACTATATGAGAATTAGCTCTTGGTGACTTGCAATCAACTTTGAACATAATTTCAAATCTTTACGAAACTTTTTCTCGCTGACAACCCAACAAAATGAGGAAAGGAAAAATGTATATCGTTTACTAATTTTCCGATGTTCGTGATGTATAGCTACGACATTTAGCATGACGTTACAAGTTATTATTTCTACACTATAAATTGTATACGCGAGACAATGCACAGTACACATACATACCACTGAGTGTTTCTTCAATACTATATCATAGTTCGACATATAGTTCATGAGATTTGAAGTATTAAACAATTTGGTTCATGAAAACCCCATCATCACGCATGAGGTTTCGATTTATTATGTCTTTACTACTAACACCATTCGCGAAATATTTTTCAGACATTAGGTACATATACCATTGAATGATAGTAAGACACATATTTCAGGAGATATGATGTCAAAAACAATGAAATCTCCGAATAACTGCTACATCATGCACTATTTTTCCACGTCTCTTCCTAAAATAATGAACCAATTTTCACTAAACTTGGCGTACATATTGCTTACTATCAGACAACAATCGCTGTCGGGTTAGTTCAAGATATATGACGTCGTAAACAATGAGTCAGAACAACTATCCCATCACACGTCGCGTGATTTTACAAGACTTCAATCATTCACAGTTTCCTAATATTAAATTCTACAAATCTGAAAAATTATATTATTGTAGGACACATAGTCAACGATACATGATGTCGTAAGTGTTGATATTCATGAAAATGAAACTTAAATGGACAGATAGTAACGTAGAAGCCGATGAACTTAAAGAGAAAAACGATATGCACTAAATAATGTTAACAGTAAAGTTCTGAATTAATGTTACACATCATTTGTATTTTATTACTACTTTTCTTGTTTTGGATACTGAACTTATAATTTTGTACATTAAGCATATTTCATTGTTTCACTGCTTGATAATTTCTAAACTGTTTTCATGAATACATGAAGATGAAATTTTTTCCAAATTTTTAAACTGGAAAATGCATATATACCCTGGAAATACCGTGCTTTGGAACTAATATGAAATGTACTACAGTTAAATCTACCGCTTTATGCTACGTCTCTACTCGTCTAGACTCCGTGAAACATGTATGCACCTTCTAAAGTGTTTCTTCGCAAGCCCACCTGTGATAACGCCCATTGACTTTATGAGTCTAATACACACGAATCTGGTAGACCATGAGAACGACTCACTGCGTGCTCAGCCACTAGGCGGTATCACCACTTCAAGCACATGAGAGACATAAAGATTGTTCTCCTTTCCAAATAGCTGCACCTAACCGTTTTTTATGCCCAAAGGATTTACAAAACCGTGTCTTCGTTCGTAGGATTTCTTATAGTTATATGTCGATCACAGATGTACTGACGGTAAAAACTGTCAAGAGATTCTAAAATAACTTACAATATGCTGAATATTATTATTATGTGGTCGTCTTCTGTCGGAGAGTTAGCCGCCCTCTGTAATAAACAACGGGGCTATGAACTCATTCATCAACAAAGAACACAAGCAATGCGACGTCCGCGATGAATCGATCCAGTCCAAAAATTCTGGTTATAAGCGTGAAATTGTTGAGCAGAAAGTGAAGATCACTGGTACGTGTCCTGATGTAGACAATTTTTCCTTTCATCTTTGGGTTTAACTTCTCACAAATATTTGTCAATTTTTACCGAATACGTCGTTGTTTCCTAGAGTGTGATTACGTCGAAACCTAAGAGTGCTCCTTAAATAATAATTCTGATTCATCACGTGTCATAAATATTTGCTGTTCATTTCCGAAGATACTGCGATTTCCGAGGGTGTGGTTAGACAGCAACCTAATAGTGCAGCTTAGATGGCTGTAAGTGAATTGAGCACCAAGATTTTGGTTCTTCAGTGATACAGATAGCTGTTTGAGAAACGGAGTAGAAATCAGGCTCTGTCCATACAAAAGATGAAGTGTCGACGTTTGCTATAGAGTGTCGTGTTCACCACTGACTTAATTGTATGACTGCTCTCTTGTCTCAAATTGCTTAAAGATGAATGAATGAAAAAAAAAAAAATTAAAGACATACTAAAAGCTACATGTGGTGAAGCATAATGGAAGATAGGACATATCATGAGAATAAATTCTGCTGTTTTCTTGGTTTTCTTTCTTCAAACCAATCAGTAAGCGATAATACTTTGTTTTTAATACAAGCCTGAGAAGACCATCAGCAGCGGTATGTTACACATTACAGTATTTTGATTTCCACTAAACTGACATAGTTATGTACAAACTAACCAAATTCAGCAAAACATGTCTTTATTTCCTCACACAAGTTATGTATATTATTAATGTTATTATTACTGGAAGTAGCTACAGTTGTACAAATATTTCCATAGAATCTTATGATTTGTAAATGCCGTAAATGTATTTTCGAAAGCTCACATTGCGAGTCACTGCTCCCAGCTAAGATCTGCTGTACAATTAGACTAAACCAAAGGATAGTTGCTGCGCGGGAACAGCCGCGCGTTTTAAGGCGCCACGCTACGAATTGAGCTGCCGCTCGCCGTTGGAAGTTTTAGCTCTTCCTCGGGCACAAACGTGTGTGTTGTTCTTAGCGTAAGTTAGTTGAAGTGTGGACTTTTGAAGGCAAACCACAAATCGACACCGGATGGAGCCAAAAAAAGGATCCAGCACCAGGATGTGACGAAAACTGGGAAACCTGGAAGGCACTCAACAGGCTACGAGCGGGCACTGCAAGATGAAGACACTCTCCTAATAAAGGGGGATAATCTACAGAGTCTATACTCTGTGAATGAGGAGTACCACAAACTACTGTAGATTTAAGTTCTCCTGCCCACTGTGTCCCGGCAAATGTACGACAGAAAGGGCGAATGTAGTTGACGTCGCCCGTTTCTGGGAAAATATGTTTAGATTGTAATTCATAGTTTCACGCTGGTATATAATATGTACAAAGCTTATATTTAAAATTCTTTCGGGCAAGATATGTTTAGCACTGCGCTCCATTTTTTTTTTTTTTTTTTTTTTTTTTTTTTTTTTTTTTTTTTTTTTTTTTACTTGTACCTTTTCCTTACGCAGTTGAATATCCACAATGTAATGGGGTACTCTTTGCAAATATCCTATGTATGACTGTTAGAGTGATAACATGTAAATTTATATTTTTCTGGTTTTTCTCTCATGAATGAATAAATAGTTTAAGTAGTTTGTAAGTCTAGGAATCGATGACCCCAACAGTTTGGTTCCTTAGATTTACGAACATATGAACACTTTTCAGGGGTAAGTAGATAGAAAAAAAAACACTTTGCGTTTTGCTTATGACATTTTAATTCTGTCAGAGACAGCAAAGGACCCAGGAAGAACAACTGAACGGAATGGACAGTGTGTTAAAAGGAGCGTATAAGATGAAAATTAACAAGAGCAAAACAAGGGTAATAGAATACAGTCTTAGAAGATTAGGTGATGCTGAATGAATTAAATTAGGTTACGAAACAATAAAGATATAGTAATATAATTTCGTGTGGCTCATTGGCCCGGTGTAAGTTTTTCAACTGGATGCCACTTTGGTGACTTGCATGTCCCTGGCCTACCCCAGTTATCCAACTGGGGAAAGGGGACCTACAGCTTAACGTGGAATATGTCATTCCTGGTGACTCCTAAGATCGTCGAGAGGTGAAGGATGGGTTAAAACGCAGACTGAAAAAAAATCCGAGATCCGACCGGAGACCTCCAGGGAGTTCTGTTACTTGAGCAGTAAAATAACAGATGATGGTCGAATTTGTTGTTGGGGTCTTCAGTCCGCAGACTGGTTTGATGCAGCTGTCCACGCTACCCTGTCCTTTGGAAGTCTCTTCATCTGAGAATAAGTTTGGTAACCTACATCCTTTTGAATCTCCTTACTGTATTCGTCCCTCGGTTCCCCTCTACGATTCTTACCCCACACACTTCCGTCTAATGAAAAGTTGACAATTCCTTGATGTCTCACAAAGTGCCCCACCAATCTACCCCTTCTCTTAGTTAGGATATGCCAGAAACTCCTTTTCTCCCCACTTCGGTTAAGCAACTCCTCATTAGTTACGAGATCTGCGATGGTCGTAATACAGAGAATATAAAATGCAGAACAACAATGGGAAGAAAAGCGTTTCTGAAGAAGAAAAATTTTCTAACACCGAATATTAATTAAAGTGTAAGGAAGTCTTTTCTGAAGGCATCTGTGTGAAGTGTTGCTCTTTATGGGAGTGAAACATGGACGATAAACAGTTATCACATAAAGAGGATTGAGGCTTTTGAAATGTAATGCTACAGAAGAATGCTGATGAATAGGTGGGTAGTTCGCGTAACTAATGAAGAGGGACTGAACAGAATTTTGGAGAAAAGCAATTTTTGGCATGCCTTGAGTCAAAGAAGGGATCGCTTGTTAGGACAGATTATTAGACATCGAGGAATCGTAAATTTAGCATTTGGTGGCGGGAGGGGGGAATAACAGAGAGAGACCAAAATACGAATATAGTAAGCAGATTCAGATGGATGTGGGTTGCCGTTCTTATGAGGAGATGAAAAGGCTAGTTCTGGATAGAGTAGGGCGGAGAGCTGCATCAAACCAGACTCTGGACTGAAGACCACAACAACAAGTAGATGGGATATAATGTGAAGCATCAAGGATTAGTTAATATGGTAATGAAGTTAAGAGGTCGAGTTAAAATTGTGGAGGGAACGAAAGCTTTGAAATCAGTAGCTATAAATGCACTTGAAAGAGATGGACAAGCGTGGATAGCTGCTAAAAATAAGCCTTGCGACTACTGACTGCAAGAGCTCACTGTTTTACAGACTACAAAACACAGAATAACAGTGATGGATTTGTTTTGGGTAATCATTAAACCGGTAAACTGATAGCATTCAGTGCCTTCGGCCGGGTAGAGGCGATGCGGAATCGTGGGGCTTCAGAAGGCTGCTCCCCACCAAAACAAGACGCGTCTGGCGGCAGCGAAGCACAAACAGCGCTCCCTGTTGACAGACGGTAATTGCGAAAGGAGAGCCGCGCCTCCATTGTCTGGCGCTACGTCACCGCTGCGCTGCCCCAGGTCGCCGGCTCTGCCACGGTCGCGGAGCGGCGCGTGGCGCCGAGTCACCAAAGGGGTGCCTACGCCAGGGTCGCCACACGTCTCGTATTTTACGGGATCGTCCCTTGTTTAGCTCAAGTGTCCCGTTGTCCTGGCAAAATAAATACAGGACCTATATTGCCCTGCTTTTTACTACCCGTGCCACATATTTTGAAAGTATATATATATATATAGGACTTAACTACGGGGTCATCAGTCCCTAAGCTTACAAACTGCTTATTAACTAGCTAAGACTAAGGACGGCACAAATATCCATGCCCGAGGGGGGATTCGAACCCCCGACCGTAGTGGCCGTGCAGACCGTGAAAGTATATGTTTTTAAGTATAACCAAATGGAGAAAAATGTGGTATAATCAACGCGAATAAGGCACTTTTTTTTTAATTTCTTTGGTCGGTACTACATAATGCTTTCACTCGACATGTACAGCATTTCTAACTATAAAAATTCAGTTATTAATAAGTGCATTACTGCAAGATAACTAGCTGAAACAGACTGATTTCTTGGACAATTCAAGTTCGTATCACGAGACGTTAATTGATTATATCGCGAAATGGGCTTCCCCATATCAAGTGCTGAGACCATATAACTGTTTTCAGCTGAAGTATTATTTCCTTTGGAAGTCTGTTCAGAAGAGTCTTACATCTTTACCGGAGTCTGGTGAAAAAAAAAGAAAAAAAAAAAAAGAAAAAAAACCTATGTGATGATTAGTTACTCCAGGAAGTGACTAACGTTAAAAAAATTGAAAACAAATTTTATTAATTGAGAACTGTGAAGCGATTTCGTAAAAACATACTTGCATCTTAAGATAGACATCTGGTGCAAAATTTTGCAGCTTATTACTTGCTTTGTACTTGCTCTACCTGACACTAATGCTGCTGCTGCAAAAACAACGAATTTAGTGTGATGAAGAAATAATCTTAACAGGAACTCATTTTCAAGTATGAAAATCTGCTTAAAAATACTAAACTTCCAAATGACATACATTTCTATGCAGAAATGTAATTCAGATAAAAATAAGTAAGCAGCGTAAGTAATAATAACTGTCTTTTGTACTTATTTACAGGCTTTGTGTTGTAAGAATATGTTTCGTGAACTTTTGGTATTAGCCTTTTTCTTGATATGTCTTACATAATTGAGGTTGCCTTATATGTATTTTTTCCCATTTCAGAAAACATTTCTTCCTATGCTTCTCCTGCATCTTTCACGTACATTCCGCAGTTAAACACTTTTCGTGTTGTTGGTAGTCCCTTTATCTTCGAAAGTCGCACTTTCTGTACATAACGCACACTACAAAAAGGAAGTAATTTCAAGAGAAGCAAATGTAAATACGGGAACCACCAAATACCATACGTTAGCTCTGGGTGGGGGGAGAGGCGGAGAGACACAATGGCTTTGTTTCTTGCTGTACTGCGTGTGCATTAGTTCGTGTGTATATATCTGCGTTAATGACTGAAATCAAGGGCCTCATATTTTATAATTTTTAACGAATAGAAGTCATGTTCGTGATGCTGCAGGTAAAGGCAACATTTAGCATTGCAATCTTCGGTACTCATGTGTGCCTCGTATTTTTATTTTGGAAATTTGGTCACCCTACCTTAAGTTACAGCCAATAACCGCCCGAGCTCTTCAGAAAATTGTATGTACCAAAAAGAAATTTCAGACAACATTTAATTTTCTTAGGATTGTGACGGAAATCTTGAAAATGTCCTTAACGTGTTTGTTGAGCAGACGAAAAGTTTAGATGGTGTGTTTCAGTAGTTCATACATGAGTCTCAAGGGACTCATGACCCCGCAGTTAAGTCCCTTAAGCTTAACAAACATTTGAATATTTTGAACATGAGTCTCACGATCGCGCAATGTCCCTCGGAACTTATATATACAGGATGTTTCACTAAGTGTGTTTGCCTCTGTAACTTATAAAATAATAGGTGACGGGAAATTTTAATGCGGTAGGTCAACATAAGAAATGTTACACTTTCTGCGGAGCTATGAACATAGTTTATTGTATCATTTTCCACAGAGTTACAGAACAAAGATATAATTTTTGAAATGGAACAATAGTTTTTTCTATCGTGCATTGGAATCGTTGAAACCAGCTGCGTCCAAATCAATTTAAACTACATTCCTATCACTGTTAGTTTGGGAGCTACAACCCTTCAAAGTTTCAGGGGCAGATACCACACGCTGTACATAATACATGGCTGTGTGGTGGGTGATGGATGCTATGGCGGTGGGAAGTTGATTTACATGAGATGTTCAAATGTGTGTCCATGTTCCTCAATGCATAATGCATTGCGCCGTCGAAAGGATCTGCGGACGAGATGTAACATCGCCGGTGTGACGGAGCGACATGCGTCCTCGATGCGCCGTTTTAGATCATCTGGGGATGTGGGCTCAGTGACATAAACACGATCCTTTAGATATCGCCACAAAAAGAAATCTACTGGTGTTAAATCGGGCGAACTTGCGGGCCATGAATGAGGACCATGGCGCCCCAACCATCTTCCTTCAAACCTGTTGTTTAGTTCTTCCACAACAGCACGCGCAGAATGGACTGGGTGACCATCGTGCTGCATTCACATATGGACTCTCGTGTGTAGACACGCATGTTCAAGGAGACCACCCAAACTGTCGGCTAGAAAAGCGCGATATAACTCACTTGTCAGTGTACCTGGGAAGTAGTGTGGACTGATGATTTCATCCCCAAGGATTCCACATCACACGTTAATAGACCACCTATGTTGACGGTCGACAAGTCGTACCCACCGAGGATAGTCTGCGGCCCAGTAGTGTATGTTATGGCGAATCACTGCACCATAATTTGTGAACGTGGACTCATCAGAGAACATAACACTTTGTAAAGACTCCAGCGTGAAATTACGAATGGCCCACTCACAGAATGTCACTCTTGCACGGAAATCGTTCCCATGCAGCTCCTGGGTCAGAGACAGGCGGTACGGGTGAAAGCTGTGGCCGTATACTTTACTCAACACAGATGTGAGACTGACACCAGCGACTGCAGCAACGGCTTGTAAGCTAACATGAGGATCGTGGTGTAGTGCAGCTAAAACAAACACCTCCGTCTCCTCTCTTCTTGCAGGTCGTCTGTTACTGCGGCGCATTACCAAGCTGCCTGTTTCCCGAAATCGTTGTTCGGCACGTAAGAACGTAATGGCTGCCGGGGCTCTTCGCCTAGGATATCTCACGGCATACGCCGTGGCTGCTTCAGTGGCATGGTGTCGGCACTCGCCGAGCATCAGCAACATGTCAACGTACTTGTTCGTGTATGCCATCGTCATCCGATGTCAGTAACTGTGGTATATTGAGCCCCGGTTGTTTGTGTGGCTCCAACTGTCGAGTAGACGGCCGTGTGCGGCGACAGTCGGCAGTCTAACAGCGCATCGAGGAAGCTTCTCGCTCCGTGACACCGGTGACGTTACAACTCGGCCGCACCACATTTAGAAGGCGCATTGCATTATGCGCAGCGTTTGTGGTATCTGCTCCTGAAACTTTGAAGTGTTGTAGCTCCCAAACTAATAGTGATAGGAATGTAGTTTAAATTGATTTGGACGCAGCTGGTTTCAAAGAATCCAATGCACGATAGAAAAAAAAACCTATTGTTCCATTTAAAAAATTATATCTTTGTGCTGTAACTCTTACACACTTAGTGAAACGCCATATATATATATATGGTAGGAAAAAATTACTTCCTATCGATGGAAGCGACAGAAAATAACGTAAATGACGGGTGAACGGAATATTTGTGTAGGTGAAGAAATTAATAACTCCGCTGCCTTCCGCTTAACCAATTAACAGTTCCGGCACACAATTTTAATCTGCCAGGAAGTTTCAATTAACAGATAGTCTGACCTCTGAATCTTAGGCTGTTATGACCATGGCCACCGTCAGACCTGTTCCCTTCTGGCAGAAGTTTCTGTTTTATTACGAAATGAGTATAATTATAGCAACAGGGGAAGACCACAGCCCAGAAGTCGGACAGAGCAATTAAAAATGATAATTATATTCTGAAATCAACAACTGCAAAGGTGATGTGGTCTGTTACACTTTTGAATAGCGATAAAACAAACAAGGTAAAACACTGACTCGGAAAGGCGTCTTGCTGCAGGACAAGACAAAAGGAGAGGACAAATATTCAACGAATCTGAGAGTTTGTCAGGTCGTGCAGCGAGAGTGTGTGTATGTAGAGAGGTAAATGAAATTTTCCTTAACCACAAAATGAACGACATAGCACAGACAGGGTCAGCACTTGGTCTTAAAGCGAAAGGATAATTAAATACATCGCGTCTAGTGATCGAAATACAAATCGTTGGATTTCTACTAATTTGATCTAGTCAGAATCGTGAAGTCCGTGGCTGCTACTTATATCAGCAAGTGATCACAAAGACCTCGATATGGCGCTATCTTCTGCACAGTACATTTTCATCGACCCACAGCCTCTAAGAACAGCAAGTAACTGAGGGCGAGGCATAGGCGTATCCAAAAGTGGGGGGGGGGGGGCGGTCATTCACACCCCTCCCCCCAGCAATACATTTTTTCACTTTTCTTTTTAGTATGCGAAGTTGGCTGCACTGAATTTTTAAAAGAGTGGTAAAAAAGTGTGGCCGGAACTAGAGTCCTTCTACTGAGCCAGAGTGTAGCTGACGATGAGAATTCATTCACCCACTCCCCATCCCCCGGCATGTCGTCCTGGATCCGCCCCACCGTCCGTCGTCGGTTTTGTTACTGCGCGTTTCTCACAACTGTATACTTCCGCCAGAAAAATTAAAACTTGTCGTCGACCAGATTATACGTAGCGTTAGGATATTTTTCTGACCCGTCAGAACTGATCTCTTCGTTGTGAGGTTGTGAGATCTCTAGTGGCGGCAACTTGGTAGAGTAGGAGTTCCTCAGCAAAGAAGAAGCCCTGTCCCAAGACCCAGTTAAACGGCTGGAATAGACCTTATGACTGCTCGCCATATTGTGAAATTATAAGAGTAATTTAGTTCCTGGAACCAGAAAATTAGTCCGAACACACAAGTAATTTTAGATAGTAGATAGTAGTAGTGGTAATTGGCTTGTAAGAACTGAATGTTGAAACCAGGTTGTTTTTTTTTTTTTTTTTTTTTTTTTTTTTTTTTTTTTTTTTTGTGGGGTGGTGTCGGGGGGCTGAGCTGATAGATATTTTGTGGTATCGTACCTAAAACTTATGCTCCTGTCTCGCGCTGCGACTTGGGAATTACTTTTTCCCATTCTTTTGCGTACCGTATATTGTCTCTTTCATTGCGCCAAGTGCTTATGGGTCTGCCCCTTGGCCCTTTAGCATATGAAAACTCCTTAAATATTATTGACACAATTTGCCCCTCTATCATTTTCATTACGTGGCCAGTCCACTGAAGTCTTCTAGCATTTATCATGTACACTATTTTTGGTCTGGTTGCTGCCAGCATCAAATCGAAGTACCTGGAAAGCATGTTGCTAACTAACTTGTCAAGGGTCCCATTGGAATTTACCCCTAATGGTTGAGGGACTAACCGATGGATTTGATAGTCTTTGCGAATTAGCACAAAGGTGGCCACGAATCGGAAAAGACTTAACAACTACAGACGTATCTCTTTATTAGTATTGTGGGCAAAATATTCTCAGATATTGTTGAAAAGAGAGTGCGAGTGTTGTTTGTAGATGGTTTGGATGAAAATCATTCTGGGTTTAAACGTCTTAGATGATGCCAGGACCAGATCTTTAGCTTATGGTAGATAATGAAGAAGTGCTATGAGTGGAATACGGCATTGTGTCTATATTTTATAGATCTAGAAAAGACTTCGTTTTCCTAGAAGGAAGCTGTTTATCCGTTCTGCAAGGTTGTGGAATAGGAGGAAAACTTCATCACGCAATTAAAGGTCTTAAAGTAGATTATCAGGCAGCTGTTAGATGGTAAATTGAATTCATGGTTTACGGTAGTTTGACGGATAAGACAACACTGTAACCTTTGACCACTGTAGTTCACACCATTTACGGATCGTATGTTGAATACAGTAGACTGACAGGGTGAGATAAATTAGATGAAAACAAATAAGGAGGCACGCACATGCTGACAACTTACTTGTGAATCACATTCGATTGAAAGTTTGCAATGAAATATATCAGAGCTAGATCAGCGATGTGAAAGCCTTGTGAAGCTTAACCTTAAGTTGTCGTCGTGTGTTCTCCCAATTTAAGGCAAAAAGAAATGGCGTACTGTTGTGCAATATTATGCAGTCCCATTTCCGTGACGAGAGACACAAACACGTGTTAACTTATTACAGCACAACTCACGACTGAGCAGTTGCATCAATGTGCCACTTGGCCTAGAAGCAGCTTATAGACCGAGGTCAAAGATATTGTGCCTATGCAAGCCTCCAGGATTGCCAGATCTTGCAAAGAAAATCATTCTCATTACTTTATTGTTGCACCTTGTATACACCTTTGCTGTCATGTTGATGACGTCATTGGTGAAAGCAGACGGGTGGAAAATGGAACATTGTCGTACAATTATGCTGACTGTTTTCATCAAATATGAAGACCGATTGTGTGTGTGTCTGGGTGATGGTAGTTAAAGAATGGCTCGCCGCGACTGGCAGCAGTGCCCACTGGCCGGGCCAACGAAAAACTTAAACTTTTGACATAACCTCCTCTCCAAAAATGTTCAAATGTTTGTTAAGCTTATGGGACTTAACTACCGGGTCATCAGTCCCTAAACTTACAAACTACTTATCAACTACCTTATTCCAAGGACGACACAAATATCCATGCCCGAGGGGGGATTCGAACCCCCGACCGTAGTGGCCGTGCAGACCGTGACTGAAGCGCCTCAGTCCCCTCGGCCACCAAGGCTGGCCCTCCTCTCCAAAAGCGTTGTGAAGTTTACGATAACTTGTCGTCGCGTTTTCTCTCAATTTAACGCAAAAATAAATGGCGTACCATTACGCAATATTATGAAATTCCATTTCTGTGACGAGACACACAAACTCATGTAAACTTATTACAGCACGACTCATGAGTGAGCAGTTGCAGCGATGTGCCGCTTAAACTAGAAGCGACGTCAAAGATATTGTGCCTACTCAAGCCTCCAGGGTTGCCACATGTTGCAAAGAAAATGATTCTCATTACTTTGTTGTCGCACCTTGTATACGTCATTGCTGCCATGTTGATGACATTGGTCAAAGTAGACGGGTGGAGTACGGATCAGCTTTGTACAATTATGCCAACTGTTTTCATCGAATATGAAGAGTGATCGTGTGTCTGTCTGAGTGACGGTCGTTACAGAACGGCTCGCCGTGGCTGGCAGCAGTGCCCGCTGGTGTTCGGACGGCCGGTCCAACGAAAAACTTGCGCAATATTATGCAATTCCATTTCCGTGACGAGACACACAAACACATGGTAATTTATTACAGCACAACTCACGAGTGAGCAGTTGCAGCGATGTGCTGCTTGGACTAGAAGCAACTTATGGACCAAGGTCAAAGATATTGTGCATACGCAAGCTTCCAGGGTTGCCACTTCTTGCAAAGAAAATGATTCTCGTTACTTTGTTGTCGCACCTTGTATACATTGTTGCTGCCATGTTGACGATGTCATTGTATGATGGAACAGCGTTGTACAATTATGCCGACTGTTTTCATTGAATATCAAGAGCAATCGTGTGTGTGTCTGGGTGATGGTGGTTACAGAATGGCCTGCTGCAGCTGCCAGCAGCGCCCGCTGGTGTTCGGACGGCCGCACCAACGAAAAACTTAAGCTCTTGACATAACCTCCTCTCCAAAAGCGTTGTGAAGGTTATCATAAGTTTTCGTCACATTTTCTCTCAATTTAACGCAAAAAGAAATAGCGTACCATTGCGCAATATTATGCAATTCCATTTCCGTGACGAGACACACAAAAACATGTTAACTTATTGCAGCACAACTCACGAGTGAGCAGTTGCAGCAATGCGCCACTTAAATTAGAAGCGAGGTCAAAGATATTGTGCCTACACAAGCCTTAAGGGTTTAGGGTTACCAGACGTCCTCTTTTACCCGGACATGTCCTCTTTTTTGGACCCTAAAAATGGTCTGGCCGGGTTTTTAAAAAAATGGGGAAATGTCCTCGTTTTTGCGTTGTGCAACTGCTTCAAGTTGTAAGTGCGTAAATACTACTCTCTGAGCTGTCACAATGACTAACTCTACAGAATTTAACATTTCTTGAAACAATGTGATTTAAAAACCTCGCTGCTCTGAGGTCAAGCTGCTTCGTAACAGTTGAAATAAATGGCGTGGCAATTGTCGCGGAATGCGAGCTTTGAGGCGGCCAATTAAAAGCATACGTCTGCAACAATGCCTGATAGTGCAATACACTTAGTATAATATGAAATTTCCGCCCCCTTTTTCTCTCATTGGAGCGTTGTGTGACCCAAAAATAAGACGTTCGTGCTGGGACTCGGCAGTTCTGTGTGTTGTCTGTCAACCACACTTTAGACTTCAAGATTAAAAGCTAGTGCAGTGTTCGTTATAAGTAAGTTAAAACCCTGTTCAAAACTTCAAACAAATAAGGTCACATGTCATAATGTCCACCATTCGCCTATTTAGGACCAAAGAGACGTAACTACATAAACAGTGTATTGAAAAAATCGATTTAAAGTTTTTGTCCTAATAACTGAGTAGCTGTTTAATAATTAATTGCGGTAAATAAATCTAGATGCTAATCATGTATATAGTCACGTCAGCCTGATCCTAAACGGGAACATAGCTATAACAAGGAGCGCTTAGATAGTTCTTACTGTTACTTTATTCGTCACGATTTTACAGTAAACAGTACTATGGTTTCCGTAAATGCTGCATCGCAAAAAATTTTGGGTGAGAACGGGAGTGATTGGCAAGCTATAAGTACGGAAAAACTGCTCAGCACGTAAGACGATAATTACAAGTGGTGAAGTGATGAAATATTAGGGCTACACTGCTATGTAGTCCTGTAATTAGTTCTACGGGTCTCAACATTTTATGCTTCCTAATTTGTAAGAAGATGAACAAATTGCGTAAGAGTAGAGACATCACAAGTACTTGAGTTGACAATACGAGAGAGAGAGAGAGAGAGAGAGAGAGAGAGAGAGAGAGAGAGAGAATATTCTTTTATTAATCTAGAAATGTCCTCTTTTCTGAAGACGGACATCTGGTAACCCTATCAGGGTAGCCACATCTTGCAAAGAAAATCATTCTCATTACTTTATTGTCGCACCTTGTACAAGTCATTGCTGCCATGTTGACGACGTCATTGGTCAAAGCAGACGGGTGGAAAACGGATCAGCTTCAAAAATAATGGCGACTGTTTTCATTGAATATGAAGAGCAATCACATGTGTGTCTGGGTGATTGCGGTTAAAGAACGGCTCGCCGTGGCTGGCAGCAGCGCCCGCTGGTGTTTGGGTGGCCGGGCCAACGAAAAACTTAAGATCTTGACATAACTTCCTCTCCAAAAGCGTTGTCAAGGTTACCATAAGTTGTCGTCGCGTTTTCTCTCAATTTAACGCAAAAAGAAATGGCGTACCATTGCGCAATATTATGCAATTCTATTTCCGTGACAATACACACAAACACATGTTATTACAGCACAACTTACGAGTGAGCAGTTGCAGCGATGTGCCACTTGGACTAGAAGCAACTTATAGACTGATGTCAAAGATATTGTGCCTACGCAAGCCTCCAGGGTTGCCACATCTTGCACAGAAAGTGATTCTCGTTACTTTGTTGTCACATCTTGTATACGTCATTGCTGCCATGTTGACGATGTCATTGGTCAAAGCAGACAGGTGGAAAACGGATCATCATCGTACAATCATCCCGACTGTTTTCATTGAATATCAAGAGCGATTGCATGTGTGTCTGGGTGATGGTGGTTAAAGAACGCCTCCCCTTGCCACGTCTGGCAGCAGCGCCCACTGGTGTTCGGACGGCTGGGCCAACGAAAAACTTAAGCTCTTGACATAAGCTGCTCTCCAAAAGCTTTGTGAAGGTTACCTTAAGTTGTCATCGTGTTTTCTCTCAATTTGACGCAAAAAGAAATGGCGTACCATTGTGCAATATTATGCAATTCCATTTCCGTGACGATACACACAAACACATGTTAACTTATTACAGCACAACTCATGAGTGAGCAGTTGCAGCGATGTGTCGCTTAAACTAGAAGCGAGTTCAAAGATATTGTGCCTACGCAAGCCTCCAGGGTTGCCACATCTTGCAAAGAAAATGATTCTCATTACTTCATTGTCGCACCTTGTATACGTCTTTGCTGTCATGTTGACTACGTCATTGGTCAAAGCAGACGGGCGGAATACGGATCACCGTCGTAAATTATGGCGACTGTTTTCATCGAATATGAAGAGCAATCATGTGTGTGTCTGGGTTATGGTGGTTACAGAATGGCTTGCCGCGGCTGGCAGCAGCGCCTGCTGGTGTTTGGTCGGCCAGGCCAACGAAAAACTTAAGCTCTTCACATAACCTCCTCTCCAAAAGCGTTGTGAAGGTTACCATAAGTTGTCATCGTGTATTCTCTCAATTTAACGCAAAAAGAAATGGCGTACCATTGCGCAATATTATGCAATTCCACTTCCGAGACGAGACACACAAACACGTTAACTTATTACAGCACGACTCACTAGTGAGCAGTTGCAGCGATGTGCCGCTTAAACTGGAAGTGAGATCAAAGATATTGTGCCTATGCAAGCCTCTGGCGTTGCCACAACTTGCAAAGAAAATAATTCTCATTACATTTCATTCCATTCCATGATGGTGGTGGTGGCGGCTGGTGCAGCAACAGTGTTGAATAATTAAAAAATGGTCAGTCTCTGTTGCAATATTTTATTCTGCAATAACGCGTTTCGCGCTGTTAGCGCATCGTCAGATTGGGCGGAGATGGGGCTACAGAACTATCTATAACTGTGGAGGAGGTATCTTAACAATTTGTGTTGTCATTGGGCGCCATAGCAGCAGAGGAGTCGCTGTCGCAGCAGGTCTATGTTTACAACTTTACGCATTACTTTGTTGTCGCACCTTGTATACGTCATTGCTGCCTTGTTGACGACGTCATTGGTGAAAGCGGACGGGTGGAAAACGGATCAGCGTCGTACAATTATGCCGACTGTTTTGATGTGCGTCTGGGTGATGGTGGTTGAAGAACGCCTCGCCTCGTCGCGGCTGGCAGCAGCTCCCGCTACTGTTGGGCCGGCCGGCCCGGAGTGTGGCCGCGGGCCTCCTCGCATTGTCGGCCAGCAGTCAATAGCCGCGGAGGACGCGGACGCCGGGAGACAAATAGACGCGCACAATGGCCAAAAAATCTCATTAAAGCGGCCGCATTCTCTCCGCGACTTTTCCTTCCTGCCCTCATTGTTGCATCGGCGCACAAAAGGGCGCGAGGAAACGGAGGAGCCACCACCACCACCACCTCCCGCCCCTCCCTCCGTCACGAGATTCCTCCCCCGCCCCTCCTAGCCGGCGCGGAAAGAGCCGTGCCGCAGGAGAAGAAAAGGGGCAGCGCGGAGCGGCGGAATTGACTTTATAAACGCCACTATCTGCGCGACGTGAGGACGGGGGGAGACAGAGGACGCGCAGAAAGGGAATCGCCCGAGTTGCGATATCAGATTCGGGGCAACGAGCTCCCCCCACCCTTCCTCCCTCCCCCCTCCCCCCACCCTGCGCACCTGATTCTCCGTAATACGGGGCCAGCTAATTACATCGTTTCTGCGACGTCGCGGGCGGTGGCCGTTTCGCCGCAGCCGGAGGAAGAAGGCGACAGCGTGCGGTCTGGGAAGCTAGGAGACGACGCGGAGGTCGGGCGACGCGCCAGAAGCCATTCGAGGAACGGCAGGACCCGGCGCAGCGGCGGCACCAGATCAAATGAAAGAATCCGTTTTGAATATTTTCGCCGCTGCCGGCTCGATAGCGCCTGAAAAGAACGAATAGCCGTAATCCGCCCCAGTCGCTCACCGCCCCCCGCCCCACACCATTCGCAGAAAAAAATTTTTTTTTTCCCTTTTCCCCCCTGCTCTTCTTTCTCTCTCTCTTTTTTGTAACATAGGCGAGTTAAATCCTTCGACGAGAAAGGAAAAGAAAGCGCGCGGAGGGGATGCGGGAGAAGAAGTGTCGCTGCGGTCGCTGTGGGGTTGGGGGGAGGGGGTGTTATTCACTATCTCCGGGACAGGCGTCCCCGCGCGTTATCCCTAATTCTTTCAAGTATGTTTAAGCTTATTGGGGGACACAATCGGGATTGAAAAGGCGCCACACACACACACACACACACGCATACGTGAGCGCGCACAGGCGGTTGCTCGGAGAGCGGGAGAGGGTCGTGCCCCTGATTGATCGATAGTCGATGCGAGAGCGCGGCGGATCTGCACGCGGCGGATCCGCAGTCAAAACCCCCCGAGTGTCGCCTCTGTGTGGAGCGCGGCGAGCTCAAAGCCGACAGCCTCTGTGCATGCGACGCGGCATGGCACGGTCGGGCGCTCGCGCGATCCGCAGCAGACAGGACGCGCCCTCCTTTGAGACTCGCGAGACGCTCGCTGCACCCTGGGTAAGTCACTCGCGGCGTCTTTCATCACTTCCACATGACTTCCTTCTCACTAAAAACGGATCGTGCCCCCGCAAGAATGCTAACGTTATGCAGATTGGGGTGGAAATCATCAAAAGAAAGACGAGGTGTAGTTGTGAAATTTCTTTCACCAATTTTCTCTTCCGAATGAGGATATATCTTGGGGTTGAGCAGACTTCCATGACATGATAACTGATAATAGCCGGCCGCGGCGGCCGAGAGGACTGAGGCGCTCCAGTCACGGCCTGCACGGCCACTGCCGGCCGCGGTGGCCGAGGGGACTGAGGCGCTTCAGTCACGGTCTGCACGGCCACTATGGTCGGGGGTTCGAATCCCCCATCGGGCATGTACATTTGTGCCGTCCTTAGGATAAGCTACTTGATAAGTAGTTTGTAAGTTTAGGGACTGATGACCCCGTAGTTAAGTCCCATATTTATATATAGGGTGTTTCACTAAGTGTGTTTGCCTCTGCAACTTATAAAATAATAGGTGACGGGAAATTTTAATGCGGTAGGTCAACACAAGAAATGTTACACTTTCTGCGGGGCTATGAACATAGTTTATTGTATCATTCTCCAAAGAGTTACAGCACAAAGATATAATTTTTTAAATGGAACAATAGTTTTTTCTATCGTGTATTGGATTCGTTGAAACCAGCTGCGTCCAAATCAATTTAAACTACATTCCTATCACTGTTAGTTTGGGAGCTACAACCCTTCAAAGTTCTGGGGGCGGAGGCTGCGGTAGCGTAGCTGACTGGCCGAGTGGCTATCCCCTGGGGCACGGCCCACTGCCTCATGACCACCAGCCAGTCAGCTACGCTGTCGTAGCCTCCGCCCCCTAAACTTTGATGGGTTGTAGCTCCCAAACTAACAGTGATAGATAGGAATGCAGTTTAAATTGATTTGGACGCAGCTGGATTAAACGAATCCAATACACGATAGAAAAAACTATTGTTCCATTTAAATAATTATATCTTTGTGGTGTAACTCTTTGGAAAATGATACAATAAACTATGTTGATAGCTCCGCAGAAAGTGTAACATTTCTTGTGTTGACCTACCGCATTAAAATTTCCCGCCACCTATTATTTTATAAGTTACAGAGGCAAACACACCTAGTGAAACACCATATATATATATATATATATATATATATATATATATATATATATATATAACTGATAATATTCTTCTCGGGACTGCAGCCGGATAGCAACGTCAATCAGACACAACTCACCGTGGAGGTTCGAGTCCTGTTTGTCCGTTGGTTAGTTTACCTAGGTTTAAGTAGTTTGTAAGCTACGGACTGATGACCACGCAGTTTGGTCCGATAGATTTACAGACATTTGAATTACCTGAAATCGCAAGTGTATCGTGATCGACAGACATCTCTAGGGATGCTGAAAGACAACATCCGACGCCAATGCCTCACCATAACCCCGGACATACTATAAAGTGCTTTTCACAATATTATTCCTCGACTACAGCTATTGTTGAGGAATGATGGTGAACATATTGAGCATTTCCTGTAAAGAACATCATCTTTGATTTGTCTTAATTTGTTATGCTAATAATTGCTTTTCTGATCAGATGAAGCGCCATCTGTCGGACATTTTTTCAAAAGTTTTTGTTGTTGTAATAAAACCCCATGTCAGTCCCAGCATGTGTGTCAGTTTTTACCTCTCTATCTCCATTATTCCGTGATTTATTAAGTTTTCAAATTTATACTTTTTGATCGTCCGGTAGATGCTCTCTAGGGGCGCCCGTGCAGAAAATCGGCAAAACGATGGGTCGAAACAAAATTACTTGAACAAAATGCGTCGGCCCTTGTGGCCGAGGTATCTGCTGCGCGCCAGTCAGTCTGCACGGCTGCTACGGGCGGGGTTTCGAATCCCCTCTCGGGCATGGATGTTTGTGTCGTCTTTAGTATAAGGTAGTTCAAAATTAGTTGTAAGTTTAGGGACTGATGACCCCGCAGTTAAGCCCCTTAAGCTTACCAAACATTCGAACATTTGAAACAAAATGCAGGTCGAAATAAAGACCGTTGTTGTTTAATGTCAGAAAAATTGAGTTCCAAGTTTTACTTGTCCCTATTAATAATATTATCGGTCATACGAGTTTCATTTGATTCTTCAAGAACATATTCCCAGTAGATGGAAGCCGGAGCAATAATTTTTGTCTTATTATATAAAATCTTGTGTCCCTCATTCAGACCATGTTCAGCAACAGCCGACTTTTCAAGGTGAAGTAAACGAGTATGGCGGTGATGTTGCACACGCCGATACTGAACTGTGTTGACCGTATGGCCGATGTAAGTCTTACCACATCGAGACAGAATTCTGTAAACACCGGGTTACCTCAGCTCAAAATCATCTTGGACTGATCCAAGGGGGGCCCTAGTCTTTGCTAGTGGCATAAAAACAGTTGAATTCCGTTTCAGTTTCCGACGAGTAAGTGCAATCTGCGCACTCACCTGAAGATGGCAGCCAGTTGGTCTACCGAAATATTTTGTCTAGTTGACGATGCTACCTGGCTGCAGACCCCAGAAGAATATTATCATTATGAGAACATATATTGTTAGCATCCACATACATAGGGAGACATGATCATCATAATAAAATAAGAGAAATCACAACGAAAACAGGAAGATTTAGGTTTAACTTTTTCTCGCGAGCTATTGGAGAATGGAACTACAGATAAATATCAAAAAGGTGGTTCGATGAACCCTCTGCCATGCACTTCAAAGTGAAAATGTTCAAATGTTTTGTAAATCTATCAGTCCGTAGCTTACAAACTACTTCAACTAAGTTAAACTAGGACAACACACACCCATTGCCCAGGAAGGACTCGAACCTCCGACGGCGAGCGACCGTGCTCTCCGCAGCGAAGCGCTTTAGATCGCTCGGCTACTCCACCGCGCCGCACTTCTAATTGACTTACAGAGTATCCATGTAGATGTAGATTACTTTTAGAAAAAGGAGATAACCGCCCATGCAGTAACTACATACGAATTAGCTTACTTGTTGTTATGGTCTTCAGTACGGAGACTGGTTTGATGCAGCTCTCCACCCTACTCTATCCTGAGCAAGCCTTTTCATCTGCTCATAAGAACGGCAACCCACATCTACTTGAATCTGCTTACTATACGCGTCTCTTGGTCTCCCTCTGCGATTTTTACCCCACACACTTCCCTCCAATGCTAAAGTTACGATTCCCCGATGTCTAAGAATGTGTCCCACCAAGCGATCCCTTCTTTTAGTCAGGGTATGCCAAAAATTCCTTTCCTCACGAATTCTGTTCAGTACCTCTTCATTAGTTATGCTATCTACCCACCTAATCTTCAGCATTCTTCTATAGCACCCCATTTCAAAAGCCTCTATTCTCTTCCTGTCCGCACTGCTTATGGTCCATGTTTCACTCCCGTACAAGGCAACACTCCACACAAATGCCTTCAGAAAAGACTTCCTTACCCTTAAATTAATATTCGATGTTAGCAAATTTCTCTTTTTCAAAAATGCTTTTCTTCCCATTGCCATTCTGCATTTTATATCCTCTGTACTGCGACCATCGCATGTTATTTTACTACCGAAGTAACAAAACTCATCTACCACCTTCATTGTTTCGTTACCTAATCTAATTCCTTCAGCATCGCCCGACTTCCTAAGACCGCATTCCATTATTTTTGTTTTGCTCTTGTTAATGTTCATTTTTTACGCTCTCTTCATCCATTCCATTCAACTGCTCTTCCAGGTCCTTTGCTGTCTCTGACAGAATTACAATGTCATCAGCAAAACGCAATGTTTTTATTTCTTCCCCCTGAACTTTAATCCCTATTCCAAATTTTTCCTTGCTTTCCTTCACCGCCTGCTCGATGTACAAATTTAATAACATCGGAGAAAGGCTATAACCCTGTCTTACTCCCTTCCCAACTGATGCTTCCCTTTCATGCCCTCGAGTCTAATAATCGCGGTCTGGCTTTTGTATAAGTTGTAAATAACTCTCCTTTCCCTGTATTTTACCCCTGCTGACTTCAGAATTTGAAAGAGTCAACATTGTCAAATGCTTTCTCCAAATCTACAAAAGCTAAAAATGTAGGTTTGCCTTTCCTTAATCTATCTTCTAAGATAAGACGTAAAGTGAGTATTGCCTCCCGGGTTCCTACGTTCCTCATGAATCCAAACTGAACTTCCCCGAGGTCAGCTTCTACCAGCTTTTCCATTCTCCTGTAGGTAATTCGTGTTAAAATTTTGCAACCATGACTTATCAAACTGATGGTTCTGTAATTTTCACACCTGTCTGCGCCTGATTTCTTTGGAATGGGGATTATTACATTTTTCTTAAAGTCTGAGGGCATTTCGCCTGTCTCATACATCCTACACACCAGTTCAAATAGTCTTGTCATGGCTGGCTCTCCCAGAGACTTTAGTAGCTCTGAGGGTATGTCATCTACTCCTGGGGCGTTGTTCCGACCTAGGTCTTTCAAGGCTGTCAAATTCATCTCTCAGTATAGTATCTCCTATTTCATCTTGATCTACTTCCTCTTCCCTTCCTACAACATCGTCTCTAAGTTCATTTCCTTTGTAGAGCTGCTCTACGTACTCTTTCCACCTTTCAGCTTTCCCTTCTTTGCTGAGAACTGGTTTCCCATCTGAGTTCTTGATATTCGTAGTATTGATTTTCTTGTCCCCAAATGTCTCTTTGATTTTTCTTTTTTTTTTCCCCTGTTATACATTCTTCTACAGATTTGCATTTGGATTCTAGCCACTCCTGCTTAGCCATTTTGCACTTCCTGTCAATCTCATTTCTTAGTCGTCTGTACTCCATTTTGCCTTTTTCATTTACTGCATTTTTATATTTTCTCCTTTCATCGATTAAATTTATTATCTCCTGTGATATCCAAGGATTTTTTGTAGGTCTTACTTTCCTACCCATTTTGTCCTCTGCTACCTTCACTATTTCATCTCTCAATTTTACCCATTCCTCCTCTACTGTTTTATTTCCCCCTGTTTCTGTCAATTGTTGCCTAAAGCTCCCTCTGAAATTCTCCAGAACTTCACGTTCCTTCAATTTATCTAAGTCCCATCTCCTTATTTTCCTACCTTTCTGCAGTTTTTTCAGCTTCAGCCTACAGTTCATGACTAACAAGTTATGGTCAGAGTCTATATCTGCTCCTGGGTATGTCCTGCAGTTTATAACCTGGTTCCGGAATCTATGTATTACCATTATAAAATCTATCTGATACCTTCCGGTGTCTCCTGGTCTCTTCCACGTATACAACCTTCTTTTGTGATTCTTAAACCACGTGTTTGTTACGATTAAATCATGTTCCGTGCAAAATTCTACCAGGCGACTTCCTCTTTCATTCCTCCTACCCAGTCCATATTCACCTACTATTTTTCCTTCCCTTCCTTGTCCTACTACCGAATTCCAATCTCCCATCACAATTAAGTTTTCCTCTCCCTTAACTGTTTGAATAATTTCCTTTAGCTCCTCGTATATTTCTTCGATCTCCTCATCATCCGTAGAGCTAGTTGGCATATAAACCTGTCCTACTGTTGTCGGTGTTGGCTTCGTATCTATCTTTACAATGATAATGCGATCACTGTGCTGCTCATAGTAGTTTACCCGCATTTCTATTTTCTTAGTCATTATTAGTCCTACTCCTGTGATACCCTCAACTGATTTTGTATTTATAATCCTGTACTCACCTGACCAGAAATCCTGTTCATCCTGCCACCGAACTTCACTAATCCGCACTATATCTAACTTCAACATATCCATTTCCCTTTTTAAATTTTCTAATTTTCCTACCCGATTAAGGAATCTAACATTCCACGCTCCGATACGTAGAATGCCTTTCCTGATGACAACATCCTCCTGAGTAGTCCCCGCCCGGAGATCCGAATGGGGGTCTATTTTACCTCCGGAATATTTTACCCGAGAGGATGCCATCATCATATTTCCATGCAGTAGAGCTGCATGTCCTCGGGAAAAGTTACGGCTGTAGTTTCCCCTTGCTTTCAGCCGTTCGCAGTAGCTGTGTGGTAAAGCCACATTAGCTGATGTTACAAGGCCAGTTCAGTCAATCGTCCAGACTGTTGCCCCTGTAACTACTGAAAAGGCTGCTGCCCCTCTTGAGGAACCACACGTTTGTCTGGCCTCTCCACAGATACCCCTCCGCTGTGGTTCCACCTACGGTACGGCTATCTGCATCGTTGAGGCACGCAAGCCACCCCACCTCGGCAATGTCTGTGGTTCATGGGGGTGGATTAGCTTACTAGCCTCATCATATAAGGTAATATCGGGTGACCGAGCGTTGCTCGGGATTTTTTTTTACGCTGCACAGTGGTACTGTTATACAAATATTCTTCAACACTTAACTACGCAGGAATTGCAAGAGTTAAACGAAAACAACCATAAATGTACCTAGTTCAGTGTCAGTTAATATTTATCCAGAATTTTCTAGATATTTCGAAGTCAAAGTTTGGCTACAAATGCAGAAAATGTTTCAGTTCGTTAGTGTCGCCGAAGAAAACCGTGTCTAACATTTATTGTAGAAATGCAAAACGTGATACAAAACTTTAATGCAAAACGTTAGAGTTGTTACAGAGATACGCGAAATAAAAATGTATAACATATATTTATTTTGGAAAATCCTCTTGTTTTAGGAATGGCGTCTATACAAGTAAAATAAATAAATAAATAAGCGAAACAAGATCTACATGCAAAATGATGCAAATCGTTATAACCGTTTTCGAGATACACGAAATATAGCCTATGCCAGAGACGAGGATGACCGAGAATCCCTCGGTAGGCTCTTATTGTCATGATGGTGTCTCGTTAGAAAATATATTAGGCGTTACATACTGATTGGTAATGACGTTCTGTCACAGGACGTAGTGACCCAGTGGCGACGGTGCTACTCACCACGTTATATATTTATATATATAAATTGCTACACCACGAAGATGACATGCTACAGACGCGAAATTTAACCGAAGATGCTGTTATATGCAAATGATTAGCTTTTCAGAGCATTCACACAAGGTTGGCGCCGGTGGCGACACTACAATGTGTCGCCAATCGCGGTTGCTGTTTATCGTATCGCGACATTGATGCTCGCGTTAGTCGCGATCCAATGACTGTTAGCAGAAAATGGAATCGGTCGGTGCAGTGGGCAATATGGAACGCCGTGCTGGATCCCAACGGCCTCGTTTCACTAGTAATCGAGATGACAGGCATCTTATCCGCATGGCTGTAACGGATCGTACAGCCGCGTCTCGATCTCTGAATTAACAGAGGGAGACGTTTGCAACACAACAACCATCTGCACGAACAGTTCGACGTTTGCAGCAGCATGGACTATCAGCTCGGAGACCGTAGCTGCGGTTACCCTTGATGCTGCACGACAGACAGCACGTCTCGGTCATCTCTTGTTCACATCAACGGCACTTTGAACAGTGACCGTTACAGTTCAGATTTGTTTCAACCCGTGGCTTTATCTTCATTCGATTCCTGCGAAACCCTACATTTCAGCTGGATAATGAACGACCGCATGTTGCAGGTCATGTACGGCACTTTCTGGATACGGAAAATGTTCGACAGCTGTCCTGGCCAACACATTCTCCAGATCTCTCACCAATTGAAAACGTCTGGTCAATGGTGAGCGAGCAACAGGCTCGTCGTAATAAGCCAGTCATTACTCTTGAGGAACTGTGGTATCGTGTTGCAGCTGCATGGGCATCTGTACCTGTACACGCCATCCAAGCTCTGTTTGACTCAGTGTATTCTTGCTTCCAGTTTGGCCGCAACAGTACATATACACTAGAGATTGTGCACCATCGCTAGTGAAGGTATACTTCCACTGCCAGGAAGCAGGGAACGTGGACCACGGCTGCAATATAGCAAGCGCTGGTAGCATACAGTACAGCGGCAGTTGCAGCCTCCTCCATGCTCCCCCCTCCCCGCGCCCAACGACATAAAAGGCGCTCCGGCTGTGCGATGAGCCCCATCTGTTCCCACACAACATTAAACAACCCACATATTGCAAAAACTAAAATGTTTGAATAAAGCACTCTAACTTTGCAAAATGTTTCAGAACTGTAACTAACTAGCACATGTAAAACTTCAAGGAGATATGATTTACAGATTACGTAAACACGGGTTTTCACTTAATTCGGAATTGGGCAAAGTATTAGATATACAGACCTCATATTTTGTACAATTAAAGGTATCTCAAACATACCAAAATTTATTTTCAAATAAAAAGTTAATCACCTACGGAAGCTGTCGAAAAGATTATTTTGCATCTAAAAGATAGAAAGTGTTGTTGTTGAAGATTATGTATTTATTATATTTTACTTCCTAGCGTATAATTTCAGCACTAAAGTTATGACAAATTATGATAAACTTTTACCAATATTAATGGAAACAGATAAGATCAAATGGACATCTGGAATTTAGCTCTTTGAACAGCATGGGCTTCACTAGAATTCCTTTATTCTGACCTTTTCGTTTTTGTAAACAAGGTTCACACAAGCTGAGAAAAAGCTGCACATCTCTCTACGTTATATTATGGAATTTGACTTCAAGATTTTTATCATTCGATCGCGTTTTCCGTGACCTATCTTTACACGAGCGTCATGCGTAATATCATACAATTCTTCATCATAAACATAGTAGTTAATCTTGCCTTCTTCACCAACAGGTTGTATTAATTTCGTTACTCCATTAACCTCGAACACTTAATACCTCTTCAAAAACTTGTAGTCGTTTCCGTCCTTCTTTCGTCCACATTTTAGTGTTTTAACCTTGCTCCTTGCTGATGAGTGACTCGTACTTTTCCTTGTCCAAAAACACAATAGTATAACTCGGTTTTTCCCGTTCCACTTTAAGATGTTCTTAGAACTTCACTGCAGTGTTGACGAGCCTACCGTGGCGACGAAAGCACTGCTGGAATGCTGCAGCGGTCGACGCCAGCTCGGTACTTCTCCAGACCCTCCCCCAGTCACGTGCAAAACGCACCTGCTGTGCGCTGCGCCCGATATGTTCCCTCACCTGTACACATCCATTAACTGGGGCCAATGATGGTAAACCTTCACTTATGGATGTGTATTTCTCAGTTCGTGATATGCTTTCACTGGCCGTTTCAGTGATGGTACACATCCACTAGGGTAGGTATACTTTCCCCAACCATCCACATCCACTGTAACATATAGAGGGTGTTAAAAAAAGGTACGGCCAAACTTTCAGAAAACATTCCTCACTCACAAAGAAAGAAAATATGTTATGTGGACATGTGCCCGGAAACGCTTAATTTCCATGTTAGAGCTCATTTTATTACTTCTCTTCAAATCACATTAATAATGGAATGCAAACACACAACAACAGAGTGTACCAGCACGACTTCAAACACTTTGTTACATAACACGTTCAAAATGTTAGCGAGGATACATGCATCCACCCTCCGTCGCATGGAATCCCTAATGCGCTGATACAGCCCTGGAGAATGGCGTATTGTATCACAGCCGTCCACAATACGAGCACGAAAAGTCTCTACATTTGGTACCGGGATTGCGTAGACAAGAGCTTTCAAATACCCCCATAAATGAAAGTCAAGAGGGTTGAGGTCAGGAGAGCGTGGTGGCCATGGAATTGGCCCGCCTCTACCAATCCATCGGTCACTGAATCTGTTGTTCAGAAGCGTACGGACACGTCGACTGAAATGTCGTGAGATTACCGCCCAATAGAAATACTGGTAATTAATAGCATTTGATAATCAAACAGTATGAAGTTCACTGCAAACATTGACCATGCCAATGCACTAAATGTTACACAATTTTAATCTTATTAATTATGGTAGCAATGTATGTACGCAGTTGGGTGATAATATTTATAGTTAGACCAAAGGTAGAAATTCTCCACGTTGAGATTTGCTGTGTGCTTGTAGCTTACGGGAGGCCAGCGAGCAGGCCGACGTTGGTGGCTTGTTCCAGCTTAGGATTTTCCAGGCTTCGTTTCCAGTGAGGGGAGAGAGCGACAATGGCGAGTGCCAGGCACAGTGCAGTGCACAGCGCGAAATAAAATATTCTAATACTACTTGTATTTGAAGTAATACGATGCAGTTAGGAACCTTTAAGGCCCTCATTACAAAATAGCCTGTTGACAAATAAACAATACATTAGCTGATATAGTCACATCTGACGTAATATGTTTAATTGACAATGAAAAGTAATGAATTACCAATGAATACAAGACAGTTACACAACTAGCATGGCAATGTTTGTTTATAAAAATAATATATTAACTATTTCTCATTTTATTTTCAATTAATCTTGTGTATTTTATCTTGAAATATTCAGTTAAATCACTTATCTGTGGTATAAGAAATTGCACGATTGTGATAAATAGTACAAAGGATGTTTATACCAATATAAAAACGTAAGAAGACTTTTATTTAATGTGTAGTGTAATTATTTTGATTTTAAGTAAAGTTTTAGAAATGTATTGGCTGAGCGCTGTACGTTGGAAGTCGGTTACAACAGCTCACATGGGGAAGTTGATGACGTAGGGGAAAAAACCCGGCGGTTGAGTTTTTGGCCCGCGCGCGCGTGAGGGCAGGAACTGACGAGGCGGGAGCAAGTGGGGTAGCTGACCGGGCGGCGTCGCTCAGTATCAGTCGGCATGTGTATCTCCAGGTGGAGACTTTAGATTTTTGGTGTGGCAATTGCCAAGTGTTGTTGCTCGTCGTAGACTGCACCAAGTTGTATCGAGTGCTACTGTGTGTTGTGAATATTTAGCCGGTGGAACAAGGTGTGCATCGCATTGAATTAAAGTGAGTGTGATTTGTTAATGTAACACATGTCGTCGCATAGGCACGAACATAAACGGTGTTTGAGACAGGCACATGGTGTGAAAACAATTTGCGACAAATATTCATTTTGTCTGGGGGCTCACGAGCTATAATTTTTCTTTTGATAAATGTATTGACGTACAGACGTATCAGCCACAGGGTTCTAATACTGTGAAATGAACAACATAAAGTGAACTTTCACATGTTTTCAAAAATAGTAGTTTGTACACCCTTTTCTCTCATGAACTTGACTTTATTATGAATTGTTTTGTTAATCATATGCAGGGAAGGAAAGCTGCGAACATGTGATATCATCCCCTAGAAAACGAGTCAAACAGTCTCAATCACAGTTCCAGAGTTTTTGCATGTTTAGCAATTTGGTTCGCAGTTGGTGGTTGTGAGGGATAAAAATTAATCTTTCCCAATTTTAAACTCACACCCCGACCTTCACTCCCGCAATGTGCAGGGGCTCCATCGTGCAAGAACCACATGTTGTGTCATTATTGTAAAGGCACATGTTCTAGCAGCACAGGTAGAGTATCCCGTATGAAATCACGATAACGTGCTCCAGTGAGCGCAGGTGGAAGAACATGAGGCCCAATCAAGACATCACCAACAATTCCTGCCCAAACGTTCACAGAAAATCTGTGTTGATGACGTGATTGCACAATTGCGTGCGGATTCTCGTCAGCCCACACATGTTGATTGTGAAAATTTACAATTTGATCAGGTTGGAATGAAGCCTCATCCGTTGCATGTCAACACAAGCACGGAAGTCAACATTACGTTCCTTCAATTGTGCCAACTGGCGGTGAATCGAGGAAGTACAGTACATACTACCGAAACAATTGGGTACTTTGACAATTGTCTGCACGACTTATTTCAATTTACCTTTAAAGAGAAATACTAAAATGAGCTCTAACATGGAAATTAAGTGTTTACGGACACATGTCCACATAACATATTATCTTTCTTTCTCTGTGAGGAATGTTTCCTGAAAGTTTGGCCGTACCTTTTAGTAACACCTTGTATAATTTTGGAAAATTGCGTTTTCACGAAAAATACAACTATGTAGTTGAACTTCAAAAGAAAAACACCAATGTAAGTACAAAATATCATCGAATTACTAATTGCTTTTTTAAAGATATAAGATATGCTAAGATTATAAATACAAGACATACCAACATTACAGAAACAGTACTGCATAACGAACAAATGCGTTTTAGGAAAGGACGCTCCACAATTAATGAAGTTATTGCTTTACAGCTAATAAAAGAAAAACTGAAGGAGGGTAATAAAGAAACACACATTTCTTTTTCTGATTTTAGAAAAGTTTTTGACAATGTCAATAGACAGAAACTTTTGGAGATAATGATGTATTTCGGATATCCGAAGCACCTAATAAACCCGATAAAAAGTTTATAATGTTTTTTTGTTTCGGTCTTCAGTCCGCAGATTGGATTGATGCAGCTCTCCACGTTACCCTGTCCTGTGCCTCTTCATCTCCAAATAAGAACGGCAACCTACATCCTTTTGATTCTCATTACTTTATTCGTTGCTCAGTCTTCCTCTACAATTTTTACCATACACTCTTCCCTCTAATGCTAAGTTGACGATTCCTTGATGTCTCAGAATGTGTCCCACCAACCTACCCATTCTCTTAGGATATGCTAATAACTCAAGAAGAAGTTAATATTAAAACACAAATATCACTCTAGATCTGAATTCAAATATGGCTGATGGGATACCAACTAGTAAAGAAGTACGACAAGGCTGCTACATCTTGCTAACCTTGTTCCACATTTACATTAATGAAATAATATATATATGGAAAACAGAATTTCAGAAAGGTATCTACCTAGATGGTGCACTCTTTTAAATCATTTACTATATGCTGATGATGCAGTGATCCCAGCAGTTAACGAAGCTGATCGTCAGTTGAAATGGAAACCTCAAGAAAAAAATAAAAAAGTCAATGGCGTCACGGGGAAAGAATCAATTACAACCAAACTAGTGTTAGATCAGAAGACTTTGGAGCAAGTAAACCATTTCAATTATCTCGGATGCGAGATGACATATGGCTACAGCAAAGATGTTGAAATTAAGCTTAGTAAATTCAGCCGGGAATGTGGAACAATTAACAGAAACCTAAAAAATCAAAACCGGAAAATACTGTCAACTTCAATTTTATAAAATCGTTGCAGTTCCCACTTCTTTGGAAATGAGACCTGGGTGATTACCAAGAAGCAAGGAAGCCGTATTCAGGCACAATAAATAAAATTCCTGACAGGAGTCGAAGGTTGCACAAGAGAAGACACGTAAAGAAAACAAGATATTAGAGAAGTGCAAATTTTTTACCTAAATGATAAAATTCGAGAGTACAGAAGAAAGAATGGGAAGTGAGATACAATGAACTATAAGTGCAATGGAAGAAAAGATAGAGGAAGATCCCAATAGAGGTAGGTACCGTAACAGGCAATTCCTACCTAATATCTCAAGTGAAAGAAGAATATTCGCTTATAGCAAAGGGATGAGATATGCACTGTTAACATCTATGCTCAATGAAATGAAATCAAGCATGGAATGAAGATCAAGACAAGCAAAACTAAAATTTTAAATGTAAATAAGCAAGGAACCCAAGCAAGCTTTATGTTCGATGGTGCACCCCTAGAGAACGGCAATGGACTTACATATCTGGGTAGCAACATCACTTCAGGTGCTGAATCTAAACGAGACCTTCAAAGAAAGTAGAATATGTTAAGCAAGAGTTGCCTAAAATAAGAAACGCAAACTTCCCACGCTCAACAACATGAACAACCGTCTCAGGAAGAAGTTGTTGAAGATTTTTGTCTGGAGTGTAATGTTGTATGGAATTGAATTGAATTTTGGACACTGGGAAAACCGGAACATCGATAGAAAGACGCGTTCGAGATGTGGTGTTCCTGTACAATTTTGAAATTTGCTGTATTGATAAAGTAACAAACGAACAGGTTTTGTAATGGATCGGTTAGGGATTGTCTTTGAGAAGAACTATTCAAAAAAGGCGCAATGTCTGGATTGGTCATGTCTTGAATCATGAAGGATTGTTAAAGATGATATGTAAATCTATCGGACCAAACTGTGTGGTCATTAGTCCGTAGCTTACAAACTACTTAAACCTAGGTAAACTAACCTACGGACCAACACACACACCCATGCCCCAGGGAGGACACGAACCTCCACGGCGAGCAACCGCGCGCTCCGCAGCGAGCCGCTTTAGACCACTCGGCTACTCCACCGCGGCTGCTAAAGGGACCTTAAACAAATGACAAGCAGCAAAACACTTTGGAGAAATACTATAAACCAACCTTCGGATTGATGACCAAAGAAGCGAAGATATGCAGCACTTTTTATTCCGATATTTCTTCGACACTGCAGTAACATCACTTGTATAGGTGTCCCCACAACGATTGTGATACAGAGGTCTGGTGGGGGCCTCATTGTGTTTGCGCCCGAAATTGCACCTCATTTCCATAAAAGGAAAAGAAGGGGAATATCGAAATTCGTAGTTTGATGAAAAAGTAGTAAACTAAGAGAACTTCTCTTCCCCTTGAAACCTTCCGGAAATATAGAAACTGTCGATAGCACTAATCACTTCATGTGAGCAAATAGGTAGCTGCGTTTTACAAGAACGATACTTTATGAATCAATTTCCACATCTCCTTAATCGTATAGAACACCTAAACCTAACCTGTATCTTCCGTAAACTTGGTTTCCAATACTCTCTCGTCACCTCCAAACTTGGAGAATCCTAGATTGTTGCTGCGCCTCTATCAAATGTTCCAATGTTTGTTAAGCTTATGGGACTCAACTAAGGGGTCATCAGTTCCTACACTTACAAACTACTTATGAACTATCTTATACTAAAGACACCACAAACAACCATGGCCGAGGGGGTAATTCGAACCACCGACGGGTAGCGACCTCGCGCATCGCAACATAGCGCCTCAATGTGCTTGGCCACTCCACCGCGGCTGCGCCTCTATCAGTTCAAATCAAATGTTTGTTAATATGAAGGACTTAACTTCTTGGGTCCCTAGTCGATAGACTTACGAACTACTTAAACTAACTTACACTAATGATAACACAAAGATACCCAGGTCAGAGGAAGGACTCGAACATATGACGGCGAGCAACTGCGAGACCCGCAGGAAGGCGCTTCAAACCGCTCGGACAGTCCACCGTGGCCCTGTACCAGCCAATGTACCCCTCCTTTCAACCATCTCTATGCCCTCTATATGCTTTCTCAACGGAATTTCAATGTTCTTCCCCTACGTGGCCGTGAACTCGTCCGAGAAACATACCCCTCTTTCCCGACGTAACGCTCACTGCTACTCCTTGCCTAGATGAAGGCTCCGGCCATTCACCCTCGCCCCAGCTGACGTTTTCCCCCCTCCCCCTGCCTGCTCCCCTGATGCTATTAACACTTCTTGTCCTCTGCATCCACTTCCTCAACCACGGACCTTCTTCCCGACTCTACTATAGCATTGTCAGAAAGCTCGTCACGTCACGATCCCCATTTATTAATATTTTCTTAAATGCTCCCATTCTCTCTCACCTATCTAACTTCCGCGGCTGAGTGGCCGAGCACATTGAGGCGCTATGCTGCGATGCACGAGGGTGTTCTCCGTCGGGGTTTCGAATCCCCCCTTATGCATGGATGTTTGTACTGTCTTTAGTATAAGTTAGTATGTAAGTTGTTTGTAAGTTTACGGACCCCGTAGTTAAGTAAAATAATAAGAAAAAACCTATCCAACTAGCAAAATCACACATAATAATAGTTCCGTTTTTTTTTTTTTTTTTTTTTTCGTTGCCACTTGTTACATGTCTGTGGCTGAAGAGTAGAAGTCCAGCCGCTGCCAGTCGCCTCTCCATAAAAAAGTGGAAGAATGTAAATTACTCTCTTAATGTTCCGTCACATTTCGGCAGAACTGCCGGATATCTGTAAATTCCTACCACGATATTTCAGCACAGATTCTAGACCACATGTAATGTACAAGTAGCAACCGATTTTCTCAATTTGGTCATGCTGCAGAAATGTTTAACACTTAGCGTGTCGTGGACCTAATATTACGTCTTCAGAAGGAAACACAGTTGTGCGGCAGACGTAATATTACGTCTCGACACATACATTGTTTCTCTGTGGCGTTAAACGTATATTTACGACTCCCGCGAAGTCTGAGTGATCTGCTGGCATCGCAGTTTCAACCGCGAGCACTAGATGGCAGGAGAAAGTGAAAGACTTTGTTATTTTAGCTTACTTCGAAGACATTGTCCGGCGTTGGAGTCCTCTCTGTTTCATTCGTTTTGAGTGTTTTTGTGTTGATTTTCTGTTCGACATGTACAATGAACGTGACAAACGTTTCGAACAAATGATTTATGAAGTGCTTGACCGTTTTCAGATGGTGAAATAGGGCTGTCTGCTGACGATTCGGATTATACGTCACCTGAAAATGGCGGTAAGTCAAGAAATTTTCAACAGGGAAACTGGAAAAAAGGACAACTCGTTTGAGTGCACCGAACGGAATGTGTGGTTGTGTATCTCCTCCTGCTTCAAAGTTTATCACACCGTTGTCCACTATCAACGTTAAATTGTACTGACCATATCGTTACTGTTATTTATCTTGATTTCAAATTTTTTGTAAATATTTTTAGAAAATATCAATAAGTTTCATTGTATAAAACAATACTGTAATCCTTTTCAATTTTTTCGGCAATAAATACCACTGACTTGAAAATTCGTTGGTGCCTTCAAATTATAAATTATTGACCCCAAAGTTTGAGTACTTAACGTAGAAAGTCCAAAAAACATAAAAAATAATTTGGAATTCTAATAACAGTTAGTTGCACAGTAGTAAGAACTTACAGAAACGCACTGATTTTACCCAGTCCGTAGGTGACGGCAATTGCAAACTCGGCCGCAGTGGCCGAGCGGTATGCGGCGTGCCAGTCACGGTCTGCACGGCCGCTGCGGTCGGGGGTTCGAATCCCCCCTCGGGCTTGGGATGTTTGTGCCGTATTTAGTATAAGCTAGTTCATAAGTAGTATGTAAGTTTAGGGACTGATGACCCCGTAGTTAAGTTCCATAAGCTCTACAAACATTTGATTTGAACTGCAAACTACATCAGCACTGTAAGTATTAATATTGAAATTTGAACCCTGTACAGCAGGATCGCTATAGAATGCGAGTTCTTCCGATAGGTATAGAAACAATGACTAGGCAAAGGGCTGTCCAAAATCCTTTGGCAGTACTGACTGACAAGCAGCTAAATATTCCTCCTCTCACAACCCCCTAAAAGTGTAGGCTATATCATTTTCTCTCCGCTCCTCGAATTCGCAGTTGCCAAACCGTCTTCTTTCCGTAGAAGTACGAATACAGTGGTTATTAGAAGCCGGTAATAGTATCGAAATTTATCCGCTATTTATGTACCACAAGGTAAATAGTGGATGGATGGAGGAAATTGAGCGGAGTGCTGTGTAATACGAAGTTTAGGTGTAGAATGAAAGAAAAAATTTACAAGTCTGTGGTGAGGTCTGCGATTCTGTATAGTGTCAATTACAAAAGCCCAAGAGAAAAAGATAGAAGTGGAGATGATGATGATCTGCCGCTCAGCAAATTTGATCCTTCGATAACACTTCGCAAGGTCATTGATAAATCTTACGAAAAACTAGGCTGGAATATGAGAGCCGGGATGATTTATTTTTAATTGCTTGAATATGGAAACCCAGGAAATACGGGGAGTTGGTCGTCTTCGATCACAGACCCACTTGCTACGTGTAAACGAGCATCGTCGGCTTGACGAGGTAACACAAAAAGACGTGAGATTTTCGTGACGTACCGTTCGGCAGTCAGTGTTTTCTCAATCATTACAATCCTTGACCTGAAATCACAAACAATGACTGTTAAGGCCACTATGTCAGCAGTAACATCGCTGTCCTTCTTAGAATCATTAAAAAAAAGGGGACTTCTTACCAGGTTACCCAGCGACTGTCGCCGAAAATGGTCATCCACCGTAGTGCGAACCGCATTTCGCCACTGAACATTATACAACGTCATTAATTAGCTACGCATGCTTTCCGGTCATGGCACCGCTCCATACAAACTACATCTACATAAAAACTCTGTAAGTCACATTGAAGTGCATGGCAGAGGGTTCATCGAACCACTTTCGTGATATTTCCCTATGGTTCCATTCTCTGTAAGCTCGCGGGAAAAAGGAACGCCTAAATCTTTCTACGTTCGATCTGATTTCTCTTATTTTATTATGATGATCATGTCTCCCTATGTAGGTGGGTTCTAACAATATATGTTCGCATTCTGAAGAGGAAGCTGTCTCTCTGTACCGTATAAAAATTGGACAATCGTTATGTGCCATTTATATTAAAATTCGTCTTTATTGCCATCTCCTAAAATATTTGCTGTTTTTCCTTAAACATGCTGTCGTTAACAGGCGAAATATTTCTTTTCGGTGAGCATTATTTGAAGCTTTATTTCAGTGAAACGTCTATGTATGGACAGACTTTCATAGACAGCTGAACTTGTTCATCAAATACATAGGCGCCTCAATCCGCGCGGCCTGGAAGTATTTAACCACCTCTTATAATGAGCACGTTTACACATGTGAGCTACATAGTTTCGCGTGAACTGCACGAAAACAAACACAGTTTCACAGAGGCAGTATAAAACACAAATAAATGTTTTAATCATTACAATAATCACAACATATCTGACAATCTCGAAAAGTGATCTTAACGTGGCGATTCATTTTCTCTAAGATGACAAAAAACGAAGTAGACACGTGAAGCAGACTACTCGGCAAACGCGTACCGTGTAAACGCTTCTTTGTAGTTCGTTGTTCCACCTCAATGAGCGCTACAACTGACAATGACTTTCCTGTGCGTGCCGCACGTCCCGTATAGAAAGGGCTTTACTGTGAAATGAATATATGGTTATCAAACACTGTTGTCAGATTTCCACACATTGTCATCAACCATGGTTTACAGAACGGGAATGCGTCCGACCTCCGCGCTCTGTGATGAGGCTTGGAAGTACAGCACCGGGTGGCCTACTTATTGTTACATAGTTCTTGAGGCACTTCTCCTACGCACTCATTGCAATCACTCATTCTGAGACACTCGTCAGAAGCACTCAGGAGGCGGGCCATAACAATTTGTCCTTTCTTAAAGACAACATTTCGAACCTATCGATCACGAGGGGCGGGTTTGATTTTATCTCTTTACTGCTAAGCTATGTAATTACCTAGGTCTCGCCGCAGTGGAACGATAATGCGAGTTTCCGGTTTGCGTTTTGTACCTATTTTTCCATATTGTAGCCACCAGAGAGCAGCAGATAATTTCAACGAAAACCCTTCATGAACGTAGATTTCGTCGTGTCCTTAAATCGTCACAATTCTTCCCTTGTTGCCTCTGTTCGTCTTGGAAAGTTTCGTGACTGCGAATGACGTTTTTAAACTCATCGATATATGCGTTTTCTGCCAATTGTAACGACTTCATAACAGTATGCCGGCCGCGGTGGCCGAGGGGACTGAGGCGCTCCAGTCACGGTCTGCACGGCCACTGCGGTCGGGGGTTCCAATCCACCCTCGGGGCATAGATATTTGAGCCGTCCTTAGTTTAAGCTAGTTCATAAGTAGTTTGTAAGTTTAGGGACTGATGATCCCGTAGTTAAGTCCCATAAGCTATACAAACATTTGAACATTTTGAACATAACAGTATGCTGGGGTTCTCCAAGTTTTGTATTCACGAATTTCAGTGTCATCCAATACAAAAGGAGTACTGCCTGTTGTTAACTTATAAGTCCTGAATACAGTACCATCTCTTCTGACACTTTGACTGTGCAACAGCTGTCTTCCTGCAACCACACTAATATAGGAGCCGTAGGCCTTTACTTCAGCAAAGGTACATGTTTCTGTCACCAGCAACGAAACAACGAGAATTTTACTGCAGTGTGGCTGGCCTAAGCACTATTCAAATCACCGATAGTCAAATTCGAATTGCCTGTCGCGATGGCCATGCGGTCTGCGGCGCGCCAGTCACGGTCTGCACGGCCACTACGGTCGGGGGGTCGAATCCCCCCTCGGGCATGGATATTTGTGCTGTCCTTAGTAATAGCTAGTTCATAAGTAGTTTGTAAGTTTAGGGACTGGTGACCACGTAGTTAAGTCCCATAACCTCTGCAAACATTTTTCGAATTCGAATCTGTAATCAGTAGCAGATGTTGACTGCTAAGGTTTACAGGTATGTAGGATTATCAGTATACTTTAAAAAATGTAACAGGTTAAAATCCTACCTCTGGCACCACTTCCAAGGAGGAGAGTCCAAATTGATAGACATCCTCTACCTGATAGTGTTAAAATGCAATGTGTCTTTACAAGGGACACCTTCCACCTTTAACGCTCGAAACCTCACGAAACCATGTTAGAATAACAATCAATCATAAACAGAACAGTGGTGTGCGTCATTTCCATGCAAAACGCCGCACTTGTCTGCTAGCGCCACCAGACGGTGGCATAGTGTGGCTGCGCTAACCAGTTGCAGAGCTAAGACTTTTCACAGACCAGCACAAAGGTGTTATGAACCACATGGCCAACCTTTAGGACAAAGAGAGTGGGCATAAATAAGATAATTCTTAAATTTCTGACGACGTATTCCAATCTAATGAAAAATGATGCTTTGTTTGAAATATTACAAAGTTAGGCCTGATTAATATTCAAGATTTTGGTAAAATTAATCGCCAATAAAATCACATTAAACTACTGATTGAATGTGTAATGATATACTGACGCCAGTAAATTACATCTAATTTCCTTGCAATGGTATTGTTATCTATTAAAATATTACTTCAGGTACAGTGCAATGTTTTGCATGTAAATCACCTAGACCACTGTCCTGTTTATGATTGCCTTTTATTGCAAGCATGGTTTCGTGAAGTTCGGAGTGTTCGAGGTCAAAGCAGTCCCTTGTCACTTTCAGGCGTCGTTGTTTATATCTTTGTGTGGGTTTGTGACATCTATTCACAATCTAAGGAACTGTGGTTTGATGTTATATGCAAATTCAACCACATTGTTCTGGAGACCATGGAACCAATGTGACGCAACGCTTTTTTGATGTGTTTTTGTATGTAGTAATATCGCATAATAGGCAAGGTATACCACCATACAGTGCAGGCTGTAAGATGAGTGTGCCGGGATAGTTCCTGCATCTGGGATATCCACGGTGTCCAGGTGGCTTAGTTTGTAGAGTATCTGCCCAGTGAGCCAAGGACGCGGCTGAGATAAGTCGGTAATTTCGAGCTCCCATCCACCCCCTTATTGTTATCGACCATCTACCACCATAGTGCACAATGGGATACTGATGCCTACTACCACATACAAACACTATTCGTTTGTGATGTGTAGTTTTGGCCACAGAGTGAAATACACACACACACACACACACATATATCTATATCTATATATAAAAGGCTTGTGTGTCTACGTGCTGACAGACTTTTCTCCATGACCACACACTGCCACCCACTCGTGGTTGTGGTGGTAGATAGCCCTTGGTCTAATGATGTTAGAAAGGCAGTTTTGTCGCGGTGTGTGGCAGTGGGTGAGTGTGACGAGCAAAAATTCGCCAAATATGCAATGAATACTCTTAGGAAAAGCTATATACTCTGTGACTTACGAACTATACGGTACGAGTCAAAATCTGTTTATTCTTTCAATCGTAAGACAATGCGGTCCTTTCAGACTTTAATAACGACGAGGAATATCAAATACGCATTTTTTTTTTTTTTTAATAGATCACATGTTTCCGTCAACCACACATTACCGACTATGAACAGAGACACAAAACAAAGATAAAAATCCAGATAGACTCAAAGATAAAAATACTCGTGGAACATTGATCACTGTCGTGGAAGCGTGGTGGAAACACAGACATTCATTTAATGAATGTCTCTTAGGCCATAGATATTGATATGCCTGTGCCAGTAAGCTCACTGGTCTGTGCTAATCAGTGATCTCTGATACATGTAGCCGCGACACTCTCTGCTGTGAAAGGTGTTATCGTTTGACAGCTGGGTCAAGAAAAACTATGCGACGTAGTCCTACTCATATCCCGACGGCCTTCAGTGATAATGTTGGTAACAGATGTTGAATAACGAGAATCATGTGACATCGTCATAAGCCAATCGCGTGACACACAAATATTTTGTCGTGAAATCAAGCATACAGCAGGAACAGCAGTATTTATCTACACTCTATGTGGTTCGGTCATCTTTTTCAACGATTTTATATCGTGTTATTGATGTTGCCAACATAAAAGCACGAGACCGCCAGGATATAAAGTAAAATTTTACCGAATCAGATACATCCATTGTTGTCACATCTCATTATGACCAGCACTTTCACGCGAAACTCTTTTGTATAGAGTCTCATTATTCACACAGTCTTACAATTCATTCCAAATTCCTATTCAAGAAGATATTTGTGAAAACTGTTACAAATCAATATTCGCACTTATCCAATATTGTTTTCAGAAATGTAATTTGCCAGCCGCTTTCGGCGCTGCTCTTGCAGTGTGTAACAAAATTGAGAATAACGACACATAATATCAAATATATAAGTTTTTAACTTCTCGGCGCATTTTCCTCAATCACACTTTACCGACGATCACCAGAGACAAAGATGAAAATGCAGATAGGCTAACAAATGAATATTTAGAATACTACTCAAGCTGTCTCTCATGTCATATATTCTAACCCAAGCAACGCTGGGTTTCTCAGCTAGTATATATATATATATAGAGAGAGAGAGAGAGAGAGAGAGAGAGAGGGAGAGAGAGAGAGAGAGAGATAAGTTACCCAAAGCACAGGCTCGTCGACAGATACAAATAAAAACACACACAAACGCACATACAAGCTTTCGCAACCGTTGGTCGCTTCTTCAGGAAAAGAGCAAGGAAGGAGGGGAGAAAGTGAAGGATACGGGTTTCAAGGAAGTGGAAAAGGAGTGATTCCAATCCCAGGAGTGGAAGGACTTACCTTAAGGGGAAAAAAGACAGGTAATCAAGATTACACACACCCACACACATACACACGGAAACTTGTGTTTTCTTGTGTATGTGTGTGGGTGTGTGTGCTCTTGATTACCTGTCTTTTTTCCCCTTAAGGTAAGTCCATCCACTCCTGGGATTGGAATGACTCCTTTTCCACTTCCTTGAAACCCGTATCCTTCCCTTTCTCCCCTCCTTCGTTCCTCTTTTCCTGAAGAAGCGACCAACGGTTGCGAAAGCTTGTACATGCGTGTTTTTATTTCTATCTGTCGACGAGCCTGTGCTTTGGGTAAGTGTGGTATCGCACAAGTATGAAGTGCGCGCCACGTAGTTACTCCTCGCGCCGCCATGCACGCACGGCGCGGCGTTCTTACGACGTCAGCCACGAGCGCCCTCTGCTGCAACTCCGCTCGTGGACACGATAGCTGCGTCGGCCAGTTGGGACTGAGATAGGAACCAGTTAGCACTTCGGAATCAGATAGGCACCAGTGAAGACTTGGCTATCATATAGGCACCAGTTAAGACTTGGCTATCGAATAGGCACTAGGAATCATCCGTAGGCAGGCCTCTATAAAAACTATGTATCAGCATTCTGCAGTCAAGAACTATGTAAAAGTTAAGTATTACCAAGATTCCACGAGATATATATCTTGTTCTAATTTAGCCTAGTGTTTCTAGTTTCTGCTGTCCCACTGGCTGCTCACCTCCGTACCTGCACACGCGTGCATCCTTTATTCCTGTGTCGGTCTCTTTCTACTCGGCCACCGACACCTACGACAACCGGCGGAAACGAGACACAAAAGTGGCGACGAGGCTGGGACACAAAAGTAAGTTATCCGATTTCTATTTTTTATACATATTTATCCCACCAGGAAAGTTTGTTATTCGTTAAGATGGAGAGAAGTAAATCTGGAGGACGTGTTGCGACGGCCGCGACTTGTGGCCTTTCTTGGGCGGGCATTCTTGAGCGGGCGGCGCGGCGCGGCCGGCGGTCAGCGGGGAGATTGTTGTTTGCGCACGTCCCGGCGCCTGGCGGCGGCTGACCCACATCGCGGTGTTTGCCGGCGGTCAACAGCGCGCACGCGCGCCTCCGGTCTCCAATAACGGCGAGACAAACAGCCGGGCCGGCCTGTTTGCACGGCGCGCCCCGCCTTTGTCCGGCGGCGCCAAAACACCGCCGCCGCTTTGTCGCCCACAATATTAGGCCCAGCGCATATTGCACGCCGCCGCTCCTTTTTATTCGGCACGCTTTCGCGACGCCGTCCGCGCTCTGCACACGGACGTCCGCAAGCCAAACACCCGCTGGCCGTTTATTCGTTTCCAGCATTTTTCGTCCCCCCCTTGTTCGAGGAATGCCAAGTCTCATTCAGCACTGAAAATAATAGAAATAAATTCCCCAGCGACAATATTATCTTTGTTTTGACTCCTTCTTCTTCTTATTATTCTTCTTGTTTATCTGCCGCGATAGAGTAGCCGAGCGGTCTAAGGCGCCTCTGTGCGGAGCGAGCGGATGCTCGCCGTCGGAGGTTCGAGTCCTCTCTCGGGCATGTGTGTGTTTGTGTGTGTGTGTTGTCCTTAGTTTGGTTAAACTGAATTTTAGCTCTCGCTAAGTTAGGAACGGCAAAACAGCCAATCAGGAGTACAGTTATGCCGGCCAATAATATTGTCTGTTTCATGACGATTAAATGTTTATTCGAGGATTTCGGTGCGTAGTTTCTGTGATTGTAATTGATCGAGGGCAATTACTTTTACTGACCGAACCATAGAGCTGGTATAGCATGTTTTATTTAGTTTATGATTAAAATTGAGATCACTTTTCAAAAAGATTTTCACTATATAGTATGGCCAGATAGCCGTATTCGCTGGAAACAGGCTCTAATCCACGTTTCTCGTCAGTATTTTCTTGTCGATATCCATACTGATAGGAAGTGTAACTTGTTGATTGTCAAAAGCTCTTACATAACCTGCTTCTATTTGTTTACATAGTACAATTGTAACGCTCTTTCTTATTAGCTGCGGCGATGTGACTCCTGATTGGCTGTTCTTTCCGCTCCTGACCTAGCGATCGCTACCTCTAGCCGATGACGCATAAACTTCAGTTTTCCCCTTAGTTTGGTGTAACTTAGTTTAAGTAGTTCATAAGAATAGGGACTAATAAGCAAAGAAGTGCCATAGTTTTACAAACATTTGTTTTTCTTCTTATCTCCACCTTAATCCCACATTAAAAAAAAAAAAAAAAAACCCGAACTTCATTGTCATTGTTTCAGCTTAATTTCGATATAGTCACCAAAAGAATCGAAATACCTGTCACATCGTGGTATCAACTATGTGTTCCAGTATCGTACAAGTCTGCCGCCAGTGAATGGAACCAACATGCGACAGTCGTCTTCTACTCTTTGTCAAAATGCTGGCCGGAGGAATTGCCATGCAGATCAAGAGGTGTGTAATGCTTTGCAGGTACAAGGGTAGGTCAAAAATTATCCGCAATGTAACTTTTCTTATATTTTTCATACTGAATTCTGTCATAGTACATTTGATTCTTATGATGTAGAGATGTGCAATCTGCTCCTGAACTGATTCAAAGAGCCAGATCCTTCTAAGGACTGAGTGATGGATGAGTGGTAGTTCATCCGATCCGAAAAGTCCCTCTGGTGATACCAATGAGCTGCATAAGCACCCCTTGCCACATGCTTCAGAAGTTTCCTAAACCCCTTGCAACATGCTTCAGAAGTTTCCTAAGCTACAAAATAAATGTGGTATAGACTATGCTCAAGTATAAAACTGCAAAAAAGAGCGCCTAAACATGTGCAGCGCCTCCGCGCTGCGAGTCGAGAATGGGTGAGTCGAGAGTTGGCAAGTCGCGCAAGCAGCATGGTTCAGTGAGCGCGCGACTCCCGACTGCCGTTCTCCCTGCTCCTCACGACTCCGGCGATCGAGTCGATCCGACCGCCAACTGAGTCGGTGAATTAACTGGTTCACCGGTTCACCTCTCCCCACCACTCTCCCGACTCCGCTCGCTTGCGGAGTCGCCCGGTGGCGCACTGCTCATTATTCCCCCCCCCCCTCCTCTGGCGAACCGCATGGTGCCGAACGAAGCGACTCCTTGCATCTCTCTGTTCTCTGAACTCCTGTGTTCTAATAAAGTTTCCAGCTTGCTTGCAGAAACTATCATCTGAAGCAACAGAAACCGTCATATAGGCAAGTGTCCTGTTCTGAATAGTATTCGAGATGAAACGTTTTTATTTAATTTTATATGTTTTTTCTTTATAACAGGAAATCTGCAGTCTGTAGCAAAAACGCGTTGCTGTACAAAATTAAACTGTATAAAATTTCCGCAAAAAACTCCTACTCCATGTTTCTCAAAGATTTGTAGTTTGCATGAAGGGAGCAAGAGACACAAAGTCTTGTGCAATCTGCAAATCTTCATTCTCTGTTGCTTAGATTTTGTAAGCACATATCCCACAGTTTCCTGACTTGATAGACAAGTATCCTGTAACAAATTATGCGTCTTTTATGGATCTACACTATGGCACGTTGAAAACAATGACTGTATAACCTAATAACAAAGAAAATAACAATGTGCCTTAATGTTTTCTATCTCTGAAACCATTCAGTTGCGGGAATGTGTCCATTTGAAATTTTTGGTGCTGGCGTCAAATCTTTGACAGTAACAACAAACGTGTCTCACAAGAGAGAGAGAGAGAGAGAACACTAGGATGTCAAACGAGATGTGTCTAAAATTACGTTTCTTAGTAAAATATCTTGCTATATGTTTCATTACGAATTTAATGTGTTTGGTACAGCGGGATGTGTGTGTCTGCAATGAAAGATAAAATATATTGGGAAGCACTTAAAAATTATTTGACTTGCTCTGTATAGAGGATATATAAAACTTTGCACAAATAAAAGGTGAAAGGGTTGTAGTTACAGGAATTAAAATATAAGATGGAACGGAAATCGTACAAACAACTGCAAAACTTAGAATATAGGAGCCCAGAACGCTACCCCTGTACTACGCCGACTGTAAGAGTATCACCGCAGTTATTTACGTAATTATTTGTTTCGGTAAGACTATCTTCGAACTTGTTGATGGTTTGTACTCACAAAAGTAAAACTCATTGACTACATAGTCGAAAGTATCTGTACTCGTCGTCGTATTTTTGAAGAATTTGGCTGGAGATATTCGCAGCATTTTCTTGTATTTGATGTTATGAATGAAAGAGTCCACAAACATTTCTCGCTTTGTAAATTTAATGCACAACACTCTTTTTACGCGTTATTTCCTAAAGTAAATTAAAATTTATTGCCTTACTCTGCAGCTGTCATTATTCTACTGTTCCAGCGGCCGCCGGCCGCGGTGGCCGAGGGGAATGAGGCGCTTCAGTCACGGTCTGCACGGCCACTACGGTCGGGGGTTCGAATCCCCCCTCGGAAATGGATATTTGTGCCGTCCTAGTACGTAAGTAGTTCATAAGTAGTTTGTAAGTTTAGGGACTGATGACCCCGTAGTTAAGTCCCATAAGCTGTACAAACATTTGAACATTTTCTAGCGGCCATCTTGTAGTGAGAATCTGCCGCGCTCACGTAGCATACCGAGCCGTGTCGCCGACTGTCGCTGCTTGTAGCTGCCGTGTCGCGTCGTTGAAATCGCGCGCTGTCGCTCGCTTTGTCGCTCACGTAGTACACGGCATTAGTGCGCATGGCTATTTCGCTGCGGCAGTTGCCACGTCCTGCATGGACCTCTCATGCTATCACGTTTCATTAAACTCGCTCATACTCGCAAACTACTCAATGTATAAATATGGAACTAGTATCATTTTATTCTGCAAAATATTGTATTTTTTGAATGAAAGTATAAAAATAATAATTTTTTCTCTTTCTAATTATTTCAACTGCAAGAATATTTAAATTTAATTTTTAATGTAGGCGTAACTAACAAATTTTAATTCTCGCAACTACTAAGGACTTACAATAAAATTATTACTCTTCTTTCTTCTTTCACAATATGGCCAAATCAGATAAAGGTATAGTGACATCGTTTTACGTTTTTTATCAATTGGTGAGTTGGTGAGCCATGAAAAAGAACTAGTTCATCCCAGTGAGTGACTATTTCTGATCCGATCTCTGCAAAGATCGGTTTTGTCCATCTCTATTATGATGTCGTGGTCATGCGATGAAAGTTTGATCCTCTTTTTGTTGGACATAATTCATGACCACTCTATTAGAAGCGCACTAAAGAGGAACAACTAGCAGTGGTCTGAAGGTGTATCGGGGGCCAAAATCCATCAAAGACTATCGGCACAATACGGCAATAGTGTCTTGCTACAGCGGAGTCTCTGATGTATTTAAAATAAATAAATAAATAAATTGGTCGCACAAGTGTGACGCATGGGGAAGGAGCAGGACGACCATCGACGACCAAACATGATGACAACACTGAGCTGGCACGTAACACAGTTCAGTTAGGCGAGTGACTACTGATGAAGTGGTGCATCGTCTGAAAATTAGTCACAGTTCTGCGTACGAAATCATCCACAAGCGAAAACCTGCAATTCGAACAAACGCTGAGGACTACTGTCGAAAGGTGTGTTGTTGCGCGACAACGCCCGTCCACGTACAGCTGCCCGGAAGCTCAAATTTGCTGTAATGGCTCATCCTCCGTATAGTCCTGATCTTGCCCCTGCTGACTGACGTGGTCCACTCAGAGAGGCAATAAGGGACCGATGATTCACCTCGCACCAAGAAATGAAGGACGCGGTACATGCGTGGCTTGCTGCCCAGCCGAAAACGTTCTTTCCTTAGGGTATCAGGAAGCTCGTGCAATTAAGTGTGTAAATAGTAAGAAGACTATATTAAAGAATGTTGTACTGCAATAAAAGTTGACTTACCCTCGTAATGTTCAAAATGTTCAAATGTTTGTTAAGCTTATGGGACTTAACTACGAGGTCATCAGTCCCTAAACTTACAAACTACTTATGAACTACTTACGAACTAGGACGGCACAAATATCCATGCCCGAGGGGGGATTCGAACCCCCGACCGTAGTGGCCGTGCTGACCGTGACTGGAGCGCCTCAGTCACCTCGGCCACCGCGGCCGGCCCCTCGTAATGTAATGAAAAGATGCAGAGATCGCAATATTTTGTTTTTAATTTGTTATGAGAGACGATCGGTTTCGATACTGAAGGCCATCATCTTCTGGTCTCTGCTACAGTAGGCATTTATTTGCTTACTGAAGCGCTCCACATACTAATTTTAAACTCTGCTAATGGAAAGTTAAATAAAAGAAATTATTGTGCTGGTGGACACTTAAACGCAAAGTAATGAAATAGATACACACGAAGATGACAACCTCGAGGTTCTCATTATATTACTGTAGTAAGGTCGCTCACTATTGTGCGCAAATTGACTAACTGCAGGTGTTGCACTGCCCCACCACAACGCTCATCTCGTTACGGCTCGTGTACAACAGCAGTTTCACTGACTAGGGGCAATTTTATCGTCCAGAATACAATCCTCACCTTGCTCCCGGCTTTCCTCCACCTCAACAACATCCTGTCCTTCAACCAGCGTTTTAACAACGGCAAAGAGCTGAAAATGAGTATTCGTTCATTTATTCATATATGGCAGACTTCTATGACACAGGAGTAGAAAAGTCCCAATGGGTGATTGGCAGCAATCAGTCGTGCTATTTTTTTAATCTGTTTTATTTTGCAGCCCTAGATTTCGGCAAATGACTTGCCATTATCAGTGCTAAAATTACAAGACGTTCAAATGTTTGTAGAGCTTATGGGACTTAACTACGGGGTCATCAGTCCCTAAACTTACAAACTGCTTATGAACTAGCTAAGACAAAGGACGGCACAAATATCCATGCCCGAGGGGGGATTCGAACCCTCGACCGTAGTGGCCGTGCAGACCGTGACTGGCGCGCCGCAGAGCGCTCGGCCACCGCGTACAAGACGTTTACCGTCAGTATAAATACATTATATATAACATTCACAAATTAGGTGAGAACCACATAGATCTATGTGGTTCTTATTCAGTTTGTCAATGTTGACGATGAACGTCTTGTAATTATAACATTGAGAATGGCATTGAGAATTATTCCCGCAAATCACTCAGTCTGAAATCACATACAGTCGTGGTCGTAACAAACCCTTATGGAAGGCAATCTGATTATAAGAAAGTTAATCTGTCGATATAATAAGTGACTTAGTTCTTTGGGTGAAACGTTGTTGTGATGCCTCGTGTAACGAGGAGAAATGCGTACCATCGCGTTTCCGACTTTGATAAAGGTCGGATTGTAGCCTATCGCCATTGCGGTTTGTCGTATCGCGACATTGCTGTTCGCGTTGGTCGCCATCCAATGGCTGTTAGCAGAATTTTGAATCGGTGGGTTCAGGAGGGCAATACGGAAAGCCGTGCTGGATCCCAACGGCCTCGTATCACTAGCAGTCGAGATGACAGGCATCTTATCCGCCTGGCTGTAACAGATGGTGCAGGCACGTCTCAATCCCTGGGTCAACAGATGGGGACGTTGGCAAGACAACAACCATCTGCACAAACAGTTCGACGACGTTTGCAGCAGCATGGACTATCAGCTCGGAGCCCATGGCTGCAGTTACCCTTGAAGCTGCATCACAGACAGGAGCACCTGCGATGGTGTACGCACCGACGAACCTGGGTGTACGAATGGCAAAACGTCATTTTTTTGGTTGAATCCAGGTTCTGCTTACAGCATCATGATGGTGTCGCACAAGTCTGAAGTACTTTCGCCGCGCGCCGCCATGCAAGCACGGCGCGGCGTTCTTACGACGTCAGTCACGAGCGCCCTCTGCTGCAATCCCGCTCGTGGCCACCACTGAACTGCATCGGTCACTTGGGATAAGGACAGGCACTCGAACAGTCTCTCATCAGTAGGCAGGCCTGTACCTAGTTAAACTATGTATTCCACTAGTCTGCTGCCCTCCAAGTTTTGTATTATTTCTACGAAATGTATATCTTGTTCTAATCTAGCTTGGTGTTTCTAGTTACTGCTGTCCCACTGGCTGGTCACCTCAGACTTTGTACCTGAACTCGCGTGCATCCTATTTCCCTGTGTCGGTCTCTCTCTACTCGGCCACCGACACCTAGGACAACGTGGCCACATGTCACACGTATTCACGAGTCCATAACAAAATGCGCACAATCTACATCTACATCCATACTCTGCAACCACTCGACGGTGTGAGTACCACTATCGGTTCCCCTCCTATTCCAGTCAGGTATTTTTCGCGGAAGAAAGATTGTCGGTATGCCTCTGTGTGGGCTCTAATTTAGAGAGATTTCATCTTCATGATCTCTTCGCGAGATATACGTGGGAGGGAGCAATTTACTGCTAGACCCCTCGGTAAAGGTATGTTTTCAAAACTTCGAGAAAAGTCCGTACCGAGCGACAGAGCGTCTCTCCTGCAGAGTCTTCCTATGGAATTCATCGATCATCACCGTAACGCTTTCATGATTACCAAATGATCCTGTACCAAAGAGCGCTGCTCTCCGTTGGATCATCTCTACTTCCTCTATCAACCCCACCTGGTACAGGTCCCACACCGGTGAGCAGTATTCAAGCAGTGGGCCAACAAGTGTACTATGACTTACTTCCTTTGTTTTCGGACTGCATTTCCTTAGGATTCTTCCAATGACTCTAACTCTGGCATCTGCTTTACCTACAATTGATTTTATAAGGTCATTCCAATTTAAATCACTCCATTGCCTACTCCCAGATAATTTATGGAATTAACTGCTTCCAGTTGCTGATCTGCTATTGTGTAGCTAAATGATAAAGGATATTTCTTTCTATCTATTCGCAGCACTTTATATTTGTCTACATTGAGACTCAATTGCCATTCCCTGCACCATGCGTCAATTAGATGCAGATCCTCCTGCATTTCAAATGTTCAAATGTTTGTATAGTCTATGGGACTTAACTACGGGGTCATCAGTCCCTACACTTACAAACTACTTATGAACTAACTAAGACTAAGGACGGCACAAATATCCATGCCCGAGGGGGGATTCGAACATCCGACCGTTGTGGCCGTGCTGACCGTGATTGAAGCGCCTGTCCCCGCTGCCACCGCGGCCGGCAACCCCTCCTGCATTTCAATACAATTTTCCATTGTTACAACCTCTCTATATACTACAGCATCATCCGCAAAAATCCTCAGTGAACCTCCGCTGTTATCCGCAAGGTCATTTATATATATATCGTGAACAGCAACGGACCCACGACACTCTCCTGTGGCATCCCTGACATCACTATTACTTCGGAAGACTGCTCTTCGTTGAGAATGACATGCTGCATTCTGTTATCTAGGAACTCCTCAATCTAGTCACACAGTTGGTCTGATATACCATATGCTCTGAAATGTTGAAATGTCTGTAAATCTATCGGACCAAACTGCGTGGTCATCAGTGCGTAGCTTACAAACTACTTAAACCTAGGCAAACTAACCTACGGACAAACACGCACACCCATGCCCCAGGGAGGACTCGAACCTCCACGGCGAGCAACCGCGCGCTCCGCAGCGAGACGCTTTAGACCGCTCGGCTACTCCACCGCGGCCCATATGCTCTTACTTTGTCAATTAAAAGTCTGTGGGGAACTGTATAATACGCCTTTCGGAAGTCAAGAAACACAGCATCTACCTGAGAACCCGTGTCTATGGCCCTCTGAGTCTCGTGGACGAATAGCGCGAGCTGGGTTTCACACGATCGCCTTTTTCGAAACCCATGCTGATTCCTGCAGAGCAGATTTATAGTCTCCAGAAAAGTCATTAAACTCGAACATAATACATGTTCCAAAATTCTATAAGTGACCGACGTTAGAGATATAGGACTACAGTTCTGGACACCTGTTCGACGTCCCTTCTTCAAAACGGGGATGACCTGCGCCATTTTCCAATCTTTTTGAACGCTACGCTCTTCTAGAGACCTACGATACACCACTATTATAAGAGGGGCAAGTTCCTTCGCGTGCTCTGTGTAAAAACGAACTGGTATCCCATCAGGTCCTGCGGCCTTCCCTCTTTTCAGCGATTTTCATTGTTTTTCTATCCCTCTGTCAATTATTTCGATATCTGCTATGCCGCGGCGGAGCGGCAGAGCGCATTGAGGCGTTATGTTACAACGCGCGAGCCCGTTCCTCGTCGGGGATTCGAATCCCCCGTGGGGCATGGATGATTGCGTCGTCTGTAGTATAAGGTACTTCATAAGCAGTTTGTATGTTTAGGAACTGATGACCCCGCAGTTAAGTCCCTTAAGCTTGACAAACATTTTGATATCTGCCATTTTGTAATCTGTGCGGCAATCTAGAAAAGGATCTACAGTGCAATGTTCCTCTGTGAAACAGTTTTTAAAAAAAAGACATTTAGTATTTCAGCCTTTCGAGTGTCATCCTGTGTTTCAATACCATTTTCGTCAGAGAGTGTACGGATTTTTTATTTTTTTAATTTTTTTTATCCACCTATCGGTTTGACATAAGATCAAAATTTCTTAGGATTTTCAGATAAGTCAGTACATAGAACTTTAGTTTCGAATTCGTTGAACGCCTCTCGCATAACCCTCCTCACGCTGCATTTCGCTTGGGTAATTTTTGTTTGTCTACAAGGCTTTGGCTATGTTTATGTTTGCAATGTAGTTCCCTTTGCTTCCGTAGCAGTTTTCTAATTCGGTGGTCGTACCACGATGGCTCCTTTCCATCTCTTACAATCTTGCTGTGTACGTACTCATCTAATGCATATTGTACGATGGCTTTGAACTTTGACCCCTGTTCCTTAACATTGTAAGTACTTGAGATAAAACTTCTGTGTTGAGCCGTCAAGTGCTCTTAAATCCGCTTTTTCAGAACAGAAAAATTTTCGTACGTTTTTTAATATTTCAATTTACGGCTGAAATTATCGATTCTGTAACCGCTTTATTATCGCTGATTCCCTGTTCCGCGTTAACTGTTCCGAACAGTTCGGGCCTGTTTGTCACCAGAAGGTCTAATATGTTGTCGCCACGAGTCGGTTCTCTGTTTAACTGCTCAAGGTAGTTTTCAGACAATGCACTCAAAACAATTTCACTGGATTCTTTGGCCCTGCCACCGGTCATAAACGTTTGAGTCTCCCAGTCTATATCCGGTAAATTAAAATCACCTCCAAAAACTATAACATGATCGGGAAATCTACTCGAAATATTTTCCAAATTTTCAAAAAAATGTTCAAATGTTTGTATAGTTATGGGACTTAACTACGGGGTCATCAGTCCCTAAACTTACAAACTACTTATGAACTACTTACGAACTAGGACGGCACAAATATCCATGCCCGAGGGGGGATTCGAACCCCCCCCCCTCCAAATTTTCCTTCAGGTGTTCTCTCAACAACAGCTGTTGAGCCAGGAGACCAATTATCATGTTCGAGCCTTCTTTAACCGTGATCTTCAGCCAAATTATTTCACATTTCGAATCTCCGTCAATTTCCTTCGGTGCTAGTGCACTTTTTATCGCTATAAACATGTCTTCCCCTTCAGTGTTCAGCCTATCTCTGCGGTATACATTCCAGTCTAAGTTTAGAATCTCACTATTGTTTACATCTGGTTTCAGTTTACTTTCCGTCCCTAGTGCTATGTGGGCATTGTGATCGTTTATTAATGAGAGCAGTTCTGGGACTTTTCTATAGACGCTCCTGCCGTTAACTACTACTACAACGATCTTATCATTCCCTGTTGTATTCTGCCTACTGCTACCTTGTCGCGGCTCAGGAGGCGTCTTGTCGGGTCTAGGGATGAAATTATCTAACCTAAAAAAAAAAAAAAAAAAAAAAAAAAAAAAAAAAAAAAAAAGTGCACTCCACACGTACTCCGCTATTCTTGTAGCCTGTAGCCGCTACCTGCGTGTAGTGCTCGCCTGACCTATGCAGGGGAACCCTACATTTGTCCACCCGATAGCGGAGGTCGAGAAATTTGCAACTCGAATCTCCGCAGAATCGTCTGAGCCTCTGTTTTAAGCCCTCCACTCGGTTCTGGGAACGACACTGCAAATAGTTAGCTCAGATTCCACCCCGCGAGCGAGGCTTTCTGCCTTCATCAACTCCGCCAACCGCCTGTATGAACTGAGTATGACCTCTGAACCCAGCCGGCAGGAGTCATTGGTGCCGATATGAGTAACAATTGTAGTCGGATGCACGCAGTGCTCTCTATCGACCCTCCACAAATACCCACCTCCCTATAACTTTTTGCCCCTTCCAATCTCTCTTTCCCATATTGGCATTTACCAATTTTCACTATTTTTCTTTCCTCTCCAATAACATCCCCATTCTTTGTACCGTCTGAAACACACACTTGGCGACTAAAACTTTGCCAGTCGACGAAATTATGAGATGGCACATTCAACTCCATATACATGTACGACGTGCTGCACTTGCACATTCACGACGACGTCAATTTCAGTACATCGGCCACGGTCAACCTACTCCCGGAAAACCAGCGTTGCTGAGGTAAAGTGGTCGTGCGCTCTGAAGCGTCTTGCTGTGGAGCGCGTAGTTGCTTCCCGCCGGAGGTTCGAGTCATCCCTCGGGCATGTGCTTGTGTGCGTGTGTGTGTACAAATGTTTGTAAATCTACGGAACTTAGTGTTTGTGGTTATCAATCGCTAGGCTTACAAACTACTTAAACTAACCTAAGGACAAACACACACACATGCCCGAGGGAGCACTTGAACCCCCGATGGAGCACAAACGTCGCTACGTAGCAAGGCGCCTTTGAACGGTCAGCCACTCCGTCGCGGCGTTTGTGTGTGTGTTTTGTCCTTGGTTAATTAGATTGTACGCCTAGGTACTGATAACCACAGTAGTTAAGTCCTATAGATTTACAAACGTTTGAACATTTGATACTTTCCAACTACAATAATAATAAAGAAAGCTATTTAACTACTTCATTAAGTATTCAAAAACCAATGTCATTATTATACAAACTACTACATAGCTGACAATCCTTGTCAAACCTATTTACGCTGTCAATCCAAAATTATTTATACAAAATATCTTTTATTACAATAATACATACTCGGTGTCTTTTTTCCTGCCAAAAACTGCTATCAAATTACAAAATTGTTCTTTTACCTCATTTTATAGCTGTAACGGCTTATATCAAGCAGTGTCTGCCGTCCCTGAGGATCAGATTCCCTCTTTTTACGACACCCAAAACTGGAGTGTTTGTTTCTGGCCAGACCATGACCTCAGCGGACGAGCTAAATGATATTATTACTCATTCGTATATCTTTGGCGCTTAGTAGCAAACTAAAACCAAATTAATTATTATTGTACCAAAGGCATACAGACGTGTTTGAAGTTCGTCTCTACAAACCGTGCAACCTGTAGGAAGGATGTCGGGATCGATTACTGGGCTCCAGAAGCGTTTCTGTCTAGAAGAACGATTGTCCCTTACCAAAACAATTCGAACAAGGGCCAAGGCATATTAATTCCTTGTGTTTATGAACGATTTATGAGATAATCTGAATAGCTCCCTTAGTCTGTTCGCCAATGATGTTGTTGTTTATCGGTTAGTGAAGTCAACAGAGAATTAAAAGCAACTACAAAGTAAAAGTGGGCCACTGTACGAAATAAAAGCTTAATTCTGGTAGGAGGTACGCATATAAGAGTTTTCTATTATAGAAAAACTTAATTTTAGCAGTAAAATTAGCAAAAGGTCCGTGTGAACTGCCGGCTACTCCCTGCTGCAAAAACCTTGTTCCCTGGCCGAAATTGAGAACTGACTCGGTTCAAATTACTCCAATAACAGGAAGTTAACGATACAGTGGCCAATATACATAGCAGCTCACACGAAGTTACACACAGACATTAATAAATAAGCAACCACAGTTAAAGTTATTTCATAAAGGTGGCTAAGAAAACATTTATGGCGCAACGGAACAAACATAAAAATTGCTTCTGAACTTGTTTTCAGCACTGGTGGAAAACAATATTAAATAAAAAAGGGGGAAGGTGCTCGAAAACTACTATTTATAGGCAAGTCGAAATTATACTGAACTTAACTTGTTTATTCAAGTCGAACAAAAGCAAAATGCGGAACAAATTTTGTTAATACAGTAAAAATACATCCCACTGAAGTAATGTACTTAAGTTAACCTATCTTACACAGACGATGACCAGCATTGAATTTAATATAAATTACACAAAACTTAACTCTACTAGGGGAGGATTTACAAACAACACTCTCTCGCTCACACACATGCAATGCAACAGCGAAACTCACCAAAATCAGCGTGCAGAAACGAGGCAGAAGCAGGCGCCGCTATCGTAGGCGAAATTCATCAAAGCCGGAGGTAAAAACAATATAATTATTGTGTGAAGACGGGTCTGATCTGTCGTGCCTAATTTGAGATAGTGCGTGAGTGTAGCAAAGTTAAGTTGCATCTAGATTAGGCCACGAGCAAACACGCTAACGGCGACACACGGCTACGTCACATGATCGCACTCCACTGAAGGTGAAGTGGTTAAAAATCGGATTCATTGCACAAAATCACGACGACTCTTAAATTGCAACTTGAGAGTGAACTATCTAGGCACTGGTTTTATGAGAACTGTCGTGAATTCAGGTGACTAGCCGCAAACCACTGAAGTCGGAGATCGCACCCACCGTGGTTACGAAAACTGATAAAAATGTATAAATTCAATTTCCGAAAAACAGTAAATTAACTACGGCATGAAACCCGTAGAATTGCGTAGAATTTCATAAGGAAGCTACTGCAATGCAGCAACATGAGATTGGGAGCGTTCTCAGAGACGGAAGAAGTCCAGTCTCAAAACCCAGAAAAGTGAAATAATTACAAAATCGTAAAATAAAAATAATTAAAAAAAGTACAGCATGCAACCCATAGAAATGTTTAGAATTTCAAAAGGAAGCGAATGAAATGCAGCTACATGCGATAGGGAGCGATTACAGAGACAGATGAAGTCCAATCTCAAAAAACCAGGAAAGTGAAATAATTACAAAAACAGCAAAGTGAGAATAAAAACTACTGCATGCAACCATTAGAAATACATAGAATTTCATAAGCAAGCTATTGAAGCGGGTTGTAGAAGGGTCGGAGAGAATTACTGACAAAGACTGAGTGCATACTACAAGTTCGGAAAAGAAACAGCAAAATTAAAATAGGCGGGGAGCGAAGATCGTGAAATGTTCGTGGAAATCACGGATACACACATAGTTACTTACTTGACGGGCATTGAACAAACAATAGTGGAAGATGAAGGCTTTGTTCTAAGAACCAACCACGTGGAATACATATCACTCATGGAAGGAAACAATAAGTAATATTTTACATGCACTGTACAAAAATGAACATATCGTCTGTTAGAAATCGGGCCCCACAATGCTAGAAAGAATTTACACAGAGTTTGTACACCACCACATAATCACAAAAAGTTTGAATATACCAGGCCATTGTCAATCTGCAACTAGTAACAAATACACCGCGTTTATCTGTTGGAAATCACTAAATTGAAAAACTAGGTCACATTTCCGCGCACGATCGGAAAAAATTTCCGAAAAATGAATCTAAGTTCAAGATTCTAAGTTAAACATGTTAGACCACGAATCGCCACCATCTCTGCGGACACAAGAGCAGAACCAACCTTACCTCACCATGGCCCGAGCACAAGGTGACCAATGAGCGACCAGGAGACGGCGAAGCTACCGGAAACTGGGCAATACCCATGATAACAGCAGGGGTGGTGAGAGAAGATCGTGAGACTCGTCCTAGAGAAGGCTTGTCGACTAGCTTGTTACCAAAGGGTGTAGAAACCTCTTTGGTTGCATCAGCAGCAGGGGTTGGTAACGACAATCGACTCTGAGCCAGAGAAAACCATGCAAAGCGAGCTATCACTATCCACAGTCATACAGCTATTAGATTCTGGTACATCCACTTAAAAGTAAAACAAGTACACATTCCCACAGGGACAATAATAAATTATTAAAATAACAAAATTCTAGCAATATTAACTAACATTTCAGAAACTAATATTTTAAAACATGAAATAAAAATGCTATTCCTCATGCCTCGAAAAGAGTGGGGTTCTAGTTTCAACAAAATGCTATTCTAGCGAGATCAAACAAATTACAATTTTATAAAAAAATATATGGAAGACGACAGACGGCCGTCTTTCAAAATCGATTTTACCAAATTTCTACATAGTTCTAAAACTGGCAATTAACACTAAATAATGAAAAGTGGGAAGTAATACATCACCTCTAAAGGAAATCCGCTGAACTTCAATTACACGATAAATCAGTCAAACCTTAAGGTCGTAAATTATACCAAATACCTAGGAGTTGCAATTGCGAACAAATTCGACTGGAGAGAACACACAGAAAATATTGTGGGAAAGGCAAACCAAAGGTTACGTTTCAATGGCAGAACGTTTCGAAGATGCAACAGTTCCACCAAATAGACTGCCTACATCACACTTGTGCGACCTCTCCTGGAGTACTGTTGCCCAGTGTGGGACCCTCACCAGGTGGGACTGACGTAGGTCATTGAGAAGGTTCAGAGAAGGGCAGCTCGTTTTGTTTTATCGCGTTATAGGGGGGAAAGCGTCACGGAAACGTTGCACGATTTGAGGTGGAAATCATTAAAAGAACGACGTTATTCGTTGCGGCGAGATCTGTTTTCGAAATTTCAATCACCGACTTTTACTTATGAATGTGAAATATTTTTCTAGCACCCACCTACATAGGGAGACCATCACAATAAAATAAGAGAAATCAGATCGGAAACGGAACGATTTAGGTGTTCTCTCTTCCCGCGCGCTATTAGAGAATGGAACGGTAGAGAAAGGTTTAATGAACCCTCTTCCAGGCACTTAAATGTGACTTGCAGAGTATCTATGTAGATGTAGATTATCTCTTTCAAGGGATATCAACATATTAAAGCTAATTTATAAAGAATACATAAGGGGTCCAATATCGTGCTGTAGCCAGTGCCTCACAGCTAACTGAAGTGCGATATCTTCTAGGAGTTGCCCAACATTCTGTTCATTTTACAGAAACTGCAAATATAGCCGACAAGTTAGTCTGTGAGGCAAATGGTTGCTCGTATGTAGTGGTCTCCTAGAATGTCCTTCCATACGTTAACAGCACAGCGCAACGCGAGAACGACTATGCGGTCTGGGGTGCCACGTCGCGAGATTGCACGGCCGCTCCCGCTGAAGGTTCGAGTCCTGAAATCGGGCATGGGTGTATGGATATTGTAATCAGCATAAATTGGTTAAAGTAGTTTGTAAGACTACGGACTGATGACCTTTGCAGTTTGGTACCTCAGGATTACAGACATTTGACCTGCAGCAGCAGATTCTCCAGTTTCCGTCTAGAGACTTTTTAAACTGTAACATACAGGGCCGACCTTAGGCACCGGGAAAGAGTGCAGTCGTACAGGGCCCCGCTGAAGGCGTTAGAACGTAATATGAAAACTGGCAACCGTAATATTGTTTCTGAAACTACTTTTAATGTAATGTAATTCAAGAAGTTACCGATGTTGACACGCCTTTGGCTACTGGAGTATGTCTCAGATTAAAAAAATGATGCTTGTATCGGAGTCGAATGAACCATGGGTATCTCACAGATGCGCTATAGTAACATACAGTGTCAACACATGGCTGTGATCATGCTTAAATTAAGAGCTACGTGATTCATTGTTACTACTCATCGCTGTGAGGCATAATTAAGTATTACATTCACCTGTTAGCAGATGTTTCCCGCAAGACAGGCTGTTGCAGCTTCTGCTGTGGTGCTCAGCGCTCCCTGGTCCGCTCGCTGTGAACAGCCGAGCACTTGGCGCAAGACCGCAGCTGCCACAACGAGTTGAGCGCCAAACTTCTACTCGTAACTGTTGTTACGTGTTGTTGTTGTTGTGGTCTTCAGTCCGGCGACTGGATTGATGCACCTCTCCACAATACCCTATCCTGAGCAAGCCTCTTCAACTCCACATAAGAACGGCAACCTACATGTGTCTGAATCTGCTTACTGTATCTATCTCTAGGTCTTCCTCTGCGGTTTTTACCCAACACATTTTCCTCCAATGTTAAATTCACGATTCCTTGATGTCTAAGAATGTGTCCTACCAATCGATCCCTTCTTTTAGTCAAAGTATGCCAGAAATTCCTTTTCTCCCCAATTCTGTTCAGTTACGCGATCCACCCACCTAATCTTCAGCCTTCTTCTGTAGTACCACATTTTAAAAGCCTCTGTCCTCTTCCTGTCCGCACTGTTTATCGCCCATGTTTCACTCCCATACAAGGCAACACTCCACGCAAATGCCTTCAGAAACGACTTCCTTAGGCTTAAATCAGTATTCCATGTTAATAAATTTCTCTTAAAAAAAAAACAAAAAAAAACGCGTTTCTATCCATTGCTATTCTGCATTTTATATCATCTGTACTGCGACCATCATTTGTTATTTTATTGCCCAAGTAACAAAACTCATCTACCTCCTTCATTGTTTCGCTACCTAATGTAATTCCTTCAGCATCACCTGATTTTCTTACACTGCATTAAATTACCGTTGTTTTACCCTTGTTAATGTTCATCTTATATGCACCTTTCAGCACACTATTCCGTTCAGGTGCTCTTCCAGGTCCTTTACTGTCTCTGACGGAATTACTAAGTCGTCGGGAAAACGCAATGTTTTTATTTCTTCATCCTGAACTTTAATTCCTTCTCTAAATTTCTGCCGGCCGCGGTGGCCGAGGAGACTGAGGCGCTTCAGTCACGGTCTGCACGGCCACTACGGTCGGGTGTTCGAATGCCCCCTCGGGCATGGATATTTGTGCCGTCTTTAGTATAAGGTAGTTCATAAGTAGTTTGTAAGTTTAGGGACTGATGACCCCGTAGTTAAGTCCCATAAGCTTAACAAACATTTGAACATTTGATTCTAAATTTCTCCTTGCTTTCCTTTATAGCTTGCTCAGTGTACAAATTGAATAACATTGCAGAAAGGCTACAACCCTCTTTACTCCCTTCCCAACCACTGCATCCCTTTCATGCCCTTCAACTCTGACAACTGCTGTCTGGTTTTTATACAAGTTGTAAATAATCTTATGCTCCCTATATTTTACTCTTGCTTGCTTCAGAACTTGAAAGAGTTTATTCCAATTAACGTAGTCAAAAGCTTTCTCCAAATCTACAAAAGCTAGAAATGTATGTTTGCCTTTTCTTAATCTATTTTCTAGGATAAGCCGTAAAGTGAGTATTGCCTCCCGTGTTCCCACATTTCTCCTGAACCCAAACTGATCTTCCCCGAGGTCGCCTTCTACCAGCTTTTCCATCCTTCTGTTAATAATTCATGTTAATATTTTGCAACCGTGACTTATTAAACTGATGGTTCTGTAGTTTTCTCACCTGTCTGCGCCTGCTTTCTTTGGAATGGGGATTACAACATTTTTCTTAAAGTCTGAGGATACTTCGCCTATCTCATACATCTTACACACCAGGTGAAACTGTTTTGTCATGACTGGTTCTCCCAGAGAATTTAGTAGCTCTGAGGGAATATCATCTACTCCAAAGGCCTTGTTTCCACGTAGGTCTTTCAGTGCTATGTCAAATTCATCTCTCAGTACAGTATCTTCTAGTTTATCCTCATCTTCATCTTCTCCCCTTCCTACAACATTGCCTGTAAGTTCATTTACTTCGTAGAGCTCTCTATATACTCTTTCCACCTTTCCTCTTGCCCTTCTTTGCTGAGAACTGGTTTTCCATCTGTATTCTTGATATTCATAAAGCTGTTTTACTTATCTCCAAATATCTCTTTTATTTTCCTGTAGGCTGTATCAATTTTACTCCTATTTATACATTTTTCTACATCCTTGCATTGTCTTCTACCTACTCCTGCTTAGCCATTTTGAACTTCCTGTCAATGTCATTTCGTAGTCGTCTGTACTCCATTTTGCCTATTACATTTACTGCATTTTTATATTTTCTCCTTTCATCGATTAAATTTAGTATGTCCTGTGATATCCAAGGATTTTGTAGGTCTTGCCTTCATAATTGTTTTGTCCTCTGCTGCCTTCACTATTTCGTCTCTCAAAGCTACCCATTCCTACTCTACTGTTTTATTTCCCCCCGTTTCTGTCGGTTGTTGCCTAAAGCTCCCTCTGAAATTCGCAAGAACTTCAGGTTCCTTAAGTTTATCCAAGTCCCATCTCCTTATTTTCGTACCTTTCGGCAGTTTTTTCAGTTTCAGCCTACAATTCATGACCAATAAGTTATCGCCAGAGTTTATATCTGCTCTTGGGTATGCCTTACAGTTTAAAACCTGGTTCCGAAATCTATGTCTTACCATTATAAAATCTATCTGGTATCTCCGGGTGTCTCCTGGTATCTTCCACGTATACAACCTCTTTTCGTCATTTTTAAACCAGGTGTTTGTTATAACTAAATTATGTTCCGTGCAAAACTCTACCATGTGGCTTCCTCTTTCATTCCTTCTGCCCAGGACATATTCACCTACTATCTTCCCATCTTCCCCTCCCTTCCTTGTCCTACTTCCGATTTCCAGTCTCCCATCACAATTAAGTTTTCCTCACCCTTAACCGTCTGAATGATTTCCTTCAGCTCCTCATATACTTCTTCAATCTCCTCATCATTGGCAGAACTAGTTGGCATATAAACCCGTACTACTGTGGTCAGTGTTGGCTTTGTATCTATCTTGACTTCGATAATGCGATCACTGTGTTTCTCGCCCCCATTTGGGAACGGCCGTCTACTGCAAGTCTTTTGACTGACTCCACTTTGGTGACTTACGTGTTGATGACGATGGCAGCGATGATGACAGCAAACACACAACACCCAGTCCACTGCCGGGGATCGAACCTGGGCCTCTTGCATTAGTTGTCAGCGACGCTGCCACTGAATTAGGGAGGTGGTCAGGGAAACAGAAAAATGGCATTCATTTATCGGCCTTCAGAAATTTATTTTCTCATTCGGATTTCAGAAGCAGAATCTTGCATGAACCCCTGTTTCTCTTGCCATGGTGTCAGTGGAACACGACGTGGTATGAAAATTGAGTTTTAAACATATTATTGATGAATTTTCTCGTAGAAAAAACAAGGAAAGATATTTTGTGTTCGAAATGTTCAAATGTTTGTGAGGCTTAAGGGACTTAACTGTGGGGTCATCAGTCCCTAAACTTACAAACTATTTATGAACTACCTTATACTAAAGACGACACAAACATCCAGGCCCGAGGGAGGATTCGAACCCCCCGACGGGGAACGGCCTCGCGCATCGTAGCAAAGCGCCTCAATGCGCTCGGCCGCTCTGTCGCGGCTATATTTTGTGTCAAGTGTTTAAAGCAGAAGACCCTAAAAGTTTATTACCTACAACCCCGGGAGAAAGATCGCCGTAAAAATAAATAAATAAAAAAAATAAAAAGTGTTTTTAAATTATCATTATTTTTTATTCTGCTATCAGATCATTTAAATGAACATTTAAATGCACATTTTTATCGCATGAGAAACGGTTTACACTGCACGTATACGAGTTGCAGCGCGACCACTTAATATACGCGGTAGTGGCCGCAGCGTTGCAATGCGCGTGCACGGCAGAGGTTCTCTTCTGAACCCTCTGAAGGCAGCATATGGGCGCTCCCGCGGCAGGGACGCTTTTAACACTGGCGTTGGAGCTGGTAGAGACGCCAGCTCCTGCTACTCGACGTCTGGCGGTTACGCACGAATGGTCCGGAAGCAAACATCATGGAGCTACTGCGTACCTCGCCTTGCGCACGGGCAAATACTCCACTAAGGCAACACCTTCCCTTCATATTTACTTTTGGCGCATTAAAGAATCATCAAAAACACGTCATATATGCTAAAATATCTTATAACTCTAAATTAAAGACGCAACAACTGTAAAAGCCTTCAAAAGGTCCGATCATGAATAATACTGAAGTCACTACACTCTACGTAGCAAGAATGGCTGAGTGGTTAGTGGCATCGCATTGGACCGTTGAAAGTAGTGGATTCGAGACCAACTACAAGCAATTTTTAAAACTCAATCTTCTTTTTAAGACATACAGGAACAAGAATGACTATTGTATTGTTACTTGCCGCGCGGGAGTAGGTGAGCGATCTGGAGCGCCACATTGCGGATCGCGAGGCCTTCCGCGTCGGAGGTTCGAGTCCTCCCTCGGGCATGCATGTGTGTGTTGTCCTTAGGTTAGTTTAACTTAGTTAAAGTAGTTTGTAAGACTAGAGTAGTTTGATGACCAACGTAGTTTGGTCCCATAGAATTACAAACATTTGAACATTTGAATTGTTACTTGCCACATATCTTTGGACAATTTAGCAAATGTATCGGGATATTGAGGGTAAATGAAATTTATACTCTTCTTTGCCCGCGAAAGGCAAAGGTCCCAGGTTCGAGTCCCGGTTCCGGCACACAATTTTAATCTGCCAGGAAGTTTCTTAAATATTTAACTGTTTGAAAAGATGTCGGGGAAGAGCAGCCTTTGTGTATGCGTAAGGTTAGGAGACGGTGCTGCTTACAGTGTCACGTAAAACAAAGGTAGCTTGTCTCTTCATCGTAACATATTTATTTTATTGCAGTCACTTAACACTGTCATCAGGTACTTACTGCGTTTTATTGTTTATGAGCATTTTCATATGTTCTTGGTGTTTGTTATAAAAAAAAGTGTCTTCTAGAAACAAATTACTCAGGTTTGAGCTTGAAACAAAGGTGTGAAATACAGAAACTTGGTAGGCCTACGTCTCAGCTCGAGTTGAAGCGAGTGCAAAGAAGTCAAGGTAAGATATTTTGCAGATATTTTAAGGAAAACATATCTCGAATAAAAAGTTCTCGGGATTCCGCCTGCGTCAGGTGGTTAAAACTCCACGAGCTTTCGGCCAAGCACTCCTTGGCCATTGTCAAGTGTTATTGACTGCCTAGCGGCTGCAAGTATGGGCTCATATACACTAGCTGCCGGCTGTGACGTCATTGCTGCTCCGCGACATCGCCATATATGCGCACGCTTTGAGTCGGTGTTGGATGCGCCCGTTTTAACTGCGCGACGCTGGATCCCACGCCGCGCTGAGCTGCAGGCCGCCGCCTCTGTTAAGGTTGTTATCGCATCCAACACCGACTCAAAGCGTGCGCATTTATGGCGATGTCGCGCAGCACCAGTGACGTCACAGCCGGCAACTAATGTATATAAGCCCGTACTTGCAGCCACTGGGCAGTCAATACCACTTGGCAATGGCCAAGGAGAGCTTGGCCGAAAGCTCGTGGAGTTTTAACAAACCTGATGCGGGCGGAAACCCGAGAACTTTTTATTCGAAGTTATCGCCGCGAGACAACTCATTCCTACAAAATAAGACGTATGTCCTCAAAGTAAGTTCCGTTTGGTTATATACAACAAACATGTACAGATACAGAGAAAATGTTTATTGTACAAAAATATACAACTATTAAACTACTTTTCTACATAGCTTCCGAAATTTTGTAGGCATTTGTCATAGCGTGGCAGAAGTCTTTGTATGCCTTCTTCATAGAAAGTTGCCGCCCGTGTATCAACCATGTGGTAACATGTTCTTTCAGCTCGTCATCATCGCTGAAGTGTTGACCACCATGGACAGTTTTAAGGTGTAAGAAGAAAGTCGCTAGGAGCGAGACTGTACGGAGGATGATCAAACACGTCCCAGTGAAATTCCCGTAAGACTTGTTTGGTCACATTCGCCTTGTGAGGTCGGACGGCAACGTGAAGGGAAGAAGAAGACTCCTCTCATCTCTTCTTACACCTAAAATCTGTCCTTGGTGGTCAATACTTCAACGATGATGAGCTGAAAGAACATGTTTGCCACATGGTTGAATACACAGGCGGCAACCTTCTATGAAGAAGGCGCATAAAAACTTGTCCCACGCTATGTCAAGTGCCTACAAAATTTCGGAGGTGATGTAGAAAAGTAGTTGAACACTTGCAGATTTTTATACAATAAATATTTTTTATGTATCTGTTCACGTTTGGTTTATATAACCAAACGAAACTTACTCTGTGGACGTACCTCGTATATCTTGTCTCTTTGGACGTCAATCGGGGGGAGGGGGGGGGGCGGGGGCAGGCGCCACTATCAGGATCCGGCACTCAAAGAAGTGAACACCCAGTCATCTGAAGCACCAGCCGCCGCTGCCGACAACCAATTGAATTTCTTATTGGACCATGTCAGGTGCTGAAAACATGTAGTATATATCCTGTAAAACACCCGTGAATCTTTTTTCGTATTGAATTTCGTTAAATTGGAAGGATTCCGATAGCCAAGTAATTTATTATTATTAACATTTTTGAAACTGATATACTCGCTATGAATCATTCTGCGGTTAATTATTTTCCTACCACAATCGTTAGGAGAGCCTATCATGAAAAAATTGTTACACTTGGTATGCAAGATGTATGAGACAGGGGAAATACCACCAGACTTCAAGAAGAATATTGTAATTTCAATTCCGAAGAGCCGGCCGCGGTGGCCGAGGTGACTGAGGCGCTCCAGTCACGGTCAGTTCGGCCACTATGGTCGGGGGTTCGAATGCCCCCTCGGGCATGGATATTTGTGCCGTCCTAGTTCGTAAGTAGTTCATAAGTAGTTTGCAAGTTTAGGAACTGATGACCCCGTAGTTAAGTCCCATAAGCTTTACAAACATTTGAACATTTGAATTCCGAAGAAAGCAAGTGCAGACAAATGTGAAAATTACAGGACCATCAGTTTAATAAGTCATGGTTGCAAAATACTAACACGAATTGATTGTAAACGAAGGCTTCCGCGGCAGTTGTTATTGTTGATAAAACTCTTCTGGATATTGGACAGCATCGTCAATATATCAAATATTTCACCGATGTTTCGGCCACTATTGCACCTTCTGGGTGTTATGTAGAAGGTGGCCGCTTGCAATAGTGGCCGAAACGTCGGTGAAATATTTGATATATTGACGATGCGGTCCAATACGCATAAGAGTTTTATCAACACTAACACGAATTATTTACAGACGAATGGAAATACTTGTGGAATCCGACCTCGGGGAAGATCAGTTTGGATTTAAAAGAAATGTAGGAACGCGGGAGGCAATACTCACATTACGACTAATCTTAGAAGATAGGCTAAGGAAAGGAAAGCCTACGTTTTTAGCGTTTGTCGATTTGGAGAAAGAATTTTGACAATGTCGACTGGAATACACACTTCCAAATTCTGAAGGTAGCAGGGGTAAAATATAGGGAGCGAAGAGTTATATTCAACCCGTACAAAAAACCAGGCAGCGATTATTAGAGTCGAAGGGCAAGAAAGGGACGCAGAGGTTGGGAAGGGAGTAAGACAGGGCTGTAACCTTTCCCTAATGTTGCTCAATCTGTACATTCACCAAGCAGTGAAGGAATTCAAGAAGAAATTTCGAGAGGGCATTAAAGTTCAGGGAGAAGAAATAAAAACTTTGCGGTTTGTCGATGACATAGTAATTTTGTCAGAGACTGCGAAAGATCTGGAAGAGCAACTGAATGGAATGGACAGTTTCTTCAAAGGAAGATATAAGATGAACATTAGCAAGAGTAAAACAAAGATAATGGAATGCAATGTCAGAAAATCAGGTGATGCTGATGGAATTAGATTAAGTACTGAGACAATAAAAGTAGTAGATGATTTTTGTTATTTGGGTAGCAAGATAACTTCTGATGGCTGATGTAGGGAAGATATAAAATGCAGAATGGCTATAGGAAGAAAACCGTTTCTAACGAAGCGAAACATATAAACATCCAATATTAAATGTTAGTATGTCCTTTCTGAAAGCATTTGTCTGGAGTGTAGCATTGAATGGGAGTGAAACGTGGACGATAAGGAGTTCACATAAGAAGAAGATAGAAGCTTTTGAAATGTGGTGCTACAGACGAATGATGAAAATTAGATGGGTAGATCACGTAACTAATGAGGAAGTGCTTAACCGAATTGGGGAGAAAAGAAGTTTCTGGCATATCCTGACTAAGAGAAGGGATAGATTGGTTGGACACATTCTGAAACATCGAGGAATTGTCAACTTAGCATTAGAGGGAAGCGTGTGGAGTAAAAATCGCAGAGGGAGACCGAGGGACGAATATAGTAAGCAGATTCACAAGGATGTAGGTTTCCGAACGTATTCTCAGATGAAGAGACTTGCACAGGGCGGGGTAGCATGCAGAGCTGCATCAAACCAGTCTGCGGACTGAAGACCACAATAACAACAACACAACAGTAGATCTGCTGTAGTAAGGAAGAGCCCTGCGCGCAAGGTTTGCACAGCAAGGGTCGTCTCTGGGAAGGTATCTGCCTTTTTTGTGCATTTTTCAGCGGGTTGACGTGTTGCCTGATTTCGTCGGACACGGGAGGCGGTTGCAGGGCGGAGTCTTGCCGCCCGGCGCGGCGCGCTGACTCACAACAGAGATGAGGCGGCCGGCCGTCTGGGCGGCGGTTTTTCCGTGGTGGGGGGAGGGGAGGGGCGGCTCCCAAGGAGCAGCGCGGGTGGAGGGGGTGGGGGGTAGGGGGTGGTGGTGGGGATATTAATCGCCGCGCAGATAGCGCCGCCGGAAATGAACACAAGGCGCGCGCCCGCTGCCCACTCACGTTTCCCGGCGCCGCCTTTATCTTTAAATGGGCCGCACAAGAAACTCACGTCGCTATCTGCGACACGCTGGAGGAAATAATGCCGCGGACACAGAAAAGGCCACCGCCGCCGCCTCGCCGCGGGACTTGTTCTCTCCGCGGCAGATACCGGCCAGCATTACTCTTACCAGCGGCTCAGGCCAGGAGCAGAAGCAACCGCTACCTGTCCGACTGTGAGAACACAAGGAAAGACGCTAAGCTGCGTGCATGTTGGTGCCCTGCCCACAGCACCTAACACCCAGGAGACACAAGTCGTACGATAGCGATATCCTTTATGGGATGCTGCAAATGAAATCGGACGAAAAATGAGAAAATTGACCCCGTATTTTGACCCAATTTAGTTTACGGTAGTAACACTAAAAGTGGGCCTTTGCGATCGTCTTTTGACAGCTCGAAATTTAAATGAAAATAACGGCTTAACCATTCATCTGACACGAAAATTGAATAACCGAATTTGTAGAGGAGAAAAATCTCTACAACTTTGCTCCGCTATGTTTGTTTCACATCTTTTATCGTTTCAGAGATATTTGCAAAATAACGCCGATTTTGGGATGTCTGTCTGTCTGTAACGTGTTCCCACTTTTTACGTCGAACCGTTCAACCGATCGGCACCAAATTTTACAGACATAATTGTTGGCTACTAGAGACCAGAACCTCGCTTTTTGAAATATTTCGGACGAGAAATACATTAGTAATACCGAAAAAGCCGTTTGTAATGTAATTTTAGTTGAAAATAAACCGTTCATCTGACGCGAAAATTGAATAAACGAATTTGTAGAGGAGAAAATTCTCTACAGCTTTGCTCCCTTGTGTTTCTTTTCTTTTTTTTTTTTCTTTTTTTTTTTTTCATATCTCGTTTCGTTTGAGTTATATTTGCAAAAATAACGGAGATTTGACACCCTCTCTGTGGCATACGCCATCTTGCGTTGCGTATTTGATGATTTTCTTATAGTAACTTACACGTTGTCATTTCAAACAATGGCGCACTGAAGAATTAACAAAAAAAAAAAAAAAAAAAAAAAAAAAAAAAAGACCCTCGTTCTTCGTACTATAAATGATAATCTAGTGTCTACAAATGCCATATAAGCATCAGTTAACAACGGTCATCAATAGTATTAGATTAAAGAACAGAACTCCTAACTGGTAGCCGTAGCATAGTGGGTAATGTGTGGGTAATGGGACTGTGACGCCGTCGGTCAGTGCTCCGAAACCCACCACTACCTAAGGCTTTCAGACACTCTTATTAATTAATTTTTTATTTACATTATTTTGGTCCAAAATGTTTGCAAAAACTTATAAAACTAGAAATCTAAAGTGGGCCGTAAAACACGTCAGTGCGACTTTTTAAAAAAAAAAAAAAAAAAAAAAAAAAAGAAAAAAAAACTCGGTAAACGGAAAGCTTAAAATTCAAATGTTTGTAAATCTATCGGACCAAACTGCGTGGTCATCAGTCCTTTGCTTACAAACTACTTAAACTAAGGTAAAATAACCTAAGGACAACAAACGCACCCATGCCCCAGGGAGGACTCAAACCTCCGACGGCGAGCAGTCGCACTTTTCGCAGCGAGGCGCTTTAGACCGCGCGGCTACTCCACCGCGGCGGGAAAGCTGAAGCCGGAAGGAAAATATAGAGGGCCTACACAAACGAAATAAACTTGAAGGCAAGGAAATTTCCTGGCAGATTAAAATTGTGTGCCAGAACCGGGACTCGAACCTGGGACCTTTGCCTTTCACGGGCAAGCGCTCTACCGACTGAGCTCTTCCGACACGACTCACGATGCCGCCTCACAACTCCAAAGCCATGTCTCCACCACATCCTTTCTTCCAGGAGTGCTAGTCTTGCATGTTCCGCAGGAGAGCTTTTGTGAAGTTTCGAAAGTAGGAGGCGAGGTACTGGCGGAAGTAAAGTTGTGAGGCGGCATCGTGAGTCGCGTCGGGATAGCTCAGTCGGTAGAGCGCTTGCCCGCGAAAGGCAAACGTCCCAGGTTCGAGTCGCGGTTCCGGCACACAGTTTTAATCTGCCAGGAAGTTTCATATCAGCGCACACTCCGCTGCAGAGTGAAAGTTTCATTCTGGAATCTTCAGCCCTGTCTCTGTAGATGTTCAAGCGGTGAGCGTGGATGGATAACTGTTGCTATAGTACGGTACGATGGTAGTACTGTTAAGGCAGTGTCTGAATTGGAGAGTTTTAATATCAGAGATGTGGTTCCTTTTCGTACATTTCAAATTGCTTAAGTATTCAACCGTGACGTTGGGAAGTCTTATTTACCTCTAGCATGCCTTTTACATAGCGGACGAGGAATCATCGAAAAATTAATAAGCAAGAGGGTGCTTGTATCTAGGTGAAAAGCCATGATAATTGTTTTAAAATAAAATTGAGTGTGATCTTGTATATTATTACAGAAGTTAAATAAACTTTGTATCCTTGATCCTTTTCCTTCACCGCGTGAACATCCACAGCGAGAGACCTGAAGATGATCTTTGATCGAAACCGTTACCTTAGAAATAAATTGTTAAATTTTGCCAACTAGACTGTTATTTTTATCTTTAAATAATTATAAGTTCCCTTGTGAGACAGGGGCTGTAATTAGTCTATTTTTCATACTAACCTTGTGTTACTGTACCTTTCTCTTTACGCTAATTATTGAAATATGTATCATTTTTTTGTAGATCTTTATTTATTTTTATTTCTGTGCCTTTGGGGACACATCAGGGGTGATGGGCTCCTGGGATTGTAGTACATTCTATGTTTATATGAAAATTTCGGGATTTTAATGTTTATTGGCGCAGCTTGGCTGCTAAAAAGTGGTTTTACGTATTGGGCACGGTCAGGCCACGCAGAGCAGAGACCTTCTTGGAGGTCTACCCCTCCCAGTAACTTTCGCTCGCCTTCGGGGAAGGACGAGAGGGGCTGGCTTGACCTGATTGGCACCGACGCTACAGGCGGCGGAGTATACCTGGCAGAATTTTTTTAGAGTGTGTGGAACGCTTTACACAATGCTGGCCCGCGGTTTACGGTGGGCGATAGCGGGGACTGCCTTTTTAGTCATTCGGCTGTTTCGCAAGAGAGGAATTTGCCGAACAATAGCAGAGTGCTCTGGGCCCCGGGCTGTTTATGGAGACGTATTGCCCTTAGGCGTTATCTAAAAAACTTCCTAGAAAGCAGCAGAGTTTGAACACAGTTAGTGTTACAAATGGTTAGGTTGAGAGGAAAGCTTTCAGCCCGTCTGGCGCCCCAGGGGTTTGGCTCCAGCGGCTGTATATATAGCACAAAGTTAACATTTTTAAGTCGTGTGACCGTAGCTAGGAGCAAGCTGAAATTCCTTGCAGAGCATTCACCCTGGGAACGGTGAAATCCGCGGGAAGCTTTGGTGGCGTGGGCGGAGCCTTTTGGCAGCCGCAGAGAACGCGTCCTGATTCGGCAAATTATTTTAGAATGACAGCTTAACAATTTGTCAACGGCGCTACACCATCCGATTGGTTTGACTATTAGCCGTTAGCAGATATTGGTGCGTCTTTTCGCGCGTGGGTGTGGCCGCTGTCACTTGCCGTGAGCTGCGGCAGAGCGCGAGGGGGAACAGTCTCTCGTGTCTGAGCGTCCGAAGTGTACGGACCTCGCTAGTCTCCTGTTTGAGCGTCCGAAGTGTACGGACCTCGGGAGACACGGAATACTCCATTTAGATTCGCGGGGAGGACATCGTCTTAAACGGTCCAGAACTTGTGTTTACTTCGCGGACGTTACATTGTCCTGTGGTTACGCTGTGAGCGGCCACAGTTTAGTTTTCGTTTTGCTAGAAGTCTCTATTTGAGCATTCGCGCCTTTGCGAATCGGACATTGTTTTTACAGATCTTATTACGCAAGTGACTGATCTATTGTGCCAAGTGGCCTTTGTGTCACCTATGCAAAATATTGATTAGTCTACTAGCGTGATAGAATCGCACAGCAACTGCCTAGGGACGCCGACGCCAGTGACGCTGTGTTAAGTTACATGTCGACCCTGCTTAACAGGTCGCAGCAATTACGGTCGGATAAAAATTTCAGCTCATCCGCTCCCACTGCCTGGTGCCTGGGAGCCTGAGAAGCTGCCGTCAATGATCAGCTGTGTGGGTAAGGTGACGCACTTGCTGGAGGGTTATATGAATCAGACTTGTTGGATTCTGTCCCTCATTTTATTCTTTTGAGATCTGCCTATTTATTTTGGGTAGCTTAGGGCTAACGATAATTTCAAGCCCCTGTGTAGCCAATCTAATAGCATTCTGTTTTGCAAATTCTCCGACCTTTGACTCAGCCAGTCATTTTTGTGACTCAATATTTTAACATTTATAAAAAAATTGTTTGAATACCATTATCTGTTTTACATGATAGGAAATGTCATCTAATTTATTTTTTGTATGTTTAATTATAATAAATTCATTTTAAGCAGATCGTCTTTCATTTAAGAACATTCCTTTTTCACTATTTTGGAGGGGAAACAGAATAGTTAAATTCCACAGTTTACCAATAATTTTTTCAAGTACATTTTTGTTTGTTTGGTACAACTGATACATTGAAATTGAGTAGGAATATTTATTATATGTTTGAAAATATGATCACATCATAGCTGATCAGTGACATTTCCATTTTCCATATTTTGGAGAAATATGGTGGCGACCCAAGACAATTAATTGCTGTCCTAAATATATATATATTAATTCCTAACCAAGGACATAGTTCACACATGACAACTCCAGCCAAAGAATATCGACCTATTTTACTCGCTGTTCTCTCCAAATAAGGAAACTATGTCTTTCAAACTGACTAAAATTCAAATGTTTGTAAATCTATCGGACCAATCTGCGTGGTCATTAGGCCGTAGCTTACAAACTATTGAAAATAAGGTGTACTAACCTAAGGACAACACACACCCATGCCCCAGGGAGGACTCGAAACTCCGACGGCGAGCAGCCGCGCGCTCTGCAGCAAGGCGCTTTAGACCGCGCGGATACTCCACCGCGGCGGGAAAGCTGAAGCTGGAAGGAATATATAGAGGGTCTATACAAACGAAATAAACTAGAAGGCAGTTTTCTACAAATGGAAAAAGAAGTAGAGGAACGTGAGGTAGAAGATACTATACTGCGAGAAGAATTTGAACTGTTATTATCGTTAGGAGAGCCAGTCATGAAGAAATTGTTCCACCTGGTATGCAAGGTGTGTGACACATCAGAAATACCCTAAGACTTCAAGAAGAATCTACTGATTCTGATATGTAAGAAAACAAGTACACACAAATGTGTAAATTACAGAACTTTCAGTTCAGTAAGTCATAGTTGCAAAGTACTAACACGAATTATATTCAGGCGAATAGAAAAACTGGTCCAATCCGACCTTGGGGAAGATCAATTTGGATATAGGGGACATGAAGGAATACGTGAGGCGATATTGACGTTACGACTTATGTTAGAAGACAGATTAAGGAAAGGAAAACCCACGTTTTATGATTTGTGGATGTGCAGAAAACTTTTCACAATGCTGACTGCAGTACACTTTTTCAGATTCTGAAGGTAAAATACAGGGAGCGGAGAGCTATATTCAACTTGTACAAAACCCAGACACCAATTATTAGAGTGGCGTGAAAGGTTCGCAGTAGTCGGGAAGGGAGTAAGACAGGTTTGTAGCCTTCTCCTCAATGTTATTCAGTCTGTATATTGAGCAAGCTGTGAATGAATGCAAGGAGAAAGTTGGAGAGGGAATTACAGTCCAGAGATAGGAAATAAAAACCTTGCGGTTTGCTGATGACATAGTAATTTTGTCATAGACCGCAAAGGAATAGGAAGAGGAATTAAAGCGAATGGACAATGTCTTGAAAGAAAGGTAAAAGATGATCATTAACAAAAGTGAAACGAGGATAATGGAATGTAGTGTCAGAAAATTAGATTTAGATTAGGTAATGAGACAATAAAAGTAGTTAATGAGTTTTGTGATTTGGCTAGCAAGATAACTTCTGATGGCGAAGTAAGGAAGATATAAAATGCAGAATGGCAATGAGAAGAAAAGCGTTTCTGAAGAAGCGAAATTTTTTGTGATCCAATATTAGTTTATATGTTAGGAAGTCCTTTGTGAAAAGATTTGTCTGGAATGTAGCATTGTATGGTAGTGCAACGTGGTCGATAAGGAGATCAGAAAAAAAGGTGATAGAAGTTTTCGAAATGTGGTGCTACAGACGAATGATGAAGATTATGTGGGTAGATCACGTAACTAATGACGAGGTGCTTAACCGAATTGGCCGGAAAAGGAATTTCTGGCATATCCTGACTAAGAGAAGGGATAGGTAGGTGGGACACATTATGAGACATCAAGGAATCGTCAATTTAGCATTAGAAAGAAGTGTGTGGGAATCGTAGGGGAGACCGAGGGTGGAATACAGAAGCAGATTCAATAGGATGTAGGTTGCCGAACGTATTCTCAGATGAAGAGAGTTGCACAGGACAAGAATGCGAGGAGAGCTGCATAAAACCAGTCTGCGGACTGAAAAACACAACAAGAACTTAATTTCTACTTGTAAATATCAGTTAATAAAACATTGTCCAGAGACATATTTTGTCTGAATATATATTAGAGCTATTGAACTGAACTTGAGGCATTGAATTCCGGCCATGGCCCAAATTTTACATCAACCCTTCTCTTTCAGTTTAACATCTCTGATATACAGAGTGTCACAAAAAGTTACGGCCAAACTTTCAGGAAACATTCCTTACACACAAAGAAAGAAAATATGCTATGTGGACATGTGTCCGGAAACGCTTAATGTCCATGTTAGAGCTCATTTTAGTATTTACAGATGAGGATTCATTCCAACGTGATCAAATTGTAAATTTTCACAATGAACATGTATTGGCTGACGAGAATCCGCACGCAATTGTATCAACACAGATTTTCTGTGAACGTTTGTGCAGGAATCGTTGGTGATGTCTTGATTAGACCTCATGTTCTTCCACCTACGCTCACTGGAGCACGTTATCACGATTTCATACGGGATACTCTACCTGTGCTGCTAGAACTTGTGCCTTTACAAGTACGACACAACATGTGGTTGATGCACGATGGAGTTCCTGCACATTTCAGTCGACGTGTTCGTACGCTTCGCAACAACAGATTCGGTGACCGACGGATTGGTAGAGGCGGACCAATTCCATGGCTACCACGCTGTCAACTCTCTTGACTTTCATTTATGGGGGCATTTGAAAGCTCTTATCTACGCAACCCTGGTTCGAAATATAGAGACTCTTCGTGCTCGTATTGTGGACGGCTGTGATACAATACGCCATTCTCCAGGGCTGCATCAGCGCATCAGGGATTCCATGCGACGGAGGGTGGATGCATGTATCCTCGCTAACGGAGGAATCTTTGAACATTTCCTGTAACAAAGTGTTTGAAGTCAGGCTGGTACGTTCTATTGCTGTGTGTTTCCATTCCATGATTAATGTGATTTGAAGAGAAGTAATAAAATGAGCTCTAACATGGAAATTAAGCGTTTCCGGACACATGCCCACATAACATATTTTCTTTCTTTGTGTGTGAGGAATGTTTCCTGGAATTTTGGCCGAACCTTTTTGCAGAGGGAAATATGTCTCTGAGCAATGATTTATTACTTGATTTATATATATCACCTGTACTGAGGAACAAGGACGGATGGTTCGCATTAACGGCCAATGCTGGGGTGCTATTCTGCTATTGGAGAACCTCGGCAACATGAATACGTATTTACATAGGGGAAGAAGAGGAAGAATTGAAGTCTGTGTTGTGGAGGGAGAGATGCCTCGAGACTGTCCTTGCAGCAGCCGTGTTCATCAACTCGTGGTAGGTGAGTGGGAGCGGCGTTGCCGGTCGACTGTCATTCCGTGGATCGAGGTTCGAAACCCCGTCATGGCAATTGTTCGGGGCACCGAAGCTCAGCGCGCCGGGTCAGAGGGCTCAGTGCTCTCTGTAATAAGAAATCTCAGCCGAATACCAACGAACAGCAAAGAACGAATATTCACAAACGACCGCAAAGCATCGATCTACCAAGATAAAAAACAAAAAATAGTGGCATAGCGCCTGCCTAGTAAGCAAGAGATCCTGGGTTCGAATTCCGGCCATAGTACCAATTTTAATTTAATGGCTCTCGTTCAGTTTAATATTTCTACATGTGACAATTACTATAAAGGAAAACAACTATCATGAATTTATCCCTTAAATGATTACCGTTTTTAGCGTTGAAATTCGGTGAAGTTAGCCTTATTTTCGAAACGCTACACTTTGTGTGCTATCTAACTCAAAGAAACTCATATCGTATTTCAGTGAACTGTGGTTGATTTGGAAAGTCAATATCTGAAGTTGCTGTAGGTGTATAACAATAATATGACTACTTATTGATTATTGTAAAATCTTTATCTCATTTATTGAAGAAATTTAGATGGCCAGAATTTGAAGGGGACTGCAGAACAATTCTACTGCCACCAAGCTACATTTCGCGTAAAGACCGCAAAGATCAGAGAGATAAGGACTCTTACGGATCCATGCAAGTATTCGTTTTTGCATCGTTCTATATGGTAGTGGAACAGGAAAAGCAAGTAACTAGTAGTGCTACTAAGTACCCTCCCCCATGTACCTTTGGGATGATTGCGAAGTATGTATGTTGATGTATTAAAACAAATTCATTTTTCATAAGAATTGAACTTACGTACGCTTGAACTTCTTTTTATGAAACGTTGGTTTCGGTTGTAAGTATTATAAGTATTATGCAAACACTTAGGTGGAAAAGAATAATTGAGTAATAAATGCTGAACAATTACAAGAAAACTAAATAATTAAAATAATCGTAGTAACTAGAATGATATTTTCATTTTAAGTAATCGCATTTTAAATAAATAAGTAAATAATTAAAATTCCTACAATATTCAAGATTGTTTGTCTATAAGTTAATTAATGGAAAATGTGGGTTATAGTTACAAAGTTCAGTCACTATTGGGCTTCTTTTGTATAGTTTTTTAAGATCCGGCTCACTCCTTTGAAACTCTATGTGAAAGAGTCATTAGTGTTCATATTTTATTCCATTGTAGTATTGATGCTGCAGCAGACGTAGACAATCTCAGGCGCAAGTCTAGATTTAATGGCCGATTAAAACTCGGATAGTTCCTCTTCATTAGATATAAGTCAGCACAATTCCGTTTAAAACTTCACGTATATTTTTAAAGAAAGAAACCTTTATATTTTGTACATTTACACTTCTTACATTCTCGAACGACTACGAAAATACATACTGATACTGGCGAGTGCAAAAACTAGCCTGTCTCTACATAACATTCCTTCGCTTGTTCTGTTCATTAATTCTTACACTGTTGACTTTACAAATTAAACTTCTTTGAAAAAATACTTTAAAATTTGCTTTTTTCATAATGAATTAATTAATATGTACATGAATATATAGAAATGTACACTCGTTACATCAATTGTGAAAAAAAAATTCTACCGCTCTTAACGTATGCTTTTTTCTTCCTACCCCTATGGTAACGCTGCAATACGTAAGCTCGCGCTGCACGTACACAAATCAGACTGCAGCGGCCTGCCACACGCCACCAAACAGGGGAGAGGTCTCGTAGCTGGAGGCAAGTTTGGTTCAGTTTCTGCTTACATTTTCTTTTTATAAAACTTTCTACGTAATATACCATAAAACTGTTTACTGATGCTGTTTTTAAATTAAATGGTGAACAATATGGCGTGCGTTTTATTCCATTTAAAATGCATTTTGTAGACAAATTAGGCGTATGGTGAAAAGTACACGAAATTTCAATTCGAAAAGAATACTAAAGAAATACCACATCAATCTCTACACTACTGCCTTCATTTGGAAATTTATTTAAAAAAAATACTTTGAATAGTTTCCGAGTTATGAGTGTCATAATCGTGTGATTACATGAAATGACGTTACTTTCGCTCTTAAAAAACAACCGGAAACTTTTGCCTATCACAGCTGCCGGTTCGTCAAAGATATTAACGTAACATCTACTTTCTATAAGAGAAAAATGAAATCTTACAAAAAAATTCAAGGTTTTCAGCTGTCCGATTTGAAATTGAATGGCCCATATACAGGGTGACAGTTATTGAACTAAAAACTAAATGAAATAATAACGTTATAACATCTGAACGGTTTGCATTAGGACGTTCAAACTGCACTGGAGGTCGCCAGGCATTTTGGGAATTACGTACCCACAGGCGGATGAAAATACGGTATGGTTTCACCTCGAAACCCAGTTTCATTTGGACAAATTCGTCAATAAGCAAATTTGGCGCATGTGTAGAACGGAGACTTCGCATTTCGCAACGGGTGACTCTGTGGGTTGTCATGTCGAGGAGATATTCATTGATGGCACGTTGACTACCGAACGGTACGTGCACGTGTTGAAAGTGGCCCTGATTTCGACAAGATGTGGATCATTCAAGAAGGAGTTCGATCCCAACGAAGCAGGAGAGTGTTTGGTATCCTGGAGGAGCACTTTGAGGACCACAATTTTGTCTCTGGGGTACGAAGAAAACAACTGGCACGGGCCTCGATTGCTGCCTTATTCTTCGGGTCTGAACACACGAGACTAGTTTTTGTGAATATAAATAGGGTAGCGCGAAAATAGCGCAATCTGACTTCGCAGAGCAGTTCCACATATTTATAAATAAATAAATAAATAAATAAGTTAAATTAAATCTCTTGCAAAATTTCGTCTTGAGCCTATTTTTTGCAACAAATGGACGTCTAAGACTGAGACGGGTGTGTGTTCTCAATGCAAATGTGTGAACTACACAATTACACTAACAGACTTCTAGGGGATGTAGTAGCGTCTTGAGGAATCAAATGCACGTAGAAACCCATACCCGGAAATGCCATTCAACGAAGATATAGAGAGTCTAAATTACAGGCACAGGCGCCTGCCGCTAGACATCCCCTCCAGCAGCTTCGACGCTCTGTAGCGTCAGTGGATGACGTTTCAAGGCATGAATTTCTACCCTCATTTTGTTTCTCAAAACGCATTCTACTCCCACAGAAGTTTGTTGGTGTAATTGGATAATTCTGAAAGTCACTGACGTTTGCAACACACGCCCATCTCAGTCTTCGACGTTCGTCTGCTGCCTGAAGTATTGTGATGTGAGCGTGTGATTCCACTATTTCATAATCCCGTCACATAATTAATCATCTTCTTCATATGTTGTTTATTCAAATTCATCTCATTACTTAAATGAGAATACAGTTCGTTTATATTAGAACAATAACAGGGGTTTATTGTACCCTTTGTACATCACCAGTAAACTCAACCATCTGGCTTACACTCTTACATCCAGATATAATTACACAAATTCCTGAGACAAGCTTACAACATGTTAACAGTTCAGGTCAAGTCCAGTAACTAATTACAAAGCAAAACACCATCAAAAACAGCACTTTCACTTTGAAGGAGTACCGTTAATTGTACAATTAATTCTATCACAAAAGATCCAGTTAAAAAGCTTACTTTAAACGTATAACTCTGGCTATAAAACCAGCTAAAGGATTCGCCTGAACTACTGACTAATTCCTGCAACAGAATCTTGTTCCCTGACCCAGAATTTAGAACCGACTCAAACTTTACTTTAGCAGCAGGAAGACAAGGATACGGTGGCCAACATACGTCGTAGATCACGAGAATTACACACAATCATTAATATACAAGCCACCCCGAACTAAACAGTTTCATGAAGGTGGCTGTGAGAACATTTATGGCGCAAAGGAATTAAAAAACATTCATAAACTAAATTCAATTTCCAAAAAATAAAGAAAAATAGCTACGGCATGCAACCCTTAAAAAAGCATAGGCTATCGTAAGGAAACTAAAGAAATACAGCCAGACGCGATTGGAAGCGTTTACAAGGATGGACGAAGTCCAGTCTTAAAAAATCGGAAAAGTGGAATAAATTCAAAGTCGGAGTGAATCAACTAAGAAATACGGCATGCAGCCCCTAGAAATACGTAGTATTTCATAAGCAAGCTAATAAAGGGGGTTGTACAAGGATAGACGAGAATTTACTGGCGGAGTCTGAATGCAAAGTACAAGTTGGAAACGAAACAGCAATTTAATATAGACGGAGAGGAGATCGCGATGTACTAGGGGAAATCAGAAAGATATATGCATAATTTCTTGCCTGAAGGCCATAGAAACAGACACAGGGGTAGCTGAAGGTTTTGTTTTAAGAACACACCGAGTACATATCACTCGCAGAAGGAGAAAATGGAAAAGAATATTTCACATGTACTACACAGAATAAGAATATTCCCTCACATTAGGTGCATCCCAAAAAGCTAGGAAGAAATTAAACAGAGTTCGTACACCACCATCTAGTCTCACTAAGGTTACTGATTCCCAGCCGTTATGAAACCGAATTAGTTACATATTCACCACGTTTACCTATGAAAAATCACCGAAATGAAATTGAATACACTTCTGTACATGATGGAAGAAACTTATTCCGAAAAATGAACCTAAGTTCTGAAGTCTAACTTGAACACCAGGCAAATAATCGCTACCATCTCAAGAGAGGAAAGAAAATCAGAACGTCTTACCAGGTCGAAGCACAGCCACATAGTGAGTATACCGCCAGGGAGTCGCCCGCCAGCGGCCGGAAATCAGTAAAAACCTAAGAAAAACGATGTGGTGGGGAGATGCTTAGACTCTCTTGTCCTACTGAGGCTCGCTTCCGGACATTGCCAACCCAACGTGTAACCAAAGGGTGGAGGAACCTCTTTGGTAGCATCAAAAGCAGAGGTTAGTAATGACTGCCTATCGACTAGAAGCCAGAGATGGAAAGCGCGCAGCCAGCAGCCGACGACGAAAATTCTCATACATACACTCAGACTCCCATGCTAGAAGATTCTCATACATGCACATACAGAAAAAAGCAAGTACACATTCTCACAAGAACAGTGGCGTCACGGAGAAACCGTTCATATTGACACATTCATAGACATAATGATAAATTATAAGCATAATAAAATCCCAGCAATATTAACACAGTATTACAGAAACTAACATTTAAAAACATGAAATGAAATGCTATTCCCTATGCCTCCGAACGAAAGGGGTTCTCGTTTAGCAAAAAAGCCCGTCTAGTAAACTTAGATAAATTACAAAGTTAAAAACTGGGGAAGATGGCAGACAGCCGTCTTTCAACTTTAACATGTCTTTATTCTGAGTATTCACAGAGTTCACTCTAGAGCACAGTGTCCTTTAAATATGTTTTCCATAAAAAGTAGGAGCTCCCTGTCTGGGCATTCACCTGTGAAAGAAATAGCCCAGGACAGTAATAGTCCAAGCAAAAAACCACCATAAATACCCAAAACTAATCCATTTGGTCAGCTTGTCTAGCTAGGGAAAGCATGTAGTGCTTGAGACACTACAGTAGGCACAGGATAGAATTTTATTAGAGTTCTTTGATCTTTTTTTTTTTTTAATTGCTAGCACGTAAAAGATCGTACTGCGACCCCGGAATGCGTGAATTTCAGTACATCCTGTACACCAAGTGAAATTATTTAACAACATGAAATAAAATAATCATAACCTCAGAACAGTTTGGTGGCCGCAAGGAATGGCGGGAATCAGTTTTGTAATATCTTTGTAGTATTTAGGCGCCGGCAGAGCCCGGGTCGCCCCCATTTGCTCTGTATTCCTAGTTAGGTTAAGAACGAGGCCTCACCTCCGATTGTGTTGGGCAGAGGCATCACCTCTCTCTCTCTCTCTTGTAAACAATTCTGAGTTAGAATAAATTGTATCTGTTTGATATTCATTGTAATAATAATGTTGCTAAAACAGATTTTTATGGTATTCCACCTTATTATAAAAGTACACATTTGATAAGAATTTTCCATTTTGAAATACAGTATGAGGGTAACATATTTCACTTTTTCAGAAACGGTTTCCTTACCCCCTCCCTTTTACATTTTATATAATCTCTACTGCGACCATATTATGTTATTTTACTACCCAAGTAACAAAATCATTTTTCGCACCTTTATAGTCTCATTACCTAAATTAACTCCTTCAGCATCACCTCATTTTCTTAGACTATACACTATTGTCCTTGTTTCGCTCTTCACAATCGTCATCTTATATGCTCCTATCTAGAAATTGTCCATTCATTTCAGTTGCTCTTCCAGGTGGTTTGCGATCTCTGAGAAAGTTACAATGTAATCAGCATTTTTTTTATTTCTTCACCCTGAACTTTACGTCCTATTCATGCCCATCGACTCTAAGAACTGCTCTCTGGTTTCTGTTCAAGTTTTAAATAACCTTCCATTATCTACAATTTTACCCCTGCTGACTCATTATTTGATCAAATTTATTCCAGTCAACATTGCCAAAAGCTAGAAATGTATTTTTTCTTAAATTGTCATGAAATCTTGTGCCAGTTTTCCCATTCTTCTGAACATAATTCGTGTTAGAATTTTACAACTATGTATTATTAAAACGGTGGTTCTCTAATTTTCACAGCTGTCTGCGCCTGTTTTCTGTCAAATTGCGATTATTAAATTTTTCTTAAAGTCTGACGGAATTTCGCTTCTATCATTCATGTTGCACACCAGGTGGCATAGTTATGTCATGGCTTGCACTGCCAGAGACGCCAGTAGCTCTGAGAGAATGTCGTTTGCCCCAGGTGCCTTTTTTTTCTTTTTTACTTTGGTCTTTCAGTGTTCTGTCAAATTCTTCTCCATTTTCCTTTATACAATATTGCCTCAATAATTTCATTTCCTTTGCATATCCCCTTTATAAACTCTTTCCACCTTTCAGTTTTCCCTTTCTTCTTCAGAACTCATTTTCTATCTGAGTTATTGGTAGTGATACAGCTGCTCTTGTTGTCTCCAAATGCCTTTTTTATGTTCCTGTAGGCGGTATTTATTTTTTCCCTAGTTATAGATTCTTAACAGATTTGTGTTTGTTCTCTATCCACTCCTGCTTAACCATCTTACATTTTCTGTCGTCTTTACTAGATTTTACCTGCTTTGTTCACTAAAAATTTATATATCGTCTCCTTTTATCGATTAAAGCCAGTACTTCCTGTGATAGTGTGATTTTACCTGCTTTGTTCACTAAAAATTTATATATCGTCTCCTTTTATCAATTAAAGCCAGTACTTCCTGTGATAGTGTCACATTGAAAACTGCAGGTAGTCCGGAATTTGAACGCTGGTCGTTAATAGAGCACAACACTTTACACATAGAACAGATTTATTGCTAACAGAAGCGTACACTCAGTACAGACTGCCTCCTGCTTGGGAATGCTCCACTATTTATGCAAAGAGTTTTCTGGAACTTACAAGTACATCAGTCACTAGAAACATGTAAAACATTCTAGAAACAGTAAATACAAATAAATAATTATTTTCTGCCCGTGGCGGGATAGGAAATGGGGACTACAAGAACAGCGATCTTTGATGCTAACCACTGCCCCTCGCGTTCCGTCGGAAGACCGCGGCATTGCTCCCCTTCCTGAAAGAACAGCGACCCGCTGTTAGGCTCCCTTTGGAGCCAGCTGCAGTGTCCTGCATCTTGTCATGGGTCCTCTGTATGGCAGTTCCGGAGAATCCTTCCATTCTGCCTGCACGCCTTCCTTACGGTGCGGATGAATGGTGCCAGACGCTCCTGTCGTAGCTTCATCATTATCATACCGGTCTTCAGAGTTGTGACGTACCCTCTTATCTTAATTCTTTCGTTCTTGTTTGTACTTTACAGTTTAACCTTTTTTTTTTTCTCTTACCACTGGGTGGGCCTACCCAAGCGCTGTTCAACTGACAGTATGAAATGTGCTTGGTAGTTTCGCGTAGGCTTTATCCTGAGCATGGATCTATACTGGTTCACACTTATTTCGGTCTATGTTCAAATGAACATACCGGCTTGATTAAACTTGACAAATGAAAATGGCGCGCAACGGATAACGCACTTTTTTGTTTAGAATTAACGGAACCAGTACACATCCACCTCAAGAAAGGATACATCTAGTTTTAAACCCCCAGGGTAAGTTCGAAAAAATACCAATTTCAATTCTCATAATGAGAGCCCTTTGTTTCCTGTCCAAAATGGGGAGCATTGAAGGAGAAGCTGAGGGGTAAATCAGTTATTCTAACACAAAATTTAATCATAAAGGGTTTATTTTGTTTTTAGACAATTTGCTATAAATATTGCTCAACTGGCCTCCTACTGCTTTTAACTACTCGGTACACTATTCAGTGTCACACATGGTGGGTGAGGAGGGGGTAGGAAATCTGCACACAAACGGACATAAAACATGGAAATCACTCACTGCATGATTAGCGCAAAGGTCTATACATTTACTACTCAAACTAACCCTGCTGGTCGAACAGTAAGTGGGCTTGTGGACGCAATATACAGCACAAAATTTACGATTACTTTAAATTTACCTAAAGACATTTTATTAAATCAAATTCCACTTCCCCACTTATGACTTTAATTATCTCTTTAACTATGGCCGCGTTTCTTAGCACATTCTGGAGAATTTTGCGCAGCAAGCAGCACCAGCGTCCGTACATCTCGATGGTCTCCTTCCAACTCCCGCTAAAGATGGCTTCCCTCTACCTCAACCGTCCGCCAATTCGAACCACCCAAGAAGACGCGCCCTGATTGGCGGAGGCAGGTGCAGCCGACTGGGCACCTTCCTTTTACTTGTTCGCGAATCCACCTCCTACCATCGACCAGCAGCAAAGTTTGCTAACCTCTTTGCACCACTAGCTGCCTACACAAAAAGCGAAAAACTCACAAACTACCACCACCATCATGCTAAAGTACCCCTACTGGTTCAACTATGCTCAACCACTCCTTCGCTCACGCTGTGATGGGAAACATGGGAGTGTGACATGAATAAAAAGAAAAGGGAATAAAAAAAAAAAAAAAAAAAAAAAAAAAAAAAAAAAAAAAAAAAAAAAAAAAACAACAACACAAACTCGCCATCTCTGCTTCTACTTCTTTGACCTTGCCAGTCGGCCATGAAACCACATGATAATGCTCAAGTTAAGTCAATTTATATTGAAGATAGCAAACATTACTAATATAAGTGAGGAAAACATGAGCAAGGTAACAGAAATTGACAGAATCGATTAGGTGGGGCAATGAGGCGGTATGACAGTAACGTCTCAGAGTCCTTAAACAAGAGGCCGTTTTTGCCTACTGTTTTTTAGTATCGTAGTAAGGTTTCATACGGAGGACGTGCACAATGTCTCTTCCTTTTTCTCGTTTTGTGGACGGCTCATAATCGTCGACTTCCTATGTGACGTCTGACAGGCGGCGTATCTCTTCAGTAACTTTTCCGGTAGCCCAACTTTCCATGCAGGGGCAAAAATCCAAACCAGATCTCCTGGACTATACACAACAGCTCGGTGCTTGTCGTTATACCACTGGCGGTCTTTCTCCTGGGCGTCCAGTGTCCGTATGCGAGTCAGCTGTCTTGCTTCTTCGGCCCTGATGATGAGCTGTTTCACATAGTTATTCTGAGTCGTCTGACTGGAATGGGAACAGCGTATCTATTGTCGTCTTAGCCTCACGATCATGGAGCAGGCAGGGAAAACGGCGTGAAGCGTGTAGTGTCTTGCTTTGCTGTGTTGTAAACAAATATCACGACTGGCAGTATAGTGTCCCAATCCTGCTGTTCAACATCGACGTACATCGACAGCACATCTGCTAACATCTTGTTAAAACGTTCCGTAAGACCATTTGTCTGAGGATAGTAGGCAGTTCTTATTCTGTGGACAGAATCTCTCGATCTGATATCATCGCACGTGGTGCACCATGCTTCAGAATAATGTCTTTTAGTAGGAACTTTGCGATCTCTGGAGCTTCTGCAGTCGGCACGGGTTTATTGACAGCGTATCGGGCGAGGTAGTCAGTGCAGACTATTATCCATCGGTTACCGGTTATCGATTTTGGAAACATACCTAAAAGGTCGATTCCAATTCGGTGGAATGGAGCTGCTGCAGGTGGAATTTTTTTCAGATGACCTGGAAGTAGTTGCGGCACATGTTTCCATCTCTGGCACTCCTTAGAGTGACTCACATTATGCTTGACAGATCAATAGAGACCTTGCCAGTAATACCTGCGACTGGTACTGTCTTGGGTCTTCACGAATCCCAGATGAGCGGATATTGGAGAATCGTGGAAATGCTTGAGAATAGCTGGCCGGAGATGAGCTGGAACAACCAGTAGCTATTTGGCACCCAGCGGATAGCTATTGTACAATGTACCGTTTATAGTTTGAAACTCTCCCTTGGCCCGTTCTCCTTTCTCCAAGGCCTCTGTGATTTGTAATAATGCTGGATCTTCCCTCTGATCAGCTGTAATGTCACCTAAGGCAGTGATGGCCGAAATTACATCAATGATGTTGTGTTCGGCTAATGGATTCCTCAAAAGGCAGTCGGCGTCCATGTCTTTGCACCCGTTTTTGAATACCACTGTGACATCATACTCTTGGAGTTTTAGGGCCTATCTTGCTAGTCGACCTGATGGATCCTTCAAATTGGACAGCCAACATAAAGAATGGTGATCTGTCACGACGGTGAATGGTTTACCGAATAAATACGGTCGGAACTTGTTGATAGCTCAGATAACGGAGAGGCACTCCTCGGTTATACAGTTGTTTATCTCGATCTTTGAGAGAACACTTGATGCATAAGCTATCAACTTTTCACCACCTATCTGAGTTTGTACAAGCACTGCACCAATGCCATAATCGCCATTGTCTGTGAGAAGTTCAGTTTCCCCCATTCTTGTCGTATAAGGCAGAAGAATTTACAGCCCAGGAAGCTCTTTCTATCGTCTCATACCAGTAAAAGTTGGCGCCTTCCTGCAGAAGTTCTTGTAATGGACGTGTCTTGTTACAAAAACCTTTTATGAAATGATGGTAGTAGGAGCACAACACTAGAAAACTTTTCACATCACGGATGTACTGAGTAGTTGGGAATTCTGTGACTGCTCTTAGCTTATCTGGATCAGGACCGGCACCATCTTCGTTCAGTATGTGCCCTAGGCTTTCTGTCTCTTTGGCCATGAAGAGGAACTTCTTTGGGTTGAGTTGGAGTCCTGCTGTCTAGACACACTTCAACACAGTTCACAGGCGGCTTAGATGTTCCACAAATGTCCTTGAGAGAACAGCAGTGACATATAGATACCAAAGACATGGCGACCATTTAAGATGTCTAAGCAAGTTGTCCATCATGCGTCCAAATGTGGCCAGTGCATTTCATACTCCAAATGGCATGACTTTGAAATCATAGAGGCCGTTAAGTGTAATAAAAGTAGTCTTCTCCCTGTCAGCTTCGTCAACCTCGATTTGCTAGTAACCTGTCTGCATATCCATCGTTGATAAATATGTAGCTCCTTTTAAACAGTCTAAGGTGCTGTTAACGTGCGGCAGTGGGAAGACATCTTTCTTTGTAATTATGTTCAGACAGCGATAGTCGACACAGAAATGCCACGTGCCATCGCTCTTCTTCAGGAGGACCACCGGAGACGACCAGGTACTCTCTGAAGGTTGAATCATGTCATCGTGCAACATCTTCTCCACTTATTCCCAAATTATCCGTCTTTCATTTGGCAACACTCTATAAGACCGCTGGCTAATTGGTGGATGATCCCCAGTATTGATACAGTGTTTTATCGTAGCCCGTTTCATCTGGCTCTTCTACTGTCTGGCCTGGAATACACCTGAAAATTAGTGTAGTATGGTTAACACCTGCTGACGTTGTTCCTACGGCAGACCAGGTCCTATATGCAATGCCATAGTAGTTTCCTCCAGTGCGTTGTCGGCAGTAACAGCAGAGCATGAGATTTCGTCGATGACATTGAGCTCGCCATCCTGGACTGGTTCTGCTGTCCCAATGCACATTCCTTTAGGAATGAGTTGCGATTGCTCGTCAAAATTACTGATTCGATGTTCTCCTCAACCACTTGTAATGCTTATGATAGCCTCTGGTGTGTAGATTTTTTTCGTTATACTGATTAGCATTTTGCGATCTACAAGCACTTTACAGTTCAGCTGGTCATCTTGGCTGCTAACTGGAACTCTTCTCGTTATTAACGGCAGGATCGACAGTAAACAACCTCCCAGGAGAGTTCATGTAACGTATACTCGATGGGTGGCTTCCTCTATTAGTAGCACAGAATTTCTACATTCATTGGCAGCCTGCGATGCCCGAAGGAAGTCCAATCCGAGGATGGCGTTACGGCTACATTCTGTTCAGCACAGTTGCTCTTGTGTCACAGAACATTAGCTTCTTCACCGCTTCTTCCAGCGGTAGTCACTCGACAATACAGAGAAGGATAGGTTGGCCGTCGATGATGACTGAATGCGATTTCCCGGCATCTTAACAACTGTCATCCATGGAGGATTTTCATCTGCGGCGGCCTCGTCTCCGTAGATGGTCGTGTCGCCTAGTTTTCCTGAACACGGAGGCTAGGCAAGCGGCTGGTATCTTTATAAGGCGATGACGGATGACGGCGGTATGTTGGAGAGCGACCACGTCCAGGATACGGTGACGGGCTTCGCCCCATAGGTCGACAGTAATCGTCTGCACTTGACTGCCGTTGAAATGACTGCTCCGATGGTTGGCGTCTTGCGGCATAATAATTGTCAATTACTCGTATTCTCTCCCTACAGTATCCTACGACATGATCCGGAAGCTAACAGTGAAAACATAATGGCGTGTTGTCTTGTGTCCTCCCGATATCTGTCCTCCAGCGAGACGTCATAGTTGCCGGAGGGTTTTGTTGTGGCCGCGTCGGTCGGTTCCTAGGCTGCCGTTTGGCGGCTGCGGCGTAAGTTATAGTAGGGAGAGGCCATCTTCACGTCGGATGCGACTGGCGGGGTTGACAGGCGCTGTTGTCTGAAATATCTGTTCCTCAGTAGCGTCAGCTCCCTCAAGACGTACAGGTCATAATCTGGTGATGCTCGCTTGGTTCAACATTCCCGGCTGCCATAAACTGTTGTAATTCTTCTCTCACAATTTTTCGTATGAGAGAAGCATAATTATGCACGTCTTCCTCAACGGCCGTAGGAAATACATTTTGTAGTCTGTCATACTTCTTTCGTTCAACCCTCCCCTGTTGCATCTCTCCAATTTTCTGATACCATTGGATAAACTCTTGTGTCGTCGAAACGTCTTTTAACAGAAGAGTTCGATACATGTCTTCTGCAGTGACCTTCATCAGGTGTAAAATTTTATCAGCCTCAGTCATATCCGGGTTAACAATGTAGCATAGGGCCAAAATTCTCTGTGTATACGACTGAATTGACTCACCATGTTGTTGAGCATTAAGCGACAATGCTGCTCATTTTCTTCTAAACCACTGGACCGATTTTAACGAAATTTGGTACACACTTTCCTTAACGTGAGGTAACAATTGCTGGATGGGTGAGACCACACCTTCAAGGTAGTTATAATCTTCGAGCAAAGTATATGTTTCAAAATCCTACGGCAAATCGACGTCAATGAGATGGGCCTGTAATTTTGGGGATCACTCCTATTGCCTTTCTTTTATATTGGAGTGACCTGGGCATGTTTCCGGTCTTTGGGTACGGATCTTTCGCTGTGTGATCGGTTGTAAATGGTAGCTAAGTATGGAGCTATTGCATGAGCATACAGCGAGAGGAATCTAGTTGGTATACAATCTGGCCGGGAAGATTTGTTTTTGTTTAGTGACTTAAGTTGTTTTACTAATCCAGGAACATCTACTTCTAAATTTTGCATGCTGGCAGCTGTTCTTGGTTCGAATTCTGGAGTGTTCCCTTCGTCTTCTTTGGTGAACGAATTTCGGAAAGCTGTGTTTAGCAATTCTGCTTTGGCAGTACTGTCATCGGTAGTATTACCATTGCTGTCGCGTAGTGAAGGTATTGTTTGTGTTTTTCCGCTAGTGTACTTCACATATGACCACATTTCTTTGGATTTTCTTCCAGATTACGAGACAGGATTTCATTGTGGAAACTATTACAAGCTTCTCGCGTTGAACGTCGCGCTAGATTGGAGTTTCTGTAAAAGATTGCCAGTTAGGGGATTCTGTGGCTGTTTCCATTTTGCATGCGTTTTTCTTTGTTTCTGCAACAGTGATCTGACCTGTTTTGTGTACCACGGGGGTCAGCCCCCTCTCTTATTAATTTATTTGGTATAAATCTCTCGGTTGATACTTATATCATGTCTTTGAAAGTAAGCCACAACTGATCTACACCCACATTTTTTGTTTCGAAAGACGGGAGACTATAACTCAGGAAAGCCCGAAGCGAATTTTTATCTGCTTTATTGAATAGATATATTTTTCGTTTATTTTTGGTGCATTTGGGAATTCCGATATTCAGTCTCGCTACTACAACTCTATGTTCGCTAATCCCCGTATCTGTTTTGATGCTCTATACTAGCTCAGGATTATTTGTTGCTAGGCGATCAAGGGTATTTTCGCAATTCTAGTGGGTTCGTGAACTAACTTTTCGAAGCAGGTTTCATAAACCCGCCGCTGTCTGAAGCGTTGCCAGCGAAGCCAACGCCGCCCGAAGCTGCGAGCAAAGAGTCATCAACTCTTATGGTTTCATTCAAATGTTCAAATGTTTCTAAATCTATGGGAGTCATCAGCTTGGTTATTAGTCCCTAGCTTAAAAACTAAACTGACGACAACAGAAACACCGAAGCCCTAGGGGGGAATCGAACCTCCAACGGCGGACGGCCGCTTGCACCGCAAGACGACGCTTTTCTGGTTTCGAAACCCTGTCCAACGCAAAGCTTTACCTCAAGGCATTTCAAGGAAGTTACTTGTGAAAAAGCAATATTTAACATCTCTCTTAGTTCGTTAACAGGGACAACATATGCTGGGTTGGAATTCCCGTCAATTAAAAATGTTTACGTTATGTAATTTAAAGTTGATATTTGCTAAATGATACTGTCTAAAATCGAAGTATATCACTCTCTATATGCTTTGTCAGGAATGACTGTTAGTTTCCGTCAGTCACAAAATCTTTGCTTAGTCTGCATGACCTGGGTTTGAATCCATATGCAGAACGAGACGGTTCGTCCTGTCATTTGAAGTTCATACATATTCTCAACTAGCTGCTCGTGAGATACTTAAATTATTCAATGTCATTTTGTGTTAAATAATAAGTACTGTTTGTTACTTTGAACTAGCAATCATGAATACAACGAACTTATTGTGTGTGGTAACATTTCAGGTATGTCATTTCTTGTAATAAATGTGAGGTTACAAGTCTTAAGGACAGTCTTATCTTTGATAAGGTGTTCCTTGATATTTGTAGTATCGTGGTATTACTTTACATCTTGAGTTATTGTGATGCAGAGCAGCGTTTTCTAGTTGTGACTTGTTGGAACCATTTTCAACAGTCAAACGACTGTACCGAGGGGCGAGTAGAGTATCCGCATGACAGGTATGTTAGTTGGGTTGCATACGAATCAGGCGAAACGAAATTCAGGTCGTTCGGATACTTTTGAGCATGACAGTACAGAGAGGGGTGAGGAGATGAACAGAGGGGAGAGGAAGTGATTGACGGAAAGCAGAGGGAGGAAATAATGCGAACGAGAAGATCAGGTGAACAGAAAACAGGATAGGAACAGGAGAGCAAATGTAAGGAAAAGAGGAGATGGAGTAATGGAAGATTGCGATAAATATATAATGTAGGAAATATTATTGTGTATTACGTATATTATCAGTAGAAATACAATGAGGGAAGGACCAAACAGACAGAGACGGCGGGATAGATAGAGTGGAAAGTGCAGGAGGTGGTGGTTATGGAGGAGGAACAAGGGGATGAAGGGCAGAAGAAGGTGGAGATAGCTAGAGGGGAGGGGGAAATGAACGGAAAGAGTGGGGGGAGGACGACAGGAGTTCAACTAAAAGAAGTTAGCAATAAATAAATACTACGGGTACTAAGGTTATTTTTATGTTAAACAATAATTTATGAAGCAATATATGCCTCTACGACATGTGAAGGTACGAGACTTTCAAACCTTTGCAGTCCAAATTTTATTAATTTGTGAACAAAAGTATTCCTTTGCATATTTCTATTCATAATTATTGGAATAATCTACGGTCGGGGGGGGGGGGGGCTTCGAATCCCCCCTCGGGCATGGATATTTGTGCCATCCTAGTTCGTAAGTAGTTCATAACTGGTTTGTAAGTTTAGGGACTGATGACCCCGTAGTCAAGTCCCATAGACTATACAGTCATTTGAACATTTGAATTTGGAATAATCTATATTTGTTTTGAATTTTTGGGATTTTGGATGACATCATAGGGCAGGATATGTTTCTTTTACCGTATTGACATCGTTTTCAAACTGTATATTGCTAATTTAGACATTTTACAATACTTTATTAATGAAATTTTCAAATTATTTTGTTCCTTTTACCTTGGTGTAATATTTTGAATGTCTTACTGTTTGCACTCTGAGGCATTAGGCACAATACATATTTTGTCAATTTTTTTTTAGCCTAATGCTCTTCTGTTTCTTCGAAGTAATGGTAGCCACGCTACCCACAATGAATTTTGGAAAATCCTGCAGTGTTCTTTATAATCTTTGCTCAAATTATTGGGCCGATAGTAACAGATAATGATGATGATGCCATATGGCATCATTTGGTTGGAAAGGGCTAGTTGAGTAAATCAGTGCCACGGGAAATTAATACCATAGGTGCTTGTTAAAACTTTCCAGAACACAGATTTCTTTTTTTATTTCATTACCGGTTTCGATGTATAACGACCAACTTCAGACGAAGACCACCACGATAGCAGGCGGTGTCGGTAGATGGAGCAGGCCGTACAAAAATCAACTGCTCAGTGAGCCCGCTTCAACTTAGTGATGGCTGGGTCCCACGCAGCGCTGAGCTGCAAGCCGCCGTCTTTACTGATCCAGCCTGACGAAGTTACACGGGCGCGTCGAACACCGAGTCAACGCATGCCAATGTATGGCAATGTCGCTAGCACCAGTGACGTCACAGCCAGTTACTAGAGTATGTAGGGGCGTACTAGCAGCCACCAGGCAGTCATAACACGGGGAAATGGCCAAGCAGTGCTTGACAGAATGCTTGGAGTTTTAACCACTGTATATGTTGGCATAATTACGTATTCAAAACCGGCGGCAAATATAAAACATCGTCCGAACTAGATCTGAATGATTTTCTGAAATCTACTTCGAACAGCTAGTTCATGAACCCACTAGAATACTAAATGGTTGCGAAAATGCTCTTGATCTCCTAGCAACAAATAATCCTGAGCTAGTAAAGAGCATCAAAACAGATACAGGAATTAGCGAACATCGAGTTGTAGTAGCGAGACTGAATGTCTAAATTCCCAAATGCACCGAAAATAAACGAAAAATATATCTATTCAATAAAGCAGATAACAATTCGCTTCACGCTTCCCTGAGTGATAATCTCCAGTCTTTCAAAACTAAAAATGCGAGTGTAGATCAGTTGTGGCTTACTTTCAAAGACATAATATCAGTAGCAATCGAGAGATTTATACGAAATAAATTAATAAAAGAGGGGCTGACCCCCCGTGGTACACAAAACAGGTCAGATCACTGTTGCAGAAGCAAAGAAAAAGGCATGCAAAATTAAAAAAGACACATTATCCCCAAACTGGAAGTCTTTTACAGAAACTTGCAATCTAGCTCAAATCCTGTCTCGTAATCTGGCAGAAAATCCAAAGAAATTCTGGTCATATGTGAGGTACAGTAGCGACAAAACACAAACGGTACCTTCGCTACGCGATAGCAATGGTAATACTACCGATTACAGTACTGCTAAGGCAGAATTACTAAACACAGCTCTCTGAAATTCGTTCACCGAAGAAGACGAAGTGAACACTTCAGAATTCAATCCAAGAACAGCTGCCAGCATGCGAAACTTAGAAGTAGATGTTCCTGGAGTAGTAAAACAACTTAAGTCACTGAACAAAAATAAATCTTCCGGGCCAGACTGTATACCAAATAGATTCCTCTCAGAGTATGCTGATGCAATAGCTCCATACTTAGCTATAATTTACAACCGATCACTCAACGAAAGATCCGTACCCAAAGACTGGAAAGTTGCCCAAGTTACTCCAATATTCAAGAAAGGCAATAGAAGTGATCACCAAAATTGGTGTATTTTATGTGCTATTTCATACGTGCATATGGCCACAACCAATCGAAATTACCGAGATAAGAAAGAAGAATATACTTATATTACTACCGCAGTTCACTGCCAATACAGACATTTAAATGTCGTACTCTTTTTAATCTGAAAGAGTACAAGTGTTTGTTGATGTCTTTAGGGGACTGATACAACTGGTTGATACTTGTTTAACACGATTAGCATCTATCTGTTGGTTTTTAAAACTCAATGATAGTGTGTTATTTATTTTGGTATTAACTGCTGAGCGAATACGATCAGTATTTTGTTTCGCTGGCTTATCTTTTCGTAGGAACAATTTGTTTGCTTTAGTTGTTGTTTAAATAATGTGATTTTAAGTGCTGCACCGATAAACTTGACAGCTATTACTTTTGGACTTCTGATGATACATCCTTACAGAATGAAGTGGCGCACTGGAATCACATTCAGGAGGACGCCGGACCTCTGGCCATTCTGATTTAAATTTTCACTGATTTCCCTAAATCAAACCAGGTTAATGTCTAGATGTTTCTCTTTCAGAGGGTATGACCCTTTTCCTTCCTCATCAATACCAGAAACTATCCGAGCGTGTGCTCCACCTATAATGACCACGATGTCTACGGAATGTTAAACCCTAATCTTCCGTTCTTTTTTACTTCCTTCCTCCCTTCCTTCCTTCCTTCCTCCCTTATACATCGTTGTTCTGTTACTGCGTACAAAGTCAGTGCGCATTTCGTTTATCTCTCTTGCCATATGCACCATTCTTCTTCTCGTCACCCCTCTCTCTGTCCCTCCCTTCCACCCCACTCTCCCTCCACCTCTTTGTTCCCTTCTCTACATCTACATCTACATCCATACTCCGCAATTCACCGTAAGGTGCGTGGCGGAGGGTTCACTGTACCACTACTAGGTATTTCCTTTCCTATTCCACTCCCAAATAGAACGAGGAAAAAAAAGAATGCCTATAAGCCTCCGTACGAGCCCTAATTTCTCTTATATTGTCTTTGTGATCACCACTCGAAATGTAAGTAAGCGGCAGCAAGATCGTACTACACTCAGGTATTATTTTCTTCAACAGAAATTCACGATAAGAACGTCGTCTTTCCTCCAACGATCCCCAATTGAGTTGCCGGAGCATTTCCGTGACACTCGCGCATTGGTCGAACCTACTAGTAACATATCTAGCTGCTCGCCTCTGAACTGCCTCTATGTCTTTCTTTAAACTGATTTGCTGCGGGTCCCAAACACTTGAGAAATACTCAAGACGTGGTCGTACAAGCGTTTTATATGCGGTCTCCTTTACAGGTGAAGTACATCTTCCCAAAATTCTCCCAATAAACCGAAGTCGGCTGTCCGCCTTATTCACAACTGTCCTTACACGTTCGTTCCATTTCATATCGCTCTGCATTGTTACGCCTAGATATTTGAACGACACGACAACAGCAAGAAGCTCACTACTAATGCTGTATTAGAACTTTATGGGCATCACCTTACATTTTTCTACATTGAGAGCTAGCTGCCATTCTTCGCACCAACTAGAAATTTTGTCTAAGTCATCCTGTATGCTATTACAGTCAGTTAAAGACGACACCCTCCCCTACACCACAGCATCATCAGCAAACAGCCGTAAATTACAATTTACTCTGTCCATCAGATCATTTATATAGATAGAAAATAATAGCGGTCCTATCACACTCCCTAGGTCACGCCTGACAATACACTCGTCTCTGGTGAACACTCGCCGTCGAGAACAACGTACTGCGTTCTATTACTTAGGAAGTCTTCCAGCCTGTCACCTATTCCATAAGCTCGTATCTTCGTTAGCAGTCTGCAGTGTGGCACCGCGTCGAACGCCTTTTTGACCATCCTCTTCTTCACCCAACTTCTCAGACCAGTTGCTGTTGGCCGTTCTTCTGTATATCTCATCCCGTTGCCTGTTTCTGGTCACTTCCTCAAACCCCTCTCCTGTTCTCCTACCTCCTCTCTTGTTCATCTCTTGCTGTCCCTTCTCAGTCTGTCCAACTCCTCTTCTCTAATCCACCTCAACCTCCCCACTCCCTCTCTCCATCACGACTTCCAATTCACTCTCCGCTTCTTGCCCCTTACATGTAGATTGCCCTGGACAGCAGGTCAATATGTCAAGCTGACACTGTTCCTAATCTCCGGTTGTGCAAGGCAGCCTATACGACATGGGCTGGAAAACACCTTTTCGCCCCTATCGCCTCTATTATAGGAGCCAGGAGGTTATAATCCGCACATTACTGAATGTCGTGTTGCAAGCAGTATGTGTACCAAATTTGGTTGAAATCGATCCAGTAGTTTCGGAGGAGATGTGGAACATATATAGTGGTATGAGAATGGCCATGCGTTCTAAGGCACATTGCTGTGCAGTGCGCGGCTGCTCCCTGTCTGAGTTTCGAGTATTCCCTCGGGCATTTTTTTTTAATTTTTTTGCCATTCAGGTGGCTGGGCTCTGACATAATTTAAGAGACGCTGGAACAAACTATCATAGCTTAAAAGATAAGAAGGCAATACCTCTTAGCGCCACCGAGCGAGGTGGTGCAGTGGTAAACACAGGACGTGCATTCCAGAGGACGGTGGTTCAAATCCACCTTCGGCCATTCAGATTTAGGTTTTCCGTGATTTCCGTAAATCACTCCAGGAATCTGCCAGATGGTTCCTTTGAAAAGGCATGGCAGATTTCATTCGTCATTTTTTCGAAAAGAAAAAAGAAAAAAAAATCGAGCGTGAGTTCCGCGTGTCGACGGAACTCCAATCCCTAAGCTTCCTTCCCTCGCAGTAGCATCTGTCATACACTCCTGGAACTGTGGCGGCGGTGGGCGCCTGTCAAACGGAGCACTTCCGTGTGCTCTTGCGATGGGAGACATCTCCACGTTGTTGTTTTTGAAACATTTTTATGATGATATGTGGTTTATTTAATCGTGTCAGAAGCATCAAACTTTATACGTGCATTAGACATCGGAGAGAAAGGTTTGTTAGGCTCTTTATAGATAGTACATGAACATGTATTTTGTAGGGCTAGGACTTTTCGGCTAAAGCTGGCCATGTCCACAGAGTAATAAAATTTATGAGCTAAAATGTAGGATAAATGTCATGTACAATAGGTAATTGTAATGTTAGGAGATTTTTGACCAAAAACTGGCCACGTCCAGAGCATTGGGAGTAGCCTTCATGAGCTCCTCGACTGTGCAGGTGCTTGGGCATAACTCGCACTGCATAAGGTGGGAAGTAGTCTGCTCTTGTCCACACTCGAACAACACCGATTCATCCGACAGCCGCCATCTATGCATGTTGCTCTTTTGTTCTAGCAACTCCGGAACGCAGTCTATTCAAGGATCTCCAGACGTTCCTCTTCTCTCCTTGTCCTGGGAGAAGTTCTTCCGTTGGTACAAGCCAGTCATGGAGATGGGCATTTTTATTTTGACGCATTTCTGTTCTTGTTTTCTGTGGTGTAACGGTGAGGCGTTCTGTCGTATGGAGGAAACTCCTCCTTGAGATAAGCCGACGACGGGTGGGTTTTTGTCTGAAAAGTGAGTGCGCCGCAGACGTGACTGATTTTAGCTTCTCTTTGCTGGCAGCCACTTTTCGTCTAATACTAGGGGGTGCAATACCAGCTAGTCAGTGCAGTTTATCAGTCGCTGTCGGCTTTAAGCAACCTGTGATGATGCGGCAAGATTCGTTAAGCGGTATGTCCACTTGTTTAGCATGGCTTGCGTTGTACCACACATGACATGCATATTCCGCAAGTGAATAACACAAGGCTAGAGTTGCTGGTCTCTGCATCACATGTAGTGCCCGCTAGTTTGCGAACGATGTTGTTTCTTGCAGCTACTTTCTGCTTGGTGTTCATGCAGTGGTCCATGTAGGTGATGGTTCTATCTAAGGTGACTCCTAAATATTTTGGGGTTGCACAATGCACTAGCGGTATTCCGTCCCATGCTACTTTAAGTTTCTTTATCGCTTGTATGTTCCTCAGGTGGAATGCACAGGTTTGGGTTTTCCGTGGGTTAGGTGTGAGTTGGTTTTCCTTGTAATAGATGGCGAGTTATTCAAGGGCTTCCGACAGTTTGCTTTCCACGGTCTCGAAGGCGTTTCTTTGGACAATCTGTTTCTTTGGGTCGTCTGTATATATAAAACTTTGAGTGCCTTCCGGGAGTGGGTGGCCATTCGTGTAAATGTTAAAGAGCAGTGGAACAAGCACGCTACCCTGCGGTAACCCATTCTTCTGTGTCCTCCATCGACTCCTTTGCCCTTGAAAGTCGACGAAGAAACTTCTGTTTTGGAGTACAAGTACAAGAATCCAACAACCCCCACCCCCTCAAAAAAAAAAAAAAGCGTGTACTACCACATGATATGTGGTTGTATACGCTTTTTGGGGGTGTTGGTGGATTCTTTATTGGCACGAGAAGCTGTTGTCCATTGTATTTTAAAACTCAGTGTTACACTGTTATCATTTCTGCTGTTATTATTGGAATACAGGAATTGACTAACAACTCATAGCTGTCTGTATAAATGTTGCAGAACTGACTTACCTTTACTTGAAAGACCAGACCACATATAGTGATTCCAATTCCTAAGCAATCAAGTGCAGACAAATGTGAAAATTACAGGACTATCAGTTTAATAATACTAACACGAATTATTTACAGGCGATTGGAAAAACTGGTGGAATCCGACCTCGGGGAAGATCAATTTAGATTTAGGAGAAATGTTGGAACACCGGAGGCAATACTCTCATTACGACTGATCTTAGAAGATAGATTAAGGAAAGGGAGACCTACATTTTTACATTTTTGAATCTGGAGAAAGCTTTTGACAATATTGGCTGGAGTACTTTTTCAGATTCTGCAAGTAGCAAGGGTAAAATATAGGAAGGACTCGTTCCACATCTGGAATGACTCCACCCGGTATGCTCACGGAGTGCACGTTGACCTTCTTCCCCTCCTTGGCAGCCATCTCTCTAGGGGGCTCTATCATCCAACTACAAGCAAACCAACCCTCTGTGAAAGCCCGGATCTTGCAGGCTGAGTGGTGACCTCAGGATGAGAGACACAATCCGAATCAGGAACGTTGTACTGAACAGAGATATATTCAGCTTGTGCAAAAACCAGACAGCAGTTATTAGGCTCAAAGGACATGCAAGGGTTGCAGTGGTTGGGAAGGGAGTATGACAGGGTTGTTGCCTTTCCGCAATGTTGCTCAATCTGTACAGTGAGCAAGATCAGAAGGAATGCAGGAAGAAATTTGGAAAGGGAATTGAAGTCCAGGGAGAGGGAATAAAAACCTTGCGGTTTGCTGACGACATAGTAATTCTGTCACAGAGAGCAAAAGACCTGGAAGAGCAGTTAAAAGGAGTAGACAGTGTCTTGAAATGTAGGTATAAGATGATCATTAACAACAGTAAAACAAAAGTAATGGAATAGAATGTCAGAAAATCAGGCGATACTGAAGGAATTAGATTACGTAATAAAAGTAGTAGATGAGTTTTGTTACTTAGGTAGCAAGATAACATCTGATAGTCGAAGTAAAGAAAATATAAAATGAAAAATGGCTATGGGAAGAATAGTGTTTCTGAAGAAGCGAAATTTGTTGACATCCTCTCTCCGACCGACAGGCCTCGAGAGGCCCACTGGGTACCGACCGGCTGCCATGTCATCCTCTGCTCGAGGGCGTCACCGGATGCGGTATGGAGGGGGACGTGGTTAGCACCCCGCACTCCCGGCCGTTATGTCAGTTTCCGCGATCGGAGCCGCTACTTCTCAGTCAAGTAGCTCCTCAGTTGGCCTCACAAGGGCTGAGTACACCCCGCTTGCCAACAACACTCGGCAAATCCGGACGGTTACCCATCTAAGTGCTAGCCAAGCCCGACAGGGCTTCGGTGATCTAACGGGAACCGGTGTATACACAGCAGTACTAGTTTAAATGTTAGGAAGTCCTTTCGGAAAGCATTTGTCTGGAGTGTAGCATTGTATGGGAGTGAAACGTGGACGATAAGGAGTTCACACAAAAAGGTGATAGAAGTTTTCGAAATGTGGCGCTACAGATGAATGATGAAGACTAGATGGGTAGATAACGTAACTAATGAGGAGGTGCTTAACAGAAATGGGGAGAAAAGTAGTTTTTGGCATACCTGACTAAGAGGAGGGATAGGGTGGTGGGACACATTCTGAGACATCAAAGAATTGTTAACTTAGAATTAGAGGGAAGTGTCTGGTTAAAAATCGTAGAGAGACCGAGGGACGAACACAGTTAGCAGATTCAAAAGGATCTAAGTTGACGAATGTATTCTCATATGAAGAGGCTTGCACTGGACAGGGTTGCGTGGAGAGCTGCATCAAACCAGTCTGCGGACTGAAGACAACAGGCAAGGATGACCATAATTGTTGTTGTTATGGTCTTCAGTCCGGAGACTGGTTTGATGCAGCTCTCCACCCTACTCTATCCTGAGCAAGCTTTTTCATCTCCGCATAAGAACGGCAACCCACATCCACTTGAATCTGCTTACTATACGCGTCTCTCGGTCTCCCTCTGCGATTTTTACCCCACACACTTCCCTCCAATGCTAAATTTACGATTCCCCGATGTCTAAGAATGTGTCCTACCAAGCGATCCCTTCTTTTAGTCAGGGTATGCCAAAAATTCCTTTTCTCACCAATTCTATTCAGTACCTCTTCATTAGTTATGCGATCTACCCACCTAATCTTCAGCATTCTTCTGTAGCACCACATTTCAAAAGCCTCTATTCTCTTCCTGTCCGCACTGCTTATCGTCCATGTTTCACTCCCGTACAAGGCAACACTCCACACAAATGCCTTCAGAAAAGACTTTCTTACACTTAAATTAATATTCGATGTTAGCAAATTTCTCTTTTTCAAAAATGCTTTTCTCTCCATTGCCATTCTGCATTTTATATCCTCTGTACTGCGACCATCGCATGTTATTTTACTACCCAAGTAACAAAACTCGTCTACCACCCTCATTGTTTCGTTAACAAATCCAATTCCTTCAGCATTCCATTATTTTTGTTTTGCTCTTGTTAATGTTCATTTTATACGCTCTCTTCAACACCCTGTCCATTACATTCAACTGCTCTTCCAGGTCCTTCGCTGTCTCTGACATAATTACAATGTCATCAGCAAAACGCAATGTTTTTATTTCTTCCCCCTGAACTTTAATCCCTATTCCAAATTTTTCCTTACTTTCCTTCACCGCCTGCTCGATGTACAAATTGAATAACATTGGAGAAAGGCTACAACCCTGTCTTACTCCCTTCCCAACTGATGCTTCCCTTTCATGCCCTTCGAGTCTAATAACTGCGGTCTGGCTTTTGTACAAGTTGCAAATAACTCTCCTTTCCCTGTATTTTACCCCTGCTGACTTCAGAATTTGAAAGAGTGTATTCCAGTCAACATTGTCAAATGCTTTCTCCAAATCTACAAAAGCTAAAAATGTAGGTTTGCCTTTTCTTAATCTATCTTCTAAGATAAGACGTAAAGTGAGTATTGCCTCCCGAGTTCCTATGTTCCTCCTGAATCCAAACTGATCTTCCCCGAGGTCAGCTTCTACCAGCTTTTCCATTCTCCTGTAGATAATTCGTGTTAAAATTTTGCAACCATGACTTATCAAACTGATGGTTCTGTAATTTTCACACCTGTCTGCGCCTGATTTCTTTGGAATGGGGATTATTACATTTTTCTTAAAGTCTGAGGGCATTTCGCCTGTCTCGAACATCCTACACACCAGTTCAAATAGTCTTGTCATGGCTGGCTCTCCCAGAGACTTTAGTAGCTCTGAGGGTATGTCATCTACTCCTGGGGCCTTGTTCCGACCTAGGTCTTTCAAGGCTCTGTCAAATTCATCTCTCAATATAGTATCTCCTATTTCATCTTGATCAACTTCCTCTTCCCTTCCTACAACATCGTCTCGAAGTTCATTTCCTTTGTAGAGCTGCTCTATGTACTCCTTCCACCTTTCAGCTTTCCCTTCTTTGCTGAGAACTGGTTTCCCATCTGAGTTCTTGATATTCGTAGAGGTGCCTTTCTTGTCCCCAAATGTCTCTTTTATTTTCCTGTAGGCAGTATCTACTTTTCTGCAATAGAGATAGGAAAATAATGGAACAGGAGGGGAAAATTGCAGCTCTTCAAGCTGAATTAGATAAGGCAAGGGAGACTGAGCAGGTTAAGGAGGGAGAAGGGTGAACAGCGGTGGGAAGTGGCAACAGGTAACAGGGGGAACAGACTTAGGACAGTTTCAGACAGCTTTGTCCTTAATGTGAAAAATAGATTTGACCTGTTGCTTCAGTCAGGATCGGATGAGCCTCATGTAGCTGTAACTGTAGAAAGGACACAACAGACTTTCAAAAAGAACTTGAAAAAGGTAGGGAAAACTGAGAAAAGAAAGAAAGTCTTGTTGTTAGGTAGTTCACATGGTAGAGGTGTTGGCCAACTACTGCAGGAAGAGCTAGGACCAGGGTACCAGGTCACAAACGTTTTCAAACCAAATGCGGGCCTGGGTCAGGTAACAGAGGATATAGGTTCTTTATGTAAGGATTTCACAATGGAGGATACCGTGGTTATAGTGGGTGGTCCGGGAAACAGCATTGACAGAAACTGTGAATATTCTATAGAGCGTGACCTGGTGAAGATATCATCGGCAACGAAGCATACTAGTGTGGGATTTGTATCTGTCTTGAGTCGCCATGATCGGCCTCATTTGAACTCGTCTGTCAGGAGAGTAAACTTGGAGTTGGAACGGCTACTCATGTCAGATATGGGGTCCCATATTGGTTTGATTCCTGTGGATGATATCTGTAGGTGGGACTATACTAGGCATGGCCTTCACCTCAACAGGAAAGGGAAGGGAAAATTGTCTGGGTTGATTGCAAGTAACTTACGGGGGGGCACTGTCACAAATGGTAAAATACCAGTGGTTACAGGTGTCAGAGGGATGCCTTTTTTAGGATAGGGAGGGGGGGAAGAAAACCAGTTTTGAGAGAGCTTGTAAGACACCCTCAGTTTGGAAAAGCAGATAAACAGGAGATAGATTTTAGCAAACAATGTTTAACAGAAAGTAGTCAGAAACTTCCAGTAAATCTTACTCAAGCCATTAGTATGCAATATCAGTTATCTTTATTACATCAAAATATTCCAGGACTCAGAAATAAACTTGATGAACTACTCATTTGTATTGATGAAATAGATTCCTCTAGCCCAATTGACATAATTTGCCTCTCTGAACATCATGTGGCCACTGGTATAGATATGTTAAACATTCCAGGATTTAATTTAGCTACACACTTCTGTAGAGTAGATATGGAGGGAGGAGGAGTTGCCACATTCATTAAAAACTGCTATAAATTCAAGAATATTGATATAAATAAATTCTGTCTAGAGCAGCTTTTAGAAGCTTGTGCAACAGAAGTAGAATTCCATAACAGATGCTATATAATAGTAACTATTTACCGAGCACCTGCAGGAAATTATAATCTATTCCTAAATCATCTAGAAGCTCTATTGGGATATTTAACAGGAAGAAATAAAGAAATCCTGGTTGCTGGTGACTTTAATACAGATTTTCTTATGCAGTCCTCCAGTAAAAATTTATTGCAGTCAGTAACTTTGTCTTTCAATCTAACACACACCGTAAACTTTCCAACTAGGGTAACTAAAACCTCTAGGACAGCAATTGATAATATTTTTATAGACAAATCAAAGGAACAAAATCATATCATAAAACCAATAATAAATGGCCTGTCAGATCATGATATGCAGCTCCTTGTTTTAGGTATAGATTCTAAACAGATTATGAAGACTGCAAAATGTACATACAGGAGAGTAGTCAACCCACCAAAAATTGAAAATTTTAGAAAACTCCTCAAAGACATGAACTGGAAAGATGTATATAGTGCTAATGGCATGAATGAAAAATATAATGTATTCATTAATAATATTAGCATCATGTTTGAAAACTGTTTTCCTCTAAAAGTAACGCGAATTAAACAGAAGTCTATAATAAAACCTTGGATTACACAAGGAATAAAGATTTCATGTAAGACAAAAAGGAGTATGTATCTATCAGCCAAGAGTAGTTGCAATGATGATGATTTAACTAAATATAAGGAATACTGTAAAATATTAAAAAAAGTTATTCAGGTATCTAAACAAATGCACTATGAAAAGAAGATAGCAACATCAGGAAACCAAATAAATACAATATGGGATATAGTGAAAGAAGAGACTGGTAGAACCAGAAAGGAACAAGAGCAGGTACGGTTAAGAGTAGCTGAGACATTAGTAACTGATGGGCCTAGTGTGGCAAATCTATTTAACAAGTACTTTATATCCGTTACTGATAGTATGGGATTGTCTGGGTCAGTAAATAATGCGCTTGAATATTTGAAACTAGCATTCACAAATAACTTCACACACATGAATATGTCAGTCACTTCACCACAAGAAATATCTTCCATAATAAAATCTTTAAAAACAAAGAATTCCAGTGGATATGATGAAATATCAACAAAGTTAATTAAAGCGTGTTCTTGTGAACTTAGCACAATCTTAAGTTATTTGTGTAACCAGTCTGTTATAACGGGAACATTTCCTGATTGGCTAAAATATGCAGATATTAAACCTCTCTTCAAGAAGGGGGATAAAGAGATACCATCAAACTACAGACCCATTTCACTTTTGCCAGCATTCTCAAAAATTATAGAAAAGGTAATGTACAAGCAGCTTCTCAACCACTTAACCACAAATGGCATATTGTCTAGAACACAGTTTGGATTTCTGAAAGGTTCCGATATCGAGAAGGCTATTTACACTTTCAGTGAGAATGTACTTAATTCATTAGATAATAAATTGCAAGCAGCAGGTATTTTCTGTGATTTGTCAAAGGCATTTGATTGTGTGAACCATAACATCCTTTTAAGTAAATTAGAATTCTATGGGGTCACGGGAAATGCTGCAAAATGGTTCAAGTCGTACCTCACTAACAGGAAACAAAGGGTGTCACTGCAAGTGACTAGTGAATTAGGCCAACAGTCATCATCGGGTTGGGAAGAAATTACATGTGGTGTCCCACAAGGATCCATCTTAGGGCCATTGCTTTTTCTTGTGTACATTAATGATCTCTCATCAGTTACACTACCAGAAGCAGAGTTCGTTTTGTTTGCAGATGATACAAGTATTGCAATAAAGAGTAAGTCAAGTATATTGATAGAAAAGTCTGCTAATGATATTTTCATGAACATTAATAAATGGTTTAAAGCCAACTCATTGTCATTAAACTTTGAAAAGACGCACTACATGCAGTTCAGAACATGTAAGAGATTTCCTGAGAGCATATGCATTAAATATGAAGAAGAGCAGATAGAAGAGGTTGACAGAATTAAATTCCTGGGATTACAACTTGATAATAAACTTAGTTGGGAGGAGCACACCACAGAACTGCAGAAACGACTCAACAAATCTGTATTTTCAATACGAGTGTTATCAGACATAGGAGACATAAAAATAACAAAGCTTGCATACTTTGCTTACTTTCATTCCTTAATGTCATATGGTATAATATTTTGGGGTAACTCTTCAAGTCAGTCAAAAGTCTTCAGAGTCCAAAAACGTGTAATACGTATTATTTGTGGAGTAAATTCACGGACGTCTTGTAGAAGCCTCTTCAAAGAACTGGGTATATTAACTACTGCCTCTCAGTATATTTATTCCTTAATGAAATTTGTCATAAATAATATATCCCTTTTCCCAACAAACAGCTCAGTTCATACATACAATACTAGAAATAAAAATGATCTACACAAGGATTTAAAAGCACTTACCTTAGTTCAAAAAGGGGTCCACTACTCAGGAACACACATTTTCAATAATTTACCATCAAGTATAAAAAATTTAGCTACAAATAAAGATCAGTTTAACAGGAACCTAAAAGACTTTCTAGTGGCCAACTCCTTCTACTCCATTAGTGAATTTCTAAATTGTACCAAATGATGCATGCACTCATACTATATTAGTATTATTATATTATCAGCAAAAAAAAAAAAAACCTTAAAAAATTATGTATCTGTATTTCTATTATAAGTGTATGTATTTATATTATTTGTTATTCAACTTGTAAATTTTGTTTCTTGACATGTTCCACATCCACGAGGATCCCCTCAATATGGATCTACGGAACAAATAAATAATCTATCTATCTATCTATCCCCTTCTTATGCATTCTTCTACAGATTTACATTTGGCTTCTAGCCACTCCTGCTTAGCCATTTTGCACTTCCTGTCAATCTCATTTTTTAGTCGTCTGTACTCCATTTTGCCTGTTTCATTTACTGCATTTTTATATTTTCTCCTTTCATCAATTAACTGTAGTATTTCCTGTGATATCCATGGATTTTTGTAGGTCTTGCCTTTCTACCTATTTTGTCCTCCGCTGCCTTCACAATTTCGTCTCTCAATGCTACCCATTCCTCTTCTACTGTTTTATTTCCCCCTGTTTCTGTCAATTGTTGCCTAAATCTCCTTCTGAAATTCTCCAGAACTTCACTGTCCTTCAATCTATCTAAGTCCCATCTCCTTATTTTCCTACCTTTCTGCAGTTTTTTCAGCTTCAGCCTACAGTTCATGACTAACAAGTTATGGTCAGAGTCTATATCTGCCCCTGGGTATGTCCTGCAGTTTATAACCTGGTTCCGGTACCTATGTCTTACCATTATAAAATCTATCTGATACCTTCCAGTGTCTCCTGGTCTCTTCCACGTATACAACCTTCTTTTGTGATTCTTAAACCACGTGTTTGTTACGATTAAATCATGTTCCGTGCAAAATTCTACCAGGCGACTTCCTCTTTCATTCCTTCTTCCCAATCCATATACACCTACTATTTTTCCTTCTCTTCCTTTTCCTACTACCGAATTCCAGTCTCCGATGACAATTAAGTTTTCCTCTCCCTTAACTGTCTGAATAATTTCCTTTAGCTCCTCATATATTTCTTCGATTTCCTCATCATCGGCAGAGCTAGTTGGCATATAAACCTGTACTACTGTTGTCGGTGTTGGCTGCGTATCTATCTTGACAATGATAATGCGATCACTGTGCTGCTCATAGTAGTTTACCCGCATTCCTATTTTCTTATTCATTATCAGTCCTACTCCTGTGATGCCCCCAACTGATTTTGTATTTATAATCCTGTACTCACCTGACCAGAAATCCTGTTCATCCTGCTACCGAACTTCACTAATCCCCACTATATCTAACTTCAACCTATCCATTTCCCTTTTTAAATTTTCTAATTTTCCTACTCGATTAAGGGATCTAACATTCCACGCTCCGACCCGTAGAATGCCACTATTGTCTTTCCTGATGTTCACATCCTCCTGAGTAGTCCCCGCCCGGAGATCCGAATGGGGGACTATTTTACCTCCGGAATATTTTACCTGAGAGGATGCCATCATCATATGTTCATACAGTAGAGCTGCATGTCCTCGGGAAAAATAACGGCTGTAGTTTCCCCTTGCTTTCAGCCGTCCGCAGTAGCTGTGTGGCAAAGCCACACTAGCTGATATTACAAGGCCAGCTCAGTCAATCATCCAGACTGTTGCCCCTGTAACTACTGAAAAGGCTGCTGCCCCTCTTCAGGAACCACACGTTTGTCTGGCCTCTCCACAGATACCCCTCCGCTGTGGTTGCACCTACGGTACGGCTATCTGCATCGTTGAGGCACGCAAGCCACCCCACCTCGGCAATGTCTGTGGTTCATGGGGGTGGTCGTGCATAATTATAATAATAAATACAGGGTGGAACAATTATAGCTAAAAGCCTTGCATAGTTGATATAGTGTGTGGCTTTGTTGTTCTAGTTGGTTCTTCGTTCCGGCTGCATAGTTTGGTTGTCATATGTAGAGGTCGTTCGCTTAGTCATCGGTCCTTGGATGAACCTGCGGCCCTAATCTCAAATAGAGGTTGGGGGTCCGAAAGGGGTTACACAGCAACTGCATATAATCATCAAGTGACTTGATGCTTACGTTCGTTTAAAGCAGTGTTTTTCAATCTGTAGGTCGCCGCCCGCAAGAGAATCGCCAAGTCTTGCTTGGAGGGGGGGGGGGGGGGTCGCCGCCACATGAATAAGTACTTGCACCGTGAAGTAACCAGGGAGGTAAGTAATACAAAAACTTAGCCTTAGTGAAATTTATTTAATGTTAAAGTTACGGAGTTCTTTGTGTAATATTCACTACGAACTGAATACATCATATATTTTGTTTTACATTACACTGTGTTAATGATGAATGATCACATATTCTGAAAACTGTTTTCGCGAAATGAATTTGATACAATAAGTAATTCCGAAAAATACGAAAAAAATAACTACTTCTTTACAAAATGTGTATCCAGTGCAACCTTTCTTAATGAGCATAATTCGTTTCTCAGTCTTGTCTGAAATGCGAAATACTCGTCAACAAAATATATTTTTCTGTCGGAAGTCACTTAAAATAGGATATATGTACCATTCCGAGAAATATGCACAAAAATGACGTACAACAATTTAAAAGATAGCTAAAACAAAAGTTGTAGTGTATCTTGCCCACAAAACAGGTCTATTTGTGCATGACAGTGCTTGTTATATGGCATATTTGTGAATCACTATATGGGCTCTTTGTCTATTATTGTCAACAACTGAAATTTCCATTTATATCGTAATAATTCTTCCCTATGAAATATTTTACTGCACCATGAGGTCCAGCTAATCTGTACCTCTTGCAGTCAGACAATTTCTCACGTAATATTTCGGAATTTATGAGTCCGAAGATTGTTTTCGGCGTGAGAAGAAAAGAGAGAAAAACCAAGCATTTACTGCTAAATGAAATTTAACCAGATGAAGACTTTTAAACACATTAGCTGTTTATTGCTCCTTCCTTTACACCAGCACACTTATAACTAACTCTTCTTTCTAATTACAACAACAATGTCCACAGAAACAAAAACAGAATAGTCTTTCTTACTCATAACTGTTCTTAGAGACTGTTAAACTTCAAAACACTATATATATTTTGAAGCACTGTCTTTCATGGCGGTAACAGCAAGTGGGTTTCCCGACAGATTACCTGTAGGATAAAGCCAAATCGAAAACGAAATATCTTGCTACCAAAAGTCTCTAATAAACATATTTAGCTATCTTATGTCGGTCCATAGGAGTGTAGTGCAACTTATTACACTACATACCCCTCCCCTTAGACATAAGATGCCAAATGATTATATAACTTTTGTTTATTTTTTGTTTATTATTTTTTTTATGGGACTTAACTACGGGGTCATTAGTCCCCAAACTTACAAACTACTTATGAACTACTTACGAACTAGAACGACACAAATATCCATGCCCGAGGGGGGATTCGAACCCCCGACCGTAGTGGCCGTGCAGACCGTGACTGGAGCGCCTCAGTCCTCTCGGCCATCGCGGCCGGCTTTGTTTATTTCTTTTTATATCAGATCATCAGTTTTTTCTCACAAAACAATCTTCTATTATCATAATTTATTAAGTCTTTAACTTTCAGTCACCTCATACTAAATACGATACAGTTCATAAGGCAAATTGGATCATATAATTAATGTTTTTGAGCACAAAGTTGTCTTATTTAGGTAGAGTCTGAAAGGTTATTACATTGTATTCATTTTTTGTATACATCACGTTAATATGGGTACTATCTTTTATACGCACAATTACTTTTCTAAATTAATATGGTTTTGTTCTATACACATTTCAGTTCTACGGCCCTAACTAAGCACTCATGTGGGGCAGTACTTTTTCTTTTATTAAAAAATCGCCTCACATATAAGAATACCGTCTTAGTTATAGCAGACCTGAGCTTCACTCAACAAAGTCCAAATATGAACTAAGTAGTTATCAAATTTCTTATTAGACGCATCAGCGCACTTCTTTAAGTTAAAAAAAAATCTGAGGACTTTTCCTCTCTTGCTTATTTAAAACTATTCAACTGGGAATTAAGAGCTACCAGAAGTCCCTAATAAACATTTTGGCGATCTTATGTTGATTCATAGGGGTGTAGTGCAACTCGTTACACCATAAAGTACGAACACAAAAATTGTTTGGTTTGAGATTACGGTTCGTGAGTGGAGGGGTGTCGCCACAGTATTTTTCTTTGAAAGGGGGTGGCCATAATATTTTTCTTAGAAGGGGGTCGCACGTTGGAAAAGATAGAAAAACACTGGTATAAGTAAGGTGATGAAATTCCGGAAAATTTGCATATGTCAGCTATCTATTACCATTCTTTCATGGTGTGTTTGGAACCAGTCAGAATACTCACAGTCCAAAACGGTTCCTATAAAATCAGCTTCTTTTCATAGCCGTCGTTACCACAGAATACTTCGTTGAGATACTTTTTCTTCTCAGTATGACGCCACTTCACTCAACTGTCAACTGCTATTAACCGTTTCCTGTGTTCAATCAATGCTGACAAATGCTAGATGCACTTGTACATGCTGTATACTGCTATTGCATAGGATCGTACAAGAGTGACGGGTTTTGCCTGTGGTGAGTGACGTGCCAGCCTGCATAAGATGTATTCTGAGATTAGTAGACGGTGCCTTTTATTCTTGATCATGGTGTACATGTGAAAGTGTGCTCATAGGGCTGCAACTTCACACCAAGCGAATTTCAATAGCTGATAGAGAGCGTGATTCTAATCGGCAGTTGAGATTAATTTGTTTCTACCTAACAATCAGAAAGCGGAAAGACGACCTTCACTTTATATATGTCAATTACACATTTTTCTGGAAAGCAGTTTTTGATTACAAATTACTTCTGGGAAAAGGAAGAGATTGTCCAAGAGTATTGATTACTTTTCTCCGTCATACATTTTATGCTATTAGGTACTTCTATTCATGCTTATTGGTGTCCTTTGTGAGCTTCTGAGAACTAATATTAGCAAACAAAGGTAATGTTTCGCCTAATTTTAAGGTTATGGTCATAAACGTCATTCTCTTAATGGATTATATCATCAGCGCATGCATGTAGTCGAAAATTACTGTAAAATGACGCTATTACATGACAATAGCGAGGGACTACAACACATTACTCCTACAGCTTCATTTTATGCAATCAAAGCTTTTTACGTGATCGCTTGCTCTCGAAAATTATTTCATAGAGCATTATTCAGTAGAAGTGTGCAGAATGGGTCAGAAGGTTTCTTTCCAAGACTCGCAATAATACGAGGAGTGAAAGTGACTGAAGCTAACTGATTGAATTGCGCCGTAATGTGGTTCTTCCACTTCACGTTGCTTACAGTAAAGTTCACGTTTCTCAATGATCACAGATAAGCTAAATGGGAAGGGAAAGAGTGCGCTTAAAATTTTAATACAACAAAGGAGCTTGTCACGTATGAAGATAGAGCAAGATAATGTTTTATCTCGACGATATAACTATTAGTTCCATAAAAAATGAATTCCGAGTTTAGGGTTTAAATCTTACTTGAAGCCCAACCAGGCTTCACACAGTTGGGCATATTTACCTACATTTTTTTTTTCGAGATTAAAAGGTAACTTATGTACGGTTACGTTGGTAGTATTAAGAAATAATATACGCATTTCTCACATACAGGGTTAGTCAAAACTCGCAGTACACCCATTGATTTCAAACAGGCTGCAGGAACTGGGAAACCTGAATATTTTATAGTTGGCGTCAAATAGGAAGGAACTTCCACTCATATAGGCGGAGCTATAGGGAAATCGCGGAGGGCCGGCCGCGGTTGCCGCGGGGACTGAGGCGCTCCAGTCACGGTCTGCACGACCACTGCGGTCGGGGGTTCGAATCCCCCCTCGGGCATGGATATTTGTGCCGTCCTTAGTTTTAGGTAGTTCATAAGTAGTTTGTAAGCTTAGGGACTGATGACCCCGTAGTTAAGTCCCATAAGTTCTACAAACATTTGAACATTTTTGAAATCGTGGAAGGAAGGAGCTACGGTCGAGCGCCAACATCTGAGCCTGCGGGAGAAGTATTGGGTTCGTTCCAGCAGATGCCAGACGGCTACTTTCAAGCGTTAAGAAACAAGTGTTACTGCGCATGCGCAGCTACTATGACGTAAAAACCCTTGTTTGAAACTTGCACTGTTGGAAAGTTTTTTGCACTGTTTCTGGCTGCAGGCGAATGTGACTTTAAAGGAATAGTTAAAATACTTTCCTTCTTAATAACGAAGAAGTGTAAACGAGAAATATCTGATCTCAAGGGGATTGTAGTGGCTTCGGAATAATCGAAAAACACGCTACAAACACACATGCATCACGTGATGGCTACCCCCCACTCTAACTCAGACCTTTCTGCGCATGCGCAAATTGGCAACTTGACCGTGCCATAAATATTTCTGTGGCTTGGTTCTAAAAGGGCCAATGTCAAAAATCTTAGTTTTACGGTATAAGCTTCTCAATATTTTCTGTAATTTTCTGAAAAATATTAACAGTATATTTGGGGCTCACATCTTAAAATCTCAGTATCTCATCCTATGTGGCTTAGACATTGGCCGTTTTAACATTATGAAGACCACGTGAAACTATGGTCTACACCAATAAAACCAGTTTTAATAAATACTGACATTGGCCCTTTTAGAACCAAGCCACAGATTTTTCCGGGTAGCGTCTGGCTGCTTGAGGCAACTGCTGGAACACCAAACAGCCACACTCCAAGTAGCCAGATGCGGGAGAAGGCGCCGCTGGAACACAATTTCAGCGTTGCGTTGCGCATGCGCGTCAGGCATTCTGGCAGCTGCTGGAAGGAATCTATTGTGTTAACTCGCGGCCAGCCACGCGCCTTGAGAATGAATATTAGTGGCTGCCAGTGAAGTAATGGAGGGGGATGCGCAGAACGACTGTAAACCGGGGCGCCTTCCTACGTGACGCGGACTATAGTAAAGTATGGGTGGGGCGATCATCTTCCAGAGAGGGTGCCGAAGATTGGCACCATCTTGAAGACGGCCATCTTTAATGTAAGTCAGGTTTTAAATGAAAAGACGGTGGTGTGATATATCAAAAGCCTTTTCTGACAAGTTAATTGTTATAAAGAGAGTCCACATGGCAGATTCTTCTTTTGCACCAGGTATCTTGTTCAGTATTCAGGCGAACTTTGTTGTCAATAAGTCAGCTGTCACAGCCATCGATATTGGAGTGACCAGAACGCACACTAGATGGAACCTTTAATTATTTTTTTTTTCGATTACTGTAGAGTTTGTACTGATATTGTAGGTTAATAAATGTTCAAAGTGGTGTCCATCATTTGCTCCCATAATTTTCAATCTACCGCCTAAGGACGATGCAGTACCTCTGATGTAATGTTGCCACTGGCTGCCTCAATTCGATGTTTCTTGTTCTCTGGGGTTATAGATACATTCAGGGTACTCGTTCTCCACACAAAAATAAATCTAAAGGTGTAAGATCAGAAGAACAGGCTGGTCAATTCATGCGTCTGCCACGTATTATGAAACGCCTGTCGAACATTTTGACAAGGGTCAGCCTAATGTTAATTGTAGACTGTGCAGGAGCACCATCATGTTGATACCACATACGATGGTTCGTACTTAAATAGTGGGAACTATTTATTCACAACTGATACAAAAGCGTTACATGTTTGCAGCTGTTTCTGTCTTTCAAAGTAGTCACCAGTGTTGTGTAGGACCCATTTCCAGCGATGTGGAAGGCGTGGTACGAGGGGGAGATGGAAAATAAGTTTCCCCAGTGGTCAGAGTTGTATATATATATATATATATATATATATATATATATATATATATATATATATATATATATATATATATAACAGAATGAGATATTGAAGATAAGACATATCTTTATTTTTTTTTTACCAAATGTCCAAGTACACTGAGACATTTCTCATACCGTTTTATAAGCTTCGTAAAGCCTTCCAGGAAAAAATCAGGGCGTTGCATACGGAAGAAGCTTTGAACGGCTTGTTTGACGTCAGCACTGCTTCCAAACCGCCTTCCGCCGAGAGTCTTCTTCAAAGCTGGAAACAGATGGAAGTCACTCGTTGCGAAATCAGGACTGTATGCCGGACGGCGTAGGCGCTCCCAACCAAGAGTTGCAATATGGTTTTTCGTTGCCGTCGTCGTGTATGGTCTCGCATTGCCATCCAACAACAGAACACCAGATCTGAGAGGGCCAGGCCGCTTTTTCTGAATCACCTCTTTCAAAATGTTCAAATGTTTCTAAAGCTTAAGGGACTTTACTGCGGGATCATGAGTCCCTAAACTTACAAACTACTTATGAACTAACTTATACTAAAGACGACACAAACTACCATGCCTGAGGGAGGATTCGAACCCCCAAAGGCGGACGGCCGCGCGCACCGCAACACGACGCTCTAGCACGCGCGGCTAATCCGCCGCGGCCTCTTTTAATTTCGACAAAGTGGCCCAGTACCGGGCAGCACTGATGGTTACATCCTCCAAAAAGTCCAGCTACACAACTCCTTGGGCGTCCCAGAAAACGGTGAGTAGCATTTTACCTGCAGACGGAGTGCTTTTGAACTTCTTTTGGACAAGTGATGACGGATGTTTCCACTCCATAGCCGTTCAACCCTTCTTCCGTATGCAACGCCCTGATATTTTTCCTGCACGGCTTTTTGAAGAAAGCGGTATGAGAAATGACTCAATGTACTTGGACATTATGTAGAAAAATAAAGATATGTCTTATATTTAATGTCTCATTCTATTTATTTCCTTTCATACACAACTCCGCCCACAATCGCCGCGGGAAATGTATTTTCCAACTTTCCCTCTATATCGTTGGAACAGTTCTGAAGCGAACACCAGGAAGTAGTTCCTTAAACTTCGAAATCAAAGTCATAAAGACTTAAAGTACGATCGACTGAACAGAGCAGCCACAGCCTCCGCTGTATACACCCGCGCATTGTTGTGCAAAATGAAGGGCAATGACGATTCCCAGCATGCCTGCTGAAGACTTTGATGACACTGTCGTGCTGTACGACCTCTGGCACATTCAATCTAGTTCCAACTCCGTTGTTCGTGTTTGGGAAACATAGTGACATCGTTACGTTAAACCGCTCGCTCACAAGTGACTGTGTTTCCCTCGATTATGCACAGCCCGGTGACATAGGATGGGCGAGTCCATTTGCTTGGAGGTGAGGTAGGTATGTCAATAACACGTGACATCAGCGACAATTGTAGATTCCATTGCATAGTGTCTAAATGTTCAAATATTTGTAGAGCTTATGGGACTTAACTACGGGGTCATCAGTCCCTATACTTACAAACTACTTATGAACTAGCTAATGCTACAGACGGCACAAATATCCATGCCCGAGGGGGGATTCGAACCCCCGACCGAAGTGGCCGTGCAGACCGTGACTGGAGCGCCAGTCCCCTCTGCCACTGCGGCCGGCGCATAGTGTCTCCACAGCAGTGTTGCCACTATTTATGTTCCAACCCTCGTACGTCTACGCGATTACAGCGGGACATTTTCTAGCAAAGTTGGAAGATCATTTTATAGAAACTCGAAGAATTTGCATCTGTCTGGGCGCCTTCAGTGAATTGGGGATCAGTCAGATGGTCGCGAATTACTCCGCACCACACGTTTACAGTCCACGGATTCTGTCGCTCTACTTGTCGAAGCCAGCGAAGATTGTCCACGGACCAGTAATGGATAAACCTGCTTCATCTGTAAACAGGTAGTACGACAGCGCATTCTCTGTTAATGCCCATTGACAGTAATTCAGTCCATTATTAAAATCGTCTCCATGTAATTGCTGATGCAACGACACATGATATGGATAACGTTTGTGACGATGAAGTATGAGCATTACACTTATTTGACTCGGTGCACTGTTTATAGCAGTGTCACGCGATCTCACGTGTGTGTTCACGACAACAGCAGCTAACACACCAACTTCACCTGCTTATTCTGTTAGGGGCTCATTACGGACCCGTTTGCGTGCTACGACCATACCTGTTGCTTACAATTGTTTGTAGACGTTTTCAAATGTGCGGCGCGTTGGATGTTATCTGTCTGGGTGCCTTTCTGCAAATAATTTGCCCGCTTCAACTGCATTTTTTCTACACTCGCCATAGATAAGTGTTATCTCTGCCTTTTCGGAGTCAGAATGAACGATTTCACAGTTCTTACACTACTATACACACCGCCTGCTTAAAATCATTTAGCTTCTCACTTTACTACTGTGCGTACTTCTAGTCTTACTTGTACTGTAGAGTACACTATCACAGTCGTCTGGTAACACAATGTACTAGTGTTATTCTCAGTAGAAAGACTAATTTAGAATAACAGTAACATCAAGCGCTACATGCTGACACTGAGACAACTAGAACAAACAAACATTGCATTACAACCATACTCGCAAACATTGTAGTCTTCGTAAACATACCACTACCGATAGAGGTCATGGATCTCGTTTGTTACAACACGCGACTGAACGTCTGGGGTTTCAATCGTCAGCTTTAGGTTACAATAACTCTGGATGTTATTAACATTTTACAATTTAACAAACTTCATTAATTATTTTCTTCTATTTTCAGTTGAGCCAAAAATAGCAGGTTTCCATTGAAGAACATAGGTTTGTGTTTAAAAAATCATACTTCAGTGCACTTTTTAATTACTTGTATTAACCAATTACACCAACCCCTCTCCTCACTTTCGGTCTGTGGAATTAGTTACTCAATATTTGTAATGGTTTACGAAATATTTCCAGTGGTAATGTTAGGTGACTCACCCCGTATATAGCTTTTCCAAAGCGTATTTACCGCACTATATCTAGAGGATTTTTGCTAGCCGCATGCAGCCACTGCCACGCCCCTTAATGAATTATACAGCTAAACCTCAGTCATGTATTACACCGTTCAGCGGTTTTTCAGTTTATCGACGACAGAAAGACAGACACGGCGGGAAGACTTTCTATTATAATAAGTATGTATACATGTAGAAGCTACATTGTGTTCTGAAGTCTTTATTTCTCTCTAGTGTTACGCGGAACGCATAATATTCTAGGAAAGACATTTTTATATATTACACAAACAGCGTGACCTAAGCAGAACCAAAATAAAACTATATATAAATGTGGCTTAAGAAAATGGGCAAAGCCCGGAACTAGTCAGCATTTAAAATAAAAGCATCTTTGGTGCAACATATAAAAATTTCTTTCCTGCAACATTTAAGAGCAGCAAAACGCGGCGTATCAAAATCTTTTGCATAATCTTCTCTTTTGCCTCTATCGTAGGAGTGCTGTAATTTTGGCCTTCGTTGTAACTCGTCTCCTCGTTCTGGAGAAAATCGGGCAAAGCACTGAATTCATACATGTGCGACCGCTACATACCTATTTAGACCTATTTAGAGTCACAAACTAAATAACTGAGACATAGAGCTTAGCGAAAAGTCACTGATGTGAACAAATGATTGGTGTTATGTGTCATTATAAATACAGCTCAGTTGCTACTCGTGTGGTTGATTTTAATTTTCGCGGGTTTGGGCTACCGCTAACATCCCCACAATTCATTTTCCTAAGTTCTGGGTGTTTTTGTGCCGCCAGATCTTAGCGCATCCGTAACAGATCCATGATCTTTCATTCATTAACAACTACAGTAGCATAATTTTCATAAAAATTCTTTAACGTGAAAATGGGTTAAAATTTCCTACTGTACTACTTCCTGTCGCTACTTTTTTATTTCATTTTATATTTTATTCTTTTACAGTGACATTTGTAGTACTATGTAGAAAGATAAGGTGACACTTTAGTGTAATTTTCAATTTTCTAACAAAAATACGATTTAAAAACTGAAGCGGTATTCGTTCTGACGGATATGTCTAAGAGAACAGACACCATTAATCTATAGATATATATGTTGCTGCTCCTTATTTTCGGTAAAACTCCAGAACGGCTGAACCGATTTGGTTAATTTTAGTCTTGAAATATTCGTGTAAGTCCAGGGAAGGTTGAAACGGTGATAACATATGGAAAAGTTGTCCCGAAAAGAGGAAAAATCTGGAAAAAGTGAAACAGCTTTTTCCAGTGAGCTATTAATACCGGACGTCCAACTGCGATAAAATTTTGTACATTTTATGTTGAAAGCAGGAGGAAGGTTCGCATCAAATAAAAATTAGGAAAAGTCGCCCGGAAAGTGGGAAAATTTAGGAAAAGCTGAAAGCGATTTTTTTCTATGAATTAAAATAAATTGCCACATGGTTGTAAGATCATCACTTGAGTGCGGCTTGACAGGATAAGGTTTGTATAAAATAAATATTTTGGAAAATCTACCGAAAAATTGGAAAATTTGAAAAAAAAAACAACAACTGAAAGTGCGTTTTTCAGTGTGGTTTTGATTGAATGCGGCACTATAACTGACTATTCGCACGACGGAAAGGGGTAATTCTTTTTTTGTTTTATTCATTATGGTTTGGAAAAGTTTTCAGTAAAAAAAGTTAGGGACAGTTGAAAAGCAAAGTCGCAAAATTCGAACCAAGTTCCTTTTTCAACGTGTTTGTAAATGTACTCAACACTATAAGTTGAGAACCGTTCATCCGATTGCGGTAAAATTTTGATCATTTGACGTTCAACGAAAGATGAACGTTCTTATGAACTAAAAGTTTGGGAAAGTTACGCTGAACATTTGAAAATTCGCTAGAAACTGAAAGAGATTTTTGCAATGGGACATCAATATCATTCGTCTGATTGCGATAAAATTTTGCATATTTGACGTTCAAAGCAAGAGTAACTTTCTTATGAAATAAAAATTTGGAAGAGTTTCCCCGGAAAATTGAAAAATTCAGAAAAAGTAGAAAGATTTTTCTATGAATATCAATACCATTTTTTTTTGATTGCGATAAAATTTTGCACACTCGACTTTCAAAGAGAGAGGAGAGTTTAAGTGAAGTAAAATTTTGTAATAGTTGGCCAGAAAATAGGAAAATTTGTGGAAAACTGAAAGATCTTTTTTCTTTGGGATATCAATATCATTCGTACGATTGCGATAAAATTATTCACATTTGACGGTCAAAGCAAGAGTACATACATATTACCAATTGCGAAACATGGCCGGCTCGACTAGTATAATTATATTTGTACGGACAGGCTGTAGACAATTTGTATGAGGATACAAAGGGTCCGTTTTTTTTGCAAGGATTCATGTAGTATTATGAACGGGGAACGCTGCAACAACAGTAAGCGATAAGTCGAGAATTTGGATCTGACATGAAACTTTCCGAACTGTCAAAACCGTTATAGTAACGTTCGTGAGAAGCGGAGAAACCGCATTCGTGTCTCTTTCCAGCACATATTTGAAGCCTCGCTGTCTAATTTAACGAAACCCCGTATAGCAGTTACTAACTTTAATATGTTCTATTTAAGTTAATAACAGTGCCGTAAAATGGGTCGAATACGTAATTTCATATCAATAAAATCGTTCATTACTGCTTAAAGATACCGAGTATTGCTAATTCTCTGTTGACTTCTTGTAATACATAGTTGCAACTTCTCTGATCGTCTCAAATGGAGACTATACTGTCCTCTGTTGGATTTCCGCGGCGTGAACGACTACATGCATAGCCGCTAACGTCACTCGGCGGCGAAGATGGGCACTACAGCAGACCCGTTGGTAGTTGATATTGCTGCCGCAAGGGCGCTAGCGTTGCTCTTGCTCCCCCTAGCCCAGTCTGCCACCTGGTAGTCAATATACGTAGCTCTCACGCCGAGAGCGCGACTTCAACCCTACGTTAAGCCGGGCGCATAACAGGAATTAGGTATAATCAACATTAGTTACCCAGATATGTCATTATTGGCTCACACACTGTCACAGGTTTCACCTGCTCAACATAGAAAACTGCACAACTTCTCCAAATTTGCCCTCATCACCAATACAAGAATTTCGTTAATACCAGCTCATTTGTATCTCACTTCTCTATGGCCACTCTCCACGAGATATCAGTAAGCCACTTTCAGTAACGTAGCAAAAGTAAGCTATATTCTATTATTAATTTTTGTTACAAACTGTTCAAAACGGTCAATTATTACCTTAAAATTCCTATCTGACAGAAGTAACAATAAATAACTTTGAAAGTAAGAAATTGCATTAAAACGATATGTAAATATAAGTATATAATTATCAGATATTATAAAAGTTATCCAAAAATATTTATATTGTAGGATCAGACGATTCAAGTCAATAATTAAATGTTAATGGTAACTCCCAAATGAATTTATCGTATTTCAAAGCGTTGACAACTCATCCGTCGACGTAAAAGACAAAAATTCATTTTCTACGAGGTAGACTTTAGAGAGTCAAGAAAGAGTCTGTGATGTCGCTAACTACTCGTAGGTCTCAAAAAATATTTCTTTCTTCATTACGATTCAGGTGAGTTGGAGAACAGAAATTAAACCACATATTTTTCACATTCGGTTTACTTTAATCATTTCTGAACGCTCCAGGCAAATATCGGTAAGGTTCGTTTGGAAAATGCATGGCCGATTTCCTTTTCCATCATTTTGGAGACAGCAAAGGACTTGGAACAGCAAATGAACGGAATGTACAGTCTTGTTGAAAGTAGGGTATAAGATTAACGTAAGCGAGAGCAAAACAAGGGCAACGGAATGTAGTCGAATTTTATCAAGCTACGCTGAGAGAATTAAATTGAGAAATGAGACATTAAAAGTAGTAGATGAATTATGATTGCTGCCTTAGAGAGGAAATAATATGCAGTAGTGTAATGAGAAGCAAACGTTTCTGAGGAAGAGGGATTTGCTAACATCCGCCATAAATTTAGTGTTAAGTCCTTTCCGAAGGCACTTTTCTGGAGTGTAGCATTGTACCGGAGTGAAAAGTGAACGATAAGCACTTCAGACAAGAAGAGAGTAGAAGCATTTCAAATATACTTGTCTATACTAATGTTGAGGGTTAAACGGGCCGGCCGCGGTGGCCGAGGGGACTGAGGCGCTTCAGTCACGGTCTGCACGGCCACTACGGTCGGGGGTTCGAATCCCCCATCGGGCATGGATATTTGTGCCGTCCTAGTTCGTAAGTAGTTCATTAGTAGTTTGTAAGTTTAGGGAGTGATGACCCCGTAGTTAAGTCCCATAAGATTTACAAACATTTGAACTTTTTTTTTTTTTTTTTTTTTTTTTTTTTTTTTTTTTTTTTTTTTTTTTTTTGGTTAAACAGGTGGATCGTGTAACTAATGTCGATATATTGAAAAGAATTGCAGAGAAATTATTGAGGAAACTACACTAACGCAATGGAGCAGATGACAATGCACATTCTAAGACTAGGCAAGACCAGGAAACGTAAGTGTAACATTAGACTGAAGTTCGGGGAGTACAATTTTCAGAGGGAATACAAAATACAGTAAGTAGTTCAAATGTGTGTGAGTACCAGTAGTTACTAGGAGAGGAAGAGGCTTGTATAAAATAGAGTAGCGTGGAGAGCTGCATCCAACAATCAAACCAATCATTAAGAGTAAAGATCTCAGCAATAACAGTAACAATCAAGTCTGGCAAACCGAGTTTGTGCACCGTCTTTAATAACCACGCTATCGCCACTCTTATCTTCTACCCTCCTACTTCTTTTATTAGTATTTATTTACTTAATCATTTATTTATTTTGGATAGCATTACGAAACGTTTTGCGTATTCTTGGTATCAATGATGCATCACTTGTCATTTCTCATGCGCAATCAAAAATAAATAAAGTTGAAAAAAAAAAAAAAAAAGAAAGAAACATTTGACACTTAACCGTCTTCAGTCCTACATTTTACTTTTTAAATGTTTGTAAATCTATAGGACTCAACTGCTTAGTCATCATTCCGTAGCTTACAAACTACTTAAACTAAGGTAAACTAACCTAAGGACAACACAAACACCCATGCCCGAGAGGGGACTCGAACCCCCGACGGCGAACGGCCGCGCGCACCGCAGCTCGGCGCCCCAGTACGCACAGATAATCTGCCGCGGCTTGTTTGAATGGAAATGTCTGCCAAGTTTAAGTGTCTGCCCATTTAACTAGCGACAATTTTTCCGCTATTATATTTCTTAATTATCATTGTTCTAAACGTCTAATCGCATATTTTATGCAGTATCTCACTTCTTAACCATTAGCTCTAAAACAACTACGCTCGTATCCGCTGTCAACCGCATGTAAGGAGACGTACCTATTCGCATAAAACCAGAGCGTCCGCTTGATCAATTATTTCCGGAATTCAAGTAGAGACGTTATTTTACGGTTCTCGATCTTTCCGGAGCTGCCCAAAATTTCTGCCATATACATCGTTGCTTTTCCAATGATCTTGCAAAATCTAATAATATTGTTAATGGAAAGAAAGGAAGATCTCCTTGCTTCGCGGGAGTGACGTGCGTTCTAAGGCGTCTTGCTACGGAGTGTGCGGCTGCTCCCCGTCGGAGGTTCGAGTCCTCCCTCGGGAATGGGTTTGTGCGTTGTCCTTGGCAAAAGTTAGTTTAAGTAGTTTGATGACCACTGCAGTTTGGCCCCATAGCTTTACAAACAATTGATATATTTTTAAAGATCTCCTTGTGCAGTGAAATCATGATTGGAATACATGAAAGAAACTGTTGCACTGTAGCAAGCGACAACTTGGCAGCAACACAAGTGAGTTACATGCAGAAAGAAGCCTCAGATATTCGTGTTGGTATGAATTGCAGGATCGCTGTCAGAACACGGTAGCCGTAATTGAAAACTATGAACATTATATTTATTTGAAAGTAAATCCAGGAATTTTAATTTAAAGTGGACACTTCTCAAACGACGAATTCAGGGACATATTGTGTTTTGGGTTTATTTTTAAATTAACGAAGTTGCCTTACTGCATTTGTCTTAAAAAATGGAACAAAATATTCTTGCTTACATAGCTACTGCAGATCATCACATAGTTTTCACTATTGTAAATGACATTGGACATAAAGTAATTCATTTCCCGTAGAACTTCATTGATAATATTAAAAAATGGATTCTTCCGTCACTTCTTGGTAGAACGCTTCCATATTTAAGGTTGAAAACAAACAAACTGTTTATGTTCTACTAATTTTTGATTTATTTACTATTTAGATTATGATGAGAGAAACAAATATTAGTACAAGGAAAAGACGAACTACTACGAAAAACCAATTCAAAGCGTATTTACGTTGAATTTATTACACAAAGTAAACCTCCTGCATTTGGAATTTTTATTACTGTACCCATCCCTTCCATTAACTCGTTTTGAATAATTATATATCATGTTTCTACTAGTATTCTCTTCAGACTATATCATCACGTATGAGAAGAAGAAAGATTGTGTCGGTTCCTTCCATTCTTCTTACTGAAACTGTCCGTAACTTGTGAAACGGTTCTTTTTGTCGGCTGTAAGTATCTTCTGTTCCCCCTGTAGCTACGTCTCAGGAAACGTAATTTGGACGAAACCTATAAAATGATTTGCACTAGGTAACTAAAAGAAAGGCAGAAATTATATTCAGCTTTGACTACTACTACCGATAACCAAACACTCATGAACATAGAGGTCGAGAACAGACAGTGTTGAAGTATTAGTTTTTGTCCCTTTTCCACGCAAAATATGTTTAATTCTTATTGTTCACCTAACGTATTTCCAGTTTCATTACTATAACTATTCGTATATGCAAATAATAAATATTATTTCCTTTTTTGTAAAGCTCGTTTGTGAGGTAGGTGTAGATCATTTGTGAAACCCTTGCCGTTAAATCAGCGCAATCATACCCTTACCAGAATGAAAATTGCTCCTGTCAAAACGCAACAAAATGTGAAAATTTATTGGTCGTAGGAAAAGAAGTAAAGGAGAAGAACTAGCTTCTAGACATTTTGCTGGCATCTTCAAAAACATTTGAATCAAATAATCTTGGAACATTGGCGCATATGTAAAGCAACACGATACACAATGTCAGGTATATCGCATATTGTCATCCGACACGTCGTTTCTCCTGAGGGAGGTTTTGGCACGTTATTTAGTGTTCCCTGCGGTGTCACGCTGTTCTGCGCCATATCTTCAGAAGTCATTTTGTGGTCATTTGAAACAAATATAGTACGTCTACGGACGTAACCAGTTACCGAATATCTTTTCGAATTCTTGCCTAAGATTGTGCATGATATAATTACACGTACAAACAGAATAATAATATCTTAATAATGTATGTTGGTGCCTATATTTCACTCTGCAGCCAAAACTACACATCGGAAACGAAGAGTTATTGTATGTGGTAGTAGGTATCAGTCTCCCATTTTGAACTATGGTGGTAGAGAGTTGATAACGATAAGGAGGTGGAAGATGTGGGAGTTGAAACTCACGTAAAATTCTACGTGTGGGTGACAATATTTTGCTCTTCTACAAAAACTACACAATGGAGACGAAGGATCTCTCTGTGTTGTAGTACAAAGTCTCCTGTTGCACACCATATCAGTTCCGTGTCGTTAGTAATAAGATGGTGGGAAATATTGAGGTTGAAAGTCGTCATCTTATATAAAATTCGGAATGAAGACCAGCGATGACTTTTGACACTATAACAGCAAAGAGGTTATATACACCGAAACATGATGCACATTCGTCACTTGTTTTTCTGCAAAAAGCGAACTAATAAAGAAAAATAAGTGCACATTGCGGTTTGAAAAGTAAAACCACCAAGAAAGATGCCAAAGCGTAACAAAGAAATTTAGCGTTCTCTAACCGTTTCTAAAAGACAGAAAACGACGCTGAAAAGTGAATCAACAGACGACAGAAACCTGAAATTTGTAGAAGTTGTTTATCTTACACTGTAGGCATCAGCGATTTTTCGAGATTCCCGTCCCTAAGGGGGTGAATTAGGGTATGAACTTTTTCTTGAAAATACGTTGCTATTAAGGCAAGTTTGAAGCTAGAAGTACAGAACTTTGGATTTATATTTTTGATTTAAATTTTAAAAACACATGTTTCGATATTTTTGGAAATTCAATCATTAAGCGGGTAAAATGAAGGAAAAGTCTTTTAAATGTGCTGCTAAGATTATTTTGAAGCTAGAAATGTGAAAATTTGGATTTGGAACCATGGTTAGATTCTTTTTTAATGTGTTTCGAGATGTTTTGAATTCTGCCATCAATGGTGCAATAGGGGGTAGCGAGCTGTTTAGAAATACTTGATTAGGATAGCACTTTTAAAGCTAAATCTATGTAAATTTATATTTTAAGTAGAAACAACCAATGCAGACCATCCAGTCTACGCGTGCGAAGCAGCGGGAATTAAGCTAGTTAATGTATAAAAAATGAAACGATAATTTTCCGATGAAATACTATGAAAATCTAAGCCCACCACGTTAAGGACGTGTAACGAGTTTTTGCATACACTAAATTTAGCTGGACTTTGAATCATTATATCGGGTAACGAATAAGGTCCACAGGGACACATTGGTCAAAGCAGTAGGATGGCCCAGTCGAATTAGTTCATACAATAGACGTAGATCATGCTGGGTGTTAATCAGCAGGTTGGTAGCACTGTCCCCCTCCCTCTAAGAGACCTATGTGTTCGTCGGAGCAGTTTTCGCCAAGCGAATTCATCGATTAAATATGTGTTATTAATGTTTTGCTTACTTTAGGCGCAACATGTAATTAGTATAATTAAAAGTTGCAGTTTAAGAATTATTTCTATGTGGTAAACGATCTAAATTGCATCTTTGGGTTTTCTAACGAATAGAAATTAAATTTAAACATGGCGATGGGATAGGTTGGCTCAGAGAGATCGGGACACGATGGCCACCCGGGAAAAGGAAAAGATTTTCTGCCATAGTGACAGACACTCAAGTTAAAAAAAGCTCTCGAGGAAGTACAAAAACATTAATAGAAAAGAAGGCGAAAGCATTGGAGAGAAAAGTTAAATCAGTGGCTAAAAAAGTACTTAAAAAAAACGAAAGTACGGGCAATGGTAGAACGCAGAACCCTAAATCGCAAGAAAGAAACAAGGCAAGATGACGATGCCTTTCTGATTCTACAATTTAACAACAATTTCATAAATTTATATATGTAAAATAAATTAATATAAAAACAGAACGGTATTTCCAACGTACCTCGGTCTCCTCTAATGATTATTTGTTAAAATGGTTTTAACTTGTTACGTTTATTTATTTTCGTGGAAAGTTCTAACTGATTCGTACACGTTTAAAGTGAAGAAACGTAGGGCTTCAAAAACCTTCCACTGTAACAGGTTTTTGCACGTAAATTAAATTCCGAACGCTGCACATAAAAGAGGTACAAGTATGTGAGAATGAATTTAATCGTAATTGAAATCTCTTTATTTGAAAAGGAACAAATTGGTTCACACGTTTCGCCTGGGTGCCAGCTTCGGTTTGTTGTTCAAAAACGACCTACTAAAGTTAACATGACTTTAAACAGTCATATCTTGACAAAGGATACTTATTATTGGAGGAAAATGTTGCTTTGACATTTACCACTAATCTGCCTTCGTGCAGAATATGAATAGGTTTGTGTCAATTGAAAGTGTAAAAGAAGCACTCTTCAGTAAGCTTTCGGAAAACAGTTGCACGTAAAATCCGAACAGTGCACATGAAAATCGTTGCACTGGCTGAGCATAAATTTTAGCGCAGTTGACATCTTTTACAAAAGGAATTAATCGAATCGCATAATTTACCTCAGTGAAATCTCCGGTCCGTCATTCAATCTTTGCTTATATCTCTAAAATAACTACAGAAAAAAATCACATGTTCTAATGGCCATGCCAACTAGCGCTAGTCCTAGTTAAACTATAAACTTTTCACCATTTCCTCTTAGCTAAAATATGAACTCAGTGGCAAGACACCCCAAAATCTCTATTCTGCACTCGGACTTACCACGCATATTTACTTGAGCGATACTGTGCTGTATTGATTACGTAATTTCTACATGAAGTCATATTCAATAATACACATTAATTCCTTCCTATCACGGTCATCTTTATATCTAAGTCTTGTTCTTTTCCCTTCTTGTTATATTTAGTATCCCTCCAAACCTTCGTAACGACATTTAATACTGTATTTGTGTAATTAAATGAAATATTTTCAGCATTAGCAAGATACTGTAATTAAGAAAACGGATTATCCACACAATTCAAAACAACTAAAGTATTTCGGGTTAAAACAAATAAACTGACTTTGTTCTACTAATTTTTTATTCTCTTCAAACTAGTCTTCGGCTTATTAGCCATCATCAGAAAACAACTGACCAGCGTCGACAAGAAAAGCTAGTTCATTGATTTTACAGATGGTACTCAATACAATTGCTTAATTTCTTTATTAACATTTGGTTTAAGAAAGGCCAAAATTATACACATTACTTATAGTACCTAAAATACCAAACATTTTTCTTTTTTTTTCTTTTATATATATATATATATATATATATATATATATATATATATATATATATATATATAATCAATAGCAGATATCTTTGTGGGGTGATTTGAAATGTCAAGCTGAACACTTTTTACATTTGCTGATCATCAAACATTACGGTTTACATATTGTGTTACATTTGAAAATGGTATACATAATTACACTACATCATAGTTTTAAATTTTTATATAGTTTTCACATTACGTTTTTCGGGGTGAAGAAATATACAAATTGTAAAACTATAACGTAGTGAAACTATGTGTACCGTATTCGAATGAAACACAATATGTAAACCGTAATGTCTGATGCACAGCAAATGTAACAAGTGTTCATTTTGACATTTCAAAACACAGGTCACGACCCCACAAAAGTATGTACTATTGATTGTAAAATAATGTTACCTGTTTTATGTAGCATAAGTAATGTGTATAATTTTGGGCTTTCTTAAACCAGTTGTTTATAAAGACAGTAAGCAAGTGTATTGAACATCAGTAAAGTGAAAAGGAAGTTAAAACTACTCAACTAGTGTCGTAACTTAAGAACTTGAGTTTATGTACTTTTTTGAGTAAAGTGCTAGAAAATCAAGGAACTAGCGTTTCTTGTCGACGATAGTCAGATGTTTCCTGACGATTTAATAAGGCGAAAACTTGTTTGAAGTGATTAAAAAATTAGTGCCTACTACAAAAACAGTTTATTTGTTTTAACCCCAAATATGGAATTGTTGCGCTAAGAAGTGACGGAAGAATCTATTAAAACACATTAAAATATTTTATAATCGATTAATCTGAAAGAAACTCTACTACAGAGACGTGAATTATTATTTCAAATGATATAGTGGTTGGACACTACTTACCATAGCTCAGTACCGCCGCTGGTAACATACAAGAAGTGCAAATATACACAGGATGAAGCTTTCCGGATAAAATTCCATCACCAGACAGCAGAGAGGAAGAAGGAGAAAGACAGCAAAAGGGAAAGTGGATTTTATTTACTCACAACGTATGCCATGAGTTAAATTTGAGGTGAACAGCTCATGTAAAGTACCGGCCAGAAAAAAAGGTGATTTGTAGCTTTCGGGTGGCGCGAATTTATTCCTTGGACTGTAGTGTTGTAAATCGTTCCTCCGGAAGTCTTCAGAAGACAAATTAACGAAAGTTTCGTAATCTTTACGACCGTTTTGGCTCGTATGAAGAATGATTTGTGAAAAAAAAGCACTTTACCAGAGCTCCGTAGTCGAAAAAGGCCATTTTTTTCGTCGAAAGAAAATTGTATGACTTTCTTAAGTAAAAAAGCTATGCTTAAATCAGCAGACGAGTAAAGTACGTCTTGTGACCTGCAAAGTTCCAGTAACTCCAAACTCAGATAATGTGTGAATGTATTAGCAAACTAATGTCAAAAAAGTCGTTGCGGAAAAACTTCAGAACACAATATTGTATTCGCACTTAATTTCACGGAAAGAATTGTATTTTTCCTAGCGAGCCAGGGTGTGAATCGGACTTCCAAAAGTGCCACGATCCCCCTTGAGTGTGTCCTCTGCAGTCGGGGACGAAACGTTGGGTTTTAATAGTAAATCCACTAGACCACGGCATAACAGCCCGGAAATTTTTAGTAATTTTGACCATTCCGGCCGTGAAAGTTTACATTTTTCCTTATTACCTGTAAATCAATGCGAAAATGATTTGTATTAACTTCCCACTAATTTCTCTGTAGCTGCCTTCACGTATCGTCCTAAGTTTAGGCCGGCATGATAACATTGTCACTTTTTGTTGAAATCCCAAGGAAACAAAATATTTTAAGATCTCCCAACGAGACCCACATGTTATAATGGGAGAGTGCAATTACCAGAGTATCGTTTTCCTTAATATATGTTTATAGTGGATATTTGTGTCAAACGTTAAAGAAACCTCATCTCTTATTTTATGTTTTCCTATCTTATTATTTATTCGTGTGCCTGAAATTAGTCTAAACATATATTCCGTTAACTGGTAATTTAGTCCTATAGCCTAACGAACGCTAGGGTGTTTCAGCGCCTACAGAAACATGGCTGGTAATGCAATGCCACTGTTCAAACAAAGCTTCATTCTGAGGACAGCTTTGGTTTAATGTTGAAAGAGCAATAGTCGCGTATCAGTTACCGAGCGAGGTGGCGCAGTGGTAACAGAATAGACACGCATTTCGGTGGACGGTGGTTCAAATCCATATCCGGCCATCCAGATTTCGGTTTAACGTGATTTCCCTTAATCACTCCAGGCAAATGGCGGGATGGTTGCTTTGAAAGGGCACGATCGATCTCTTTCCCCATCCCTACCCACAGACATACATTAATTAGACCGGCAATGCCCTATGCATTAGCGTTGGTGTCAGTCAAGCAGTCGTCGCCATATTACTTCAATAAAGGGCTTGTATACAACTACTAAGTTAATGGGAAAATAGTCTTAATAAATAGGAATAAAGTGATAAAAGTACGCCACCTTCATAGTGTTGACGTCTGCATAATGAAAATGAGAGGTATCTTCATTTGTGTCAGTGTATTCATTAATCTGTCTCCATTTTGAACCAACTTTGCCTTTTTATAGAACAGTATGCTCGCTATAAAAGTGCTTCTGTACGCAGAGATGGCTGTTTGTTGCGATAACGAGTGTCCGTATTCATTAGAGAGTTTTTATGAAAACTGCAGTCTGCTTTAAACGTGGGTATGTTTTCCTTATAGTTCATCTTCTAACACGATTCTACAATCTGTGTGTTAAATTAAGCTACTACGCAAATACAAGTATTAGCTTAACTTCAGAACCTCTTCAAACCACCGCAAAACAGTAAAATGACATTTTAGTTGAGAAGTTGTCCAAGTAACATACACAAATGTTTTGACTTTTGCTTAGGTAACATGGTGGTCTCAGGCTTCACCAAAACAAGCCATTTTGTCAGTCTACTTAATGTATGTCTGTGTCCCTACCGAAAAACCCGAGCGTGAGCTCCGTCTCTAATGACCACGTTATCGACGTGACGTTAAATTACAAGTTTCCTTTCCTTAATAAGCAGTTGAATAGCGGAGAAGTTAAAATTTTATTTTTTCTTTGTATAGAAATGACAGTTATTTACCAGCCATTTTTTTTTCTTTTTTTAAATTCAGTGTTAATCTTTTCACGAATATGTATGTTTTGCTTGTTGCTTTGTCATCTATTATCAGATTCAGTATTGTGATGTTTTTATTTTGTAAATTGTTAGAAACAAGGTCATTCTTGTGAAACGGACATATTCCAAATGTTACGGATGTTAATTCAGAATAGTGCAATACTATCTTTGATTTAGATTGTTGATTTGGCACTCTGCATCAGACGGCGAAAGATTAGTCGCGAGCGAAGGAGAGTGCAGAAATGAGTCCGTCATAATGAAAATGAGTGCCGCAATTCGTTCTGGCTGCGAGATCCATGCAACTCCTGTGGGTCCCATTATAATGTTCATTTATGAAGAGGCGACGGGAGATTTATAAAGGGAGTCCGCTATCTGGCCGCAGCGTGCATAAAAATTGCCGACAACTGAATGACGTGTCAGGGTTAATATTATTGGTGTCGTTGAGCTAATACGTGGCGCGCTAATTTGAAAGAACCCTTGGGAATCCTGGAGCGATATAAATCGTTCTCGCTGTGAGCGATATGTATCGAACGAATGACCGTCGCGTAAGCGAAATTGGATGGTGTTTTGTTTTGCGCGTTGACAAGGGAAAGTGGTATATGTATTAGACATAGTTTTCTGTCGTGAAAAAGGACATGCCACTTTTCGTAGTTATTTGTTACCAGTGTGTGTAGAAATCTTTTATTAGAAACAATGACCATTAAGTCTACCAAAATATCCGTATTACTACGACGAAGGAGTGACTGTGTTGGAATGTCACCGAGTGGTAATCTTCCATGGCGTACGCCATTATCGCCTAGGAAGACGATATCACTTACAAAAGAGGTGAGTGACAGCACAATTCTTTACAAATTCTTCGACTTCGGCATCAATGTAGTAAACAGAATTTGATACAGGATCGTCCGGCTCGTCTTTTGTGGGGAACGTTTTTCACGCACCGACAGACACTCGTTCGATACATATCGCTCTCAGTGGGAACGATATATATTACTTCCGCTTCGATTCTTAATGATTCTTGGGAATTACCCATAGCGCTAACAGTTTTGCAATAAGTAAGACTCGATAGCATCAGAAAATTTGTTCTTCAGAAGACAGTATCTTACAGTTTTCTTTGGACTGTACATAAATTCCATGAGACTTCATTACAATTCTAAAGTGGTTACTAACGCAGTTAACGTAAGTAGGGTCCGTCTCCGATTATCTTAAATACTAATAATCAATTAAGAATGAAAGGCATATTTTGACATAAAAATTATAACTTTACCAACAGTATGGATAATTCCTGTTAAACCGAAAGAAAAAAACGTTCAAATGTTTGTGGACATAAGGGATCACTCTACTGAGGTCGTCGGTCAGTAGACTTACAAACCATTTAAACTTCTTATGCTAAGGACAACACAAACATCCATTCCCGAGGGAGGACTCGACCTTCCGGCGGGAGTGGCTGTGCGTTGCTTAACATGGCTCCTCAGACCGCGCGGTCATACCCACGAGGCTAAATTGAAAGATCTATAATTATATATTTTTTTGACGACGTTACAGCGTTCAGTGAATGAAATAAATCGCAATTTGCGATCAGTTATGGCTTCACTGTACTATACTCCGTTCATCGAAAAGAGAGACGTACTGTAAACACTGAGGCGCGTGAGCAGGGGTGGACAAAACAGGATCGCTCGCCTAATTTCGCTGCATCCGTTTCAGGTGTAAGGTCGTTGTGTCTTTTGTTATATAGCAGTGTTATTAGAAGCCAGACATTTAAAATTAATTTGTTTTAATACCTTATAGAAAGTGATTTTCTCCAAAAATTTTCCAAATCTGCATTTTCGCTTACCACAGGAAGTACTTTGTCAAGTGTTGGTAATTTCTTACGAGAAACTTTTCTTCCTACCGTAATTCAGTTAGTCATCAAAACGTTCTGAAAGCTTATGTGGTATATGCTTTTTTAACCCTTTTTTTTTCTCCGCGGAGGCTACCAAGTGTCTGTGGCTTTCTATTGACTGTTTTCATAACAATGACCTATCAGTCATTGACTGTTCTGAACACAACAACTGCGTTTTACACACACTAGGAACTATGTGTTTCTCCAAATAACTTAATTACTTTTTTTGAACCCTTTTTTGTGGGCTCAAAGTGAACGGTGACATAATGAGGCTACTCTTACGTCATACCAATGAGAGAGAGAAAGAGATACATAGACTATGAATGGTGAATGTTATTGTAAACACTAATGCTTACGTTACTATTCAGCAACTGGTCCTTTAAGTAAGATTAAGTTGACAGTAAACACCTATTACCATTGTTATATAACAAGAAACACAACGACCTTACACCTAAAACGGATGCAGCGAAATTGAGCGAGTGACCTTGTTTTGTCCACCCCTGGTCTCGCGCCTCAGTGTGTTTACAGTACGTCTCTCGTTTCGGTGAACGGAGTATGGGTTTAGATGGAGTATCATGGTATTCCATCTAAACCTAGTACAGTGAAGCCATAACTGATCGCAAATTGCGATTTATTTCATTGAAAGATTTATGTTTACGTTAATAATAGACATTACATAAATTTTGAAGTGCAGTAATATCCATTACTGTTCAAATTATTGACTCTAACAAGAGAGTCGATTTTTAGTTTGTTTTTTTTCAAATTGTGAAGTAACTTTTATATTTTGTGTAAATTCATGTATCTTTAGTTCTGCATGTCCTCTCTATGTTCCCGTCATTTTGACGTCATTCATGGTTAATTGTTATAGTTTTGATAATGAATTATAAATATCTGGAAGGTTTGGTTAGTCAAAATCACCAACTGTAAAATATTACCGTGTGATTACCCAACGTAATTATTGTCACTTAGTGTAATGCAAAAAATCATTCAGTCTTGATATTAAGGAATCCTAAATTCGCACATATGTAATCACCGTTGTTGCACACTTAAATTTAATCCAGTCTATTTAATAGGAGGAATAAACTGCCCATTTTCTGACTGCCGCTGTACTTATTTATTTGTATGATTAAAATTTTATGTAATTTCAATTTCATTAATTAATGACAAATTAGTTTAGGGTAACCAATCATAATTGTAACAGGCCTACGTGAACACGAAAACTGAAAAGCGACTTGTATTACTAATTATGCAATGATGTCAGTGAAACTTGTGTAACTCGAAATGTGGTTTGCTTTAGACGTGCCAAAAATTACAATCATGCGTGGACGAACCATTTACATTGGTTTAAGAAATTTTTTTTGAAGTATATAGTTTTCATGTTACCTTTCCTATCACATATTAAAATCGCCGTCGTAATAACTGAACATCGAGACTTGAATTACTACCATCTTTTGACCTGCGTACGAATCAGATTGTCATGGTAAAAATACCACACTGAGGCAAGAACGTCTCGCGAAAGCGCCTTCTGGAGATGTCCACGATTAAATGGTTCAAATGCGGTAACGTGGAAAGTGAGCAGCTACAATGCCACAACTGTTGGTTCAGCTGCACATTTGATGTAAGGAAGAATGAAGGCAGAGGAAGGAAAGGAATGACTGTGGCTACTCCAGGGCATTAAAATAAGTCAGTTGCGACTAGTGAAAATTTGTGTCTGCCTGGAATTCGAACACGGGTCTCTCACTTCAGACCCACGGCCGCCTTAACTATCTTTTTACAGGAAGACCGATTGTTTTCGGACGTTGCATTGTGTTTGTTCTAGGTAGATCGATGAATTCTTGGTTCAGTTTTTTATTATAGAGGGAGGCTAACCCTCTGACCGAACGCGCAGAGCTACCCCGTCGGGACCATCTTGGTATCCGCGCACGCCTTACGTGCGTCCCGAATTCTCACAAGTCGCTCACTTAGGAAGTACCACGCCTACTGCCCATGTCCTCTTTTGCTTGCCATCCGGATTCGTGCACGAGGTCAACCGGTATTACGTCATCTGCGGTGCAGCAAAGAATCATACGCCGCCGTAGCGTATTTTTATACTAGCTGCAAATACCCGCTTCTCTGGGTTTTTATTTTGTCCAATATTTGTTGATGTATGTTACAGTTTTTGGTGTATGAAAGACTTGGGTAATTCCCTGTGAGCTGTGTTTCATTTGGAAGTGATAATAATGATCCGACGCGCAGGAGTAGCCGAGTGGTTGCCAGGCGCCGTGGCTCAGGGCGCCCGGTCAGCGGCCTAAACGCCCTCTGTAAGAAAACAGCTGAGCCAAATGATCAACGAACTGAACATACGACCGCAACAAATAGATCTACCTGAAGAAGGAAAAAAGTGGTCTGGAGCGCCACGCTGCGGATCGCAAGGCCTCCCGCGTCGGGGGTTCGAATCCCCCCTCGGGCATGGATGTTTGTGCCGTCTTTTGTATAAGGTAGTTCATAAGTAGTTTGTAAGTTTAGGGACTGATGACCCCGCAGTTAAGTCCCATAAGCTTCACAAACATTTGAACATTTTTAATAATGATCCAATTTTGTGATATATTTGTCCTTGGACTTTAAAGACTGTACTGAATTGTAACTTCTAATTCTTTGTAAAAATTCTTTATAATTTTCTGTTTCTACTTTCATTAATTCTGGGGGTGGCAAGTTTAATGCCGGTAATGTAACTTTACCACTTAAGCAGCGTCTACTTTGTGTTTCTGCTTTGATTTTTTGTTTTGTTTTTTGCTTTACATTATTTACATACTTTATTCATTCTCCTAATCACTACACTTGGTTGGTTATCATAGTCTTCAGTGGGATCGTAATGAAACGCTTCCTGTAGCAGACTGTAACTTCCTTGGCGCCTTTCACGTACAGTTGTTTTCAATACTTGAGCTTCCACCTGTTCATTTACGCGAAATTTACTCGTCCTCGCTCATCTGTCATCCGCCTGTGCATTTGTTTATATTTTTTCCGTGTTCTTTCGCTGATTTGACGTTTTTCCCTGAAATATTCAAGCTGTTTTTCTGTCTGATTACCTCTCTGTCAACGATAGTTTTCTCGGAGCAGTGCTTGACGTGCTTCTGTTTCGTCGGTAGGCTCACTTTTCAGCGCTGTTTTCTGTCGTTTCGATAGTGATCGAGATGCGAAAATTCTTTCTTGCGCTTTGGTATCATTCTCGATAATTTTATTTTTGAAACTGCACTATGCACTTATTCTTACTTCCCTAATTCGTTCGCTTCTCCTCGCAGAGAAACAACTAAAGTATGTGTATCACGAATAAACCAAAGATATGGTTTGTGGCATCATCAAATTTTGCTGTGTGAAACCTCCTTGCTATATAGTCGTAAAAGTCATTACTGGCTTTCAGTGCGATATTTTATAATTTGACGACTTTCAACCAACATCTCTTCCACACGCTTATAGCTATCGACTTGGAAATGCTATGGGGTACGGCGGGAGACTTTGGACTACAACTACACTTACAGACCATTCGTCGTGTAGTTTTTTTCTGTAGAGCAAAATATTGACGCACTTGCGTAGAATTTTTATGGATGTGTATGCCTAATTTCACTCTGTAGCCAAAATTAAAAATCGCAAACAAATAGTGGTTGTACACAGTATTAGTTATCAGTCTCCCATTGTGCACTATTGTGGCTGAGGGTTGATAATGACAAACGGGTGGGCGATATGGGCGTTTAAAGTTACCGACTTATAGAAAGTTCTACGTTTCTTGTCTTTCAACCCTTATATCTTCCTACCATTTATCGTTATTAACCTTCAGTCACATAGTGCACAATGGTACACTTGGCACTTCAAGTGCATACCAACACCATACGTGTGCGTGGTGTAGTTTTGACTTCAGAGTGAAATATAGACACAAACACCTCAATTTTTATATACGTAAAGATAGATTGCATGGTGCCCGTTCTTTCGGATATTCATAAAACTGAAATGAGATGGAATGCGCTTCTGAAAGGTGCACATGACGAGCAAGTACAATGCCACAATAACGATCGGTGGGGAGTGGACCGTGTTCAGAGACTTTGAGGTCAGAACGACAATGCAGTTCATTCCTCCTTACACCGTAACAGATGGATCACCAAAACTGGCACATTCAACAGTGTAGATGGTGCAGAATTTGTTCTAATATCTCACTACATTACGTTCCGTAAAATGAACAGTCAATTAAAGTAGCAGAACTACTCGCATTGAATCTGCCCTCATCCGAGAAGATCTCGCAACCAACTCCTCGTTGTTTCTGTCCCAATGCTCTCGGAACCGACGCGGAAAGGCGCTGATGTTCTTGTTAAGGGTTGTGCCTATCACTGGGACAACTGGTTTCCGATTGAACCCAGTAATTTTCGCTAAATGTTAAATTCGCTCAAAACAAACTTTTGAAAAAAAAATGAATTTTCAGTATTAATTACTAATATTTCTTCTACATCTACATACATACTCCGAAATCCACCGTAAGGTGCTTGGCGAAGGGCACCTCTTATCACTACTAGTCATTTCCTTTTCTCCAAATGGAACGTGGGAGAAAGTTATGCCTGTATCTCACTATACGAAATGTTCAAACATTTGTAAAACTATGTAACCAAAGTGCAGATGTCATCGGTGCCTAGACTTAAAAACTAGTTAAACTAACTTATGCCGGGACAACACACACATGCATACCCGAGGGAGGACTCGTACCTCCTACGGGGAAGAACCACACGTTTCGCAGCAAGGCGCCTTACAGCGCTCGGTCATTACCACGTGACTCTCTATACGAGCTCTAATTTATTTTATCTTATCTTAGTGGTCTTTACGCGAAATGAAAGTTGGCGGCAGAAGAATCGTTTTGCTGTCAGCTTCAAATTCCGTCAGTCTAAATTTCCTCAATTGTGTTTCTCGAAATCCCTCCAGTGATTTCCACTTGAGATCCCGAAGCATCTCTGCAACACCTGCCCAGTGATCGAATCGATTAGTAACAAACCTAGCAAACCGCCTCTGAATTGCGTCTACGTCTTCTTTTAAAACTATCTGGCGGGAATTCAAAACACTTGAGTAACACTCAAGATGCGGTCGTACAATCGTTTTATACCCGATGTCCTTTTTACCGAAAATTCTCTCAATAAACAGAAATCTATCATCCGCCTTTCCCAGCACTGAACGCTCTATAACGTTACGCCTTAGACGTTTAATCGACGCGACCATGTCACGCAGCACACTACTGATGCTGTATTGGAACAAGATGGGATTGTTTCACCTAAACATCTGCATTACCTAAGATTTTTCTACATTTAGAGCTGCCATTCCTCACACTAACTATAAATTTTGTTTAAGTCATATTGCAACCTACGTCATTCTCACACCACAGCACTATCAACAAATTGCTGCAGATTCTACTCACTGCGTCCGTCAGATCCTTTATTACATAGAAATTAGAATCGACATTGTCAGTCGGTAGTCTATGATAGAAGACTGTTTCTCTTTCACGACTGAAGGCATCACATAAAACTCATTTTTATCGCAAATGTCAACACCTAACCCATACACGAAACGACGTCAGCACATTTGCAATACGAAAGGAACCATTAAAGGTAAATTAGTCAACAATCGGAAGATTGGTGTGAACACCACAGTGCTTTACTGGGGATGGTCCTGTTTGGAGGTGGTATGCCGTTGCTTTCCTTCGACCTTCGAACTGACCTACTCAGCCAGTCATAGGGGAACCTACAGTTTAACGTCGGTTCCGAACCATGGTGCTACTCGATATTTTTCACATTAGTAACACTGCCAGAGGAGAAACAAGTAGAAAGTGACAGATAAAAATCCTAGGACCTGGCGGGGATCGAACCCACGACCTTCGGATTTATAGTCTGGCACTCTACTACTGTGGTATCAAGCCGCACTATTATTGCAAATACCATAACTGCACTTAAGCTCTTCAGTAGTATGTTTGTAAAGCTAAGAGACCAAATAAGTCTCTAGACCAGTGTTCACAACCTGTGGATCGTACCCTCAGGGCGATCGTCAAGACTTGCTCGGGGGGTCGCCGTCACATTAGGAAGTACTTGCACCATAAAATAACTAGGGGTTCAGTAATACAAAAATGGATATCTAATTGAAAAAATATTCATTGTTAAGATTACAGAGTTCCTTGTGTATCATTCAATATGAATTGAATAAATCATAGTATGTTTTATAATACAGTGTCTTAATGATGAAAAAGAGTAATGTCTGACAACGTTTTCCAGGAACCAATTAGCAGGTAAAAGAACACTATACAATAAGATATCCTTAAAAATACGAAAGAAGGCGTACTTCTTCCCCAAAAGTCTGTACAGTGGGACTTTTCTGAATAGGCATAATGCGCTTATGAGTGTTGCTTAAAATGAGAAACACTCTTTAGGCAAAATATATTTTTCTGTCGAAAATTGTGTAGAAATGGGATAAAGTGTTCCATTCCGAGAAGTACACCCAAAAAACTTAGTCCAGCCATTTAAAAGAAAGCCGAAGCAAAAGAAAGAAGATTTATTTCCTTTGAGATAACAGTTTTGTTACGGTTCGTAAGGAATGGGAAGATCGCCAGAATATTTTTATTTGGAAGGGGACCGCCAGACAATTTTTACTTGGAAGGGGGTGGCATATTCGTAAAGGTTGAAAAACACTGCTCTAGACTTACAAACTAGTTAAACTGACTTATGCAAAGGACCACAAACACACGCCCATGTTCGAGAGAGGACTCGAACCTTCGAAAGGAAGCAGCCCTCTTGAGTACTTGTCTACTAACCTGGCATGGCCGGACGTCTCCGGGCCGAGATATCGTGGCAGAATGTCGAAGGGATCCGGCTGCACTCCCGAAAATTATTGGAACTATGGAACTTTTATTAACGAAATAAAACATTCAGTACCGCTACTAGACCAAATTGGTGTACAGGTTATAGTAAACCTCCTATCACCGAGACGAAACGAATACCGAAAAATCCCTGTTTACAGAACTAAAATACTAGTGTTTGTGTTTAGCGGTCGGTCTTACCCATCCCTGGTTCGGGTGTCCAGAGAGTACATACGGGTCTTGGGACAGAGAGACCACCACCACGCAATTACCCTGCCAGAGTAGAAACAAGATTACATTGCATCCGCTGTTCGCCGTGGGTTCCTTGTTGTCTGTTCTGTCTGTTCCACAAGGTAGCTGTTAGCTGCTACTGTAGCTGATCGTAGTCGAACATGTCCTCTCCTTTGGTCGGCTTCGCGTATGGTTCGGAATGCTCTCCACGCATGCGAAACAATGCTGTGAGCAATAACAAACTACTGCGCTACACTCGTCAATTTCGTTCTTTATCGAACTGCCAAGAGATTCTTCCTCGTGCCAAGTAAATACTAATGCCTTTTCAGAACCATGCTGTAATAAACACCTCAACAGCACACGGTAACTGCTCGCTATTGGCACACAGACTGTCGTTACATTTACTTCAAATGCCTCGAGTTGCAGGGTCCATTTGGTTCTATTCTCACTCTAACCTCATTCCGTGTAACAATTTGACGTAGATAACAGTTTTTATTTGCTTACACTGCAACATATGTTCCAAATGTACACGTTCAAACAGTTTGAAAGTGTTCAGGTCTGCTGCTGATATTTTGGATTGCTGATCTGAATGAACAAATTGCACTTGTTCAAATCTGAGGACCCCCATCCCTATTCGTCTCGTTCTTAATGTTTGCTTAAAACTGTGCATTATATACTGATTTAAAAATAAGTACGACATACTCTAGCATTCTAAACTGGGCAATTATTGGTAACTGTATGGTAAGGCGCTCCTGCGACGTCAACGAAGTTAGAGGTTACACCTTCTGCTGATCTTCGGAACACGTGGCTAGGTGCCACGACCAGGAAATACAAACAGTGGTTTCATGTTATAATATGTATCCCAGTAATTGAGGTAAATAAAATATATTCAAATACAATGTATTATAATTTCAACAAGCCTGAATGTAGTAGTTTTTAACTGCTTTTTTCATATTTTGTATTTTAATTAGCTCGTTTAAAATATACTACACGAATGTCCATTTTAGTATGATTTAATAATCATTATCTTAATTGTGGTACTTTCGCGTGTGCAGTGCGCATAACTTCGCAACAATTAGTTAAATGCAAAAGCCTTGCGTGCACATTTGGCTTGTAAGTGTGAGCTCAGAGACATAGATCTTCATCCCTAGCTTAAAAGTTTCTGTTTCTTGTTGTTTATGCAACTTTACAGCGAGTAATGGACTCGACTTTGCATCAGAGGTAACGCACGTTAATATTGTGAGACAGAAATTTAGCCAAGGCGCTTTTCTTGTGTCTGTCTTCTGTTTCGTGATATAGATAACATTGCGCAGCGACTACTTAGATATTTGTATACGGTAATTTAACTTTGTTTTCCGTAAGGAGGTACTTATAGATGATAATATAGACAATTTCCATGAAGTTCTACTGAGAGTAAATTTTATTCTGACATTAGGCAAGACTGCAGAAATGTATGCATTTTTCTTCCTGTAGTAGTTTTAGGTTGCTGCTATCTTTTAAACACTGAAAAGTTACATTTGTGTCTCTTAGCACTTCTAAATTAGAAAGTTAGATCTGTCTTTCGCCTGTTGTAAAGTTGTTCAATATCACAGCAGTCTACTCCTCGCTGGTACTGGCTACTAACAGTTCGAAGCTAATTGGCAAGCAGTGTATTATAACATAATGCTGAAAGTGAGTAATCACTTCATTACACGTGCAAGGTGTCCTTATTATATCGGTTAAATAAGGAGCCATATTTATAGTAATATTACATGACGTTACTAAAAATATGGGCCGTTATGAAACGAGATAATAAGGACTCCTTGCACGTGTTAATGAAGTGATTACTTAGTAACATTGGACACGCCACTCTCATGAACCACAGACATTGCCGAGGTGGGGTGGTTTGCGTGCCTCAGCGATACATATAAGACGTGCAGTAGGTACAACCATTGTGGAGGAGTATCTGTGGAGAGGCTAAAAAAACGTGTGGTTCCTGAAGAGGAGCAGCAGTCTTTTCAGTAGTCACAGGGGCAACTATCTGGATGATTGACTGGAAAAATCTGTTTTGCAGAGCAAATATATAGATGTAGAAACTCAGCTCAAATATTTCTGTGCGTTTATTATTAATTTATTTTTGTTTTAGAATAACAGGAAACGAACTTTCGGCATTCGTACATACGCCAGATAAAGATACACATGGCCGGTCCAGTTTTAAATCCGTAAAGATATCCGAATAAATCCAACATAAGATATAAAACACATTTTGAATTCGCAATTGTGAAAGATACTTGGAAAATTAGAGTATTATAGCGGGCGTTTACCTTCCAAATTTCACGACAGAAAACCAAAGGTTACTTCAAGCGCGTCTGTCTCCTATTACGTCAAGTGTTCCTCCACTTTCACTGCGCCCACAGTATCGTTGCAAAACACTCTGATTTTCTTTGGCTGAAAGCCATTCCGAAAAAATATACACTATCATTACATTCTAAGAACTTGATCCGACCCAATTCACTTTCTGCACCACACTAACTCAACACGCGAAGATTTAATAAATGGAATGTTATTAACATTTTGTCTTACTCATACCATTTGCAATAAGTGTACTAGCAGCTTGACAAAAATGCCATGTTGCTCTCACTTCATCGCTGCTGTCAACTTCCACTTGTGATTGACTCTTTAAAAATATGACGGTTTTTACATTAACATCAGCAATAATCAATAATTTCATAATGTTACTGACAAAGTAATAAATATTCATAGTTGTTGTTGTGGTCTTCAGTCCGCAAACTGGTTTGATGCAGCTCTCCACGCTACCCTGTCCTGTGCAAGTCTCTTCATCTGAGAATATATTCGGCAACCTACATCCTTTTGATTCTGCATACTATATTTGTCCCTCGGCCTCCCTCTACGGTTTTTACCCCACACGCTTCCTTCTAATGCTAAGTTGACAAGTCCTTGATGTCTCAGAATGTGTCCAACCAATCTATCCCTTCTCTTAGTCAGGATATTCCAGAAACTCCTTTTCTTCCCGATTCGGTTGAGCACCTCCTCATTAGTTACGTGATCTACCCATCTAATTTGCATCATTCGTCTGTAGCACCACATTTCAAAAGCTTCTATCATCTTTTTATCTGAACTCCTTATCATCCACGCTTCACTCCCATACAATGCTACACTCCAGACAAATGCTTTCAGAAAGGAGTTCCTAACATTTAAATTAATATTGGATGTCAACAAGTTTCGATTCTTTAGAAACGCTTTTCTTCCCATAGCCATTCTGTATTTATATCTTCTTCACTTCGGCCATCAGAAGTTATCTTGCTACCCAAATAACAAAATTCATCTACTACTTTTATTGTATCATTACCTAATATAATTCCTTCAGCAACGTCTGATTTTCTGAAATTACATTCCATTACCTTCGTTTTACTCTTGATATTGTTCATTTTATATCTTCCTTTCAAGACACTGTCTATCCCATTCAATTGCTCTTCCAGATCTTTTGCGGTCTCTGACAGAATTACTATGAAATCAGCAAACCGCAATGTTTTTATTTTTTCTCCCTGCGCTTTAATGCCCTCTCCAAATTTCTCTTTCCATTCCTTCACTGCCTGCTCAATGTATAGATTGAACAACATTGGGGAAAGGCTACAACCGTGTCTTACTCCCTTCCCAACCTCTGCGTCCCTTTCTTGCCTTTCGACTCTAATAACGACATCAGCAGTTCAGACGGAATATCATCTACTCCAGGCGCCTTGTTTCGACTCAAGTCCTTCAGCGCTCTGTAAAATTTTTCTCGCAGTATCATATCTCCTATCTCATCTTCCTCCACTTCGTCTTCCATTTCTAGAATACTACCTTCAAGTTTATTTTCTTTGTATAGGCCCTCTATATATTCCTTCCACAGTTCAGCTTTCCCCTCTTTGCTTAGTACTGGTTTTCCATCTGAGTTCTTGATATTCATACAGCTGCTTTTCTTGTCTCCAAATATCTGTTTTATTTTCCTGTAGGCGCTATCTCTTTCCCCTCGTTATGCATTCATAGATAACTAATTACTTAGGGCACCATATGATACATATCACCTAAGAACTAATACATACGTAATTAAAAATGGATAGATATATGTGTGTGTTTTCTATATCTCCTCCTAGAATAACTGGATCGATTTCAACTAAACTTGTTATAATACTAATTACCATCAAAACAACCGACCACATATAGTTTAGAAGTTTTTACTAGGTATGTTCCTGTTTGGAGGTGGTATGCTGTTGGTTTCCTCCGACCTTAGAGCTGACATACAAAGTCAGTTACAGAAGGAGCTACAGTTGAATCCGGATTCAGAGCCACGGCGCTACTCGACATTTTTCATAGCAACAACATTGCCAGAAGTGAAAGAAATGGAAAGTGACATAAAAATTCTTGGACTGAACAGAGATCGAACCTGCTACTTTTCGAGGATTCATAAGGTACGACATCATAAACAATAAACTGCGACAACTTTCCACTTCTGCTCCTAAGTTACTAGACCGAAGTCAACGAAACTAAGGTAGGCCTACAGATGTTCTTTACTATCAAGCAACTCTCGCCGAAAAGAGTAAGAGGCAGCTAAGTCACCAGGAGATATGATGTCAAAAAGGATTAGAAGCAGAGAAAATGCAGCTAGCTGCGGTGCTTTAATAACGACACTTCATTCATCCGCTATTTGCCCATTGAGAACACTTAGTGACTTGCAATAAACTTTACACATACTTTAAAACATTCAGAAAATTTTCTCGCTGCAGTAACGTTATAGTATCCTGCATGACTTACTTCTTCTACACTATTTAAATCATTAACGATACTGATAGACAGAGCATGCGCATACACCACTGTATGCAGTTTCGAAATTGCATCATAGGAGCTGCGGCAGAGCGGCCGAGCACATTGAGGCGCTATGCTTCTATACGCGGGGCCGTTCCCCGTCGGGGATTCGAATTACCCCTCGGGCATGGATGTTTATGCTGTCTTTAATATAAGCTAGTTCATAAGTAGTTTAGGGACTGATGACCCCGCAGTTAAGTCCCATAAGCTTTACAAACATTTGAACATCATAAGACGACACTTAGTTCAGCTCATACAAAGCAATAAGCAATTACATGCATGAAAGCCGTCCCATGAAACACGACGTTGTAATTTAGCACGTTTTTACTACTATCTCCATCCACAACACGTTTTGCAGAGATGGTCCTATTATTCTGCTCGATGTACCTGGAAAATTGCGTATTGCAGGAAACAATGTTTAGGAGATATGAGACAGTAAGGATTTAGCTGCGTGAAAATTGAACTGAAATTGCCTTTCCGTCTTTTATACAACTCTTTTTTTCTTTCTTAAAATTAAATAAATATTCATTCTTTTGACTTTGCCTCTTATAAGCTGTTTATTAACATTGTTGCATCTTTGAATTCTTCTGTTCTTTAATTCATTTTTTTAATCTACAGTCCTACATATCGAAACATACGTGAAATTTTTACAGGAACGATACGCGTTTTAATCGTGCGAAAAATCACTTATAACAGCTGTTTTTTTGTCTCTACCTGTTCAGCGCGCGATTCGGCGGATGGCAAAAAAACTGTAGCACAGCGCAATTATGAAGATACCACGAACGTCAGTTTTAGCACGTAAAACTGGTGTAAAATGACGAGAATGGTAACAAACCGAAGCCCATGGGCATTCGCAGAATAATCACTACCATTGACTTCTGTCTGGGTAGAAGAGTTTACATTACATTAGAGGGAACGGAAGAGAGAACGAGGTAAAGGTAGGGGCAAATGGGAGCTGTCTTCCCCTCAAACACACACAAACACACACACACACACACACACACACACACACACTTCTTCCTCTGGTCTTTGGTCCCTACCTTACAAACTCCGTCCCATACAGACCTCAGGCCTCAGGCCTCGAAAGGCTCTTCGGGAGCCAACCGGTCACCGTGTCATCCTCCGCCTGAAGGCATCTATGGATATGATATAGAGGGGGACGTGGTCAGCGCTCCGCACTCCCGACCGTTGCGTCTGTTTTCGTGACCGGTGCCACTACTTCTCAACCACGTAACTTCTCAATTGGCCTCAAGGGCTGAGTGTATCCCTCTTACCAGTAGCGCTCGGCGAGTGCTTTTAGCTAAGCCCGATCTTCGGTGATCTAATGGAAACCAGTGTATTCAGTGCGGCACGGCCGTTGTCAGCTTATAACTTTTTAAACTGATAATAATGACAACACACGCATCCATGTACCAGGGAGGACTCCAACTTCCGACGCGAGCGGCCGCACGATCCGTAACGTGACGCCCTCGCACCGCATGGCCATTCCCGCGCGGCTGAGACAAAGGAAAAATATAGTTTGGGCGGGTGATTTTCTATCAAGAAAGTTAATTAGAAATTTTAGTGACATAACTATTTCGCTGCGACGGAACTAGATCTTTTTTATGACTATTTAAAATTCGGAATACCTCCCCTCAAATATTAACCATTTTACATACGCCCGTGTTTTGCCCCTCCCCTTACAAAATGAGCGCTGTGTTATAACGTTTTGTAACTTGTAATCGGTATACAGAATAAACCCCTTCTTATTTGACCTACAGTGCGTAACATTCATGTCCAGTGAGGATATTTTTGCATGGCAAGCGTATATAGTTATTAATGAAGGGTGCATAATAGGAAAAGAAAGGAATAAATTAAGTGACTCAGTTCATATAGAAGCGTGAAACGGGCGAAGGTGATGCATTTAACAACTAACAGCAACTCAACTTTTTTGTAGCATTGGTTCAGAATTTGGGCTGCCGTTTTCCTGTAGCTGCTCATTATCATCAAGGGAACAGTTTATAAACACAGCACTAATTACCGACTAATAAAAAAAGTGACGGGGAGCATTTCCAGTCTCGATGTTAGGCCTAGTAGTCTAGCGGAATAGCACGCTTGGGAACCGAAAGGTCGTGGAATCAGGCCCCGCTCAGACACAGATTTTTCGATTTGAATTTTAAAGCAGCATTCACCTCTCAACGATGTGCAGAGTCTTTAGCAACGACATATGTTTCGGATTCCACGTTTAACTGTACGTTCTGTTTCTTCGTTTAAGTAGGCCTAACTGTGAAAGGTTAGGAACACGTGAATCGGTGAAGTGGCGTCCAGGTGAAAGACCCACGCCTTGCCTATCAGTAAACCAGAGAGAATAATGTGTCAAAGATATTTGTTCACTTGTGATATCTCCGACAGAAAATAAGCTTGAACTTTACCAAGTACTTTCCATTTCATTATGTTTCTGAATAACTTCTAGTTGGTATCGATATTTCAGTTGTAGCAGATATAATCACAAAATCAGTACATGAAAACTAAAGTATAAATTTGTTATCTGCAGGGCCCACAGTGTTAGTGATTTCGTACATCGACATTTTAATAATAACAATTATATAATTTCAACACTGTATATTTTAATTCCTATTATTTACACGATAAGCTTATTTCGACTTAATAGTCATCTTCAGGTGTTATGCCTGCAATACATAAGTTTTTATAAAATTTACTACTATGCTGCCTACTTTTTTATACAGATGTAAAAGAAATGCTACATACCACATTCTGTTATGTTGTTCATTTCAATATTATTGTGACGTCATATATTTTATTATTATTTCTTCTTATCACGTAACTAATAATATTGTGCTGTCATGCAAGATCTTTAAGTTACAGATTTTGACATCTACTTGACAGCTCTACAGAGATGTAATATGCTTACATTATTTGCACAGAGAATATATATCTATGAGGCAAAGCTTTTATTTAAAATTGAACAAAATATGTTGGGATATTTTATCTTTGATAATTTTGTTGACAACGGATAAATAATCCCACTGCCAATTATAATAATAGTGCAACAAAATTATCAAAGATAAAATATCCCAACATACTTTGTTCAATTTCAAATAAAAGCTTTGCCTCATAGATATATATTCTCTGTGCAAATAACGTAAGCATATTACATCTCTGTAGAGCTGTCAAGTAAATGTCAAAATCTGTAACTCAAAGATCTTGCATGACAGCACAATATTATTAGTTACGTGATATTAATATTATATATATATATATATATATATATATATATATATATATATATATAAGAAGAAGAAATAATAATAAAATATATCACGTCACAATAATATTGAAATGAACAACATAACAGACTGTGGTATGTAGCATTTCTTTTACATCTGTATAAAAAAAAGTAGGCAGCATAGTAGTAAATTTTATAAAAACTTATGTATTGCAGGCATAACACCTGAAGATGACTATTAAGTCGAAATAAGCTTATCGTGTAAATAATAGGAATTAAAATATACAGCGTTGAGATTATATAATTGTTATTATTAAAGTATAAATTTTAACATTATTTATACAATAAGGCCTTAGAAACTTACATAATTAGAAGGTGCTTTGCCACAGATCTGCACAAATCAAAACACCATGTGTGTACGTTGGCGCTGAGACTAGTGACTGGATAACGTTGATGTTACCAATCCATCACACATTAATATGTCCGACCGTAATAATAATAATAATAATAATATCACGTGGACATCGAAAGTTAACAACTTTTGCCCTTCGCGTCGATCAGGTGCTATGGTAGTACTGACACACGACATAAACAATGTTTGATAAAATCACGTTCTAGAGACGCTCATATTTAAATACCTCGTTTGATTACACCGCTGTCTGGTAATAACTGCATACCGGACAGCTACAATGCTTCAATTGTTAGGTTGATGCGGAGGTCAGCTGTGGAAATCAAAAAATCTTAGTAATTAAGTCTGTAAATAATATTTTCCTGATTATTTGCGCCGTTACGTCACTCAGTTTTCTGATAGAGTAAGTTATTCTTTATTTGTAACCGTTAGCACAAAATTTGAAGTAAATTGGTAATATTGTGATAAGGTGGTGCCTTACAGCAGGCACACAATTTTGAAATTGCATTCTTGTTAAACTTCCGCTGTTCTTTATTTGTCTCATAGCTACCGATTATTTTCAAGCCACAGCAGAGCTAGATCAGCTACTTACAACCACATTACAATTGAAAAGCTTTGTCAAAGAGGTAAACAAACCACTAAAAGTGCCCTAATTATACCTCCAAGGTGACAATGCGCTTTCAACTGTAGATAACATTCTCCACAGTAAATAAACCAGTTATTTATTTATTGATGCTTATGCAGAAAACGGACAGACAAAAAATTTAGGCAATGAACTACCTCCACGACAAAGTATTTTTTGTAAAAACATTTTTCTATAACTTTCCTTTCATTCGAAACTACCACACCAACTAAAATACTTTCTCGCAATATTTATTTCATTTAATTTTTCTTTCATTTCACACACACGTAGTCACAGCAAAGAGTCGTCGGGTTTCGTTATCTCTTACAAAAGTAGATAAAATAAAATTAAGGCAGTGTTTGATGGCACATTACAGACGACTTTCATCTATCAGGACTTTTATGTGTTGAAATGAAATATTTCTCGCGCGCACTTCAATTTTATAGTAATTCCTGTAGCCCTCTTCTTATGGTAAATTTAAAATATTTCGCAATTGACTATCAGTGAAACAATGTTTGTCTATTGTTGTCACAAAAATGCAAAGTGGCTATTAAGTGACTGAAACATTTTCCTCACTAAAAAAATGCAAGTGCATTTTGGCACTTGTTAGTAACTGCTAGTTTTATTTAGACAGAACTTGGATGACTTTATTGCGATGTGTTGTACCACGCAAATTTGAGCAAATTGGTGACAGTGTAAACAGTAAAGATACAGATGATTGATTCTTAAGAAGACTGCCGTTGACAAACGTGAAATTATAGTGACGTGCCAGAAATTATATTGTCTCATAAATGCCTAAAAAGAGTTTTCAGTTGTCGGAGAAGTTCTTTATCGAGAAGCTACATCATAGAGCCTACTAGTAGTTCCAACTGGAATCAGTATTTCATCAACAGACTTTTCACCGTCCCCCATAAAAACAAAAGTATTGTTACATCCAAACGATGAACCCAACAAAAGCAATTAATTTGTTGTAACTTCTTGGCAGATTAAAACTTTGTGCCAGAGAGGGATTCGAACCCAGGACCTTTCCCTTTCTTGGGCAAGCGCTCTACTGACTGAGCTACCCTGGCACGCTTCATAGCCCGTCATCACACCTTTACTGTCGCCAGTATCTCGCTTCCTACTAATTTTTTCTACTGGAATGAAATAATGAAAGTTATTCTCCCCCCCCCCCCCTCCCTTTTTCCAGAGTTTGATACGTCGGTTAAAAACCTTCAGCAACGACACAGTCGTTGTTTATTTATCTGTGCACTGCTTCTGATTTCCCTTGCGGTAACTGAAGACGGATTTTTCATCTGCGGATACAGTAATTCACGTCACTCGCACTCAACACAGCTTTATTTTAAAACGAATATATCATGGTATGCATTGATTAGACACCGACTACGTCTTTTTGTCGTCCGCAGATGCTAAAGAACGGCGTACACGCAACTTTTTTTTCAAGAAAACTGACTGACCAGCGTTATTCACAATAGTTGCTGGAATAACAGCAAGCTTCGTCTTTACGTCAGCTATGAAGTTCTCTGTAGAATTGTCTATTAATGGCAGTTGCTCTGCAAGCTCTAAGCGTTCAGATTCTTCGAAACCCTTTCTTTGCAGCTGAATGCTAGTACCTGTTTTGTTTGGACTGGGAAGGTATTTTTCTTCTGGAGTCTCATTGGCACAACTGTCGTCCTACGACCAACAATTCACGGAATCGTCAGAGTTATTTTCTATTTCTTCGAAAGTTTCCACAGTTTCCAAGGAAATGTCGATAACAGAATACATGTCGAAGAAATTAACTATCACGTACTTCCTATTCCATCTTTACAAAATGGAGAACGTTTACGACACTTCAATTGAAAACACAAAGACAGGTACTATGAGGTATTATGAAAAAACAGTAAATATTAAATTAGTTTCTCTATTCTCAGCACATATCAATACTGTAAAAAGCAACTGATAATTTTATGGGTAATTTCAATGTACAGTAACTGGGTACAGTAGTGTCATAGACACTATCAACATAACATGACATGTGATTAGCAAATTAGGATCGCTTTCTGTCATGTTTCCTCTTTACAGATACACTGTCAACAAGCCTGTGAGTCTGCCTGTTTTCCCATATCCAGCTGCTATAGAAACAGTAGGAGTATACGTATCTACCACTGCCTGGTGGGCTACGATTTTGGCAGTTTTCAACACAAATAACAAGTTTCAGCCTGCCGTAGCAACTAATATTTTGACAGTGCATTTTTTTTTTCAGTAAACCTTCCCTCATAAAAAAATAAAAATAAAAATAATAAAAAAAATCTTGAACTTTCGACATCTCTGATTCGACAATTTCCTAGACAGTTTCCACCCATTATTTTTGTGCTGTCGTTGTACTAGTACTGATATTATAATAATTATTATCATTTTCTTTTGAATTTAACAATTAAAGCCTTTTACTGTGGCATTAGTGGAGTCTGTATTCTGATTTACTTGAAATAATTTTATTAAATAAAGAAGAAAATAACAGTCTAGTTCGCAAAATTTGACAATTTATTACTATAGGTAACCGGTTCCGATCTCAGATTAGATCATCTTTAGACATCTGTGAAATACAATAAAAGACAATATGCTATAGAGAGACACAGAAACACCATTAATAGCTATGATAAATTTACAAACAGTACTAGAAAATTATGTAAAACAGTACACCTCACTGTAGATGTTCAAGCGATGAGCGTGCAGCGACTGCTAACCAGCGAGAGAACGCTGTGCGTTATGAAGGATAAGCCCCGTCCATCGCCTGCCGCATCAGCACATCATAAACCAATGGGGAACGTCATGCAGTAAAAGATAAGACAAGAAATGTATATGTATGTATATAAATAACCCATAATGGGTATAAAAAGGTATTTCGTTATCTGTAAAACATAGTCACCATGTGTATAATAAAGAATAATTGACGCATTAGACAATAAAACAATTGTCTGTCTGGGAAATACCTACCATCTATTGGCAGTTGATAATAATAACATTCAAATCGAAGACAGAGTGTAAATCAAAGATAAAATACAGCGATGCCGATGGTTGCCGTGGATACGGCGTCGTGGAAACATCGATAAGTCGTGCCAGTGATGAAGCAGATGACGTGCCAAAGATATAGCTGCCAGGAGATACAGTCGGTCACCGTAGAAACAGGCCGCGATTACTGAGACGACCGGTGTTAGCACGTACAGGAACGAAGCAGACGACGCGCCAGAGATGTAACAGCCAGATGACGCCGTCCATCACCGTGGAGACAAGCCATGATTACAGAGGAACGGTGTTAGCACGTGGAAGTGCAAAATGCCGCAAAACTCGTCGATTCCATATGTAGCAGGTGATAATAGTATTTAAAATTTATTATTGGATACCAATCAAAATAGTAAATATGTCAAGGTGTTAAAATATAAGTGCTGTCTAACAAATTCTAGTGTTTTCAACTGTCACGAAGAACATGTCAAAGATAAAATAACTAATAACAAAATGTAAGACAAGTGTAGCAAAAGAACAGATATGTATAACAGCAGACAAAAATTGATACAAGAGCAAGACGTCAACCATAAAAAAATAAATTTAAAAAAATGTAAAAGGAAAAGCAATACAAGAGCTGATATGCGTTATAACAGGGTCTGAAGATGACCTAATCTGAGATCGAAACCGGTTACCTGTAGTAATAAATTGTAAAATTTTGCGATCTAGAACCTTATTTTCTGCTTTAAAAAATTATAAGTTCGCTGTTTTTCTCAAATAAGGAAACCATGTTTTCCAAACTGATTAATTTTATTAAAGCCAATATTCTTCTTCCTTGGAAGATTTTCTGCATTTCCACAAAATCCGCAAACAATTTACAATTTCTCACTTTCTGACCCTCAAGATTCCCCTTAGTTATATTTCATTTCGAAATTTATTTAAATTCGTTCCCAGATCTCTCACATTGTTTTCATTTTGATAATAATTTTGGTATTATGTTCCCTAGGTTATGATCTTTAAGGCAAATAATATTTACGAGACCATACCCGGGGCCAGACAAACGCGTGCTTTCTGAAGAGGAGCAGCAGACTATTCACTAGTTACAGGGCAACATGTTGGATGATTGACTGAGCTGGCCTAACATCGGTTTGCCATGCAGTTGTTGCGAACGGCTGAAAGCAAGGGGAAACTACAGTCTTTACTTTTCCCGAGGACATGCAGCTCTACTGTATGAATACATGATGATGGCATCCTCTCGGGTAAAACATTCCGGAGGTAAAATAGTTCCCCATTCTGATTTCCGGGCGGGGATTACTCAGAAGGACGTCGTCATTAAGGAAAACAAAACAGGCATTCTACGGATCGAAGCGTGGAATGTAAGTTGGAGAAATTGAAAAGAGAAATGATTAAGTTAAAGTTAGGTATGGTGGGGATAAGTGAAGTTCGGTGGCTGAATGAACAGGATTACTGATCAGGTGAGTAAAGAGTTATAAATACAAAATCTGTTGGGGATAATGCAGGAGTAGGTGTGATAATGAATAAGTGAACGCATTATCGTAGCAAACATAGACACAAAGCAAACACCGACAATAGTAGTACAAGTTTATATACCAACTAACTCTGCCGATGTTGAGGAGATCGAAGAAATGGATGAGGAGATAAAAGAAGTTATTCAGACAGATAAGAGAGTAAAACTTGATTGAGATGGGGGACTGGAACTCAGGAGAGGAAACGGAAGAGAAGGAATTGCAGTAGGTGAAAATAGACTGGGGAAAAGGAATGAATGAGGAGATCGCCTTGTAGCATTTTGTAAAGAACAACATTTAATGATTATAAACACTTGGTTTAATCATCATGAAGAAGGTAGTATACTTGGAAGAGAGACACTGGAAGGTACCAGATAGATTTCATAATGGTAAGACAAAGATTTCGGAATCAGCTTTTAAGCTGTAAGACATATCCAGGGGCAGACTCTGACCATAAGTTATTGGTTACGAACTGGAGATTGAATATTAAGAGACTACGAAAAGGTAGAAAATTAAGTATATGGAGTCTGGAAAAATTCAACCAGAATGGTTGAGGGTTCGAGAGGGAGCATTAGGCGAGTATTGATAGAAACAGGGAAACGTAATACAGTAGAACTGAACTTAATTGGCGAAAGGAGCAAATATATAAAAGTGCAGCAAATGAAGTAGACAAAAGGGAGTAAAGGCGGCTGAAAAATGAGCTTGTCTGAAAATGCGTACTGGCTAAACAAGACTGTTTAGAGAACAAATACAAGACCATAGAAGCATGTATAAATAGGGGAAATATAGTTATCGCCTACAGGAAAATAAAAGAGACATTTGGAGACAAAAAAAAAAAAAAAATAAAAAAAAATAAAAAATAAACCGCTGCAGAAATATGAAAAGTTAAGATGAAAACCCAGTACTACGAGAAAGGTTGAAGGAATATATAGAGGACCTATACAAAGGAAACGATCTTGAAGGCAGTACCCTAGAAATGGAAGATGAGGTACGAGTTACGATACTGCGAGAAGGATTTGACAGAGCACTGAAAGATTTAATCCGAAAAAAGGCCCCTAGAGTAGGTGATATTTTTTCTGCACTGCTGATATCGTCAAGAGAGCTAGTCATGAATAAATTGAATGTTCGAATGTTTATAAATCTATCGGAATCACCTACGTGATTATTAGTTCGTAGCTTACAAACTACTTAAACTAAGGTAAACTAATGACAACACACACACATTCCCGAGGGGTATTCGAACCCCCGACTGCGAATGATCGTGCGCACCGCAACATGGTGCCCCAGTACGCACGGCTAATCCACCGCGGCTAAATAAATTGTTCCACGTCGTATGCAAGAGACGTGAGACAGGGAAATACTCTCCGACTTAAAGAAAAATATAATAATTCCAATTCAAAAGAGAGCTAATGCCGACAATTGTGAAGGTTACATTAATAAGTTATGGTTGCAAAATACTAATACGAATTATTTACAGACGAATGGAAAAACTCATGGCATCCGTCCTTATGGAAGATCCTGACAAAATACCAGAGAGTTCAAGTATATTTCTAAGTTTTGAACATTTGATTTTGAATATTTTCGTCTTCTTACGTCCCTTATTACATGAAAATATGGGGTTCAGGTACGAACTAGGAATCTGAATATCTATTAATTCTGATTACATTAAAAAATTGAGTTTTGTTACTTTGTACCACCGGAATAAACTGCTTTTATAAATGTATGGTCGTTCGTATTCCCTATTTCTGCCATCATATCTCTTTATATACAAATGAAAGTTTGTGTATTTGCCCTCTACACATTCCTAAACCATTAATCCGATTACGATGAAACTTTGGTTGATAATTATCCGTAAGTCCGCGAAGATTCCTAACCTAAAAACAAAGTAATTTTAAAGTTTTACGAAAATGTTGACATTACCTAACGTCTCAGGATGGAGGCGGTCTACATTCATTAATTATCTATAAAAGAAAAACACCAAGATCGCAGAATGATTAAGTAAATGATGATTGACGAACGGTTTCGATGGGCTATGTCATCATCTTCTGGTCGTATATATTCTACAACGTTGTTGTCACGTAAGAAAAAAAAAGTGAGAGATTAAACAGAAAGCGCAACATTCCACTTAGTCAAAATGTAAAAAGCACAAGTTTTATTATGGACTTCTAGTATGAGACTAAGTACAATATTGCACTTTCTGTTTAACCTCCATTTTTTTTAAAAAGTGACCACATTGTAGACCAGAAGATGATGGCATAGCCCAACGAAACCGGTCGTCTATAAATTACTTAATCTTACTGCGATCTTGGCCTTTTTTTCCTTTTGGAGATAATTTTACGAAGATTGTACTTGCTTGTGTCCTCACTAAAATGATGAAAGAAGTTTAGCAAGTACTACATTTTAGGTGAAGACCTTACATTCCATTAAACTGCCACATTACGCATCGCATGACGTGTTACTGTATTACCTCATAATTACTAACACTATTTGTACCATATTTTATATACAATATTTACGTAAATCACTAAATGTAACGGAAAATTTATATAACTGTACGACTCATAGTTCAGGATACATGACATAAAAATTCAGGTGTTTGAAATGCGGCCGCATCAGGCATGATGTTTTGTTTTGTTACTTATTTAGTATAAAGCTATTCGCGACTCATTTCGTAATAATAATAATAATAATAAATAAGGTATATGAAACAATGAAAAGTTGCATCAAAATTTCACAGCAATCGATCAATAACTTTCAGAGTTTCCAGATTAGGTACATTTTCATTTTCTGTTCGTTTGTTTTTGATACCAAATCACTGGAAGTTCCTGTCAAATTGATTTGAAATTATAACATAAAGTTGCGTTGTACTAAGGGCATTGTAACGAATGACGGGTACTGAGAGTAATAATGATGAAAATAATAATTTTCTCAAGTCTTGACAACCACGGCACCACGTATAACGCAACGTAAACATTTAATCTAATTTTAAATTGTATGAATGAACATGTAGTCTAATCTTCTTATAATACACTACATGAACATTAGTGTGATAGATGAGAGTGAATAACCTCCAAAATGAAATTTTGAAGTAAAAGGAATAATATTAAATTGATTAGCCATTTGGACAGCAGTAAGGCTGTACACACTTACTCGCCCCGTTCCTTAACTCAACATGCAAGGTGGTAGGTCAAGAAAATTTAGTAAACTAAGTTTTCTGACGTTAGATATAGCTTCCTCAATTTCATAGGACTACTATTGTACAATATGAAATACGAAGAAACCCAGACATGAATTCAGTTACTCGAAAGACACTCCCACTCCATGTATCTCGTGTAATATTCTAAACAAGTCTGCCGTATACATCAGCTGTCAATTTTAAATATTTCGTACAATGCGATTCTCAGCTAATTAGTACAAAGGACGTGTATGAAAAGTTCGAGTTCAGCACATAACATCAGACTTTAAATCTACTCACATCAACATTTTTCTGAATTTTATTCATTTATATATTTTTTTCTATGTGAGAAATTATTTTCTGTGGAACATGATTAAGGGGGGATGTGTGCTGAACTGACAAAAATTTCTTTTTTATTTTTATTTTGGACGCAGTTAAGAGTGAAATCTATTGACAAATATAGCCCAAAATCTTTCTAAATCGCATTGGATATGAGGGGACGAAGGCGTGAGGGAGTATTTAAGTTGCTTGGTGTTTTCCGTCTACGTCCCCAGTTGCAACTCCTTATGTTGCCTTAGTCGGATCTCCATTATTATTATGTGTGTCTGGCAAGCAAGTCTTCGAACAAAACGACAAGAAGGCTTTGATGTATTACTATGGTCTTTATGTCGATCACTGATCAGATTATTATCGGTAGCTGTGCCATGTGGAATTATTTGTTTTGATTTGTTCTCTAAGAACGTAAATGCTTTAATGAATCAATCTTGTGACTGTCATATGGTCTAAGCTATATTGGTGTGCAAAGAGAAGGAAGAAATTGACTGTGTGGGACACTGAATATGTAACCACCATGTCATAGGTTCGCGGAGATGATTAATGAATTACTGGAGGGATAACAATTCCTCCACCCACAAGAAATGCATTCCTGAATGTATCATGAATGCTGTCAAGCCCAAGTTTAGACAACTCCTGGCCAACTAAGGAAGTGTGTCCATGGCAAAACACGCTGTCCGAATGTGTCTCTGAACTCGATGGCCCAAGACAACATTGTCATCATCTACAGTTGTCATTTAATGATGGAAACATACGGCCAGTGAAATTGTCACTACTTTCGACCTTCAGAGGTGGTGCATTCACTCTACCCCTTTTTGAGGAAATGGGTGTCATCGTGTGGCAAGAGGTGAAATGTCTAAGCAGGACCTTGACAAAGGAACAAGGCAAAAGCAAAGTAGTTACAGGACAAGTTTTGACAACAGAGAAGTTCTTGAGTACTGAGTATTGTCTTGGAACATTCTGAGAAAGTATAATTTCAGAAATATGACTTTAATCTTGAAATTCTTTTTCCCGAAAACTACATACGCAGACACTTACGTGTATTTTCTTCAGTACATCTGTGACACAGTGCATTCGTATTTGGTTCATACGTTTCTCATAGTGCAACAGACAAACACACAGAGCTAAATATTGAAATGTTTCGTTTAAGCTGAGAAATATAAATCATTTATTTAAGAAATTACACCGATTTCCACCATAAATATGTAAAATGTTGTAAATAAATATCTAGCAAAGGCATTCAAAATTAACTATGTATAATTGTATGTATGGATGTAAACACATATATATATATATGGAAACAACTACTTCGTTTTACTATCCTTAATGGTTACCTAGCAACGAGAAGTTTTTCTGCACATCTACGGCCTCATTGCATAATTAATACTACAAATCCGTACTTCAATTATTGTGTTCACGTATTAAAATAATGATTATCGTTTCGTATTTGATGTCCATCCTTTTAAGACTCGTTGTCATGTCAGTGACCCGATGCAGTAACCAATAGGCCGTGCCGATGATGCCAGTATTCGAACTTGAAAAATTGTGCCAAGCTCCTATGGTGTTGGATGTACCTCTCACTACCTGCGCCTTCCTCTAAACCAGTGGCTCCCAACATTTCTTATACCAAGTACCACTTTGATTTCTTTTTGTGAGCTGGGACAATAGGGTTCAAGAAAAAAAAAACTGTGTTAAACTAAAAATAAACTTTAATCATGTCATTAACATATTCTTTACACTAACAAGTAATGAGCGTTGACAGCACTATTATAACAGATAATTAAATCAACGATCGTCGAGATGTTACAAATGACTATCCTCTCAATGAATTTCGTTTGCCTAACAATCGTCACACATTGTAAGAAATTATTATTTTATAGAGACCATTCACGTACATTTACTGTTACAAATTGTTACTGAAATGTAGTTAGAAATATTTTCTGTTTAAAGTCTTTAGTATTCCTCGTGTCGAAGAGAGAAACAAATTTATTTGCAATTGGAAACATTTTCAATGGGACTTCACCTGTGTCTGTCGTAATTAACTCTGGTTAACAATCACTGTTCAGACAGCCACACATGTACACACACTATTCCGCAAAAGATACAAGCAGATATTTCACATTCACGACTTATCCTTAATTAAAATATGTGTTATTACACGCTATTACTGTAGACACATGCTTATAACTATTTATTTTGAGCATACACCTTAAACTGTAGTGCACTGCAACGCTGATGTATTTACAGTACCAGTGAAGAGTGGAATCCAGTTGCAGATCCAATGTTTGTTCCACCATAAATGGCTAGCTGTGCGTGATGATTTATAAACGTTGGTCGTCTACAGAACTGTGCGAATGAGCGCATCTAGCCGTGTGTATCGAGATAGTTGGCGCAGAGGTAACATATTGCACTCGCATTCTGGACGACAGTGGTTCAAATCCGCCTCCAATCTTACCGATTTAGATTTGTCGTTATTTTCCTAAACCAATCCAGGCACACGACAGGCTGCTTCCTCTGAAAGGACACGGTCAATTTTATTCCCAAGAGAAAAAAAAATTCCGACGGTGAGCTGTGTCTCAAGTAACAACGCTGTAGATAGGAAATTTCTTCCTTCCTCCATCCTTGTTAAGTGCACGTCTTTCCCGTCAGTCACGAAGTAGATCCTACACGAACGTCTCGTTTACGTACATACTGACAATTAGAATGAAATGCCCTGTAAGTAGCTTTAAGCCAAACATCTAGGAAGTATAAGGAAGCGTGTATGATGTGATTCTTCAGTTTCTGCCGGCGTATTTGATAATCAAAATTCCACGGGTGTACTGCCGGTCTATAGTGTCCAAGTGCCCGTTGGACACTATAGACCGGCAGTACACCCGTGGATATTTTGATTATAAGGAAGCGGTTCGAGAACGGAACTTTAACGTAATCGTTATTAGGCAATTAGAGAAGCTAAAATGCTTAAGAATTTTGAACAAATTATTTAAAATTAATAAAATTGACCTAGACCAAAAAGTCTAGATCTAGGCCAATTTTATTAATTTTCAATAAATTGTTTAAAATTCTTAAGCATTTTATCTAATTATAAGACCGCTCATCTCCGATCTGACACTGTCAAATTTTACAATGAGAGAATCTTTCGGAAAGGAAAAAATATTTATTTATTGAGTGTATCAGCGTGGAAGTTAAACTACCGGCATTCCTTCCCCAAGGCAGGTTCTCGAATTTCTGTTACTTCCGCAAGCAGAACGCGCTGCTCGGGGATAAGTGATTATGCGGACAGGCGGTATTACGCCGACGATCTCCGCATCCGCTATATGAGCAAATGTGTAGCCAGTCATAAGGCAGCTGCTGGTTACAGAGACTCAAGGTCAGGAAAATCAGCCTCGGGCTTGCGTAAGTTGGAAAATAAGGCACTGCGGGATTATAGCGAATGGCTGTATAGGCGGAGGGTTTCCGCTGGTTAGCGGCCCCGCTGGCTCCAGGCAGTTAGCGCTGAAAACCCGGGAACCTGTAAGCCGGCAAGTTGCGCAACTGCGGAGCGCATCTGAGGGTGATCATTTCGAGATGACAGGAGATTCTTTCGTTACACAATGAGGTGACAAATCTCATGGGCTATCGGTATAAAATAATTAGGGGATCAGGTGAGATGCCTTACACAATATATCGGGTGATCAAAAAGTCAGTATAAATTTGAAAATTTAATAAATCACGGAATAATGTATATAAAGAGGTAAAAATTTACACACATTCTTGGAATGAAGTGGGGTTTTATTAGAAAAAAAAAGGTATTGCTAGACGCGTGACGGATCTCTTGCGCACGTCGTTTGGTGACGATCGTGTGCTCAGCCGCCATTTCGTCATGCTAGGCCTCCCAGATTCCCAGACCTCAGACCGTGTGATTATTGGTTTTGGGGTTACCTGAAGTCGCAAGTGTATGGTGATCGACCGACATATCTAGGGATGCTGAAAGACAACATCCGATGCCAATGCCTCACCATAGGTCCGGACATGCTTTACAGTGCTGTTCACAACATTATTCTTCGACTACAGCTATTGTTGAGGAATGATGGTGAACATATTGAGCATTTACTGTAAAGAACATCATCTTTGCTTTGTCTTAATTTGTTAAGCTAATTATTCCTTTTCTGATCACATGAAACGCCCGCCAACTGTCGAACATTTTTTGAACTTTTTTTGTTTTTGTTCTAATAAAACAGCATGACATTCCAAGTACGTGAGTCAATTTCTACTTCTCTATCTACATTATTCCGTGATTTATTAAGTCTTCAATATTATACTGACTTTTTGATCACCCGGTGCATATGGTAACGTATTTTATTCAGATATCGATCACAATTGTAATTTGTTAGTGATACAGTACGATATTTTGCTGTGTCAATTCTTCACTTCAGGTTTACATGACGTTTACTTAGAAGTAAAAAAAAAAAAAAAAAAAAAAAAAAAAAAAAAAAAAAAAAAAAAAAAAAAAAAAAGTTATTCTAGTTGCCCTCTAATATGGTGTGTGATCACCTCGGAGGACCAGTAGAGCTGCACACTTGCGTGACGTGGGCAGAGGAGGTTATGTATCAGCTCTCTAATTTATTTGCTTTCTTCCATGTGTGCAATATCGAGCTCTGCAACCGTTATGGGAGGTGATGGTCTGGCTCCAATGCAACTGCCAAGTGCATCCCTGGCATGCTGAATCAGGTTTACGTCCGGTGAACAAGTTGGAAACTGCATTCGTTCAATTCCCTCTGCTTCAAGCATTTTGTCCACCAGTACAGCTCTGTGGTGACGAACGACATCGTCCACCAGAAGTAACCCATCTCCTGTGGCACCAGCGTAGGGCACAAGGAAAGGCTGAAGTATCTCGCTTCTATACGCCTGAACAGTCAAAGCGTCATTCTGAAAGACAGAGAGGTCCTTAAGGCCATAAATACTGACTCCTCTGCACACCATTCGTCCACCACCGTACACAGGACGTTCCGAGTTCCACGTTCTCTCCAGTTTGTGCACACTAAACGGTATCATGGTTTCAGTGGGACACACACCATAGGCGTCCGTGCATACAGGACACATATCGTGAAAAAAATGTACCCGTAGTGGAGTGGCAGAGAGCTCTAAGGCAGGCTGTTCCAACACGAGAGCACACGAGCGCACACGAGCGCTCACTACCCGAGCTCAGAGCTGCGGTGGTTGGGAAAGCTGACGTCATGCGCGCTAGTACTCGGCGGGCAATAGTAAACAGACGCGCTCTTTTAGTTCTCCTCAGTGTGTAGTTATAATAGCAACAACATTATCTAAACGCGGAAGCTCAGTGTCTGCATTATGCTTCACTGCGAAATTCTTATTGCCATGTTTATGATTGAGATGGTGGAAAAGGGGATGCGATTTAGCGTGATAAATCCGTCATAGTCTGGCTTCTTTTGATGCTCTGACAATAACTTCTAGAAGCAACTACTTCTTCTTTAAAAAAGTAATTGGAATATTCCTTATACTCATAAAAAATACTCATTATGTTGGTCTCATAGGAAAGTAATGAAAGGGTAAGATAGATCTAAAGTGAAATATGCAACCTAGATTAAATCAAATGTTTCTAAAGCTATGGAAGGAAACTGCATTGATCATTAGTCCGTAGACTACTTAACCTAAGTTACTCTAAGGGCAACACATACACCAATGCCAGAAGGAGGACTCGAACCTCCGACGGAGAGCAGACTCTTACTTCACAAAGGACCTTAGAGTGCACGGCCACTTCTCAGCGGCTAGATTAAATGATATTCCGCCAGTATTATTCGTTATGCATTTCATAAGAAATACTGTCTAAGTTTGTTCCATGGAACAACTAAATAATGTAAAATAATGCCACCAAATACAAGCTTTATTAAATTCCAGGCATGAAATTAAATGACTGATATCCAGGATCACGGAGCTTTTAAATTATTAATTAAAAAGTCAGATAGTATTATAGTTGATTGAATTGGTGTCAAATGTCTCGCATCTTCAAGGAAAAAAATGGCAGCGTCAGTTAATAGCTATTTGAGAAACAATTGTGCCCATGGCAGGAATTGGAGTGCGGCCGCAGTTTCTCCTCAAAGCCCAACCGACTGTTTCACTTGCACACACGCTCGCCGCAGCCTCAGCCGTGTGCCCCATGCGACAATAGCTCACGGCCGCGAGCAAGTGAGCGCTATGTAACTCACGAGCGAGCACGCAAGCTGGGACAGCCTGCTCTAACGGTGCGTTTATGCTGTCACCTCGCTGCTCGCCAACATGGCACGGCGATGGTGAATCATACCCACAGAGTCTTACCGGCCCATTTAGCGTGCACCATCGCAGCTCGCCCAACTCGCTCTGATCCTCTCCAGGCGATGACAACACGCCACTGCAGTTTTGCACTCAGCTGTAATGTAACAGCTTCAGGAGAATACACAAGGCGAGGTGCCTGCAGCGTGAATTCAACAAGGCTGCCGACGAGCTGCTGGGCGTCAGCAGTGAGCAGCCAGCTGCCAGCTGCGAGGTGGCAGCATAAACGCACCCTAAGGTGCCTTGCTGCGATGCGCACGGTTGCCCGCCGTCGGAGGTTCGAGTCTTCCCTTGGATCTGTGTGTGTGTGTGTGTGTCTTCTCCTTAAGTTAGTTTAAGTAATTTGACAACCTTAGCAGTTCAGTCCCATAGCTTTACAAACATTGTATTGTAAATAAATCTAAAACCAACCGAATTATTGATATAAACAGCAACTTATTCGTGAAGAAACATCTTCGAATATCTGTTATATTTGCTACTTATTCCGCTGAAAGTAAGAGAATATAAACGTATGGGAAATATAATTTTCTGTTTGAAGCAAAACTTGATGTTAACGCGTTACTGCACTTTGCGCTTCAAGCTGAAATGAAACGAGATCTCACAGTGATCCTATTACCTGGGTTGCAGCATGTACTACCGCAGATAGGATTGGCAAGTCCCTCAATGTGTATGCGCGATCTGTAAATTATGGGACCATTTGCCGAACTTTTCGGACACGCCTTGTACACTACTACTTTTCAGTTTAATTAAACTGGAGTGCGAAACCTGAGAACGGAAGCAATTTTCACATATTGTGTCACTGTCTGGTAATGTAGGTTGCAAACTTGGACCACACTTACGCAGACCTAACAAATATGACAGCTTAGATTGGAGGTGGCAATCGCCATTATTTATCACGGTCCGTTGGAGGTCACGAAAAGCATTATATTATTCTTCATTAGATGTATGATCGGACGCAAACGAATTCTGTAGCTTTTAATGATAACAAGAAAGGTATTGGATAGGAGTCAGTTAATCTCTCACTGGAATTCGGCAACTGTGCACTCGTAGCAGAACGGCTAGACCCTCTGACGGAGTCACCAGGGGTGGAGCTTCTGGTTGTATACAGGCCGTCAGTACCGCAACTGGCTAGCATCTGTGCAGGCTTCTGTAGTGATCATTGTGTTCTTCCACGTTAACGTTAACGAAGAGAAAAAATATGGCTAGTTGACATTTTACGACATGGTTATAGTAATCGTAGTAACGTAAATTTAGTTCACGATTACTGTAAAATCAAACTTTATATGTAAAAGGTTTAGGATCTTGAGTAGGTGGATGGCGACGTCGAGGGAACAGTTCGCAGTTATCCGTAAAATTGTTCACTATAGGTCAGCGAAAATTTGTTTGCGCGATGGGAAGGAAAAGATGAGGAAACACCAATCCCAGAAAGCTTTATCAAAATAAGAATGTTATCATATTCCATTAAGAGAAAAGGCGTAGCTTTGAATGAAAGACCGTCGAAGCTTATATTAGATTACATTAGATTAATACTTGTTCCATAGATAATGAATACGACACTTCGTATTTATGTGGAACGTGTCAGGTTAATTAAAGGGGTCTGTACAAGACGGTACATTACGAAAAATATTATATGACACAATTTTTTTTTTTTTTTTTTTTAGATTTACCAATTTGTATCTAAAAATTCATCCAATGAGTAGAAGGAGTAGTCAATCAAAAGCTCTTTTAATCTATATCTATAAATGTGAATGTCTGTTCGGTGTACGTTTATCACGTCTGAACCACAAGACATAAAGAGCTAAAAGTTTCTACACTTACTAATGTCTAACCGGGAAAGGCTTTAGGCACGGTTTTATGACGATCGGATAGCTATTTATCTATATCTACATTAATGTGAATGTCTGTTCGGTGTGCGCTTATCACGTCCGAACGACAAGACGCAGAGACTTAAATAATTGTACAGTTACTAATTTATACCTGAGGAGGGTTTTAGGCACGGTTTCATAGCGATCTGATGGATATTTGGTAATTTGAAGAATATAACGCGAAATTCGGAACAATAATTACTCTTTGAAAATTATATTTACTGTTTGAAAATGGTTTTATTGGTTTCATTGTTGCTTCACGGTTGATAATGATAAAAGGGTGGGTACATTTGGATGGAAAGTTATCGGTGTATATAAAATTCTAAGCGCGCGCGTGTGTGTGTGTGTTAGTATTTCGCTCTGCAGAGAAAACTACAGAACGCAAACGAATGGTCTGTGTGTAATCGTTGTCCGAAGTCTCCCGTTGTACACCGTAGCAGTTCCATGCCGATAGCTATAAGGGTGTGGAAGATATGGTGGTTCAAAGTCGTCAAATTATAAAGAAATTCGGACTGAAGGCCAGCGATGACGTTTGCGACTCTATAGGTTACATACAGCGAAACGTCATGCCACAGACCATATCTTCGGTCTATGCGTGCTATAATGTCTTCAGCTCTTTCTCTGTAAGGGAATATAAGAATAAATAAATGAAGCAGTAAAAAATAAATTTCTTTTAATAAATCTCTTTAAAAAATTCGATTTGACGTTTCGCGCATTACATCAAGTGATTAAAATGTTTGTGCCTAAAGAAGGTATTGTATTTCATTTCATCCTTCATAGCACACTACTGAAAGATAGCTTACCTATCATAATCAACCAAAATGCGAGCGGAGCCGCGGGTTTAAGCTAGTTAATTTATAAATGCTAGTTGGTTATCTGTCAGGCTTCTGATGTTGCTTGGTAGGAGACCAAAGACTTTTGTGGAAGCATAACTTACCCCTTTCTGTGCCAAACTCGGATTTAGCCCTACATAGAAGATCATCCTTTCTGGTGTTATAGCTGTCCACACTGCTCTTACTTTTGAACTGGGTTGGATTATTAACAACAAATTTCATAAGTGAATATTATATACTGTGAAGTTACTGTGAGGATACCTAAATCCTTAAATAGATGTCTGCAGGATGATCGTATGTGGGCTTCAGCAATTATTCTGATTACACGCTTTTGTGCAATGAATACTTTTTTACTCAATGATGAATTGCCCCAGAATATGATGCCATACGAAATCAGTGAATGAAAATAGGCATAGTAAGCTAATTTACTGAGATTCTTATCGGAAAAAATTGCTCTAATCCTAACAACATACGTAGCTGAACTCTAACGTTTCAGCAGACCGTCTATTTGTTGCTTCCAGTTTAATCATTCATCAATGCACACACCTAAACATTTTGAAAATTTTCTCTTAGTTACAGACTTCTTTTCAAAGTCTGTATTTATTACAGGAGTTGTGCCATTTCCTGTGCAGAACTGTATATACTGTGTTTGATTAAAATTTAATGAGAGTCCGTTTGCAGAGAAACAATAATTTTGTGAAAAACATTATTTACGATTACATCACTTAGTTCTTGTTTTTTGGATGTGATTACTATATTTGTATCATCAGCAAAAAGAACTAACTTTGCAACTTCATCAATGTAGAATGTTAAGTCATTCATGTATATCAAGAATAAGAAGTAGATGACACTCCAGCAGTACATTAACTAGAAAGGATGTTTGGTATTTAAGCATCAACATTATTCATTCTCGTGTGAAGAGAGTGGCGGAAAGTTCCAAAAATTGCCGCGGCATGTCAGAATGCCTTATACCAGACCATTTAACAATTGCAAAAGTCAACACTTGTATCCTCAACACTGAAATAGCAACTGGTCATTGGGGGGGGGATGAGGGGGTTCGAAAGTATCTGAAGTTTCTTTTTCTTAATTCCGCACTATGCCGGGAGTTCACAACACCTCTCTCAATATATCTACAAAATTTCCGGATTTTGCGACCCTCCCTATCTCACCTACGCCGGCCGCGGTGGCCGAGGGGACTGAGGCGCTTCAGTCACGGTCTGCACGGCCACTACGGTCGGGGGTTCGAATCCCCCCTCGGGCATGGATATTTGTGCCATCCTTAGTTGTAGGTAGTTGATAAGTAGTTTGTAAGTTTAGGGACTGATGACCCCGTAGTTAAGTCCCATAAGCTTAACAAACATTTGAACATTTTTATCTCACCTACCCCTACCAAACCCCATGCACTTTTCTACTCGAGCACTGTGTAAATCAGGAATAAAAACGTAAAGACATCCGTGTTGTATAGTGTAATGTATTATACTATAAAGAGTATACTACATCTAAGGAATTGCAATTGTCTCTTGAGGGGGGGGGGGGGATGATGATTGTGTGATGGTACTCCTGTAAACACAGGACGACGTGCAGGTGGAGTTATAAAACTGATGAACTGCATCTCAACAGACCACTACAATGGCTCATTTTCCTTTTACATACGAATGAGCTTCCTCTTAGGCATGATTTTGAAGAAATAGATGGGAAAACCGCAGGTCCACAAACTTTCAAAGGCGAAATTGGAAACAGAATTAGCGAGGACCTTACTAAGCTGGAAATAGTAAATTTTGCAACAAGAAAATGCAGTAATCAAGAAATCCGAGTAGAAGTTCTTGACCATCTGAGTTCAGATCAAAAATACCTTTATGAAATGTGCCAGAGCATTCATTACGGTAAAGTTTCAGACTCGTTGGCTAAGAATTACCCGGGAAAATGCATCGTACAAGATGGCTTACAAAGGCCAATAGAATTCTTAGATTGTATATTCCTCTGAGTGACCCATCCGAACACATCAAAGACCTTATGACAATCATTTTGAGAGTGTTAAATCTCATCCAAATTCAAGAGCAAGAAACTTCTGGTATATTACCATACTTTTAAGAGATAGTGAGATAAAGAAATAACACTACGAAATTATGAGAAGAGTATAGAAAAACAATTGTTACTTTGCTTACCTTAAAAATATCTTCCTTTTTATGTTGCCAGATACAAGGGAGTAGTGTAGAGAAAAAGCAATTGAGAAAGTCACTGAGGCAAGAGTCACCTTCGAGGAAATGAGAGACTTTCAGTTGCCACTGACTCTTAATTTAGAATCATAAGATTTCGAGAATATGGTTAATTGGGAAAGTGAGCCAATTACATCTCCTCCATTTCGGAGAAATGTAGCAAATGAAGAACTGCTTGGAGCTCGTGATAAACCACTCCCAATGGATCCTATACCATGTCACATTCAGGGCGTTGAACGTGCTGTGAATTTGGTGACTCAAGCCACTTTATCCAGAGTGGGATAAATTTATATTAAATGTTCAGGAATCAAGGAAAGTACCTTCCTACTTATGACTGGAAAGGCCAGTGGTGTTAATGCATCAAGTGTTCCGAAATGTGTGTTTTCTGTATTTTTTTAATACTAACACAGCGGTATTAGCTTTACAATTTCATTATAATCAATAAAATTTCAAACATTGCAGTTCCATTTAATTCTGTATTGTATATAATTTTTCCAGTTAATAATAACATGTCATCAAATGACATTATCTTTATTGTTTTAGTAGCTGTTTTAATCTAGATTGTTTTGAATAAGATGTTAAGTTGGTAACGATGTAGTCACCATGGATGGCAATAATATATCTTCTGTGTCATCTCTTCGGATCTAAGACAACACTTTCTGGGGCATGGTAAGCTACTTTTCATTATGTGCTTCTATTTACGAAAGACAAGTAAAAGAAAGTTGTACTTTTGTATAAAATTTCCGTGTTAAGAGGAGGTGGGTATGCTGTGCGAGGGGAGGGGACAGTCACACAGTTTTTCTTTTTCATTACCTTAGTAATGGGAGCGTAACGAACCCCGAGAAATATGTGGAATACCAATGTAGAATTTCGACCCCCCCCCCTCCCTACTGGATATGTTATTTTTTTGTCTATCTTTTTATCGCTACATTTGGGTACAGCATTATGACGTTGGCGCCCTTCCTGCGCAGCATTATCGGGGACAACGAACGTCACTGACTTTACTAAGAAAACACTTGTCTTTCTAATTTGATGAAATATTTTATACCAATCTTTCTAGGTATCGAAAAATACAAAAACTTGGTTTGTCGTCGTTGAAACAAGTGCTGAACAGTTAGAAGGGTCAGTGGCTACACTAGACCTTTGGACTTAGTCACTTAATCTCCGAAGTGATGTTCTTGGCGACGTGGTACGCATACTGCTACAATACCATAAACTCGCGAAGTTGGTAGTTTACATTAAAAAATTACATCGATTAACTAGAAGAGCCACTATTTCCGCAATACATTTGGATAGCAGATTCCACTCCTTGTGGCGGAATACTAAGATTTGTGAGAGCTCTCATTCTCGATTCAATGTTTCGTGTTAATCCCCTCATTCAAATATCTTCACATTTGTGAACATTTTGAAACATGCACAAACCGATACGTAGATATTGCCTCTTTGCGCCTGCTTTGTATGACAGTTACTCCGCAAAATGTACTTCACGAAGTTCACCATTTTTAGTAAGTATTTTGTTTTATTGGAGAGGATGCCTCTTTCCGGTGTTTACATCTGTTTCCTAATGCAAACACCGAAAAGAGGCATCCTCTCCTACAATACAAAATATTTAGTAAAAATGGTGAACTTAGCAAAGTAGATTTTTTGCAGTAACTGTCATACAAAGCAGGCGCAAACAAAGCATGACAAAATAGAGTAAAATATTTGCGTGAATTATTTTAGTTTGGGCAATGTTAAATAAAATGTTTGTAAGTTGGTACATTCGGCTCTTTGTTAGCATTATAGCCGTATACTTCATTATAGTCGTTTGGAAGCGACAGAAAATAATGGCAGCCGGTAGAATTTGCCGAATCGTGTGTCACTGGGGGACTTATGTAGGAGAGTTGGCAGATTCGAGTGTTTTAGTTTTCCAGCAGCCGGCAGAAGTTGCCGAATTCGTGCGAGCAATGTGATCGCCACGAACGGCAATGCAATCAGTGCAACCGTTTTTAAGAAGTTCTTCCGGTATGCATTTCGATCCTCAAGCATCGCGGCTGACGCGCAGTAGTTGCTCTGTTTACACAATGTGTTCAACTTCTGCGGTTACATATTGTCGTCTGAAAAAGACGAAGTTTTGGTAAAATGCACCTCTGAATTGACGCACATTGGGAAAATGTATAATGTCACAATAACGTTGAGTAGTACGTATACCGTGTACGTATATTTGAAGAAAGTGATTCCCGTGCGCGTTATTCCTGTCCAAACTATCATACTGCAATGTTAGACATTGTACCGCCGTGTACTTTCTGTAGTGACGTCTCTTCACATCAGGGGGCGTCCAAATTCACTGCTCAGAGAAAGCGACTCCAACTTCCAGTCTCTATGTTTCTGCAACATCGCTAATCTTTAAATAGCGTAGGAACACCGTTGAATGCTATTGAGATAATTAAAGGCGACAATTTCATGCAAGTGCATGTTGCATGCATGTTTGCGCGTTTTTGGCCATTTGAGGGGTACATGGATATTTAGGTCTTTATTCGATATCAAAGCATGTTTTAGAAGTTTGTACTAGATGTTAAATAGTTTTAGTGCTTCTATTACAATAAACTGCATTATACCATATTTTATTAATTTTCTAACAATTATTGATTACTGAAGAACAGGGTAATATGAGTAATTCTGCTACTTGTGTAATACTTTGTGATGAGTACAAGCGCTCTAGTTCGACACAGTTGATTGTAGAAGGCAACAGTGTATACTTCGTGGTTCTCTCACTGCTACCAATCCTTGCTGTCTACATTGATTAGTAAGAGCCACTGTACTTAAACAATGCATAATGAAAAGTATGTTTCCAGCACTACACTTGATGCTCCACAGCCCACACTGCTCTCCGCATTACTCTCTCGGCGCAACAGCCGTAATGTATACGGAATGGACACTACTTATTATTTTTTAAAGCGAGTGCAGTAATTCAATGAATTGTGAGAAGACATTGTTTCGTAGTATTGTTCATCAAGTAGAAACCCGCAAATCACTAAAGTATATACTTCTTGAATGAAACTTTCACTCTGCAGCGGAGTGTGCGCTGATATGAACGTTCCTGGCAGATTGTAATTGTGTGCCGGAAAGGCAAAGGTTCCAGGTTCGAGTCCCGGTTTCGGAACACAATTTTAATCAGCCAGGAAGTTTCATATACTTCTACATTATCTGATGTCGAGTTTTTATTCTCACTTTCAAAGTAATGCAGGTGAATCATCTATCGTCAAGAGTCTACAAGTAAGGTTAACTGGATACACCAGTACACGTTAACAAAGACTCTTCCTAGGTCTACTAGAACAGAACTTGTGCCAAAATGGATGCAGTAACTGAGTAGAGGTGGCAAGAAATAACAATAACTGGGCAAAAGAAGAGAATTAATAGTTATTGGGATATTGCGCTGGTTTTGAGGAGACATTTCACTTTTCCGATTACTTCATTTTCGCCTTAGGAATTAGTATTTAACCAAACATAAGGGAGAAATAACAGAAAAATAACGCTAAGATTCTCACAATAGGATGACTTTCCCAGATCTTTCCTGACAGCACTCTGCTGGGCACGTGTCAACCCACTTATTTTCCACAACAACGAGCGCAAATCCTTAATACCGGTATCGCTACAATAGAAGCCACCTACCAGCTGCCGTCACTATGACGCAGCTGCAGAGCGGTTTTGAGATCTTTGAACAAAGCGCGCTACCTTAAAGCTGGCATTATTCGCTGAACTGTTTTCGCAGTGGATGTGTGTAAACATCGGAAGTGAAAAATATCAGTATTATTTTGTTCGCGTGTTACACTGTGATTCCAGTACGCCTCGAAGTAAAGGTTCCAGAGGAGCACTCCTCACAAAGTGGATAAGAGGAAATGACTTTATTAAATCAGATGGAGATGCTGTTTTCTGTTATTGTTGTAGAAAAGAGGTAAGAAAGTAACTTTATGAATATTGTCTCCGGCACTTGTTCTTTGTAAAATTAAAAAAAGTATTTTTAAATAAATAATTAATGAAATAAATAGATATGAATTTTAGCAGAAAAAAAAGCAATCAGTAACTTGGGAGTCTTTTTAAGATTTGAGATAAAATTTGAAATCGAACAGCTTGTCACATCTGCAATCCATATTGCAAGAATTGGTAAAAGGAAAGAAACTGCAACATGCCAAGTGCAGTCATTTATTACTGCGTCTGCACCTAAAGTATTGTCAATCATTTATACATGGATTTGTGCGAAGCTCTTTTCGGAGCAATTATACCGCTTTAGAAACTCAGAAACCCAAATATGTTCCGAAATATTGTAATGAGATAGGCCTACATGATGTGTTTCAAATGTTTGTAGACCTTACGGGAATTAACTACGGTGTCATCAGTCCCTAAACTTACAAACTACTTATGAACTAGCTAATACTAAGGACGGCACAAATATCCATGCCCGAGGGGAGATACGAACCCCTGACCGTAGTGGCCGGGTATACCGTGACTGGCGTGCCGCAGGCCGCTTGGCCACCGCGGCGGGACATGATGTGTTTGTAAAGAAAATGAAAACTCATTCCACACACGGAATGAAACGTACAGCTTTGCTAACCAGGTACTGGCTAAAATTCGCGAGGACTTGGGAACTTCTAACATATAGACGTATCTAGATGAAAAAAACACATTCTACACGACGCTATGTTGTACCGCGGTGGAGTGGCCGAGCGGTCTAAGACACCTTGCTGTGGAGCGTGCGGTTGCTCGCCATAGGAGGTTGTCGGAGGTTCGAGTCCTCCTTCGTGCATGTGTGTGTGTGTGTGTGTGTTGTCCTTAGTATAAGTTACTTTTAATACGGACTCATAACCTCAGCTGTTAAGTGCCTTAGATTTACAAACATTTGAAGATTCACCGCTATGCTCTTAACTTCATTGTAGGAAAGCTGACTGAGGACGGGCCTGGTCGGCCCCACCTAGTGTGCTGTGAAGACGTGGAACAAGCAAATAACTCCACAACTGCTAGCGTTTTGATAATGAATTGCGTAAGTATTAATAATATATTCTAATTGAATAACAAAAAAACTGTTTTAACCTCATTTAAATCTCTATTTATATAAATCAACTACGTAGTAGTGTTCATTACGTTGCTCGAATGTTGCTAGCGAAATATCGTAAGTATAATATTTCGAGAAAACAGTTTGTAAATCAAGAACATCGTATTTGATTTTTGTCTTGATTATTGAGAATTCATACAAAATTGTTTGTAACTCTAACAGAACACTTGACCCATAAAATCTTCGTCTGATGCGCTGATTTGTCATCTTGTCGGCGCTATCCACAGACGTTAGAAGCGCCCAACCCTGATGCACTTCGTACTTCTCTTAAGCTGCGAATCTACAAGTTCAGTAACAACCTTTGGGAGTAGTTAGTGCACCTGATAATACACTATATGTGACAATCGCACCAGAAAAGGTACCCGATTGGGCCCGTTAGGATTCGTCACACATGAGCTCGGTACGGAACATTTCGCGTTCACTGTCCTGCACTGTCTTTGTTGGAGACGCCAAAGGTTCATTGCGTCAGAATTTCTTCCCACCTCTCTCGTGACAGTAATAGCCTGTCTACAGTGTATTTATTCCATGCGCTCCAGCGTACGCGGTGCATTCGGACTTCTTTTATGCCACCTACATATGTTTCTGTTGTTCCTATGACAAGTACCGTATTTGAATGGCCGTCTCTTTTTGTGCACTTCTGTGAAGCCTTCATACAAAAGCACATGACCGTCGTGAAAATTCAGTTGTCACTATTGCATAGAAAGTGCCAACAGAGAGGTCACTGGTTTTTTTTTTTTTTTTTTTTTTTTTTTTAATTTGTTTCTCTTCTCTTTTGCCCCTCCCCCCACCCATCCCCACACTTGATATTGCATGACGTGTGGGACAAATAGCATTTTATCAGACTCTGTTGGCAGCTTCGGAGCCCCTAATCCAATGGCTTCTTTTCGTAACAGATACATTTTTAGAACACATTTGATGTTTTAGGCAATAAAAGGAACAAACTGTAATGTCAATATCACAATAAGCGGGTAAAACATTTGCCTCTAATGTACTGTTTTTTTTACCATACGCCAGCTTTAACAACAGTAGTGACCTCAAATTAAGTAGGAAGGAAACATGTATAAAAGTTTACGAGAGCTTTTCTTTACCTTTCGTGTTTTACCCGCAACCACTACTTTTGTCTCTTCATGTTGTTTTGTCGAAGATATTTTGAAAGACAAAATTGGGTACTGTAGATGCTCCAATCTAAATAAACACATACTCTGGCGGAATTTTTATAGACTTTTTTGAGATATACAATCTGACAATATTGATTAAGAGTAGATTCTATAGTTTACACCGTTAGTTTGCCAGCTTAAGGGTAAGGTGTCCAGATTTGGGTTTCTGTGGTTTTCCACAATACTGCAGAAAAACACCGGGATGGTAGTTTGCAAATGCTAGGGCCACGTCCTTCTTTCCAGTGACCCAAAAATGTGGGCGAAAAATCTGTCTCTAATGAGCATGGCTGAAGATATGGCGTGAAACACAAGTTTTCTTCCTTTTCCAGTAGTTTACTCAACGTAATGCAAGAGACCGGGTTGATGGCCTACGAAATTCACTTTATTTTTAAATAACTTCCCCTTGTATCCGTCATACAGCCTAAAGTGGTCAGGAAACTCTTACGAAAAGGGTTTAAAAAACCATTATTAATACGTGTTGTACTTATCGAGTGAAAGACGATCGTATATAAACAACCTATTTATACGGTTACTTGTTCTGAGGCGAAAAACGTTCGTGTAGCCTATAAACATACCTATTTTATTTATTTGTACGATAATATTAAGAGTAAAACGAGGGTAAAGTAATGTAATGTCAGAAAATCTGGCGATGATGAAGGAATTAGATTAGGTTCAAATGTTCAAATATTTGTAGAGCTTATGGGACTTAACTACGGGGTCATCAGTCCCTAAACTTACAAGCTACTTATGAACTAGCTTATAAGAAGGATGGCACAAATATCCATGCCCGATGGTGGATTAGAACCCGCGACCGTAGTGGCCGTGCAGACCGTGACTGGAGCATCGGAGACAGCTCGGCCACCGCGGCCGGCTTAGATTAGGTAATGAGACAATAAAAGTAATAGATTAGTTTTGTTATTTGGGTAGTAAACTAACTTCTGTTGGGCGAAGTAAAGAAAATATAAAATGCAGAATGGCTATGGGAAGAAAAGCGTTTCTAAAGAAGCGAAACTAGTTAACATCCAATGTCAATTCAATTGTTAGGAAGTCGTTTCTGAAAGCATTCGTCTGGAGTATAGCATTGTATGGGAGTGAAACGTGGAGGATATGGAGTTCAGACCAAAAGATGATAGAAGCTTTTGAAATGTGGTGTTACAGACGAATGATGAAAATTAGATGGGTAGACCATGTAACTAATGAGGAGATATTAACCGAATTGGGGAGAAAAGGAGTTTCTGGTATATCCTAAGAGAAGGAATAGATTTATAGGACACATTCTGAGGCATCAAGGAATTGTCAGCATAGAAGGAAGAGAGAGACCGAGGGACGAATACAGTAAGCAGATTCAAAAGGATGTAGGTTGCCGATCGTATTCTCATATGAAGAGACATGCACAGGACAAAGTAGCGTGGAGAGCTGCATCAAACCAGTTTGCGGATTGAAGACAACAACAACGACAAATAGATACGGTTACTCTTAAATTTCTTGTTACATTTTGGTATTTTGTGACCAAATAATCTAAATAAAAGCAGAGTTCTTTCGCTGTTGAGTGCTGTTGCACCCTACATGTTGAAGGCCGGGAAAGTAATAATAATATTCTACCGAAATGTAAAACGCATTACGTGTCTTGCTGATGGGCTCCATTGTGTTGCATAAGCAATAAGATGGATATTATTACAGTGTCCATAATTTCATATCCTCAACTACAAAGGTATGTGTAACACTCATGGATCTATTTTAATGTTCTCAATCCCATAAAAGTATATCAGCCATTTTAAAATGATGCTTTGTTTTATAAAGGGACTTTCAAAAACTCCTCCACGTGTAGCTGCGTACTGCGAGCGTCTACCTGAGTTCCATGAGGTTAGAAGCTGTAATGTTTTACACTGACAATTTCGATTCCATTAAATTGGTACGAAATAAAATTGATTCCCACTTAACTGTAAAAAATAATACTACAATATCGTATTCTAAAATGAATATTTCTGTCTTTTTAGGTGGTAAATTTTTTTCCCAGCCAGATGATGCCGTATGTATCAAAATGCACAAACAGCTTTTAAATGCAAAAATTTAAATCAAAACAAATTTCTTTAAATTTCCATTTCCATTTACAAATTTAGAGGACACGTCTCTACCACTTGTAGACTCAATTTCAATTACTGAGGAATTACAGGAACACCTCAGTCAGGGTCAAGAAAAAGTGGCAGTAGCTGCAAAAAAATAATCTGGGCAGTTTTGTTAAAAGAAACCCAGACTTTGAATTTTTATGTTCTGTGAAGAAAGTAAATATTGTCGTATTGGAGCCCTGAGTGAAAAACCCTTACCTGACACTGTCTCAAATATGTTCACTGAAATTTGCTCCAGTTACGTCTTGTGATGCAGAGAGATAATTTTCTGTCTACAAAAAGATTTTGAGAGATGAACGCAGGAACTTAAAGGAAAAGAATTTAGCAACGTAGTTTGTTGTTAACTGTGCAAAAATGGACTTGAAAAATAAATTCAGAAAAAATCGATAATGCATATTTTAATGATTATTTCTACTGATCGTGCATGTTTAGTAGTTTGATAGTGCATGGATGCAAGCATATTTCGGGAATTTATAGTGCGTGAAATTTTTGTCTCTAGTGATAAAATACCCGTGCGCACGTGGAGGATCTTACAGAACAATAGGATGAACTGGACTCGTCTCATCATTCTGCAGACTTAATACCATCCATTCTGGTGACGTTTTCTCATTTTTAAGTTGTGTTATGATTTCTTCCACCATTGGTGTCTTCGAGTGTAGCTGTATTTATGAAAATTAAATTCTTGTTTCCGGGGCTCGCAGTTGTATAGTTCTTTGACGTTGTCTGTAAGTATTCTGCAGTTATCAATCTTATACTACATTCTGTTTGAGACCTTACGATGCAATCGTATTGCTTATATAAGAATTTTCTGGATCTTATTCTTTTTATTTCCATTTCATCTTTACCAGATTTACTATTTATTCTCGTTGTTATAATCAACACATCACAATCATAATTCCACAAGACAGGTTTCCATTCCTTTTTAGATACATACTTTCTTCTGCAGTTTCAGTATAGTTTTAGTGAAGTTATTCCTAATACTTAGGGATTCCTTTTTCCCCAATTATTTTGTAACCATTGCCTTGGAGTACTTCTGTATGGCAAACGTTTTGGGTTTCTGTTGTCGTTTTTTGTGTAAATGTTGGCCTAAATATGAAGATAAGACTCCATAGGTACAGTGGTGCTAGGACTCTAAGCTGGTATTCTTAGTAAGTTACACATTGCGTACCTCCATTCCGATGTGCATACTTGTAGCAAGATGATTGATATGTTATTCACCACAAATCTTATTTCGTACTACACTTGTTGAATATTTCCTAGGACGTATATGAACAAAGGCAGATCTTAGTACTGCGTTATGCTGTCTGCGCGTACCCAAAGAGTCTTTTTTCCGTTTGCATTAGTTCTTGTATGTGCAAGGAATTGTCCTATTAGAAATGTACATGACGTTCTTTCTCAGTTTGAGCATTTTGTTTTTCGATGGAATGTGAACAAGGGTATTTCACTAGTTTAATTCGGTCTTTCTGTGTTCAGTTTAGGATGTTTGTTGATTCATGTGTATAAAATAATATAAACTACGTTCAATGATTTAAATATTAGTGACGAACGCGTTTCGAAAACACATTAAAATCACGTCATTGTGAACATGTTGTTGTCTACAACGAAACCTGCTCCGTGCTGGAACAAATTCTTAAAAACTAGTCTCCTTTTTTTCGTTAAACACCAGAAATCCTTCTAAATCTGTGAGATGAGCAGTAAATCTTTTTTCTTGTTTCTTTCAGGAAGATTATTTAAGTTTCGTTGTTTTTAAGAGTGAATATTCAAATTTTAGTAAACATATTGGACGAAACTGCTATGGCCATCAGTCCCTAGACTATAAACTACTTAAACTAACCTAAGGACAACCCACCCACCCATGCCCCCTGGAGGACTCGAACCTCCGACGACGAGCAACCGCCCGCTTCGTAGCAAGGCGCCTTAATGCGCTCGACCACACCGCCGCAGCTTTAAGAGTGAATTTACATTAAAAGTGGCTAGGTAATTCACGTTTCTGTGTTTGATTCCACGAGTTTTTTATTTAAGGTAGACTGCAGTATGATCGGACTCAACCTTACGACATTGTTGTAAACCATCAGAATCCGTATGTCAACTTTCCGTTTCCCTGGAAATGGAAACTCACTGGAGTAAAATCTGTCTCAAAGCGCAACTCTAAGGAAATCATTTCCTACTGAACCTCGGGTGAACAGACACTATGCGCAACAATACACCAAAATAGTACGCACGAGTGTAGTGTAGGCAGTTTCTTTAGTAGAACTTGCATCTCCTAAGCGTTCTGCCAACGAAACATAGTCTTTGCTTCTCTTTCCCTACGATATTTTCTATGTGTTATTTCGATTTAAGTTGTTTGTAATTGTTACTCCTAGGTATTTAGTTGAATTTACGGCCTGTAGTTTAGACTGATTTATCGTGTAAATGAATTTTAATGGGCTTCTTTTAGTGGTCATATGGATGACTTCACATTTCCCATTATTAAGGGTCAATTGCCATTTTTGCACCATGCGGATAACTTATGTAAATCATTTTTGCAGTTGCTTTTGATCTTCTGCTGACTTTACTAACCGATAAGTGACAGCATCATACGTGAACAACGTAAGAGAGCTACTCAGATTGTCTCCTAAACAGTTTATAAAAATAAGGAATAATAGTGGCCCTATAACACTTCCCTGGGAAACGCCAGATGTCACTTCAGTCCTAATCGATGACTTTCTGTCAATTATAACATACTGTGTTCTATCTGACAGGAAATCACGCTTCCAATCGCACAATTCTGACGATATTTCATAAGAACGCAATTTGATTAGAAGACGATTGTGAGGTAGTATCGAAAGCCTTCCGGAAATCTAGAAATACGGAATCTAATTGACATCTCTTGTCTAAAGCACTCATCACATCATGTCAGTAAAGAGCTATTTGTGTTTCACAAGAATGATACTTCCTAAATCCGTGTTGACTATGGGTCAATAGGTCGTTCTCTTTAAGGTAGTTCATAATACTTGAGGAAATTGTATGTACTAAAATCCTGCTACAAACCGACGTCAATGAAATATGCCTGAAATTTTGCAGATCACTCCTATTGCCTTTTTAAAATATTGGCGTAACCTGTGAAACTTTACAGTCGTTTGGTACGACCCGTTCGCTGAGCGAGCGTTTGTATATGATAACTAGGTATGGAGCTATTACATCAGCGTACTCTGAAAGGAAACTACTTAGTATACAATCGGGACCGGGAAACTTACTTTTGTTAAGTGATTTAAGTTGCTTTAATACACCAAGCGCATCAGCTTCTAAATAACGCATGCTGGTAGCTGTTCTTGATTCGAATTCCGGAATATTTGCTTCGTCTTCTTTCGTGAAGGAAATTCGGAAGGTTGTGTTAAGCAATTCTGCTTTAGCAGAACTGTAGTCAGTAGCATCACCGTTACTGTCGCATAGTGAAGGTATTGATTGTGTTTCACCGCTGGTATACTTTACAAGCGACCTGAATTTCTTAGGATTCTCTACCAAAATACGTGGCAGGGTTTCGTCGTGGAATTTGTTATAAGCTTCTCGCATTGAAATTTTCATATAACTCCTATAATCTTGATGTGGAGACATATTAGCTATAACAATAAGAGTTTACTTTTTATTTTTTCTGTGTTTAGAAAACAAACTGCTGAGTCATCGGTCTCTAAAATTACAAAATTTACACACTATATAAACTAAATTAGGCTAAGAACGACACACGTACCCTAGGCAATTCGAGGACTCGAACCTCCGTCGGGAGCGGCCGCGCAATCCGTTACCTACGCCTCTGACGGCGCGGTGATCCCCGTTCGACTAACAATCTGTATCTATAAATGTGAATGTCTGTCTGGTGCACGTTTATCACGTCTGATCCACAAGACATAAAGAGCTAAAAATTTGTACAGTTACTAACGTCTACCAGGGGAAGGATTTAGGCACGGTTTTATGGTGATCGGATAGCTATTTATCTATATATATTAATGTGAATATCTGTTCGGTGTACGCTTATCACGTCCGAACGACAAGACGCAGAGACTTAAATATTTGTAGAGTTACTAATTTACACCTGAGGGAGGTTTTAGGCCCCGTTTTATAACGATCTGATAGATATTTAGTAATTTGAAGAATGTAACACGAAATTCGGAACAATAATTACTATAAGAAAATTATATTTACTCTTTGAAAATGGTTTTATTGGTTGCATTGTTACTTGAGGGTTGATAATGATAAAAGGGTGGAGTATATTAGGATGGGAAGTTATCGGTGTATATAAAATTCTACGTGTGTGTGTGTTAATATTTCGCTCTGCAGCGAAAACTGCAGAACGCAAACGAGTGGTCTGTGTGTAATTGTTGTCCGATGTCTCCCGTTGTACACCATAGCAGTTCCATGCTGATAGCTATAAGGGGGTGGAAGATATAGTGGTTGAAAGTCGTCAAATTATATAAAAATTCGGACTGAAGGCCAATGATGACGTTTGCGATTCTATACCAAGGAGGTTACATACAGTGAAACCTGATGCCACAGGTGCGTGCTACAATGTCTTCAGCTCTTTCTCTGTAAGGATAAGCATACGAATAACGAAATATAAGAATAAATAAATAAAGCAGTAAAACAGAAATTTCTTTTAATAGATCTCTTTAAAAAAAATCGATTTGACGTTTCGTGCATTACATAAAATGATCGATCTGTGATATTATTACAATCATTATTGTTGAATTTCGTGATTGGATTCTTCGAAACGAGTGCATTTTTACGTGTGATTTGATCTACACTACTTACTTTCCTGATAATGCTGATTAAAAATGTTTGTTACTGTTGTTGTTATGGTCTTCAGTCCGAAGACTGGTTTGATGCAGCTCTCCACTCTACTCTATCTTGAGTAAGCCTTTTCATCTCCTCATAAGAACGGCAACCCACCTCCACTTGAATCTGCTTACTATACGCGTCTCTTGGTTTCCCTCTGCGATGTTTACCCCACACACTTCCCTCCAAAGCTAAATTTACGATTCCTCGATGTCTAAGAATGTGTCCTACGAAGCGATCGCTTCTTTTGGTCAGGGTATGCCAAAAATTCCTTTTCTCACCAATTCTCTTCAGTACCTCTTCATTAGTTATGCGATCTACCCACCCTAATCTTCAGCATTCTTCTGTAGCACCACATTTCAAAAGCCTCTATTCTTTTCCTGTCCGCACTGCTTAACGTCCATGTTTCACTCCCGTACAAGGCAACACTCCACACAAATGCCTTCAGAAAAGACTTCCTTAATATTCGATGTTAGCAAATTTCCCTTTTTCAAAAATGCATTACTTCCCATTGCCATTCTGCATTTTATATCCTCTGTACTGCGACCATCGCATGTTATTTTACTACCCAAGTAACCAAACTCATCTACCCCCTTCATTGTTTTATTACCTAATCTAATTCCTTCAGCATCACCTGATTTTCTTACACTGCATTCCATTACCGTTGTTTTACTCTTGTTAACTCTTGTTAATGTTCATCTTATATGCACCTTTCAGACCACTGTCCATTCCGTTCAGCTGCTCTTCCAGGTCCTTTGCTGTCTCTGACGAAATTACAATGTCATCAGCAAAACGCAATGTTTTTATTTCTTCCCCCTGAACTTTAATCCCTGTTCCAAATTCTTCCTTGCTTTCCTTCACCGCCTGCTCGATGTACAAATTGAATAACATCGGAGAAAGGCTACAACCCTGTCTTACTCCCTTCCCAACTGATGCTTAATTTCATGCCCTTCGAGTCTAATAACTGCGGTCTGGCTTTTGTACAAGTTGTAAATAACACTCCTTTCCCTGTATTTTACCCCTGCTGACTTCAGACGGCCGCGGTGGCCGAGGGGACTGAGGCGCTACAGTCACGGTCTGCACGGCCATTACGGTCGGGGGTTTGAATCCCCCCTCGGGCATGGATATTTGTGCCGTCCTTAGTCTTAGATAGTTCATAAGTAGTTTGTAAGCTTAGAGACTGATGACCCCGTAGTTAAGTCCCATAAGTTCTACAAACATTTCATTTCCTGCTGACTTCAGATTTTGAAAGAGTGTATTCCAGTCAACATTGTCAAACGCTTTCTCCAAATCTACAAAAGCTAAAAACGTAGGTTTGCCTTTCCTGAATCTATCTTCTAAGATAAGACATAAAGTGAGTATTGCCTCCCGGGTTCCTACGTTCCTCCTGAACCCAAACTGATCTTCCCCGAGTTCAGCTTCTATCAGCTTTTCCATTCTCCTGTAGATAATTCGTGTTAAAATTTTGCAACCATGACTTATCAAAGTGATGGTTCTGTAATTTTCGCACCTGTCTGCGCCTGATTTCTTTGGAATGGGGATTATTACATTTTTCTTAAAGACTGAGGGCATTCGCCTGTCTCATACATCCTACACACCAGTTAAAATAGTCTTGTCATGGCTGGGTCTCCCAGAGACTTTAATAGCTCTGAGGGTATGTCATCTACTCCTGGGGCCTTGTTCTGACCTAGGTCTTTCATTGCTCTGTCAAATTCATCTCTCAGTATAGTATCTCCTATTTCATCTTGATCTACTTCCTCTTCCCTTCCTACAACATTGTTTCTAAGTTCATTTCCTTTGTAGAGCTGCTCTATGTACTCTTTCCACCTTTCAGCTTTCCCTTCTTTGCTGAGAACTGGTTTCCCATCTGAGTTCTTGATATTCGTAGAGTTGCTTTTCTTGCCCCAATATGTCTCTTTTATTTTCCTGTAGGCGGTGTCTACTTGTCCCCTTCTTATACATTCTTCTACAGATTTGCATTTGGCTTCTAGCCACTCCTGCTTAGCCATTTTGCACTTCCTGTCAGTCTCATTTTTTAGTCGTCTGTACTCCATTTTGCCTGTTTCATTTACTGCATTTTTATATTTTCTCCTTTTATCAATTAAATTTAGTATTTCCTGTGATATCCAAGGATTTTTGTAGGTCTTGCCTTTCTACCTATTTTGTCCTCTGCTGCCTTCACTATTTCATCTCTCAATGCTACCCATTCCTCTTCTACTGTTTTATTTCCCCCTGTTTCTGTCAATTTTTGCCTAAATCTCTCTCTGAAATTCTCCAGAACTTCACGTTCCTTCAATTTATCTAGGTCCCATCTCCTTATTTTCCTACCTTTCTGCAGTTTTTTCAGTTTCAACCTACAGTTCATGACTAACAAGTTATGGTCAGAGTCTATATCTGCGCCTTGGTATGTCTTACAGTTTATAACTTGGTTCCGGAATCTATGTTTTACCATTATAAAATCTATCTGATACCTTCCGGTGTCTCCTGGTCTCTTCCATACAACCTTCTTTTGTGATTCTTAAACCACGTGTTTGTTACGATTAAATCATGTTTCGTGCAAAATTCTACCAGGCGACTTCTTCTTTCATTCCTCCTGCCCAGTCCATAGTCACCTACTATTTTTCCTTCTCTTTCTTTTCCTACTACCGAATTCCAGTCTCCCATCACAATTAAGTTTTCCTCTCCCTTAACTGTCTGAATAATTTCCTTTAGCTCCTCATATTTCTTCGATCTCCTCATCATCGGCAGAGCCAGTTGGCATATAAACCTGTACTACTGTTGTCGGTGTTGGCTTCGTATCTATCTCGACAATGATAATGCGATCACTGTGCTGGTCATAGTAGTTTAACCGCATTCCTATTTTCTTATTCATTATCAGCCCTACTTCTGTGATACCCCCAACTGCTTTTGTATTTATAATCCTGTACTCACCTGACCAGAAATCCTGTTCATCCTGCCACCGAACTTCACTAATCCCCACTATATCTAACTTCAACCTATCCATTTCCGTTTTTAAATTTTCTAATTTTCCTACCCGATTAAGGGATCTAACATTCCACGCTCCGACCCGTAGAATGCCAGTATTGTCTTTCCTGATGACAACATCCTCCTGAGTAGTCCCCGCCCAGAGATCCGAATGGGGGGACTATTTTACCTCCGGAATATTTTACCCGAGAGGATGCCACCATCATATTTTCATACAGTAGAGCTGCACGTCCTCGGGAAAAGTAGCGGCTGTAGTTTCCCCTTTCTTTCAGCCGTTCGCAGTAACTGTGTGGCAAAGCCACATTAGCTGATGTTACAAGGCCAGCTCAGTCAATCATCCAGACTGTTGCCCCTGTAACTACTGAAAAGGCTGCTGCCCCTCTTCAGGAACCACACGTTTGTCTGGCCTCTCCACAGATACCCCTCCGCTGTGGTTGCACCTACGGTACGGCTATCTGCATCGTTGAGGCACGCAAGCCACCCCACCTCGGCAATGTCTGTGGTTCATGGGGGTGGTTCATGGGGGTGGGTTTATTACTAAAGAAGGCATTGTATTTCATTTCATCCTTCAAAGCCAGTCTCATAGCACATTACTGAGAGATAGCTTATCTATCATAATCAACCAACACGCGAGTGGAGCCGCTGGTTTAAGCTAGTAAGATATATTTGGTAGTTACTGATTACGGGCAAAATGCTCGCCACTATATAGCAAGAATGACAAAAAGTTCAAAAATATTTAAATTAAATTCTGATATACTGTACTTAGGCTTGTAGGAGGTAATATGGCTTATAATATAAAAATCAGACTTCGGCTGCAGTCACAAGCCAGCCAGGGTGTGATTCGGCAGCTACGATCCCTCATTGAAAATGTCCTCTGCATATGGGGACGAAATGTTGGGTTTCAGTAATCAATCCGTCTCACTACGTCATATTATAGCAGGAATGTTTCAATAATTTAACGGTTTATAATGTCCTTTCGTACAACATGACACGTGGCACAGTGTCGTCATTCATCGTATTTGCGATGTCGTGCAGACTGACAGTGCATGTCATCGAATTTTAAGATGCTTGCCTCCCTACTCAGGGATACTTACTATTACAGACACACTGCTGTGTTGGCGAATTAAACTGGGAAGAAAATAACGATATCTCGAACTTTCTTTTCAACTTCGTTGCAGATTAATACCGTGTTCCGGACGGGGCTCTATCTTTCGCGGTTATACACTTTACTGTTTAAGCTATCTGTGTACGCCTCACAGCTCATCCTCACAGCTTTAGATCCGCCAGTACCCCGCCTCCTGCCTTCCAATCTATTCAGAAACTCTCCTGTGACACTTGCAGCACTAGCACTCCTGGAACAAAAGTTATTGTGGAGATATAGCTTAGCCATAAACTAGGGAATGTTTTCAGAATGAAAATTTCACTCTGCACCGGAATGTTTGCTGATACGAAACTTCCTGGCAGATTAAAACTGTGTGCGACCAGGACGTGCTGGCGAAACTGAAGTTATGAGTATGAGCCGCAAGGCGAGCACAGGTAGTTGCTTGAGTATAGCGGTTGACCGCGGAAGTCAAAGGTTCAGGGTTCGAATACCTATCCGGAACACAGTTTTAACCAGCAACGAAGTTTCACATCAGAATTCAATCCGCTGCCGAGTTAAAATACCACACCTCAAGCTTTTTATTATTTAAATACTTTTGAATCTACTCCGTAATTCCAGAATCTAGTTTTCCTCTTTCACCTCTTGACACTGGTTAAGAAATTTTGGCATTTTGTTCTGCAGCGGTACCAGTATTTGTCAATTTGGCTGCCAACTTTGAGACTGTCATTGTTTATTCGTTGTCGCACTCGATACGAATTGTGAATTAGGGGGTCTCCAAAATTTGTATACGAAAAAGTAAATAAACGCCGTCTTTGCTAATATTTTACTGCATTCACTTTAAAGCTTACTGCAATTAACGTACAAACAACGAAACGATAGTCAACTTCATCTGAACGTCAGACGAGTTCTTAGAATGTGCAAGCCTGACTTTAAACAGGATATCTAATCAGCGGGTAATGTTTATTGGATAAAAAAATTAATTTTTACTTTATCCATTCTGAAGAAGCGAGATTTTTTGACATCCAATATTAGTCTAAATATTAGTAAGTCCTTTCTGAAAGCATTTATCTGGAGTGTAGCATTGCATGGCAGTGAAACGTGGACGATAAGGAGTTCAGACAAAAAGAGGATAGAATTTTTGACATGTGGTGCTACAGACGAATGTTGAAGATTAGATGGGTACATCAAGCAACTAATAAGGAGGTGCTCAACAGAATTGGGGAGAAAAGGAGTTTCTGACATATCCCGACTAAGAGAAGGGATAGGTTGGTTGCACACATTCTGAGACATCAAGGAATTGTCAAGTTAGCATTAGAAGGAGGTGTGTGGGGTAAAAATCGTAGAGGGAAACCGAGGGACGAATACAGCAAGCAGATTCAGAAGGATGTAGGTTGCCGAACGTATTCTGAGACGACGAGGCTTGCACAGGATATGGTAGCGTGGAGAGCTGCATCAAACCAGTCTGCGGACTGAAGACCACAACAACAACAACCTTAGAGCAATTTTTGAACCGATTCAGAATAAAGTGTAGAAGTTACGCTCTTGAACTTTCAAACAGTGACGAATCCAGGATTTAGGCCTGATGGGGTGGTGTGGGGGTTGGAGAGCTCGCATTATCATAGCTGAAAGAGCGCCATGACCCTCTAATTTGCGAGTCTGCTCTTCAACTTTTAAAACATCTTTATATATAAAAATGAATGTTTGTCTGTATGTCCTCTATGTGTTCATGTGTTCATAAACCATTCATTCGATTGCAATGAAACTTTGGTGAACTGTTCACCGTACGCTCACGAAGCTTTCAGACTCAAAAACAAAAGAGCTCGACACATAGCTCAGAAGATATGACGTCATAAATAATAAGAGGCCACCTCGTGAGAATACCCAGATTTATGTGGCAATTATTAGAAATGGGAGTAGTTAGGAACCTGCAACTAAGTTTGCATGTAATTTCGGATGTTTATGAAGCGTTTTGTAACTGCCCCCCCCCCCCGCCCCCCTCACAAAATAATGAAACGATTAGAAGTCTACCGCTCACAACAGTTTCGCTGTAGATGCCGTAAAACTTTCGCATCAAGCATGACGTCGTATCATGCATGATACTATTTATTTTTGCCTGCAAGTTTTCCTTAATTCTCTTGCATCCAAACTTAAGCAATATGTTTTCTCAATTCTCTCTCTCTCTCTCTCTCTCTCTCTCTCTCTCTCTCTCTCTCTCTATATATATATATATATATATATATAAGCGAAAGGACACTCACTCACTGACTAAACAGGAAATCTCGAAAACTACTTCACCTATGAAGCTGAAATCTGACAGGAATTTAGTTTATAGGTAATAAACGTCAGCTAAGAATGTATTTTGTGATAGGTACATGGCGGGGCACACTACTAAAGATACACGAAATCTACAGTTTCATTCCAATCTTCACGAAATTTCGCACGCTTGACCTTCAAAACAAGAAAGAGGTCACCGTCTACCTTAAGTTTCATACGGTGCATGGCGGAGGGTACTTTGCAACATAAAAATGGATCCCTAAATACCTTGGTACCGCCATAACTCGAGGACGGCTCGACCGATTTCACAGATACGTTTTTTGTTGTTTTCGTTATTCTCAGAACAAGGGGTGCATGACATAAAAGTGGAATATTTGGTAACAAGAAAGTGCTTTCTTCAATACGACCCTGGATTTCTATTGCATAGAAATCCATAGTTTTATTCCGATATTGATGAAATTTTGCACACTCTGCCTTAAAAACAAGAGGAATGTCACTGTATAAAATTTCGTTCAGTGAGTAGTGGAGGGTACTAAACTTACAGAATTTTACAAAATGCACCGAGCGAGGTGACGCAGTGGTAACTCACTGGACTTGCATTCGGGAGGATGGTGTTCAAATCCACCTCCGATCATTCTGATTTAGGTTTTCCGTAATTTCCCTAAATCACTCGACGCAAATGCCGGGATGGTCACTTTCAAAAGGGCAAGACCTATTTTTTTCCCAATCCTTACCCAAAACTCCGAGCGCTAGCTCCGTCTCTAATGACCCAGCCGTCGACGTGACTTTAAACTCCAAGCTTCCATCCTTACAAAATGCATAGTTTTGCTCCAATCTTTATGAATTTTTGCACCCATGACCTTTAAAGCGGAAGATCACTGTGTATGGTACTGTACATGACAGAGGGTACCTTGTACAAAACTTTGCCGAGAGAGGGAAAGGTGGAAACGAACAGAGGATGGTAAAGGAAGAGGTGGATGCAGAGGGGAAGGGGATGTGGACTATGAAAGTGTAGTATAAATAAACAACTGGGAAACGCCGGGTGTACAGCTAGTCATTATATAAATATGCATGAAGCAGCCATTGCCGTCTGAACTGTTAATGTTTTGCAGGCTAATGTTCTGAATGTTTTGTATTATGGTTTACATTATTAAAAGGAGTGACGTTGCAGTTTTTGGCTGATGTCGAGAGTAGTATACAACGCTTTCTGCGAGGCATACTATTTCAGTTTCGTATACGAAGACATTTAAAGGAATGTGCGAGACTACTTCTTTCGCATTTTGTTGTGCAGATGACACTTTAATAATTTGACATCCGTTATCTGATGAACGTTTCCACGATGTTTTCTAACTGTCGGACTGCAACTTCAAGTAAAACAAGCTATTTCTATTTCCGGCAGTGTGGGAAAGTCCAGGATAGTTCAGTTTCCGGGGTGAAAATTATTGTTCGGATTATTGTTATTCTGAATGAAATAGTATCTTTGGTCAATATTATCACAAAGCATCTGTTATTTTACGCAATTAAAGCTTTCTGAATCCTAGCTCAAATAGAAACGCGCAACAAGAAACAAATTTGCAAAACGTTAATGTATTTTGTGATGGTAAACTCAGTTTCATCTTTGAAGCAACATAGAATTTCTTTTTTGATTATTTTAGTTGCATTTACCAGATGGTGTCAAAAGGCGTTTTTGAGAGACAAATATTAAAACAGACAACCAATAAGAAAGCTGTACTCCCCCTTATTATGATTGAGAACGACCGTAAGTATAAATCGTTGGCGTGCATTATTGTGAACAGCTGTTTTCAAACACAAATACACGCACACTAACATGGACTTACCTTTGTCGTGGAACAACACTTAATAATGAACTAATAGTATAATAAGTTTGGTATGGAGTGTTTTCTTTTATCAATATGATCCCCACAGTAGTAAAAGTGTACAGTGACCACTATCTCATTTGGATCTCTATGATCAAGTTACGATCACCTTTTACTTAACTTCTCATTCCTTCGAACAATAAAAATCAATTTCAAAATTTTAATTGATGTATTTCTACATTTTGGATGTACACACCGTTTGTAAACCATTTTCTGAAACGTAAATTTTAAAATATGGCACCAATTTCTAGAGGAATTGCAACAACAAGAGCAGCATCCTGAACTATGAGGTGATAGGCATCACATGGCTCAAATAGAGCGATTTGCATCTTTCAGATTATTTGAATTTCATTTTTCTATTTTTCTCTAAGAAAGACGTAATACCTGCAGGGGAAAATGTATGTTACGAGCAGAAGATGACATAATAAAGAATTTAAGGCGATTTCCAGAAAAGGACCAAATACGCCCTATGGGGGACTCTCTGGTATATTCTATATCTACTCTTCAAATGACATATGAGTGCATGGCAGAGGCTTCGTCGAACCGCTTCCATAATATTTCTCTACCGTTCCATTCTCTAACAGCTAAATCTTTGCTTTTTCGTTCTGAGTCACCCTTTGTCCTCTATTGCAATAGTACCAAGCCTTACAGCAATGCAACTGTTAGTACATTTCTAATAATCGTTTAGGTTATATTTAATTATGTAAGATCGATTACTGCACCAAAAAGTGAATATCACAGTTACATTCTTCCTGTAACTACTTAGTGGTGTAGTGTTTACACAACGCGCCTGATCATGTAAATACTAGGATATTTCAAATTGCCAGCATTATCTCTTATACTATTACAGGAAGTAGTGTTAAGAAGCGGTGTATTTTAGAGATAATCTGCTGTTATAGTTCTTTAGCTGCTAACAAAATTTCATGTTTGTAATTTTTGGGGCGGAAAATATTTGAGACTGAAGGAATTTGTATGGACTGTTTTAGAGTTTCTTTCATAAAACGACTGTGGAGATACTGATGATTTGTCTCCTAATGGAAAGGATGAAGAGTTATTACTGAGTGATCGTTATAGTGACTCCGAAATTGAGTGTGACGAAAGATTACATTCCTTTGATAGTGGAAACGATGTATTTATCGACAGGGACACAAAGACGAAATGTATGAATTTGTTATGTACCATCAAAAATTATTATGAAGGTCTTTCCAGGCCCCAAAATGGTAGCACGAGATATTATTAAGGGAACTTAACCTTTGCATCAAAACATATAAACTGATTAAATCGTACATTTTAGAGAATTATAATTATACTTACAGAAAAAAAGTTGTTGCAGTGACAATGACGCTAAGTTGAGAGATTTGATTGGCCTCATATGTGTAAATCACATAAATGCATTAGAACTTTGGCAAAAAAAAAAAAAAAAAAAAAAAAAAAAAAAATATATATATATATATATATATATATATATATATATAGATGGGAAACTTGTGGAAGGGCAAATAATAATTATTTATTCATCGTATGTCATACATATTTAAAACTCATTATTTTATACAGTATTTACTTAGAAAAAGAATATAGTCAATTGCCTCCCTTGTTACAGCTAGGAAATCGGCGAACGACCCCTTGTAGACTCGCACTGGGCATTCTTTCACTGTGTGTTGGATCGTCTGCCTCTCAGCGCCGCATTCACAATTTGGCGTTGGCACCTTTTCCCATTTGTGGAGGCGTCATTACTTCTTCCATAGCCAGTACTTTTGCGGTTCACTGTCGCCCACACTTTGCGTTGTTCCTTGAAGCCGGGTAGTTGTTCAGTGGCCAAGAAGCTTTGGCATTTTGTTAGGCAGTCTTTTCCAGTGTTGTTTCCAGAGACTGTGGGCATCAAAGTAGGAGTTCGTCAGCTCTTTAACGGAGAGTAATGCTGGTCTTCTCGATCTGAGTCTTCCAGGTCAGCTACATCGTTGTGTGTGGGGAGCTGGGTGCTGTTAGTTAGTTTATTGTACTCTGTAAGAAGAGCACTTTTTCGCCGCATCTCAACAATGAAATGTAACTCTTCTACAATTATGTTTGCAAAAATGATTTTGAAACAACAGTTCTCAATTAAAAGTTAGAACTTGAAGGCGATTAATTTAAAAGTAAATTATTCTAATGACAACTTAGTAAATAGAACGGCTATGGAAGTATTGATAAGCATAAGTGAAAATGTTATTTAATAAAATTCCAGCCTGGAGGGTATTACTTATCCAAGGCACACGTTAACTTGTCATTGTATTTATTTTAATTGTAAATTTCGTAAGCAGCTTACACGAGCCCCATGGACTTGAAAGTGTGCATTGAAGGTGTTTATTCAACGGACGAAATCTACATGCAAGGCGTTTTTTTTTTCTTCATGTCGTAAACATTTTTATCATTAATAATAATATTGTGCAGATTACTCGTAATGCAGTCTTTATACGATACATTGTACGTGTGATATAAATAACTTAAATAAATGCTAGAGCAATAGCAATAAATAAGCACTATCATCAGTGTGTAGATAATACACCGCACAGAGAAGCGTCAAATACACCAACGAATTCCGTTTAAATCGTACAAGGGAGCAATCCGCTTGCAGTGCTTGTGAACAAAGAGAGTCACTGCGACATTTGGAGCTGACGGCAGTCGCATAAAGCAGTAATGAGAACACTAGCTTAATTGATCTCCAGAGAGGAGTAAGCGAAAGGTCCGGTTTCGTTGTAATTTCTAGAAAGAAATCTGAAGCTCGGCTGGCGAGACCTTTCGACGTCAGTGCCAAAGTTGCGTCAACAATCGGCGACAATGAGGCGCTGGTTGTTGCTCGTTGTGAGCGTGTACCTGACGCCGAGAGGACCTCCAAAGGCGGCGGGTTCTCTCTCTGCTGCCATTGTCCCCGAAGACGCCTCTCTCTCACAGGCACCGGGGGGATTCGAGATTGCTTCATTATTTCAGCGAGTTAATCACCGTTGTCTCGTTATTCATTTTCGCCGGGAGGATGATTGTTAATATTTAGAGAGAAAGCTCGCTTTCAGTTAATTGAATTTCAGACACAAGTGTCCGTATTATTGTAGCGGCGACGGAGGAGGAACTCTATCGATCGCATTGTTCTCGACGCTGTATAGAAATTATTTTTGTCTGGCAAGTTGTCGAGAGGCAGTGGGGGGTCGTCGGTGTGAGGTGGAGGTGGCTGGGGAGGAGGGGTTGGAGGGGGGCGGGGGAGTGAGGTGGTAGGAGGGGCGTAGGGGGAGGGGGGAGGTAGTCGCCGGAGTGGGGGAAGGTCGCGCGGAGAATGCCTGTTTTGTTCCATTCCCCGGCAAAGAGACATTGTCGATTTGACGCACTACTCCTTTGTTGGCGCGTTTCTTTGTCTCGGCGGGCGAGTACAATTAGCAGTCATCTGTTTCTGGGGCCGGGGCCGCGGGTTTTGTCGGGGCGGGCTTTTGTCCGGCGGCATTGCGGGCGGGCTGTCCGGCGACGACGGCACTGCACTGCGCTGGGCGCCGGTCTGCACTGAAAGGGGGGGGGGGAGGGGTGGGGAGGGGAGGACACGCCGACTGCAATTAGCAGCCGCCCCTGGCCACGCCTCGACACGTGGCCACCACTTTTTGAGGGCCCTCTTTCTCTCTCTCTGCCGGTCAACTACTAGGCGACACGACCGATACGTCACCGCTAATTATGTCAAGTACGACTGGTACACGTATTCTGGAAAGGGTTTTTTGGTCTAACTTAGGTTACGGTAGTAGCACTAAAAGTGGGCCTTTGCGATCGTCTTTTGACAGCTCGAAATTTAAATGAAAATAACGCCTTAAGCGTTCATCTGACTAATCTGTAGATGAGAAATTCCTCTACAACTTTGTTGTCTTATGTTGGCCCACTTTAGGTTACGGTAATAACACTAAAAGTGGGCCTTTGAGATCGTTATTTTGACAGCTAGAAATTTAAATGAAATTAATGGCTTAACCATTCATCTGACACGAAAACTGAATAACCGAATTTGTAGAGGAGAAAATTCTCTACAACTTAGCTCTCTTACGTTTTCTTCATATCTTGTATCGTTTGAGACATATTTGCAAAAATAACGGAGATTTGACACTCTCCATTGAATTAACGAAAACTAGCCGTTCGGAGATGTAAGGTAACCCTTAAAGGTAAGCCTTACATTATAACGAGGAATGAGCTTCATTTTGAAACATATTATTCGTTTGAACCTGTTTATAGTGAAATGTAGTAATTATCTTATGTGACTCAATTATTGTGATGCACCATGTATGTAGTTAATTTAACTGGAAACAATTTCTGTCATTTATTTATTATTTGTATTGTCATTGTCATTCTTTATGCCGGCCGCGGTGGCCAAGGAGACTGAGGCGCTCCAGTCACGGTCTGCACGGCCACTACGGTCGGGGGTTCGAATCCCCCCTTGGGCGTGGATATTTGTGCCGTCCTAGTTCGTAAGTAGTTCATACGTAGTTTGTAAGTTTAGGGACTGATGACCCCGTAGTTAAGTCCCATAAGCTTAACAAACATTTGAAACAAACATTTTGTCATTCTTTATGTATATTTTATTTTAATTTATTTGTACATTGTATGTTTTCTTTATGACTGTGATTACTTGTTATGCTTAATTTGACAAAGTAAAATATTTCTCTGTAAACGAGATCACATATCGATCTGAACAGTTATCGATATGGCTCCTCAGGTCAGAGACTTTATGGTATAGCAGCGCTCGCCTGTGGGTGGGCAGGCAAACAGCAGTATCTGCCGCCCCGTGACGTAGATCAGACGTTCGTACGCGGTCCGCGGAGTGCTCAAACAATAGAAGTAATAAAGTTAAAACAAGTGAAAGTTATAATTTGTTATAAGTGCAACGATATGAAAGATTATATGAAACCAGTGAACATAAGTGAAGTAAGAACTGATTTAACTGAAGCATTTATTCGTTCGTTCTGCTGAGGCAGAAATTAGTTACGTGTTCGGTAACCGTCCCAGACGTCCGAAACGCGGTAGCGTCATCGCGGACGCTAACGGTCGCGATTAATTACGCGATTCGCGAAGCATCACGGCGAACTGCTAGCAAGCTGCCATAGGAGGAGCCACCATCAAAATGATTTCTGTATGAATTTGTGTATCATTTAAATGAATGCAAAGTACCACATCGCTGGACTGATAAATAAGTTAAATGCTATTGGTTGTAATTTGCTGTGAATGCACGTTTAAGTTTTGTTTAAATACAGGAACATTAGACAGTACTTTTGCTATCTTATTTGAACCACTCATAATTAGCATAACAATCCTCAATAATGCATGAATAATATGTCTACACAATTTTACAATCAAGTGAGTGTCATTAAGTGTTAGAGACAATTTTGCTAAAATTGATGGTAAAAGATAATAGACAGTTGACTTAATGAATAATTTTTCTATTTCGTTTTGCAATGAGTTCAACAATAATAGCCACCGCCACATCTATCCTATAAAGAACCAAACTCATACAATTGCCGTATGCATAGCATTAATTAAGACTGATTTACTTTAATTTCCTATTTGCTTGAGTGAATTAATTTTTATTAGATTCTATAGTGGTTGGACTGCACCCATTTGCCAATCACTTGATGTTAAAAATCCTACTATTCATAATTTTCTAAATTATCATTACCATTAGCGTACTAATTGAGTCGTACGCATTGCACAGACGGAGTAAATTAATTTCTGCTATCTGTGTGTGCACAGTCTCTGTAGGAGATTTTGTAAGGAAAGGAAAGGTGAGTGATCTTTTAAAAATTTGTTAGATAGGGCCATAGTATTTGTTAATTGCACTAATTGTCATGCTAAATATTTTCGAAATTTAACTACACCACTTGCATTAATCACGAGTTTAACGTAACCAACCACGAAATTAAGGTCAGGTATGTTATGTTGCTCAAACATTACAACAACAGCCACCACAGTTAATAACACGTAAATCAAAATTTATAATTTCTTTTACCTCCAATCACAATTTTCTTAAATAAAATAAACACCTTTCAACCAATATCCCCAACATAAATATTTTCTTTCCTTACAATGTCACGTGGCATTCCTCGCGTATTTGATGATTTTCTTATTGTAACTTACACGTTGTCATTTCAAAGCAACGGCACACTGAGGAATTAACAGGAACACATCGTTCTTCGTACGATAAATGATAATCTAATGTCTACAAATGTCATATCAACATCAGTTAACAACGGTCATCAATAGTATGAGATTAATCAACTGCTGTTTCGATTTATAGCCGTAGCGTAGTGTGCAAGGTGCTGGACTGTGACGCGAGAGGTCGGACGTTCGATACCCGCTACTTCCATTTTTTCCCTGAAAGGGTTTCAGACACACTTATTAATTAATTATTATTTAAATTATTATTTTGGTCCAAAATGTTTGCAAAAACTTATAAAACCACAAATCTAAAGTGGGCCGTAAAACACGCCAGTGCGATTTTTTTGGGATTATCAAACCAATTGCGAGCATCTGGAATGTCAGACCAAATTGAGGAGTTTCTAGCTAAGAACAACGCAGCGTGTCATTATCAACAGAGAGAATTCTTCAGGCGTGAAAGTGAGCTATGGCTTGCCATAAGGCAGTGTTACAGGACTGTTGCTGATCACAATACATACAGGGTGAAACAAAGGCGACAGTTTAACCTTTTCATTTCAAAAACTCTGCGGAAACTGGGACGCCTCAATAGGCCTGTAAGATATGGTGGGGGGGGGGGGGGGGCAACTTGAAGTAAGTCTTTCAGTGGAAATGTATCAGACTATATCATCATTTTCAAACAAGTTAATTCCTGTAAACAGATTCGATGTAGCAGCTATTGTTCAAAAGTTGCAACAAGTTTTAGCAGCAGGTATTTTGGTACAGGTTACTCCTGTAAGATACAGGGGTCCGTCTTAAAATCGTCCATATTGACTGTAAGTCAATTTTTGTACTAAAATATATCAAATAGTATCAGTACTTTTGACAAGTTAATTCCTATAAAAAGATCAAACGCAGCATTTCTTAAAGACATTAAAGATAAAGGTGAAGCGTTTATTAAACATTTGTGATGCGGCCAGGAATCGAACCCGGACCTCCTTAATTAATAGGCAGACGTCTTACCACTAGAACACCGCACCATTAGCAATTAGCAATTAAGGCGCCTCGGAATAATCCGCAGTTTTTGTTCAAAAGTTACAACAAGATGTAAGTCAACTTTTTTAAACGAAACATGAAGTCCTGTAGTATATTATTTTCTAACAATATCATTCCTGTGAACAGATTCGACACAGCAGTTGTTGTTGTTGTGGTCTTCAGTCCAGAGACTGGTTTGATGCATCTCTCCACCCTACTCTATCCTGAGCAAGCCTTTTCATCTCCTCATAAGAACGACAACCCACATCCACTTGAATCTGCTTATTATACGCGTCTCTTGGTCTCCCTCTGCGATTTTTACCCCACACACTTCCCTCCAATGCTAAATTCACAATTCCTTGATGTCTAAGAATGTGTCCTACCAATCTATCCCTTCTTTTAGTCAAGGTATGCCAGAAATTTCTTTTCTCCCCAATTCGGTTCGGTACTATTTGGCCACGATAACTTGACAATTTTGTTGGTGCTGCCACAAGCGGAGAAAATCGACACCAGTTGAAAGTTATTCTTTTATTTACATGCGCTGCCAACCTTACAATGGTCCTTGACGCGAAGAATTAATATACATATTGTTAGGGTAATGGTTCCAGCACTGCAGCAAGCAGCCGACGCTGCCTTCCGTTCGTGCAAGACAAGCTCCCAGCAGCCACCGCGCGAATCGTCAAGTTATCGTGGCCAAATAGTACCTCCTCATTAGTTACGCGATCCACCCACCTAATCTTCAGCATTCTTCTGTAGCACCACATTTCAAAAGCCTCTATCCTCTTTCTGTCCACACTGCTTATCGTCCATGTTTCACTCCCATACAAGGCAACACACCATACAAATGCCTTCAGAAAGGACTTCATTAGGCTTAAATCAATATTCGATGTTAACAAATTTCTCTTTTTCAAAAACGCCTTTCTACCCATTGCCATTCTGCATTTTATATCCTCTGTACTGCGACCATCATTTGTTATTTTACTGCCCAAGTAACAAAACTCATCTACCTCCTTTTTGTTTCGTTACCTAATCTAATTCCTTCAGCATCACCTGATTTTCTTACACTGCACTCCATTACCCTAGTTTTACTCTTGTTAATGTTCATCTTATATGCACCTTTCAGCACACTGTCCATTCCGTTCAATTGCTCTTGCAGGTCATTTGCTGTCTCTGACAGAATTACTATGTCGTCGGCAAAACGCAATGTTTTCAATTCTTCACCCTGAACTTTAATTCCTTCTCCAAATTTCTCCTTGCTTTCCTTTATAGCTTGCTCAATGTACAAATTGAACAACATTGGGGAAAGGCTACAACCCTGTCTTACTCCCTTTCCAACCACTGCATACCTTTCATGCCCTTCAACTCTGACAACCGCTGTCTGGTTTTTGTACAAGTTGTAAATAACCTTACGCTCCCTATATTTTACTCCTGCTTGCTTCAGAACTTTAAAGAGTTTGTTTCAATCAACATTGTCAAAAGCCTTCTCCAAATCTACAAAAGCTAGAAATGTTGGTTTGCCTTTTCTTAATCTATCTTCTAGGATAAGCCGTAAAGTGAGTATTGCCTCCCGTGTTTCTACATTTCTCCTGAACCCAAACTGATTTTCCCCGAGGTCGGCTTCTACCAGCTTTTCCATCCGTACAAAATCAGCAATATCCCTATTATGCACCAATTACTTTTACCACGTTCACCGATGAGGCGACCTTTTTTTTTATCAGTGGTGAAGTCGACGATAACAACAACAGATAATCGAGGGACCAGAATCCATACTGGATGGAACCTTCAAAAGTAGTTGGTGGGATGTGGAATATGCAGTACCTGTGTAATTGGAGCCATTTTCATTGACCGGAATCAAAAAGCTCATAGCTACCTGGAAATAAATAGAAACCCGCACCATCTGGAGCAAAACATCGAAGAAATGTTTGTCAGAGCTTTTGAACCATTACTTCTACGTCGAATGCATTTCAGGAATGAACTTATCAGTAAACACTGATTTTATTTAATGTATCACACGAACCCTTTTCCTCCTCATCATCATCATCATCGTCGTTAGAGATTGATTATGCCTTTCATCGTTCCGTCTGGAGCATAGTGCCCCTAATAAAATTCCTCCATGATCCCCTATTCAATGCTAAAATTGGTGCCTCGACGATATTAAGTCTTTCACATCAAAATCATTCTTGACAATACAAGTACTTGCTTCTTGGTGTGCCTCGACTCCTACTGTTGAACCAATGAGCTTCTCAGGTAACATTGTTTCTCCTATTTGTGTAACATGCCCTCACCATCTCAGCCTGTTCGCTCTGTTTCATCTATGGTGTTCATCTCCAGTTTTTCTTTTATTTCCTCATTATGGATACCCTTGTGCCGATTTTCCCATCTGTTAATACCTGCAATCATCCTCGCTACTTTCATAACTGTAACATCAACCTTATGAATAAGATAACCTGTATCCACCCAACTTTCACTCCCATACAACAAAGTCGGTCGAAAGATAGGGCGGTGCACTGCTGACGTGATCTTGGTACTCACGTCCTTCTTGCAGAGGAGAGAAGATCGTAGATGAGCACTCACTGTATTAGCTTCGCTACACCTTGATTCCAATTCTTCCACTATGTTGCCATCCTGTGAGAAAATACATCGTAAGTACTTGAAACTGTCCACAAGTTTTAAATTTGTTCTTCCGATTTGGCGCTCAGTCTTTTTAACTCTCTTTCTCACAGACGTTACTTTCGTTTGAAGACGCTGATCTTCATATCATAGCTCTCACATGATCTATTTAGCTCTGTAATATTAGGAAGCAACCCTTCAGTCGAATGCGCCATCACAACTAAGTCGTCTTCATATGCAAGACTGCTTACTTTGTTTTCAGTGATTTTAATCTCACCCTGGTAGTCTACTGTTTTCAATATGTGATCCATAAATAGTATGAATATCAGTGTTCACAGGTTACAGCCTTGTCTTGTCCCTGAAACTACCCTGAACCATGAACTCAATTTGTCATCAACTCTAACTGCTACCTGAGAGTCTACGTACAAGACCTTTAATTGCCTGCAGATATTTGCCTCCTATTTCATTATCTATAAACTTGTAGATCTAACAATAGCTTCCTCCTAGGAAGAAGGTCATAATCATTTCAATATTTTAAATGGAGAAGTTTCGTATTTGACAGACCAGGGACTCATCATATACGACCCTTTTCAAGAGGTCGGTTTTTATAAGAAGGCGCTCATGTTCGGTACACAACGTAAAGCTGGACCATACAATGTACTAATATTCAGGTTTCCCATTTCACATCGAGTATTTGAAATAAAAATGGTTTAATGGGACTTTTGTCTCATCCTTTATGCATAGATGACTTCGGAAGTTCAATGAGGCTGGGAATCGGTAGCGAAATGTAAGAGGATGAGTAGTGTATCGAAGTAATGTGCAGGAAATCGCTATTGACTCTCAAATTAAACAAAATGTAAATGGTGCGTTTACATGGAGAGCTACTTTATTACGTATTTACGCAATAGCAGAACGAACACAGGAACCTATTATTCCCATAAAATATCTTAGAGTACACATGAGGAGTGATTGCAAATGGAATGACTTTATGAAATTAATCTTGGGAAAGGCAGATGCCATATTGATATTCATTGGAAGAATCGTCAAGAAATGTAGTCCGTCGACACAGGAAGTACGTTACGAATGAATCGTTCGGTCGACGCTAGAGTATTGTTCATCAGTGTGGGGATCGTACTAGGCAGTGTTGATAGCAGACACAGAGAGCAGCACGCTTCGTTACAGGCTCATTTAGTAAGTGAGAAAGCGCCACATCTACATAAATACTCTGCAAGTCACTCTGAAGTGCATGGCAGAGGGTTCATGATAATTCTCTACAGTTCCATTCTCTAATGTGCAAAAAAGGAACACCTAAATCTTTCCGTATTCTGTCTGATTTCTCTTATTTTATTTTGGTCATCATGTCTTCCTATGTAGGTAGGTACTAATAAAGTCTGTTCGCATTCGTAAAAAAAGTTGGTGAAATAAATTTCGCAAACAGATCTCGTCATAACGAATAACGCCTTTCATTTAATGATTTCCACTCCAACTCGTGAATCATTTCCTGACACTCCCCCCCCCCCTCTTTATCGCGATAATACAAAAAGAGCTGCCCTTCTCTGAACTTTGCCTAAATCGTCTGTCAGTCCCATTTGGTGGGAATCCCACAGTGCGTAGCAATACTCCAAAATAGTACGCACAGAGTTAATCAACTTGCGTTAGTGGCAGACGTGTAAGAGAGATGTTTTCTATCATGGTACGGGTGCTATCAAAGTTCCGAGAGCATTGGTTTCCTGATGATTCAGCCAATATATTGTTTCCTCTTGCCTATACCTCGCGAAACGACCACAAGGAAGTGACAATGGTCCACTAAGTACTCTCCGCCACACACGATGAGTTGGCTTTGCAGAGTAGGTATGTAGATGAAGCCGTTTGAGCTGCCCCCTTCAAACTTCAATAGAGCGACCTATTAACCAATAGTCAAAACGGATTCAGAAAGTATCGCTCTTGCGAAACACAGCTTGCCCTTTATTCACATGAAGTGATAACTGCCATCGACAAGGAATCTCAAATCGAGTCCACATTTCTGGATTTACGGAAGGCTTTTGACACTGTACCTCACAAGCGGCTTGTAATGAAATTGCGTGATTATGGAATATCGCCCAAATTGTGCGATTGGATTCACGATTTCCTATCAGAAAGGACACAGTTCATAGTAATTGAGGGTAAGTCATCGAAACCAGAAGTGATATCTGGCGTTCACCAGGGAAGCGTTATAGGTCCCCTCCTCTTCCTTGTATTTATAAACGATTTAGGAGACAATCTGAATAGCTCCCTTAGACTGTTCGCGGATGATGCTGTCGTTTATCGGTTAGTGAAGTCAACAAAGGATCAAAAGCAAGTGCAAAGCGATTTAGACAAAATTTCTACACAATGTGAAAATTGGCGATTGACACTAAATAAAGAAAAGTGTGAAGTAATACACATGTCCACTAAAAGAAATCCGCTGAACTTCAATTACGATAAATCAGTCAGATCTTAAGGTCGTAAATTATACAAAATACCTAGGAAATACAATTACGAACAACTTAGACTGGAGAGAAAACATTGTAAATGTTGTGGGGATGGCGAACCAAAGGTTTTGTTTCATTGGCAGAACACTTCGAACATGCAACAGCTCCACCAAAGAGACTGCTTACATCACACTTGTGCGTCCTCTCCTGTAGTACTGTTGCCCACTGTGGGACCCTCACCAGGTGGGACTGACGGAAGATGTTGAGAAGGTTCAGAAAAGGGCACCTTATTTTGTTTTATGACGTTACAGGGGGGAAAGCTTCACGGAAATGTTGCACGGATTGAGGTGGAAATCATTAAAATAAAGACGTTATTCGTTGCGGTGAAATCTAATTACAAAATTTCGTTCATCGATTTTTACTTCTGAATGTTAAAATATTTTGCTAGCACCCACCTCCGCAGGGAGACATGACCATGAAATCAGCTCGAAAACGGAACAATTTAGGTGTTCTTTCTTCAAGCGCGCTATTAGAGAATGGAACGGTAGAGATAAGTTATGAAAGTGGTTAATGAACCTTCTGCCTGGCACTTACACGTGATTTGCAGAGTATCTATGTAGATTTAGAGATAGATGTAGATATAGCTCTGCCTCTGTGCGCGGAAGTGCCTTCCTACATGACGCCAACTATAGGAATTACAGCGGCCAGCCACTTATCTGCGCGATAGCGACTTGCTATGCGTAACGTAACAGAAGCGCGCCGCGGCCTTCTCTTTCGGTGGTGTTGGTATACGGCGTAAAGTGTGTTAGTGCCACTTACGTCGATGACTAAATTGTTATTGTCGACTGTCCATTGGTCTTATGTCAATAAAAGACGTAAGAATCAGGAAGTGTTGTATGACATTTGTAGCTGTTTCGTCTCAGTAACGCCGGCCGCGGTGGCCGAGGGGACTGAGGCGCGTCAGTCACGGTCCGCACGGCCACTACGGTCGGGGGTTCGAATCCCCCCTCGGGCATGGATGTTTGTGCCGTCCTTAGTATTAGGTAGTTTATAAGTAGTTTGTAAGTTTAGGAACTGATGACCCCGTAGTTAAGTCCCATAAGCTCTACAAACATTTGAACATTTGATTTGTCTCAGTAACTCTTGGAGATAAAGCGGATGTGAGGCGTCATATTTCTACGAAGAATCATACAAACAAATTCGCGGTAGCATCCATATCAGCCTATTTCTACATTCGTAATTAAATACGATATCTAGGATGGATTTCTGTAGCGCTGTAGTCTGTTAGTTATAACAACAGCTTATAAAGTTGTCAAGCTTCATCAGTTTTTTTTTTTTTTTTTTTTTTTTTTTTTTTTTTTTTTTTTTTTTTTTTACCTTACAGTAAAACTGTACTGACTGCAAAGTCCCAGCAAAGCAGTCTACAGGCTGAATCGAAGCAACACTGATTTTTAAACATATTTTCATACCGCACTCCATGTCCGAATGCATAAAACAACTGCAAGAAATTTCATTTCTCGACATTCGCACCAACAAATCGAATGGAAAGGCTGAATAGGTATATCGTTTAGTCATTTAATTCTTTACGTAAACTGATAGAATCCAACAGAAGTTTGAGTTTGATTCGCTGAATAAAGAAACATCGGAGACAAATGCAAAGTTTTGTTTCGACACTTTAAGACAACTGCAAATCCCATTAGATAAATTAATCACTTCTTGAGGAGACAGTGCCAATACCAACTTCGGTGGCCTCCAACTACGCGGAATGTGTTTTACCAAATTAATGAACTAGGAAAATGTGTTGGAGGAATTGGATGTCCTGCCCATAATCTGCACAGTACGGTATCCAGCGATGTTGCAGTACCGACGTTTAAATAATAGTCATGAAAATATTTATTTATAATTCAATATAGGCGGCAAGGGCAGAGAAGATGAAAGAGTTCTGCTCATATGCTGATGTCAATCATCAGAGTGCTATACCTCGCTCAGAACAAGATGGTTGTCATTATAGGCTGCCGTTGACATAGTGTTAAACTTTGGATTCCATTAAAGCAGTTTTTTTTTAACCGAAGACAGGCCTCCTGTAATTACAGACTTTTTCAGTAATCTGAACATCGAATTTACTCCATGTTCCTACAGTGAAACTTGGGCATTGTTTGAATCGACATCGAAAGATATCTAAAAGAACGGAAGACTTCGGACTTTTATTGGCATGCAGACCAAGATGAATTTCTACAAATTAAAGATTGAAAGCCAAGAACAAGAAGTAATAAATTTGATTTCGAAATTTGAGAAACCACAATATTTTTCTGTATCATAGCATATTATTGGTGAGATAAATAGGCTATTTCGTTAAATACAAATCAAGCATTTGATTGTATGACTCTATCTGAAATCCCAGATTTGTCGATGATTGGAAACACTATTGTTTACCTCCCAAATTTTTTTTCGCACACAATTGTTCCGGAATATATCTAACTGAGAGGCATTTTAAACACTAAGAATGAAGTATCAACACTCCGTGATCCTTGATGGAATAAAGAATCCTGAACCCAAATGCCTTCTGCTAAAATAATGCGATTATTTGTTTTATGTTCGTACACACAACACCACAGGCGAAAGGCTATTTTCTCCGATGTCGGCATAGTGGATTGATGAAAGAAATCTGTCGTTGCCAGAGACTGTGCAATGAATCTTACAGTGCTAGCTATCTTGACTACAAGCTTTCATGGAACTTTTGTAAACACGTAAAAGAGATAAGGATTCGCTGAAAAAGATGAAATATTCCTAAACCTATGTTGTAGCCACTAAACGTAAAATCGTACATAAAATCGAGAGATGAATATAATAAACTTTTCGATGCTACATGCAGTATTTACCTGTCATAAGTTTATTGATCTAATCGACGCTAATTGTACATTTGTACTTATTGCGTGTAGCTATGACGAACTTTTTATTAAATCTTTTAGATGTTCGTATGTACTGTTATATGACAGTTCCCTTTCAACGATGCATGTTTATAATGATGTTGCTTTTCCTAATTTTATATTATCTTTGATCATGCAATAGTGTGCCTATGGTTTCCTGCATAGACCAAAGATATCTTATAGACTGCACGTGTCCCTATCTCTGCTGTGTTATGGTTTGAAACCAACATCTGAAATTGCCCCGAGTCACGTGACTGAGATTTCGTCATTATGAGCAACAGTTTTTCTCATTTTCAGGTGAAGTCAAGCGATAATTTTAACAATAAAACGACTTCTCGTATTCCTATTATACATATAGTAGTAAAGGTAACGTAATATCTTCTTATTCGTAATATCAATGCAGTGAACGTCGTGTTTACATGTGCCCAGGTGAAAAGTACCATATTGCCAGATATTTTTAGAAGCAACAGAATGACATATCCTCAGTGTTAGTGAAACGCTATGAATCTTTTACTTTTTTCAACTTATCAATGGGGAGATACTTCGGGCTGTTCTTGAGCAAGTTGATATGTCAGCAAGTAAGTCTTTCCTGCTGAAAATCTGCTTTCAATAGCGTTATACAAAGCTTAACATTCATAGAGACTATTCATTATACCTATAACGTCTCTTCATGCCGAGTGCTTCAATGATGTTTCCTCACTACCCTATTACTTAATGTAAACAGTCAATACTTTGTTTTAGTTTTGGCATCACGGTCTGTGGCAAAAGTCTTTAAAATATAAACGGTTGTATTTAGTTAAAATCGGACATTATGGATGCACACAGATTTCATTTCTTATAAAAGCACAACGAAACATTCCACATGTATTGTTGAGGAATCGTAAGAATGCTGATGCTCCTTTCAAACTGATATTTGATCTTTTACTCATGTGTAAAATACAAACTAAAAGACTCATAGTACAACAACAATAATCTTTCGTTTAACATTTGTAGTTCTGTTACTTGTAAAAGAGTGTCAATACTTTTAATTTAGGCGCATATAAAAACTGTAGCTATAGCATAAATTTTTGCAATTGCGGAGAACTAACGCGAATTGTACTACTGAAACGTTTTATTGTTCGAACATACGCTCAATTTCCAATACAAAGGATAAGAAATACAACTCTCAACTATATTTCGCATTACTCGTAATGATGAAAACGGTTTCCTGCCTCGAGTCACGTGACTTAGATGTTGGTTTCAGTGTAATGACGTCACGCGCAGTCTATATTATCTATGGTCTATTTTTCTTTCTTTAGGTGCTGGTAGAAATTAGATTGGTTGCTATCTGTTATTCTGGTGTGTTCGGTGAATATAATCATGATATTACGTCCTGTCTGGCCGTTAAAATATTTCTTATATTTTTCACACGTAATTTTATAATTCCCTGGGCTATTAAATTTTGCTGTTTTATTTATAGCTTTATGCAGTTTCAAGTTTAAATTATTGTTTGTATGGAAAACAATTTTATTTATGGTTGCCTGAAAATTGCATTAATTTTGTTCGAGATACCTCCTATGAAAATTGTGGGGATGTACATACATTTTTTATGCTGTGCTGTTTCTCTGTCGAGAGTTATGTTTCTTGTATGGACTTTCTATCTTGTTTGGATCTATTATAAAGTTTGTTGATTATTTCTGCTTTGATATCGTTTTTGTATGCTATATATTTTAATTTTTGGATTTCTTTTTCAGTTTTGTCGTTTTCTAAAGGTAGGTTTCTTAATATATTTACCATATAATGGTAAATTACAGATAGTTATTAATAAAGAGAAACATGAAAATTTTATACCAGAGACTGCACTTCTATATAGATGTGAAATGTCACTTAGAGCGATAACGCTCTTGTCATGTAAAGTTATTCCTATGTATCGTCAAAATATAAACACACATTATAATGGGTAACAGCCAGTCTGCTTGATAACGTGAAGAGAGAAAGCCGGCACGCCGCTATTAGGCTGCGCGATTACATCGAGGTTAAAACAGGCTCGAACATGGTAATCGGATGCTTCTATAGGCCTCCTGGCTCAGCAGCTGTTGTGGCAGAACACCTGAGGGATAATTTGGAAGATATTTCGAGTAGATTTCCCGATCATGCTATAGTTTTGGGAGGAGATTTTAATTTACCTGATATAGATTGGGAGACACAAACGTTTATTACAGATGGTAGGGACAAAGAATCCAGTGAAATTGTTTTGAGTGCATTATCTGAAAACTACCTCGAGCAGTTAAACAGAGAACAAACTCGTGGTGACAACATATTAGACCTTCTGGTGACAAACAGGCCCGAACTGTTCGGAACTGTTAATGCGGAACAGGGAATCAGCGATAATAAAGCGGTTACAGCATCGGTAATTTCAGCCGTAAATAGAAATATTAAAAAATGTAGGAAGATTTTTTCTGTTCGGAAAAAGTGACAAAAAGGGGATTTCAGAGTACCTGACGGCTCAGCTCAGAAGTTTTATCTTAAGTACATATGGTGTTGAGGAACAGTGGTCTAAGTTCAAAGCCATCGTACAGTATGCATTAGATGAGTATGTACCTAGCAAGGTCGTAAGAGATGGAAAGGAGCCACCGTGGTACAACAACCGAATTAGAAAGCTGCTACGGAAGCAAAGGGAACTTCACTGCAAACATAAACGTAGCCAAAGCCTTGTAGACAAACAAAAATTACACGAAGCGAAATGTAGCGTGAGGAGGGCTATGCGAGAGGCATTCAACGAATTCGAAAGTAGAGTTCTTTGTACTGACTTGCCTGAAAATCCTAAGAAATTTTGGTCTAATGTCAAAGTGGTAGGTGGATCAAAACAAAGTGTCCAGACACTCTGTGACGTAAATGGCATTCAAACAGAGGATGACACTCTAAAGGCAGAATTACTAAATGTATTTTTCCAAAGCTGTTTCACAGAGGAAGATTGCTTTGTAGTTCCTTCCCTAGATTGCCGCACAGATTACAAAATGGCAGACATCGAAATAACTGACAGAGGGATAGAAAAACAATTAAAATCGCTCAAAAGAGGAAAGCCCGCAGTGCCTGATGGGATACGAGTTCGTTTTTACACAGAGTACGCGAAGGAACTGGCCCCCCTTCTCGCAGTGGTGTATCGTAGGTTTCTAGAACAGCATATCGTTCCGAAAGATTGGAAAATGGCTCAGGTCATCCCCGTTTTCAAGAAGGGTCCTCGAACAGATGTGCAGAACTATAGGCCTATATCTCTAACGTCGGTCAGCTGTAGAATTTTGGAACATGTATTATGTTAGAATATAATGACATTTCTCGAGACTAGGAATCTGCTCTGTAGGAATCAGAATCAGTTTCGAAAAAGGCGTTCATGTGAAACCCAGCTCGCGCTATTTGTCCACGAGACTCAGAGGGCCATAGTCACGGGTTCTCAGGTAGATGCTGTGTTTCTCGACTTCCGCAAGGCATTTGATGCAGTTCCCCACAAACGTTTAATGAACGAAGTAAGAGCATATGGTGTATCAGACCAATTGTGTCATTGGATTGAGGAATTCCTAGATAACAAAAAGCAGCAGGTCTTTCTCAATGGAGAGAAGTCTTCTGAAGTAGGAGTCATGTCAGGTGTGCCACAGTGGAGTGTCGTGGTTCCGTTGCTGTTCACGATATATATAAATTACCTTGCGGATAACATCGGAAGTTCACTGAGGCTTTTTGCGGATGATGCTGTAGTATATAGAGAGGTTGTAACAATGGAAAATTGTATTGAGATGCAGGAGGATCTGCATTTAATTGACGCATGGTGCAGGGAATGGCAATTAAATGTGTAATGTGTAATGTGCTGCGAATACACAGAAAGAAAGATCCTTTATCGTTTAGCTAAACTATAACAGGGCAGCAACTGGAAGCAGTTGATTCCATAAAGAATCTGGGAGTAGTCATTAGGAGGGATTTAAAATGGAACGACCATATAAAATCAATCGTCGGTAAAGCAGATGCCAGACTTAGATTCATTGGAAGAATACTAAGGAAATGTATTCCGAAAACAAAGGAAGTAGGTTACAGTACACTTGTTCGCCCACAGCTTGAATACTGCTCACCGGTGTGGGATCCGTACCAGGTGGAATTGATAGAGGAGGTAGAGAAGATCCAACGGAGAGCAGCGCGCTTCGTTACAGGATCATTTGGTAATCGTGAAAGCGTTACGGAGATGATCGATAAACTCCAGTGGAAGACTCTGCAGGAGAGACGCTCTGTCGCTCGGTACGGGATTTTGTCGAAGTTTCGAGAACATACATTTACCGAGGAGTCTACCAGTATATTGCTCCCTCCTACGTATATCTCGCGAAGAGACCGTGAGGATAAAATCAGAGAGATTAGAGCCCACACAGAGGCATACCGACACTCCTTCTTTCCGCGAACAATACGTGACTGGAATAGGACGGAAAATCAGGTGGCTTGCGGAGTATGGTTGTAGATTTAGATGAAAGTGAAATAAATTGCGACATTCAGTAACAAAACATGGTAACATTTTTCTGACGTAGGCTACAAAATGTTACAGTGGTATGAATCAGTATTTTAAATTAAACATTGTCACTATTATGCAATATGACAAAAAATTTACTCATGAGCATCAATTATTGTAGATATACACTACATTTGTTACACTAAATGATTGTATTGAAATAAAGGGTAATGAGGAGAAAAAAATCATTTCGCGACCTATGCGAAGAAAAAATGAGATGACGACATGTCAACTTACGGATCTTTGAATAACTTTTTAAACGAACGAAAAAAATCGTTACGTAATTGTAACAATTAAGACTTAGACCATTATTTAAAGAAATATGTTTAGATATTTATAATTCCTACAGATCATCGAGCCTGAGGCCCTTTTCTTCCGTGTGCAGAATACTGGCGTCATGAACTTCTTCACGTCTATGACCTGTTATTAATAGATGATCATCAAAAGACATGGTATCCTTTTTCCCATGAGATGTGTTTGTTTATATGTAGGATGGACATGTGCCACAAATGATTTCATAGATAAATGCGTATTGCAATGGGGAGGTTTCTTATTTTAAATTGTGAATCAGACTGTTTTTGAGGCTGTTATTGATGAAGAATTCTGTATTGTACTCATAATGTTTTCTGAAGAGACGTTAAATTCTGTAAGACACAGGACCTAAAAATGAATCTGAAAAGTATATCTTTTCATTGCGGTCGGTAAAGCAAATATCGAAAGTGGTAATTCTGTTACTTGACCATGAAATGTAAAAGCAATGTAATAACCAAAAATAAGGCTTACGTCTTTTTGGGCCTAATATTTACACATAGTATAGTAATAAAATCAATGTATTTTGAATTTCACGGCCATAAATAAATGAAAAAGCCCACTGGTAATGGTACAGAGGTGATGAAACATCTTTGGGTGTAAAAGAAAAATAGTGTTTGGCATATTAGCGGACCTCATACCCAGACTTATAGCACCAAAATTTTAACAGAGGTTATATGTGTTTCAACACATTTACTCAAGTTCCAATATACGATTCTCGTTGACAAAAGCAAAGATTTGCAATGTGTTCAGGATACGCCGTTGTTTAAATTTGATATAAAAAATACAAACGTTACTTTACAGAAGCGCTCGATTTCATACAGGATACGGTTTTGCTAAAGAAGCAATAGCCAATCAGCAAATTACTTATATTATTAATTTTAATCAAATTGTAGTTAAATATAATTTTAAATCTAATGGTCAACTTTAATAGACAACCTGACGGTCTTGCAATGGGCGAATGGGAAATCCTTTGAGATAACAGTTTTGTTACCGTTCGTGAAGGGAGTCACCAGAATATTTTTACTTGGAAGATTGAAAAGCACCGCAGTATAGGCTGCGAGCAAGAGGAATCAGTGTGCAGAGGGCTAGAAGTTGATAATTTGGATTGGAAGACAAGTGTGCCTGGATACGCTAATTGGTTAAGGCAACCACCGGCCCGAAGCAACAAATCTGGGTCCGAATCCGGAGCCAACACAAAATTTAAACTTCGCCGTTGAATTTATTTCAACACCCCGAAACGCATGAAACGTTTCAATATTTCGAATTCGTAAAATAAATTTGATGAAGACTATCGCATTCAGTAATGCATAGAAATCTACCGTACCAGACAATGTTTTCGAAAAGAACAAGTAACAGAATTACCACTTCCGGTATTTCAATATAATTACCCAATGATTGCCACTGTCATCTGCAAACAAATAATGTATGTGAACATTGTGAGGACTTAAAACGCTAGTTCTAGTGTGAAAACATAAATTTGATAATTGGGGCACTTTCGATCATTAGCTAGGTCATGGTAAACACTGTTCATATTATTCGAAATTGGGTGAATCGGATGGTTTCTTTTATAAGTTGTAAACTGGGCCTTTATTTTGAAGGTTGGTGGTTCCTTTTCATCACCTGCTTATTGTATTAAAGTTGAAGTAAAAATTCTACATCATTGACCGCAGATGTAATTTCTCTTTTAGAATTTGGAGTCAGTCTCCGTGTGGATAAAAAAAATCGCATTGACGTGATTTACGGCCCACTTTAGATTTGTAGTTTTATAAGGTTTTGCATAACATTTTGTACCAAAATAATAATCTAAACAATAATTAATTAATTAATAAAAGTGTCTGAAACCCTTGTAGGAAAAAATTCTTACGTACTGGCCGGTTCCGAACCACTCACCTTTTTTTTTTTTTTTTTTTTTTTTTTTTTTTTTTTTTCTTAGAGAGTTTTATTATTTTTAATTTTTTTTTAATTTAATAGTAAATCTGTTCACCGTGCGCACAACCCTTACAAAAACTTAACTGCCTTCTCGCATTTCATAAATAAACAAACACGCAGCACGGTGTAGAGTGTTATTCCAATTCTATCGCCGCTCCAGCGCCCGGGTACGTCTTCTCGTACATTAGGATTAGTTGCCGTTTTCATATCTTTCGTTCATTCTTCGTCGATTTAATATTTTAACTTCTCCTACCCGGGACGTTCCAGCTGTTCTGCGGGTCCTGAAACGCACTCCATAAAAAATTTGAAAAATACTGCCTATACTTAGGATTATGTACAATCTTTCTATGTCGTTCTTCTAAGTAGATCCAAAAGTCTAATACATTCTTCGGGGTATCTCTGAATAAATAGAGCACCAATTGTGCTCGAATCCATGTTACTGCATTCGTTTTAGTTCGTGGATAGTATGTCCTGTCAGGGAATAACACGGAACGTGGTCTGATGTCTTGTGGTCCCACGCGAAGAAAGAAAGCATTTATCTGTTGTCCTAAACGCCAGACTTCTGCTGCTGGGTCACATGTTAACCGGTGTTCGTCGTCGTCCAGAACTCGGCACTGGGGGCATAATGGTGAGTCCATCAGATGTATAGAGTGGAGTCGAGATCGTGTTGCGTGTTTACCATTAACTGTCAGGTACCACATGGCACGTGTTTCCGTATCCAAGGAAACGTGGTGTATCGATCGCCATACCACCGGCCAGTCAACATTTGGGTACTTCTTCTCAATAACATTGCCAGTTCTTGTGGTCGTTAAGATTCGATAGATGTCGCGAGCCGTCGCAGGTCTGGTTTCCGGCAGTGCCATCTGAACGTAACTGTGTTCTATAAAAAAGGCACTGATGTGGTGGAGTGACTGCGAGATGTGCTGCACCGCCACCGGTGCTGTTGGAGACCTCGGTGCTAGTTCTTCTATTAAGATACCTGTCAGAGATGTCTGATGTCGTCTCCACAACTTCAACATGGTGCTGATGTATAGTGCCACTGCTCGATCATGAACATGTGCAAGACCTAGACTTCCCCTACTGGGAGGGAGGGTGAGGTTTTCATATCTAACTTTGAAGAGTAGTCCCGCACTGACGAAGCTACCGAACGCAGCCAATATACGCCGTGCTATCACCTTCGGCATCGGAAGGACTTGTGCAAGGTGCGGAATTCGTGACGCCATGTATGTGTTAGCATAATTGACACGCTGGATAATGTCCAAAGACCGTATAGTATTCCCTCTGACTGCTGTCCGAATTGACTGTAGAAGTCTCTTGTCGTTGTAAGCTGCTGTGTGACGCACGTCGTTGGTAAAGACAACACCTAAGCACTTCAAGGTATCCTTGAGTTGTAAGGCCGCTACATGTTCTTCTGGTATCCCGTCACCGATACTCATGGCCATTGACTTGTCCACATTGATGCGGCTGCCTGTAGCCATTCCATATTTGTTGATCCAAGTTAAAGCCTCTTGCATGTCGCTGTCAGTCCGTACCATGAGCACCAGGTCGTCTGCTTACGCTTTACACTTGAATGTGTACCCTCTCATTGTCAACCCTGTCAATCGTTGACGTAGGGCACATAGTAGTGGCTCAAGGGCTATGGCGTATAAAATTGTCGAAAGTGGGCATCCTTGTCTAACCGATCTTGATATGGTGAGGGATGCTGTCGTCCGTCCGTTGATGAGCACCTTGGAGGAGGCATTATTTAATAGCCGCATCATAACGCTGATAAAGGGCTGTGGAAATCGCATGTGCTTCATGACTGCTGCCAGATAGGTGTGGCTCACTCTGTCGAAGGCCCGATCAAAATCAATCGACGCAAGGGCTCCGCGAAGGCGGCAGGTCTTGGCCAGTGCGATTACATCGCGATATTCGCCGAGTGCTGTCTGAATGTTGGCATCTCCGCCAAGCGACGTTTGATCGAGTGATATCACTTGGCGCAATATACTTGGCAAGCGCGAAGCTAAGAGTCTTGAGAATATTTTAAAGTCACAATTCAGAAGCGTCAGTGGTCGGTAGTCCCGTATCCGTGAGCGACCTGATGGCTTGTGTATCGGGATGATAAGTCCCTCTATGAAGGACGGTGGTAAGAGCACATCTGGAGACATCAATTCGCGGTAAATACTAGTCCATATGGGTGTTATCATACGTCGGTAGGTCCGATAAAATTCCAGTGGGAGTCCATCTGGTCCAGGCGATTTATTCACCGTTCCCTTACCAATAGCCACCACTACTTCTTCTTCACTTATATCCTCCGTCAGCTGTGCTTCTGCCGCCGGGTCAATGGTGCCAAGGATTGTCTGAGAAACTTCGTCAACTATTGCCATGTCAGAATCCACCGCTGTGTATAATTGAGTGTAATATTCGACAAAGGCAGTGCTTATTTCTTGTTGCGTAGTTAGATGTCTGCCATCTTCAGTGTCCAGTACGTATATCAGGCCTCTTCTTCGACGCTTACGTTCGTTGATGATATGATACATGGATGGTTGTTCTCCCATGACTCGGTCGAGTGCCCTTGCTCTGACTACTGCTCCTTGGAGGTGGCTTCTCATGATGGCTATAATCTTGGCCTTGGCCTGTTGTACTGTCATCTGTCTATCCGGAGAAGGTGCCTGGTTATTGCAGGCACGTAGCACAGTGAAATAGAAGTTCATCGTTTGACGTCGCCACGCTGCCTGTTCACGACCGTAGCGAATGAAAGTACGGCGTATTGCTGGTTTGGCACAATCCAGCCACGAACGTAGCGTCGTGGGATACGCCTGGAGACGTCTTAGGCATGATGTCCATGTATCTTCTATGGCACTGCGACAGTCTGGGTTGTCAAGCTGGGCGATGTTCAGTTTCCAAGGACTGCGGCTCCGCCACACCTGCTGTCTCCTGAGAGAGATGGTACATATAAATGCCGTGTGGTCGGTGAAGGCTGCAGGCCACAGTTCTGCATCCACGATATCAGTGCTGAGAGTATTTGTTGCGTAAACTCGATCGAGGCGACTAGCGGAATGACTCGTCATATGGGTGAAGCCTTGACGTAGGCCATGCACATGCTCTCATGTGTCGACCAAATGCATATCACGCACTATCGTTCTTAGTTCCGGGAACGTTGTGTATGCAGGAATTTGATCTTTCGGGGCAAGTACACAATTAAAATCACCGCCGAGGATGAAACAGTCGTGTCGTCCTTGAAAGAGCGGTGCAATTTCCCCAGCAAAGAAGCGGGAACGATCTCGTCTCTTGTATGTTTTCGGATGGCGCGTAAATGTTGATGAGTCTGACATCAAGCACCATCATCGCTGATCCCCTTGCTAAAGGTAGGTGTAGAACATCCTCAGCTTCTATGCCTTCTCTAAGAAGTATTGCCACGCCGCTGCCTGTTTCGGAGGCATGTGAAATGTAGGCGTCGTACCCGTAGATGATCGGGAAATCTTGAACGTACACCTCCTGAAGTAGGACTATATTGATGTCCGCCGCGATCAGCATTTCCTTGAGTAAGGTCATTTTAATGCGCGACCTTATGGTGTTAATATTTATGGAGGCTAGTCGGTATGCTTGTCTTCGTTCCGCCATGTGTGTGTCGCCCATGGGAGCTTATGTCGTCTGATGTTGTACTGACACGTCGTGGGGCCTCGTCATATCCGCTGGCGCTAACTGCGTGTCTAACTTTGCAGGGGCGCCCCCGCTGCCCCGTCGCCTTTTGCGGCCGTCATCGGGTCATCTCCAGTGTCCTCTGACCAATCGCCTTGTGACCAGTTCTTCGTCATCTTTGTTGTCTCCACCCCTTCCTGTTGTGTCGTCTTTTCCACAGTAGCAGACGTAGTGGGCTGCAGGCAGTTCTACGTTGTCATATTCTGCAGGTCGCTCGTGGCTTTTCTTTTTATCGGGATGTTGACCTTCTTGATGAGAGGTCACGGTAACTTCTGCATGGTCACCGCCCCCCTCAACTTGTTCACTGTCTCCGGTCGTACGTTGTAAGCAGTCGTCTGACGGAGTGAGTCGCCGTTTCTTGTGTCGTTTTGGAGATCGTTGCTTACGGACATGGGCTTCCGTATCCGAATTTGGTTGTGCATCGCTGTCCTCTTTGCTGACGGGGACGAAGGCAGCTGTGGGCACTACTCTACTGTCGACTTCCATGTTCTGTTCGAGTCTCTCTGGTGGAGAGATCGTTCGCGGCATCTCTGTGGGGAGAGACGCTAACTCTTCCTTGAAGGTGTCTTCGTTCGCTGCCGCTGAACCTTCGGCAGAACGTTCTAGTTGTTGGGTGATGTCATAGTTTGATTGAACGTTCTTCGTGAACACCTCTGCATATGTGAGAGGGAGGGTCGTGGCCGTAGTTGTTGGTACAGGTTCTCCTGTTGGTACCTGAACAATTCTCCGTTGAAGACATTATGAACGGACATGACCTTCTTACCACAGCCGGAACATGTTTTTGGTTGGCCATCGTACATCACTATTGCTCTGCAGCCTCCAATCGTGAGATAAGACGGCACATGTTTTGTCAGTTCGATCCTTATTTGTCGTACGCCGTTAAGAACAGGGTACGTCGTAAAGGTTGTCCACTTTTCTGCTATGTGGCTTAGCACTCTACCATAGAGTTGCAGCGCTTTTGTCACGATGTCAGCCGGTACCTCGAAAGGTAGTTCAAAAACTCTGACGGTTCTTAATTCCAGCCCTGCATGATCAATTGTCACTGTTCCGACATTTCCGTCAGAATGTTTGAATTTTAGTCCGTCTTTGTTCTCTCGCACAATCTTGTCACATACCGTGTCGTTGATCAGTTTTACGTAGATCACACTACTTATAATGGAGAAGTGTATTCCAATCATCTCTCGTGGATCAATTTTAATGTCTTGACGGATGAATCTTTCCACTTCGAATGCTTTCGGTCGTGCAAATTCATTATTAAAGCTGATCTTGATTGTAGACTGTCGGTACGAATGAGCCATTCTATGTCTATATGAAGTAACACTCGCGAAGACTACGAGAAGTAAACAACCGCTCACGCGCGAGACACTGCGGCGGGACGTAAACAGTCCGTCCTCACCGCTGCGCTGACGACAGCAGACTGACCCACTACGCTACAGCTGACAGTTAAGAATCGCATTCTTTAATTTCATACTATTGATGACCGTTGTTAACTGATGCTACTATGGCATTTGTAGACACTAGATATCATTTATCGTATGAAGAACGACGTCTTTTTGTTAATTCTTCAGTGCGCCATTGCTTTGAAATGACAACGTGTAAGTTACAATAAGAAAATCATCAAGTACGCAACGCAAGATGGCGTATGCCAGAGAGTTCTGGGCGAGGAATGTCACGTGACTTCTGCGAACGGCTGGTTTTCGTTAATTTAATGGAGGGTGACAAAACTCCGTTATTTTTGCAAATACCTCTCAAACGATACGAGATATTGAAAAAACATAAGAGAACAAAGTTGTAGAGAATTTTCTCCTCTACAAATTCTTTTATTCAATTTTCGCGTCAGATGAACGGTTTATTGGCAATTAAAATTACATTACAAACGGCTTTTTTGGTATTACTAACATATTTCTTGTCAGAAATATTTCAAAAAGCGAGGTTCTGGTCTTTGGTAGCCAAAAATTATGTCTGTAAAATTTGGTGCCGATCGGTTGAACGGTTCGTCTTAAAAAAACAGGGAACACGTTACGGACAGACAGACAGACAGACAGACAGACAGATACATACATCCCAAAATCGCCGTTATTTTTGCAAATATCTCTGAAAAGATACGAGATATGAAAAAAAAAAAAAAAAAAAAAAAACATAAGAGAGAAAAGTTGTGGAGAATTTTCTCCTCTACAAATTCAGTTATGCAATTTTCGTGTCAGATGAACGGTTAAGTCGTTATTTTCATTTAAACTTCGAGCGGTCGAAAGACGATCGCAAAGGCCCACTTTTAGTGTTACTACCGTAACCTAAGGTGGGCCAAATAAAAGGTTGTAAGGTTTTTATTGATTACTCCTGCTGCTAGTGAGCTACCCTTATCATATTTTGCTATTAAACCATTATTTCTTTCAGCTTCTTGTTTGTAACTAGGACAGTTTTTAAATCTTCAATTAAATGTTTTATTACACTTTTGTTAGTAGGTGAGGCTTAGAGTTGCACTTAAAAACTTTTCTAATAAGGACGTATGTTGTTTCGTAACATTTATATCACGTTAATTTAAAACATATTATCATTATTTTGAAAAATTATCTCTAACAATAAGCTACTTTTGAAGTCTGTTAAGGATGCCCTTTTTGCAATTTTCTAGGCTGTGATTAATGTCACTAATATCCTGCCATTGTCGAACTGAACTCTGCATCCTCTCTACTTAGGGCATTTGCAGTTATTTTATTGCCCAAATATCAAATTTTATGGACTGCTTTTAATGATTCTCTTCCTAAACTAATTCCATCAGCATCATTTGACTAAATCTCACTACATTTCATTAACATTGTTGTACTTTGATTAATATTTATCTCGTAACCTCTTTCCAAAGTACTGCTCTACTAGCTACTTTGCTTCTCTTACAGAATTACAAGATCATCGGCAAAGCCTGATTTATTTCTCTTCTCTCTTAACTTCATTTGCGTCTTCAGTTATCTTTTTGGTGTGTATAACTTCTTTCTCAGTCAACATATTGAATAACATTCCTACCCAATATCCTTCTCAATTTTGTAAATGAAATCTGTTTCTACTCTATCCGCACATAAGAGTCGGGGCCCTATGTGTTACCCCCATAGTTTTACAATTTCAAACAGCGAGTTCTAGTCGGTACTGTGAAAGATTTCCCTTTAAATAAAATACACACGTTAATCATTTAAGTACCTTCCATTACGCAAGCCGCAAAGTTAATTAAGGGTTTTATTATGTGAGAATGAACGAGTACCAGCATTTCGGTAATGACTGAAAATATTCACTATAGTTGGCTGGCAGTACTGTTCCGATGATATTTGGAGCCACATAGACTATGATACACTTCCGCCTAGCCGAGGGGACTGAGGCGCTTCAGTCACGGTCTGCACGGCCACTACGGTCGGGGGTTCGAATCCCCCCACGGGATGGATATTTGTGCCGTCCTAGTTCGTAAGTAGTACATAAGTAGTTTGTAAGTTTAGGGACTGATGACCCCTTAGTTAAATCCCTTAAGCTTAACAAACATTTGAACATTTGAAAACTTGCGCCTATATTTGTCCATACGAACGGTTATCGATCGTGTATTTTCCAACGTCATATTGCAAGACTGTTAAGTTTTTTTGTAGACAGTAATTTCTGCTGTGAGCAAAGATCTTAGTTTCCCTACACTTCATAACATTTTTGCAAATACTTCTGACAGTAGATCTTTTGATAAGTAATACAGGTCGAGAGAGAACTATTTGGTATTGCGTGAATAAATTAGTTCCGCTAGCATTTATTGGCACACTAATATCAGTTAATCACCTCTGAATTCTACATGTAGCTTCCATAATATCCCTTAATAAATCGCTGTTGAGATATTTATTTATTGGATTTTAAGTTAATGAACGGTGTTTGTTTGTTTGTTTGTTTTTTTTTTTTTTTTTTTTTTTTTTTAAATTCCCTCTCTGTATGAAAGAAATATTTGACGGTTCCTATAAGCAAATAAGAAAATTCTGACGAGCGAGGAGTTATGGTTCGAAGACTAGGCAGGTTGTCCCATGACGGAACAAATGTAACTCAGAAGTTGGATTTAATTACATTATGCTTTTTTGGGTCGTTAAAAAAGAAAAAAAGTAATGCTGTAATATGATTGATTAGTGAATGAAGACAGTGATTGCTGAGTAGTGGTGAGGCATGCTGTATTCTAGAACTCCGTCGAACCGTGCTCTGAAAATCAAATTCAAGTGCCTGGCAGAATGTATATAGAAACCCTTTCATAGTATTCCACTATCGTTCTATTCTATAATAACGCGCGGGAAAAAAGAACTCCTATATCTTCCCCTCTTATTTTATTATGATGATCATGTCTACGTATACATAGGTGGATGCTGGCAAAATATGTTCGCATTCGGAGGAGGATGTAAGACATTTCGCAAACAGATCTCGCCGCAACGAATAACGCCTTTCTTTTCATGATTTACACCCAACTCGTGCATCATTTCCGTAACAACCTCTTGCCTGTGTCGCGATTATACAAGAGGAGCTCTCCTCTAAAGTTTGGTGCGGACCGCACAATGCGCAACGATACTACAATAAGTGTTCAGTCACCTTCCACGCGATATTTTCTCTTTTCCATCCAGTTAACGTTGTTTATAATTGTAATTGCTAGATATTTAGTTGAATTTACGGCCCATAGATTTTACAGATTTATTATATAAAAATTAAGTTGACCGGATTTATTTTAGTGCTCATGTGGATGACTTCACACTTTACATTGTTTTGTGTCGATTGGCAATTTTCTAAACATGCAGATATCTTATCTAAATCATTTTGCAGTTGCTTTTGTTCTTCTGGTGACTTTACTAACGAATAAACGACAGCAGCACCATCCGCGAACGGTCTGAGAGGCTCAGATGGTCTCCTAAATCGTTTATAAATGTAAGGAGCTGTAGGAGCCCCATAAACACTTCCCTGGGGAACACCAGATATCACTTCTGTTTTACTCGATGAGATCCCGCCAGTTACTACCTTACAGAAAATCACGATGCAGTTGCACAATTGACACGATATTCTGTAACCATATAATTTTATTAGAAGCCAAGTGTGAGGCACAGTGTCAAAAGCCCTCCGGAAACGATAGCTGGCTTCTCGTAGGTCAGATACCCTGCCAGCCCCGCAACGCAGGCTTCATTGCATATCAACAAAGTGGCCGACTAAAACATAATCGTCTGTTTTCATGTTAGAGTTCAGCGGTCTTTATAAAAGCGTGCAGCACCAAGTAGCCGTCATGGATCTAATTGCCTTTGACGTAGGTCTATCTACAATAATACCGAGCCAACCTTGTATGCAAGCGGCCATCAAGCCGCCGCAGAGTGCCCAGTTCCAACTACAGCATCAGCCAAAGAGGGTCACGGCAGCATTAGTTCCAGTGCAACCAATCACAGGCATCGACTCCAGCAACGCGGATGCACACTCCAACTCGTACGGAATTTGGAGAATGCTACTAGGTAATCAGTAAAATGGAGCGGGGCGTGAAGAATTTGAAAAGTTAGGTTTGTTGGGAGGCGCGCTAATGTAGTCCGTGCAGCCACGATGATCGCTATGTCCAGGTAGCGTAGTGGTCAGTGCGACCACCTAGTCAGTAAGAGACACAGGTTCAAATCCTCGTTAGCAAGAGACACAGGTCCGAATCCCGGAATGACACAAATTCTGCTGAATGATCAAGTAGACATATAAAAAAATCACTGTTTACGCTGCTAGATAAAATAATTACATAGCCCAATCCCTCAGATTGATTGAACCCGCCTTTCACGTATCGTTTAAATCAAAACAAAAATTAACTAAACACTAAAACTTCTACCACTCTTATACAGAATTGCAATCATACACAAACAAAATAGGACTGTTCTCTCTCTCTCTGACACACGCACATACACATACACAAACACTGACACCCAGCCACCCACCCCCCCCCCCCCCCACACACACACACATACGCGCACGCACACGGTGTGTGTGTGTGTCTCTCTCTCCTTATTCTTCTGCTTCATATAACATTCTTACTCATTCATTTTGTAGGTTAGCAACCAACATACATTTCGTTACGTTGGCAAGAAAACAAATGAAACACGAAAATACAGAGAGTAAATCATGGCAGCTAAACACTTCGAAAATGTATACAACTGTGCGAAAAAGTGTTAGATTGTACAACATGTGGCCATGATCAGATGGAGTAAACAGCAAAAGGTAGTTGAAAAAACAACAAAAATGTAATTATAAACTTCTTCCATAATGTAAAAGAAATACGTGATTGTTTACCATCTCAAAACAATACAACTCAACACAAAAAAAAAAAAAAAAAAAAAAAAAAACGTACTAGCAGATTCCACTGAAGATGCCTTTAAAATAAAAAGCGAAACGTGTCTGGGGGAAAAAATCAATTGCCACAAACACAATTTTTTTTTCTTTGCTTTGCCGCCTGGGGCACACGGAGAAATTGGCCGTAGCAGAACATGTATACCGAGATGGCAATCATGAAATTAAATTTAATGAGACTAGTGTCATCTCAAAAACTTCGCACTATCATGCGCGCACATATAGAGAAGCAATCGAGATCTATAAACATCGTAATAACTTTAACAGGAAAGAGGAAGCTGTTAAATTAGACAGAATTTGGACTTCTGCTTTACACCAGCGAAATGACAATCGATTCTTCTCTGCCAAGAATGTTGGCAATACCAGAGATAGTGTCGTAGCAGACGTCACGTGATGTCTTGTGGTGCCCTCTACATTGCCTATATATACGGCGCGCCCTCAAGTTCTCATCGCAGTTCGCCATGCTACCCCTGAAGATGTCTTCCGCAGCCGAAGATGAAACGTTAGGGGAAAGTTTTATAAATCGACCACGGCTTATGAGCCCGGAAGTTTTAAATGAAGTTGACGCCGGCCGTGAAAGCTTACATTGTACAATCTTGTTATTTTCAACTTACCCCATTGATTTAATTCAATGCCCACTGGCAGCTAAATTCGTTTGTTTCTTAGCTCGTGTTCGAATCCCGGCTGGACATAAATTCTCAACTCTCCATCGATTTTCTTGGGAGTCCACTGACAGCTAATGTAAATTCTTTTGTGTCTCCCTTAATTTTTTGTGTTTCTTTAGTAATTGAATGTTATTTCTGAGTATTACTTGTAACCTAGTCCGTGTTTTTGGACTCACACTGGTCACCATGAGGGTGGAAATCATATAGGAACTTCCGGTAACACGATCATGATTCGCTTCTATGCCACTTGCAATGCTGCAAGTTTATCAGCCTATAATCTTGGCTTCTTCCATAACTGTATTGGTTTAGTTAAAACTAAAAATAAAAAAGAAGATGGATTCATGACCCGTGTTTCTGATTAAGATTCTGTTTGTTTTCAATGATAATATTGGGCGCAGGAAAAGATTACACATTTGATTGAATTTCCAGTAAAGCAGAAGCTGCTTTTGCTACATAATAGTGTGTGAACGTTTTAGTTGCTGATGTGAACCACTCGATTTAAATGCGTTGTAACTATATCACTGTTATTATGCTTTATTTTAATTCGCTTTCGTTTTCCGTACTTTTTCGCTCTTAATGGAGAATTTCGTGTTAGCAGCTCTTAATTGAATTATAGAATACATATTGTCAAGGAGTGAATTGGATTTATTTTTTCAGTGGTGTAGAAAGATGCTTCTAGTACCTACATACATGTATTTCTGCTAAAATCTGTCGTTTGTGGTACCTAGCTGTTAATAACTTGTGAACTATTGTGTCACTTTTTCTATTTGTTACAATGCTTTAGTTGCTAAGGCAGCAAATCATATTCAACGATAAGAAGAGCCAATTTTGAAACAAGAATTACAGATTCATTTCGCGAAAAACTGTAATAAAGTAGAATACGAATTATTTTAACAGCCGTTAACATGGAGTTCTCTATCAAACACGAGAGAGTACGAAAAACGGTTGCTAACTGAAATAAAGTGGAATACGAAAAACACGACGAACCGAAATTTGTTGAAATCCAGTATTAATTTAGCTGTAAGGAAGTCCTTTTTGAAAGCATTTGTATGGAGTGTAGGTTTGTATGGGACTGTAACGTGCACGATAAGGAATTCAGAGAAAAAGATGATAGAAGCTGTTGAAATGTGGTGCTACAGACGAATGATGAAGATTAGATGGCAATAACGCGTAGCGAATGAGGTGTTCAGAAAAGTAGTTTCTGGCATATCCTGAGTAAGAGAAGGGGTAGGTTGGTAGGACGCATTCAGAGACTTCAAGAAATCGTCATCTTAGCATTATAAGGAAGTAAAGCAAATCAGTCAACAATCCGAAGATTGGTTTGAACACCACAGTACTTCGACCTGTTCAACGCGTGCAATACACAGACGAGTCCGTAATCACTAACCCAATGATATGAAATCAACTTTTGTGTTATTTCTTATCATAATTTCTCTCAGTCAGATCAGTATCGGACGTCTTAATAAGTTATCTCCAGATATTCATGTAAATAAAATTACAGAATTATTAATAATATTGTAAGATAATACCTATATCCACAATTGTTGTGTCCCTGTATGGGGGCCAATTTGAACTGCTACTATTATTTATTTGTTAAAATTAATGATAACTTTTTAGTTTCAAGGGTTTTACTGAGCAAAGATATTAAATAATCTTTTCGTAATAACTTCACATACCTGAATTACACTATTTTAATATGAACGTGATATTTCATTAGGTTAACTGTTTTTATATTTAAATAAATGTTTCTGTTATTGCAACGAGAGTACAAGTTAAGCCAGATTGCTGCTTTTATAGAGCTCGAGTCTAAGACGGAGCAATAGTTCGTCTTTGTGTGACGTTCGTCTTGGTGTGACAAAATGGCCTTTAGTAGAGTTGTTTCAAATACATGAAATTGTCAAATTCTGCATAAGTAATGGCTTGAAAAGGCATAGAACGAAATTGTTAAATCTGATAAAAAAGTAAAAGCTTTAAAACTGCAGGTCCACAATAGTATATAGATAGATATTGTAATTCGTCAGTTGGTGAAGCCATCTCGACTCACAAATCCTGATTATTTTTTTCACAGGCTAAATAGTATTTGTGAATATATACTATTTAAGTAGATAGTTATCTGAAAGTTATTGAAGAGGTATGAAAATAATTTTATCAACACTATTAAGTACATATAAACTTATATTCGGAACTTGAAGAGACGAAGAATTGGGTGGACAATATGGCATCATGCCTTTTTGTATTAACACCTTAGACAAACGTATTTTGTTGCAACTATCATAATAAAATTTCCACAAGGATCATAATCTATTGCTGTGTCTACCCCTTTGACAGACATGTTAAATATATTTTACGTAAGCATTTTAACTAGGTGGAAAATCAAAAATTAGGTACCACACTGTGAAAAAGTAGAACAGAGTGAATTTGAAGCTTCTAGACGTCGTGTTTATGTGATCAATGTGTTAGAGTGCGTAGCGGATCTTTGAATCTCTCTCTCTCTCTCTCTCTCTCTCTCTTTCTCTCTCTCTCTCTCTCTCTCTCTCTCTCTCGTGAACAATTTCTTTCCTATAATTATGAATGCCCCAGCATATCTTGGACGTGTATGTTCGCTATATTCAATATTGTGTTTGTATTGTAATGGCGTTGTTGAAGGAAAGGCTTTATATTTTGTTCTACATATGTAAAAAATGTTCTTATGATCCGTTTTGAAGGTGTTGCGCCTTGAATTCCTCTATCGTTAGATAGTTCACATATCGTTCGTTTGTTATTCTCATTTCTGTGTGAGGTCAATCCGCCAATTCCCCTACTGTCACCATTAATCATCTTACTTGCAATGAAAATAGTATATATATTCTTACGACATGACTCAAATTCTATAATGAATATATATTATGATAGTTACAAAGAACTACAGAAAGAGAAAAAAACATGATTAGATTAGATTAATAGTTGTTCCATATATCATGAATACGACACTTCGTAATGATGTGGAATGTGTGAGATTAATGAAGGGTGTCTGTACATACCGTTACATTACACAAAATATTACATGACACAATTTTTTTAAATTTAATTTTTTTTTCATTTTTTAGATTTACTAATTTATATCGAAAACCTCTGCCACTGAGTAGAAGGAGTTGTCATTGAGAAATTCTTTTAATTTATTTTTAAATGATAGTTGGCTATCTGTCAGGCTTTTTATGCTGCTTTGTAGATGACCAAAGACTTTTGTGGCAGCTTAATTTACCCCTTTATGTGCCAAACTCAGATTTAGTCCTACATAGTGAAGATCATCCTTTCTCCTGGTGTTATAGCTGTGCACACTGATATTACTTTTGAACTGGGTTGGATTATTAACAAAAATTTTCATAAGTGAATACATATACTGTGAGGATACCTAAATCCTTAAATAGATGTCTGCAGGATGATCGTGGGTTGGCTCCAGCAATTATTCTGATTGCCCGGCTTCAGTGCTCATGTTGGCAACAGATGAACAATCACGAGTAGAATTGCGTTAATATTTTTCACGACCTACAGAGTAAATGTTATTGACTGCTCTATGGTCGACAGTTTCTTGTCCGTCAAAAAAAATAATTTTCGTTTTAACTGCAGTTGTCACAAAAAAACATTTATTGGTCATCTGAGTTGCCATCATTACCATTCGTGCCAACATAACCACTGCAGCACGGCGAGAAGAATACAGAATATGATGTCATATGAAAGCAGTGAATGAAAATAGGCATAGTGCGCTAATTTACTGAGATTATTATCCGCAAAATTTGCAGTAACCTTAACATCATACTTAATTGTACTCAAACGTTTCTGCAGATTGTCTACGTGTTGCTTCCAGTTTAATCTCTCATCAATGCACACACCTAAAAATTTTGAAAATTCTACCTCACTTACAGACTTCTGTTCAAAGTCTATATTTATTACTGAAGTTGTGCCATTTACTGTTCAGTACTGTATATACTGTGTTTTATCAAAATTTAATTATAGCTCGTTTGCAGAGAACCACTTAACATTTTTCGAAAAACGTTATTTACGAATAAATCGGTTACTTCTTGTTTTTAGGATGTGATTACTATATTTGTATCATCAGCAAAAAGAACTAACTTTGCATCTACATCAATGTAGAATGGCAAGTCATTTATGTATATCAACAGTAAAGGACCTAAGACTGAACCCTGTGGTAACCACCGTTGATAATCCCCCAGTTTGAGGAATCGACTGATGATTTGACATTACATGAATCACTTATTTCTACTTTCTGCATTCTTCCAATTAAGTATGAATTAAACAATTTGTGCACTGCCCCAGTCAAATCATAATGTTTAAGCTAATCTAGAAGATTGCCATAATTTACTCTAGAAGAATTCCATAATTTACACATAGACCTTTGAAAGATCACAAAAAACACCAATGGGTGTTGTCCGGTTATTCAGAGCATTTAATATAGGTGATGGCATTATAGCATTTTCTGTTGAAAAGCCTTTGTGAAAACAAAACTGACATTTGGTTAGTACTTTCTTTTTACAAATATGGGAGGCTACTCTTGAATACATTACTTTCTGAAAAATTTTCGATAAAGCTGTCAGAAGAGAGATTGGGCGGTAGTTGTTAACATGTGCTGTATCCCCTTTTTTATGCAATGGTTTGACAATGGCGTATTTCAGTCGGGCAACGGACGGACAGTTCATAATTTTGCATAAAAAATGTGTAGCGTTTGACTTCTTAGTCCAGCATCGTGGCCACACAGCCATATAGCCGGGACTGAGCTCGAGGTTACACCATTCACTGTTTCTGTTTCACTTGTTTCCTCATAGACCCGTGCGACTTCCTCCTGTTTACATGTTTGTTCTGTGCCAGCTTTTGTCGTGCTATTCACTGGACCATGGAACGTATATAACAAATAGATATTAAAATGATTTGCAAGGTGCCTTAAATCTGTGGGGTTTACTCGAGATCGTGTGCTGTCTGAATATGAACGCTGTAAGTCATCTGTCTGGTTGGCCATCACTCAGATTCACAAGGCCCTGAAGGAAGAAATAAAGAATGAAATAAAATGACAAAAATTTAAATTTAAAAATTCTTCTCTCGGATGGTCATAAAGTCCATTAGTGACAGACTATGGGAAGGCAGCGGCTGTATTCCGCTGTGGATTACAGTTTTTCCACGAAATTCAACGTGTAATGGGTTGAAAACACTGTATTGCTTAAATGCCTTTTCATTGATGAAGTTTGCTCTCTATGTGAGTAGGCACATAATCATCGGCTGTAATAATGCGTAGGTGCAATATTCAGTATCGATAATAATGTGAAATAAAGCTGTATGTAAAGCAACAACATAACAGAAACAAAGTTTCAGTGACATCAAACCCAACTTTCTAATAATGAAAAGCAGCCTTAGTTGAAATGCGATGAACCCAACCACAAAACAGAAAATTGGCCATCCATATCTCGGCTTCAGATGTCTTTCTGCACCAAGATTTCGATGAACAGAGAAAAAGATTTTTCAGTTCCTTATCAGATGAGAATAATCTGTGAAAAATAAGAATAACACGTGTTTTAACCAGCCCCATGAGCCACAGACATTGCCGAGGTGGGGTGGCTTGCGTGCCTCAACGATGCAGATAGCCGCGCCGTAGGTGCAACCACAGCGGAGGGGTATCTGTGGAGAGGCCAGACAAACGTGTGGTTCCTGAAGAGGGGCAGCAGCCTTTTCAGTAGTTACAGGGGCAACAGTCTGGATGATTGACTGAGGTGGCCTTGTAACATCAGCTAATCTGGCTTTGCCACACAGTTACTGCGAACGGCTGAAAGCAAGGGGAAACTACAGCAGTTACATTTCCCGAGGACATGCAGCTCTACTGTATGAAAATATGATGATGACATCCTCTCGGGTAAAATATTGCGGAGGTAAAATAGTCCCCCATTCGGATCTTCGGGCGGGGACTACTCAGGAGGATGTTGTCATCAGGAAAGACAATACTGGCATTCTACGGATCGGAGCGTGGAATGTTAGATCCCTTAATCGGGTAGAAAAATTAGAAAATTTAAAAAGAAAAATGGATAGGTTGAAGTTAGATATAGTGGGGATTAGTGAAGTTCGGTGGCAGGATGAACAGGATTTCTGGTCAGATGAGTACAGGATTATAAATACAAAATCAGTTGGGCGTATCACAGAGGTAGGACTGATAATGAATAAGAAAATAGGAATGCGGGTAAACTACTATGAGCAGCACAGTGATCGAATTATCATTGTCAAGATAGATACGAAGCCAACACCGACAACAGTAGTACAGGTTTATATGCCTACTAGCTCTGCCGATGATGAGGAGATCGAAGAAATATATGAGGAGCTAAAGGAAATTATTCAGACAGTTAAGAGAGAGGAAAACTTAATTGTGATGGGAGACTGGAATTCGGTAGTAGGAAAAGGAAGAGAAGGAAAATTAGTAGGTGACTATGGACTGGGCAGGAGGAATGAAAGAAGAAGTCGCCTGGTAGAATTTTGCACGGAACATGGTTTAATCGTAATAAACGCGTGGTTTAAGAATCACAAAAGAAAGTTGTATACATGGAAGAGACCAGGAGACACCGGAAGGTATCAGATAGATTTTATAATGGTGAAACATAGATTCCGGAATCAGGTTATAAACTGTAAGACATACCCAGGGGCAGATACAGACTCTGACCATAACTTGTTAGTCATGAACTGTAGGCTGAAACTGAAAAAAACTGCAGAAAGATAGGAAAATAATGAGATGCGACATAGATAAATTGAAGGAACGTGTAGTTCTGGAGAATTTCAGAGGGAGATTTAGGCAACAATTGACAGAAACAAAGGAAATGAAACAGTACAAGAGGAATATGTAGCATTGAGAGATGAAATAGTGAAGGTAGCAGAGGACAAAATAGGTAGAAAGGGAAGACCTACAAAAACTCCTTGGATATCACAGGAAATACTAAATTCAATAGATGAAATGAGAAAATATAAAAATGCAGTAAATGAAACAGGGTAAATGGAGTACAGACGACAAAGAAATGAGATTGACAGGAAGTGCAAAATGGCTAAGCAGGAGTGGCTAGAAGCCAAATGCAAATCTGTAGAAGAACGTATAAGAAGGAGAAAAGTAGATACTGCCTACAGGAAAATCAGAGAGACATTTGGGGACAAGAAAAGCAATTCTACAAATATCAAGAACTCAGATGGGAAACCAGTTCTCAGCAAAGAAGGGAAGGCTGAAAGGTGGAAAGAGTACATAGAGCAGCTCTACAAAGGAAATGAACTGAGAGACGATGTTGTAGGAAGGGAAGAGGAAGTAGATCAAGATGAAATAGGAGATTCTATACTGAGAGATGAATTTGACAGAGCCCTGAAAGACTTAGGTCGGAACAAGGCCCCAGGAGTAGATGACATACCCTCAGAGCTACTAAAGTCTCTGGGAGAGCCAGCCATGACAAAACTATTTGAACTGGTGTGTAGGATGTATGAGACAGGCGAAATACCCTCAGACTTGAAGAAAAATATAATAATCCCCATTACAAAGAAATCAGGTGCAGACAGGTGTGAAAATTACAGAACCATCAGTTTGATAAGTCATGGTTGCAAAATTTTAACTCGAATTATCTACAGGAGAATGGAAAAGCTGGTAGAAGCTGACCTCGGGGAAGATCAGTTTGGATTAAGGAGGAACGTAGGAACCCGGGAGGCAATACTCACTTTACGTCTTATCTTAGAAGATAGATTAATGAAAGGCAAACCTACATTTTTAGCTTTTGTAGATTAGGAGAAAGCGTTTGACAATGTCGATTGGAATACACTCTTTCCAATTCTGAAGTCAGCAGGGGTAAAATACAGGGAAAGGAGAGTTATTTACAACTTGTACAAAAGTCAGACCACAGTTATTAGACTCGAAGGGCATGAAAGGGAAGCATCAGTTGGGAAGGGAGTAAGCCAGAGTTGTAGCCTTTCTCTGATGTTATTCAATTTGTACATTGAGCAGGCGGTGAAGGAAAGCAAGGAAAAATTTGGAATAGGGATTAAAGTTCAAGGGGAAGAAATAAAAACATTGCGTTTTGCTGATGACATTGTAATTCTGTCAGAGACAGCAAAGGACATGGAATGGACAGTGTGTTGAAGAGAGCATATAAAATGAACATTAACAAGAGAAAAACAAAAGTAATGGAATGCGGTTTTAGAAAATCAGGCGATGCTGAAGGAATTAGATTAGGTAACGAAACAATGAAGGTGATAGATGAGTTTTGTTACTTGGGTAGTAAAATAACATGCGATGGTCGCAGTACAGAAGATATAAAATGCAGAATGTCAATGGGAAGAAATGCATTTTTGAAAAAGAGAAATTTGCTAACATCGAATATTAATTTAAGTGCAAGGAAGTCTTTTCTGAAGGCATTTGTGTGGAGTGTTGCCTTGTACGCGAGTGAAACATGGACGATAAGCAGTGCGGACAGGAAGAGAATAGAGGCTTTTGAAATGTGGTGTTACAAAAGAATGCTGAAGATTAGGTGGGTAGATCACATAACTAATGAAGAGGTACTGAACAGAATTGGTGAGAGAAGGAATTTTTGGCATACCCTGACTAAAAGAAGGGATCGCTTGGTAGGACACATTCTTAGACATCGAGGAATCGTAAATTTAGCATTGGAGGAAAGTATGTGGAGTAAAAATCGCAGAGGGAGACCAAGAGACGCGTATAGTAAGCAGATTCAAGTGGATGTGGGTTGTTGTTCTTATGAGGAAATGAAAAAGCTTGCTGAGGATAGAGTAGGGTGGAGAGCTGCATCAAACTAGTCTCCGGACTGAAGACCATAACAACAACAACGTGTTTTACTAGCCGGTCTTTCAATATTTTTGCGATTATAAAGATTGAGACACACTTTAGTTCCCCCAGAAATACCAATCACCTCTGCAATCTCAAGTCTATTTCGTAGCACTTTCATAATCACTTTCTTGTGACACAGCTTCCGCTCCGAGACTTTATACGTCGAGGGTATCCAATATATTAATTAGACCTATAATAACACAATATTAAAACTGATTTGTAAATTTTTTGGTTGCTTACAGGTATATCCCTAGATTTACAGTATATGCTGAAACTCTACTGCCGAAGTACTATAGCACACTGCAGTATGAACGAAGAAAGGAAGGAGAACAGGTTACAAGCTATTGGTAAATGAAGTATAGTGCAGTATTCCTCTTCGGTAATAACTGAACTATTTCAGATGTCTTGTCCATCAAGATAAGTTATTTAACTGAATGTATTATCATAACACAGCTGCAACATTTCGTTACAATGAAAACTAGTAATCAACTATGCTCTACACTACTCTTTAGCCTTCTCTAGAGGCGATCTACAGAAGTGTCGAGAATTTAGGGAGGGGGGGAGAGGGTGTCAGATCTGCAGCCATCTGTTTGGTGTTACTATTGCTACAAGACTGAGTATTGCAAAGATATATTAATGACATAATTTTGTTGTATTCCTGTTATCTTTTATTACGCTTGTCCGTCCTTTATTGGAGTATTGCTGCCGAGTGGGGGATCGTTATCAGGTGGGCTTGACGGAGGACATCGAAAGAGTCCAAAGAAGGGCTCCTCGTTTTGTATTGTCATGATACAGAGGAGACAGTGTCACGGAAATGATACAGAATCTGGGGTGTGAATTATTACAAAAACGGCGTTTATCGCCGCGGCGTGGAAACTCCAAACGCCAACATTCTTCTCCGAATGCGAAAATATGTTGCTGACTCCCACTTACATAGGTGGAAATGATCATCAGAATAAAATACGAGAAATCAGAGTTCGGACGGAGAGATTCAGTTGTTCTTTCTTCCCGCGCGCTATTCGAGAATGGAATGGGAGATAAATAGTATGAAGGTGGTTCGATGAACCCTCTGCCAGGCACTTAAATGTGATTTGCAGATTATCCAATTTAGATGTAAATGTAGAAATTAGTTATGTGGTAGCTAAATTTCCTATAATTTATGTCTTAATCCCTTTTTATTTTTTGGTGACTGCGCAATAATTTGCGACACACATAGTAAACCATTTTTCAAACATTATCTTAGTGAATAAGACGCACATTGTACAGCTCACTCTAATTTTTGTAGATGAAGGACATGTTAGGCGCTGACGTGATATCCACTAGAAATGTTTCACCAGGTCACTGAGCCATTTGCCGGCCGCTGTGCCCGAGCGGTCTGCGGTGGGTCAGTCACAGTCTGTACGGTCGCTGCGGTCGGGAGTTCGAATCCCCCCTCGGGCATGGATGTTTGTGCCGTCTTTAGTATAAGCTAGTTCATAAGTATTTTGTATGTTTTGGGACTGTTGACCCCGTAGTTAAGTCCCATTTAATTTGTAAGTCTAGGGCCCGATTAGCTGGACCCTTAGTTACACAAACTTTGAACTTCCTAGTGTTGTGCGTTAGTCTGGCTAGAACAAAAATGGCTGCAACGATTTGAATTACATATTTTGTTACTTTAATAAAGGGGTGGATTAGAAAAATATAGGGAAACCACAAAGAAACAGCTGAAAATTTGAAAAGATCTAAACTGGTAATTTTGTAACGGGACATCGCCAGTTTGAATTAGATTCGTATATCACGTGCTGTCATACCGTTCATCCGACTGCAATAACATTTCGCACACTTGAGCATACTTGAGGATACTTTTTATCTCGACTGATGACCTGAATATATTTTTATTGCAAATTAAATATTGATATTTAGAATGTTTAAGTACCGAATAGACCACAAGTCCGCGTCTGCGGTAAAGCGCTCGACAGCAGAGTGAAACTTCACGTGTTGGAAACTCACTTGCACCATGGCATTTTTCACTGTGCGTTTTAACGTAGCCTTCACCTCTGAATAATTTGAGGAGTCGGCAGAAGTGACACGTGGTGTGGTTTTCCCTTTTCCCAGATGGATAACTGGTGTAGGTCAGGATCATACAAGTAGCCGGAGTGGCCTGCAGTTGAAAGACATGAGCCAGGCCATAGAGCCACAGGAAGTTATTCTTACATAAATTTCAAACATTTCCTTGAGGCTACAATTTTTTCACTATGCATGTCTTTTACATATGACATAACCGTACACTTTAAATTTTTTGTATATTTAATTTTATTCCAGTTGTGCTGTGTAGTATTTTCGATAAAATGTCGCGAAGAAAAATAAGATGAATGTAGGTCAGTTTGTACTGTGGAAACTTTCCCAAGCCGAACACAAAGGTGCAGGTGTGCCACCTTGTCCCATCTATACAACAAAGAGAGTGTGTACATTAGCTTTCTGATTATGGATTCAAACTGTACGCAAAATTATGACTCGACTGACATGTCACAAGGTACGGCCTGATTGAAATTGAGAAAGTCGATAACATTAACCGTAAATTAAACCCCATAAAACTAATTTTCCTAGGCAATCTAACGTTGCAGGATGATTTCCTATCCGGGTACAGTAGTTTGGTTGGTGCCGAGTTTTTACGGGTCCCAAATTAATTATTGGTATAAATTCGCAATATGGCGAAGAGCCACATAGTCCCATCCAACCATTGATCTCTATACTACCTGGATGTCGAACTACTGATTTCTGAATGTGCCAGCCAAAGATGTTCATATTATATTTCTTAACTAATTACAACGTGGCTGCTATGAATTTTTACAAGAAAACGAGAAGGAACTATGTTTCGATTACGTACTCAAGTAAAAATTACAGATCCATTAGTTTAATAAGTCATGGTAGCAGAATTTTAACACGATTTATTTCCAGAAGGATGGAGAAGCTGGTAGAAGCCGACCTCTGGTACGTTCAGTTTCTATTCGGGTGAAATGTCGGAACACGCGAGTCAGTACTCACCCTACAGCCTATCTTACAAGATAGGTTAAGGAAACACAAACCTACATTTCTACACTCCTGGTCATTAAAATTACGACACCACGATGATGACGTGCTACAAACGCTTAATTTTACCGACAGGAAGAAGATGATGTGATATCCAAATGATTAGCTTTTCAGAGCATTCACACAAGGTTGGTGCCGGTGGCAACACCTACAACAAGCTGACATAAGGAAAGTTTCCAACCAATTTCTCATACACAAACAGCAGTTTACCGCCGTTGCTTGGTGAAAAGTTGTTGTGATGCCTCGTGTAAGGAGTATAAATGGGTACCATCTCGTTTCCTACTTTGATAAAGGTCGGATTGTAGCCTATCGCCATTGCGGTTTATCGTATCGCGACATTGCTGCTCGCGTTGGTCGCCCTCCAATGACTGTTAGAAGAATATGGAATCGGTGGATTCAGGAGGGCAATATGAAACGCTGTACTGGGTCCCAACGGCCTCGTATCACTAGCAGTCGAGATGACTGGAATCTTATCCGCATGGCTGTAACGCATCGTGCAGCCAAGTCTCGATCTCTGAGTCAACAAATGGGGACGTTTGCAACCATCTGCACGAACAGTTCGACGACGTTTGCAGCAGCATGGACTATCAGCTCGGAGACCATGGATACGGTTACCCTTGACGCTGCATCACAGACAGGAGCACCTGCGATGGTGTACGCATCGATGAACCTTGGGGCACGAATGTTCGGCTGCTGCCCTGACCAGCACGTTCTCCAGATGTCTCACCAATAGAAAACGTCAGGTCAATGGTGGCCGAGCAACTGGCTCGTCACAATACGCCAGTCACTAGTTTTCATGAACTGTGGTATCGTGTTGAAGCTGCATGGGCATCTGTACCTGTACACGCCATCCAAGCTATGTTTGACTCAATGCCCAGGAGTATAAAGGACGTTATTATGGCCAGAGGTGGTTGTTATGAGTACTGATTTCTCAGGATCTAAGCAGCCAAATTGCGTGAAAATGTAATCACACGTCAGTTCCAGTGTAATATTATTTGTCCAATGAATACCCGTTTCTCATCTGCATTTCTTCTTGGTGTTGCAATTTTAATGGCCAGTAGTGTAGCATATATAGATTTTGATAAAGCTTTTGACTATGTTGACTGGAATATACTCTTTTAAATTTTGAAATCAGCATTAGTAAAATATAGGGAACGGAAGGTTATTTACAACTTGTACAAAACCCAGACGGCGGTTGTTAGAGTTGAAGGGCATGAAAGAGATTTAGTGGTTGAGAAGGGAGTAAGGCAGGGTTGTAGCCTTTCTCCAATGTTATTTGTACATTGGAAAAGCAAGGAGAAATTTGGAGAAGGAATTTAAGTTCAGGGTGAAGACATAAAAACATTGCCTTTAGTCTATGACTTTGTAATTCTGTCAGAAACAGCAAAGAACCTGGAAGAGCAGTTGAACGGAATGGATTGTGCGTGGAAAGGTGCGTGTAAGATGAACATTAACAAGAGCAAAACAAGGGTAATGGAGAGCAGTCTGAGAAAATCAGGCGGCGCTGAAGGAATTACATTAGGTAACGAAACAATAAGGATGGTAGACGAATTTTTTTACTTGGGCAGTAAAAAAACACATGATTATCGCAGTGCAGAGGATATAAAATGAAGAATGGTAATGGGAAGAAAAGTGTTTTTGAAAAAGAGAAATTTGTTCACATCGAATATTAATTTAAGCCTAAGGAAGTCCATGGATAAAAAAGCAGCCCTCCGTCGCTAATTAAAAATTATTCGACCTGGTTTCGGCAATGACTACGATTGTCTTCATTGAGTATTAATATAGGCGTAAGGGAGTCCTTTCTGAAGACATTTGTGTGGAGTGTTGCCTTGTATGGGAGTGAAACATGGACGATAAACAGTGCGGAGAGGATGAGGAAGAGGCTTTTGAAATGTGATGGTACAGAAGAATGCTGAAGATAAGGTGGGTGTATCGCGTAACTAATGAGGAAGTATTTAACAGAATTAGGGAGAAAAGGAATTCCTGGCATACCTTGACTAAAAGAAGTGATCGATTGGTAGGGCACATCCTTAGACTTCAAGGAATCGTGAATTTAACGTTGGAGGAAAGTGTGTGGGGAAAAATCGCAGAGGGAGACGAAGAGATGAATATAGTAAGCAGATTGAAATGGATGTATGTTGCAGGTCTTATGAGGAGATGAAGAGCCTTGCTCAGGATAGAGTAGGGTGGAAAGCTGTATCAAACCAGTCTCCGGACTGAAGACAACAACAACACTCACGTGAATTTGTTAATCGGCATATTGACATAAATTTCAAATCGAAGGTAATCCAGCAATTATTAGTCACTTATTAACTGATGGAAAGTTGTTTGACTAATTAACACATGGCGGACAATGCAAAATTGTGTGCAAAATATGTGAATGTGTAGGCACGCTATAGTTCTATGCTCAGACATCAGAGTTACACATCCAGGTTGTACAGAGATCACTGATTCCAACCATTATTTTGAACTACTGGACACGGCGGAAGGACACCACTTGACCGACCTTACTTTGGCCATTTCGCGCCTCTACAGGACAGCAACCTAAGAAGCGTGGAATGAGATCAGACAGGCCGGAACCAATGTTGCCGCTTTCTTCGGAGAGGTTTGATAAAAGATCCTAATTTTTCCGGTGGACGGATTCTGCGGTTCGAAGTACGAGGTAACAAACCCAACGAGAGAAGCCTCGTCATCCTCAGTTCCTTGCTGGTCTCTAAAGGCATCGGTTTAGGAATTGCTCTTGTGCGTAAATTTCCGCCATTGCTGTAGATCTCGGTGCTGGCGTACAGCAGCAGCTATTAACTTTCTTATTTCGACTCATACCTCCTCGCGAACGCCCGCGAGTTTGTATAGAAACGCAACGGTTTACAGATAGGACAGCAGGTAAGATCAGTTTCGCCATGTTCTCACTGTAGCACTAGCGCTGCCCCTGCATGGCCTCAGTTATTCATTATATTGGCTAAAAGATAACTTCATCTACATCTACGTGGGATACTCTGCAAATCACATTTAAGTGGCTGCTAGAGGGTTCATCGAACCACCATTATACTATTTATCTCCCATTACATTCTCGAATAGCGCGCGGGAAGAAAGAACACCTGAATCTCTCCGTTCGAGCTCTGATTTCTCGTATTTTATTCTGATGATCATTCCTACCTATGTAAGTGGGAGTCAACAATATATTTTCGCATTCAGAGGAGAATGTTGGCGATTGGAGTTTCGTGAATAGCCCACGCCGCAGCGATAAGTGCCGTTGTTGTAATGATTCCCATCCCAGATCCCGTATCATTTCCGTAACGCTGTCTCCCCTGCATCGTGACAGTACGAAACGAGCTGCCCTTCTTTTGGACTCTTTCGATGTCCTCCGTCAAACCCACCTGATAAGGATCCCACACTGGGCAGCAATACTCCAAAAATGGACGGACAAGCGAACTGTATGCAGTTTCTTTTGCAATTCTGTTGCATGTTTTAAGGGTTCTGCCAATAAAACGCAGTCTCTGGTTCGCCTTTCCCATGACATTATCTACGTGTTCTTTCCAATTTAAGTCTGAAGTGATAGTAATTTCTAGGTATTTTGTGCAGTTTACGGCCTTCACTTTTGATTGATTTATCTTGTAAACAACGTTTAACGGATTACTTTTCGTACTCATGTGGATGGCTTCACACTTCTCATTATTTAGAGTCAATTGCCAATTTCTACACCATACTGATATCTCATTCATCGTTCATCGTTCTGCAGTTGGTTTTGAGCTTCAGATGATTTTACTAGATGACGGTAAATGACGGCGTCATTTGCAATCAACCTCAGAGTGCTACTTAGATTTTCCCCCATATCGCGCCGGCCGTGGTGGCCGAGGGGACTGAGGCACTTCAGTCGCAGTCTGCACGGCCATTACGGTCGGGGGTTCGACTCCCCGCTCGGGCATGGAATATTTGTGCCGTCCTTAGTTGTAGGTAGTTCATAAGTAGTTTGTAAGTTTAGGGACTGATGACCCCGTAGTTAAGTCCCTTAAGCTTAACAAACATTTGAACATTTGAACCCTAAATCGTTTATGTAAATAGCAGAGGACCAATAACACCACCCTGTTAGAAGCCCGATATCACCTCTGTTTTAGTCGATGCCTTACCATCGATTACTACGAACTGTGTCATTTCTGACAGGAAATCCCCTGTCCAATCGCAAATTTGGGGCGATATACGATAACCACGCAATTTGATTAAAGGCCGTTTGTGAGGCACGGTGTCAAAAGCCTTCTGGAAATCAAGAAGTACGGAATTGATTTTCGAACCCTTGTCGATAGCACCCATCACTTCGTGTGAATAAAGAGCTTGTCGTGTTTCGCATGAACGATATTTTCTAAATCCATGTTGACCTTGGGCCAATAGATCGTTCTGTTCGTGATAATTCATAATATTTGAATACAGGATATGTTCCAAAACCCTGCTGCAAATTGACGTCAATGAAATAGGCCTGTGCCTTCCGCGGTTGCCGAGGGGACTGAGGCGCTCCAGTCACGGTCCGCACGGCCACTACGGTCGGGGGTTCTAATCCCCCTCGGGCATGGATATTTGTGCCGTCCTTAGTCATAGGTAGTTCATAAGTAGTTTGTAAGCTTAGGGACTGATGAGCCCGTAGTTAAGTCCCATTTGAACATTTTTAAATAGGCCTGTAGTTTAGTGGGTTACTCCTACAGCCTTTCTTGAATATTGGTGTGACCTGTGCAACTTTGCAATCTTTTGGTACAGATCCTTCTATGAGAGAACGGTTGTAAATGGCTGTTCAGTAAGGAGCTATCGCTTCAGTATAATCAGATAGAAATCTAATGGGTATACAATCCGGACCAGAATACTTCAACATTATCGCTAATTTCTTTCTCTCCTGGCAGAAATAACAGAACCATCATTTACTTCAATATGTGTTCTGTTTTTTATATTGTCCTGCAACTAGACGTTCTCAGTGTCAGGCTCTGTTCTATGTATTGCTGCTTGACTGCAACATTAAGTGCAACGGGCTACCTCGCCTTTCATTGTATCAATCTGAGAATACAAACGCGTCTGAAAAATTCGGGGAATGGTCCCATATGTTAAAAACCGCGCATATACATTGAAATCATGTCAACAAACGTCCCCAACCGTGCAAAGCGCTGCAGTGAAGCGGCTGTACACGATGCGATCCATCTAACAGGGTCAGTGTGAGAACTCGTGTCCTTGCAATATGGAGCGCAAAATGAAGCAATGGAGCAACCCGTTAAGATCAAGTTTAGATTCAAATTTGCTAAACCGGCGAAGGAGACCCTTGAGATGTTAGTGCAAGTTTATGGCGTTGAAGCAGTGAACAAAAAGTGCGTGTTTGAGTGGTTTCGGAGATCCAACAACGCGTGACCGCAGGGCCTGCAGCGATTCCACAAGAAGCGTTTGCTGACAGCTTCAAACAGCTGTACAACCGATTTCAGAAGTGTGTTGTAGCCAATGGCGATTACTTTGAAGGCTAGTAAATATATTTCGTTTGTAACTATTATTTCCTATATTTCCACTGACCATTTACCGAACTTTTCAGACGCACCTTGTACAAACACTATTTAACTGAACTGCCAAACTTCTGATTTGAAGATTTCTATTGTTGCTATCATTTTTAATCATTCAATAACTAACATAAGCCCCAGCAGGAAGCGCGGAGGTTCGATGCTGTAGTCATAGAAGCAGAAGATTCTCAGGTAAGCCTACCTATTACTTGGAGAGCAGACATTCGTCAGGTATATTAATTCTCACAAATTCGTACCTTGACGACTAACGAAAGTAGCAATAGCTACAATTTTGTTTGTTTTAATTTTTGCAAATGTACAATTTTATACCGATTTTAATAAAAAATTTACACCTTCGAAACAAAAGAAAGACGACAGTGTACGCAATTCATCATTTTCTTCATTTGTAGCTCTTATTTTTGCCGTATTTGCAGTAAAAAATTCTGGGTATGAGGTCCGCCTGATATGCAAAACATCGTTTTGTTATACACCCAAACTAGTTTCAGCACCTCTGTGGGTTTTCAATTTATTTAATGCTGTGAAGAGAAAATTCATTTATTTTACTACTGTATTATTTGTAAATTTAGGCCTAAAAAGTTGTCAGTCTTATTTTGATTTTTACCTTATTTCACATTCTGGGATCATGTGGGACCCTTTCTACATAGTTATGTAGTGGTAGCGCTGTCATCTGCAACCAAAATTATCTCTTTTCAATCTTGTGAGGTTTTTAAAACGCTACTTGTAGTGTGAAAACGTAAATTTGGTATGTAAGGATATATCTATCGACTGCTTACTGTCTATTACTTACAGTTTCTTTTGGCATGTACTTCCTCTTCCGCGTTTCTGTACATAGCATACATGTAATACACACATTTTCGGGATTTTCCTTCCCACTATAAAAATTCGCCTGTGTTTACTTTGTTAAAGTGCGTATGTGTGAGTTGACTTTCAGTTGTTCTCCAGTGGAATGGCGGTGGATTTGAATTGTTTTGTCTCTATGTCTGTGTTTTGTGTGTGTGTATGTGTGTTTATTTTTAACTGTCTGTATCATCCTTTCTGTACAACTCATTTGATGGGTTAAATAATGTATTTTAGCATAGTGTGGTGTATTGATTAACGACTTATTTTCCTTCTGCTATTGCTTTTTGTATGTGATAGTTCTCTTCTATTGAGAGTTTGTGGTATAGGTTGTGGCTCGATTTTAATAGCTTTAGGTCTGTTTCTATTTTGGTTGGGTAATGGTTATGAGATATTAGGTGGTCTACAAATGTGCTATGGGAACTGTGACTTTTTAGTGCTCTGAGATATTCTGAATATCTGGTTTTGAAATTCTTACAAGTATGTCCAATGTTTAGGCCTACTGATTGACATGTATTGCATGTCAGTTCATATATGGCTGATCTGTTGAATTTGTCTGTTGGTGTAGTCTGTGTTCTGAGTTTCTTCAGTACTGTGTTGTCTGTCCTGTATCCTATTTGGAGTCCCTGTTTCTTTAATATGTTGTCTATCCTGTGAACTATTTTGTTTTTGTAGGTGAGTATGTGCCATTTGTTTCCTTTTGTGTGTTGTGCTGTTGTGTCTGGTATGTGGTCATTATCAGTGTGTTGTGTTCTGTATTGTGTGTGGTCCATTGTGTGTGTGACCTGTTCATCATTTTTCTTTTTGCATATTTGTTGGTTTAGTCTGTCTATTATATGGGTATCATAAGCATTCTCCAAATATATTTGTTTTATTGTGTTCAATTCCAGTGTGTAGTTTTGTTTGCTGATGGGTGTTCTATTTAGTCTGTTGAGCAAGAATCTGAAGCTTGCCTGTTTGTGTCTTACCAGGTGATTCGATAGACAGTGGATGGTGGTACTCATAGTGGTGGGTTTTCTGAATAATGTGAATTCATGGGTGTTGTTTTTTTCTTTTTATGGTGAGATCCAGGAGATTTAGAGTATTGTCTGTTTCTATTTACAATGTGAAATGAATTTATGGGTGTACTTTATTTATTTCATTGTGAAGCTGTTTTATGTGTGTGTGTGTGTGTGTGTGTGTTTTGTGTGTGTGTGTGGCTCGTTGATCAGACATATTATGTCGTCGACGTAACGGTAACAGTATATGACTTTGTGTTGCGTAGGTTGTATTATGTACCTGAAAATTTTGTTTTCCAGATTGTTCATGAAGATATTAGCTAGAGGGCCACTAATTGGTGATCCCATTGGGAGTCTTTCCTGTTGGGAGTAGAATTCTTTATTGAACACGAAGTAATTTTGTTCTGTTATGGTCCTGAGTATGGTTTCTATTTCATCAATGTGTGCGTCTGGTGTGTTTCCCTGTTATCTTAGTCTGTGTGTGATGGTGTTGATTTTCTCATCTATTGGTATGCAGTTGTACATTGAAGTGACATCAAAGGATATGAGGGTTGCTGTAATTGGTATGTCCACATTCTTGATTCTGTTTATTAGTTCCTGTGAGTTTTTCAGATTCCTGTTGTTTTCAAAAGTGTATATTTTCTTTAGTAATGTGTGTGTGTTGAGCTAGGTAATAGGATGGAGCATTTCTGAAATCTATGACAGGGCGTATTCGGACATTATCTTTGTGCACCTTCAGTAAGGAGTTTAGGGTGGGTGCCTTTGGGTTTTTTGTGTCATTCTTTTTATCTGACCTTTTGAGAATATAGTTTTGGTGGTTTTAAGAGTCTGTTGGATGTTTTACTGCTATCTTGCTGTTGGATCTTTGTTCAATTTGTTTATTTAGTTGTCTTTCAGAAAATCTAGTGTCTTATTTATGTAGTCCTCTTGTTTCATCAGAACCAAACTATTTCTTTTATCTGCCCTGGTTAGTATGATCATTTTTCTTTTAGTTTTCTTTTTAGTTTGTGGGTCGTGGTTTCTTCTGGTGTTTTAATTACTTGTGTTATTTCTGCAGCTACTAATTCTCTTGTTAAATTTGCAATACAGTTTGGTGTGCTGTCTTTCTTGTTCCTTTATAATGTGCTCAGATTCTGTTATCAGGTCTTCTATTTTTTGTGTGATATTTGTGTGTTTATGTTGTGTTTTGGCCCTTTTTATAGTACGCTTTTTTCCTGTTTTGTGAGATTTGTATCTGTTAGGTTGATAATTCTGTCATGGAAGTTATGTTTCTGGTTTTGATGATAGTTTTCTGTGTGTGGGTGTGTTTGATTTATAATTTTGTTGAGTTTAGTGTTTTGTTTCTCTTGTTTTTCTTGGATTAGTTGTTGTATGTGTGCCTTTTTCCTCTCAGTTATTCCTCGAATTGGGCTGGTATTGCGAAGCTGTTGGCTAATTCTAAGTGTGACTTGAAAAGTCCATTATTCAGTGAATGTTTTTTAGCGTATAGGTCCCTAATTTCTTGTTTTAAGCAAATAATTCCTGTCCTTTTCACTTTCATTGGTGCCGATGACATGCTATTAAGAGTTTTTTTTCATAGTCTGGAATTACATTATAGGCTAAACAACTTTTGTTAAATTGTATTTTCAGATTCGTTTTCTGAAGCTAATCAATAGAATCCGCGAAATGTTTACCATATGTTCTTAATAAGATATTCTCGAACAACGGTTTAAGTTTTTTTCGGTATCTTTATCCCTTACCGAGGAGATCCAGAGGTTCAAAGTTACCATGCTTATACGAAAAATCACCAGGGGTCAAAAATGGTTTCTTCGTCCATCCATAAAAAATAAAAATAAAAAAAATAAAAAAAACCTACGCGTCGTTTGATTGCTTGGCGTTTCGGTTCTAACTTCCAAAGAACAGCGTCAATAAAAGAGGTGATGGTGAGACATGTTTTGATAAGTTTCCCACCGTGAGACACCACGACGGTTGATTTTTTTGGTGAAATTTGTTGCCAACGTGATATCATAAACACATCTTACACCTTCCATGAACTTCCGAGCTGTGACATTTTTTTTGTTTGTGTGGACGACTTACTGTTTCAAAGGTCACAAGAAGTCCATGGTGACGTTTGAGTGTACTGTAACAGGCTTCAGACTGGTTATTTGGTACGTTGGTACTCTTGTCTGCTTACGTAATATATTTCTGTTGTCTTTACTAGCACGGTGTTCTGCGAATTATTTATTTCTTTATTTTGGTCAGTTCTAGTGACTTCTAGTTTTGAGAATTTGTCTTTCTAGGGTTCGCGATTTTAATAATGAGCATGAATATTCATTTCTCTCAGGGGCTTGATTTTATTATGAAACAAAATGACATGCTGGATACTAGTATATCTTCCCAGTTAGTTCTATTTCAGCGGAAGCCTATTACAAAACAGTTTATTCCACAATTTCTAGTCTGATATTGCCTTCGCAGTTAATTAATTCAAATGATATTCTATCCACTGAACGCTTTTGCTAACAATTCTTACCTGGACAAATATGAGAGTCTCTTGTGCGTCACAGATATTATTTCTTGTTGACCTACTTCCAAAATATTTCACAGATGATAATAAAGGTCCTGATTATTAAATGACTATCTTAAAATCTTTTTTCTATGTATCTTGAATATATTCCCACATTACTTAATTCACAGATATTACACTTTAAACACTGTTAATTATGATATTTAATAATCTCGAAAATAAATACTTCACATTCATTACTTTCTTTTATACACAAATCTCAGATTCTATTTACAGTCCGTAATCCATACCTGATAACTTGCTATAATAATAATTCTCTTATTATCGTTCTATCTAAAGGAATTATCGATATCAAAATACCAAACAATTCACGACAACTGTTGCTGTTCAAATCGATGTGAAGAAGTTAATGCTGAACTCAGGAGGCAGAGTTATACTCGGTAGATGACAGTCTATCACTGAGCTAAACCTCATAGATCTGATCATTAGAGGGAGACAGAGCTAAACTCACAGAGGTCTAAACTTAATGAGAGTTGAACTTAGAGACAGAGAAAAACCCAAGAGCTAGTTCTATTTATACCAATTTTTATAGACAAAACACTGTTGTAATTTGGGGTGCTTTGACCCAATTACTCCATGTATTTTTATTCAAATAATTTTATTTCGATTTAATTAAAAAATTGCTCTGAGTCGCAAAATATATTTAAAAGTGACTAAAATGTTGCAATATTAGTGCCGAGATAGCGGTGCATTGTTATACTACCAAGCTTCTTATCAGATTCAGAGTCACACTTTAAGTAACTAAGAACCAAAGTGCACACTTCTGCACTTCAATAAAGGAAAATGACGAGGTTTCAAATTACTGATCTTTACATTGCAAATGAAAATGTTTGTACATCTAAGGGGACGAACTGCTGAGGTTATGGGTCCCTAATCTTTACTACTGCAACTAACTTTTTCTAAGGACAAGACACACACTTTTGCTCGAGGGAGGACTCAACCTTCGACGCGGAGCGGCTGCCTTATATTGTTTAGCACAATGTGTCTAAGAGAAGTACAATATTATTCTGTCTGTTACAGTGATAATACTGGATGACACCTCATTTTGTTTTATTCGCAGGCTCCATGGTATTATAAAAATAAACAAGCTATTTTAAAGGTTACTTCGTTGTGTACGTAGATGTTGATATAGCTATGTGGGACTGTGGAGAATATCATACGTAGAAAATAAGAGCTACACGAGTATGTGAGTGATTTTAGAGAGGAAATGAAACGGACAGCTCAAGAAGCACAGTAGCTACTCCCACAACATTCTACAATAAATGCAAGTGTCATTTGTCGTCATCTCCTTAGTACATAACAGGAATATCAATGGACTACCGTAATTTCATAAAAACACTGTGTGTCAAAGACTGCAGAAATTCGACAAGAAAGCCCGGAAAGACAGCTACTTGTCAAAAAAATTTTCTCCCTTTGGTCGTATTTCGAATATGAAAAAGAGTCTTTGTTCTTTTTAGGCTTACACAATTCTTAAAAGAAATGGCTTTGTAATTAGTACACAAACAAGGGGGAAATTTCACCACCCTAGAGTTACACAACACAGGAAATGTAAAACATTTTCTAAGAGACTCACTTTAAGAAGCCTTTGAGAAGACATTAGGTTGCAATAACTGCCTTATTAAATTGAACGTTTAATCTGCAGTGTGAATTGGCATTCTTCAAGGAATCCGTCTAAGTGAAATACTCATTGCTCTCAGCTGTGCAAACGTTTCCAGTATCGGGGGCCCGCGAGAAGCGTGAGATCAAAGGTTCCACCGGCGCTAATTGAAAGACAACAAGCGACTTTCTACACCGCGCTGTAAATGGCGTTGTTCTTAATGTGAATAGGGAAGACTGACGAATTCCGCTCAAATGAAGTGGCGCGGGGAGACAAAAAGCGGAACGTGCCACGAAAATTAGCAAGTCGAGGCGGCGTCTCCTAGAACAGAGACAGAGGGAGCGCTGCGTTACACACCATATAACGTTTCCCCGAAATACGGGGCCCCACATGAGCCAGTCGATGCAGCGTGTCTGCCAACCGACGCCTAGAATATTGTGTTTAACAAATCTGAGATTACCCGCTTCTGGCTCTATCTACATTGTGTCTAAGGTGTATCGTTTGATTCTTGTTACACCGCAGAGTGCTTCACTATTCGTCTGCATTGTAATTTGAGCTCTCTTAGCTGAAAGTGTCTTAGTTCCTTGGGGAAAATCAAGTAAAGTACCACCTTACATAATATTAGGTATATAATGAAGATATTAGAAAATAACTAGAGGACCCGTGCGAATACTTCGCACCGTTAGTGGAATGACAAAAAGGTTGGGAAAAAATGGAAGTAAAGTCGAATATTCCTGCATAACTTTCTTCAGAATCAATCAATGCAAGTATTTAGAAGCGAAAATGAAAGAGCTTGATCCGTTGAATGTTGTTAGGTCAAAAATAGCTGCGTACCCACCAGAATGAAACTTTCACTCTGTAGCGGAGTGTGCGCTGCTATGAAACTGCCTGGCAGATTAAAATTGCGTGCCGGAACCGGGACTCGAACCTGGGACCTTTGCATTTCGCGGGCGAGCGCTCTACCGAGTGAACTATCCCGACACGACTCACGATGCCGCCTCACAACTTTACTTCCGCCAGTACCTCGCCTCCTACTTTCCAAACTTCACAGAAGCTCTCCTGCGAAACATGCAAGACTAGCACTCTTGGTAGAAAGGGTATGGTGGAGATATGGCTTAGCCACGGCCTAATGGATGTTTCCAGAATAAAGTTGTGAGACGGGGTCGTGAGTCGTGTCGGGATAGCTCAGTTGGTAGAGCGCTTGCCGGCGAAAGGCAAAGGTCCCAGGTTCGAGTCCCGGTTCCGGCACACAATTTTAATCTGCCAAGAAGTTTGAACTGCGTACCTTCATTAGAACCGAAGATATCGTAAAACAAAACTATTAAAATATTCACTGCAAGGGCAGAAGGATACCGAGTTTGAATAAAATATGAGATGGAGAGACTTAAATTAATTCTGATACTTGATGAAAAATCTGTGGATGAATTCCTTTCGATTTAAACAAAAATGAAGGGAATCGGACGGGTAGTTTGGTCTGGCCGACTCACTTTAGTTTTCGTAGATTATTTTAATATAAGTAAGATAATCATAATTCAGCTATTGTGAACTGTAGTAGACGTGAAATAAACTTTTTAGATCATTTGTATTTTGCTCAAACAGGGATGAAAAGAACAGAATGATAACAGTAATATTTGGAAATAAAAGGTGTTTCACTTGGAATAATAAATAGTTTAGAAGCTGGTAGTAAAGAAGAATTGCAATAAAATGCCATATAAAATGTGTACAATTTTAATTGAGTACAGATAGTTGTTAGTATGTAACCCAAACAAACTCAAAGCAAACCCAAATGATGATGTTCATAATTGATTTTCATAAATTCCACCACCAACTTTAATGATCTTTTGACGTCTCTTGGTAACAACAAGTGTAGCACTTCTGAGGTCGTCTTTGCGATATTTTATGAGGCCCGCACTGTTCGTAATCAAAACTGTCAAATAGCCTCTTGTGTTCACTTGTTCTTTGTAAAATTCGCCTTTGAACCAGGCAAAAATGCAAAGAAGTAAGGTCTGGGGACGTTGGTGACGGAGAAAGTTAGGTTTAGGTGTTGTGTCACCTGACTACTAGAATGGACATTAGTTCCACTTAATGCTAGGAGAACATACGAAATGTTGTAGCCAAAGGAATCTCTTAAACTAATGGTGGTAGGTCGTTTCCAGGACACTTGTAGATAACGGTGCAGTAACAGAAAACGTCCAATCTGTCTTTCGAACCAAACCACACAATTACAGACAAGCGTTCTTGAAAATGCATCTGCACAATGCCATCTGGTAGTCATCGAACCGCTACATCTCCATACATACTCCGCAATCCACCCAAAGGTGCGTGGTGGAGGGTACTCGGTACCACTATCAGTTACTCGCTTTTCTGATCCCCTCCCATATAGAACGAGTAAAAAAGGAATACTTTTATGCATTCGTACGATCCCTAATCTGTCTAATCTTTTCCTTGTGGTTTTTACGCGAAATGTAGGTTGGCAGCAGTAGAATCGATATGCAGTCTCCTCAAATTCTGGTCCTCTAAATTTCTTCAACGGTTCTTCTCGAAAAGGACGTCGCCTTCCCTCCAGCGACACACAGTTGAGATCCCGAAGCATTCCGGTATCACTCACGCCTTGATCGAATCTACCAGTTCAAATGTTAGTAAATCTAAGGGACTTAACTACGTTGTTCATCACTGCCTAGACTTACAAAGCCGGCCGCGGTGGCCGAGATGACTGAGGCGCTCGTCACGGTCTGCACGGCCACTACGGTCGGGGGTTCGGATCCCCCCTCGGGTATGGATATTTGTGCCGTCTCTAGTTTTAGCTAGTTCATAAGTAGTTTGTAAGCTTAGGGACTGATGACCCAGTAGTTATGTCCCATAAGTTGTACAAACATTTGAACATTTTAGACTTACAAACTACTTAAACCAACTTGAAGTAACTTATGCTGTAGACAACACGAACACATGCGCGTGGTAGGACTCGAACCTCCGACGGCGAGCAACCGCGCGCTCCGCATCAAGGCGCCTTAGAACCATCGGCCACTCCACCGCGACAATCTAACAGTGACAGACCTCTGCCGCCCGCCTCTGAACTGCCTCTATGTCCTCATTTAAACCGATCTGATGGGGATCTCAAACACCTCAGCAATACTCAAAATGGTGTCGTACAAGCGTTTTGTATGCGGTCTCCTTTACAGACGAATCGCATGTTTCCAAAATTCTCCCAGTAAAGCGAAGTCGGCCATTTGCCTTACCCACCACTGTCCTTATGTGCTCGCTGCATTTCATATCGCTGTGCAGCGTTACGCCTAGATATTTGACGTGGTTCTGCCAAGCACACACTACTAATGCTGTATTCGAAAATTAAGAGATTGTTTCTCCTACTCATCTGCATTACCTTACATTTTTCTACATTTTGCCCTATTTGCTATCCCTCTACCACCTACAGTCTTGGTCCAAGTCATCCTGCATCCTACTACAGACATTCAATGACGACACCCTCATGTACACAACAGCGTCATCAGCAAACAGCCGCAGATTACAACTCAGTCTGTCCGTCAGATTATTTATAAAGGTAGAAAGTAATAGCGGTCCTGTCACACTTATGTGAATTACGATTGTTATTGATGCCATCATGAGTGAAAGTGGCTGAATCATTGAAGAGTAAAAATGGGATTTCTCCACAACAAAATTCCAGTATTTCAGCTTCATGTCCTGCTAGAAGGTGTTGAGTGAGGTGCAAATTATATGGATGGAACCTATGGATGTTTGCCTTACTACTGTGTATGGTACATTGATAGGTAAAGGTGCTTGATGAAGGATTACATCCTACAGATTGAATAATGTCTCCTACTTCATCCACAGTCTGGTCATTCACAAGTTCGGATGCAATCAGACTGCCGGACTTTGTACCAAGATCACGAAGTTTGTTAACACACATATAAACACTCTTGAATCTCGTAGTCTGCAGTTAGAAAAACGTGTTATCTACAAACAATAGCAGCGTTTCCGTTAGAAAACCCATGCACAAAATATATCGACATTCTGAGGATGCTTAAATTAGTGCGGCATGTTTACAGCTACAAACCAGTAGATTTTGGTAACAAATTACAATGACGATTTCAATATAAACTAAAGCACGACTTCACAACTTGAAAATTAACACTGTTCCTGAAATTCGATAAATACGCTCATAGCAACTGGTGTATTAACGCACGAAACAAAAATGCATTGAACTTGTCTCTGTACTTAATAAAACTTGGACCCATGTTGTATGGCGTTTTTATTGCAAGTCGACTAAATTATTTACTATTTTTCCTTAAGCTCTAGGTGTAATTACTGTAGATAGTGCAAAATAAAAAGACACTCCTCGTCCCATCAGTGGTACTAAACGAAACACTAGTGCGGAATTACTTTTAGGAAGTCAAAGATGAAACATTTTGCTGTATTAAACACCGGTTAGAAAAAATGAAAATTATAAGGTGATTACGGAGCTGGAATAAGGGGATGATATTTCGCCTTGAAGAAGATTGATAGAGAATTTAGTAAAAATATGCCACAAGGGATCCAAATGCAGGAGGTGAACGTCACTAGTCTTGTCTATACAGCTCAAAACTAGAATTAATCAAAATAACGCAAAAATATTACAAAATTGCTGAAAAAATCGGACTATAAGTGAATCAAGGAAAAACAGAATGTCTGCTCATTAGGAATAAATCCAAAGTGACACACCTTTGGTTGTAGGTGGATACACTTTGAAGTCAGTTAACCAATTGAAGTATTTAGGGTGTCATTTTAGTAATAATAACAGGACAGATATAGAAATAAATGTTCGTTAAGCGACAGCAAATTAAAATATTTTCAGTTTTATTAAAACAAAAAATCACTTTAAAACTCGTTTCTATCAATCTATCATTATACCGGTAACATTATACGGATGTGTAGCAATAAAATTTAGAATAAAAGATGAAGATAAAGTAAGGAACATTTTTCGCCCAGTGTATGGAGGATAAGAAAAAATAAACAAAGAAGCTGTACATACACCCTGAAATTGTTGAATTGCCAGAAACGAGAATGCTGAACTGGGTAGGCCACCTAATAAGAATGGTAGAAAACAGATTTCCGAAAATAGTGTTTTGCTGGACAACAGATGGAATAAGAGGAAGACCCCCAGAAGTAGATGGCAAAATATCTTCCGGGAAGACAACGAAGATGAACACCGGAACTGCATGGAGAAATAGAGCACGCGGCAGAAACGAAGACGTGGAGCAGGCGCATAGTGACATCTGAAGAAAAACAAGTCAAAGTACTACAAAAATACTACAAGCGGAAAGGAAGAATAAAGGAAAAGTAGGATATTTTCAGTGATCGTGATTTAACTACTGACTGTTTAAAGTGAAATGAGCGTAAGAGTTATTCCCTGAAATTTGAGAAACTTACGTAATCTGTAAACTCCAAATGAATTGAAAAATGACGACAGGCGAGTTCATGTTGAGTGTATGAGAAGATCCGACTGCAAATTATGCCACTGATAATCAAATAATTAAATTGGCACTGAAAGAGCCAGTCGAAAGAGAAAATGTAAGGTAAAAGAAAGACTGTATGGCTAAAGATACATTATCGAAAACAAAATAAGTAGATCGTTAAAAAAAAGAAAAAAAAACACAATCGCACTGGCGTGTTTTACGGCCCACTTTAGAATTGATTACCGTATGGTGATTTTTGTAAACATTTTGTATATAAATAATAAAAATATAAATAATAAAAATTGGTGGACGATACGATCACGACTCTACTATTGTGATGATATCTATGCACTCAACGCGTAATATTCTTTCTGGCCGTATTCTAACAAACAGCCAAAATTATTTGATATTTCAGTTTATCTTTGTAAAATGTACTCTTCTTTTTTTGAATTTTTACCTCTTCATTATTATTTTAATATCTCTCCCACATTTTCATTATCACTTGATTTATGTATCTTAGGGAACGATCCTATTGTATAAATAGAATAGATCCCAAGATCGCAATTTGTATTTTATTTATTCAAGACGACCGGTTTCGACACTCTATGGTGTCATCATCTGGTCTCATCGACATTCAACTGCTGATTATAGTGCACCACATAAGATCTGGTAGGTGTGCTGGATGATATTTATGTAGAAAATCATGTGCTGGTGGACAGATTTAAAAGGGATGGCTGGTCACAATTAAAAGTGTAAAATATACATAAAAATATACAAAAAATAATAACCACCGTCGTCGATATGTCTGGTTGGTTTCATGGAGGTTCTCAATATAGGCATTCGGAAATTAGTCGCGTAACATCCCACATCTTGCTTTGTGTACTAGATGATTTTCTTATTATAACTCAAGAGTTGTCATTTCAAAGCAATGGCGCACTGAAAATTATCAAAAACACGCCGTTGTTATGACAATGAATTACAATCTAATGTCTAAAAATGCCATGTAAGCAGATAACATCTGACATCGATGGTACGAGTATTACGGACTACTCTCGCAGCTGTTCGGCGTAGCGTAATGGGCAGCGAATTATTTTGTGATGCACGAACATCTTAGACGTTATTTCGAAACATGCTGGGCGCGGTAGCTCAGAGCGCTCGGTCACAAGGTTGCTGGCCTGGTAGCTCAGAGTGCTCAGTCAGAGTGGTCGACGCCCTCTGTAATGAAAAAATTGAGTCAACTACGAAACGATCAAAATTAAACCAAAATTAAGAGCGCTCAACGCCATCTGTAATAAGAAAAACTAAGCAAAATTCCCAACGAACAAATCAGAACGAATATGAACAAACGACCGCAAAGCAGCGATCTATCTGAAAATAAAGAAAATATAAATAAATAGATAAAAACCTGCCACTGGCATTTGTTTTTCATCTGGTTTCCTAAAAGGTTTTGGCACGTCGTTGTTAATTGAATTCAACTATAACCTGCAAGATTCCAATTTGTTGTATTTTGTGAATATATCGTGAAATACGTACCAACGTATTGCAAACGTAGACTGCTTTATCACATGTACACAAACTGGGGAGTTACATTTACAATGACTATTGTAAATGACGCAATGATAATAGTAACTTTGTATATAGATTAAGTACTTCGGTATTACCACACTTATTTCGTTTGTTATTTTCGCTGTAAAAGAAAACGTTGTCAAGGTTTGAAACAAAGTAACACAAACAAAGTCATATCTGAATTACAGAAGAGGTAATACAATCTACGTCAAAAGCGTCCATAGCAACCACGCCAAAGACAAACATTTTAGTAAAAGCATTGAGTCTAATTAATGACTTTCAACATATTCCACTGATAGTGAATAATTGCTAAGAAAAAAAAGCAGGTAATTGGTTGTAATATATACACTTCCCTTCCGTTTCATTAAGGAATGACAATTGCCACAGAAATCTAGAATTCCATTTATATATGAAACTACCAGTATCTACACTTTGTTTAGAACATTCATTGCCACAGTATCTTACCCGTTTTTGTGCAAATGCTTCAGAAGACCAATGTTAAGTTCGTTGTTAACGTATTTCACGGTATGTTCCCGAAATAGAACAAACGCACATTTTAGAGGCAGAACTATTTCATCTGCACAACTGTGAACATTGCAGAAGATATCTCTAATTAATGAAAGTGCCAGACACCCCTTTATGGGCCAAGGCGAAAAAAATGGTTGTGGTGCGTTTTGAACTACCGACCATCTGCATCGCAACGGAACACGCTACCCAGTATACCACGGCGAGCAAGTAAAAAACTGGTATTTCCGTACTATTGCTGGCACGTGTTAATTACTAATATGGCATTTTTAGACACTACATTATGATTTATCATACCAAGAACGACGTGCTTTTGTTAATTCTTCAATACTCAGTTGCTTTGAAATGACAGAGCGTGAGTTATCATAAGAAGATATCGAAAATCCCAAATTTATCAAAATTAATATAGACGAAAAGTGTATTTGTTTAGGAAAGCAGATAGAAATACAATTCATTGCTTCTTGAAAGACAGTTTCCACTCGTTCCTAACACTAAACGTAAGTGTAGACCAGATGTGGCTCAAATTCAAACAAGGGGTATCGACAGCAATTGACAGTTTTATAGGAAATAAATTAATAAAGGACGGAGGTGATTGCCCTTGGTACATAAAACAGGTCAGGACACTGTTGCAAAAGCAACGGAAAAGGCATGCTAAATTTAAACAAACACAAATCCCCAGGATTGGCGAACCTACACAAAAGCTCGAAATTTAGCGAGTACTTCAATGCGAGATCTCTACAATACTTTTCACAACGAAATTCTTTCTCGAAATTTTACTGAAAACCCCAACAGATTTTTGTCATATGTTTAGTATACTAGGGCCAAAACACAAACAATACCCTCACTCTGTGATAGTAATGGCGATCCTTCCGATGATAGCGCTACTAAAGCAGAGTTACTAAACATAGCTTTTAGAAATTCATTCATAAAAGAAGACGAAACAAATATTCCAATTTCGAATTACTGACAGAGACCAGAATGAGTAACGTTGAAGTAGATATTCTCGGAGTATTGAAGCAACTCAAATCACTTAACAAGAACAAGTCTTCTGGTCCGGACTGTATACCCATCGGATTTCTATCTGATTATTCTGAACCGATAGCTCCTTACTCAACAGCCATATACAACCGCTCTTTCAAAGAAGGATCTGTAGCAAAAGATTGGAAACTTGCACAGGTCACACTTATATTCAAAAACGGCAGTAGGAATAACCCAGTAAATTACAGGCCTATTTCATTGACGTCAATTTGCAGCATAGTTTTGGAACATATCCTGTATTCAAATATTATGAATTACCTCGAAAAGAGTGATCTATTGACCCAAGGTCAACAAGGATTTAGAAAATATCGTTCTTGCGAAACACAACTAGCTCTTTACTAAGAAATGATGAGTGCTATCGACAAGGGTTCTCCAATTGATTCCGTATTTCTTGATTTTCAGAAGGCTTTCAATTAAATTCCGTGGTTATGGTATATCGCCCCTAACTTGCAACTAGATAGGCAATTTCTTGTCAGAGAGGACACAGTTTTTAGTAATCGATGGTAAGGCATCGACTAAAACAGGAATGATATCGGGCGTTCCACAGGGTAGCGTTATTGGTCCTCTGCTGTTCCTTATTTACATAAACGATTAGCCAGTGGTGGCTGGTGATAATGTGCTAATGTGCTGCAGCACACTGTAAATATATTACTAAAATTATGCCATTTCTCTTCGATTGCAAGCGAGAAATAGCTGTAAAATTACATCCTTTCTCTTGTAATTCGATCCAGATATCACAATAAAATTATGCCACTTCCCTTCCAATACGTATTACAATGCTTCTAATTAGGATGAACTTGCATTTTTGAGCGCTCTCGCCGCGATAGCTGGAAACCAGCTCCGTGTGCTGAAGTGGAATTCAGCCGCGCTGGTACGTGCGCAGAGAGGCGGCGCAGTTGTCTGTTCGCTAGTGCGCATGCGCAGACGTGACGCCAGGCCTGGCGAGTCGTGTGTGCTGAGACCGACTGCAGCACAAGATCAATATTTCTCTTCGCGCTGCGTGTAACGGCTGCGGAAGAATAGTATATGACGAATATTGCGGCATACAGAGTCAAATAGCGCGCTGGCGTCTTGCACGTTGTCTCGCAAACCTACTTGTGTGAGGCTCTTATTCAAATACCTCTGAGTCCAAATTTTTAATTACTGTAAATAAAACTTCAATCACAAACAACATTAGTAATCTATAGTCAACATGCGCGTGATACTACGCTTTTCAGCTAAGCAGTTTCATTGGTCGCTTGTGTAGAACGCAGATGACGTGGCGGGGATATTGCTAAGTTCCGTTATTTCCATTGTCAGTCACGCTTTTTTTTCAGTATATTTTGTTTTCTGTTTATTTTTGTAATATTGTAGCACACTGGTCAAATTTTGATGAGCCGCCACTGCGATTAGGGAGAAAATCTAAGCAGCTCTCTTAGGTTGTTTGCAGATGACGCCATCATTTACCGTCTAGTAAAATCATCTAAAGATCAAAACCAACTGCAGTACGATCTGAATAAGATATCACTATGGTGTAAAAACTAGTAAAATCATCTAAAGATCAAAACCAACTGCAGTACGATCTGAATAAGATATCACTATGGTGTAAAAATTGGCAATTGACTAAATAATGACAAGTGTGAAGTCCACATGCGTTTGAAAAGAAACCCGATAACTTTAGTTTACAAGATAGATCAATCAAAAGTGAAGGCCGTAAACTCCACAAAATACCTAGGAATTACTATTACTTCAGACATGAACTGGAAAGATCCAACAGAACTACTAAAGAAACTGCATACACTACGCTTGTCCGTCCGTATTTGGAGTATTGCTGTCCAGTGTGGGATTCTTATCAGGTGGGTTTGACGGAAGACATCGGAAGAGTCCAAAGAAGGACAGCTCGTTTTGTGTTGTCACGATACAGGGGAGACAGCATCACGGAAATGATACAGGATCTGGGACGGGAATCATTACAACAACGGCGCTTATCTCTGCGGCGTTGGCTACTTACGAAACTCCAATCGCCAACATTCTCTTCCGAATGTGGAAATATATCGTTGACTGCCACTTACATAGGTAGAAAAGATCATCAATAAACTACGAGAAGTCAGAGCTCGAACGGAGAGATCCAGGTGTTCTTTCTTCCCGCGCTCTATTCGAGAATGGAATGGGAGATAAATAGTATAAAGGTGGTTCGATGAACACTCTGCCAGGCACTTAAAGGTGATTTGCAGAGTATTCCATGTAGATATAGAAAATCATAAAATACGGGTAGCGAGATGGCTGTGCCAGAGAGAGCTCTGGGCGAGGAATGTCACGTGACATTTCTTGACGCCTGGCTTACGTATAATCATACTTTTGCAATTATGTCTGTAACAGTGCGAGATACGAAAATAACACAAGAGAGGAATATTGTAGAGAATTTTGTCCTCTACAAATTCTGTTATACAATTTTCGTGTCAGATGAACGATTTGTTTGTAATTACAATTACATTACAAATGGCTTTTTTAGTGTTACTAACATATTTTTTGTCCGAAACATTTGAAAAAGGAAGGTGGCCAACAATTACGTCTGTAAAATCTGGTGCCTATCGGTTGAACGATTCGACGTAAAAAGTGGGACAGACAGACAGACATCGTCAAATCGCCGCTACTTTTGCAAATACCTCGGAAACGATGCAAGATATGAAAAAACACAACAGAACAAAGTTGTAGAGCATTTTCTCCTGTACAAATTTGTTTATTCAATTTCTATGACAGATTTACGGCAAAGCCGTTATGTTCATTTCAATTTCGTGCTGCGAAAACGCGATCGCAAATTCCCACTTTCAGTGGTAATACCGTAACTTAAAGTGGCGCAATAAATACTAGTTTTTAGGAGTAGATGAAACATACAAGACAAATAAAACTAATCATACGTCCATAGACTTTATAATACGCGAGTTACTATAATTCTCCATAATAGAGACAGCCGTTAAAGCATAGCGTTGTGAGTAAAATGAAAAAAAGGTTTTGAAGCAACCTGTAACTTGATAATCATGGACCAATAGTTTCTCCCCGTTTCTTTTCCATTCTACCTCTGTCTCCATCCTGTTCCTCTTTTATAACACTTAACACAATACTAGAAAATTTGTTGATTCAATGAATCTCAGCGAAAAATTCGCTTCGTGATCCATTGGACGGCAGTTGGCCCATCGAAGGGGCGTTATTTCCGCTCTGTTGGATCCTGTGATGCGTTAGCGGCACCATCCTTGGTGAAATGAATACCGTTTGAGGTGTGAAGAATTGAATCGCTCGCACGCTGTGAATTCCCGTAAATAAGAGCGAGAGCCTGAAATTTTCGAGTTCGCTTGTTTCGCGATCCATTGTTTCATCTGCAAGAGGAGGGAAATAGCCACTGCGTGGGCTGCCGGCCGCTTTGTCCCAGTGACGCTCCCTTTTGGGGCTGCGCCTGCGAACAGTAATTTCCCATTTTACAAGAATACGGACCTGAGTCTTTTTCTCGATCGCATACTCTTCGCTACACAATTTCTACCTTCCGAAAAATAATAAATTCGACGTTTCCTTTTGTATTCAGTGTTCTAACTGAGAGCTCGTTACTCACATAACAGTTCAGACTTGTCAAGAATTTGTTTTTCACTGCGATTTTTTTCCCCGCCGTCCAAAACGAACATTCTTTATTTGAGAGAATTTTCTGCTGAGCTGATTACAGGATTTATGGAAATGTTCTTAAAAGAATTTTACTTACGAAATATCTACAGTCTGTAGCCGCCGCACGTAATTTATTTACCCTGTCGATATTAATTCTTAAACTGCAACGGTTGAGATTCAGAGGTCCTACTAACAGAGTCACTATACTACCACATAAAAGCTATTTTCATTTTACGTACCACTGACATACGCAACCTTTTTCGCTTTTATATGTATGTTGTAAGGTGACTAGATAATAGCGTGTAAGTAAACTGGCATATAAGGCTGTTCTGTGAGCAGGACCTGGAGCTTGGTACTGGGTTGGTAGCGTCGTGGGAGGGGGGGGGGGGAGGGGAAGGGAAAAATGTCTAAACAAGTTGCACTTAGCAACCACATTTCAACATTTTTCTTTTGAGGGGGCCAGATCGTAACAGAATGTACATCCCCGTTCCTTCTTCCCTTCCCTCCTGTCTCCAACCAAATCGACATGAAGTAGGTGATTCAAAATATGTTTGTAAATCTAAGGAACTTAACTGCTGCGGTTGTCAGTCCCTACGTTTACAAACGACATCTACATACATACTCCGCAATCCACCGTAAGGTGCGTGGCGGTGGGTACACTGTACCACTCCTAGGCATTTCCTTTCCTATTCCACTCCCAAATAGAAAGAGAAAAAGAAAAATGCCTATATGCCTCCGTACGAGCCCTAATTTCTATTGTCTTTGTGATCACTACGCAAAATGTAAGCAGGCGGCAGCAAGATCGTACTACAGTAAATTTGCTCAACAGAAATTCACGAAAAGAACGTCGTCTTTCCTCCAGCGATCCCCAATTGAGTTCCCGTAACATTTCAGTGACACTCGCGCATTGGTCGAGCCTACCAGTAAAAAAACCTAGCTGCTCACCTCTGAACTGTTTCTACATTCTAAATTTGCTCAACAGAAATTCACGAAAAGTACGTCGTCTTTCCTCCAGCGATCCCCAATTGAGTTCCCGTAACATTTCAGTGACACTCGCGCATTGGTCGAGCCTACCAGTAACAAATCTAGCTGCTCACTTCTGAACTGCTTCTACACTCTAAATTTGCTCAACAGAAATTCACGAAAAGTACGTCGTCTTTCCTCCAGCGATCCCCAATTGAGTTCCCGTAACATTTCAGTGACACTCGCGCATTGGTCGAGCCTACCAGTAACAAATCTAGCTGCTCACTTCTGAACTGCTTCTATCTCTTCCTTCAAACAATCTGATGCAGGTGCCAAACATTTGATAAATACTCAAGACGTGGTCGTACAAGCGTTTTATAAGCGGTCTCCTTTACAGATGAAGTACATCTTCCCAAAATTCTCCCAATAAACTGCTTGCACTAACTTACACTAATGACAACACACACACACACACACACACACACACACACACACACACACACACACACACCAATGCTCGATAGAGGACTCGAATCTCCGACGGCGAGCAACCTCACGAAGACCTGCGCTTGAGTAGTCTTTGTACTGGTCTTTATCTGACGAGTCTGAACTCTCGGTTCATTAACCTTCCATAGCCAACCATTATGCACTCGTTATTCCCCTATAGGCCTAGTTCTTTTTCCATTTTCATAACGTTTCAATTTGAACTTTTTAAATGTCTACTTTTGACATTACGATTGTACCTTTAATTTTGCTACGTTTCTTTGTTTGAGTTTCGGGTCTAATCGGCAAATGTGAAATATTATTCAAAATTTTTGTAGGAGTGACTTGATTTGTTTCATTTGAAATCACGGCCAAATATTGTCTAATCTTATAGGATGTCCTGGTAGAGATGAAGTTACTCATGGTTCGGTGTACTTTTGGCCACATTTGTCTGCTAAAGTGGGGTTGATCGATCTAAATGTGGATTGCGGCTTGGGTGACAGAACTCTTTCGGAGTGGCCACTTATCACGATGATGGTATGACCGCCTATTCCGATTGGCCTAGAAAGATGAGCATAGTGGGTAATCAAACACGGTGGACGCAAATTCAAATAATACCTATGTAACGGTGAGCAGGGGTTTGCGAAAATTGCAAGCACTACAAGTAGTGGAAGGACACTGCATATTGTGTACCGACAACAGCAACAACAAAACATGGTTAAAATAGAAAGCACTATGTATAAAAGCTGGAACCTTTAAGTTACGTAATAACTGGAGCAAATGGAAGGGAAATACTACTAATAAGCACCATGTCTGGAGGTCAGAAGATTGATGTGACAATAGCAAGCTACTCACCGTTAAGTACGGCAGTTCATCTTCGATGGGATACATTCTTTCTTACAATCTAAAATGAAAACACACCGACACCAAGTTCTGCTTATTGGCATTATTATAATTGTTAAAAACGAAAGTAAGGTGTTGTGTATTTATTTTTATTTGTTTTTGTTTAAAAATGTGTGTAAATCTAAGGGACTTAACTACGTTGGCCATCAGTCCCTAGACTTACAAACTACTTATACTAACTTAACGTAACTTATGCTCAGGACAACACAAACACCTATGCCCGAAGGAGGACTCGAAGCCCCGAAGGCGAACGGCCGCGCGCACCGTGGCAGGGCGCCTTAGTGCGCACGGCTATTCTGCCGAGCCTGTTTTTGTATCTTTCCTATTTGTATCTATTTCTAAATGCTCAAAATATGTAAACTCGATGAACTGAATGTATAACATGTAACACTGCAAATGTAGGTCCTGCTTGATATTAAAAGTCAGCAGGACTTTATACGAGAAATAATTGAATATGTAGTTAGACCTGAATAACTCTTATATGTAAAGTTAGTTGCTACTCACGACCTAAGTTATGTTTAAAACGAAAGGTTATGACACACCACGTAATTTAAAAGTGTACTGAAAACTAATATAATGAAAATTACTAATTTATAATTAATACAAGGATTCAAGCGCAAGAGCAACAATCTTTGACGTTACTTACTCACGACCAACTGACCGTCAGCAGATTGTGGAAGAATTACAGGCGTTGGCTGTCTCTCTCGAAGGCCGTCTATCCCGCAATTACCCTATACACTGCTGTCCATTGAAATGGGCCACCAAAAAGGAGCGTAGATATCAGAGCAAATTTTGTTTGGAAAATAAAACGCTCTATAAAGATCTAACGATCAAACTGCACACATATGAAGAAAGAAAAAGTGGATGAAATCACAGGCGACTCGTGAGAATACTTTTTGGGTGTTCATAAATTTTAGATTCAGATAGACGTAGAACTCTCCAAGAGCATCTGTTTTATAACAGGGTTATGAACAAATTTGTCCAAATTAACCACTGGCGATAATAATAACAATACTACTAATAATAAGCGTAAGTTATCTGACGAAAAAAAATGTTTTATGGCATTTTGTTCTTCTGCATCTAATTACGAAATATTGTAATGTATAAGCTATCGCTACTGTTCATTTACTCAGTCATATATGGATATTAAAGTAGTCTTATCGGTCACAAGGGCTCCTACCCTGATGTAGGAACTGATGTTGCTGCCTAAGCACACCCTTGTAAAACGCAATATTTTTCGAAAATAAAGAGTAAATATTTATACAATTGACGCATTATAATGTCATTTAAGCCATATTGTTAGGTTTTTGCCTCGTCATTCCCTCTGAAATAGCGACATATTCGAAATAAAAAGTGAAAATTAAAATACACAATTTTGTGTTTGTTCTACAGGTTTGTTTATTTTTTTAATCGATTTTCGGTTTCTTACGCCATCATCAGATATTTGCTGTCTGTAAATGTCTGATGATGGCCTAAGAAGCAGAAAATCTATTAACAAAATAAACAAACATGTAGAACAAACTCAAAATTGTGTATTTTAATTTTCATAATTAATTTGTTCTACCAAGAAGCGGCGGAGGAATCAGTTGACCTGAAAAAAGAAAATTTGGTAAATATTTATCACAAGCAAGAATATGAATCTCACTGCTAGTCCCAAAATCTGTTACAAACAGGAAGCTGGGAAATATATATTAACGGATTCCAGGACTCGCCCCAGCGATAATTAGGTTTGAAATACCACATACTTTTAACCATCAGGGCACACTAAACATTGCCGTCCGACTGTTTCTATTACTTTATAACTAGTGACAGCTTTTACTGTCAATATGTCATTGATTGACATTTAATTGTAAGATATCCTGCCAAGGGCCACAAGGGTTTGATAAAGCCTCCGTCCATAAATCGGTTAGCCGCAGCTATTTGAGAAGGAAAGGAGGCTGAAGTGTCTCCTCATTTCTTCGCTTGTAGTGGAGTTGCCATCTAGCGGCTGAGCACGAAATAAAGTGTGCACATTGTCTACTAAATTATTGTGTATTGGGCCCATAAGGCTATGAAGTCATGACAGTCACGCATGCGCAGAAACGGCTTAATCCTTTGGGTCCCTATATATAATTTTTCACGAAAGTCACATTTATTGGTCTTATAAGTGAAAGGGTATATAGAGATGCTCTACGAAGGAAATTAACTTAGAGGCAATGTTGTAGGAAGGGGAGAAGAAGATTTAGATGAGGATGAAATCGGAGATACTATACTGAGAGATGAAATTGACACAGCCCTGAAAGACCTAAGTCGAAACATGGCCCCTGGAGTAGATAAGATTCCCTCAGAGCTACTGAAGTCTCTGGGAGAACCAGCCATGATAAGACTACTTCATCTGGTTTGTAAGATGTATGAGACTGGCGAAGTACCCTCAGAGTTTAAGAAAAATGTAATAATCCCCATTCCAAAGAAAGCAGGCACAGACAGGTGTGAAAACTACATAACCATCAGTTTAATAAGTCATGGTTGCAAAATATTAACACGAATTATTTACAGAAAGATGGGAAAGCTGGTAGAAGATCAGTTTGGGTTCAGGAAAAATGTAGGAACACGGGAGGCAATACTCACTTTATAGCTTATCTAGAAGATAGATTAAGAAAAGGCAAACCTACAAATCTAACTTTTGTAGATTTGGAGAAGGCTTTTGACAATGTTGATTGGAATAAACTCTTTCAAGTTCTGAAGTAAGCAGGAGTAAATTACATAGAGCATAAGGTTATTTACAACTTGTAAAAAAACCAGGCAGCATTTGTCAGAGTTGAAGGGCATGAATGGGTTGCAGTGGTTGGGAAGGGAGTAAGACAGGGCCTTTTCCAATGTTATCTAATTTGTACATTGAACAAGCTATAAAGGAAAGCAAAGAGAAATTTGGACATGGAATTAAAGTTCAGGTCGAAGAATTAAAAACATTGCGTTTTGCCGACGACATAGTAATTCTGTCAGAGACAGCAAAGGACCTGGAAGAGCAGTTGAACTGAATGGACAGGTGCATATAAGATGAACATTAACGAGAGCAAATCAAGGGTAATGGAGTGCAGTCTAAGAAAATCAGGTGATGCTGAAGGAATTAGATTAGATAACGAAACAATAAAGGAGGTAGATGAGTTTTGTTACTTGAGGAATAACATAACAAATGATGGTCGCAGTACAGAGGATATAAAATGCAGAATGGCAATGGGAAGAAAAGCGTTCTTGAAATAGAGAAATTTGTTAACATCGAATATTGATTTAAGCCTAAGGAAGTCCTTTCTGAAGGCATTTGTATGGAGTGTTGCCTTGTATGGGAGTGAAACATGGACGATAAACAGTGCGGACAGGAAGAGGATTGAGGCTTTTGAAATGTGGTGCTACAGAAGAATGCTGAAGTTTAGGTGGGTGGATCGCGTAACTAATGAGGAGGTACTGAACAGAATTGGGGAGAAAAGGAATTTCTGGCATACCTTGACTAAAAGAAGGGACTGATTGGTAGGACACATTCTTACAAGCAATGTACGTGGGCTCGAACAAACATATCTGTATGAACGTTTGGTTACAGGATCTCCACGTACACCTCACTGTGATGGTGGGTGTCGTTTTTCTGCCATGCTCTAGATAGCACTGTAGATGTAATTGTAGGCGTCTTACGTAATGCAGATATCTTAAATTTATGTAATAATCATTGTACATGTTCTCTAGCGAATTGTCATCAAAAGCCGTGATGATAGTTGCAACTTTAACCTTCTTCCAAAAACACTGTTGGTATTCACTGCCATTGCTTCCATCGCCTCTTTCCGCACTTACCGTAGCACTACCGCTTGCAATGAGTTGTTCGTCATTATCATCCCTATTATCATTATTATGAGTTTGTAACAACAGTATCTAACTTATGCTCATATTTCTGTACCATAACAGATACGAGAAAGCATGCAAATGATTCATCTTCTACACTAAGACCATCTTCAGGAAGAAGGGTTCTTCGTAACTTCATCTCAACTAATTGCAATACACTAGTAGGATTGATTAGCAATCGCCGCCCCATCTGACGCTTCACCACACAAATAACGTCACAAAACGCAACTTCGGAGGCACACTGCACCGTCCCTACTGGCGAACCGACAGGTCAAAGTGCAATGTGGCAAGGCACACGCAGAGGCCTCTAACGGACGACTGCAGAGTTTTGCAGATGCGGGAGTATCAGTAGTGCAATAAGGGATCTTTACCTTTTTTACATTATCTCTCATACGAGTTTGGTGTATATATGTTTGTTCGAGCCCAAGTACTTTCCTTGTTAGTCATCAAGGAATCGTGAATTAGGCACTGGAGGGAAGTATTTGGGGTAAAAACCGCAGAGGAAGACCAAGAGATGGATACAGTAAGCAGATTCAGACAGATCTAGGTTGCCGTTCTTATGTGGAGTTGAAGAGGCTTGCTCAGGATAGGGTATTGAGGAGAGCTGCATCAAACCAGTCTCCGGACTGAAGACCACAACAACAAGAAGTGTTTACTATCAAAAATTTAGATAAAAGTTCTTTACTGAAGGTAGTTTCAATCCAGAACCACTGGGACTCACGATCTTGAACCATCTATGATTTCCAATGATATTTTAAAGCAATTTCGGACTGTCTCCAGGAACAATCACACGTTACAATGCTATTTTATTCTCGGAGTTTAAGCTTTTGTGTTGCAGTTTGCACAACGACAACATCGTTGTTGTATTGGCATGTGTTCATACTTGGTTTCCTTCAGTTCTTGAAGCACCGTCTGTTTTAATTTGTTTGCATTTCAGTTCTTGCGCCTTTTAGATGATGCACCATTTGTTGTACTAATAAGTCTGTGAATCACCGCAATCCGGAACTCCTTCAGTGACATTGTTCCCGCATCGCTTCTTTTTTGGAACAACAAAAATGAATTTACAATGGAGACAACCAGCATATGACAAAAGATTCTAAGCCACATTTTCTGCTTTTCCGCCGCAGTAGAGTGGCTGAGAGCTCTAAGTCGCCTGAGGAACACACGGTTGCTCGCCGTCGGAGGTCCGAGTCCCCCCTCACGCACAAGTGTGTGTGTTGTCCTTAGCATAAGTTAGTTTATGTAGTTTGTACCCCTGTGAACTGATAACGGCAGAAAATTCCTTTTTTTTTAAACGTTTGATTTCTTTTCCAGTCAATCTCATAAACAGATTTCAGCATGTCTGCTTTATCGACGTACCCCATATGTATGTTGTATTGTTTCACAAGTAGCGGACATGAGATCTTGCTTACTAATCAATCATTGTCTGTTTCGTTATTAGAGACACTGTTGTTGTTTGCAGTGGATCATGAAAATAAGACAGAAATAAAATTCTCTTCCTGTCCTTCCAAATCAATACAGACATGCCTTCTTCTGTGCGTCTGTAGCCGTTGAAAAATCTTTTCGCACTTCTAATCTTTGGGCAAGTCCTTTTGACGTCATTTTACTGTCGCACAAGCATACACACCATGCTCATGAAGATTTCTCATTAGGCTAACAGAAGTGAAAAACACTGTCAAAGTAAATCTCATTGTTGTTGTTAGCTAGAACATCGTTAGGCAGGTCGTAGAAAGATACATGTCAAATGTTTGTAGAGCTTATGGGACTTAACTACAGGGTCATCAGTCCCTAAAGTTACAAATTACTTATGAACTAGATTATACTATGGACGGCACAAATATCCACGCCCGAGGTAGACCGTGACTGGCGCGCCGCAGTTCCCTCGGCCACCGCAGCCGGCTTCTGTTCACCAGTTCCTTGAGTCCATTACTCCACAACCCTTTCACCCAATTCTTTTACCGGACATTTACCAGTAGTAGCTAGAGGTCTCGGCTTTGCTCTAGCAACGGTGCTTTCACTCGAAGATCACTGTCCATCCGAACATAATTAATGAATTGGTGATTTCAGACAGAAACCACTGGTACGCAAAGGGTTGAAAGGGGCATATCAAGGGATGTGCTCGCCGACGCTAATACCAAGTTTGACGCAGTCTAGATAAGCAGCGATGTAGCACAGCGCGGTAGATGATTCAAGGTGTCGCTTGTGTAGGATTATTGCATCTATGTCACGTTTAATAGCATTAAAAGAAAATAAATAAAGAAATACAAGTGGTTGAAAATTAGGGTGTTTACATACCCTTGCTCCTACACATCATCATCCACTGGATGAAAACAGTATTGAGTTTTGCTGCCATAACTGGCTACAACGGCTGGTCCACGCCATGGCGTTGAATGAAAGAGGTTCTGGATGAGCTGGTGAGGTACAGCAGACTGGTTGCACATACAGCCAGAGTTGATCTTATGTAGCAGCGGGTGGTGTATCTCGCGCGAGTCATTCCGTAAACGTTGACCAGACATTTGGGATAGGCGAAAGATTCTACCTCTACCTACATACTTCGCAATCCACCTAAAGGGGCGTGGCGGGTGGTACCCATACTCGGCGTCACGTACGAATGCGGCCCAGTTCTCAGCCGTTCTGCGCATCACCCTCCATTACCTCAATGGACATCTTGGAGGTCATAACAAATGCACAGACAGTGGGCATCGACATCTATTTACTTTGAATTAAAGGACATTAAGGCATACTCCACAACGAAACAGTTGACCGCCTCGCCAAGAGAAGTATTACGGAAGGACAACACTGCCCCATGCCGATTCCATATACAGACATCAGATCGACGATTCAGAAAGCTGCCTATCGCACTTAGGACCACGAACGGTACGTCTCTCAAGCGTTTAGGGCAGGACACCTGGCAGCTATGCAACTAAATGTCTCCTCTCGACCATGGGTACAGATTAGCTGCCTTCTACTCTAGGGGTTCCTTGCAGTGTGGGGGAGTGGCCATGTATGTAAAAAACGATTTTTCATCGGAGTCAATCGATTTTTCTAAACACTGCACAGAACAGATATTTGAATGTTGTGCAGGAGTTGTTAATGTTAATGGAACTAAACTAGTAATAGTTGTTATTTACAGATCCCCTGACGCAGATTTTAAAATGTTTCTGCCCAAGCTGGAATTGGTTCTGGGTTCATTGTATAGGAAGTATAAAAATTTAATTGTGTGTGGAGATTCCAACATTAATTGTGTAGGTGATAGCTCAAGGAAAAGTCAGCTGTTAGATCTATTTAATTCCTATAACATGATGCAAACAGTATTTTTTCCAACGAGAGTGCAAGGAAATAGCAGTTCTACCATTGACAATATTTTTGTTCATTCTTCATTATTAGAGGGGCACTCTGTCAGCAGAATAGTAAATGCCCTGTCAGACCACGATGCCCAACTTTTAATTCTAAAAAGTATTTGTTCTCAAACAAATGTTAAACATCAATATCAACTACTCAGAAAAGTTAATCCAGTTGCAATTGAGACCTTTTTAAGCCTAATTAAGGAACAAGAATGGCAGGATGTTTATAGTGCTGATAATGCAGATGATAAATATAATGATTTTCTGAACACATTTATTATGCTGTTTGAAAGTTGCTTTCCGCTAGAACGCTCAAAACAGGGTACTTTCAGTAACAGACAGCCAGGGTGGCTGACAAAGGGGATAAGAGTATCATGTAGAACTAAACGGGAGTTGTATCAAAATGTTAGAAGCAGTCAGAATTAAGATGCAGTAGCTCATTACAAACAGTACTGTAAGGTTCTGAAAAATGTCATTAAGAATGCAAAAAGTATGTGGTACGCAAAAAGAATAGCAAACTCTCGGGATAAAATTAAAACTATCTGGTCAGTCGTGAAGGAAGTGTCTGGTCAGGAGCAGCAGGTAGAAGATATAACGTCAGTGCGTAGTAGGAATGTTTCTGTTACTGACAAGTTAGATATATGTGCAACATTCAATAATCACTTTCAGAATATAGTAGAGGAACTAAACAAAACTCTAGTTTCTACAGGTAATCATATAACGTTTTTAGAAAATGCGTTTCCGAGGCTGTTACCTGAAATGATCCTTCATGATACTTCCATAGGTGAGATTGAGTCAATAATTAAATCACTAAAGACTAAGGACTCTTGTGGATATGATGGGGTATCTAGCAGAATTCTAAAGTACTGTTCTCCATATGTTAGCCCAGTACTAAGCCATATTTGTAATTTTTCCTTTCAGAATGGTCAGTTTCCTAACAGATTAAAGTACTCAGTAGTGAAACCGCTTTATAAAAAAGGAGAAAGGGATAATGTAGACAACTATAGACCTATTTCTATGCCATCGGTTTTTTCCAAAGTTATTGAAAAGGCTGTATATTCAAGATTAATTGATCATTTCAGTTCACATAATTTCCTGTCAAACGTACAGTTTGGTTTTAGAAGTGGTTTAACGACTGAAAACGCTATATTTTCGTTTCTCTGTGAGGCACTTGATGGGTTAAATAAGAGACTACGGACATTAGGCGTCTTCTTTGATTTAACAAAAGCGTTTGATTGTGTTGATCACAAAATATTGTTGCAGAAGTTGGAACATTATGGAATACGGGGAGTAGCCCACAACTGGTTCGCCTCTTACTTTAATAATAGACAACAGAAGGTAATTCTCCGCAGTGTAGAAAATGGCTATGACGTGCAATCCCAATGGGGCACAATTAAGTATGGGGTGCCCCAGGGGTCTGTTTTGGGACCATTGCTGTTTCTTATTTATATAAATGATATGCCTTCGAGTATAACAGGTGATTGTAAAATATTTTTGTTTGCTGATGATACCAGTTTGGTAGTGAAGGATGTTGCTCGTAATATTGACACAGTATCAAATAATGCAGTTCAAGAGATATGTTCATGGCTAATAGAAAACAAGTTGATGTTAAATCACAGTAAAACTCAGTTTTTACAATTTCTAACACATAATTTGACGAAATCTGACATGATTACACATAATGGGCATGTGATAAGTGAGACTGAACAGTTCAAATTTCTAGGTGTTCATATAGACAGCAAGCTGTCATGGAAAGCCCATGTTCAGGATCTTGTTCCAAAACTAAATTCTGCTATATTTACCATTAGAACAATATCTGAGATAAGTGATTTTTCAACACGAAAAGTAGTCTATTTTGCTTACTTTCACTCACTTATGACGTACGGCATTGTTTTTTGGGGTAAGTCGCCTGATGCAAAAAGGATATTTCTGGCTCAAAAACGGGCGGTTCGAGCAATATCTGGTGTAAGTTCGCGAACGTCATGTCGACCCCTTTTCAGTAGTCTGGGAATTTTGACTCTGGCGTCACAATACGTTTTTTCTATAATGTCGTTTGTTGTTAATAATATCAGCTTATTCCCACGAGTTAGTAGCTTTCACTCGGTGAATACTAGACAGATGTCTAATCTACATTTGCACCACATCACTTCAACACTTGTGCAGAAAGGAGTGCAGTATTCTGCGGCATCCATTTTCAATAAGCTGCCACAAGAACTTAAGAATCTTAGCACTAATCCACATGCTTTCAAATCTAAACTGAAGAGTTACCTCGTGGCTCACTCCTGTTATTCTGTCGAGGAACTCCTAGAAAAGTTAAACAATTAAGCTAATTCATTTTTTCTTTATTGATGCTTTTCACTTTGTCTTAAGATTGTCGTGTGTAAAGGACTACTTAAATTTTTTCTATTACCATTCTTGTGTAACAATGTATTGACTTGTTCCATGACCATGGAGTCTTACTCCTCAAATGGGTCCTATGGAACAGAAAAAAAACAAATAAAATAAAAAACAAATGGTTTTCGTCGATGAAGCTTAGTAGACGTCAGGCAACGTCTGTCATTCGGATGAGACTGGGACAGGGATGTTACCCTGCCCACCTACACGTTTCGAAAATCATCGCTTCTCGACAATGCGACAAAGATCCAACGGCAGTGCCGGATCTCAACCACATTTTACTGGCATGCATCAAGTACACGGCTGCACAAACTGTCTTCTACAAAAATCTGGTTAGATGGTTACCCCATCCCCACAAGTGTCACTGCCTTACTTCATCGACTCGACACGTTTAAGTACAGTTTACTGAAGGACTACCTCAAAGTGACGGGCATCCAGCTCTAATATAAGAGCTGGTGTAGCTCCCATGTTTACCTTGAACATGCACAGCTTGAAAGTGCAGAAGTAATTTTTTTGACCTTCATATGTCCTTCCAACTGTCATTTTGTTTTATGCTGTTTGCACTTCCTCTTGTACATGTGATTTTAATACTTTTATTGTAAGGCTGTGTGATGTTAGATAACTCTTAATATTGTGATATACATTGTAAGAATTCAAATTCTATTCTAATGTTGCCACTGTAATAAGCTCTGGCTGTATGGTCACTGTAACCAAAAGCCATAATAAAGAAGAATTTATTTAAATTCACCTCAATGACAGTCAATAATGTTCATTTTGTACACTTGTGCCTGGCTGCACGTTACGCAGGCGCAACTGTTGGCGCTCGGCCGTAGCTCCCTCCCCTCTACGCTTTCCCTATCGCTCCGCCTCTATCCGCGGAAGCGCCTTCTTACATGACGCCTGCTATAGTACCACTACTAGTTACTTGCTTTCCTGTTCCACTCCCATAGAGATCGAGAGAGAAACGAATACTTGTATGCATCCGTACGAGCTCTAATCTCTCTGCTCTTATGCTTGTGGTCTTTACACGAATTGTAGGTTAGTGGCAGTGGAACAATTCTTCAGTCCGCCTTATATTCCGGCCCTCTAAATTTCTTCAACAGTGCTTCCCGAAAAAGGACGTCGTCTCCCCTCCAGCGACTCCCAGTTGAGTTCCAGAAGCATTTCGGTAACACTCACGCATTGATCACATCCACCAGGGCAAGGTATTAGTGCAATCGGATGGGTGACGAAAAGGAGTTGGACATTTCGCGCCCCACGTGGTCGCGCATTATCGTTTTGGAATATGCTCGTCCGCAAGCCCCGTACGTATAGAGAACAGCAGACTCCAACACGTCAGAAATGTAACGTTGAATGGTTGGTGTCTTCAGACTAATCTGGCCATTGTAGTGATTCAAGTAGAATCGGGATTGCTACGGCGTTATCTTTAGCGGCGAATATCGATTCTGCCTGCACCATGACTGTCGACAAAGTGTCTGTGCCCCAGTATCACAGCCAGTTTTGACTCAATGCTGAGGCGTGTAGAAGAAGCTGTAACCAGTAGTAGCGGCATCACTCAGTACTCATTCGTTATCTTATTTACTTCTCATGGTGCTGTATTTTCAGCCACGTGACCTTTGTAAGACGCACTGTGTATCAAATAGAAATATTGAATGGCCAGCAGTGACTGATTAGGACGCTGAATGACTGCACTGAAGTAGATAGACATGAACACTACCACCTCTTTCTTTTCCATACAGTAAAGTCTATTTGTTCAGCATTTATACATAGTAGAGTCGAAGGGCATGAAACGCAAGCACTGATTGACAAAGGAGTAAGATAGGATTGCAGCCTTTCTTCAATACCATTCAGTTTGTAATTGAGGAAGCTGGAAGGAAACCAAGGACAAATTTGGAGAAGGAATCAAAGTTAAAGGTGAAGAAATAAAAACATTGCGTTTAGTTGATGATATTTTAATTCTGTCAGAGACAGTAAAGGACCTTGAAAAGCAATCTAATGGACTGGAGTGTGTGTTGAAAGGATTGTATAAGACGAACATCAACAAGAGCGAAGTAGGGGTAATGGAATGTAGCGTAATCAAACCAGGCGATGCTGAAGGAATTAGATAAGTAACGAAACAATAAAGGTGGTAGATGAGTTTTGTTACTTGGGTAGGAAAATAGCATATGTTGGTCGCAGTACAAGAGGATGTAAAATACAAAATGGCAATGGGAAGAAAAGTGTTTTTGAAAAAGAGAAATTTGTTCGTAAATTAATTTCAGTGTAAGGAAGTCTTTTCTGAAGGCATTGGTGTGGAGTGTTCCCTTATATGGAAGTGAAACGTGGATGATATTACAAAGGTAATCGAATAGAGCCTAAGGAAATAAGGCGATGCTGAAGAAATTAAATAAGTAATGAAACAATAAAGGTCGTAGGTGACTTTTCTTATTTGGGCAGAGAAATAACATATGATGGTCGCAGTAAAAGATATAAAATACAAAATGGTAATGGGAAGAAAAGCATTTTTGAAAAATAGAAATTTATTCATATATTAATTTAAGTGTAAGGAAGGCTTTTCTGAAGGCATTGGTGTGAAATGTGGACGATATTACAAGGTTAGTCGAATGTAGACTAAGGAAGTAAGGCGATGCTGGAGGAATTAGGTAACTACACAAAGAGCTGATAGATGAGTTCTGTTACTTGGGCAGTAAAATAACATACGATGGTCGCAGTATCGATAATGTAAAATACAAATGTTCAAATGGTTGTAAATCTATAGGACCAACCTGCGTGGTCATCAGTCCGTAGCTATACACACTACTTAAACTAAGGTAAACTAACCTAAGGACAACACACACACACACACACACACACACCCATGCCCCAGGGAGGACTCGAACATCCGACGGCGAGCAATCGCGCGCACCGCAGCGAGGCGCCTTATACCGTTCGGCTACTCCAGCGCGGCTGTAAAATACAGAATTTGAACGGGAACCAAAACGTTTCTGCATTAACATCGAATATCAATGTAAGTGTCACGAAGTCTTTTCTGAAATAATTTGTGTGGAGTGATGCCCTATGTGGGGTTGAAAAACGGATGATAAATAGTCCAGACAGTAAGAGGATAAAAGCTTTTCAAATGTGGTGCTAAAATCGAATGTTGAAAATTTGGTAGGTAGATCGCATAACGTGACTAAAAGAAGGGATAGATTGTTAGAACACGTACTTAGACATTAAGGTTCAAAAATGTTCAAATGTTTGTAAATCTATCGGACCAAACTGCGTGGTCATCAGTCCGTAGCTTACAAACTACTTAAACCTAGGTAAACTAACCTAAGGACAAACACACACACCCATGCCCCAGGGAGGACTCGAACCTCCACGGCGAGCAACCGCGCGCTCCGCAGCGAGACGCTTTAGACCGCTCGGCTACTCCACCGCGGCAGACATTAAGGAATTGTGAATTTAGTAATGGAGGGGAGTGTGTGGGGTAAAAAACGCACAGGAAGACCAAGAGACGAATACAGTAAGCTGATCCAAATGGATGCTGGTTGCCGATCTTTTGAGGAGATGGAAAGGCTAGATCAGGATAGAGTAGGGTGGAGAGCTACATCAAACCAGTCTCCGGACTGAAAACCACGACAACAACAACAAAATTCAAATGTTTGTAGAACTTATGGGACTTAACTACGGGGTCATCAGTCCCTAAGCTTACAAACTACTTATGAACTAGCTAAGACTAAGGACGGCACAAATATCCATGCCCGAGGGGGGATTCGAAACCCGACCGTAGTCGCCGTGCAGACCGTGACTGGAGCGCCTCAGTCCCCTCGGCCACCGCGGCCGGCGACAACAACAACAACACATACTAAAACTAAGCTATTCAGTTTTTATTTTTATTACATACTAGTTGACCCGGTGAACTTCGTATCACTTACCTCGTAAGATAAACCATAATAATTTAAATCATATGTATTTTAAACTCAGTAGCTTCATAAAGGCATCATCAGATCAGCGGAAAGAGTGGGAACATCAGGCACACATGTCCAGGATAATGTTCATGTCACATTCCCGGAAGTTCAGGGAAGGTTTAAACGGTGATGAAATATGGAAAAATGCGAGGAAAATTTAGATTTAAAACATGTTGTTGTGTTGGGTGCGTTCTGATACATAGTTTGAAAGAGTAAAGTTCGCTTTACACGATTTGAACCCGTATATGAATTGTCAAAGACAAAAATTAATTGCTGTTAGTCTCGCTAAAACTCGATTACGGCTGAACCGATCTAGCTATATATCGTTACATAAACCACTAAATCTATTGTGATGAAACCTGGTGTGGAGATAGCTTGAGCGCTGAAGTACCGGATAAGATACTTTAGAAAGTGTGCAAATCAAGACATTTTTTGATTTGAAGTATATAAAGCGAAATATCGAACAATAAATCAAGATATTTGTAGATTTGAAGTATATAAAGCGAAATATCGAACAATAATTACTCTCTAGAAAAGCTATTTACTCTTTGCCTTCATAATTATTTTTCAGAAGTTATAATTAACTTTTAAAAATGCATTGTCCCTTTTGGAAAAAAGTGGATAGTTTTACATGTTTTAATTCTAAATTTTCCTCGCAATTTTCATATTATATCGCCGTTTAAACCTTCCTTGAATTTCCACGAATGTGACATGTATATTATCCTGGACATGCGTGCGTGATTTGCCAACTCTTTCCGTCCACTATCGAGCCGATAATTTGACTATCCGTTGATGCCTTTATAAAGCTACTGGGTGTAAAATATGTATGATTTAAATTAATATGGTTTATATTAAGAGGTAAGTGATACGAAGTCCACCGGGTCATCTAGTTTGCAATAAAAAAAATCGAACAGACGTATTTTACGGCCTACTTTAGATTTGTAGTTTTATAAGTTTGTGCAAACATTTTGGACCAAAAATAATAACCTAAATAATATAAAATTAATTAACAAGAGTATCTGAAACTCTTTTAGGGAAAAAAATTAGGTAGTGGCGGGTTTCGAAAGACTGACCTTTAGCGTCATAGTCCAACGCTTTACCCACTACGCTACCGCTATCAACCAGAAAAGGAGTCCTTTAATCTCAAACTATTGATGGCCGTTGTTAACTGATGCTAATATGGCATTTGTAGACACTAGATTATCGTCCACCCCCATGAACCACAGACATTGCCGAGGTGGGGTGGCTTGCGTGCCTCAACGATGCAGATAGCCGTACCGTAGATGCAACCACAGCGGAGGGGTATCTGGGGAGAAGCCAGACAAACGTGTTGTTCCTGAAGAGGGGCAGCAGCTTTTTCAGTAGTTACAGGGGCAACAGTCTGGATGACTGACTGAGCTGGCCTTGTAACATCAGCTAATGTGGCTTTGCCATGTAGTTACTGCGAACGGCTGAAAGCAAGGGGAAACTACAGCCGTTACTTTTCCCGAGGACATGCAGCTCTACTGTATGAAAATATGATGATGACATCCTCTCGGGTAAAATATTCCGGAGGTAAAGTAGTCCCCCATTCGGATCTCCGGGCGGGGACTACTCAGGAGGATGTTGTCATTAGGAAAGACAATACTGGCATTCTACGGATCGGAGCGTGGAATGTTAGATCCCTTAATCGGGTAGGAAAATTAGAAAATTTAAAAAGGGAAATGGATAGGTTGAGGTTAGATATAGTGGGAATTAGTGAAGTCCGGTGGCAGGAAGAACATGATTTCTGGTCAGGTGAGTACAGGATTATAAATACAAAATCAGTTGGGGGTATCACAGGAGTAGAACTGATAATGAATAAGAAGATAGGAATGCTGGTAAACTACTATGAACAGCACAGTGATCGCATTATCATTGTCAAGATAGATACGAAGCCAACACCGACAGCAGTAGTACAGGTTTATATGCCAACTAGCTCTGCCGATGATGAGGAGATCGAAGAAATATATGAGGAGCTAAAGGAAATTATTCAGACAATCAAGGGAGAGGAAAACTTAATTGTTATGGGAGACTTGAATTCGGTAGTAGGACAAGGAAGAGAAGGAAAAATAGTAGGTGAATATGGACTGGGCAGGAGGAATGAAAGAGGAAGTCGCCTGGTAGAGTTTTGCACGAAACATGATCTAATCGTAACAAACACGTGGTTTAAGAATCACAAAAGAAGGTTGTATACGTGGAAGAGACCAGGAGACACTGGAAGGTATCAGATAGATTTTATAATGGTAAGAAATAGATTCCGGAAGCATGTGATAAACTGTAAGACATACCCAGGGGCAGATATAGACTCTGACCATAACTTGTTAGTCATGAACTGTAGGCTGAAACTGAAAAAACTGCAGAAAGGTAGGAAAATAAGGAGATGGGACTTAGATAAATTGAAGGAACGTGAAGTTCTGGAGAAATTCAGAGGAAGATTTAGGCATAAATTGACAGAAACAGGGGGAAATAAAACAGTAGAAGAGGAATGGGTAGCATTGAGAGATGAAATAGTGAAGGCAGCAGAGGACAAAATAGGTAGGAAGGCAAGACCTACAAGAATCCTTGGATATCACAGGAAATACTAAATTTAATTGATGAAAGGAGAAAATATAAAAATGCAGTAAATGAAACAGGCAAAATGGAGTACAGACAACTAAGAAATGAGACTGACAGGAAGTGCACAATGGCTAAGCAGGAGTGGCTAGAAGCCAAATGCAAATATGTAGAAGAATGTATAAGAAGGGGAAAAGTAGATACCGCCTACAGGAAAATAAAAGAGACATTTGGGGACAAGAAAAGCAACTCTACGAATATCAAGAACTCAGATGGGAAACCAGTTCTCAGCAAAGAAGGGAAAGCTGAAAGGTGGAAAGAGTACATAGAACAGCTCTACAAAGGAAATGAACTAAGAGACGATGTTGTACGAAGGGAAGAGGAAGTAAATCAAGATTAAATAGAAGAGATTATACTGAGAGATGAATCTGACAGAGTCCTGAAAGACCTAGGTCAGAACAAGGCCCCAGGAGTAGATGACGTACCCTCAGAGCTACTGAAGTCTCTGGTAGAGCCAATCATTACAAAAGTATTTGAACTGGTGTGTAGGATGTATGAGTCAGGCGAAATACCCTCAGACTTTCAGAAAAATGTAATAATCCCCATTCCAAAGAAAGCAGGCGCAGACAGGTGTGAAAATTACAGAACCATCAGTTTGATAAGTCATGGTTGCAAAATTTTAACACGAATTATCTACAGGAGAATAGAAAAGCTGGTAGAAGCTGACCTCGGGGAAGATCAGTTTGGATTGTGAAGGAACGTAGGAACCCGGGAGGCAATACTCACTTTACCTCTTATCTTAGAAGATAGATTAAGGAAAGGCAAACCTACATTTTTAGCTTTCGTAGATTTGGAGAAAGCTTTTGACAGTGTTGACTGGAATACACTCTTTCAAATTCTGAAGTCAGCAGGGGTAAAATACAGGGAAAGGAGAGTTATTTACAACTTGTACAAAAGCCAGACCGCAGTTATTAGACTTGAAGGGCATGAAAGGGACGCATCAGTTGGGAAGGGAGTAAGACAGGGTTATAGCCTTTCTCCAATGTTGTTCAACTGGTACATTGAGTAGGTTATAAAGGAAGGCAAGGAGAAATTTGATGAAGGAATTAAAGTTCAGGGGGAAGAATTAAAAACATTGCGTTTTGCCGACGACATAGTAATTCTGTCAGATACAGCAAAGGACCTTGAAGAGCAATTGAACGAAATGGACAGTGTGCTGAAAGGTGCTTATAAGATGAACATTAACAAGAGCAAAACTAGGGTAATGGAGTGCAGTCTACGAAAATCAGGTGATGCTGAAGGAATTAGATTAGGTAACGAAGCAGTAAAGGAGGTAGATGAGTTGTTACTTGGGCAGTAAAATAACAAATGATGGTCGCAGTACAGAGGATATAAAATGCAGAATGGCAATGGGAAGAAAAGCATTTTTGAAAAAGAGGAATTTGCTAACATCGAATATTAATTTAACTGTAAGGAAATCTTTTCTGAAAGCATTTGTGTGGAGTGTTGCTTTGTATGGGAGTGAAACATGGACGATAAGCTGTGCGGACAGGAAGAGGATAGAGGCTTTTGAAATGTGGTGCTACAGAAGAATGTTTAAGATTAGGTGGGTAGATCGCATAACTAATGAAGAGGTACTGAACAGAATTGGTGAGAAAAGGAATTTTGGCATACCCTGACCAAAAGAAGGGATCGCTTGGTAGGACACATTCTTAGGCATCGAGGAATCGTAAATTTAGCATTGGAGGGAAGTGTGTGGGGTAAAAATCGCAGAGGGAGACCAAGAGACGCGTATAGTAAACAGATTCAAGTGGATGTGGGTTGTCGTTCTTATGAGGAAATGAAAAGGCTTGCTCAGGATAGGGTATTGTGGAGAGCTGCATCAAACCAGTCTCCGGACTGAAGACCATAACAACAACAACAACAGATTATCGTACGAAGAACTATGTGTTTTTATTAATTCTGCAGTGCGTCATTGCTTTGAAATGACAACGAGTAAGTTACAATAAGAAAATCATCAAATACGTAACGCAAGATGCCAGAGAGAGTTCTGGGGAGGAATGTCGCGTGACATCTCCGAGCGGCTGGTTTTCGTTAGTTCAATGGAGGGTGTCAAATCTCTGTTATTTTTGCAAATATATCTCAAACAATACGAGATATGAAAAAAGGAAGGGAGCTAAGTTGTAGAGAATTTTTTCCTCTACCAATTAGGTTATTCAATTTTTGTGTCGGATGAACGGTTCGTTTGCAATTACAATTATATTACAAACGGCTTTTTTGGTATCACTACAGTATTTTTTTGTCCGATAAATTTGAAAAAGAGAGATTTCGGTCTCTGGAGGCCTACAATAATGTCTGTAAAATTTGGTGCTGATCGGTTGAACGGTTCGTCTTAAAAACAGGGAACCCGTTACGGACAGACAGACAGACGGACAGACAGACAGACATACATACATCCCAAAATCGCCGTTATTTTTGCAAATATCTTTAAAAGTGACGAGACATGAAAACAACACAAGAGAGCAAAGTTGTAGAGAATTTTGTCCTCTACAAATTCGGTTATTCAATTTTCGTGTCAGATGAATAGTTAAGCCGTTATTTTCATTTAAATTTCGAGCTGTCAAAAGACAATCGCAAAGACCCACTTTTAGGGTTACTACCGTAACCTAAAGTGGTGCAATAAATACTGAATGACTTGATTTTAGTATGTGTTGTTGTTGTGGTTACTAGTTGTTGTGCAACAAGGCATTTCCGTAAACTATCGTAACAATCCGTAGGACCTCATACTGTCAACACAGTACGAAGCTAACTACTGAGAAAATATGCATAACCTCACATTGCACCTTTCTAAACTGTTCAGTTTTCTATTCACAAATTCCCGTGTTGCAGCACAAACATCAGGCTACGTCCGAGTGGAGTCAACGCGCGGGAATGACCATGTGGACTGGGCCGTTACGTTACGGATTGTGCGGCCGCTCGCGCCGGAGGTTCGAGTCCTCTCTCAGGCATGGGCGTGTGTGTTGTTTTCAGTATAAGGTTCTTTAAGTACCGTAGTTTGTAAGTCAAGGGGCCGACGATCCGTGTAGTTTGGCCCCTTAGAATTGCAAACGCTTGAACATCTCTATTTTTCGAGTGCTGTCAACAAATGACTGCTGACTCGTGTTGACAACGGCTTCACTCTTGTGCCACGAATAACTTTCTTACGATCGTTTCACAACAATTAGAAAATACAGATTTGGATTTTCTGATCAAAATATTGTAGTTTTTTTTTTTTTCAGATGTCTGAGGAGTGCTGGTATAACATGAATGAATCAGTGGTAGTTTTCACGTGACCTGGGCCACAAACTCGCTCTAATTTGCGTCACAGTTTAGATCCAGGACTTGGAGGAACGGTAGTTCGTTCCGCATTATCGAAGTCTGTCGAAAGCGAGAGGGAATGACGCTTTGTAAATCACAATAGCGGTAGAAACGGAAGAAGCAAGGGACTACAAGGACGAACGTTACACAAACGTACCTAATCTTTTTCTTTTACCAGCCACAGCAGTGAAACACTTTTTGGTGCCATCTGACAAGCTGATTCCCAGGAGCGTATCTTAGATCTTCAGATCCCTGTGCCGATAAGACAGCATTTAAAGTACATTTTCTTTCAAAACGCCTCATTAGTTAATGATTTGAGGATATGAAAAATGAAAACAAATGGAATCAATGAGGTGCTCAACGGAGATATTAACACCTGTGTGAACAATTATATGCGTTAGTTTTAGGGTTGTGTCCGAGTAGTTCGGCCGAATCCATTATTCGCCGAATCCAGCACACTGCTTCGGATTCGAAATTCGGTACATAATGGCCGAATACTACCGAATCCCAAACCCAAAGTGTTACATGGAAACCTTCACTTACGAATGTTGTACTTTACTTAGCATAACAGAGCGCTTTCGTCTGCGTTATTTAGTTTATTTTCCATAGATCCACTGAAAGACGTGACGTCATATAACGAACGATCTTACTTTGAATTTATTCAAGTGAAACCACTACAAAATTTACGCAGTTGCGTGGCTATTGTGAACAATCTAGCGTATTTACCCGAATCTGAGACCCATTTTTTCAGTTTTTTTGGTCCAAAAACTGCCTATGATTTAAATCGAGTACAAAGCGAACGAAGTTCTGAAAAATGGCGCTAGGAGCCGCCACAAGTAACTTTTCTCGTCTGATATAAGCAGTGCTACACAGGTTTGCTTTGCAGGCACAAATATAAAATGTAGAAACCTGTGAAATATTAGTAGCAACAAACAATTTTATTTACGTAAATACGAACAATACATAAGGATTTAGGATTCTTCCATAAGTTGCCTCATTCTGTTTTTACGTATTGTTTCGTCGAATTTTGTAAAGTTCTGGGGTATGTGAACTGTAATGAAGCACTAGGCTTTCAAGAAGGAAGTTATTTATTGAGGAAAAAAGGTTCTAATTGTGCGCCATCCATGCGGGATGACGTCAGTTCATCACCCACTTGACTTCTGTTTCAATGAATCGTTTAAGGTCAAGCTTAAACACATGTACACCAACTGCCTTTCGAAAAGTGACAGACAACTGACACCAATGGGTGTCATTTGGGATCCATCCCAGAAGGATTTATCTTCATCACTGGCTTTGATAGAGTAGTAATTCTTTTTAAATACATGTACTTGTGTTGACTGATTATTTGCTTTCGAGATTCGGAAGATTCGATTCGGGTTCGGAATTCGGCACATGTGTTATTTAAGATTCTGTATTCGGATTCGATTCGGTAAAATTGAGGTTCGACCCATCCCTAGTTAGTTTAATTCATATAATTTGTTTTGACCACATCATACAACTGCCTGCCAAAGTATTGAGGCAACCACGCACCAGTTGTCACTTATATAAAATTTTATGTCTCCACATGTGTCGGGACGAATATTATCCCACCCGCAAGTACTGAAAATGAGGAAACATACTAAAATAGGGAGCAGGACCTATAAAATTCGTCTGTGACTAGACAACATATTAATAAAGTACATGCAGCAATTATGGATTGTCAAGGTAATGTCGTCAATTAGAAGAACATACTGCTGTGAAGTCGCACAGCTGTAAACAAACGGACAGCAGTTCTCACATATCAAAGATTATCGTAGATCACCTTACGACCTTCTTATCGGCACTCATCAGTACGAATTGGGCAATACATAACTCAGGGTACTAAAAGGTTTATGGCTCGTTGTCTCTGTTCATAGGGTGAGTTATGTATGTCAGCTTCTACGCTCTAAACAGCTACCCGAACTATTTAAATAAGATAAATAAATAATCTGCAGTTTAGCCAGTCTACCAATTTACAGATGATGACGGGAAAAATATATTTAAACAAACATAAATTAAAGCTCTGAATAACCAAGAAAAAGGATTATAAGATAATGATCAGAAGAAATTTTATATAAATGGAATTTATTACTCTTTTTGGACATGAAAATGCGGAGGTGGTCCTACTTTATACATCGGTAAATAACTGAATATTTTCCAACTATTGTTCATGAGAGGCACAATAAATATCACACGCTCTCGAGAGTGAAAGTTCCAAATTATCACTCGTAAGTTAATGAAGTAAATCGAACATTGCAGTTCCAGATTAATCCACGATTACTTACAGTATTTGTTGTAAAACACAGTTTGTCATCACACGAGTATACGATTGCTGAATTATCACAGTTCCACCGCCCTACTACAGTCCATAGTTTACCACTTTTCGACCAGTTCTGCAGTCACAGTCCCGTAAATTTTTTAAGTCCACACGTGCTTATCTCTTCAAATCACAAGTTCTTAACGCAGCTTCAGACCGCCCAGCGTCACAACCTTTCACCACCGCGTCCAAGTTACGAGGCCCTTCCCAAGCGTTCGAAAGCGTGCTCTAAAAATGTTCAAATGTTTGTTAAGCTTATGGGACTTAACTACGGGGTCATCAGTCCCTAAACTTACAAACTACTTATGAACTACTTACGAACTAGGACGGCACAAATATCCATGCCCGAGGGGGGATTCAAACCCCCGACCGTAGTGGCCGTGCTGACCGTGACTGGAGCGCCTCAGTCCCCTCGGCCACCGCGGCCGGCGAAAACGTGCTCTACCTGCTCCCAAATTTGTATCCTTCCGCGCATCCTAACGCCTCATCTTTAAAATAAAATTTCCCTTCCTAAATATTACACATTTGAATATCACAGAATTAAATGCTTCGACCACCCCTACAAATGTTGTTCACATTTAACAAACAAATATATATTTAACAGTACTAAAATCGGTTGAGACTGAAGCTGTATGCTCAGAAAGCTATTTGAGCGTGGTGTCTCACTGTTCAAATATACGTCCGCAAATGTTCAAATGTTTGTTAAGCTTATGGGACTATGTTTCTGAATAACTTCTAATTGGTTTCGATATTTCAGTTGATGCAGATATAATCACAGTATCAGTACAGGAAAACTGAAGTACCAATTTTAGCATTAGTTATACAATAAGGCCATATAAACTTATATAATTAACGGGTGGTTTCAAAACACCATGTGTTTACGATACCGTTGAGAGTAGTGAAAGGATAACGCTGATATTACCATATGCATCACGCAATAAACTCTACGACTGTAATAATAATAATAACACCTTATAATGCCAATAATAACACTTGGAGATCGAAGGTTAACGACTTTTGCCCTTCGCGTCGATCAGGTGCTATGGTAGAATTGACACACGACATAAACAATGTTTGATAAAATCACATTCTATAGACGCTCATATTTAAATACCTCGTTTGATTTCACTGCTGTCTGGTAATAAATGCATACCGGACAGCTACAATGCGACAATTGTTAGGTTGATGTTGAAGTCAAATGTTCAAATGTGAGTACAGCTTATGGGACTTAACTACGGGGTCAACAGTCCCTAAACATACAAACTACTTATCAACTACCCTATACTAAGGACGGCACAAATATCCATGCCCGAGGGGGGATCCGAACCCCCGACCGTAGTCGCCGTGCCGTGACTGGAGCGCCTCAGTCCCCTCGGCCACCGCGGCCGGCTATACGTCCGCCGTCGATATATAGTTACACAATTAATATTAAATGTATCATGGCTTTTTATACAAATACATTCTTGTATTTGTTCTTGTCCGCAAATACATATAATTGTTTGTGTATAAATTATCTGCTGCATCTCTACTATTTTTAATCGGCCATGTAATGTTTAAGAGACTGTCTACTACATAAAAATAACTTTACTAAGAATAATATTAAATACAGAGTGTCTCACGAAAGCCGCCTGCCAAGCGTCCGCGGTAAACTTCCAAACTACTTATGAGCTAACTTATACTAAAGACAGCAGGAACATCCATGCCCGAGCGGTGATTCGAACCCACGACGGAGAACGGCCTTGCGCATCGTAGCATAGAGCCTCAATGCGCTCGGCCACTTCACCGCGGACGTGAAGCGGGAAGCCTACGCTTCACATTGTAGGTAGTCACTGTGTAAACGATGTCAAGTATGCAGCTGCAGCAGTCACGGAAACTCAGTGAAAATCCATTGAGATTACCGTGGCATGACTGCGGGGGACTCACCTCAGCAAGTGCTGTTGGTGTTGCTTAGTTTTCACAGTTTATAAAAATGTAGACTAAGAAACTTCCTGGCAGATTAAAATTGTGTGCCGGAACCGGGACTCGAACCTGGGACCTTTGCCTTTCGCGGGCAAGCGCACTACCGACTGTGCTGTCCCGACACGACTCACGATTCCGCCTCACAACTTTACTTCCGCCAGTACCTCGCCTCCTACTTTCCAAACTTCACAGAAGTTCTCCTGCGAAACTTGCAAGACTAGCACTCCTGGAAGAAAGGATATGGTGGAGACATGGCTTAGGTACTGGCGGAAGTAAACTTGTGAGGCGGCATCGTGAGTCGTGTCGGTAGTGCGCTTGCCCGCGAAAGGCAAAGGTGCCAGGTTCGAGTCCCGGTTCCGGGACACAATTTTAATCTGCCAGGAAGTTTCATATCAGCGCACACTCCGCTGCAGAGTGAAAGTCCTGTTCTGGAATGTAGACTAACATAGAGGAGAATCTGCACCTCTCCAATTCAGTACACCTCGATAAACTCAGAAACTACTGAACGGAATTTTACCAATGTACGGTGTCATTCACGAGGGAGTTTTAGGTATATGATTCATCAATGCGCCAGACATTGGGTGTGCGTGGCGATTACAAGTTCGCGAAATAGAACAATAAATACTCTTAGGAAAAGATAAAGTCTGAAACTTACAAATTTGACTCTACATCTGAAAATGTATTCGTCATTGAGACTTAAACAACGATTCAGGCACGACGTCGTGTAACAAATGTTCAAATGTTTGTAACTCTGTCGGACCAAACTGGGTGGTCATCAGTCCCTAGTCGTGTAACATTGACTCAAATAGATTAGTTTTCAAGCTCTCACCGCCTTTTCTGAATCACTCTTTTCTAATAATCGACAAAGGCAAAAAGATAAAAACATATAGAATCAATGATAAAAATCGGAGCGGTAGAGGACTAATAATCTGGTAATTTGTTAATTCTAATTCTCATCGACTAAGATCATATAGAGGTCCAGTATGACAACAGAAACTTATTTTCAAATTAAAATTGGTAGTTATAGAGTAAGGTGGTACAATTTCGATCATTTCGAACAAATGTAATTGTAACTGCAAATATATTGAGACAAGAAATAATTTTAAATATGGCACTTGTTCTTGAATGTTTAATGAATATGTGACACAAATATTAGACAGTTACAAATGTTGGTATGAACACAAAAAAAAAAAAAAAAAAAAAAAAAAAATTGTTACGGAATTGAGAAAAATCGATAGAAAATGTACCACACTAGGTATAATTATGATCACTTCCCCGTACAATTTTGATCACTGATTTTTCCCACATAAAAAGCACTTTTTCCTTCGGGCACCAGCGCATACTTCGCGGTACCAAACGTTGCACAATAATGAATTTACAAGCGCGTGGGAACTAGAACATTTATAAGAACGCGTTCGACGAAGTAGCTCCAAGTACATCTTTACAGGAAAAGATTTATATCTCCTTTGTACAGAGTGTTGTATTCTTGGAAAAGACAGGAGGAGCTGTACAAACCTGCTACACTGCAACGCCACACAAAGACAAGTGCTACCAACACTACGAGACTGAAAACTTATGTTGATCGGAATTGTACCTATATCGATTTTGTATCACCTTTCCCGACTTTTATTGAATTTTTTCAGAGGCCATAACTATTAGCAATTTTTTACTCTCATAGTGTCGTCTTTTGTTTTACGGAATTTTATCGCAGGTCATTATTTATGATCGTGCTTCTACGAAGATCAAATATGACACTGTCCGTGACATGCCAAAAAGACTCTGTTTCAAAAATTTGCAGGATTGGAAAGGAAATACAAAAAAATACCCTAAAGGTAGGGTGGACATGAGTTACCCACCTTTCAATCTTACCAACATTCTCTACGCAACAGACTCATAGGACACTACTACAGAAACCAAATTACATCATATATGCCATGCTATCCTTGATGGGGAGGGCTAATGGAAAAATGTCGTCTGCATCACACTCCAGCATAGTCTACCCTTGGAGGCCGACGATTGACTTCTTATTTTGACCAAAATTTCGTTGCCAGCGCATTCTGAACTCGGCACAAGGCCGTTTCAGGAGGTACACTGTTTTGTGTCCCAACTTCGTCGCCGCTTTTGTGTCCCAGCCTCGTCGTAGGTGTCGGTGGCCGAGTGGAACGAGACCGACACAGTAACAAAAATAGCACGCCGGTGCAGGTACGGAGGGGAGCAGCCAGAAACTATAAACACTAGAGTAAATTAGAAAGAGATATATATTGCACAGAATGTAACAATACTTAACTTTTACATAGTACTGCAGAATGTTGATACATAGTTGTCAGAGGCCTGCCTAGTGCCTGTACAATAGCAAAGTCTTCACTGGTGCCTATCTGATTACGAAGGTCCTAACTCGTTGCTATCTCAGTCCGAAGTGGCCGATGTCCTTCAGTGGTGGCCACGAGCGGCGTTGTCGCAGAGGGCGCTCGTGGCTGTCGTCGTGAGAACGCCGCGCCGTGCGTGCATGGCGGCGCGCGGCGAAAGTAAGTGGCGCGCACTTTGTACTTGTGCGACACCACACCCCTCCCCCCCCCCAAACCACCGCGCCGTCGTGGCGTAGAGCTGAGGGCCACGGCGACGGCACTGGGAGGAGGGCCTGGGCGGGGGCGTTACTGGTGGGACGGGCGTCGTAGCTGAGGCTGGGATCGAGACGCCGTCCGCGCCCCGGCATCCGCCTTGCGATCCTCCAGGGAACCCACCGAAACCTGGGGAAGGGCGCACCCCCCGCCCAGAGGGAGCAGGTCATCTTCTTCTGAGGTGCGTGGCCCAGGCGGCGGCGGCACGCACGGTCCGGAGTCCCTCTCGGTGACGCTGTCATCTGCGGCGGCGACAGCGGGGGCGTCGCGTCGATCTCCATCGGGACGATCTCGTAGTCCGGGGACGCTGGACCCGTTGACGAACGATGTGTTTGTGCTCCCTGGCGGTGAACTGGGTCTGGAATCAAGAAACCGGAGACAGGATCGCGCGGCCTGTGCAGGCGCAATTGGTTTGCGTGGCGCCGCAGCTCCGACCCTGTGGAAGAACGTACAACAAACATATTGCGCCCGAGCACGCGCTGAATGATGCCCGGCATCCATTTCTTCTTGTTTCCAGCAAACACCCTGTACAGCACCGGCGTAGAAACCTGAAAACGCGTAGCGCCATACGAACCGACTCGGTGCGTGGGAGGCTGCAGCAGGTGAAGGAGAGTGCGGTGACGGCGGCCGTGTAGCAGCTCGGCAGGAGACGGGCCGTCACGTGGCATGCACCGATACGTAGACAGGAAAATTTGAAGAGCTTGCTGCCTGGAGTGCTGACCTTTCATCTTCTCCATGTGAGACTTGAATGTTCGAACGAAACGTTCTGCTTCACCATTGGACTGAGGGTGAAAAGGTGCGGTGGTGATATGCTGAATGCCATTCACACGACAAAACTGTTGAAATTCCGCACTAACAAACTGAGGTCCATTGTCACTGACGATAGTTTCAGGCAAGCCTTCGATGCAAAAGACTGATGTTAAGGCACTGATTGTACTAGACGCCGTCGTTGAGTTCATGGCAATCACAAAAGGAAACTTGCTGAAAGCGTCTACAACAATTAACCAGCGCGTATTCCAGAATGGTCCGGCAAAGTCAATATGTAAACGTTGCCATGGTCCCTTGGGGCGTGGCCAGTCTGAGAAACGCTGTGGAGGAGCCGCCTGATGCTCCGCACAAACTGTACACTGTGATGTCATGCTCTCTATCTGAGCGTCCATACCAACCCAGGTACAATGACGTCTGGCCAATTGCTTTGTCCTAACAATGCCCCAATGTCCTTGATGCAGGAGGCGTAACACTTCTCGTTGCAGGGAACGAGGAACAATCACTCTTGCTTGGTCGTTGTCGGTATGCAACAACAGTACACCCTGACTTAAAGATAATGCATGACGTTGTGCAAAATAACGTCGAACCAGAGGCCGATCAATGTCTTTGGCTCTGGCAGGCCACCCTGAGCGAACAAAACGTGCTACCACACTTAGGTCTGCATCCGCAGCTGTTTCCTGTGCAACCCGACGAGAGTTCAAAGGAAAGTCTGCGACAGCGGAAGCATCTCTGGAGTCTATCTGACAACATGCCATTTCTGAAGAATCAAATGATACATCCTGGCCAACCGGAAGTCGGGAAAGTGTGTCCGCGTTGGCATGTTTAGTGGTAGGTCGGTACAAAATCTCATACTGATAATTTGACAATATCAAGGACCATCTCTGAAGCTTTTGTGCCGTACGTGGCGGAATTGGCTTTGTGGGTGAGAACAACGACGTGAGAGGCTTGTGGTCTGTCAACAAATAGAATTTTCTGCCATAGAGATAATGATGAAACTTTGCGACGCCGTAAATGATTGCTAAGGCCTCCTTTTCTATCTGACTGTAATTCTGTTGCGTCGGCGTCAGTAGCTTGGATGCAAAGGCAATAGGACGATCGTGACATCCAATACGATGTGAGATTACAGCGCCCAGACCATACGACGAGGCGTCAACTGCTAACACTACAGGCTTCTGTGGGTCAAAGGGAATCAAACATGCATCACTGAGTAGTGCAGACTTTAATTTGTCAAAGGCAACCTGACAATCTTTAGACCATACAAAAGGAACATTCTTCCTACGTAAGTGATGCAGTGGAGCTGCAATCTGAGAGGCATTGGGAATAAATCTGAAATAATAGTTCAGCTTCCCCATTACTGCTTGCAATTCGTGCACATTCTTAGGAGGAGGCAAGTCTTTGATTGCTCGAAGATGTGACTGTAAGGGATGGATTCCTTGGGCATTAATCACATGGCCTAGGTACTCTATTTTAGTTTGAAAAAACGAACACTTTGCTTTATTGCAACGTAGACCTGCTGCAGTCAACACTTTGAAAAGGCACTCCAGGTTTGCTAAATGTTCTTCAACTGTACGTCCGGACACCACAATGTCATCTAAATAGTTCGAACAACACGGTACAGAAACTGTCAGCTGTTCCAAAAAACGCTGAAAAATAGCGGGAGCGGAAGAACTGCCAAAGGGTAGGCGTTGAAATTGAAAAAGGCCCATGTGAGTATTAATGACGAAAAACTTTTTGGACTCGTCATCAAGTGGAATCTGTAAGTATGCCTCTGCTAAATCAATCTTAGAAAAGAAACGAGACTGTCCTAATTTGTCCATTAGTTCGTCTGGTCTGGGCAGTGGATAAGAGTCTACAATTGTTTGACTGTTCACTGTTGATTTAAAGTCCGCACAGAGACGAAGTTTTCCTGACGGCTTGGGTATAATTACTATAGGCGAGGCCCACTGACTCGCAGAAACAGGAGAAATCACCCCACTATCTTGCCAACGTTTAAGTTCTTCGGCAACTGTATCACGCAATGCGATAGGCACTGGTCTAGCTTTACGAAATTTTGGAACTGCAGATTCTTTTAAAGTCACATGTGCCACGAAGTCTTTTGCACAACCTAGTTCCGGCGAAAACAAGTCACTGTATTTGTCACACAATGCATTGATTTTATCCTGAGGCAATATTGACGAAATTTGAAGCACATCTCTTTGAATTGATAAACCAAACAAGTCAAAAGCATCTAGTCCAAAAATGTTCTGCGTAGATTTGGCCTGAAGAACAACAAAAGCAACTGTTTTCGTAACACCTTGAAAAGAGGCAGGCAGGCTACACGTTCCTAGCACGGGAATATTTTGACCTGTATAAGCTGTTAACACTTGTTGACACAGCGATAATTTTGGCGAACCCAGAAGTTCATAAGTATCTTTATTAATTAAGGTAACAGCGGAACCAGTGTCGAGCTGAAATTGCACAGTCTTATTGTCAATGGAAAGATTCACAAAAAGTTTTTGCTTTCGGCGCTCGACAGGTGCGCGAATGTGGGCAACGTCTGTTACGGTTTGTTTACTGCGCTTGCGCGGGCCGCGTAGTGAAGGAAGCGGCGCAGACTCGGCACGCAGCGGATTAACAACACTGTCACTAGATGACACTACCGCCGGATCGGCGTCCGCGCAAGCCTGCGAAGCTACTCCAGATTTATTAACTACTGCACTACACTTTTGAGTAGCTACTTGATGTCTACTGTCACTAGCTACACAGTACTGGGCACTATTACAAGGAGCAGTTGCAGAAGGCACTATTTTCACTACAGGAATGCACTGTTCATAGTCATTTTGCTTGTCCCGAACCCTTTTCCGTTGCACTGTTTTACGCGCTCGTCGGCGCTTGCTACGTGGTGCACTATATAGATTTGCCATAGGCGCAGAACTACTTTCTTGCAATTGAGATCCAAGGAAAGCAGTGTTCAATTCCACAGCCCGTATAACATTTACAGAATGAACTGTTCTCGCACTCTGCGAAGCACTGTTTCTAACGTTACTGTTCTTTGAGTTTTTAATTTGCATACACACAGACTGCACATGTCCCAATTTGCCACATTGATAACAGGTTGCGTTGCGACTAGGGCAATGAGCACGCTTGTGGCGAGACACACACTGGGGGCAAGATTTACGTACACTTTTCTGAAATGAGCGTTGGCGCCCGTTATTCAAATTACTGTTTCTAACACGACGGGGCGACCTTTGCGTCGCACTTTTACACTGGCTACTGTTCACTGTCTGTTCAGCACGGCCGGTAGAAAAATAAGAATCACTAGTGCTATACTGAGAACTACGGCTAGGAAAGCGTCCGTTGCGGCGCACTGAATTTACACTATGGCTTTGCATTTCTACATCAGCTAAGTCAAAAGTATCATGCGCTTCTATAAGCTGCAGTACACTGTCTAAGGAGGGGTCAGACTGTTTCAGAATTGCTGCTCTAATTCTGGGGTCCTGAATATTCTGCGTAATCGCATCCCTCAACATCACGTCACTATACGAAAGTCCACAAGAGCAAGTAAATTTACATTGGCGGGTTAAGCCCTTCAATTCCGTGATCCATTCTTGGTGTGACTGCTGCGGTAATTTTTTAAGTCTGAAAAATCGGTATCGTGCAGCGGCTACAAGAACTTTTCTCTCATAATGAGCATTCAGTGCATCTACAATTTGTTCAAAGTCTACATCACGAGGAGATGCGTGAGGGAATAGTTTCTGCAATAGTACGAAGGTCTGGGGGCCCACAATCGATAAGAAAAGGTTCTTCACTCTCTGACCTGTAATTTGATGAGCCGCGACGAGTTCTTGAAACTGTGCGAAGTAGTCGCTCCATTCTTCCTCACGTTCGTTGTACTGGCGGAACGTAGGGAGCGGTACGGCGGCTGGTGTGGGCTGCTGAAGCGGCGGCTGTTGTTGTTGGTTAGCTGCTTGCGCTGTGAGCTGGGCCACAGCCTGGAGAAGTTGTGTTATTTGCGCCGTCTGTAACTGAATAATTTCCATTAAGTTTGGGTTCGGGGTAGTGGCCATGCTGACCGATTAGGCGCCGTGCATACAAGTAACTTATAACAAAACACAAATGCAATATGAAAGAGGACGCTCTGCAACAAAAAAGTCCACAAAATACGTAACAGAATATGTTCCCCCAAAAATCTTATAATAAGGGTGGGTGGGCAGGAGCAATTTTTGCGTGCTCCGACTGCTGCTGTCTGGCTGCTGTAAGCGGGCTGGTCCAAGATTCTATCCCATCCTCGTCGCCACTTTTGTGTCCCAACTTCGTCGCCGCTTTTGTGTCCCAGCCTCGTCGTAGGTGTCGGTGGCCGAGTGGAACGAGACCGACACAGTAACAAAAATAGCACGCCGGTGCAGGTACGGAGGGGAGCAGCCAGAAACTATAAACACTCGAGTAAATTAGAAAGAGATATATTTTGCACAGAATGTAACAATACTTAACTTTTACATAGTACTGCAGAATGTTGATACATAGTTGTCAGAGGCCTGCCTAGTGTCTGTACAATAGCAAAGTCTTCACTGGTGCCTATCTGATTACGAAGGTCCTAACTCGTTGCTATCTCAGTCCGAAGTGGCCGATGTCCTTCAGTGGTGGCCACGAGCGGCGTTGTCGCAGAGGGCGCTCGTGGCTGTCGTCGTGAGAACGCCGCGCCGTGCGTGCATGGCGGCGCGCGGCGAAAGTAAGTGGCGCGCACTTTGTACTTGTGCGACACCACACACTGTGGGCCAAAAGAAGATCGAAACTGTCTGGATAAGAAGCATGTACTCCCGTATACCTTCTGGAACGCTATTGGGCTTAATTCAGGACAATTTTCCAAGTCAAAGATCCTGAACCATTCAGAGGGTTATGGAAGTAGTGCTACTATAGCCGTTTAATACCCGCCGTCTCCCAAACCAAGCAGGGAGGACAGATTTTCCGAAATAAGAACCCGCGAAGTTCAAAGGCGGGTACGGCGTGTAGGCCACATGGGTGCCCATAGAATGACCTCAGGGAATATGGGTGGCCACCGCTTACCCAAGTGTGAGCATGGTTTCCATGCCGATCTCTTAGTGTGCAGGAGCAGCATTCGGTCGCGATCTTCAAATTTCATAACTCTGCTGTAGTATTTGTTGTCAGAGGCCCGAAAAGTACGGAATTTCTTTCACATTAGTCCAAACTACATGGATATCTCAAGTGCGCATGCGTGTTACTGGATCGCCATCTTGTAAATTCCTAATTTCCTGCGATATTCATCACTACTGAGTTCAAGAACAAAATTTTCCGCTATACTTTTTAAAAATTATTGCTTGAAACTGCTCCTAAAAAATTAATTTACGAATTCCCTGGAATCATAATTATATCAGTCGGAGACAGAAGTGTATTTCGTGGATTATAAGTAAAACCAGGGAATAGCATTTCAAGGTATAATGCAGTAGACGCCCCCATGGGTTTATGAATATTTTTCTCGTCCCGTACCAAACTCTCATTTTTCTTGAAATGACTCAGAATAAGTTTGGAGTAGTGGCGAGTCTGTGCCAGAGATATGAGCTCCGTCCCGAGAAGAGATTGGCAACATTGTAAATTCAACGACGTTTAACCCATAACAATCCGATAAGTATTTTGGCAAAAGTTGCAGTGTTTAGAACCCAGGATTTAAATGTCTTGAACGTGAAACCAGTTGCTGTCTTATGTGGAATTCCGTATTATCATATGGAACTGTGGCGTCCAGCTGATGGGGCGCTCCAGCTTGACGCAGATAATAATCTAATTACAATTTCGTAATAGCTCCTTAATTAACAGCCATATACAACCACTCTCTTAAAGAAGGATCTGTACCAAAAGATTGAAAAGTTGCACAGGTCACACCTATATTCAAGGAAGGCAGAAGGAGTAACCCACTAAATTACAGGCCTATTTCATTGACGTCAATTTGCAACAGGGTTTTGGAACATATCCTGTATTCAAATATTATGAATTATCTCGAACAGAACGATGAAATGACCCAAGGTCAACACGGATTTAGAAAATATCGTTCATGCGAAACAGAACTAGCTCTTTATTCACACTAAGGGATGGGTGCTATCGACAAGGGTTCTCAAATCGATTCCTTATTTCTTGATTTCCAGAAGGCTTTTGACACAGTACCTCGCAGAACGACTTTTAATCAAATTGCGTGTTTATGGTATATCGCCCCAAATTTGCGACTGGATAGGGGATTTCCTGTCATAAAGGACACAGTTTATAGTAATCGATGGTAAGGCATCGACTAAAACAGAGGTGATATCGGTCGTTCCACAGGGTAGTGTTATTGGTCCTCTGCTGTTCCTTATTTACATAAACGATTTAGGGGAAAATCTAAGTAGCTCTCTTAGGTTATTTGCAGATGAAACCGTCATTTACCGACTAGTAAAATCATCTGAAGATCAAAACCAACTGCAGGACGATCTGAATAATATATCACTAAAGTGTAAAAATTGGCAATTGACTCTAAATAATGAGGAGTGTGAAGTCGTCCACATGAGCACGAAAAGAAATTCGTTAAACTTGATTCACAATATAAATCAATCAAAAGTGAAGGCCGTAAACTCCACAAAATACGTTGGAATTACTATTAGTTCAGACTTAAATTGGAAAGAGCAAGTAGATAATGTCATGGGAAAGGCGAACCAGAGACTGCGTTTTATTGGCAGAACCCTTAAAACAGGCAACAGAACTACAAAAGAAACTGCATACATTACGCTTGTCCGTCCATTTTTGGAGTATTGCTGCCCAATGTGGGATCCTTATCAGGTGGGTTTGACGGAGGACATCGAAGTGTCCAAAGAAGGGCAGCTCGTTTCGTATTGTCACGATACTGGGGAGACAGCGTTACGGAAATGATACAGGATCTGGGATGGGAATCATTACAACAACGGCGCTTCTCGCTGCGGCGTGGGCTACTTGCGAAGCTCCAATTGCCAACATTCTCCTTCGAATGCGAAAATATATGTTGACTCATACTTACATAGGTAGAAGTGATCATCAGAATAAAATACGAGAAATCAGAGCCCGAACGGAGGGATTCATGTGTCATTCTTCCCGCGCGATATTCGAGAATGGAATGGGAGATAAATAGTATAATTGTGGTTCGATGAACCCTCTCCCAGGCACTAAAATGTGATTTGCAGAGTATCCCATGTAGATGTAGTACAGAAGCCTTCTCACGTTCCGTTAGATATCAGAAATATCGTTAAATCTCTTTCCTTTCAAAGCGAGTTTGAGGCGAGGGAAGACGAAGAAGTCTGTAGGATGAAAATAATTTTGTTTAGTGTAAGTTTTACTACTTTAAAAAAGCGTTCAGTTTGGGTAATTATGTTTAAAACACATTAAGTGCAAGCTTTTTAATTAATTTTTATTCGAAAGCTATATTTGTAGTTAAAAAATGTTCAAATGTTTGTTAAGCTTATGGGACTTAACTACGGGGTCATCAGTCCCTAAACTTACAAACTACTTATGAACTACTTACGAACTAGGACGGCACAAATATCCATGCCCGAGGGGGGATTCGAACCCCCGACCGTAGTGGCCGTGCAAACTGTGACTTGAGCGCCTCAGTCCCCTCGGCCACCGCGGCCGGCTATATTTGTAGTCCTAAGGAACCAAACTACTGAGGTAATTTGTCCCAAGATTTTTAACTATTCAAAGTAACTTACACTACGGACACTACAAACCTATGTAGAAGCAGGACTCGAAGCTCCGACGGGGAGACGTGGCGCCATTCCTAGAATGGTGCTTCAGACCACGCGACCTTTTACATGCGGCTAATTTTTATAGTTACTTATAATTACCTTTTCTAGGCGCTGAATGTAAATGATGCATATATTATCGTTATAATTATACTGTTTAAACATTTTTATTGATGCTCTTCACGTATATGCAGCCGGATTTCGTCGCCCTGACGACACGATATTACGGCGCTTCAAACGGTCGCCACCGTCAGGTGAGATTGCAAATGCACAAGACGCCGGAACTGCGGTAGCATCAGATACGGCGTCTGCATGGCACAAAGGAGCCGCCGTATCTGATGTTGCCTCAGTTCCCGCGTGACTGTGCACCCGCAATTGCACCTGAAGATAGCGGCCGGCTGAAGCGTCGAAATTTCGGCAAAATCCGGTTGCATACCCGTGAAGAGCATCAATAATTTATACGTAACCACACTTTTTTTCTATAATTTTCATTTCTTAAATCTAATAGATAAAGATGAAGGTGTTTTTATCCTTCGTACAAAATGCTAAGATTAACTTCGTATAGTGCATGGCAGAGAGTACTTTGGAAATAGTTAATTTGTTTCTTACGCCTTTACTATGAAATGGCTGAAATTTGGAACATAGGTAGCTTATACCCTGCATTAATACTTGGCCTACCTTTTGTAAGCCATCGTACGGTGCGTGGTGGAGTATACCTTAGAATGAGTCAATACTTTTGTTTCTCTTTACGCTGATGTAGTTCGACGGATTTGGATGTAATTTGAAATACAGATAGCTTATACCCTGAATTAACGAATGAACTACCTTTAGGAAGCCATCGTACGGTGCACGGTGGAAGGTACTTTACAGTGCTTTCACACGTTTGTTAACTTAATCCTGAACGGAATTGAATCAAATGTGGAATGAAATAGCTTGTATGCCGAATTAATACATGGGCTACCTTTCGCAAGCTTCCGTAGGTGCATGACGGAGGGTATGTTACAACAAACATCGAAATTGTTCATTGCTCAACATCAAAGTCAGCACATGCAAGTATGTTTCAATGAAGGAGATTATTTTACAATCTGCAAGCCAGTGAATTTAGTATGGCGGAGGGTACATTGCGACTTTGTCACAGTTTAACCAGTCACCATGAAACTTGGCGCATATATGTATGTTTTCATACACTTGTTCACCCACTGCTTGAATACTGCTCACCAGTGTGGGATCCGTGCCAGGTAGGGTTGATAGAGGAAGTAGAAAAGATCCAAAGGAGAGCAGCGCACTTCGTTATAGGATCATTTAGTAATCGTGAAAGAGTTACGAAGATAATCGATAAACTCCAGGGGAAAACTCTGCAGGAGAGACTCTCTGTCGCTCGGGACGGGCTTTTGTCCAAATTTCGAAACATACCTTTACCGAGGAGTCTAGCTCTATATTGCTACCTCCTACGTATATCTCGCGAAGAGATCGTGAGGATAAAATCAGAAAGATTAGAACCCACACGGAGGCATACTAACAATCTTTCTTTCCGCGAACAATACGTGACTGAAATAGGAGGGAGAACCGATAGTGGTACTCAAGGAAACCTCTGCCACACACGGTCGGCTGGCTTGCGGAGTATGGATGTAGATGTAGGAGGGAAAGGAGTAGGTGGAGGAGGAGACGGACAGAAAGGGGAGGGAGGAGATGGACAGAGGGGAGAAGAGGAGACAGAGAGGGGAGAGGAGGAGACAGAGAGGGGAGAGGAGGAGACAGAGAGGGGAGATGGTGACAGACAGGTGTAAGGACATGAACAGATGGAGGGGAGGAGGAGATGAATAGAGAGAAAGAGAGAGAGGTCGAAAGGAATATGAGGAGATGGACAGAGAGAGTGAAGGAAAGTACCCGGTTGAGACGGGTTTTAAGCTTGTCAGGAATAAACTTGGGTCCGCTTTTGGGCACCTGTATATTATTAATTATAATGTACGGTACATTTATTTGTTAGAAGGTTGTCGAGAATCGCAGTTTTATGCGGCCTGACAGATAACGAGGTCGAACTGATACATAGACTACTAATTGTTGCAATTTTTGTCTACTACATCAAACATTTATCGTCAACATAGGGATAAAAATACGTACTGGCGTGTTTTATGGTCCACTGTAGGTTTTTCTGAAGTTTCATCATATTTTGCAAAAAATTCGGACAAAAATAATAAAAAGATAATTGAAAAAAAAAAAAAAAATATGGACGATACGATTACGTCCAAGGAGGTTAGTATCCTCTCCCATATTTTCGTTGTCTTTACCTGTTAAAATGTTAGCACCTCTCTTGCCGTGATAGTTTATCCTGTTCTTCAAGTTGGTTTTATACGGCTGTACTGGTTTACGTAAAATCGAATGACAGTGTCAAATCGTCGTTATTTATACAAATTTCTCTGGAATGGTGCAAGTTATGGAAGTAACAGAGCAAACTATTGAGAATTTCTCCTCTACAAATACAATTATTCAGTTTTCGTCTCTGATGAGCGTTTAAGGCGTAATTTGCAATTAAATTTCCTGCTACATCTACATGGGATACTCTGCAAATCACATTTAAGAGGTCTGCCAGAGCGTCAAGAGACCGTCACAAACGGCCTGTTTTTAATGTTACTGGCCTATTTTTGTCCGAAATATTTGAGAAAGGGAGGTTCTGGTTGCTGGCGCACAACAATTACGACTGTAAAATTTGGTGCCGATCGATTGAACGACGCGACCTAGAAAGTGGCAACACGTTGCAGACAGACATTATTTTTGCAGATATCTATGAAATGATGCGAGATCTGAAAAAAAACTTTAAGAGAGCCACGTTGTAGAAAATTTTCTCCTCTACAAATTTCCTAATTCAATTTTCGTCTCAGATGAACGATTAAGCCGATATTTTCATATAAATTTCGGGCTGTCAAAAGGCGATCGCACAGGTGCACTTATAGTTTTAGTATCGTAATCCAAAGCGGGCCAAAATACGATAACTGAAGAAAAGCAACTTTAAGGCTTCAAAATTGTCCACGAGTTGAAAGCCTACCGTCAGCAGACGACTGCGACGGAGTACAAGGGAACCGAGAGGATGCGTTCGTCAGCTTGTAAACATTTCATAACTACACGTAACTCTGTCACAAGACGGAGGATACATCAGTGGTCCGAGGCCAACTCTAAAAAGACAGGCCCCAGCGCAGTCGTCATGCCACGTAAGCAAGGTAGTTCCGAGCCGGTGCGATCGCCAGCCGATCGTGCGGCCGCTGGGGCACAGCGGGTAGCCACTGGTCTAGCGCCCAAAAGCCAATGATCCTGCTGCCGCGCCAGCACTCTGGTGCTAACGCTACCAGCGGTATCGAGAGGTCAACTGTCACTACAGCATCCGATTCCAGTGACTCCGAGTATGGAACCACAAGCAGCTGCATTCACCGGAGGAGGGATAGAGGACATCGAGACGTCGCGGCGCGGGCACCTCCGTCCGCATGGTACAACGGCTGGTCATTAGACAAGACGCGACGAGATGGCGTGCAAACGCGGTCGAAGGAGTCGTCACCTGCTCATGTAGCTCCTGCCGAGCTAACGCCTACTCCACGGAGTCTTGTATTGAGTTGAATAAACTTGTAAACTCTAATACTGTTTTACCAGCGCCCTGCCAGGTACCACGCCTCATTTTGACATAAAGCTAAGAACCTAGCTTTAGGCTCCTGCATCACAAGTACACCGTGAATATCGAGAATTCAGTTAAGCATCACATCTCCGACATCGCTGCAGCCAGAAAACGATACTACAAGAACGGGACCAACGACGGCTGGAGAGAAACGTTCATCCTGACATATGTGTAACCATTCCACAAACTAATGCGGCCGGCCGCGGTGGCCGAGGGGACTGAGGCGCTCCAATCACGGTCTGCACGGCCACTATGGTCGGGGGTTCGAATCCCCCCTAGGGCATGGATATTTGTGCCGTCCTTAGGATTAGCTAGTTCATAGGTAGTTTGTAAGTTTAGGGACTGATGACCCCTTAGTTAAGTCCCATAAGCTATACAAACATTAAAAACTAATGCGGATTTCAATGCTGGGCCATCAGCAAGAGTCAGCGAGCGAACCGTTCAATGAAACATCCTCGATATGGGCTTTCGGTGCCGAAGGTACACTCGCATACCCTTGCTAACCGCACGACACAAAGGTTTACGTCTATCCTGGACACGTCAACACCGACATTGGTCTGCTGATGACTGGAAACTCGTTTCCTAGTTTGACGAGTCTTCATTCCAACTGTGACGAGCGGGTGGACGCTTACGGATATAGAGACAACCTCACGGATTCATGAACCCTGCTTGTCGGCAGGTGTGACATTACCGCCCATTAGAAATATTGGTAATTAATAGTATTTGTAATTAAACAGCATGAAGTTCACTGCAGACATTGACCATGCCAATGCACCAAATGTTACACAATTGTAATCTTCATAATTATGGTAGTAATGTATGTAGGCTGTTGGGTGACAACATTTGTAGTTAGGCCATAGGTAGAAATTCTCCACGTTGAGATTTGCTGTGTGCTTGTAGCTGACGGGAGGCCAGCGAGCAGGCCGACGTTGGTAGCTTGTTCCAGCTTAGGATTTTCCAGGTTCGTTTCTGGTGAGGGGAGAGAGGGACAATGGCGAGTGCCAGGTGCAGTGCAGTGCACAGCGTGAAATAAAATATTCTAATACTACTGGTATTTGAAGTAATATGATGCAGTTAGGAACCTTTAAGGCCCTCATTACAAAATAGCCTGTTGATAAATAAACAATACATAAGCTAATATAGTCACATCTGGCGTAATATGTTTAATTGACAATGAAAAGTAATAAATTACCAATGAATACAAGGCAGTTACACAACCAGCATGGCAATGTTTGTTTATAAAAATAATATATTAACTATTTCTCATTTTAATTTCAATTAATCTTGTGTATTTTATCTTGAAGTATTCAGTTAAATCACTTATCTGTGAAATAAGAAATTGAACGATTATAATAAATAGCACAAAGGATGTTTATACCAATATAAAAAAATTAGAAGAAATTTGATTAATGTGTAGTGTAATTATTTTCATTTTAAGTAAAGTTTTAGAAATGTATTGGCTGAGCGCTGTACGTTGGCAAATCGGTTAGAACAGCTCACATGGGGAAGTTGATGACGTAGGGGAAAAAACCCGGCAGTTGGGCTTTTGGCGCGCGCGCACGCTCGAGGGCAGGAAGTGACGAGTCGGGAGCGAGTGGTGTAGCTGGCCGGGCGGCGTCGCTCTAGACAGTCGGCATGTGGATCTCCAGGTGGAGACTTTAGATTTTTGTGTGGCAATTGCCAAGTGTGGTTGCTCGTCGTAGACTGCACCAAGTTGTATCGAGTGCTACTGTGTGTTGTGAATATTTAGCCGGTGGAACAAGGTGTGCATCGCACTGAATTAAAGTGACTGTGTTTTGTTAGTATAACACGTGTCGTCGCATAGGCATGAACATATACGGTGTTTGAGAGAGGCACATGGTGTGAAAACAATTTGCGACAAATATTCATTTTTGTCTGGGGGCTCATGAGCTATAACTTTATTTGATAAATGTGTCGACGTACAGACGTATCAGCCACAATATGGTGTAATATACAACATAAAGTGAACTTCCACGTGTTTTCAAAAATAGTAGTTAGTACACCCTTTTCTCACATGAACTTACTTTATTATGAATTTTTTTCGTTAATCATATGTAGAGAAGAAAAGCTGCGAACGTGTGACATCATCCCCTAGAAAACGAGTCAAACAGTCGCAATCACAGATCCAGTGTTTTTGCATGTTTAGGAATTTGGTTCGCAGTTGGTGGTTGTGAGTTTTAAAAATTAAACTTTCCCTATTTTAAACTCTCACCCTGACGTTCACCCTCGCACAGGGGATTACAAAAAGGTAGTAGAGGCTCTGTAAGTATGTGGGGCGTGTGGAGTTGGAGTGATATGTCACCCCATATCGCCTAGATACGACTGTGACAGGTGACATGTACTGACGCATCCTGGCTGCACATCCATTCATGCCCATTGTTTATTCCGACGAACTTCAGTAATTTCATCACGACAATGCGAAACTCCACACGTTCCGAATTGCTTCAGAGTGGCTCCAGAAACACTCTCCTGTGTATAAACACCTTCGAATTCCACAGACCTAAATGTTACAAAACATATCATTGTGAGATAGCCGGCCTCGATGGACGAGAGGACTGAGGCGCTCCAATCACGGTCTGCACGGCCACTACGGTCGGGGGTTCGAATCCTTCCTCGGGCATGGATATTTGTGCCGTTCTTAGTCTTAGTTAGTTCATAAGTAGTTTGTAAGTTTAGGAACTGATGACCCCGTAGTTAAGTCCCGTAGACTATACAAACATTTGAACATTTTGAACATTGTGAGATAAGTCCGCTTTGATTGCCACAAGCTTTTATTTAAAAAGCAAAACCGGTTTCGTTTCTTACAGACGCATCATCAGGTGCTCCATGAAGTAGGCTATAATAAATGAAAGTGTCTTACAAGTGCGTCTTTACAAAAGCAAAAAGAAATATACAATAAATTGTCAAATGTAAAATGCAATTATATAAACCATGGGTAAAAGTATTCAAAAATGAAAAAAAAAAAAAAAAAAAAAAAAAAAGGCTGTCTTTTAGCCTCTCCTCAGGGCTCACGTCAGATGTTTTAAAACAACGAGCGGAGTTGCGGTAGTCATGTTTAAAAATGTACTGGTGGTGAAGGGTGGCCAAAACCGGCAAAAAATCAATATTTAAGAATTATCTGGGAATTCCACCGTAATAGGTGAGGATCGTTACCGTGTCGTGTGTAAGCGGTGGTCACGAGGCAATGCCGAGGCAGTACTGGCCATTCAATGGTGCGACCGCTGTTACCGAGGTGGCGTTAGCGTCGCTCGAAACGGACCCTCCCTGTAACGAGGCGCTGTATATGTACCAAAATACTTTTGTTTACACTTTCCTAGTATTTGGACCAGACTATAATGCCGAATATAAATGAATCAGAAGACATACTTGAAATGCTCAAAAAATGCTGTAAAAGCCAAGTCCAACAACTTACATAACACTGTTAAAACTAATACATAGAAGTCAATGTTTATTGTGCAAAAACATGTTAAATTACTTTTCTACATAGCTTCCGAAATTTTGTAGGCACTTGTCATAGCGTGACATAAGTTTTTGTATGCCTGCTTCATACAAGGTTGCCGTCTGTGTGTATTCAACCATGTGGTAACATATCATCATCGTTAAAGTGTTGACCACCAAGGACAGATTTTTAGGTGTAATAACAGATCAAAGTCGCTAGCAGCAAGCTCCGGGCTGTACGGAGGATGATCAGACACGTGTCAGTTGTATGCTCACTTTTGCCGGATGAAGTCGAGCGTTATCGTGAAAAAGTCAACACATCTGACATTAATCATCGATGCTTGATCTGTATTGCGCGGCGCAATTTCTTAATGGCGTTGCAGTAACCACATGCATTAATTTTTTGGCCTCGTACTAAAAAATCAATCAACAAAATGCCTTCTGTCCCAAAATGCCTTTTCTGTCCCAAAATGCCTTTTCTGTCCGAAAATGCCTTTTCTATCCCAAAAAAAACAAGCGGGGTAGATAGGAAGAGTAATGAACAGGTCTTAAGAGAAGTGCATGAGAACAGAACTCTGATAAATTGTATAGGAAGAAGAAAATCAAGAATGATAGGGCGCATAATGTGACACAACCAGTTCCTAAAGAATGTATTGGAAGGAAAAGTTTTAGGGAAAAAAACCAAGAGGCAGGCCAAGAACAACATTCTTTAATAACATCAAATAAGATATGGGGATAAAATAGTAAGAAGAATTGAAGAGGATGACAATGGAGACAGGGACCTGGCTAAATGAACAAGGCCTTTAGTTTATGATGATGGGTCTCCCCCCAACCCCACCCAAAAAAAAAAAAAAAAAGTACGGTGCACATGACTTTTCGAGGTGTCAAGATTTACTTAGGCATTACCTTCGTTGGGGATGAAGTGTGCCCCCATTCCACTGATTGCCGTTTGGTTTCAGGTTTGTCGTACGATACCCAAGTTTTATCCCCCCTGACTATCCGAGAAAGAAAACCATCGCCTTCTTTATTGTGGCGTGTCAAAAACTGAAGTGCACTTACCAAACGTTCAAATGTTTGTTAAGCTTATGGGACTTAACTACGGGGTTATCAGTCCCTAAACTTACAAACTACTCATCAACTACCTTATACTAAGGACGACACAAATAACCATGCCCGAGGGGGGATTCGAACCCCCGACCGTAGTGGGCGTGCAGACCGTGACTGGAACGCCTTAGTCACCTCGGCCACCGCGGCCGGCTGCACTTACCATCCGTTCTTTTTTGTGTTGTTCATTAAGAATTTTTGGTATGCAAATTGAGCAAAGTTTTCAAAATCTCAGTTTTGCAGTAACAATTTAATGAATTAGTGATCGTGACATTTGCGAAAGCTACAGTTGTGTTTAATCGTCTCTTCAGTTGTGTGAACCAATCCATCAGTAACCACAGACGGACGTCCACTTCGTTCTTCATCGTTCACTTGATCACGTCCTTCATTGAACAGTCTGACACCTTCTGACCATTGAATCATTCATAGCATTTTGTCCGTAAACCTCGCACCGGGTCTTACACCATCACTGGGGCGAATCCCGCCACGTGATCGCTCTTTTGGCTCCTTAGAAACGGCAGCAGTAGAGTGCCCGATTATGAATTTAAAGGTCCGCTAGATCGTAGGATTTTTAAATTCAAATGTTTGTAGAACTTATGGGACTTAACTACGGGGTCATCAGTCCCTAAGCTTACAAACTACTTATGAACTAGCTAAGACTAAGGACGGCACAAATATCCATGCCCGAGGGGGGATTCGAACCCCCGACCGTAGTGGCCGTGCAGACCGTGACTGGAGCGCCTCAGTCCCCTCGGCCACCGCGGCCGGCTAGGATTTTTACCTGTCACTTTTCACTTCTTTCGTCTCTGGCAATGTTGTTGATGTAAAAAATGTCGAGTAACACCATTGTTCGGTAACAGCGTTAAACTATAGGTCTCACCATAACTGGGTGGGTAAGTCTGTTCGCCGGCCGCGGTGGCCGAGGGGACTGAGGCGCTCCAGACACGGTCTGCACGGCCACTATGGTCGGGGGTTCGAATCCCCCCTCGGGCATGGATATTTGTGCCGTCCTTAGTGTTAGCTAGTTCGTAAGTTTAGGGACTGATGACCCCGTAGTTAAGTCCCATAACCTATACAAACATTTGAACATTTAAACATTTGATAAGTCGGTTCGAAGGTCGGAGGAAGGCAACGGCATACCACCTCCATACAAGACCTAGTAAAGCACTGAGAACTTCAAAGCAGCCGGCCGCGGTGGCCGAGGAGACTGAGGCGCTCCAGTCACGGTCTGCACGACCACTACGGTCGGGGGTTCGAATCCCCCCTCGGGCATGGATATTTGTGCCGTCCTTAGTCTTAGCTAGTTCATAAGTAGTTTGTAAGCTTAGGGACTGATGACCCCGTAGTTAAGTCCCATAAGTTCTACAAACATTTGAACATTTTGATTTTCTTCAAAGCAATCTTCTGAATGTTGACTGCTTTACCTTACGGGGTGTCCATCCGTAAAGGCATTCAAAGGCATCTAATGATATAGAATTGCGAATTGAAAGAAACATAAAAGATTTTGATACATTCTATGTTTTTGATGTTATCTTACTTTTACAAATTACATACATCCATCTTTGTGTGACTGAAACGACATTGCAACGTGCCTTTGTATGTCTACATAATCATTCAGTTTAATATCCCAACTAATTCCTGCTACACTGATTGAAAAACCCGTCTGGAGCTGATCTTTGTTTTTCGCGGAAGTCTGGTGATTTAGGTTTGCGAGTGGGCAGAATGCCGCAGGATAGGATTAGAGCCTCAGGTGCGGCCTTTGTGCCAGCAGCAGCGCCAGCGCCAGCCAGCACTTACAAACGCTGTTAACAGATTGTAGCGCGCCGGACGCGCCGCCATTGTGCGCTCAATGACGCAACATCGCGCCGCCCCGCCCGCCGCCCGCTGTTTTTATTTTTGTTTGCGGCCGCTCCTCTTCCTCCCGCTGGCGCCGCCTCCTGCGCCTCTTCCTCCTCCTCCTCCTCCTCTTCCCCCCCTCCCCCTCCCCCTCCTCCTCCTCCTACTTCTCCTCCACCCCCGCATCTCTCCCCGCCCTGCCCCCCCTCCCGCGGACGACGTCGTGCTAGAACAATGGCGCTGCGAGCAGCGAAGGACTGGCGCTGGCGCTCGCGACTATTCACTGTGGCCAGTCATTCAGCCGCTTTGTTTACGGCGAAACAAAGCGAGGGGCCTCTTTGTTTTAGCGGCAGGCGGGGGCGGCCGGGAGCTGAGGACACACGCGCGCCGCGCCGCGGCCGCCGCGCGCACTACTACTACTACTACCACTTCTTTCTGCTGGCGATTTCGGGCCTTTTGCTTTCCCGGAGATTGCCAAGAGCGCATCAGCGCCGCCGCAGCCGCCGCCTTCCGCTCGACAAGATTGCACAAATTTCCGCACGTATGAACTCGAAGCGTTTTTGTGAGCCGAGTGCCGGATCCCCCCCCCCCCCCCCCCCCCGTCTTGTCGCTACAAAAGCTTTTCTGACGATTGTTCGGCGCTCCTGCTTTAACGTGCTCGGAGAGTTTCGAAAGGGGGGGAGCGATTGGACAGAAAATTTGACTGTGATGATCAGCTTACGCTTGCAGGCTATTATGTACAAAATCTGCCTCGCTCCTACAAAAGGGACAATGTCAAATTCCCGCCGGGACTTTACTCTTTGCTACTTTGTGATTTCCTTAGTCCCTTCCTATACACATTTCATTTTGCATTACATCGAATTTCCGCATTTTTAAAAATTCGTAAACACTCCTATCGGTACATGAAATGTGATCTATTTATTTTTAATTTTTTTAAACAGGAAATGTTTTCTAATGCGCTCGTAAAGATATAAAACGGAAATACTGGGAAACCAATTACCAAAATGTTTGTATAGCTTATGGGACTTAACTACGAGGTCATCAGTCCCTAAACTTACAAACTACGTATGGAATAGCTTATACTAAAGACGGCAGAAACATCCATGTACGAGGGGGGGATTCGAATCCCCGACGGGGAACGGCCTTGCGCATTGTAGCACAACGCTTCAATGCTCTCGGCCGCTCCGCCGCTGCGCATTTGAACATTTGATATCAATAGTGTAGGACAGTAGAATAGTGGTGCTCTGTATCTGCCTCATTTTGAGAAAACTGCCCTTAAAGTTAATGACACGAAATTGACTCAAAATTAACTGGCTCGATACATTATTGTAGGTCTACAAATGTTCAAATGTTTGTAGAGCTTATGGGACTTAACTACGGGGTCATCAGTCCTTAAACTTATGAACAACTTATGAACTACCTTATACTAAGGACGGCACAAATATCCATGCCAGAGGGGGGATTCGAACCCCCGACCGTAGTGGCCGTGCACCCCGTGATTGACGCGTCGCTATCCCCTCGGCCACCGCGGCCGGCGATTATTGTACATTAAGCATCTTTCATCTGCATGTATGTCGTCGGAAAACGTTTATTTCTGCGATATCAAGAAAAGAAATGTATACGACTGTTGTTTATACAGTAGTACGGTAACCGTTTAGCGACAAGCCGCGCTATTCCTGTGAGACGACACTGCAGTCTGCAAGGTAACGAACAAAGATGACGCCATGAAATATACTCAGTTTACAAGAATCATACGATCCAGCTATTTTTTAATCGCCGCATGAAGATCTTTAATGGGGTTTATTCTCATTCTGGAAGGTAGTAAGCCAAAATATCTTACAGTTACTAATTTCTGTCTAATGTATAAGGTCTTTCCAATGAAAGTCTTGACTGATTTAACATGTTCTTGGCAACGTATTTTCGGTTTTTTAGTCATTTCACCATCAGAATCTCGCATTTTTTCGATATAAGAGTAATTACAATACATTAGAATTTGCAGAACTTCTTCTGGTGATTATTTAGACATCTGTAAAGGGAAATAAAATTAGTATATTCACGCGGTGGTTTTTTCTTACCCAATTTCACTTGTAAATGTACCTCTCGATACTAATGTTGCTACTAGGTCTACGTGGGGGCATTTGTTTTTAACCTTGTAATACTGGTTGTAATACACGTACTAGTGTATAAAACTACAGCTTCCGCATTTCATACATTCAAATGTCTTGTTTTTAAATAAATAAAGAGGCATAACTTAAAAATTCGAAATTCATTAGCAGAACTCCTACTAGAATAACTTCATGCATTCACTTGATTGCAAAAAGCAAGGAGTGTCCTGTATACTCAGAATTCTGTTGGTGCTGTCATCTAATTGTCTAATTAGAGAATCTAAAAACTTCAATGGATCGAAATGCACATTTCAATTGGAAGGTTAGGCAAGGGAAAATCCTTCCATCCGGACACCAAAAAAGACGTGTGCTACAAGCTACAATGCGATTTTTTTTTTAAATACTCTTCTGAATTTTCAGTTTTTAAACGTAACCTTATAATCGAAAACATAAAAATACAAAATCCAGTATAAACAACAACTGCTACCGCCTGACGTCATACCAGTGTCACTTAGGTCCCTACTTCTCCTTCATACTTGTTGACACAGGTCAGTAGTCCTCATGACAATGACAACATGTTTCCAACTTTTGCCCGATGTCGTGTAACGCACAAGGACGAACATCACCTGGAATGCGAACCAACAATCAATTTCTGGCTTCAGATTTGGAACATACTTGCTTTCTCTCTCGGAGTTCCACGCAATCGATCCCGGAATACTCCTTCGTCTTCTAGAAACTGCTCCCTCCAATCCATGTTCATGTGCTAAAGTCGATAAAAGTACTGTGCATTACGTTTGTCATGAGGGGCTGCAAAATCCGGCAGATTTTTGGATCTGCTTGCAGGAACCACACGTTTACGATGAACTGCAGTAAGCCCACTTTACAAGATATCGGCATCTTTTGCTAATTAATTACTCATTGTTTTCATGGACAGCATTCCATCCCCCTCCATTCCGTTGGGTTTTCCTGAGTAAGAGAAGGTGATTCTAGTATTCATTGATTACTATTTACAAACACAACACGAATCATATATGGACTACGGGTAGACATGTCTGCGTATTCTCTGTGGAGAGTTTATAGTGTACACAGTATTTTAAAATAGTTCAAGTGGCCGTCATGCAGATGATAAACAGGTATTCATTTCACAAATATATGATACTAGAACTGACATGTGATTACCTTTTCACGCAATTTGGGTGCACAGACCCTGAGAAATCAGTACCCGGAACAACCACCTCCGGCCTTAATAACGGCCTTGATATGCCTGGGCATTGAGTCAAACCGAGCTTGGATGGCGTGTACAGGTACAGATGCCCACGCAGCTTCAACAAGATACCACATTTCATCAAGAGTAGTGAATGGCGTATTGTGACGAGCCAGTTGTTCGGCCACCATTGATCAGACGTTTTCAATTGGTGAGAGATCTGGAGAATGTGCTGGCCAGCGCAGCATTCCAACATTTTCCGTATCCAGAAAGACCCGTACAGGATCTGTAACATGCGGTCGTGCATTATCCTGCTGAAATGTAGGGCTTCGCAGGGAACCAATGAAAGGTAGTGTCACGGGTCGTGAAACATCTGACATCTTAGACATGTTAAGGCCATTGTTCAAAGTGCCGTCGATGTGAACAAGAGGTGGCCAAGACGTGTAACCAGTGGTACCCCATACCACCACGACGGGTGATACACCAGTATGGCGAATATACGCTTCCAATGTGCGTTTACCGCGATGTCACCAAACACGGACGCGGCCATCATGATGCTGTAAACAGATCCTGGATTCATCCAAAATCATGACGTTTTACCATTCGTGCACCCACGTTCGTCGTTGCGTACACCATCGCAGGCGTTCCTGTCTGTGATGCAGCGTCAAGGGTAACCGCAGCCATGTTCTCCGAGCTGATAGTCCATGCTGCTGCAAACGTGTCGAACTGTTCGTGCAGATGGTTGTTGTCTTGCAAACGTTCCCATCTGTTGACTCACGGATCGAGACGTGGCTGCACGATCAGTTACAACCATGCGGATAAGATGCCTGTCATCTCGACTGCTAGTGATACAAGGCCGTTAGGATCCAGCACGGCGTTCCGTATTGCCCTCCTGAACCCACCGATTCCATATTCTGCCAACAGTCACTGGATCGCCACCAACGCGAGTAGCAATGTCGCAATCGCGATAGGCTACGAATGCTCTGAAATGCTTATCATTTGCATATCATGGCATCTTCTTCCTGTCGGTTAAATTTCGCGTCTGTAGCGCGACATCTTCGTGGTGTAGCCATTTTAATGGTCAGGAGTGTATACATATTTCGTTTCTCACATCCATTAGCGCGAGAAGGGTTGCCTCACCCATAGGTGCAGTGCACGTGCAAGGGAACCTCTACTGACCCTTGCCGCCGTCTGCATGTGGTTTCCACCTGTGTTCCCTCTGGTTAGGTGATGTGGCCTGTATTTAGAGGCAGGTCTCACAGTCAAACAAATAGCATCTAGAACGTACTTCAGCGAATACTGCGTAGATGTGATACTGATAAATGTGGAGACACCGCAATGTACGCGCACAGTTTACTGACCTTCGTTGAAGGCTTTTATCTAACGTACCATTGTTCTGTATGGTAATACCGATTCTCAGCACGCTTCTTGAAGACCTTGGTGACACTGTCGTGCTGTAAGACCTCTGGCACATTCAATCTTGATCCAACTTCGTTGTTTCTGTTTCGAAAACATAGCGACACCGTTACGTTAGACTGCTCGCTCGATTGTGCGCACGCCGGTGACGTGGGACGGGCGAGTCCATTTGGTCGGAGGTAAGGTAGGTATGTCAGCAAAGTGCTATCAGCGACCATAATAGATTCCATTGCATAGTGTCTCCACATCACTGTTGCCACTATTTAAGATGAAACACTCGTATAATTACACGTCAGATCGGATATTACGTGAATACGTAAGCTTGGAATCTACGTATCTCGGTAACGGATAGGGAATATCTTCTCGGGAATATCTTATATTGCATAGTAAAAACGTCGACAATTGCCAGAGATAGAAGTGTAGATTTGCCAGTCCACACAATCGGTTCTTTTGTTACAAAAATTATGATTTTCTAGCCTGTCTTGATAACGAAGACGTATTTTGCAAATCGGGAAACGGATTTTCTACAAAATCCTTTATACAACGTACACATAACATTTAAGTCATTCTATTCCCCAATATACGATACCTTCGCATCTTCGCATGCGGCGCTTTCGAACCTATTGCTACCGCGTGCTATCGTGCACGCACTGATATATCAAGAACCACGTATCATTCTGCTCCCAACTTTGAATAAAATTTTGATGTGTTATCTACATTTCATATGCAGCTATGTATAGCCTAATATCAACCATACGAGAAGTCTACGCAATGGGCTATTACCTCAGTAAAATCTTTAAAATATGTTGCAATAGTTGATTAAACTAAATGATGCAAAGTGACTGTGATGAATAACGAAAATGTAAATCATCGAGTGAAGACTTCAATCTGAAAAATGTACAAAAATCAAATTTCTTTGCCGTGTAATTTTTTTACAAATCGCACGGTAAGTTTTAGAGCGGCCTGCACGCCATCTTTCAGCACGAGACGCACTTTTGATAGCGAAATATCAAGATTTTTCAGTTGTATCTTGATAACGGGCAATTATTTTCGAATATGGAGCGATACCTTTTCTAAATAAATGTCAAAAGGATATATTAGAAATATCTGAACAATTTGCTAAGTGTAGTTACTTAGATATTTGCGCCTCGCCGTGAGAAAACGGCTAAACATTGGGTTTTGTGACTTTGTGCAAAACTATGATAAGTTTGAACCACTGGATATCGGTAAGGATGAAGATATGGAAAAAATTTAGAAAGTGTTTTGAGAATATGATCATAAGAACATATGCTAAGACTTTCGACGATTTGCGATGAATAGAAAGTATTGAAGTAACGATCTCCACAATTTGTGTTCAAATGTTTGTAAATCTATGGGACGTAAATACTTCGTTATTTGTCCCTAGACTTAGACACTACTTAAACTAAGTAAAACTAACCTACGGACAACACACTCACCCCGAGGGAGCACTCGAACCTCCACGGCAAACGCCTCAGTGCGCACGGCTTTTCCGCCGCGACACATAATTTGTGTTTTCGGTACCCAAATATCATGGTTTTTCATGATTTTCAAAGGAAGCACCCAAGGATAAATAGCGCTTTTGTAAGCCGTATAAAGCCCACCATAGACCACACGTAATGTGCGAACACCAACCATGTGCTCAATTTGAATGGGCTGCAGGAAGTGTTTAATTTGAAAATTTTGACGCTATACTGTATGATAGCTACAGTACTGCCATTCTTCTAATATGTATATAAATGAGCACTGGGCAGAGTGCTATCCAGAACACTCAAGTCCTTAATTCTTCGATCAGTAGAGCCCGAGTCATGGGCCTCTGTAGAATCACGAATTCCCACGCACCGTTTACGAACAAATTAATACCTCGCACTGCCTTGCGCAGTACGATTGCGATATGTATTCTTGACAGCTGCAACCGCCGCGGTATTAGTTTTCTAAAGATATGTATGCATATCTGTAGGAAATCGCATTAGTTAAACCAACACGCCGTCTTTCGGATTAGCAGTCAGTATCACGTATACTACCCTCAGGCATTTATATCAGCTTCGATTAATTGTAGCCTAGTGATACAACACACACACACACACACACACACACACACACACACAAAACCACACACACACACACACACACACAAAACCACACACCATGTCCGAAGGAGGACTCGAACGTCCGGCGGGAACGGCCGCCCAGTCCATAGATGCTTTTGAGACTTACCACACAGTGTGATAAAAACAATTAGCGTTAAAGAATAATGTACAAGTATATCAATATGCAGCAGCTCCACCAGTGCGCCAGAGATGCAGATGAAATCTTGGGCCGCGGCAGAGTGGCCAAGCGCATTGAGGCACTATGCTCAGATGCGCGAGACCGTTCCCCGTCGGGGGTTCGAACCCCCTCCCCCACCCCCCCCCCCCACCCCCACCCCTCGGACATAGATGTTTGTGTTGTCTTTAGTATAAGGTACTTGATAAGTAGTTTGTAAGTTTCTGACAATTTTTTCAAAATTAATAATGTTTAGGGACTGATGACCTCGCAGTTAAGTCCCTTAAGCTTCTCAAACATTTGAACATTTTTGAAGAAATCTTGGAACATGAAAATCATAAGTGTGCAACTGACAGTCACCACAAGTGAATCGCACGACCATTCCATCACAACACCTGATGCATTGTTGTGTACACCCTTCACAGGTGGTGAAACAAGTCGCACCGGCAGGAATACCAGCAGGAGACAGCACTACCTCATAGTTTAAGGCTATCAACCGTCCCCAGTTACCCCCAACCACCAATAATAACAAATGGACTTTACATAAGTAAATTATAACTAACACAAGCATTTCTGTATGTATAAAAAGCGCCTGATGATGAGCAAAACATGCTCGAAACGCATTGCGTTATGTTGGATTAAACAGTAAACAGTGACTGGTAGCAGAAATATGGATATTTATTTATTCTTTCACACAGTCACGGTTTCTGAACTTAGTCATCAAGGCTCCAATTAATTATTCATCACATTGTAACAATACGAAGAGCAGTCTTCAATTGAAAAATTTTTCCCGAAAATAAACTGCATATTAGAATTGCTGAATATGAATCACCCTTATTACTCTCTAAGAGATTGATAGCTGCTGTGAATGAATGGATTGCTAGGGCTCCTGACAGCTATGTACAGTGCTAAAAAGAGGAAAAAAGAGATGGTAGTAACTACTTGTGGTTGGCCAGAACCGGGTCTGAACCAGCGGCCTCCCAAATGCGAGTCCAGTGTGTTACCTCTTTACTACATTGCTCGGCATGTAGATAATTGCTGAAAACTGTCCTCATGTGGGTCCTGTCTCCTCTGGAAGAATCATTATGTCAATTACTGGCTGCTCACTTCACTTTCAGTGACCTATCTGCTGCAAAGGAGGCCAACAAGAGCTTAGGGTGTTATACTCATCACCGAAATCAACTTCGAACCTCTTTCTTCAATCGTAATCAAAGATGACCAAGTGATAATCACTTCAGTTGTTCCGCTATGTTAACAGGAAGTGAACCTAAAAAGCTAAGATTTATTAATCGCGTGCAGTTCTGAAAAATGATACCTCTTAAGGAGATGGCAGCAATGTATGCGAAGAAACGTGAAGTGTAGGCCCAAGAGCCTGTTTATATATCATTTAAAGGTTATAGGCATTTTCAGAAGCCGTTCTAGGTATCGACATTTGATTGTGTCAGACAATCGAACAAATGGTTCCTTAATTCTACGGACCGGCAGGCTAGGTTCAGAAGACCTTCCTTTCTCTCGGAGTTTCGACGAAACTCGCAATATGCGTCACTGTCCCGGAACTCCTGGTGGTATGAATCAGACAGACTTCGATAGTTTGAGATTGTGAATCCTTAGAATTCCGCTATTTCGTTAAGAATTGTAGGAAACGACCTTAGTCGATCAGGTGTGCTCACATCAGAGATTGCTATTCAGGGAGCAGAATGTGTGTGGACGATTTACAAGGTAATTATTTTTCCCCAGTGTAAGGAAAAAAATTCCCGCTACATTTTAGAGAGCTAAAATTGTAGCGATCAACTACAGAAGTATTAGCAAGGGAGTACATACCGAAGTGTGAAGCACTGTTTACAAACAGTGAAGCCTATATCATCGCCTAAGACAATAGAAAACAGTTTAACATTTGAATTAGATTGTAATGAGATTTTTGAGAAGAATTCAAGTTTATACCGAAAGGATATTGTAAACTGCGTATTTGTTGCTATAACAAGAAAGCCAGATACATTAAATAAGAAATGAAAAAGCGTTAGATATTGTCTGAGGAAAACTCAGTACTGCCTTCGGGTCTAAGCTTAGAAGTGAATACGTTTATCTATCACTAAATTCACCTCCAGATGTAACAGAAAACCTTACAGAAAAATTAAGATCAGTAGTACTAAATTTACGCCTGAGATTTTCATCAGAGAAGGATACAATCATCCAAAAATTATATGAAATAAATGACTGTTTTGTAAATGAAGGATGTGACGGGGCGTTCTCCGTATCCTTAGTAAATAGCTTGGAACTTGTTGAACCTGAAAGGAATTAATAAATTTGATCCCTTTGAGGATGTCTAAATTGAAACTGAAACCAGTGAGCATGAGGCAGTGGTGCCAATAAAGATACTACATGCTAGGAACACACACGAAAGCAGTACCGTCGGCAAAGTAATCAAAGAGGAAGTAGTGTAGTATTTCAATACGGAATTAAAAAATATATCTGTAGATTAGCAAGGTCTATAGTTTGGAGTGTAGAAGAATAGTACAGATTAGGTATATATATTCGCAGTAGAACATTTCATGATGTTTTGGATCATCCTTGGTATACATTAACTATGATTTGTAGATAAATAAAGACAGTAGCATGACCTGTGTAAAACATAGCATGGGTCCGAGGACAGAGAGATGCTGAACGAAACTTATTATGCTGTCTAGAGGTCAATGCATGAAGCTCTCAACGACTACATGTCGAATGACATTCTTGAATAAAAAACATGTCTATAATCCCCATGCAATAGAACAGATCTCTGCCCTTGCGTGACACTTAGTTGGTCTGAAGAAGAGATTGAATGAATGTGTGTGTGTGTGTGTGTGTGTGTTGATGGAAGTGAAGGACCAAACAACGAGATCATCAGTCCCAGATTGAATGAAGAGACTTAAGTTCACAAATTAAACTTAATAAAAATGATAATCAGAATAATATCAAACTACACATGTAACGATTCATCCAATTCTCCCTTTTCATAAGCATATTCTCTCTAACCAAATTTGCAACGAATTCGTTGTTAGTGTTTGTGTCCATCTTGTTAGAAAAGAGCGGTAAAAGAGACAACTGCTCTGGTAAGTACTACAGGACATGCAGTGGCGGCGCTAGGCGTCGGCGACCGCCGACGGCCTCGCGGCTGTGAGGGCCTCGCAAAACATTTAAAAAAAAATTTCTTTTTTTATATTTGATGTTTAATGGCGTTTTTCAACTGCTAGGTTATGTAGCGATGAGCTACATCTAACTTACTCTAGCTTAACCAAAGGACGAACACAACATCCGTACCCAAGGGTGGGATTAGACCCCCGACAAGAGCGATCTCGCTCACCGTGGTATGACGCCTTAGTGCGCTCGGCCATTTCCGGCGGCCAGCTATTTAGTTGCCCGTATTTATTTCCCTATAAGTGCAGCAGTGATGTAATTTTTAGTTAAATACTTGCAAAACAACTTCCTCGGTACATTTTAAAAAACAAATCGGAAGAAGTGTATCCAAATGTTTATATAACAATCAGAATCATGCTCAAAATTCCAGTCAATACAGCTTCTGCCGAGAAAAGCTTCACAAACTTAAAATTGATTAAGTCTAGCTTGAGAAGCACAATGAGCCAAGAAAGACCATCTGCGTTGTCAGTACTATCAACTGAAGCCAAAGTAGCGGCTAGTATTAATTATGATATGAGCTTAAAAAATTCAGTAAGACGAAAATTTTCTCTATTTTAATTTGTGATTGATTGTTGTAATTTTTGTCATTGCAATAATACTTGTACATTATACTAATAAAATTTTACTATAATGATTATTGAAGTATAATTCAGCTCATTTTCTTTCACATTCTCTTCCTTACTGAAAAAATGAAAGGGGCCTCGCAAAGACGAGTTCGCCGACGCCCAGTTTTCGTCTAGCGCCGCCACTGACTGGACATGTGATTTCATATCTTTGCAGTGGCAGAGATCCAGATGAGGAGCTTTAGCATAAACACTTGCAAGAATACAAAACGAACTGCCCTTTTCTGAATTTTCTCTAAATCAGTCAGTCCCACTTAGCGTGGTTTCCACAATGCGCAGCAATACTCCAAAATAGTATGAAAAAAATTGTTGAAATGTCTTGGTCGCAGTTAGCTTTATTTCATGACGCGTTTCGAGACATCATCATCAGAAAAAGATTTAAAAAAACGATGGGAATTACACCATCTTGGCATAGATTCATGAATACAAATTTAAAATACCATCATGGATGTTTGGTGAAGGTGTTCAACCAGACTTACATGCTCAACATGGTGTAATTCCCATCGTTTTTTAAAATCTTTTTCTGATGATGATGTCTCGAAACGCGTCATGAAATAAAGCTAACTGCGACCAAGACATTTCAACAATTTTTTTTCATACATGCCAACGTAAGGTCGCGTGTCCAACAAAAAATGGATGGTTTTATGAACCAAGTGATAAACTCCAAAATAGGACGCACAAGTGTAGTATAGGCAGTTTCTTTAGTAGAACTGTTGCACCTTCTGTGTCCTGACAATGAAACGGTCTTTGGTTCGCCTTCCCTACAACATTTTCTATGCGTTATTTCCAATTTAAGTTGTTCGTAATTGTTACTCTTAGGTATTTAGTTCAATCGACGGCCTGTGGGTTTGACTAATTTGTCGTGTAACTGAAGTTTAAAGGATTTCTTTTAGTGGTCATATGGATGACCTCACATTTATCATTGTTAAGGGTCAATTGCATATTTTAGCACCATGTAGGTATCTTATCTAAATCATTACAGTATTTAATTACAAAATGACATTAAGACACTGGATATAATCAATCGCCTTCCTTGTTGCAGCTAGGAAATCGGTGAAAGATTGCTTCTAGGCTCGGACTGGGTATTCTTCCACTATAAGTTAGATTGTTTCTCCTTTCAGCACCGCAGTCGCAATTTGGTGTTGGCATCTTTTTCCCATTTGTGGAGGCGTATTGCTTCTTCCAAGGCCATTACGTATGTGGTTAAGTGTTGATCGAAGCCAGGCGGTCTCTCAGTGTTCAAGAAGTTTTGCAATTTTGGTGGGCATTGTCTTTGCCAATGTTGTTTCCAGAGACTGTGGACATCAAAGTTGGAGTTCGTCAGCTCTTTAGAGTAATGCAGTCTTCTCGATCTGAATCTTCTGCGTTCCTGGTGAGCTACAGCGTTGTGTGTGGGAAGCTGGGGGTTGTTATTTAGTTCATTGTACTACTTTAGAAGAGCATTCTTTCGCCTTATCTCTGGTGGTGGAACATTGCCAGCCATACAGTACGTATGGATTTAATTGTGCCGTTGATAGTGCTTATGGTATCATTTAGCATGATATCAATCTTGTTGGTATATTGGCTACTAATACATACAGGAGCGCAGTATTCTGCTACCGAGTATACTAGCCCAAATGCTGATGGGCGAAGTGTGTTTGCTCCTGGCCCACAAGTTACGCCACTCAATTTATGGATGATATTATTTCTTATCCTCAGTTTACCTGTATTCTTGTAAGTCCTGTCTACTGTAACACCTAGATATTTGGGGTAGCACAAAATTGAGACAGAGAATTATTTTTATTTTTTTTTATTTTTTTATTTATTTATTTTTTTTTTTTTTTTTTTTTTTTGAAGGAACAGACGTTACTTTCGATCCTCCAGATATTAGAAGAAGAATGTTTGTTAAGCTTATGGGACTTAACTGCGGGGTCATCAGTCCCTAAACTTACATACTACTTATGAGCTAACTTATACTAAAAACAGAACAAACATCCATGCCCGAGGGGGGGGGGGGATTCAAACCCCCGACGGGGAATGGCCTTGCGCATCGTAGCATAGCGCCTTAGTGCTCTCGGCCACTTCGCCGCGGCATGCAGATATTATTTATTCATATTATGTAAATGCCGATGACGAGCAATGATCCTTTCTTCATTGCGGAAGCACTCCTAGGTCCTTACTCTTATGGGAATTAGTTTAGAATAACTACGAGTTTGAGTTCTAGTGGACAGGGGTAGAGTTGAGAATTTGTATCTGATGGGAGCCGTACTTGAGTATTCCGTGCAGGTGTGTTGATCGCTGTGTCCCCAGTGGTGTAGAGGTCAGCGTAACTGCCTAGAAAGCGGGAGACCAGGATTCGAGTCCCGGCTGGGTACACATTTTCAACTTCATCCATTCGCAGCTAGTGTCATACATTCCGTGAATGTGAAGACTTGCTAAAAACTTGGATTACACAAGCAATCGTCAGCCAAGTTAGGCGGAAAGACGACATCGGCTCTATAATAAAATGCGACGCCAGTTTCCCGTGACGACAGCAGACGCTGCGTCGGCGAGCTGACAGCCTACAGTCAACAGGCTGTTGACTGCGACGGACGACCAGCAGAGCGAGGGGATATATTTGTCAGCTTGTAAACATTTCATAACTACACTTAACTCTGTCACAAGAGTGAATAAGACCGAGGATACGTCAACGGTTGAAGGGCTCATTGAGTGAACGCTGCACTACTAGTAGGACACAAATCGGTCATTACGAACCGTCCCACACGCCATAAGTTCAGCCAATATCTGTATACAATTAATGGCATGACATTGATACATTATTTCTGGAAGAGTAATGAGAGTGAGAATAAGGTCGTATTACCGTACCGGTAGGTGTAATAGCTGTATCTCAAGCACCATTTTTCTCAGTTCTCTTACGAAAAAAATCTGATCAAATGAAAATTCCCATAGGTCGTGATGTTTTTGTTTGCACTGTTACTGGAAAACTCTTAACACTGTACTACTTCCTATGTGATCACGGTATGAGACTGTAGAATTCCACAGTTATTATTATACAAGAGACAGCATTTAGATATATTAAACATTGGGTACACGTGAGTTAACTAGAATTTTCCTCAGATACAGAAATATGAAGGATGTCGCTCAGTTCCCCACAGTAATTTAAATACGAATCAGTCGTGTTTTGGCTTTAATTTTATACCATAACGTTTATTAAGATCTTTGGTAAATAGAAAAGGAACTTTTATCTCGTACGACATTCGTATCTGAAAACAAACCTTAAATTAGTATATTTTCTGCATTATACGTAATGGTTAGGTCGGCCCAGGAATGGCTGTCGAGGACAACGTGACGTGCATCGGACCAATGGCCAGAAGCGATTGCCGTCAATTCACTGATAAAAAATTGTCGCTACTTTCTATAAGTTATACAGGACATTACCCGACGTGACGTAAGCGGTACATCTACCAACAGTTTTCTGTACTATGTTTCTCCTGCTAGTTCGGGCTCACGTCAGCAGACTTACAGTACTTCGATGTCAATAAGATTCTGTATCTACATCTACATGTGCATGGGATACTCTGCAGAACACATTTAAGTGCCTGGCAGAAGGTTCATTGAACCAACTTTATACTATTCATCTACGATTCCATTCTCGAATAGCGCGCGGGAAGAAATAACATCCGTTCGAGCTCTGATTTCTCGTATTTTATTCTGATCATCATTTCTGCCTATGCAGGTGGGACTCAACAATATATTTTCACATCCGGAGGAGAATGTTGGCTATTGTAGTTTCTTAAGTAGACCACGCCGCAGCGATAAACGTCGTTGTTATAATTATTCCCATCCCAGATTCTGTATCATTTTCGTGTCGCTGCCTCTCTTGCATCGTGACTATATGAAAAAAAAAAAAAAAAAAAAAAAAAAAAAGCTGCCCTTCTTTGGAATCTTTCGATGGCTTACGTGTCAAACCCACCTGATAAGGACCCACACTTGGCAGCAGTACCCCAAATGAGGACGGACAAGCGTAGTGTATGCAGTCTCTTTAGTAATTCTGTTGCACCTTTTAAGTGCTTTGCCAATTAAACACAATGTCCTACGACATTATCTACGTGTTCTTTCCAGTTTAAATCTGATGTAACAGTAATTCCTAGGTATTTTGTGGAGTTTACGACCGTCACATTCGATTGATTTATCTTGTAAACAAATTTTAACGGATTTCTTTGCGTACTCATGTGGACGATTCTCTCATTATTCTTCTCATTATTTAGAGTCAATTGCCAATTTTTCGTTCTGCAGTTGGTTTTGATATTCAGATGATTTTACTAGACGGTAAATGACGGTGTCGTCCGCAAACAACCTAAGAGAGCTGCTTAGATTTTCTCCCAAATCATTTATGTAAATAAGATACAGCAGACGACCAATAACACTGCCCTGTGGAACGCCCGATATCACCTCTGTTTTAGTCGATGCTTTACCATCAATTACTACAAACTATGTCCTCTCTGACAAGAAATCCGCTACCCAGTTGCCAATTTGATTAAAAGCCGTTTGTGTGGTACGGTGTCAAAAGCATTCTGGAAATCAAGAAATACGGAATCAATTTGAGTTCCCTTGTCGATAGCACTCATCACTTCGTGTGAGTAAAGAGCTAGTTGTGATTCACATGAACGATATTTTCTAAATCCGTGTTGACCTTGGATCAATAGATCATTCTGTTCGAGATAATATTGACGTGAATGAAAATGGCCTGCAGATATATTAAAGCCATATTCAAACAATACTAAAGACGTCATATTACTAGTACACTAATGTCCGTAAGGAAAGAATCATTACCAACTGCTTCAGTGTGAAGTAAACTCTGCTATGTATTTCTCAACAGCATGGGTGTAATAGTAGATACAGTAGAAAGTACATCAGCGAATGAAATTAGTCAGTAAAACATTATGGGAAAATGAATACAGCTAATAGCGCATATCATTTCCGAAAACCGCCACATTAAGTGTAACAGGCAGAAGTAGTTTTCATCTAAGCAGTGAAGTCCGATCAGTGACCTGCTTTGCTGACGGGTCGTCAGGTGCATCGAACAGAATCTCACGGAATCTCTTATTTGCCGTGGGAGAGCGCTGAAATACATTGCTCCTGCGTGACACTTTATCGAATTCACGCAGTGACGCTGCAGACCTGCGAAAACTTGGCCGGGCAAGAAGTTAACCGCAGCCATCGAGCGCGAAATTAAACCCATGGACGAGCGTCGTCTGCGACACACTTTTTACTGAGGCCACACTGACAATGGTGGACAGACAGTCACGTCTAGACCCACTTGTCACTGCTACAAAAGGAACGTGAAAGAAATTCAGCGGCTTACGAAACTTCTAGTCTCCGGGAGAGCTGTTTTACGGAATTTTCTTTCTGTTTCCATTGGCAAGAAGAACAGGCAACTGTCATACCAGTTTTTATTACTGAGAAAAGATTTCAAGACGAACTCGTATGGAAACACGAGTATGTCTCTCTTGGTAAGCCATTGACAGGATGCATAAAAAAAAGCGTTAAATAATTGTACACTCTTTTCTCATGTTCACTCTGAAGATGTAAAATGGGCTCTAATACTTGGATGAAGCAATCACGTAAGGTAAGAAGTCACTCTTGAACTTGGCTTTTACATTAAGGCAACTCATAACATTTACAGAAAGCCAATATCTTCCAAACGAAATGCAGGTTACAAAACTGTGAAACAATAATACCAATTACAGTTTTATTAACACGAAACATTAAACCGTGTGTTATTAATTATAACTAAATATTCAAATCAATTTACGTCATTAACTGAGTGGACAACGTCAACGACATCATTAAGGACGACACTGATAGAAATTTATTCAGTAATATGTGCAACAAAATAAAGTTCACAACAGAATGAAAAGAAAGGTATATACCGAGTTCGTGTATTTACTACTATTTCCTAAGAATCACATTAGGCTTACTTTCAGGATATTCAGGTATGAAATTACATTACGAGTATATAAAAGTGACTTCATACAACCCTGCGGTGCACTTGCACGAGGAGCACGGCAAACAAGAAATCAAAGCTATAAAAATAGTTTCAGACACTCGTGACTAGAGGCCGTCTAAAAGGTTATTCTCCAGTTCAATTATTGCAGTTAATTTTAACAGTTCTAAATAACTCAGTTATTTTCGTTGCCACATTCACTACACGGGGGTGCGGTTAAACAACTAAATAGGTAAAATCCAGCAGTTTATGTAGTGTAATTTAGCTGCGGGTAATACTGATTGGCAAGAATATCGTTTAAATCAAAGTGTAATCTTATAGTCCAGTAACAATATTCAAAAATAAGAGAGAGAGGGACAGAGAGACAGAGAGAGAGAGAGAGAGAGAGAGAGAGAGACAGAGATAAATAAATAAATAAAAGTAAACCCTCTACAATAGTTTCACCATACCAAATGTCTCTGAAGGTATGGGTGTGGAACAGAAGTTATGACGCCATTATTATGAGTGCCGTCAGAAATTATAAATTTTAACAGATACAAACTAACACACAACTGACATAGAAATGTTTTTGTGCCAAATTACAGAGGAGGACTTGAAAAATATTTTTGTAGCAATATGTAGGATTTAGACCGAGGTATACGAGACAAAATTGGGAAAATAGCATTCTTTCAACCCTGTTTTTAGTTCCATATGAATAATTTGGTAGTTTTGCAACACAACATGTTTTTCTTTCATGAGTAAAGTAACGTATTCTTAGAGCTTTAAAATGAAATCAGTAACGTTTCCGTATCTTTCATAATAAATAAAGGAGTTATCTGAATTTATTTCCGTACGGTGTAATTATTCACTAGTCACAAGTCAGAATTTTAAGGAGAATTTTTTTTATGTAAATGTGAATATTCTAAACGAAAATTGAGACATCTGTCAGCAATTCCGGCTCGTTCTTGTATTTCGGCTATCTTTATTGCGACTATTATTCCTTCTCTGAAGGAACTGAGATACCAACAGCCGTATGTGTAATAAAATATTTATTGTATCACAACCAGTTTCGGCATTCCACTGTGCCATCTTCAGGTCCCTACATCGGAGCACAATATCCAAAAGTAGGGATACTAAAACTGGATTCGTGGACTTCTGTCTCTTAGTGGGAAACAACAATAGAAACTGCTGCTCCGATGTAGGAACTTGAAGATAGCATAGTGGAATGTTCAAATGTTTGTATAGCTTATGGGACTTAACTACGGTGTCATCAGTCCCTAAACTTACAAACTACTTATGAACTAGGTAACACTAACGTCGGCACAAATATCCATGCCCGAGGGGGGATTCGAACCCCCGACCGTAGTGGCCGTGCTGATCGTTACTGACGCGCCGCAGTTCCCTCGGCCACCGCGGCCGGCCATAGTGGAATGCCGAAACTGGTTGTGATAGAATAAATATTTTACTATACATACGGCTCTTGGTATCAGAGTTCCTTGAGACTCTTGACCAGCCGCTGTCCAGTTTCCACTACCGATGATGGATTCAATAAGAATTTTTCCTTCTTGTGCGAATGTTTCCATTGCGCGTCCTTTCGATAGTAGAGATTCTGCGTCTCTCCCACGTGTGGCACCGTTATCCCCCCTCGATTTCGATATCTAGGAGGCCGATGACGTTTGGCTGGCGCAGTGACGAACGATTTCAAGTTGGAGGGACTTCCCGAACACTTGCAAAAACAAGACCTGTTGCCACGTCATCTTTCTTCCCGGCGTGTTTTACATCTCATGTCAACTTCATGTCAACTCTGGGAAATGCAGTGGGGCTGTGACAACAGAAGTGGGAGCCGGACAGTCTGCAAGTTAAGTCTGCTTTCATGCCATTTGATGGGCGCTCTACTCCCGCCCCCCTCCCCCGCACCGTCTGCTTGTTTCTCTTGTTTTAGTTGTCACTGTTCAACAACTGTTTCCTCAGACAGCAAGTAATATCGGTTTTACTGTGTGTTATTTGATGGCGATCGTCTGATTGTATGCTATGTGACCAAAAGTATCCGGACGTCAGGTTGAAAATGAGTTATAAGTTCGTGGTGCTCTCCATCGGTAATGCTGGAATTCAATATGGCTTAGACTTGGTGACAACTTCCACGTTCAATCAGACACTGGAAGGTTTCTTGGGGAAATGAGAGCCAATTCTTCGCGGGGTATGCTGCACTGAGGAGAGGTAACGATATAGGTCGGTGAGGTCTGGCACGAAGTCGGTGTTCGAAAACATCCCAAAGGTGTTCTACAGCATTCAAGTCAAGACTCCATAAAGACAGTCCATTAAAGGGAAGTTACTTTCGTGTAACCACTCCCCGACAAGCCGTGCATTATGAATAGGTAGTCAATCGTGCCGAAAGATGCAGTCGCCATCCCCGAATTGCTCTTCAAGAGTGGGAAGAAATAGGGACCTTAAAGCATCATTGTAGGCCTGTACTGTGATAGTGCCATGCGAAACAACATAGGGTTCCTCTGAATTTCACAGTTCGCACTACACATGCTGGCAGATGACGTCCATCGGGTATTCGCCATAGCCACACCCTGCCATCGGATCGCCACATTGTGTACCGTTACTCTTGACTCCACACAACGTTTTTCCGCCAGTCTTCCAACGTTTACGCTCCTAATACTAAGCGAGGCGACGTTTGGCATTGACTGATGTGTGGTTTATGGGAGACGCTCGACCGTGAAATCAATCTTCTTACGTGCCACTTACCTTACACATTTAAGCCTGGCTGTTACACAGTACGATCCTCTTCAACTGTCTGTGCTCTCTGTCAGTAGAGAGACGAGGTCGGCCTGTACGCTTTCGTGCGGTACTTGTCCCTTCATGTTTGCACTTCACCGTCATATTACAAACAGTTGACCTAGGGATGTTTAGAAGTGTGGAAATCTCGCGTACAGACTTCTGACCCAAGTGACACCCAAATACTTGACCATGTTCGTAGTTCCTGAGTTCCGCGGAGTGCCCCGTTCTACTCTCTCGCGATGTCGAATGACTACTGAAGTCGCTGATATGGAGAACCTGTCATTGACTGGCAGCACAGTACACCTAATATGAAGAAAGTATTTCTTTTGTCTTTTTTGGGCTTTTGTTTTTCGAGATTTCCGGACACTTTTAGTCACATGGTGTGTAATCTGGTGTCGTGCTGTTATTATATGTGAGTGAGTAATGTCAGTGTTGCAAATTGCTGTGAGTTTTAATGCTCTTCAATTGTAAAGGACTTTTTCCGTTTGTACTTTATCGTAGTGCTGCTGTTCTGAGTATCAGAGGAGCTTTCTTTTTTATTTTTTTTTTTTTTTTTTTTTTTTTTAATTTTTTTTTTTACCGCCACCGGGCGCGGTGGCCTAGCCGTCTGTGGCGCGCCAACAATCACAGTCTGCTCGGCCCCTATGGTTGGGGGTTCGAATCCCCCCTCGGGCATGGATATTTGTGCCGTCCTAAGTATTAGCTAGTTCATAAGTGGTTTGTAAGTTTAGGGACTGGTGACTCCGTAGATAAGTCCCACAAGCTCTACAAACGTTTGAACTCACTCTCTCTTTTTTTTTTTTTTTTTTTTTTTTTTTTTTTTTTTTTTTTTTTTTTTTTACCGCCGAATGATAAGCAATATCAGTCCGATTTAGATGTAGGCTGCCTCACGCCCGCCTTGGAGAACAACTAGATGACTGCAGCCACTACGTTGTTTCCGGGCAGTGTACGATTACGAGTTGGGAGGACTGTCTTCCTAGGCAGGTACCGGAAGAGCGACAACTTAAGCTGGTGACTTGCAGTCCATCCGGCAAATTCAGTCTCTGTTGGACTTTCAGCGTTAAGATGCTGCAGTGAGTCTCCCTGTTCTGGAGTTGACTGCCGGTGTACCATGCATTATATTTTGGAGTTTGCCTTCACGTGGCGTTAAGATGTTTCGCGTGTGACAGTGATTTCGATATCGTGCATCTTGTATGGCCTACGTGGTTTAATTGGAACTATAGCCAGTTTCAATAGCGAAATTAAAACTCTTTCGACTGGTGAGAAATAGTTGCCTGGTTTGTGCCCTCTATATCTTCATCTACATCCATACTCCGCAAGCCACCCGACGAAGTATGGCGGAGGGTACCTTGAGAACCACTGTCGTTTCTCCCTCCTATTCCAGTCACGTATTGTTCGCTGAATGGAAGAATACCGGTATCCCTCTGTGTGGGTTCTAATCTTTCTGATTTTATCCTCATGACCTCTTCGCGAGATATACGTAGGAGGGCGCAATATACTGCTAGACTTCTCGGTAAAGGTATGTTCTCGAAACTTCGACAAAAGCCCGTAACGAGCGACAGAGCGTCTCTCCTGCAGAGTCTTCCACTGGAGTTTATCGATCATCTCCGTAACGCTTTCACGAGTACCAAATGATCCTGTAACGAAGAGCGCTGTTCTCTGTTGGATCTTCTATACTTCCTCTATCAACTCCATCTGGTACGGATCACGCACCGGTAAGCAGTATTCAAGCAATGGGCGAACAAGTGTACTGTAACCTACTTCCTTTATTTTCGAACTGCATTTCCTTAGGATTCTTCCAATGAATCTAAGTCTGGCACCTGCTTTACCGACGATTGATTTTGTATGGTCGTTTCATTTTAAATCACTCCTAATGCCTACTTCCAGATAATTTATGGAATAACTGCTTCCAGCTGCTGACCTGCTATAGTGTAGCTAAATGATAAAGGATCTATCTTTTTATATATTCGTAGCGCATTACACTTTTGTACATTGAGATACAATTGCCATTCCCTGCACCATGCGTCAGTTCGATGCAGATACTCCTGCACTTCAATACTGTGAACGGCAACGGACCCACGACACTCCCCTGTGGCACACCTGACGTCACTCTTACTTCGGAAGTCTTCTCTCCACTGAGAATGACATGCTGCAATGTGCTATCTAGGAACTCCTCAATCCACTCACACAATTGGTCTAATAGACCATATGCTCTTACTTTGTTCATTAAACGTCTATGGAGAACTGTATCAAACGCCTTGCAGAAGTCAAGAAACACGGCATCTGCCTGAGAACCCGCGTCTATGGCCCTCTGAGTCTCGTGGACGAATAGCGCGAGTTGGGTTTCACACGATCGCGCCTTTTCGAGACCCATGCTGATTCCTACAGAGCACATTTCTAGTCTGCAGAAAAGTCATTGTACTCGAACATAATACATGTTCCAAAATTCTACAACTGACTGACGTTAGAGATATAGGCATATAGTTCTGCACATCTGTTCGACTTCAATTCTTGAAAACGGGGATGACGTACGCCATTTTCCAATCTTTTGGAAAGCTACGCTCTTCTAGAGACCTACGATACACCAATACAAGAAGGGGGGCAAGTTCCTTCGCGTAGTCTGTGTAAAAACGAACTGGTATCCCATCTGGTCCTGCGGCATTTCCTCTTTTGAGCGATTTTAATTGTTTTTCTATCCTTCTGTCATTTATTTCGATGTCTGCCATTTTGTCATCTGTGCGGCAATCTAGAGAAGGAACTACAGTGCAATCTTTGGAAAAAGACATTTAGTAATTCTGCCTTTACAGTGTCATCCTCTCTTTCAGTACAATTTTCGTCACAGATTGTCTGGACATTTTGTTTTGATCCACCTACCGCTTTGACATAAGACCAAAATTTCTTAGGATTTTCAGCCAACTGAGTACATAGAACTTTACTTTCCAATTCGTTGATGGCCTCTCGCATAGCCCTCCTCACGCTACATTTCGCTTCTTGTAATTTTTGTTTGTCTACAAGGCTTTGGCTGCGTTTATGTTTGCAGTGAAGTTCCGTTTGCTTCCGTAGCAGTTTTCCCGTGTCGTTAATGCTATTCAGCGTGCAGGTGTAAACTTAAGGTAACTAAATTTTTCTGTGTTAAAAGATGAAGCATGTTTATGAGAGACGGAGTTCGCTCTCTGATTTTAGATTAAGGACGGGGAAGGAAATAAGCCGCACCTTGCAAAGGAACCATCCCGCCAATTGCGCGGAGTGATTTTGGAAGATCACAGAAAAAATAAGCCTCGCAGGAGTAGCCGAGTGGTCTGGAGCGCCACGTTACGGATTGCGCGGCCTCCCACGTCGGAGGTTCGAATCCTCGCTCGGACATGGATGTGTGTGTTGCCCTTAGGTTAGTTTAAGTAGTTTGTAAGTCTAGGAACTGATGACCAACGTAGTTTGATCCCATAGAATTACAAACATTTGAACATTTTGGAAAACATTAATCTGAATGGCAGGAGGTGGATGTTTACATCAACATCTACATAAATACTCTGCAAGTCACATTAAAGTGCATGACAGGAGTCATCAAACCACTTCAATGACGTTTCTCTACAGTTCCATTGTCGTGGCGAAGTGGCCGAGAGCATTGTGGAGCTATGCTCCGATGCGTGAGGCCGTTCCCCGTCGGGGGTTCGAATCCCCCATCGGGGATGGATGTTTGAGGTCTTTAGTATAAGTTAGTTTATAAATAGTTTGTAAGCTTAGGGACTGATGACTCCACAGTTAAGTCCCATAAGCTCAACAAACATTTGAACATTTTTATTACAGTACCATTCTCTAATAGCTCGTGGAGAAAACGAACACCTAAAACTTTCCCTTTCGACCTGATTTCTCTTATTTTATTTTGACGATCATGTGGGTGCTAACAAAATATGTTCGCATTCAGAAGAGAAAGTTGGTGAAAGAAATTTCGTAAATATAGCTCGTAACAACGAATAACGCCCTTGTTTTATTGATTTCCACCGAAACTCGTGCATCATTTTCGTGAGACTCTTTCCCCTATATCGCAGTAATACAAAACGAAGTGCCTTTCTCTGAACTTTCTTTAAATCGTCTGTCAGTCCTACTTGGTGGGATCCCTTAATGTGCAACAATACTCCAAAACAAGACGCACAAGTGTGGTGTAGGGAGTTTCTTTAGTAGACCTGTCGCTTCTTCTAAGTGTTCTGACAATGAAACTTGGTGATTGTTACTCCTAGGTATTTAGTAGAACTGACGGCCTGTAGGTCTGACCGATTTATCGTGTAACTGGAGGTTAACAAATTTCACACTTATCATTATTAAGGATCAATTTGCCAACTTTTGTACCAGTGGCGCTTCTATCAAGGCTTTGTAGGGTACCTAACGTCCAGAAACAAACTATTCCTCCTTCAAGAACTTTTGTTGGTGCTGTTGTTTCGCCCACCTATTCGACTGCCAAGTTGTTGACAACATTATTACAATCTCATGTGGGACGGTCAGAATCCTTCACCAAAAATTCATCAGATTTTGTCATAAATAAAACGGCATACAGAGAACATAATAGTAAATTTCGGTGCCGTATCGATGTTTACTGTGGTTCTACTCAAATGGGGTGTTGCAAAAGTTGAACATGATTTTTCCTCAGAGCCACATATGTCGCATGGGACTATGCTTCTTACCAACACATGTATGGCGTGGCTAAAGAAAGACTCTTAACGCAGTAATAGTAAATTTTTCAAATGTTCAAATGTTTGTAAAGCTTACGGGACTTAACTACGGGGTCATCAGTACCTAAACTTACTACTTATGAACTACTTACGAACTAGGACGGCACAAATATCCATGCCCGAGGGGGGATTCGAACCCCCGACCGTAGTGGCCGTGCAGACCGTGACTGAAGCGCCTCAGTCTCCTCGGCCACCGCGACCGGCAGTAAATTTTTCCATCGAAAATGATAGACAGGAGGTGTGACAGAGAAAAGATAGACCGTTTTATTTACCACCTCAACATCGTTAATCGTAAGATTTAGTACACCATGGAGAAGGAGTCTGACAAAAGGTGGAATTGTCTTGCGTCCAAGAAGCATACAATTTACCGTAAACCTACGTACAGTGGGTTATTCGAACCTCCATCCACAAAAAAGATGTTGGCGTATAGAGCAAGGAACGTCTGTCAACGAAAAATTTTTGACGCCGAATTAAAGCACCTCATCAATCCCTTCCTCAAGTTAGTAGAGTTTTAAGACCATCACATAAAATCATAGAAGTGTAATGGCTCCTGTGAACTGAAAAGTTTTTCTGTGTTTCATTACAGACGCTAATGTCCAGATAGAAATAAAAAAAAACTAAAAACCTTAAAGACTTTGACTAAACTAAAACACGGCGTAAGTTACAAACCCAACCGGAAAATACAGGATCATCTAAAATTAGTTAAACGTGCTCACAAACCACTGTAAAAATCAGGAATTTACAGTATTCCGTGTAGTTGTGGAGCGATTCACGTGGATACTACGAAAAGAACAGCCATAAATCGAGTAGAGGAGTACAAGGGAATTTGTGGAAGCGGAGCGACTAAACGATCAGCATTTGCAGAGCATGCTTCACAATCCGGGAACCATAACATTCGATACGATGCGAGTCATGTACTGGCAGCCACAAACGGATACCATGAACGGCTCTATAGAGAGGCCAAAGAAACTGTTCAAGACTCCAAGAATTTCTGTGGGAAGAAGAAGGGTGTCAAACTGAACGAGTTCTCGATTCCGTCGCTGAAGAAAATGTGTAACACTCTTCCACCATGGGCCGACAGCTACAGCGGACAACAGCAATCGACAACGGCGAATGGGGCTCGAGTCCTGCCTCTGTGGTGGAGCACGGGTAAACGGTATTTGGCTGCAGTCAGTAGCGAGCTAGGGTGTGAGGCGAAAATCCAGAGAATCCACAAAGCCGCTTGGAAATGTCCTCCGCAGACGGAGACGAAACGATGGGTTTCAATAATAAATCAATCCGGCATGGCATAATAGCACGGAATATTTAAGTAATTTTGAAGGAAAATGAAATGTCACCAACGTTTCCATTACACAAATATGTTATTACACCGATCACAACTGCTTGGTATGTACACCGGAATCAGTTTGGATTTTAAACAAATGTGTCTTTATTTATTCTTTATCTGTATCTGTTTTCATTGCAGGAGAAGTATTAAAATATTTTCGGTATTTAATGACAGGAAAGAATTCCATTAAACGTCCTTCAACTCGTTATGTAGCTGGATTGCGGATAATTTGAAAGGAAAAGTCATCACTACAAAAAATCTGTTTTTAACCGTCAGTATGAGGGCGATGGTTTAAAAATCGTTCCCAGCACAAAACGGCGCGTTCCCTCTGATTGGAAATTTGACCAAACCGTTGTCAGAACTACGCCGGTCAACAGTTTTGCTGTTATCGAACTTCCCATCATATAGTGAATCTTTGCCTGTAGCGAAACTGTAACAGTACAGCAACTTACAAGAAATTAATGGCCGCAGTGCAGTTAATAGCTGTGACTCAGGCCTGAGGAGCCCTAAGCCGTTATCCCGAGACTGTGACGTTGCACAGCTTCTCCTGCTTACAGCGTAAGCCCCTTACTGCACGATTGTGTTCCGACTGGATAATTGCTGAATCCAACACGATTTTGCGGATCTCTCCTTCTGCAGTGGAGCGTACAGCCGCCGAGAAAGCCTAAGCAAGATTCGTTGCGAGTAATTAAGGCTCTTTTTCTAAATACTACAAAAGTTTTGCAACAGAATTTTGTCGATACTGTAGCATAACAGTACCGCGCAACCAATGGTCAATAGCACTGTTACTCATGGTACAAATTTAGCTTCTTCGTTCACTGTTATTTGGTGTGAAATTATACGTACCTTAGACACAAGTAGCCACCTTTCATTTGCTTTATTGTGTATGCAGTAACCGAGTCGGGCACCCTACAGTTGCTTCCAGAAGTTAATATCCGTTTGATCGTAACTTAGTGAAAGGTACAGCAATCAAGTGTCTGATTCATAAGGAAATGCTTTTGAATGAATTTTGGTGAAGGAGTAATTTTGAATGATATATAAACACAGCTAAGTGCTCAGCTAAGATCTAATATCTTCAGCAAGAAGGAAGTCAGTACCAAGACTAAGTTAGTAGTGCACCGCTCTATCTTTCGACCAACTTTGTTGTATGGGAGTAAAAGTTGGGTGGATACAGGTTACCTTATTCATAAGGTAGAGGTTACAGATATGAAAGTAGCAAGAATGTTTGCAGGTACTAATAGATGGGAACAATGGCAGGAGGGTGTCCATAATGAGGAAATCAAAGAAAAACTTGGAATGAACACCATGGATGAAACAGTTAGAGCGAACAGACTGAGATGGTGGGGTCATATTACATGCATGGGAGAAGCAAGGTTACCTAAGAAACTCATGAGCATGGATGGTAAGAGGAGTCGAGGTAGACCAAGGAGAAAATACTTTGATTCGTTGCAGAATGATTTTGAAGTAAAAGGCGTAACATCAGACAAGGCATCATTGTTAGCATTGAATAGGCATCATGGAGGAATTAGAGGTGCTATGCTCCAGACTGAACGCTGAAAGGCATAATCAGACTATACTGATGATGATGTTGTAAACACAATATGGCCGGTATATACACTTCAGCCGCGCGGGAGTAGCCGAGCGGTCTGGAGCGCCACGTTGCGGATCGCGCACCATCCCGCGTCGGAGGTTCGAATCCTCCTTCGAGTATGGGTGTTTATAATGTCTTTAGTGTAACTTAGTTCATAAGTAGTTTGTAAGTTTAGGGACTGATGACCCCGCAGTTAAGTCCCAAAAGCTTAACAAACATCTGAAGCCGGTCGCGGTGGCCGAGGACATTGAGGCGCTCCAGTCACGGTCTCTACGGCCACTACGGTTGGGGGTTCGAATCCCCCCTCGGGCATGGACATTTGTGCCGTCCTTAGTCTTAGCTAGGGTTAAAATGCAGTGTCGACGATTCCAGCAATTATACACGGCCAGTCATGAGTCGAGTCCAGAGAACCGATGGGGATGTCGTTCTCGAGCCTTGTAATTTGCAAACAAATTTGAGTTTTTGTTGAAATTCCGCTTAGCTATTTTGTTCTACCTAACAACAAACTCGAAATAGAAAATATTCGTAAAACACATCATAAAATCTCTGACAAGCGAAATTTTGTATTTCGGAGCTCTGGTACTACCTTCTTGCTTAACCAAATGCCCGAAAACGAAAAATGTTAGTGGGAACCGAAATTTTTAAGGAATGGAGTAAATAATAAGGGCCTCGCAATCTGAGGCGCAGTGTTACGGATTGCGCGCCCGATCCCGTCGAGGTTCGAGTCATTCTTCGCGCATAGGGTGTGTGCTGTCCATAGCTTAAGTTAGTTTCAGTACTTTGTAAGTAAATTAACCGATGACGTTAGCATTAGTCCAGCTCTAACTACCAGATTACTAGAAAAATTCCACCATAATTTCAGTTTGTCGTAAGAAATATATATTCCGTGTGGTTACAGATATGAATGCCTCGTTGCTGAACATTCCCGCGAGAATTCCACAGTCACAGTCACGAGTTGTCCCCGTACCGTGACAAAACGATCGCTCCATCCTACACCACTTTTTCAACTCCAGCTTATTCTTCACATCTCAACAGTCCATTCCAAACCCCACAGCAGAGTAATGAGTTCCAAAAAAGTACTTCAAATACGGCTTTAAATAGGCATGATTTGTTCACATTTGAAGGGTACACGGAAAGAGTGGGCTCATCGACATTTTAGTAATTTTTCAGGAGAAGCATTTGAAGTGTATACATCTAGAAGGGACTCATCTACACCTTAGAAATTTTCCAGGGGAAGAATTTTAAGCATTTAATTTCATGTAGAACTTGTGTTTTGCAAAATATTCATGTCTCTTTATGTAACATATCATAGAAATTTTATTGTTTTATTGTTGGGGTGAACAATTGCAATGAGCCCGTTTTTTTTCCTGGAAAATGTCGATGGGCCCCTTCTTTCCCTGTGAGGGATTTTTTTCTACACAAGGAACTCCGTTTCTCACAATAAGAAGCGTCATTATTGAAGTACACACTGAGGGCACATTTGGTAGAAAGATCAGCATTTTGGGAAAAAATATCGATGAACCTTCTTTCCGTGTACCCTTCATTTATTAATGACGATTTTTATTTATTTATTTATTTTAACTGAATCTCTGTTAGTAAAAGTTTCGCTATTTACGTTTGATTTGCAGAGGCTATTTGCGTCTTATTAGAGAACATTTGGCACTATGAGTATTATTATGTTTATTCAATAAAGATTTTTCTGTAAAAGCTAAATTGCTAATCTCTGTCAATGGTGACTGTAATGCTATATTACACAATGCGATATAGCCAATATAGGTTACTGATAATAGTTTACCTTAAAAACACAGGTACTTTATCCTCGCTTCGAGTCACTTGTTCTGTTTCATCGCTCCCTCTCAGTCTATTTGTAGATGAAACCATGCCTTCCTTGGAATTGCTCACAGTTTAATCTAAAGTAGTTCGTGAATTTTTCATCAATTCCTTAGTTAAAGCGAATTGTCAAAGACTTAATCTTTTTTTTTCTTTTCTTTTCAGGTATGCACGTTCTTCTGCTTTTTGTTTCATTATAGCGATGCAATACATCCTTTCGGGCAGAAAATGAGGTTCGGATTCCGATTCGAAACTTATATCTATTAAGATAGGTGAAGTAATCGCCATCGCTGCCAGAGCTGATATTTCGTTGCAAACCGCGATTTGGAATTGCGATCTACGTTGTCTGAGATGATCATTGCCGTGACACACGCTCCGTCAGGAATTTGACGTGAGTCGCCCTGCGGAGCTGCGTCTCATCTTGCGCCAGCCTCAGAGATGGGACCGCGAGGAAACGGAGTGGAAGTCTATATGGCCGGGCGTTGTTCACTTCAGGGACACAACGCATCAGGCTGCAACGTTTGTGTTTGTCCTATAGGACGGATGTTCGACATGGTGAAAATGGAACCAACATACTGACAGCTTTACGTATTGAAGTACAATACATAAAAATTTAACATTAACAAGAGCAAACCAAGGGTAATGGAGCGCAGTGTAATAACATCGGGCGATGCTGAAGGAATTAGATGTAACGATACAATAAATGTGGTAGATGAGTTTTGTTACTTGGTCAGTAAAATAACATGCGATGGTTTCAGTACAGACGATATAAAATGCAGAATGGCAGTGGGAAGAAAAGCGTTTTTGAAAAAGAGAAGTTAACGTCGAATATTAATTTAAGTGTAAGGAAGTCCTTTGTGAAGGCATCTGTGTGGAGTGTTGCCTCGATGGGAGTGAAACATGGACGATAAACAGTGTGGACAGGAAGAGGACAGAGGTGTTTGAAAGGTGGTGCTACAGAAAAATGTTAAGAGTAGCTGAGTGGATCGCTTAACTAATGAAGAGGTGCTGAACAGAAATGGGGAGAAAAGGAATTTCTGGCATTACCTTGACTAAAAGAAGGGATCGATTGGTTGGACACATTCTTACACATCAACGAATCGTGAATTTAGCATGGAGGGAAGTGTGTGGGATAAAAATCGCAGAGGGAGACCAAGCGACGCATATAGTAAGCAGATTTAAATGGATGTAGATTGCAGGACTTATGAGGAGATGAAGAGGTTTACTCAGGATAGACTTGGGTGGAGAGCTGCGTCAAACCAGTCTCCGAACTGAAGACCACAAGAACAATACATAAAAATATTTGTACTTAAAAAGCGGTATTCGTTGTTTGTGGTTGTGATGTACGTAGGTTGCATTTGCACACACACACACACACACACACACACACACACACACACAGAAACACGAACTTTGTTTTCTAGTTATCTTCCAGATCATTGTAATAGTAATACTCTACTTCCTAGAAAAATTTGGTTTTATTTTACCTCAGATTTCGGTTGTTTAGGTTACACTTGATTATGGGAGTTTACAGTAATAGTATTACTGCTTTGAACATGAACAGTTTAAAATGTATTATCTACTAGCTGGTACACGGCGTGTTGCTGACGCAAAAAATAATTGTCCATTGTCCACGTACGGTTTGAAATTTGATAAATTACGAATGACAGAAATAAATATTCATTTTATATTCGATAATAAATACAATTTATTGAAATTTAATGGTACATGAAGGAGAAGTTTAGTAGCAATAATTTCGTGTTGCTAATTTACCTCGTGTAAGTCTTTCAATTGGACGCCACTTCAAAACGGCGACATGCGTGTCCGTAGACTACCACAGTTATCAGTTATCCAACTGGGGAAAGGGGACCTACAGCTTAACGTGGAACGCTAACCGCGTGTCGTTCCTGGTGACTCCTCACATCGTTGAGATGTGAAGGCACAGTTAAAACGCAGACTGAAAGAGTCCGATATACGACCGTTTTTCGACCCTTCCGGTTTTCAGTCAAGCTCTTTTCCTCGAGACCACCGGCCCCAACAACAAGAAGTATAAATGACAGAAATTTCATTTTATTGACTTCATTATTCGAGCGCTTTATGGTAGACAATATTTTTCCCTCTTCAGCAGAAACAAACAAATTTCTTGGCTGACCGACTCGTGTGCACGCAACATACAACTTTGCATGCGAAAAACATAGATTTTATAGACTCAATCCGCACACATTAAGTGGCTGACCTTATGGCATGTTGATGGTAATTGAGAATGCAAGTCGAATGGGGAACTGCAGTCGCTTGAAATCAAATGGCATATCGGTGAGAAAGATGGGACAGCGTGGAATTAACACATTTTCTCCTTTCAAATTTTCAGAACGAATAGTTGACATTCGGCATCATTTTCTTCACAGTAAGTCTCGTTCCATTGCCTAGTGAGGATGGATTAGTTTTCCGCAAGAGACTTGTTATCACACATACTTGAGCGACAATTTGTGTTATGGAAAACCAGGAATATCCAACGAATTTAAATACTCGATTGAATAATTAACAACTTCGATAGCATTCATGACGCTACTACTCGATTTGTAGGTAACAGAATTTCCTGGAATTTGTTTTTGAAATTGCATGGTTGATTGCAATGACGTCGGAGGTTTTGCTGCTAAAACAGCTCGCACGCAAACCCATTTATAATTTTTGTATTTATCGCAATTTGCGGAAAAACTTTCTGGATGAGTTGTTCGATGGACGGCAATGCGACGCAAAATGTTAATGGAAATGAAATACATTTGGTGGTAACATCAACTGGTACTTCTCCTTGTTAAAAATGTTAAATGTTTTTAAGTTTATGGGACTTAACTGCGGGGTCACCAGTCCCTAAACTTACAAAGTACTTATAAACTACCTTATACTAAAGACAGCACAAACATCCATGCCCGAGTGGGGATTCGAACCCCCGACGGGGAAGAGCCTCGCCCATCGAAGCATAGCGCCTCAATGCGTTCGGTCACACCGCCGCGGCGTACTTTTCCTTCACCAATGTTCAATAGCTGTTTTGAAAATGTGTATACCGACGCATCGCATAGTGTTTGATGTGAGTTTTCGGTCATATCTTGAATGATGCAATGCTGTGAGGCAAGCATTCACCTCATCAGCTGGTGTTGATGTAGGTATCACAGGAAGACTTTGTCTGAAGTCGCCATTTTATTTCAGTAAAACGAGAGAGCCACCCAATGGTTGTGCATTTGGCCGTAAATCTTTAAGACTTCGATCAAGCGTTTCAAGCGATTTCTTATGAGCCATGGTGCATTCGACCCAGACAATGACCTTGCAGATTTTCAGAACTTAAGCCATTCCAGACCCTTTAGAAATGTTACGTGCCGGAGCTTCCGTGAAACGGCCATTTGAGGGCCGAATGTGCTGTTCGACCCCCATCTAATAATTTAGGCGCAATTTCATGTTGATATCGAATGTGAGCTAATAGCAAAATGATGAGGAATGTTTCCCGGTGCCACCAGGCGCACCTCAACCATTTGACACGGCGATTGTAATTGCATCGAAGGCCACTTTCTGTTCCTCAAGCAAAAGCTGTTCATTTGATTCAACAAATGCACGCAAATCAGTAACGTTGTACTGTTGTTCTCTCAGTAAATCGCGATCATATAGCTCAAGTACAGAACGTTCTGGCGCAACCATACTAAGATGAATGAGTTCTCTGTTGTTGATGATTAAACATATATCCTCCATTCCAGTCAGAGCTTGATTGAAAATATTGCCCGAAAAACTGATGGAATTGTCTTTACTAACAGTATGAACACGGTGCAGTGTGTCTTCGCTCAAATCCTCTCTGAATTTTTCCCACAAATCTTTCGGGTTGGATGACGAACATGTCGTCAAAATGATGGCGAATAATGTTCGATTTTGTCGCGGGTGACAGCTAACACATGCGTTCGTCAGTGTTGATTCCCAGTGTTGGTCATTTTCGAGCAAATGGGGATTTTGTCAAGTTTCTCTGTACGTATCGCATTGGACGCCATCAACCATTCTCAAATGTGCAGATGAAGTAGGACCTTTGACATTAACCAACAGCGTTCTCAAATAGTAGCACACTGCATTATTTGGCTGATCCGTTTAAATACGTTCCAATGTGTCAGACGAACACAGACAGATTTTGATTACCTTCAGTACGCATGTCTTGATTACGTCGTGGAAATTTCTTGGCTGTAGCATTCCATGTGCAGTACTTCGGAACTACTGCGTACAATAATGTCTTGGCAAATATATATTCTACACAAAGCCGAAAAATGCTGTAGGTGTTGTGTGCGCAGGTTCAGCAACAAAATTACGTGAAGTGTCTGCCGTGAAATAATCAATTTTACTATTTTCCAGAATAATATCTGAATGGCGAATGTGAATTAGGAAACACAAAAATACGCCAAACAGCCTCGTTACTGCTGATATATCGACCTGTTTGAAACTGACTCACTTCATCGTTCTTCATCGTTACTTCTACTTCAGGTCTATCAAAATTGACTACTGCCATATCGCTGCCTTTGTTGACGTATTTGCATATATATATTCGATATAACAGAATGACAATAATCGACATGGCACAGTCTATCTGTTGTCGATTTGAACGTCAACATTTCTCATTCTGATTGTTATTGTATTTCCTCCATCTTCTGGTTTTCGGCGTCTGTATTGTGGATATCCGTCATCACCAGTACGTGTTTCATGAACAAAGTCTCTGGGATACTTTGTGTTATCTACAATTCAAGGAGATTGTGGGTTTATTGCTCCGCCATACACCATGTTTTTCGTCACAAAATCGAACTGAAGTGGCTCTTCTTCAGGATTGGGAATTTCTGCACAGATGACATCATCAATCTGAGCTGCGTACATTTTATTTTTGAGCCATATGAGAATATAAGCATATGGAAATCCTCTCTTCTGCTACTCAATGGCATACACATAAATGTGATGTTTCACGTTTTAGCGAGATTTTGCTTCAGTATTCGTGTAATGAAATCTTGTAGATCAGATAACAGTTGACCGGACTAAAGAAGCTCTTTTATCTCGTCCAATGTTGGATTACATGTAAAGGTGATGAGAAAGGAGGGTTGCCGCGGTGGAGTAGCCGAGCGGTCTAAAGCGTCTCGCTGCGGAGCGCGCGGTTGCTCGCCGTGTAGGTTCGAGTCCTCCCTGGGGCATGGATGTGTGTGTTTGTCCTTAAGTTAGTTTACCTAGGTTTAAGTAGTTTGTAAGCTACGGACTGATGACCACGCAGTTTGGTCCGATAGATTTACAAACATTTGAAAGGAGGGTTGGCCGTGTGTACGCACTTATGTCATGGCATCTTGTGCGTATTCATGCATATGCCGTGGGCTGCCATTGAAAGTTGCTGGAAGTATGACAATTTTGCCAATATCTGTTACATTTCCATCGTTTACAACTGCATCTCGTATATGAATGTATTCTTCTGTACGCATTGATGTTTCATTTAAGCGAAGGTATAGCCAACGTTCAGATTCAATTTTGGCATTCATACCTACCACGTATTGATGAAATAGTTGACAGCATTGCAGAATATCATTTGTTTCATTCTGAGTTATCATTATGCGATATGAATAACAATTCATCGCTGATACTATTTATTGAGTTGTTCACGTGTAAGAATAAAGCAAAATAAAATATTGTATTACACTTAAAAATATATTTGAAGGTTAAAAGAAAGTAATATTTTCAGTTAATAAAATGAAATAAAGATGTCTGTATTTAGCCGTCATTGGATTAGTTTGCATAATATTCAAGTGATGTCCGTCCTGCCCGTTCCAAAAAATTATGGGATACAGCAGAGCATCATATGACTGATGTGTTTCAGCAACTCCTTGAACTGTATTATTCTGTCGCTGAAGAATATATCACGCGTATCACAGTCTGCGCCAATTATGACAATAACAACTACATTGATGGTAGGAGCGTTGTAGCCTCCGGTATGCTGTTCAAGTGGTGATTTATCAACTTGTATTTCAATTGGGTAATTAACCCCGCGTGATTTGTGAATTGAAATTTTGTATAACTTTATCACTGTATAGTGTTGGTGGAAAAATATTTGCAAATAAGATATAACGTTGCGTTTGGTGCCTGGAATTGCAATGCAGGGCTGATCAATTCCTGCTTCAACGTCACCCATAAAATAGTTTTGTAGAAATTTATGTTCAGCGTCGGAAACGGATAGAAATGAACCAACACGGTGATACATTTGTCCTTGAATTTAGAAATTAGGGAAATGCTGATCTTGGAAAACTTCGTCTTGCACTATACGAAGTCAATGTCGCCTATATATCATTTGCGCTAGAGTAAGAAATGAGTTGACAAAGTTTTATCTCAGTCGGATATACAGTATTACCGTCCATAAAATACGAACAAAAAGAAACACAAACAATAATTTTTATACATTATATCTGGACTTCAAACTAGAAGATACCAGGACTTTGCCTTCCTGAACTCGAGCTAGTCATTGAGCTCAGATCTCTAGATATCAAGATTTCCTTGAACGTTTCCTAAAACAGAAATGTTCTCATACTTTTGTGAAACCAAGGTAGAATAAAATTACATTCCTCACCGGGTGATGCCCAAAGTAAGGAAGTGACCTCATGGTCGCGTAGGACGCCTACAATAGTAATAACTAAAAGTGAGATAACTTCATTTATTACCGCTGAATATATCACTCGAGAACAGCACATTACATGTTGTTCAACGAATTATATTTCAGAAATTAATCTGAACGAAATAAAAATAACGAGACCACAAGCATACAGCACAATAATCATTAGGGATAAATAGACTAAATGAGTTATTCGACGTCTCAAAATACAATACACATACTTTAAAAATTGACTTCATAGAAGGTATATCCTTAGTACGTACTTCAGTCGGACATCATTACAAGACGCGGCGGAGTCTCAAAATACAATACACATACTTTAAAAATTGACTTCATAGAAGGTATATCCTTCGTACGTACTTCAGTCGGACATCATTACAAGACGCGGCGGAGTGGCCGAGCGCATTGAGGTGCTATGCTGCGATGCGCGAAGCCGTTCCCCGTCGGGAGTTCGAATCCTCCCTCGGGCATGGATGTTTGTGCTGTCTTTAGTATAAATTAGTTCATAAGTAGTTTGTAAGTTTAGGGACTGATGACCCCGCAGTTAAGACCCATAAGCTTAAGAAACATTTGAAAATTTTTGAACACCATTACAAACATGACACCACTGAATTGGTTGAATCAATTTTGTGTTTGTTGTTGAATTTTGTGCTTATTGGATCCAGTGTCACAGATTGATATGGAACCTACTTTCTTCTTGAAATAAATCGCAATTTGTGATAACTTATAGCTTCACTGTACTAGGTTTATATGGAATACCAAACTGCGGCGAATGAAAATTTGTGCCCGGTCGGGATTCGAACCCGGGATCTCCTGCTTACTAGGTAGACGCGTTGACCACTCCGCCACCGAGGACACAGCGACCAACCCCACTGCAGAGGACAAATAGGCTATGGTAATAAGAAAGAGAGAGAGTGGCGAATGGAGATTTGGGTGTGGCTGGAGACGTGCAGGGAAGAGTCCTCTGCAGTGGGGTTGATCACTGTGTCCTTGGTGGCGGAGTGGTCAAAGTGTCTGCCTACTAAGCAGGAGATCCCTGGTTCGAATCCCGCCGGGCACAAATTTTCATTCGCCGCAATTTCGTATTCCATGTAAACCCAGTACAGTGAAGCCATAAGTGATCTCAAATTGCGATTTGTGCTATTAAAACCAGAACTCAGGTTATATTAAAACGAATTTTTTTTTAATTCATTTTTGTTTTAGCTTATTGCAGTATAAAACTATGCCGGCATGTTTAAGTGAAGAAGTGAGCATGGAGTCTAAAATTGAGAAAGCCGTGAAGTTATGGTGACATCAGAATGGGTTTTATTTGGAAATGATTGTTACACGGTACTAAAAGGGAAACGGGAGGAGATCGACGCCTGTCCCTAGAGGTACATCTTACAATCAGAGGAAATGTTATGGTATCGTCAGAGCTCAAGGGAGCAAGTCTATTCGGGTCGGAGAGCGAGGCGAAAGACAGCGCCCGCTCTTGGGTGTGTCCTGTTGGGTAGAGCGTAGCTCACGTGACCGCCAGTCTGGCTCTGGTTGGTGGCTGGGTTCTGCCCATTCTCCGGGAGTGGCCACCCTCGTTAGCAGTGCCGCTCAAGCAGGCACGTGTCGGAAACATGCGCGCGGAAAGTTCCAGCAGCAGGCACGCGGCACCGCCCGTGATCGGACTGGCAAGCCCAAGGAGGTTACAATACAGGGAGACGCTCTTACGCTGAAAAAATGAAGCCTGCCTCCACCTTACTGCTAAGTTTTGCAGAAGTATTCGTGTTGTTCAGTTAATGTTTAATGTCACTTAAAACAGTAATAAAACGTCCTACGGTATTACGTCATGTACAACGTACATAAGAGTGAAAAATAGGCGTTAAAAATTAAGTTTTCAAATATATTACGATGTGTATTTGTTGCTATTTATTCAAGGAAGTATATTGTTTTGAAACATTTTTATGTACTTTCAATGTTCGTATAGCTTATGGGACTTAACTACGGGGTCATCAGTCCCTAAACTTACGAACTACTTATGAACAACCTAAGACTAAGGACGGCACAAATATCCATGGCCGAGGGGGGATTCGAACCCCCGACCGTAGTCGAATTTCATCGTATGCGTACACTTGTTGTGCTTATATGAATCAATAAAAGAACCTGTATGATATTGCTGTTAATTGTGACGTAGGTAGTGTACGCATTACCAAGGAGTGCCAGCGAACTCTGCAGTTCCAATTCGATCTCCTAGTGCTGAGCCAAACACCACTTCCGAAACACACTTTGATACCTTGATAAATCGATATCAAAAGTTCTTTTATTTGCTAAGCGGTTGGCCTTCTGGCCTACCCAATTGGGCCACTTTCATCACCATACCCCACATTTTTATGTCTAAATCTTAGTGTTAGTGTGTTTGTCTGTGTGTACGTATTGCATACAAATCTACAGTTTTGTTCCAATCATCTTGAAATTGTGTACACGCAAGCTTCGGTCTGTAAGTGTAAGAATCATGCACAACACGGAGTTCTCAAGATATGACATCGTAAACCATGATATGCGCAAAAAACTCAAATGTTTGTAGAACTTATGGGACTTAACTACGGGGTCATCAGTCCCTAAGCTTACAAACTACTTATGAACTAGCTAAGACTAAGGACGGCACAAATATCCATGGCCGAGGGTAGATTCGAACCCCCAACCGTAGCGGCCGTGCAGACCGTGACTGGCGCGCCTCAGTCCCCTTGCACCGCGGCCGGCTGAAAGTACATACTTTGCAGTGACTGTCAGTTCAGTGCATTAACAGTAAGAGGGTCTACTTAACGCATGGTTTTAACGGATCAGTAGCATTCGAAAACTGACCAAGATGGCGGATAGGCTTCAACTGACGTATATGCTCGGCATAGATAATGCTGTATCCCTTTATACTAGTCTTGTGTAGTTCGCGAACGTAGTTAGGAAGAGCGCTCCCACAATCGAACTACACGAACTAGTTCGCAGATCCCTCGCCTCTTAGTTCGTCCGCTCCTTTCCCGAAGACTGACGGGGAACAGCGAGAGGACGCGAGAGCGCGCAGAATCGCGTGATTCCCTTCTGCCAGTTACCGTCATTTCGAGCTAATATGCAGCTCAGCTGTAGTTTCATAGTTCACTGCCACACATTTTCTTTTCTAAGGTATTCAACAGTGTATAAATATAACCCTCATTTATAAAAGTGCATGTTTATTCACGAAAATAGATGCATTTAGCACATTTTGTAGGTAATGTTCCTTCAATGACCTACTAAATAAATAAAGAAATCCATTTTAAAAATAAACTACTACGAGTACTCTGTATGCAAAGTAGCTGAATACCATTGAATCACCCATTCATGTAAATAACTGGTTTATTTGCTTAAGTATTTGATGTCTAATTACCCAAAAATACGCACACGCTTAAGGAACACTGGTCATTATATAAAAAAGCTGACATAACAAAAGAAAGAGCGCTGTTAGTAGCGGTAGCAAACGCCAAAAAGAGCGGACGCACTAAAAAGAGCGACCTACTTCGCGGCCGAGTTGCGAACTAAAATATGCGCTATCGGTCGCGAACTAAAACATGCGTTACCGGTAGCGAACTATTATGCCAAACGTAACTCGCTTCTCAGTTCGTTGGATTCTTTTCCGAGGACCGACGGTCAATAGCGAGAGGGCGCGCAGCAGAATTAAAAATCACGTGTTTGCCTTCTGCTGATGAGAGCCATTTCGAGGTGAGCGTCTGCCTGCTAGATTATATAGTTCAGTGCTACAAAATTTCTGTTTTGAAGTATTCTGCACTCTGCAACATCTGACTAATAAATTCCATAATGCCAAGATATAGAGATAACTGCGTGATATCGTTAGCGGCTCAAGCAGCAAGCGCATGAAGCAGCTAGGTGGGGGAACTTCTCCCTCCACCTGCATGCGCAGACCACGCCGCTCAGCCGTCACTGGGAGCGGACGAACTAAAAGAACGAACTAGTGAGCGTTCCCGATTGCGAACTATTATGCGCAAGTCTACTTTATCCTAACCTCCTTGAGGAAGCCAGAGCACCCCAGGGGTAGGCGTCGCACTCGTACAAAACATACGAATGACACATGTGTTGTAGATTACAAATTACAAATCTCAAACCTTAAAATATATAAGAACTAGCTAAAAACCCAGCGTTGACCGGTATTTATTTATTTATTCTTGCCTTGAGTTTATACTTTTCCTATCCCTTCTCTTTCTCTATACTTTTGTTTTCTAAAAACAAAAAAGGAAGGAATCTTAGGGTTTAACGTCCAGTCGACAGCTTGGTCATTAGAGACGGAGCTAACGCACGGAGTTTTGGGTAAGGATGGGGAAGGAAATCGGTCGTGCCCTTTGAAAGTAACCATCCCGGCATTTGCCTGGAGTGATTTAGGGAAATCACGGAGAACCTAAATCTAGATGGCCGGAGGTGGATTTGAACCACCATCCTCCCGAATGAGAGTCCAGTGCGTTACCACTGCGCCACCTCGCTCGGTTTTCTAAAAACATGTTATATTTATCGAAGACTATATAAGAAATAACGCTGTCTTGCGTCATGTACAAAATTATAAGCTTAGTATCCAACAAAAAAAGATAGTAGTCAAAATACAAATGACATATAAAATTTGTATGATCTCATATTTATTCACTTACATATTGTACAACTGTCTTTTTTTTTCAGGTATATATTTATTTTATAAGTGCTGTAAGTCTGTAAAATCTGTTGGGAATCCAATAGTAAAAAAGTAATAAATTAAAACTTAGTGCGTGTTGAGGCGGTTTTCATGAACGTTACAGTTTATGTGCTTATATCTCATGAACTACGTGTCGCATTGTGATACAATTTTGAAGGTACATTCAGCTATATGTGTGTATACTGTCTATAAAATTTCCTGCGGCTAAAAATGTGTGATGTACAAATTATAAATTGCAATGTCATACCGAATGACGTAGTTTTAGTCCACGAACAGCGGAAAAGTAGTACGTGAGAAACTTTTTTCTTTTCATAATTTTCCTATGGATGTCAGTGAGAAAAAGTTCAATAAAGGTTTGAAATTATGTTTAAAATTTGTTGCAAGTCGCTAAGTAATCTCGTACTCATATACGGTATTTATAAAAATCTCGTAGCACTATGTGGCAGTTTCTTGCAACTGCTATTGTTTATGAAATTATATCTCCTGAACTATGTGTCGTATGTGATTCTTACCATTATGGAATTCGTACCTCACGGCTAGGAATATTTGTAGCAAATTTGGTTGAAATCAGTCCAGTGGTTTAGGAGGAAATGTGCAACACTGTCGCGTAATGCAGCAGTCTTTCTCGCAACTCATTGTTTACGACGTCATATGAACTATATGTTGTGCCTGATCACACTTACGGCGACCGTCCTCGTGTATTGAAACTTACGTGTACAAAATTTCATAAAGAGTGGAAGAAAACTGTAGATTTGTTTGCAATGCGTACAATCACGCTGCTTTCTACATGATCTCCTGAAAAAACATTATTTACCAGATTCGTAGAGTGGAATATTAGTAAACTGCATGCAAACTTTGTTGTAAATTGAGTTTGTAATAAAGACGTAGTAAATTTCAACCTCATGCTTATTAGGGCGAATTTTCATGCGTATTATTGTTCTTTGATGTCGTAGCACCTGAACTACTTGTCGTAATACGATAATATTTCGAAGGTATAGCCAGTTATGTATATGCAAAGTATCTGCAAAATACGTCGCGATTAGAGTTCATTGAAAACCGCCTCATCACCCATGAAGTTTTGATTTATTACGTCTTTCCTACTGAAGCGGTTTTTCAGGAACCTAACTGTTTATGACACTTTCGGGAGGAATGGGGATATGATGACATAATTCAACCTTCGGAGAATCCTTGGTCGTCTCCGGTGCTCCGTGTAAAGAAGAAGGATGGCACGTGGCGATAATGTGTCGACTATCGGTGGCTGAACAAAATCACAAAGAAAGATGTCTACCCACTGCCGTGCATTGACGATACCTTAGACTGCTTGAAAGGAGCTACATACTTCTCAACTATGGATATGCAGACAGGTTACTGGCAACTCGAAGTTGACGATGCTGACAGGGAGAAGACGGCTTTTATTACACCTGACGGCCTCTATGAATTCAAAGTAATTCCATTTGGATTATGTAATGCTCCGGCCACATTCGAACGCATGATGGACAACTAGCTTCGACACCTTAAGTGGACGACGTGCCTTTGCTATTTAGATGACATTTTCGTTGTCTCGAAAACATTTGAAGAACATCTGAGTCGGCTGTCGACTGTGATGAAGTGTGTTCAGGCTGCAGGACTCCGCCTGAATCCAAAGAAGTGCCTCTTCGTCGCCAAAGAGACAAAAATCCTGGGGCACCTAGTCAACGGAGATGGTGTCCGTCCTGATCCAGATAAAGTAAGGGCAGTCACAGAATTTCCAACTCTTCAGCACATTCGAGATGTGAAAAGTTTTCTCTGGCTGTGCTCATACTACCGATGTTTTATAAAATGATTTTGTAACAAGGCACGTCCATTACAAGAACTTCTGCAGGGAGACGCCAAGTTTTACTGGGATGAGACAAAAGAAAGAGCACTTAAGGAGGCTCTAACTTTCGCACCAGTGCTAGCCTTTTACGACGAGAATGCAGAAACGGAACTTCACAGAGACGCCAACGGTTATGGGATTGGTGCAGTGCTTGTACAAGTTCAGGAAGGTGCTGAAAAACTGATAGCCTATGCATCAAGAGTAGTCTCAAAGTCCGAGATAAACTAACTGTACAACTGAGAAAGATTGTCTCGCAGTTATCTGGGCTATCAACAAGTTCCGGCCGTATTTATTCGGCAAACCATTCACCGTCGTGACAGACCACCATTCTTTGTGTTGGCTTACTAGCTTGAAGGATCCATCAGGACTAACAAGATGGATACTAAGACTCCAAGAGTATGATGTCACAGTGGTATTCAAAAATGGGCGCAAACACAAGAATGCCGACTGCCTTTCGAGGAATCCATTAGTGGAACACAACAGCATGAATGAAATTTCAGCCCTCACTAAATTAGATGACGTTACAGCTGAACAAAGGGAAGATCCAGCACTATTAAAAACGATAGAGGCCTTGGAGAAAGAAGAACCGACCATTGGAGAGTTCTGACTTATAAACGGAACATTGTATAAGAGCAACTACGATCCACTGGGCCCAAATGGATACTGGTCGTTCCAGCTCATCTCCAGCCAGCTCTTCTCAGATATTTCCACGATGCTCCAATATCCGGTTATCTGGGATTCGTGAAGACCCAGGTATTACTGGAGAGGTCTCTACCGATCTGTCAAGCACTATGTGAGTCACTGTAAAGAGTGCCAGCGACGGAAGCATGTGCAGCAATTACCTCCAGGGCATCTCGTACCGATTCCGCCGGCAGCAGCTCTATTCCACCGAGTGGAGTTAGATCTTTTAGGGAGGTTCCCGAAGTCGACAACCGGTAACCAATGGATAATAGTCTGCACTGACTACCTCACACGCTAGGCTGACACCAAACCTATGCCGACTGCAGAAGCCCCAGAGATCGCTAAATTCCTTGTAGAAGACATTATTTTGAACCATGGAGCACCATGTGCCATGATATCTGATCGTGGTAAAGTATTCTAGTCAAAACTAGTATCACAGGTAATGTCACGGTGCGACATGGTCCACAGAATGACAACTGCATACCATCCTCAGACAAATGGTCGTACGGTACGTTTTAGCAAGACGTTAGCCGATATGCTGTCGATGTTGAGCAGAAGGATTGGGACACAATTATGCCAGTCGTGACATTTTCTTACAGTACCGCAAGACAAGACACCCAGGCTTCACGCCGTTCTTCCTGCTCCATAGCCGTGAAGCTGAGACAACAATGGATACGCTGTTTCCGTTCCAACCGGACGATTCTCAGGATGACTCTGTTAAACAGCTCATCACCAGGGTCGAAGAAGAAAGACAGCTGGCTCGCATACGGACACTGGACGCCCATGAACCGTCAGCGACAAGCACCGACTTGTTGTGTTCAGCCCATGAGATCTGGTATGGATTTTTACCCCTGCACGGAAGGTTGGACTGTCAGAAAAGTTATTGAAGCGATACTTTGGTCCGTATCGTGTCATACGCCGCCTGTCAGACGTCACATACGAATGTGAGGATGATGAGCCGTCGTCGAAACGACAAAACCGAAGCGACATTGTTCACGTCCTGCGCATGAAGCCTTACTACGATCCTGAAGAGCAGGTAGGCGACAATGGCTTGTTGTTCAAGAACTCTAAGGACGGTAATGTTACTGATGAAGCCACGACAGGAACGTCTATCGTCGATAATCGTGGAGAAGGGAAGAATCCTCCAGAAGAATTCTGCCATACAGAGGACCCATGACAGGACAGGACATTGCAGCTGGCTCCACATGGAACATAACAGCGGGTCGCTGTTTCTCCAGGAGAGGGAGCAATGCCGCGAGACATCACCTAAACCGACTGCCTGCGTGGCGCAGAGGATAACGTCACCGGCTGCGGTGCTGAAGGTCGCCGGTTCAATTCCGTAATTAACAATTCCAGAATGTTCTACAGCTTTCTTATGTTCACTTGCAAATTCTACTTGTTTCCTATGTAAACTATTCTCCTTATTTCTGGTACATTCTGTCTGTGTATAAATAGCAGAGCACTCTGTCCGAGAGGCAGTTAGTGCTGCGTGTATGTTAAATTCGTAATAAACGTGCTTTCAGTATAAGTGCTGTGTTCAGTTGCCTTCGAAGTCAAGCCTGCTTCCATTTCAACGCGACAATATATCGGTGATCTTAGTTTACAAGAAACGTTTTGAAATTAACAGCGAAATATAGCTAGAGTGGGAGTTAATGTCGGAGTTCAAAGAATGGCTTCAACCCGTCGAAAACGACTCTACAAAAGCATACTGTAAATACTGCAAGTGCAATATTGTAGCTAAAATCTACTGTCTGAAACAACATCTCTCATCTTCAATACTCATCATACATTTGGAACCAATAAAAGTCAAATAAAGGCTGAGTTCCCGAAAATTGAAACCTTGACGGCGGAAAGGCTGAAAGCGCCCTGACTCTGTTTATATGTTACCATGCTTCTATTCTGATCACCGACAATTTATAGAAAAGGGAAAAAAAGAAAGAAAAAAAGTTTTGTGATACCGTGATAGCCGGAGTGCTGACTTACGACTACACAGAACAAAAAGCACAAAGATAATCAATATCGTACAAGCACCACATTTTTATCAAGAAATAGTAGACGATATTGGAGTTCAAGAATTCAGTGTGTTAATTAACGAATCGACTGATGTTTGAAATTCAAATTCAAATGTTTGTTCAAAAATGTTCAAATGTTTGTTAAGCTTAAGGGACTTAACTACGGGGTCATCAGTCCCTAAACTTACAAACTACTTATGAACTACCTACAACTAATGACGGCACAAATATCCGTGCCCGAGCGGGGATTCGAACCCCCGGCCGTAGTGGCCGTGCAGACCGTGACCGGAGCGCCTCAGTCCCCTCGGCCACCGCGGCCGGCACTGATGTTTCAGTGAGCAAACTATTACCCGTATCATTCAGATATTTCAGCAGATATTTGAAGAAAATCGTTGCTACCTTTTTCGGATTAGCTGAACTTGAGGATGGGACGGCCATCAGCATTCTCAATGGCTTGAAATCATTTTTTCCAGATTGAATTTGAATATAAAAAAACTGATCGGCATTGGTACAGACAATGCTTCCATTATGAATGGCATGGACAACTAACAGTGTTCATCAGTTGCTAAAAAAACCGACAATGAAAATTTAATATTAGTACGCAGTTTCTGCCCTTCCTTGCAATTTGCTAACTCACATGTCTCGGAGGAGACGTTACCAAGGAATACTGAGTTTCTCATTCGCGAACCATATAACTGGTTTAGTCATTCATCGAAGCGACAGATTTATTATAAAGATTTGTATAAAACATTGAACCTTTAAAACATTGAGCCTTTAAAGATCCCTCAGCTGTGTGTCGCGTTTTGCAACAATGGGATGAGTTACAACTTTTGTTTCCAGCCGCCAGAAGAAATGAACATTGTTACATGGCGGAAATATTGCACATGTACAGCGATTCAGCAAATCACTTACATTTAATTTATATCAAGCCAATATTGCAAGAGGTCCAAGCGGTGAACAAACGTTTCGAAAGCAATGGTGTCGAACTCTCCATACTGTACAAAGAACTGATAACCTTAACGCAACCTATCAGTGGTCGCATTCTGCACACCACAGCTAGAGTTAATGTAATGACACCAGATGTTGCCAATTACGTTGATCCAACGTTGTATATGGGGTAAGCTTATGAAAAAAAGTTGAATAAATATAATCTTTCCAATGAAACGAAAAAAAAAAAAAAAATAAAATAAACAGCGGTGCAAATTTTACTCTGAATCATGTCAGCGAACTACAAGCAAGACTGTCTACGAACTTAACTGTTCTACAAAACATGTCAATTTTCTCTGTACAAGAAACTCTGAAAGTTATCGGACCATTAATCACTGAAATAGCACAGGAGTTTAACCCTAGAACGGTCGGGCTGGGTCTGTGAGACCCACTGGTTTCTATTTCAATGAATTTATATGCTGATAGTCGCTGATCTGACTCGAGCGCTCTGCTAGCTTCCTGAAACATGCAATAGAAAGCGTTAACATTTAAATTGTTTAGACAATGTTCGGCAGTTCTCCAAAAATCGGGAGGGTCTGTCAGACCCAGCCCGACCGTTTATGTTATTGATTTCTACCAGAGGGTCTATTTTTATTTGTTATTTCATCCAGTTTCAAATTACTTTGTGAACTATTTCTGATGTCAATAATTGAAAATATAAAATTTCAAGAGAATGTGTTTCATACTGTGAAATTTGCAACATTTTATACGATGATAATGAAATTGACGGTTCTGACGCGGACCCAGACTTCGAAATAAGCGGTGATCATGATAGCAATAGTGAAATAAGTGGGGAAGAGAGGGAAGAAGCTGTAAGTGGAAGGACAGCAAAACTAAATACTTCTGCAAAATATAGTTGTGCTTGGTGCATGCAGAAATGGTTTGTGTCATCTGTTACGAAAAGTGACGATTTTAGAGGACGATATCACACAAACTATTCATTATATTCACAATTTCGATTTATATAATAAGAATTCAACAAGTCTGCTTCTCAGTTCTACAAATTATTCTCATTTATATTTGTACTTCAATCCAATTTACTTGTACTTCAAGTGTGGTTACATTTATTACTACGAAGAAGTATATTTTCTACTTTTTTATTTTACAACAATTGTGAAATTCAGAACGTTGAAATAATGTCCCTACAGCATTTGTTAGGACCTAAACAATATAAAAATTCGTCATTTGATGTAAATACACTGTTTTGGCACTTGTCATAAGCAATTTAATTGTTGGGTCCCACAGACCCAGCCCGACCGTTCCTGAAACTATTTTTCGGCCGACCGTTCCAGGGTTAAAGTGGATGCGACAGCAATCGACAAATTTTTGTCTCAATGGCGAAACATCGTCCATATAGAATAGGAGTGTACTTCGTCCACTGCTGAATTTTGGTGCGAGGTGATGAACAATAAAGACGCCGGTGGGAACAGTTCTTTTTCATTGAGAGTGTTTTCAGCCAAGTTAACTTAGTTAAATCAAAACTCAGGAACAGTTTGTTAAGCTCTAGAGTGAATGTCATTTTATACGTGAGATTTGTATTGAAAAGAGTGAACAAATGCCGGGACTCTTACGACGCCCGGAGCTCGTCTTACGCAAGTTAGGAACAGACAAGACCTATGTGTCCACATCTTCTGCATCAGAATCACCAGTTGCATCTATTGAAGAAAATGTCGAGGGTCTACATGTTTTGTTTATGTCACAAAATGACTGATTTTAATATTAGCATTTGGACCATGGATGTCTCCCTAAATATTAATGCAGAGTAAATTTACTTTATTTTAATTATGAAATGTTGATAACAATCAAAATTATTATCTTCTATCTGAATAAATAAAGGAGGTACGCTCTTTGGTCAGTTCCTTGGCTGACCTTGTGGATTCGGAAACGTTAACGACTCCTCTTTCCACAAGTCTTCCAGTCTTCTGAGTCCTCACTGAAGTCCGGAAAAGAAGGCGGTTTGACGGGTAGACGAAGCTTCTGAAGTTCGACAATAAACTGTTGTTGTAGTTATGCAAATGGTCTGAAACGTTCTTCCAATACTTGCGGTACCGTCGATGGTGGTGGTTGTTGATTTTCAGGAATCTTCTGTATTGTTTGGATGCCTTCCTCGTCGCCATTGTTACGCATTTAGTGGTGATATCAATACAAGTTTATTCCAGCTTCCACAGTGCACAACTTTCACATTTATGCATAGGCAGTTTTACAGGATCCGAAAATGTTCAAATGTTTGTAGAGCTTATGGGACTTAACTACGGGGTCATCAGTCCCTAAACTTATAAACTAGCTAATACTAAAGACGGCACAAATATCCATGCCCGAGGGGGGATTCGCACACCCGACCGTAGTGGCCGTGCAGGCTGTGACTAACGCGCCGCAGAACGCTCGACCACCGCGGCCGGCCAATGCGTGCATTGTCATAGTTCGATGGAACTGCCTCGGAGGCCGTCTTGCTGACCTTATATAAATGGCATTGACCAATCTGCGAGCAGGCGGACTGATATGAAGAGCCTCAGTCTGCATAGCGGCATGTGTGAAAATATGCACGCAATTAGTTTGTGAACATTCTGTTTATGTTCTTGGAGCCCGTGTCTGTTATCAGGGGTTGCTGCGGCCTGAGGGTAGACTTGTCTGTGTAGTCAGGTGTACTGCAGTACTGCCAGCTTTTTCTGGCAGTTGCATTGCTGATAGCACTTTTGTTTCAAATGTTTGTATAGCTTATGGGACTTAACTACGGGGTCATCAGTCCCTAAACTTACAAACTATTTATGAATTAACTAATACTAAGGACGGTACAAATATCCATGGCCGAGGGGGGATTCAAACCCTCGACCGTAGTGGCCGTGCAGACCGAGACTGAAGCGCCTCAGTCCCCTTGGCAACCGCGGCCGGCAGTACATTTGTTCCTGCGTTTGATTAGCGAGAGTAAATCTGTTGGAGGATTAAGAGAGGGGGACGTCACTGTACATTAGGAAAAGACATAGAGTGCAGCAAATAGTTTAAAGTTTGAGGATAGGGACTCAGCCGTTTCGATTGTCAAATAACACTGCTACGCAGCCATCGGTGCTCCTCCACTTTAGACGCCACCCACCAGGTTGCTTACTTTCAATAAACAGGAAACAGTACTCCACAGTAAATTCTCGGCCAAGGTCACTTACAAATCGGAAATTGTTTCCAAGAAGTCCGAGCTTACAAAGAAATCAATACGCAATCATACCCATAACATGTCATGATACATTTTTCTCAACAGATTGCGAATAAACAAGAACTATTTCACAATGATAATAGCTATACCAAATGGGACCCAACTTTTCTACAGAAGAACAAATGCAAAGTAACATAGAATTATGTCGTTTGTATCAAGTTAAAGGTGGGCCACAGTAGGAAATAAAAGCTTAATTCTGGTAGGAGGTACCAAGATAAGAGTCTACTGTTATAAAAAAAAAAAGCTTAATTTTATCAGTAAAATTAGCAAAATGTCCGTGTGAACTACGGGATAGTCGGTGCTGCAAAACCTTGTTCCCTGGCCCAAATTGAGAACTCACTTGGTTCAAATTACTCTAATAACAGGAAGTTAACGATGCAGTCCCCAATACACGTAGCAACTCACACGAAATTACACACAGGCATTGACAAACAAGCCACCACAATTAAAGTTATTTCATAAAGGTGGCTAAGAAAAAAAAATTATGGCGCAACGGAACTTAAACATAAAAAATTGCATCTGAGCTTGTTCTCAGCACTAGTGAAAAACGGTATTAAATAAAAGGGGGAAGGTACTCGAAAACTACAATTTATAGACAAGTCAAAATTATACTGAACTCAACTTGTTTATTCAAGTTGAACGCAAGAAAAATGGGGAACCAATTTTGTTAATACAATAAGAATGAATCCCATTTACATAATCTAATACTGACGATGCCCAGCATTGTATTTAACATAAATTACACAGAACCTTGACGCTACTGGGGGAAGGATTTACAAGCAACACTCACTCGCTCACACACACACGCAATGCAACAGCGAAACTCACCAAAATCAGCGTGCTGAAACGAGGCAGAAGCAGGCGCCGCTATCGTAGGCGAAATTCCGCAAACCCGGAGGTTCCACACAACACAATATGCAATAAAACTGAGAAGATGGTTCTGGTCTGTCGTGCCTGATTTGAGATGGTGCGTGAGTATAGAAAAGTTAAGATGCATTTAGATTAGACCGAGAGCAAGCACGCTAACGGCGACACACGTCAACGTTACATGATCGCACTCCACTGAAGGTGAAGTCTTTAAAAGTCGGATTCATTACACAAAATCACGGCGATCTCATAAGTTGAAACCTGACAGTAAACTATCTAGGCACTGGTTTTATGAGAAGTGGTGTGAATTCGGATGACTAGCTGCAAACCCCTGAAGTCAGAGTTCGGATCCACGTGGTTCCGAAAACCGATAAAAATGTATAAATTCAATTTCCGAAAAATAAAGAAAATTAACTGTGCAGAATTTCATAAGGAAGCTACCGAAATGCAGCAACATGCTATTGGAAGCGTTCACAGAGACGGAAGAAGTCCAGTCTCAAAACCCGGAAAAGTGAAATAATTACAAAGTCGGAAAAATAAAAACTACGGCATGCAACCCATAGAAATATTTAGAAGAAAGCGAATGAAATGCAGCTACACGCGATAGGGAGCGATTACAGAGATGGATGAAGTCCAGTCTCAAAAAACCAGAAAAGTGAAATAATTACAAAGACGGAAAAGTGAGAATAAAAACTACGGCATGCAACCCTTAGAAATATATGGAATTTCATAAGCAAGCTATTGACGGAGGCTCGGAGAGAATTACTGACAAAGACTGAGTGCATATTAGAAGTTTAGAGAAGAAAACAAAATTAAAATAGGCGGGGAGAGAAGCTCGCGAAATGTTAGTGGAAATCAGAAGGATACACGTATAGTTACTTACCTGATGGGCAGGGAACAAACAATAGTGGAAGCTGAAGGCTTTGTTCTAAGAAACAATCACGTAGAACACATATCACTCATGGAAGGAAACGATAAGAAAGATTTTACATGCATTGTACAAAAATGAACATATCGTCTGTTAGCAATCGGGCCCCACATAGCTAGAATTCAAAATGTTCAAATGTTTGTAACTCTATCGGACCAAACTGTGTAGTCATCAGTCCGTAGCTTACAAACTACTTAAACCTAGGTAAACTAATCTAAGGACAAACACACACACCCGTGCCCCAGGGAGGACTCGGACCTCCGCGACGAGCAACCGCGCGCTCCGCAGCGAGACGCTTTAGACAGCTCGGCTACTCCACCGCGCCTAGAAAAAATTTACACGGAGTTCGTACACTGCCAAATAATCGCAAAAGGTTTGAATATACCAGGCCATTATCAAACTGCAACTAGTAGCACATACACCACGTTTATCTGTTGTAAATCACTGGATTGAAAATCTAGAACACCTTTCCGCGCACGATCGGGAAAATATTCCGAAAAATGAATCTAAGTTCAAGAGTCTAAGTTAAACATGCTAGACAATGAATCGCTACTATCTCCGCGGACACAAGAGCAGAACCAACTTTACCTCATTACGATCTGAGCACCAAGTGAAGAGTGAGCTGTTAGGCGGCGCGAAGCTACCGGAAACTGGCAAAACCAGAAAAAATAGTGGTGGTGGGGACGTGCGACTTGCCTGGCGAGGGCTCGCCGACTGGCTTGTAACCAAACGGTGTTGAAACCTCTTTGGTCGCATCAGCAGCAGGGCATGGTAACGACTAACTATCGTCTCTGTGCCAGAGAGAACCGTGCAAAGCGCGCTATTACTACTCACATTCAGACAGCCATTAGATTCTCACACATCCACTTAAAAGTAAAACAAGTACATATTCTCACATGGAAAGTGGCGGAAAAGCTGTACGTATTTCCACATTCATAAACACAATAAAAATTATTAAAATAACAGAATCCTAGCAATATTAACTAACATTTCAAAACTAATATTTTAAAACATGAAATAAAAATGCTACTCCTCATGCCTCGAAAAGAGTGGGTTTCTAGTTTTAACAAAGTGCTAATCTAGTGACATCAAATATATCACAATTTTATAAAAAATATATGGAAGACGACAGACGTTCGTCTTTCAAAGTGGCATAATGAGCTAGTTTCCATCAATGGGAGGTCCGTGAACAATGTGAACATATGTTTAATATAAAAAATTATTCTTAAAGGCCAATAAAAAGTTTTGGTGCCGTATTAGATCGAATTGGGAAAAAATAGCTTGCAATAGGACGGCACTGAATGACTTGATAAAAAATCTTTCCTGGCAGGCTGTTGTGTGCGTCAATCATATTGAAGATGTATTTGGCGTCATTACGGGCGTTTATCGCGAGTGACGACAGGCGAGGAACGCTTGAAGTTGTGAATCGTCAGAAGACACTTAGCTTCGACTGATTGCACACCAATGACTGTTAAATGGACAAGGTAAGTGGTATATTAAGTTACGTTGATAGAATCACATTAAGCCATGTTCTAATGTACTAGAAAGCTACTAGAACGAGTGTCTGAAGTACCTTGCTTGTATAATAGGTAATGGAAGTACTTGGAAATGAGTAGATCCGTTTGTTGTCGGTTAATGAGACTGCAAGGATAGTCCGTTCATTGTGTTGGATTTGATTATTGTTATGAACGCTTACAGAGAATGTCACATATTAATTTGATCAGACCTTACGTAAATGTGTCTAGAATTACTCTACTTAAGCGAGGAAATTCCTGTTGGCAGTTGTGGATGTCGCTCCGATTTGTTGGGACTGTAAAATAATCATGTTTCACGTAAGTAGGTGTACGGGTTCCTGCCCACATTAGGTCATGAATAACGGGCTATCACCCCCTCCACTCCCCTCTCCCCTTCCTTCTCCCACTCCTCCTCCTCCCTACAGGTCAAGGTCAAGGTCGTCGACCTTACAGGGCACGTGTTCCGAGTATTTTATATTACGTATAGCCATCGCTGTTTATGAATATTATTGACTCCCCTTCCATACAGAACTATAGCTCTATAAAAAAATCTGATTTCTATCACCCTATGGACCTGCGGCATCGCAAAAAACAGCGGATGCAGGTGGGCGAGACGCTAAGTGCCATGGGCTATCGAGGGGCCGACTGCGTGGCCACCATGTGTCAGTTTCTGTCCCCTTAGGAGGACCCCCGGATCTCCTACCTACTCCATACCTACTCAAGTATGGTGACGTGGTTGTAAAATGGCTAGAATTATTCTAATAAATCGAAGCAAAGGCTTGTTTGCTGTCATAGATGTTGCTGTTACAGTGGGGCTCGAAAGAATTCAGCTTACAAGTATGATCAGGTGGCTGCTGATATTGGACTTGATGTTACGTATGTTAAAAGCTTGCTCATTGAGAATTATTGATCGCCAGAAAATAACATTACGCAAGTACTGAGTTGACAAATTAATTTGGAAGAGTACATTTCGCCGGTTAGTGATACAGAAAGGGTGGAATCATTTCCGCAGTGTTTCGAGTGCTGTATTGGGTCGAATTGTGTTGCACAATAGTCGCAAAAAGACATTTCATAAGAAAAGGAACTCGGAGATCACGTACAGACTGATCTTTCCTAGTGAGCTCTTCTGTGTATGTGTGCCATTCATTTTACGAAGTAGTGCCGGCTGTAAGGAGTCAGCGTCCTTCAATTCAGAGACATACAAGGGCATATCCATAGTGGGCACCGATTGCGCTATCTGTTGGCAGAGTGAGTGGGTTGTGGTTGGGTAGTGTTATGGCGGGTGTGCTTGAAATGAAATAATTTGCTAGATATTTTTGACGGCTGTAGTGTGTGTCCCCTAATCGTCGTGGGTTGATCCCCCCAACGAATTACCGATTACCATAAACCCGTTATTGGGATCTATGTTCGAGAGAATGAAGAACTGATTTTCGCGTCTACCGCGCCTGTATTATTATTACAGAATATTCAGAAGATTACTAAAGTGCATGCTGTCGACAACGTGTGATTGTAACCATACAAACTGATTTGCCATATAAACTATGATTAAGCAGGGCCGTGAAAATGTCATTTATGTGTGACTTATTTGAAATATACCAGTTCTACTAATGAAACTTGGCAGTGGATTGAATTTGGGACCTAGACTATAACATTTTTAATGTTTTTAGATTATAACTGAAAAGGAAACAAAGACCGATTGAAATAACTCCAACCCATACATCCAACGGTCAGCAGCCTTATCCATAGGCATGGTCAACATGAAAATTATTGGTTGCTTATAATCACAAACAATCACAGTGGTTGTGTTTTCTGGTGTTATGTTCGTTTATCGGTTTCGATGAATGGTTTTGCTATCAACATGCTATATCGTGGAACGTCAGAATGACTTTCATAACTCACTTCTAGGTCCGTCTGCACTTTTGTCAATGGACAGTGGATATGAGTGGAAATATCGAATAAATAGGTGAAAAGTGACGGTTTAACATACGACGCAAGACTCCTGGTGAGAAGTTAGAAAGTGACTCAGAAATCTATTCTGTTGACAAACTTTGCATGGCGTGAGGTATCGGATCTTCTGTGGTGTTATTATTCACTCTAAAGGATTCCGTTTTTCGATGATTACGATTATGATGAGTGTATGATACGGGCCGTGTTCCACAGAATTTTAAATGTTGGATGGAAGTATTAAGTGTTACACGTCTTTATCGAGAATAACAGGTTGTGTGTCAAAGACGAAAGGATGTGAGTGTTTGTTGTGAAGTATTTGTGGCTGTTTCTAGTGTGGAATTGTAATTTCAGAGTGATCAACAACAACATTTAGAGAGAATCACTCTAAGCATTTGAAAGAATGGAAGGCTCATAGTTGTCAATAGCTACGAAATTGATGGCGTATACACAATGTCTCATACTTTCTACAGCGATAATTTCCGTTGTATTGGGATCTGCAGTATACAGGGATGTTCTTTGTTGTTGTTCGTGATATGTCTGGTGGCGGCACTAACTTGGTTATATGGATTGTAAGGCAGGAGAAATTGTGGAAGTGTGTGTTAGGTGGACCTGTCCGACCTGTTTTCAAGCTGGAGAGCTCATGGTCTGCATTAAATGGTTTGTGCCCGGCGTAATGAGCAATCATGGCCGTTTCTCAGATAGTTGGATTTCTAGAGGGGAGTTATTTACCTGGATAAATAGTTCTGTCTGCATCTATTTACGTTTGGGCTAACATGACTGCTTTTATTTTTTTTTTTATTTTTTTTTTTTTTATTTTTTTTTATTTATTTTTTTTTTTTTTTTACGCAGCTTTGTGAGGTTGAGATTTATCAAGTAGGGTTAGAATACAATCACGTTGTCGAGAAGAACACTTTTTTTGTATGTTTGTACTGCAAGCGTAGATGGTATTAGGTATTAGACTCTACGAAATCCGAAAATGAAGTATTGTGGTCTGGGCGTGTGTGTATTTGCGTCTAACAGAAAACGCAATCGCATATCAGGAGTAATAACACGCCAGTGAACAAACAAAATGTTCGTTTACTCTGGCACGTGAGCCTGTAACTAAATTATGAAGTTGCAGAAGGTGTGTGCTACGTAAATCGAGGGCTTGTGGTTTTAAACATAATAGTGTAAGGCTATTCCGATGTATGTTAGGGTGAGAGATTGTTTAAGCTAATTGGTACGTTGACGACTTTGTGATTGACAAAGGCTAGTAATTTTCAAGCATTTGGAATTTAACTTAAATCGTTAAGTTGCATGTTTAAACATTAAAGTGTATGGCTTTTCCGTTAAGTTTTAGGTTGCACTTAGTTTAGAAGCGTATATAGTCCATAGTTTGAGTATGGGATTTCAGCCATGTACTTTGGGTGATGGAACAAAATTGATTGCTTGCAATGTTCGTGTAGTCAGATGTGACGTAGGACAGAGAGGTCCGTAAAGTAGTAATACTAATGCTTGAACGGAATAATGTTTCGTTGCTATTTGTAAAATAGTATTCGCTGGGTAATTTTGTGGCTTTTAAGACTGGACAGTACAATCGCTTAGAGACTTCAGGTGAGCAGAAACTGTTTTGACTATATTCCCAAGACAGTTGTCACAAGTGTGTCTATTCAATAGAGTAAAGGAAGGTAGTTGGGATTGCATAGCAACTCGGCTGGTTGCCAGTGACTGGGTTGCTGCAGGAACACTATCCTTACGCGTAGCGCAGCGCACGGAGTTCGGAAAATACTTCAGCCAAAAATTTTCAAAACCGCATGCACGTTTTGCGTCAAAGTGACTTCATTCGACATCTCTCATATAAATCGGTTGAAGGCGTTGACGTTTGTGACATCCTTTGGAGTTGTTGCAAAGACATAGAATGAAACTTCCTGGCAGATTAAAATTGTGTGCCGGAACCGGGACTCGAACCTGGGACCTTTGCCTTTCGCGGGCAAGCGCACTACCGACTTTGCTATCCCGACACGACTCACGATGCCGCCTCACAACGTTACTTCTGCCAGTACCTCGCCTCCTACTTTCCAAACTTCACAGAAGCTCTCCTGCAAACACGCAAGACTAGCACTCCTGGAAGAAAGGATATGGTGGAGACATGGCTTAGCCACAGCCTAAGGGATGTTTCCAGAATGAAACTTCACTCTGCACTCTCCGCTGCAGATCATCTTGGATGACTTCATAGGGGAAGGGGGAGGAGAGCTGTGTGGTCCTGGTGTCATGGCCACATCTAGTTTCCGCCAAAAAAAACTTTGGACTATTGCCTATATCGTCAAAGTACATATTTTCCTCTAGACTCTTATAGAAGAGAGGGGCGTGGTCCTTGGTTTTCCCTATCGACCATTTTGTTCCGTTACCGGAAGCAACGCAAATTTGGATGACATCATTGCGACATTGCCACATCAATGCCTAGGTGGCCGAAGAGGGGGACAGGACTACTGACAACGCTGTACTGTGCTCTGAATGTTTTTGGGACCTTATTATCACTTTTCCTCTGACACACTATTCATACATGATAGTCGAGAACTATGGAATGTTTTTGAGAGAGCAAGTTTGATGGATTTTACATATAATTTTTCCTATTAACGTAGTAGTAATATTGATATGACGTCTCTCGGAAACACAGTCAGCATGAATATTATCGACCTATAACTAGCAAAATAATATATATCAGAAAATTTTACCGTTGCATCAGGTTAGTGGTCTGTAACGTAAAGGAAATAATCTTGGCTAGAAGTCCAAATCTCTTAATTTCAACATTACCTTCGAAGTTTATACTGGCCTTAATGGTGCTAAACGTCTTTCTCACTATGGTGGGGAATGTCCAGGAATACATCAAAATATCATGTGGGACGTCTATTCGTCTGCCGAAGTGCAACAACTCGTCATGTGTTCCTCTTAGCAAGCAGTTGGGAGTCCCCCTGCAGGAATATTGAGCCATTGTCTGACTATAGTGGTCCTTAAATCCCGAAGTGTTGTCATTGCAGAATTTGTGCGTGAATTGACCTCTCATAACATTCTAGAAATGTTCTATGGTTTTCGTGTTTGGCGATCTGGATGAGAAAATCCTTGGCTGAAAATATCTAAACTGTTCTACAAATCAATTGCGAGCTATTGTGGTCTGGTGGTAGAACATTACCACCCATAAAAGGTCGATCGTTGTTGAAGAATTTGAAGTCCGTGAGTGGCTACAAATGTAGTCAATTAGTTAAACATAACTATATCCAGGCAATGACTGGTTCAGTTGGTCCGGATAACCCATTCAATTCCATTTCATTCCATATAAAATCAGCCCTTACTAAGCCAACAGCAGCTTGCACAAAGCATTGTAAACAAAGTGTAAACAAGTGGGCGAGTTTGATTGGGGACAAGGTGTGGCTTTCCGATTATTGGGACAGTCCTTTCGGAGAATTTCCATACAATTTGGATGTGCTACATCAGTTTTGCACCGATACTGGTTGCAATGGTCATTGAACATTGAAACAACGGTAGACGAACTTCTAGATTTCGATGCATTTTAGATGTGTGTGAAAACTGAGTGATTGTAAGGGCAGCAGTGTCAGATCGTGCAGCTACCACACCACAAATAACCACAAATAAGATGGTTTGTGAGTCCAGAAGTATCAATTCCATCTGTTGCCATCTGATTACTTACAGTGCGAGTACTTGCACGCACATCTCTAGCCCACATTAAAAATGTTAGTAAACCTAAGGTAACAAACTATGGAGGTTACTGGTCCCTGAATATTTGCAGTAAGATTGATTTATTTTAAGGACAACTGATATACGTGCCCGAGGCATGACTCGAATGTTTGATGGTAGTGGACGCGCAATCCGTGACATGGGGCATTTCAGTCACAGCGGTCTGTCTACCTGTCGTGCCTCAGCATCTATGTGCATGACTCGACTGGTGCCATAACAGCGACATATGGAAGCTGAAAAGGCGCCCTGTGGTCTTCAGCAATGGAAGCATACAGTGGCTGCGCCGTCTGTGTGTGCATGAAGACCTGGTGAGCGCTGTGTCGTAGAGTGCATTCGTCCGAGACACACGCTGTCACCCAGGCCTTATGGACTGGGGTGATGTAAGCTACAATCTTTGATAACCTTTGGTGTTCATCCCTTTCAGCGCTGATTTCTAATTTTTAGTACAAAAAATTGAATCCTTGTATTCTTCATTATAATGCATTTATGTACAATAAAAAGGACAGCAATAAATTTTTACATACTTTATTTAAAAATTATAGTGTGCACGGTAAGAAGCACATTAGGTTGCAAATGGGCTAAATAAATACACGTAAGCACTACTTCTGTGTTGCTATGGTTATACTTCAGCAATTTTCACAGATGAGAAAGTCTTTGTTCAAAAATGTTCAAAGGTTTGTATAGCTTATGGGACTTAACTACGGGGTCATCAGTCCCTAAACTTACAAACTACTTATGAACTAACTAATACTAAGGACGGCACAAATATCCATGCCCGAGGGGGATTCGAACGCCCGACCGTAGTGGCCGTGCAGATCGTGACCGGAGCGCCTCAGTCCCCCCCTTTTTTTTTTCTTTTTTGTCTCCTCAGTCACCTTTTTTTTTTTTTTTATGCAGGAGGTAGGATTTTTTTTGGGTTGAAGAGGACATTTTCCTTTTCTTTAAATTAAATACTTATTAACTTCTTTTATTTTGGGATTGTAATACTAACAAAATAAAACCATCTGTTTATGGCGGGCTTCTGTTGTGAAAAGAAAAGAAATAGGAGAAAATAAGTATGAAAAAGAAATCAACATCCTTGAAGCCCGCATATTCTACGTTTCACTCCACGATTTCCGCTGCCAAATATTCATAGCATGTCTTCTCGAAATATTTTGGTGTTACCGTTAATCTGTTCACGGTTTTTTTTTTTGCTTTGTTTTTTTTTTTTTTTTGTTTTTTGTTTTTGTTTCATTGTCATCTCTTGCCATGAATGATCCAGCTGCGGGGCGGATCGTGAAAGATGCTCTTCAAGAAGTTCGAAAAATATTGACCGTACTTCGGATTTTTCAAAACTGCACAGTGACGTTCGTTGAGGTAGTTCCAGAAATCCATCACCCCTATGACACCACTTCCAAGCAAGTAATGGATTGCGTGGCCTCTTATCCACGTGACAGCATTGTATTTTGTCCTTGGGTAGTAGGTATTGTCCGGATATAATAATATGCGTGAATCGACAGCAGCTGGTGACACCCGTAAAAAGAGAGCCAGAATTTGGCGCACAAAATACCAGATCTCTTCCGCCGGCCCGCAAAGTAGTCGGTGCTCGTCAGTGTCTGTTACGTCGCATTTCACGCACATTGGCGAATCAGTTAGATGAATCTTATGGAGTCTCTCTCTATTCACCTGTTTATTGTTGACAGTCACGTACCAAGTCGATCGTACGTCGGAGTCCAGCATTGGTGCATTCACTGTGCGCCAAACCACTATCCAGTGCACATTGGGATGTTTCATTTCCATAATATTAGGTTCCCGGCGCTGCAGCAGGATGCGATAGATGTCTCTGGCCATTGGTAAGCGAGTAACAGGTAGGACGCTCTTAATGTAGCTGTATTCTAGATAAAAACTCCCAAAATAGGAAAATACTGTCGGTATGTTAGTCAGCTCCACCGGTGGGTCGAGGGAAGTCGGTGCCAAAGCCTCTATCAGTAGGCCCGTGAGACTGGACGGGCTACGCTTCCACAACTTGAGGTGCATACCTACGTAGAGGGATATCGCTCGGTCATGAACATTAACAAGTCCTAGTCCTCCACGTTCCTTTGGTAGGGTGAGGGATTCGTATTTTATTTTAAATATCATTCCGTAACTGACGAATGATCCGAATGCCGCCATTAGGCTACTTGCTATGTGTTTTGGCATAGGCAATGTCTGCGCCATATGCAGCAGTCGGGATGCTTGATATACATTTAAAAATTCAGTTCGTTGATGTATGTCCAAAGCCCGGAGACGGTGATCCATAAGTCCGGCACGGATATTTTGTAATAGTTTCCGGTAATTAAGCACCGCCGTGCGTGAGATGTCATTTGTGAATTCGATACCTAGACAGCGAATTGTGTCGCACAGTTTGAATGGAGCGACGCTTTCTGGTGTCATCCCGGTGCCAATATTCAGCGCGGCCGATTTTTGTGCGTTTACGCGGCTCCCCGATGCTTTACCATATGTGGTAAGCCATTCCATAGCTCTGTGTACATCTTGTGCGTCTCGAATCGTTAACACTAGATCATCTGCGTACGCGGTGCAGCTAAAAACATAGTCTCCAAGAGTCAATCCTGTTAGGCGGTTCCTCAGCCCACACAACAAAGGTTCCAAGGCCAGCGCATATAGTATCGTTGATAGTGGGCATCCCTGTCTAACAGAGCGTTGGATGGGTAAGGGGTTTGACAGTCTACCGTTGACAAGTACTTTTGATGATGCACTACGAAGAAGACGCAGTATCACCTCAATTAAGGTATCCGGATACTGCATTTTCCGCAGAACAGTAGTTAAGTACGTGTGATTGACTCGATCAAATGCTTGACTAAAGTCTATCGCCGCCAAGGCTCCCGGTATGCGACGCAACTTGGCAAGGGCAATGAGGTCTCTGTAGCGACACAGGGCGGCTCGTATATTATGGGTCCCGCCCATCGATGTCTGATCCGCCGATAGAACATGACATACCGTGCGCCGCATACGAGCCGCCAATAAACGTGTGAATATTTTCATATCACAGTTCAGCAGAGTTAGTGGTCTGTAGTCTGTGATGTGCGATCCTCCACGTGGTTTATGTATCGGGATAATCACACCTTCCGTGAAACCAGCCGGAAGTTTTATCGTAGGCGTCATAAGCTCTTGGCAGATAATCGTCATAGTAGGTACCAGAAGTCCCTGAAACGTCCTATAAAATTCCAGCGGTAAGCCATCCAGTCCTGGTGTCTTGTTGGGTGCTCCTTTTCCAATGGCATCCACAACTTCGTCTTCAGAGATCGATTCTAACAATTCTTGTTGGAGCTCGAGAGGGATCGTGTCCTGTATTAACCCAGCGACAGCATCAATGAGTTGTGGATCGGATCTCTCCTCTGTATACAGGCGAGAGTAGTGTTTGAAGAATACGTCGTTGATAGCTCGTTGCGTGTCGTGACGTACGCCATCTTCTGTCGTCATCTCGCGGATTAAGGACTTCAGCCTGCGTTTCCGTTCCGCTGCTATGTGGTACATAGAGGGTCGTTCATTATTGATTCCAATTGTTTGGCGTGTACGAACGATCGTACCTTCCAAGTGTCGACGTGTCAAAGCTACGATCTTTGCTTTCGCACTGTTGGCAATCATCTGATGTTCTGGAGATGGAGGCATAACGGAACACTCCCTCAGTATGGCATAGTAAAACTCTGTGGTGCTGCGTCTCCATGAAGCAGCTTCCCTACTAAAGGTCATCAATGTGCGACGAAGTCTCGGTTTGGCACATTCCAACCACCACTGTAAGACTGATGTGTACGCTTCAAGTCGTCGTAAGCACCAGCTCCACGCTTCGCACACCGCCGATCGACATTCCGGCGAGGACAGATGAGCAATGTTCAGTTTCCAAGGGCTACGACTTCTCCACACTCGTTGTCTTCCAAGCGTGATGTTACAGATATATGCTGTGTGGTTGGTAAAAGCTGCCGGCCACAATTCTGCTGCAGTGGCCGCATGAATGAGAGAGCGGGAGATATATATCCTGTCGATTCTGCTGGACGAATGTTCCGTAAAATGCGTGAAGCCAGGTCTATTAGCGTGCATGATTCCCCACGTGTCAACCAAATCGAGATTGCGAATGATAGCGCAGAGTGCCGGACATGGCGAGTGATGGGGAATTTGGTCTTTCGGGGATAGTGTACAGTTAAAATCTCCCCCGATAACCATATCATCGATTCTGCCCTGACATAGTTGTGTCAAGTCCTCAGAGAAAAAGACCGAACGTTCACGCCTCTTGCTTGTACCCGACGGTGCGTACACATTTACTAGGTGTATCCCTTGCACTGTGAGAGCCATGCCCCTGCCATTAGGTAGATAGCGTACATCAGTGGCTATTAAACCTTCTTTGAGAAGTACTGCAACTCCGCTACCCGTATCGGACGCATGTGATATGTATGTGGTATATCCAAATAAGTCCGAGAAACCAAGCACGTACACTTCTTGTAGTAGGGCCACGTCTATATCAGCCGCATAAAGTGCGTCACGTAACAATGACAGCTTCACTGGCGACCTAATTGTGTTGATGTTGATAGTCGCGAATCGGTATGACTGCTTCTCACCCTGTAAATCCATGTCGTGCAACAGTGTGGGTGGTGGAAAAGAGTGATATCGCCTCGATGCCACCCTTTCTTAGAGTCATTCCGTCTGAAGTGGGTGTAGGGGCGTGGGATCCCTTTCTGTTGTAAGTAAAGTGTCCGTCATGTCTTGTTCTTCCACTTCTTCATGCCACGGGCTATTGGAAAGAGGCTGTGGGTTCGTGACATCGGTTGCTGAGGGCTCCCCTTCCGTATTTTCTGGAAGCTGGGACGGTGATCCATCGTACTTTCCATCACCACGTGGAATGTTATGTATAGAAATTTTTATCTTGTCAGTGTTGAGAGTGGGAGCAGTAACATTCGGTGCCTCTGTTGTGATGTGTGTCACGTCACAATCCTCATCGGAATGATCGACTGTATCTGTCTTCTCAAGACATTCGTCAGTCGGTGTGCGTCGTCGTTTCTTGTGTCTGCGGGGCGATTTTTGTTTTCGAACATGCTTCTCCGAGTCAGAGTGTTCTGGTGTATCCAATCTTTCAGTGCTTCCCGAAAGGAAGGCTTTAGTTGGTACTACTCTTGGGTCGACTTCCATTCGTTCGGTTTGTTCCGAATTATCTTTTTGTTCTGAGAGTTGGTCTTCGGATCCGTCTGTAGTCTCGTTCGTATGAGGGCTGTCATGTTCCACGACAACTTGTCCGTCAGACAGCGGAGGTTGTATATCTTGCTCACTTCCAACCGTCGCCCTGGGCAAAGTCGCCTGTACGAATGTCATTGGCAGAATCGATGGAGGGGCTGTTTGTACTTCTTCGCCCGTTGGAATCTGTGTGATACGTCGCTGAATACATTCAGAGCGGACATGTCCCTCTTGTCCACATCCGGAGCATGTTTTTGGTTGTCCTTCGTACATGATAATGGCACGGCAGCCGGCAATATTTAGGTAGGAGGGGACATGTTTGCGGAGATCGATTTTGACCTGCCGTACTCCATTGAGTACTGGATACGTCGTAAAGGACTGCCATTTCTCCGCGACGTGGTTGATGACTGTTCCGTACGGTGTAAGTGCCGAGATGACTTGGTCGGCGGCTACCTCAAAGGGTAGTTCAAATACCCTGAGGGTCTTTATACCTAGTCCTGCAAGTTCAATATTAACAGCTCCTATATGTCCATCTGAGTGTCTGAATTGTAGTTTTGCTGCTGCTCCGCTAACCACTTTTCTGCATGCTTCTTCGGTAATCATCTTAACGTAGACGACACTTGCAATAATCGAAAAATGTATTCCAACAATTTGCTGTGGATCTAGTCGTAGTTCTTCGCGAAGAAACTGTTCTACTTCGTAAGCTCGTGGTCTTGGATATTCAGCTTGGAACGTGATCTTGACGGTGTTCTTTCTAAGGTGAGCCATGTCGCTGCAGTGAACGTGGAGGTAACTACTCGCGCTCGAAGGAAGTAAACAAACTCGCGCACAACACGGACGGCGAGACGCGCAGCACGCGACCTCACCGCGCGGCCGCAGTGGCCAGACTTGTCGGCCACCGCGGCCGGCGAGAAACTCTTTGCTAAAATGTCATTATGACTAATAACACATAACAAGAAATATTTTAAATCTCTCTAATTCACACATTATGAAATTATTTACAGCAATTGTTATGTTTCCACATTTGAGTTTGGACTTCAGGATACACATTTCCTTTTTACAATTACTGGGTTGTACACAGTTGCCATATCAAAGATCATCCAGTGCTCTTAACTTCATTCTTCACTCTCTTCTTGCAAGCAACTGTGATCGGCTTATAGTGCTTAGTCTTCCTCTCTTTGGATTCGAAAGAGGAATAACAGATTTAGCTAAGGCCTCAGCAGTTGTAAGGCGTCATGAATTTCTGATCACCTTACATGCCAATTTTATGTGCACTAGCAGAACTGCATCGCTTCTCTGTTTAGTTTGATAGCCTACACATGGTATTTGTATTGATAATGAGAGTCCATAATTACTGTACTTGTAAAAGTCATTGCGTCTAAACATGATGTATACAGGGTGTTTCACTAAGTGTGTTTGCCTCTGTAACTTACAAAATAATAGGTGACGGGAAATTTTAATGTGGTAGGTCAACACAAGAAATGTTACACTTTCTGCGGAGCTATGAACATAGTTTATTGTATCATTTTACAAAGAGTTATAGCACAAAAATATAATTTTTTAAATGGAGCAATAGTTTTTTCTATCGTGTATTGAATTCGTTTAAACCAGCTGCGTCCAAATCAATTTAAACTACATTCCTATCACTGTTAGTTTGGGAGCTACAACTCTTCAAAATTTCCGGGGACCGAGGCTGCGATAGCGTAGCTGACTGGCCGAGTGGCTATCCCCTGGGGCACAGCCCACTGTCTCATGACTACCAGCCAGTCACCTACGCTGACGTAGCGTCTGCCCCCTAAACTTTGAAGGGTTGTAGCTCCCAAACTAACAGTGATAGAAATGTAGTTTAAATTGATTTGGACGCAGCTGGTTTCAACGAATTCAATGCATGATAGGAAAAACTATTGCTCCATTTAAAAAAATATATTTTTGTGCTATAACTCTTTGGAAAATGATACAATAAACTATGTTAATAACTCCGCAGAAAGTGTAACATTTTTTGTGTTGACCTACCGCATTAAAATTTCACGTCAGCTATTATTTTGTAAGTTACGGAGGCAAACACACTTAGTGAAACACCCTGTATGTATTACGAGGAGGCTGTTGGCGGTCAGACATTTAAACTGCATGGCGTGGTGCAGAAGCCTGGTGTTAGTTTTCAAGATACGAAGGTCGCTTGGACAATGACGCGACCGCACAACGGGTGGCCCAGCAAGAGGACTTTAAACTGGGCCAAAAGAAGGCTGTGTGAGTAGCCACAGGGACACCCATTGTGACTCACTCTCCCATCCACTTTACCCTGTACCTAAGCACAAACAGGTGACACTCAGGTGCCAACATATTACAAATTCCAATGTTTCAAATGTTTATATAGCTTATGGGACTTAATGACGGGGTCATCAGTCCGTAAACTTACAAACTATTTATGAACTAGCTAATCCTAAGGACGGCACAAATATCCATGCCCGAGGGGGGATTCGAACCCCCGACCGTAGTGGCCGTGCAGTCCGTGACTGAAGCGCCTCAGTCCCCTCGGCCACCGCGGCCGGCGCATTAGCTTTTAAAGTGCACCTTACTGGGTTGTAAAATTAGCTCATATTGGTGGAGCACGAGGTAGGGAAGCTACTGGGGTTTTGTGATGGCGTTTCTGATACACTGCCAAGAAAGCAGGTGTGCTTCGCCGCAGATTGAGGGGCAATGCGAAACACTAGCAAGCTACGAAACGATGCTCTTCCTTCGAGGAGACTGCCGCTGGTGATACGCGAGTGCTCGTATGAATATTTAGCAATCCGCTATATGGTAGTGTGTGATGCCAAGTGTTGAGTTACAGGCTTCATGTGCAATTAAGGCACTTTCACAGAGTGAGCAGTGTACTTGTTTTTGCCCTGTCCACGATATCTAGTTAACGTCTGCCAGGAGAGTGAGAAGCGGTGACGATGAGCTGGTTTGCTGAATCAGCATACCGTGTCATATTCATTTAGAGTAGGGAAGTTAGCGGATCTTGACTTCATCAAGATGAATAGGAAGTTCATGCTGATTCAGTTCAGCTACAGATTTGAATAGGCAAGTTTTCTGGTAGCATTTCAGAGTCTCGGAAGCAGCCGCCACTGATGCAGCGTACAGTAAATTGTGCACTATTGCAAAGTTTCTGCAAAATCGCTTCTGTGCAATGGCACCGAGACCCGAACAACATTATACTGCAATTACCGTGACAGCTTCACAGCTTGTGTTAGTTCATTTGTCAATTTAGGCAGGGGTTTAGCCAACTCAGTCACCCACTAACAGATATTTTTCTTCTGATAAATTGTTTGTTTTTGTTTATGGCTTCGCATATCAAAGCGATACTGTCAATGGTCGAACCTTGTCCTCTATTTTTATTATTACTTAACTTCATTATATAGTTCATTCTAGATTTATTTGCCTTTGGTTTTCCAATTTATTGTAGGTACAATAAATCGACTTTTACCTCTCAGCAGAACAGGACTTTCATTTTGCCGCGGTGGAGTAGCCGAGCGGTCTAAACCGTGTCGCTGCGGAGCGCGCGGTTGCTCGCCATGGAGGTTCGAGTCCTCCCTGGGGCATGGGTGTGTGTGTTGTCCTTAGATTAGTTTACCTTAGTTTAAGTAGTTTGTAAGCTACGGACTGATGACCACGCAGTTTGGTCCGATAGATTTACAAACATTTGAACATTTTCATTTTACTGAGGTACTGCTTAATATCACATTTTTGTACCCGGGGAGGTCCCTTAGCAGTAATCCTTTATTTCTCTACTTACATGAGTGGTGGTTTTATTCATTCTGAGCACAGTTAAGGACCTCTGCCTTGGACTGAAACGTGCACTGCTTTCTGATGACTAAGAATGTGTGTAATGGTAGATTTGTTCCACCTGCAGAGCCACCGTTCTAGGGTACAAGAAATTTCAGAGCAGTACTTGCGCGTAACATAAGCCGGAATAAATCGTCTGTCCAGACTTTTAAGATAGGCCGTAAGGACAGTCAGTGTTAGAGAGCATCAAAAGGAAATGCAGGCAGATATTTTTCTATTTGGTGCTCCCTTTACCTCTACATCTTGTTTCTATTCTAGCCAACTGTTGGTGTTTACTTGATTTATAAAGTGTAATATAACTCTGTGTCCATTTCTTTGAGCGAATAAATATCCGATGGAGCTCAATTAAGAAGATCAGCACCACCCATTGAAGAATTGTAGCATTTTATAACTTCTACAAACGCCTTCTCGATTTTATACAATCGTTCAACACGATCTGGTTGTCCTTTCCCAACAAGATTTTCATATAACTCTGCCAATATGAGGCTGTTAATATGTCGGTAAATAGTTGGCGTTAAATAATGTTTCACATAAGGTAGATTTGTCATACGATATGTAGATTATATATTCAGAATCAGGAACTCTTGTGACCTGTTGTGCTAATTTAATAAATGAAGTTAGATATAAATATAAATACTCCTGTAGTAATTTTCAAACCTTCTAATTCCACTATTTATATAATTATCACTCTTTCAACTGTATTTATGAATAAGTTGGTCATCAGTCCCTAAACCTACAAACTACTTATGAACTAACTTATACTAAAGACGGCACAAACATCCATGCCCGAGGAGGGATTCGAACCCCCGACCGCAGCAGCCGTGCAGACAGTGACTGGCACGCCGCAGACCGCTTGGCCACTGCTGCCGGCAGGGTACTGTCAGCAAACGCTTCTTGTGGAATCGCTACAAGCTCTGACGTCACGCGGTTTTCGTGAACTAGTCGCCTTCACTGCCTCCGAATCGGGCACTGCACATTTACACACTGATTTTTATTGAGACGAGAGGATCCCCAGTCTGTGATACCTGTGGCGCACAGATCACTGTCCGCCACATTTTAATTGAGTGTGACTTATATCATGTAGAGAGGGTAGCGGGGAATCTTGGTGCAGATTTGTCTTCAGTTTTAGGAAAAGACGAAGAGAGTGTGAAGAAAGTCTTAGAATTTTGTGACTTGTCTCAACTCTGGCCTAAGCTTTTAGGCTGGAGGATTTAATACCTTGCAGAGTGGTTGGCTCACCCTTTTTATCGCTATGGTCAGCCAGCTATGGTCGTCTGCTTATTTGTTTTTCAATCTCTCCGACCTTATTCATGGAATACTATTCTCAACTTCACCTCTAACCTTTACTTTTTGTATTTTACGTCAGCTGCTCACGTTACTGCTCTTTTCTTTTACTTTGTTTGTTCACACTCCTTGCTTCTTCATTTATTAAATTTGTACGGGCGCTGAAGACCTAGCTGTTGAGCGCCCAAAACCCCACTATTCTGTCCTGTTCGTAAACTATAGTACTTAAACCGTCTGTGCTGATCTTAAACTCGTCTGCCGTCATTGTCAAAGACAGCCGCAAGCATCCGTCACACAAGTTCCATGTTGTCTGTGACCGTAATTTTGGACGTTCGACCCGAACGTTGCTCATCCTCAAGACCTTCCTTTCCGTTTCTAAAGCTTTTAAACCATTCAGACACACACTTCATACTCACTTGCACTAACATCCGAGTGTATCCGTTGCCGTTTTGCCTAATTTCAAACAAAACTTGATGTTAACGCGTTGTTCATTTTGCGCTCAATGTTTCAATGACACGGGTTCTGTCACTGACCCTACTAGCTGGGTCGCAGCGTGTACCACAACTTCACACACTACAATGGAGGCGCTTGTTGACGAGTCCCTCAATGTTTATGCGCCGGCACTTCATTCTTGTGAGCGCGGTTTGGAAGATATGAGACGATTTACCGAACTCTTCAGACGCACGTTGTACGTCCAGAAGACTACAGTTGAAGTGTTTCACAGAGAAAGAAGGTTGTGTAAAAGTGATGTACTTTATTTACTACGACAGACCTGAAAGGGTTATGGAGTGAATGCTGTCCAGCACGAGTTACTCGTAGAATCATAAACCCCCTTATTTTGCCATTCTTACAACCGGAAGATGGTCTGCTGTTCCAGTACAATTATTTACTTATGTATTAAATCCAAAGGTCGCGGGTTCGATCCCCGCCAGATCCTAGGATTTTTATCTGTCACTTTCCACTTCTTTCACCTCTGGCAATACTGCTCATGTGGAAAATACCGAGTAGCACCGTGGTTCGGAACCCACGTTAAACTGTAGGTTCCACTATAACTGGCTGGGTAAGTCAGTTCGAAGGTCGGAGGAAGGCAACGGCATACCACCTCCAAACTGGACCATGTCTAGTAAGGCACTTGGTGTTCAAACCAATCTTCGGATTGTTGACTGCTTTTTGACCTTTTTACTTTGCGTATGGCAGTTCGAAACATAACAATATCTCATGTGTTGCATATTACAAATTACAAATGTTAACGCAGAATGACGAGGTATTAAGAATTCAGCGAAGAGAGTTTTATCTTAAGCAGAAGAAGGAATACACAGAAGCAATTCGTCAAGCAAAACTACGATCTTGGAAGGAATATTGTAGTTTTACGTCTGGCAACAATCCGTGGAATGCAGTCTATCGTTTGGCGTCAGGAAAACTACGGAACACTTCATTCATGACAACCCTACAGAAAGAAGATGGCACGATGACAGTAAACCTAGAGGATACACTCAACGCCATGCTGGATTACTTCATTCCACTGGATAACGAGGACGAAGATACTGAATACCATAAAGATGTTAGGTACGTTACCGAAACCATTGTAAATACAAACAAGGATAAAGATTTCACAACGGAGGAAATTCGTACTGTAATGGAACAGCTGAATCCTAAAAAGTCTCCAGGAGAGAATGGCATAAATAGTTTAGTTCTACTGAGGGTGTTTAATATGTTTCCTCAATTTGTTACTACGATCTACAATCGTTGCCTTCAAATGGCATGCTTCCCCAAACTGTGGAAGCGAGCTAAAATAATACCGATAGTTAAGCCTGGAAAGGAACAGAGCGCAGAAATCAAGAAGTATCGTCCAATAAGTCTTTTATACACCGAAGCAAAGATACTGGAAAAACTTTTAATAAATTGAATAATGCATTTCGTCTACTCCAGAGATCTGCTGCATAAGAACCAGTACGGTTTCACCCCACAAACGAGTACGACTGACGCGCTAATGGCTGTAAAAGAATTTGTGGAGAGTAGTCTCACAACTAAAATGTGTGTCATTATGGTGAGTCTGCATGTACAGGGCGCCTTTGACGCAGCTTGGTGGCCAGGTATTTTAAAGACGTTGCGTGAGTTTAACTGTCCTGCAAATCTGTATAACCTTACACGTAGCTATTTCAGCCACAGAACTGCAACGTTGAATGTCAACAAACTTCTCATAGAAAGATCGGCTACCAAAGGATGCCCACAAGGTTCTTGTTGCGGACCCGGTTTCTGGAATATATTATATGATTCCTTGCTTAAATTGCCTTACTCAGGACACTCTCTTGTTATAGCCTTTGCCGACGATCTGATTGTTCTAACAAAAGGACAGAGTCCTCTTGCCGCTGAGAACATCTGTAACACAGACATGCAATTAATATCGACTTGGGCCAGTAATAATAAACTCCAATTCAATGAACAGAAATCAAAAGCTATACTTATCACCAGGAAAAGGAAATTTGCCTCATTCACAACCGCAATATACCTTAATAACAAAGTGCTTCAACAAGTAGACCATCTAAAATATCTGGGCGTCATAATCGACAGTAAGTTTACATTCAACAAACACGTTCAACATATTACAGATAAATGCACGGTCTTGATTAACGCTCTTTCCAGATCAGCAAGACTCAACTGGGGTCTGCGGGCTACCGCACTGCAAACTATTTATAAAGGAGCAATACTGCCTATGTTATCGTACGGCTCACCGATGTGGATAGACGCACTAGAGCGACGATACAACCGTACCAAAATTAATAGAGTCCAACGGTTAATCAATTTAAAAATGGTTAAAGCTTACAGAACGACGTCCAGCGAAGCACTTTGTGTTCTTTCAGGTCTCATGCCTATAACACTTAAGATACAGGAAATAGCTAAATATTATAACCTGGTCAAAACCAAAGACGCCAAACAGACAATCAACATCGCCCTAGAGTACAGAAGCTGGGCACACCCAGCAGACTTTACAAGGATAATTGAGAAGGACGTCAGCAAAAGCTACGCTGTTGAAGTATACACAGATGGAAGCAAATCAGACGACGGAGTGGGTTCGGGGATAGCAATATTTGTTAATAAGAGGCTTACTTACCAGATACAGCTAAAAGTGACTAATGAATGCTCAAACAATCAAGCGGAACAATTTGCCATCGTCAATGCTCTTGAGTACATAAATAATCTCTCGAATACTGATACAACTGCAGTAATTCACACCGACAGCAGAATTACTTTGGACTCTTTGCGAAATCCGAAGAACCACAACTTGTTGATTGAAGAAATAAGAAGTAATATCAGAAGGTTGCAGACACACAACTGGCTGGTGCATTTCGAATGGGTTAAGGCACATCAAGGGATATGGGGAAATGAACTAGCTGACAACCTTGCTAAAAGAGCAGCTCGAACACGACAGTCAACACGCTATAACAAAATACCTACAAGTGCCGTAAAGAAGAAACTTCGAGAAGAGTTTAGGAACAAATGGGACATAGAGTGGCACAGAACTAAAAACGGGGGAAGCACTAAACCGTATTTTCCTACGATACGACAACGTTTAATGATTAAACTTCCAATATCTCCGAATTTTACAGCTATGCTAACAGGTCATGGGAAACTGAAAGCATACTATCAGCGGTTCAAAATAATTGAAGACGGAACGTGCACATGTAACAGTGCTGTCCAAACTATTGACCACGTGCTTTTTGACTGCTGCAATTTATTGAAAGAGAGGGACCATCTCAGGAAAAAAATAGCTGCCAAAGGAGGAGGATGGCCCGTCAGTAAATATGACTTAGTACATAAATACACTACTGTCTGTTACAATTTTTGTAATTCAATAAGATTTCCTAATGTATAAAACATTTACAATTCTTGTAATTCATTAAGTAATGTATAAAATTGTTTGTTCCTTTGTAAACCCTGTCAACTTGTATACTGTACTTGTGTTTGTAAGAACATTTGATGTAACCGCCTGAATCAAACCATCAAACATGTAATATTGCTATGTAATGGGGCATGTTAAATAATAAATAAATAAAAAAAACCTTAGATTATATAGCAAATTTTGACATTATTGATTTATAAACAAACATCCAGATTTTTTATATATTTCATAGAATGAGTAGTCCCAAATAGAAAGTAACTGAAAGTTCCACAGTATCCGCGGTTTCACAATATGTTGCACAGTTTGCCTCTCCGTGCCACAGTCACATTCTGGGGAGGGGATTTTTCCCAATCTGTGGAGAGCGTCTGCACATCTGCCATGTCCGGTGCGGATTCGGTTGAGTGTTTTCCACACGGCACGGGGCTGATAAAACCCTGGTGGCTTTTCCTCGATGCAGGGCAGGCTTCGGTACTGTGTAGAGCAGTTTTCTCGCCATTGTTCAGTCCATGACTGGAGGTCGTCGAACTTGCGTACCGAAAGGTCCTTGGTTGTAAAATGGGAGGATATCTCGAACTCAGTCTTCTCCGTTCGGCGTGGACTACATCTTTTAACAGTCGTAGCTGAGGATTACCCAGGATCTTTTGATATTCACGCATGAGGGCGCACTCCCTTCTGGCATCTGGCGGTGGGATGTGACTCAGTACAGGCAGCCAGTAAGTGGGAGTAGATCGGATTGCCCCACTGATAATGCGCATGGTCTCGTACAGCTGTGTGTCGATTTTCTGTGTGTGGGTGCTGCTCAGCCACACAGGTGCACAATATTCTACAGCCGAGTAGACGAGTCCAAGAGCTGAAGCTCGCAGCGTGTCCGCAGAAGATCCCCAACTAGTACCACATAATTTGTGCAGTATGTTGTTCCTGCTCCTCAGCTTCATGGCTAACTTTGTGAGGTGTTTCTGATGGGAGAGTGTGTGGTCCAAAGTGCCGCCTAGGTACCGGGTGATCAAAAGTCAGTATAAATTTGAAAACTTAATAAATCACTGAATAATGTAGATAGACAGGTAAAGATCGACACACAGGCTTCGATTAACAGAGAGTTTTATTAAAAAAAAAAAAAAGTTCAAAAAGTTTTGCTAGACGCGTGAAAGATTGCTTGCACGCGTCGTTTGGTGATGATCGTGTGCTCAGCCGCCACTTTCGTCATGCTTGGCCTCCAAGGTCCCCAGACCTCAGTCCGTGCGATTATTGACTTTGGGGTTACCTGAAGTCGCAAGTGTATCGTGATCGACCGACATCTCTAGGGATGCTGAAAGACAACATCCGACGCCAATGCCTCACCATAACTCCGGACATGTTTTACAGTGCTGTTCATAACATTATTCCTCGACCACAGCTATTGTTGAGGAATGATGGTGAACATATTGAGCATTTCCTGTAAAGAACATCATCTTTGCTTGGTCTTAATTTGTTATTCTAATTATTTCTAAAAAATGTTCAAATGTTTGTAAATCTATCGGACCAAACTGCGTGGTCATCAGTCCGTAGCTTACAAACTACTTAAACCTAGGTACACTAACCTAAGGACAACACACACACCCATGCCCCAGGGAGGACTCAAACCTCCACGCCGAGCAACCGCGCGCTCCGCAGCGAGGCGCTTTAGACCGCTCGGCTACTCCACCGCGGCTAATTATTTCTTTTCTGATCAGATGAAGCGCTATCTGTCGGACATTTTACACACTTTCTTTTTGTTCTAATAACACCCCATGTCATCCAAGCATGTATATCAATTTTTACCTCTCTATCTACGTTATTCCGTGATTTATTAAGTTTTCAAATTTATACTGACTTTTTGATCACTCATTAGAGTCGTAATCGTATCGTCAGTTTTTTAAATTATGTTTGTCTGAAATGTTTGCTAAACATCATAAACTTACACGAAAACGGATAGTGGGCCTTACTAAACGCCAGTGCTAATTTTTTTATACGAGGCGCGTCCAGAAAGTACGTTCCGTTTCAATTTATCTCCGCTGTAGCGCTGCGATTGCAGTTCCGCACATGCGCCGTAGACGATGTGTATCAAGGAGAAGAACGTGCGCCATTTGGAGATAGCTGTCAGTTACGTACGTTTTGTTGTGCTTGTTTGAAATGTCGGCGTTGATTTAAAATCCCGCCGCCTGTGAAATCAGGTCGGTGATTCGGTTTCTGAATGCGAGGAAAGTGAAACCAATTGAAATTTATCGGCAAAGTTGCGATGTTTACGGACCCAATGCGATGAGTGGTTCGATGGTGAGAAGGTGGGTACGACAGTTCAATGGTGGGCGTAGTGATGTGCACGATGAAGAACGAAGTGGGCGTCCACCTTTTGGTTACAGAAGAATTTTCATCTGTTTATACATCTCAAGACGTTCCTTGGCGGTCATCACTTCACCAATGACGACGAGCTGAAAGAAACTGCTTCCAACTGGTTGAAGACACAGGCGGCAGATTTCTATGAAGAAGGTATACAAAACCTGGTGCCACGCTATGACAAATGCCTGCAAAATTTCGGCAGTTATGTGGAAAAGTAGTTTTAGAGTTGTAGAATTTTTTACTCGCTGTCTAGGAGACTGTTTCCATCCTTCCCTCGCACAGCTCTAACCTGCTAAGAAGTTTCAAAGTAGCAACTATCGCGGCGCAGTTTGGAAGATTATTTCTGGAAAATAAGATATTACTTGCTATCTGTATTAAGTTTTTGAATTCCGTCTGCACTCACTACGTTTACACGATACTCCCAAAATAGCATTGAAACCGATTTCCCAATATTGTTTCTGGGAAGTCTGGTCATGTAAATACTCCAAAATCGGTTGAGAAAATTTGATTATACAGGTTGTCCCATTTATCTTGATCACCCAAAATATCTCTGGAACAATAACAACTATTGGTAAACGACTTTCACCGGTATCAATGTACGGCTGGGGCTCATGACTGTACATATTTGGAAACATTCTAAAACGAAAGCAAATGTGTTTTTTAACAAAACTTATGTTTTCTTTAAATAGACACCCTATATTTTTTCTTCAGCAATCCATAGCATGACAAATCACACAAATAATGGCGTTGATTGCATCGCAATATTCCAATTACATCCCGAGATATTGCGACGCGAAATTGACGCTTGAAATACACGTCCTGAGACTCAGGCGAGAACCCCATGCTGCTCAGGACGTGCGCTAGCCGCGCGTTTCGCGTATTTCAAGCGTCAACTTCCCGTCGCAATATCTCGGGATGTAATTGGTATATTGCGATGCGATCAACGCCTTTCCTTTTGTCGTGCTGTGGATTCCTGACGAAAAAATTTTGGGTGTCCATTTAAAAAGACATAAGTTTGTGTTAAAAAACACATTTGCTTGCGTTTTAGAATGTTTCCAAATATGTACATTCATGGTCCCCAGCCGTACATTGATACCGGTGAAAGTCGTTTTCAAATAGCTCTTATTGTTCCAGAGATATTTTGGGTGGACAAGATAGCTGGGACACCCTGTATATACCGGTTTTCCACTTCGACAATCTATTTCCGCTCCCATGCAAACGCGCAATAGTTTTTCAAGCGCACTAGAGTTATCAAATTACGTCTTGGGTAGAGTGACTGTCTACTTGTGAAGTGAAGGAAAAGTAGAAATATTATACTGACTATGAAGCTATCTAACTCTAAAATGTAATCAAAAAAGCACACCGACAGGTAACCAAATCGGAAACTGGTATAGCCGTTTCTTCACGATATTTGGTTTTCGTCTCCCGAAAGACGTGAAACAAGTAAACACACTAAAGACAGAGTGGTCTTCTGTATCTGTGTACAATTTCATTTTATTACCAAACAGTGGCGTAACTAGGACTTGGCTTTGGTGGGAGGATAGATCTGCTTGACGAGCAAAATTTTAGTCAATTTCCAGACAGACTACCATCTACCAGAATGAATCTTTCACTCTGCAGCGGAGTGTGCGCTATTATGAAACTTCCAGGCAGATTAAAATTGTGTGCCGGACCCCGGCACGCGAAAATGGGACCTTTGCCTTTCGCGGGCAAGCGCACTACCGACTGTGCTATCCCGACACAACTCACGATGCCGCCTCACAACTTTACTTCCGCCAGTACCTTGCCTCCTACTTTCCAAACTTCACAGAAGCTCTCCTGCGAACCATGCAAGACTAGCACTCCTGGAAGAAAGTATATGGTGGAGACATGGCTTAGCCACATCCTAAGGGATGTTTCCAGAATGAATCTTTCACTATGCAGCGGAGTGTGCGCTGATATGAAACTTCCTGGCAGTTTAAAATTGTGTGCCGGAACTGGGACTCGAACCTGGGACCTTTGCCTTTCGCGGGCAAGCGCACTACCGACTATGCTATCCCGACACGAGTCACGATGCCGCACCACAACTTTACTTCCGCCAGTACCTTGCCTCCTACTTTCCAAACTTCACAGAAGCTCTCCTGCGAACCATGCAAGACTAGCACTCCTGGAAGAAAGTATATGGTGGAGACATGGCTTACCCACAGCCTAAAGGATGTTTCCAGAATGAAACTTTCACTCTGCAGCGGAATGTGCGCTGTTTTGAAACTTCCTGGCAGATTAAAATTGTGTGCCGGAACCGGGACTCGAACCTGGGACCTTTGCTTTTGCGGGCAAGCGCACTACCGACTGTGCTATCCCGACACGACTCACGATGCCGCCCCACAACATTACTTCCGCCAGTACCTCGCCTCCTACTTTCCAATCTTCACAGAATCTCTCCTGCGAACCATGCAAGACTAGCACTCCTGGAAGAAAGGATATGGCGGAGACATGGCTTAGCCACAGCCTAAGGGATGTTTCCAGAATGAATCTTTCACTCTGCAGCGCTGATATGAAACTTCCTGGCAGATTAAAATTGCTTGCCGGAACCCGGGACTCGAAACTGGGACCTTTGCCTTTCGCGGGCAAGCGCACTACCGACTGTGCTATCCCGATGCCGCCCCACAACTTTACTTCCACCAGTACCTCGCCTCCTACTTTCCAAACTTCACAGAAGCTCTCCTGCGAACCATGCAAGACTAGCACTCCTGGAAGAAAGGATATGGTGGAGACATGGCTTAGCCACAGCCTAAGGGATGTTTCGACAATGAAACTTTCACTCTGCAGCGAAGTGTGCGCTGATATGAAACTTCCTGGCAGATTAAAATTGTGTGCCGGAACCGGGACTCGAACCTGGGACCTTTGCCTTTCGCGGGCAAGCGCACTACCGACTGTGCTATCCCGACACGACTCACGATGCCGCCTCACAACTTTACTTCCGCCAGTACCTCGCCTCCTACTTTCCAAACTTCACAGAAGCTCTCTTGCAAACACGCAAGACTAGCACTCCTGGAAGAAAGTATATGGTGGAGACATGGCTTAGCCACAGCCTAAGGGATGTTTCCAGAATGAATCTTTCACTCTGCAGCGCAGTGTGCGCTGTTTTGAAACTTCCTGGCAGATTAAAATTGCGTGTCGGAACCGACACCTTTGCTTTTGCGGGCAAGCGCACTACCGACTGTGCTATCCCGACACGACTCACGATGCCGCCCCACAACTTTACTTCCGCCAGTACCTCGCCTCTCACTTTCCAAACTTCTCAGAATCTCTCCTGCGAACCATGCAAGACTAGCACTCCTGGAAGAAAGGATATGGCGGAGACATGGCTTACCCACAGCCTAAGGGATGTTTCCAGAATGAATCTTTCACTCTGCAGCGCTGATATGAAACTTCCTGGCAGATTAAAATTGCTTGCCGGAACCCGGGATTCGAAACTGGGACCTTTGCCTTTCGCGGGCAATCGCACTACCGACTGTGCTATCCCGACACGACTCACGATGCCGCCCCACAACTTTACTTCCGCCAGTACCTCGCCTCTCACTTTCCAAACTTCTCAGAATCTCTCCTGCGAACCATGCAAGACTAGCACTCCTGGAAGAAAGGATATGGTGTAGACATGGCTTAGCCACAGCCTAAGGGATGTTTCCAGAATGAATATTTGCAGCGGAGTGTGCCCTGATATGAAACTTCCTGGCAGATTAAAATTGTGTGCCGGAACCGGGACTCGAACCTGGGACCTTTGCCTTTCTGGAAAGTAAAAGGTGTAGAATTTTGTGCAATAAAAATTTCTTCTGTATCTGTGAACAATTTCATTTTATTACCAAACGGGACTTACTTCCTGGACGCGCCTCGTATTTGCGGCAGTGTGAGTGGCTCGGCAAAGAAGTTCCGTTGAAGGGCCTCCTCTGCTCCTCCAGCAGACTCGAGACGCCCTGGCCGCTCGCCTCACATCCGGGTGCGGCCGGAGCCTGCTTCCCGGCCAGCTGCCATGGCGTAGCAGCAGTCTGCGACACAGCCCCGAGGATAATCCGCGCCTTTGTCGCCGCTGATTGGTTTCCTCGTCTGGCGCTTTGTTTGTTTAGGTGTGCGGTTGTTCCGCTGCAACGAGAGTCGCGGCCGTTTTATTTACGTGTGTGTGTGGCCGGGGTGATGCTGCATATTGGTTCTCTTTATACCGCCGAGGAGCGTGACCGCGGCGCTCGAGAGCTGGGGCTTTGTCTCCGCGGATGGGGCGCTTTGTTTCGCCGGGCCGAGAGGAACAACACCATTTACTTCTTCCCTCGCGCCGCCGCCTTCCACACAATGACACACATTTTTTTATATCGCGGGACTCGTTTTCATCAAGTGCTCATTGTCACTCGGTAGTCGACACTTCTCGTCTTTTAGCCGGAAGAGTGAAAGAGTCTAAAAATACAGCGAGAGCTTGCGGAGGTCCACCCCGCGTACTAAAGCGAACCTACGGTCTGTTAACGCGGCGGAACGTACTCACAGTAAACACAACAGTCTGTGTAGACAAGAGAGGGACTACTCGGTCCAGCTGTAAGGAGCCAGAATAAGGGAAGTAAAACGTTAGCTGTTGGTAGGCAAAGTGGCTCTGAATCCTACAAGCGCTACGTCGTTCTTCTGAGGATACTTTGAATAGAGCAGGTACAGCAGACTGTATTTATGACAAAACAAAACATACGCATCAATATCTTTGAGGCGGAATTTCATTATATTTATAATGGAGCACAGATGCTGACGTCAAAAAACAGTTACGAAATTTAAAAAAAAAGGCACTTTACTTTTCACTGCGTTGCTGATGACCCCACAGGAAGCACTCCCACCTGGCTATGAGGAGGACTGGATGACGTGGAAGTCCCTCAATAGACTGCGGAACCAACGTAACAAGATCCAAAGTCAACATGAGGTGGGGCCTCTCTGATGCATCTGTCATGTGCGAGTGTAGAAAAGAACAAACCACGGAGCATATGCTACAGTGTGAGCTTTGTCCAGCCTGCTGTACCATGCAGGACCTGACTGGTGCTACCCATGATGCATGTGATGTAGCCAGATTTTGGGCTAGCATAGTTTAATGTTTAATCCTGGGGAAAAGACCTTTTGAACTGTTATCACTGTTACTTGTAAATATGTGTACTATTAATGGCTAATTTGTATTTATATTCATTGATCTTCAATTTTTTTTTTTTTTTTTTTTTTGTGTTTCATGTTATGTTTGTACAAGATGCTTCTGACACGAATAGATAAAAACTGCGTTGCTTTGCAGGTGTGCAAAGCGAAGTTTTAGCTGACTTTTCATCATTAACCTGTAAGTTTAACATTGGAAACTGCCTTCCAGATGATCAGTGCTGCCTTGTAAATTGAACAGTTTCCGCCAGTAGAATGTGTTACAGTCCTCGTGTAAAGTGACAATGTGTATTGCTCTCTGTAGCATTCTCACACCAGGACACAGTGATAGTGCTCTGTTTTGATGTTCATTTTTATGTCTGTAAGCAGGAACATTCATGAGTTACGTATGCCTATTTCACACGGCTTTAAATAAGTCAAAAGTGGCAAGTATGAATTAATTTGATAAGTTTCACGCAGTTTTGCATAAATGCAAAGAGTAAAAAGTACACTTCGTTTCCAAATTTGGATTGTGTAGTTTTTTTGACATTTTTCTTGGCACCATTGAACAAATTCTAATACACAATATTTGTGGCTAAAGAAAAAATGTGCGTGATGAAGGGTTAAATATTTCTCACGTTAGCCTAATTCAGTGGTTCACTGAAATACAAATGTGCGAATAGCAATGTTCTTTCTAGTAGGTAATCGTTGATTTTATGTTGATTCTTCTATTAATAGATGGTGGGAAATTCACACAGACGACTTGGAGAAATTTACACGGATTCTGTATATTCAAAACGGAAGTGGTACCACCATCCTCCTTAAGGTATTTGAAAAATGACGGAATACGAAATGCGTTTTGGGACCTAATGAGCATCACGCCAGAAGAAAATGTTCAAATGTTTGTGAATGTATGGGACATAACTGCAGTGGTCATCGGCCCCTAAACATGCAAACTACTTAATTATCCTAAGAACAACACACAACCCCGCGGGAGTAGCCGAGCAGTCTGGAGCGCGACGTTGCGGATCGCGCGGCCTCCCGCGTCGGGGGTTCGAATCCTCCCTCGGGCATGGATGTGTGTGTTGTCTTTTTAGTTCATAAGTAGTTTGTAACTTTAGGGACTGATGACCCCGTAGTTAAGACCCATAAGCTTTACAAACATTTATTTGAACAACACACAAACCCATGCCCGAGGGAGGTCTCGAACCTCCGATAAAAAACGGCCGCGCGCAACGCAGCAAGGCGCCTTAGTGCGAACGGCTATTCCGCCTCGGCCACGCCAGAAGATACATTACTTGTACAGTTCGCTTAATACCTGGTGGGAACCTGTGTTATTCAGGTAACTGCATCTCACTCACCTTTCCTTTTGGACAACGCGAAACGGCAGTGAAAGTTTTCAGTTTCGTCTCATCTCACCTAATGTTTACATTTTGAGAGTACCTAGAGAAGAGAAGTAAGAAACTCTTCCATCCAACTAAATAAATCGGGTGTGTTGCCCCGCTGAAAAAGGAAAAGATAATCGAAGAGATACAAGTATTCAAGTGTAAAAAAGATCGTATAGTGGCAAAATCGTGAAACTGACAATAAACACTTTTTAAAGTCTGTTTCATACAAAATTAAATGTATCCTATTGCTTCAAAATATTTTCCGAATAAAGGCATTTGCAACAAAAGAATCACCTTCAAAAATTAGGTACTGACCAACACCATCAGACCCGTGCCAATAATTCGCACTCTATCCTGATCAGTCACAGATAGATAAGATAGTAATGGAGAAAAGGGATATGCAAGTACTTGGGTATAAAACATAATAATAAAATTGAAAGCAATGTAGTGTAAAGTAGCGGGGAATTAAAAGTTTAATAAATTGTTATAAGTTGTAATAGTAAGCGGTACTTACCTGTGATGATGAACGTTGAGCCAATTCAGTTCATTCGCGCAGTACACAACAAAGTGAACAATTCCAACAGCTGTCGTGTATCGACGTGGGAAACAGAAATCTCGTGATAAACTACGCTTGCGTAAAGAATCTAAACAACTACAAGAGCTGTCGTACTAAATTAAAATTTTTATGTATTTTTCGCCGCTACATGGACGTGTATAACCGAAATAGTGTCATAAACTGTGCTTGCATCAAAGAACGCCTCTGGCTTGCATAAAGAATCTAAACAACTGTAAGAGCTGTCGTTCATATTAGTTACAATAACTGTCAACAGATGGCACTTTCTACATTGCTTTTATATCGCCGCGCAAAATAAGTTGTTACTCGGTGCGGTGGCTGATAGCAGCAACCGTAAATACATCTCCCATTTACGATCGTTCCCCGGGTATCAATTTAGATTGTACGAACAGTAAAAGATTTTTCAAAATAAAGTTTATTTGTGAAAACAATAACTTTGAACGGCTCTGTGATCGATATATATCGAATGTTAGACTCTCGCTCCGCTAGCGGTGACGAGAAACTAAGATGGCGGAACAGATGATTTATGTAGCTAATACCGATGTTGAATCTTGACGTGATAATTCTATGAAATTTCTTTGCCAGTACAAATTTCAACTAGAGATCGTGAATCGGAAAAGTTCATCGAGAACCAGTCACTAAGGTGTGTAATAGTTTCTCTTACGTAATGTAAATTGACCACTTTCACCCAATAACAAACTTATATTCGTTGTCAATGAAAACAAACTGTTTATCCAAAGCAATGTAATTAAAACAAACAATAAATATCCATACGATAGTTACCGAACAAGCGAACTTTTAATTTTTACGAATATGTCTCAATTTTAAAGGATGTGATAAGGCAAGAACCTAAGAGTACAGCTTGTTTACTTGCAACAATTTAAGCTGTTCTCTTAGGTTCCTGCCTAACCGTATCCTTCAGAATAACGACATATTCGTAAAAATTATGACATTCGCTGGTTCGATACCTCTCGTATCCGCCGGCCGCGGTGGCCGAGGGGACTGAGGCGCTCCAGTCACGGTCTGCACGGCCACTACGGTCGGGGGTTCGAATCACCCCATCGTTAGTCTTAGCTAGTTCATAAGTAGTTTGTAAGCTTAGGGACTCATGACCCCGTAGTTAAGTCCCGTAAGTTCTACAAACAACAACAATATGAACCGCCGTCTGATATATGTCGATCGCACTGCCGTTTCATTCGATGTACACAGCTCCGAGGAAATTATCCTTTAAACTATTTGCGTACTTTCATCTTTATTGGGGAACTAAACCTTGAAACTGATAGCTGAATCAATAATTTTGGATATGTAATACGGAAGATATGGCGTTCCGACAAAAACACCGATGAGAAATACAATATACTAGCTGACCCATGCGAATAATTCGAAATCTATTCTGATCAGTGACAGATAGATAAGATAGTAATGGAGAAATGGCAGGTGCAAGTACATACGTATCAAGATGATAATAATAATATTGTACGCACTGTAAAGTAGCGGGGAATTAAAAATTAAATTAATTATTATAAATTATAATGGTAAGCAACACTTACCTGTGTTGAAGGACGCTGGGGTAATTCAGTTCATTCGCGCCGTACATAATGCGTGCTTGAACAATTCCAACAGCTGTTGTGCATCGAGGTGTGAAACAGAAATATTGTGATAAACTACGCTTGCGTAAAAAATCTAAACAACTGGAAGTGCTGTCGTGCTAAATTAATTATTTATGTATTTTTCGTCTTTACATCGACGTGTATAACCGAAATCGTGTGATAAACTATGCTTTAATCATAGGTCATTGGCTTTCATAAAGAATCTAAACAACTGTAAGAGGCGAGGTACTGGCGGAAGTAAAGTTGTGAGGCGGCATCGTGAGTCGTGTCGGGGTAGCTCAGTTGGTAGAGCGCTTGTCCGCGAAAGGCAAAGGTCCCAGGTTCGAGTCCCGGTTCCGGCACACAATTTTAATCTGCCAGGAAGTTTCAACTGTAAGAGCTGTCTTTCATGTCAGTTAAACAGATTGTTAATAGATGGCACCTTCTACATTGCTTTTATACCGGCCGCGCAAACTAAGTTGATACTCTGCGCGGTGGTTGATGGGACCAACCGTACTTAAATGTCGCATGTACGATCTATAACCTGGTATCAACTTGGATTGTAGGAACAATACAAAATTTTAAAAAATAAAGATTTTTTTGGGAAAACAATAACTTTAAACTATCTGTGTAGTTTTCGTCATTAGTGGAGAACGAAACCTTGAAAATGATACCTCAATAATTAATTTTGGATAAGTAATGTGGGAGATATGCCGTACGCACAGAAAAACACCGATGAGAAATAATATATATGCTGATTTTTTCCGCCTTATACAATCCCCACCAATTGTTCGAGGAGACATCATGGAACAAAAAAAGTCTATTTTACTTATTTTCGGAAATGCATGGTTCTCATGGTGTAAAGAGTGTGTTTCATCATATTCTGATACGTAGAATGTGGTCTAATACGCGCTCTACCACGCAGCCACAGTTACGCTACGTGTTTCCCTTCGACGCAAAGAATGTGTGTGCCTGGCGTATAGTCCGTTCTGTCTCGCACGCTTACATCAGCCAGACATCAACAATGTCAAAGGCAGCTGGCATACGATGCTCCAGAATCTCCACATCTGGAACGGGCCCCGTATTCACGTCAGCTCTGATGTGGCCCAGTAACCAGGACTTGCACGGGTTGAGATCCGCTGAACGAGCAGGCCGTGCAGTCCGACCTCCTCGTCTGATTCATCGACCAACACGATTGAGATACGTCTGGACGATAACGTCGAAATGGGCAAGAGCACCCTAATGTGGCAGCTACAGAACTATTCGAATCATCAGAGTGCGAGAACAGTCTCAATCTCTACGAGGAAGCCATGTCTACATTAACTGTCGACGCTCGGCACAGCGCGCCGCGTGTAGTGGCCGTTCGGTTCTAGGAGCCATGTCAAGGCCTGCGCGGCCGCTGCCGCCGAAGGTTCCAATCTTTTCTCGGGAATGGGTCTGTGTGTTGTCCTCAAGATAGGTTAAAGCCAGTTTTAACTAGTTTTGTAAGTCTAGAGCCTCACGAACCCTGTAGTTTGATCTCACAGATTTACAAACATTTGGTACAGCTCGCATTACGCCGCTGTCTCTATCACAAAATATGAATCTATGCACTTCCTTACATAATTTCATCAAGCCATTTCTGCTCCGTATCCTGTCCTCGAATTGTACAAGTAATAGACCTTCTGGCACCGCGGCGGATTAGTCGTGCGCGCTGGGGCGCCGTGCTCCGGTGCGTGCGGCCGTTCGTCGTCGGTGGTTCGAGATTACCTTAGTTCAAGTAGTTTGTAAGCTACGTACTGATGACCACGCATTTACAAATATTTGAACTTTTTTTATCTTCTAGCATGATACTCATTAGATCACAAACACATTTTGTACTTCTTCACGTTTCAAATAACTTAAAGAGAAGCTAGAATGAGTCCACTTTCCTTTCGCACAAATAATATCCGTGTAAATGGCTGCAAGTCTTAATATATGAATTTTCCTCCATCTATATTACTGGCCATTAAAATTGCCACACCAAGAAGAAATGCAGATGACAAACGGGTATCCATTGGAAAAATATATTATACTAGAACTGACATGTGATTACATTTTCACGCAATTTTGGGTGCAGAGATCCTGAGAAATCAGTAACCAGAACAACCACCTCTGGCCATATAACGGCCTTGATACGCCTGGGCATTGAGTCAAACAGAGCTTGGATGGCATTCAAAAATGTTCAAATGTTTGTACAACTTATGGGACTTAACTACGGGGTCATCAGTCCCTAAGCTTACAAACTAGTTATGAACTAGCTAAGACTAAAGACGGCACAAATATCCATGCCCGAGGGGGGATTCGAACCCCCGACCGTAGGAGCCGTGCTGACTGTGACTGGAGCGCCTCAGTCTCGTCGGCCACCGCGGCCGGCTTGGATGGCGTGTACTGGTACAGATGCCCATGCAGCTTCAACACTATACCACAGTTCATCAAGAGTAGTGACTGACGTATTGTGACGAGCCAGTTGCTTGGTCACCATTGACCAGACGTTTTCAGTTGGTGAGAGTTCTGGAGAATGTGCTGGCCAGGGCAGTAGTCGAACGTTTTCCGTATCCAGAAATGCCCGTACAGGGCCTGAAACATGCGGTCGTGATGAAATGTAGGGTTTCGCAGGGATCGAATAAAGGGTAGAGCCAGGTATCGTAATACATCTGAAATGTAACGGCCGCTGTTCAAAGTGCCGTCGATGCGAACAAAAGGTGACCGAGACGTGTAATGAATGCACCCCATACCATAACGCCGGGTGATACGCCAATATGGCGATGACGAAGAGTAGTGACTGGCGTGTTGTGACGAGCCAGTTGCTCGGCAACCTTTGTCAAGACGTTTTCAATTGGTCAGAGATCTAGAGGATATGCTGACCAGGGCAGCAGTCGAACATTATCCGTATCAAGAATGGCCCGTACAGGACCTGCAACATGCGGTCGTGCATTATCCTGCTGAAATGTAGGGTTTCGCAGAGATCCAATAAAGATACCCTCCCTCGGGCATGGATGTTTGTGTTGTCTTTAGTATAAATCAGTTCATAAGTAGTTTGTAAGTTTAGGGACTGATGACCACGCAATTAAGTCCCATGAGCTTAAACATATGAAAATTTGAATCTCTCCCCTTTCTATTCGTTTCCACTTTCACCTACCCCTCTCCCTCCTATATTTGAAAACATACATGTATGCGCCAAGTTTCATGGTGACTGGTCAAAATACCCACCTTCATAGTAAATTCATTGGATTGCAGATTATAAAAATCTCCTTCATGAAAGATACATTTATGTGCTGAATTTCTTGGTGACCAGTTAAACAATTTGGATGTTTGTTGTAACATACCCTCCACCAGGCACCTACATAGGCTTCAGAAAGGTCACCCATGTATTAATTCAGAGTATAAGCTATATTCATTCCTCGTTTAATTCCGTTCTGTCCATCCGTTTAACGTGAAGAGTAACAAAAGTGTTAACGTACTTTGAGGTACCCTCCGCAACGTACCATACGGTCGCTTACGAAAGCTGTTCTAAATTTTATTCATATCCCTCCAGGCATTTAAGCGTGAAGAAGTAAGAAACGATTAACTAATTTGTAAAGCACCCTGCGCCATGCACCATATGAATTTAATTTTAGTATCCCTATAACCTTCGTGCGAGTGCAACAAATGAGATGACAAATTTTCATTGCAATCGGATGTACGGTATGACCATGTATAAAATACGACGAGAAGACAAACGAACACACATAACTTTTTTATTTTTGATTAACTGCAGACTGAAACTGAAGAAACTGCCGATAGGTAGCAAAACAATGAGATAGGACCTGGATAAATTGAAGGAACCTGAAGTTCTTAAGAATTTAAACGGGAGCTTTAGATAACGGTTAACAGGAACAAGGGGTATAAAACAGTAGCAGAATGGGTGGCTTTGAGAGGTGAAATAGTGAAGGCATCATTGGACCAAACTGGCAGAAAGGCAAGATCTTCAGAAAATCCTTGGGTACCACAGGAACTATTGACTTTATCTAATGCTGCAAATGAAGCAGAAAAAATGGAGTACCTGAGATCGACAGGAAGTGCAAAATGGCTAAGCAGGAAGTCAGTAGAAGAATGTATAACTAGGGGAAAATAAATACCGCTTACAAGAAAGTAAAAGAGACATTTGAATATAAGAAAAACAGCTGTATGAATATCAAGAACTCCGATGAAGAACTAGTTCTGCGCAAAGAAGGAAAAGCTGAAAGGTGGAAATATATAAAGTGTCTTTATAGAGGAAATGAACTTCGAATCAATTTTGAAGGAAAGGAAGAGGAAGTAGATAAGAATGGTATAGAAGATATTATATTGAGAGAAGAATTTGACAGAGAACTGGAAGACATTCCAAATGTTCAAATGTTCGTAAAGCTAATGGGACTTAACTGCGGGGTCATCAGTCCCCAAACTTACAAACCTACGAACTACCTTACACTAAAGACAACACAAATATCCACTCCCGAGGAAGGATACGAACCTTCGACGCGGGAGGCCGCGCGATCCGCAACGTGGCGCTTCAGACCGCGCGGCGACAACATTCCCTCAGAGCTACTGAAACGTCTGGGAGAGCCAGCCGTGACAAAACTTTCACCTGGCTAGTAAGATGTATGAGACAAGTCGAATACACACAGACTTTAAGAAAAATGTAATAATCAAAATGTTCAAATGTTTGTAAATCTATCGGACCAAACTGCGTGGTCATCAGTCCGTAGCTTACAAACTACTTAAACCTAGGTAAACTAACCTAAGGACAACACACACACACTCACACACACACATGCCCCAGGGAGGACTCGAAACTCCGACGGCGTTTCTGGCTTTTGTAGATTTGGATAAGGCTTTTGACAATGCTGATTGGAATACTCTCTTTCAAATTCTGAAATCAGCAAGTTAAAATATTGGGAACGGAAGGTTATCTACGATTTGTGCAAAAACCAGACAGGAGTTATCTGAGTTGAAGGGCATGAAAGGGATGCAGAGAGTGGGAAGCATGCAGACAGGGTTGTCGCCTTTCTCCAATTTAATTCAATTTGCACATTGAGCAAGCTGTGAAGGAAAGCAAGGAAAAAGTTGTAGAAGCTATTAAAGTTCAGCGTGAAAAATAAAAACTTTGCGTGTTGCCGATTATATCGTAATTCTGCCAGAGACAGCAAATGACCTGGAAGAGCAATTGAACGGAATGGACGGTGTGTCCAAAAAGATCATTTAAGATGAACATTAATAAGAACAAAGTGGGAGATAGATTGGTAGGACACACCCTTAGACATCACGGAATCTGAAATTTAGCATTGGATGGAAATGTGTGTGGGAAAAATCGCAGAGGGAGAACGAGAGAGGAATTTAGTAAGCAAATTCAAGTGGGTGTGGGTTGCCGTTCTTATGAGGAGACAAACATGCTTGGTCAGTATAGAGCAGGGTGGAGAGCTGCATCACACCAGTCTCCGGTCTGAAGACCTCAACATTAATGGAAGCATGATTTCAGAAAATCCGTTCGTAATGTTTTTAGATGTCGATAAAGCGCTCGATACTGTAACGAGGTAAGATGTTCGAAATAATGAAGAAAAAAAAAATAGGCATAAGCCAAGTGGGAAATACGGGTAATATACAATTCTTAGAAGAGCGAAGTGGGATTAAAAAAGGGAATTACAGCATCTGTTGAATGGTTGGATGGTCTACTGCGGGCAGAATATGGATAGAGAATTAACAGCAAAAACAGAAAGTAGAAATTGAAGTAGTGAGAAACTGAACATCAAAATTGTTGATCTCGACGTAGACGAAGTTAAGCAATTCCTGTCGCTTATAAGCTAAATAACCTACGACCAGCTAAGCGAGGACCTAATAGTTTATCTATTAAATACTCGAACATTTGACGCAGTCATTTACCTCCTTACTTCCCAGTACACCGACCTTCAGACATCCCGTCACAATACTGCAATATTTCGCAGGCTCTTCGATGCTCCCAGTTCATAATCGCGTTTTCTTCTTCGGCTTGGGGATGATTCCAATTCTGTGCAGGTCATCCGCAAGGCAGTCATGGGCAGTAATTTTCCGAAATGCTGCCACCGTTTTCCTTCGTTTTAGGAAGTGCGTTCTTAACCTCTAGGAGTGTAAGTCATATTTTTTCTTTCCTCTGTGTAGAATTTATGATTCATCGTTGCTTTTGGATCAGTGTCCTGACCTGTTTTGTGTACCAATGGGGATCACCTCCTTCTTTTATTAATTTATTTGATATAAAACTGTCAATTGCTGTCGATACCACTTCTTTGAATTTGAGCCACATTTGGTCTACACCTACGTTTAGTGTTAGAAACGAGTGAAAGCTGTCTTTCAAGAAGCTATGTATTTCATGTCTATCTGCTTTCCTGAACAAATATACTTTTCGTTTATTTTTGGTACAACCTACCCATAATAGCTCATAGGAACTATCAACTTCAACTTCGCTACACGAACTACGCTACTTTTGACGGCGACAAACACGCCTCTGCCTATTTTGTTTAATCTATTCTTTCTGAACACAGTTAGATCTTTTGCAAAAACTTCTTCTAAACTTATTTCCGGCTTGAACAAACTTTCACTGCCTTTCGGTGCTTTTTATTTACGCTTGGAATTCTGGTGCTTTCCCGATACAGCTACGACAATTTACAACTGTTATACCGATAGTTCCTAGATCTACATTTCTCCTGTGATCCACCTGCACCCTTTGACATTACCCATTTTATTTTTCCCCGAAGCCCTCTATCCTAAAAAAAAAAAAAAAAAAAAAAAAAAAAAAAACACACCCAGTCCACGCCACACAGCCTCCACTATCCATGAAGCCGCTTCCTGCGTGTAGTGGACTCCTGACCTTTCACCGGAACTCGGAACCCCACCCGATGGCGCAAGTCAAGGAATCTGATTCAGACCCTCCACTCGGCTCTGCACCAGAGGTCCAGTCAGTCCTGTCAACTATGCTGCAGATGGTGAGCTCTGCTTTCATCTTGCAAGCAAGACCGGCAGGCTTTGCCACTTCAGATAGCCGCTCAAAACCTCTTCAGATCCGAAGCGACGCACATCACTTTAAACCAACGTTGAAACATCGATCATTTCGTTCACATCCAGATTCACACTTGCAAGATATTAACTTTAAGATGAAGTCGGGGGCAGGAGGTACTAGAGTTAAAACTGGCCGAAGGAAACTATTTTTAGAGACCCATCCGCATGAAGTGGGTAGCAACTCTTTGCTCCTCCACTGCTGCACCTGAAGATAAACACGTTTTGAAAGCTCTCTTGCTGCCGCAGATGTTGGATGAAGGCGAGCAAGATCTATCTGAAAGGTGATTGGACGCTTTTAGGGAACGCTGATATCTAAGGCTATTTAATGCCGTCGTTCCTTTAGGTGAACCATACAATGCTAACAGAAATTGCTCTCCTGCTTCAGTTACTTCTTGAGCATTTGTGATGACATTATTGAAAATACAAGTAATTTTCCGTAGATTAGACTGTGTTTGCAGGAGTTTGAATGCTGTTTTCTTCCCTTGGCCAAACAAGGACGATGTCGTGTCACATCCGGATACAGCAGGCAAAATAATATACCTTGACATAAATCTCCAAGTGCTTCTTGGTGGGATGGGATATGATAAGTCTGTGAACGGCTTTTTCCCACAGACGACGTCTGAATGTAAATAGATACGTTACCAGGAGCAAGTGCAATTAGAAAGACGAGTAAATCGACTTCTGTACTAACAACCATAGTTGCCTTCTCCTATGCCGTCTACAGTGATGTTCCAACAATCAGTTTATCAGCATCAGTCTGAGATTGCCACGTCAAAATATTACCAAATTCCAGATGACTTCCAAAATCAGCAATAAATCGTTTTTTATTTCCAGAATTGTTCAGAAATTTTTCTTGTACACTGTGCACATCATATTTTCCGTAAAGTGGATGACAAGTGACTGACATTTTGCCTGACGTTGTCTGTGCTCTTCGCTTTTTTTTGATGGGCGTGGAATAACCATCAAAAACGACAACTTAGTTATTACCAAAATGTTTCCTCACATAATTTAGTACAGTCCATATAATTCTTTGTAAGTCAAACATAGTGACCAAACAACTCTTCGCAATAAATATCCACCGTCTACAACATAAGCAGAATCTTGAGAAGGTGAGTGACGCTTGTCACTTGATATACTGTTATATATTATACAAAATCGGGTCTTGTGGTTTTCTCATGTAATAATCATCAAACAAGGATAAGGGATGAGTTGTCAGTTCATGGTTTAAGCATTTCTGGAGGCCCTCATCAGTTTTCGCAACACAATTATCTCTGATAAATAGCTGCATGGAATTAATAGATGTAATAATGTCATCGTTGATCTTGACAGTGGTAGTCATATGTGATGTCACACATTGTCACTTCGATGTAAATGGACATCCGTGAATGTTTTCCCTACAATTAGTTCAACTGCAGCTTTTGCGACATCAACAGCATCATCACAGTTAATAGCCTCACTTGCTATAATACCAGTTGACAATGATATGAGCTCAGAACGATTTGTGAACGTAGAATGTGAGGCGAATCACGCCACTACTTTTGAAGAATCGATATTATCACGTGCTTGTCGTGATTTCCTTAGCTGAACGTGTTGGACAGAGGAGTTTACTTCTATACCACAAAATTTCTCAAAGAGCTGATTGAGCTCTGAACATCCATATATCCCCTGCACTCGTCGATTCACGGTACTACTCGTTATCCCACGTCCATGTTTCGGACCACCAGATGATTTGAACAATCTCGTCAATACTTGTTCTACCGTCATGTCACTCCAATTACCAGCCCACATTTTGCTGGTACGTGTAATCGCAAACGGTCCTGTGGTGACAATTTTTTGGAACTCTTGTGGTGTCAGCCTGTCTTCAAGTGTTGACATCTGTTCTATTTGTAACTGCGCGCACTCTGTGTATGCAAGATGACCAGCTGCATGGAAAAAGAACCGTATTTTTCACGATTTCCACATGCAATCCCTAATCACCTGTGCATTCAGCACGAAAAAAAAGCATTATTATGCTAAATGTTTCGTAGTAGTGCACACACAATTTGGCACTCCTATTGCTACACAGTCACATTATGTCATTATTCTAGTAAAGCGTAAGCTGCTCCTGAGAAAGTGTGGGAAAACTGTATTGCGGAACATAAGTCTGACTACTGAACACTTACACCTTTCGGTAACGATTTCAGATAACTAACACATTATTAATGGTGGGAAAATATATTGGTATTATTTTAAAGCTCTAAGAATGCCCTACAAGATTAATGAAAAGAAATTGTCAGTTTGTTCCATAATCACGCAGTTATTAATCGAGAAACTCCAAAAATGTATGGAAAAAGGTTATTTTCTCCTTTCGATTAATATAACTCAGAACGAATGCTATATATACGTTATATACTGCTGAATAATAATTCTTCACCCCTTCCTCTGTAATTTGGATCATAAAGGATCTTTTTATGTTAATTCTGTGGGAATTTAAATCCGTTCAAAAATTAGAGCACATATTTTTAGGTCGGCCATATTGATGACATCATAACTGTGATTCCACAGCCCGGAGCTTCGGGAACTTTTAGTATGTTAACTAGGCCATCGAACTGAGACTATTGCAAAAGGTTTCATCTCTCCCCTAATTTTTTTCCTATTCAATGCATACAGATGCTGCCTGGACTATTGACCTGAAAAGTAGAATGACACAGACTAAGAGGGCAATCGTGGCCACGCGGCGTCTATTGGTATCGAAGATTGGCGTTAATGCTTGGAAGAAATTTCTGAGACAGCTTTCTGTGGTAGTGGATCATGGGCAGCGGGAAAACCTGGAGGATAATGGAAACATTAGAGATGTGAAGTACAAAATTAGGCGGTGTTCTCGTGATTTGGGGGAAGAAAGGATCATCACCACAGAACTGTATTTTCAATACGAGTGTTATCAGACATAGGAGACATAAAAATAACAAAGCTTACATACTTTGCTTACTTTCATTCCATAATGTCATATGGTATAATATTTTGGGGTAACTGATCAAGTCAGTCAAAAGTCTTCAGAGTCCAAAAGCGTGTAATACGTATTATTTGTGGAGTAAATTCACGGACCTCCTGTACAAGCTTCTTCAAATAACTGGGTATATTAACTAATGCCTCTCAGTTTATTTATTCCTTAATGAAATTTGACATCAATAATATATCCCTTTTCCCAACAAACAGCTCAGTTCATACATACAACACTAGGAATAAAAAGGATCTACACAAGAAGTTAAAAGCACTTACTTAAGTTCAAAAAGGGGTCCACTACTCAGGAATACACATTTTCAATATTTTACCATCAAGTGTAAAAAATTTAGCTACAAATAAAGATCAGTTTAAGAGGAACCTAAAAGACTTTCTAGTGGCCAACTCCTTCTACTCCATTAGTGAATTTCTAAATTGTACCAAATGATGCATATATCGGTATTCATACTATATTAGTAATATTATATTAGTGCGCCTCGGTTGCACAGTGGTAGAGTGCCAGACTACAAATAAAAAGGTCACGGGTTCGATCCCCGACAGGTCATGGGATTTTTATCTGTCACTTTGCACTTCTTTCATCTCTGGCAGTATTGCTCATGTGAAAAATGCCGAGCAGCACCGTGGTTCGGAACCCACATTAAACTGTATGTCCCCCGTATAACTGGCTGGGTAAGTCAGGTCGGAGGAAGGCAACGGCATAACACCTCCAAACAAGACCATGCCTAGTAAAGCACTGTTGTGTTCAAACCAATCTTCGGATTGTTGACTGCTTTACCTTTTTAATATTATATTATCAGCCAAAGAAAATTAAAAATGTATGTATCTGTTATCATCTATTATTCAGCTTATAAATTTTGTTCTTGATATGTTCCACACCCACGAGGATCACATTAACATGGCTCTATGGAACGAAAAAGTTATCTAATCTAATATATGGAAACGTAAATAGAAGAAAAAGGATAACTTCCATAATACTAGAGGAAGCTGTAGGGGATAAAAACTGTAGGAAAAGACGAATACTGGAATAACTCAGAAAATTAATGAGGGCGTAGGGGGCTAGTAATATTCTTAAAGTACGAATTTTGCGCATGAGAAGAATTTGTGACGGACCGCGACAAACCAGTCACTTCAGACTTTATTTGAAAAATAAAAAATAAATAAGTAGATAAACATATACAATAATAAAATACAGGAGTGTGTTCGTGTGTGAGAAAGGGTTGCAAATATTTTGAGTAAAACCTTTTGTTCTAAGTTGGTATCCCGATATTAATCATACGAATCACTGTCAAACTACCGGGTCCGTGTTTTCTGGTACTGAGCTTCCCAGAAGCGACGCCAGCTGCATTGTCCGTGCGAGGTGTATACCTGCGGTCGCACGCCGTCCCTACCACAGGGATTGCTGGTAGCGGGAGCGCCAGGAGACAACGAGCGAATTTGGTACAGTAGTGACACTGCACTAGAATGCGGGAGCACGCTGGTTCAAATCCACTTCCCGCCATCCGGATTTAGGTATTCCATGACTTCCCAAAATCATCCCACTCCAATACCACAATGGTTCCTTTGAAAGGCCACGACTGGTTTCCTTCCCCATTCTTATCCAAAAATCTGAGCATTAGCTCCGTTTAATGACCAAGCTGTTAAGGAGACGTTAAAGCCTAAATTTCCTTTCCAGGAAATCCACTTGATGTCCTCATACTGCTTGAGGATTTCGATTTACTTTGTTATTTTGCTTAAACGCTTCCAGTCCTTGTGACTCTAGACATTCTCCTAATATACGAGGAGAAAATATATATTTATAGCAATTGCTACACCAAGAAGAAGTGCAGATGATAAACGGGGATTCATTGGACAAATATATTATACTAGAACTGACATGTGATTACATTTTCACCCAATTTTTTGAGTGCATAGATCCTGAGAAATCAGTACCCAGAACAACCACCTCTGGCGATAATAACGGCCTTGATACGCCTGAGCATTGAGTCAAACAGACCTTGGATGGCGTGTACAGGTATAGATGCCCATGCAGCTTCAACACGATACCACAGTTCATCAGGAGTAGTGACTGGCGTATTATGACGAGCCAGTTGCTCGACCACCATTGACCCGACGTTTTCAGTTGGTGAGAGATATGTAGAATGTGCTGGCCAGGGCAGCAGTCAAACATTTTCCGTATACAGAAAGGCCCGTACAGGACCTACAACATGCGGTCGTGCATTATCCTGCTGAAATGTAGAGTTTCGCAGGGATCGAATGAAGGTAGAGCCACGGGTCGTAACACATTTGAAAGGTAACGGACACTGTTGAAAGGGCCGTCGATGTGACCGAGACGTGTAAGCAGTGGCACCCCATACCATCACGCCGGGTGATACGCCAGTATGGCGACGACGAATACACGCTTCCAATGTGCATTCACCGCGATGTCGCCAAACACGGATGCGACCATCATGATGCTGTAAACAGAACCTGGATTCATCCGTGAAAATGACATTTTGCTAGTCGTGCACCCAGGTTCCTCGTTGCGTACACCAATGCAGGCGTTCGTCTGTGATGCAGCGTCGAGGTTAACCGCAGCCATGGTCTCCGAGCTGATAGTCTATGTTGGTGGAAACGTCGTCGAACTGTTCGTGCAGATGTTTGTTGTCTTGGAAACGTCCACGTCTGTCGACTCAGGGTTCGAGACGTGAATGCACTATCCGTTACACCCATGTGGATAAGATGCCTGTCATTTCGACTGCTAGTGATACGGGGCCGTTGGGATCTAGCACAGCGTTCCGTATTGCCCTCCTGAACCCACCGATTCTATATTCTACTATCAGTCAATGGATCGCGACCAACGCGACCAGCAATGTTGCGATACGATAAACCACAATTGCGATAGGGTACAATCGACCTTTATCAAAGTCGGAAACGTAATGGTAAGCATTTCTCCTCCTTACACGAGTCATCAAAACAACGTTTCAGCAGGCAACACTGGTCAACTGCTGTTTGTGTATGAGAAATCGGTTGGAGACTTTCCTCATGTCAGCACGTTTCAGGTGTCGCCACCGGCGCCAACCTTGTGTGAATGCTCTGAAAAGCTAATTATCTGCATATCACAGCATCTTCTCCCTGTCGGTTAAATTTCGCGTCTGTAGCACGTCATCTTACATGGTGTAGCAATTTTAATGTCCAGGAGTATATATATATATATATATATATATATATATATATATATATATATATATATATATATAAAAGCTTAAGGGACTTAACTGCGGGGTCATCAGTCCCTAAACTTAACAAAATTCTTATGAACTATTTTACACTAAAGACGACACAAACATCCATGCCCTAGGGGGGATTCGAACCCCGACCGTAGCGGCCGTACAGACTATGACTGGCGCGCCGCAGACCACTCGGCCACTGCGGCCGGCCGCCCATTTTCGAGGACGGCGGGAAAGTGTTTCTGATAATCCCCGTAGCGCTCGACTGGCGACGACCATCAGTGTCGAAAACGCTGAGAATGTGAGGATAGTAAATGATCGTCGATTAAGCTCGCGTATGACTATCCGTGCGAGAAATTCTTATCCAGAAGTTACGGAACAAGTGTTGTCGTCTTGTGCCACATCACTTGGCTGACGATCGGAAGCAGGCATGTTTAGAGGCTTCACAGGATGCGACACCCAATTGCTTGTACCGCACTGTCACTGAGGATGTAACCTGGTGTCCCGGTACGACCCTGAAACGGCAAAGAATGGAGTGTGGTTGTCCATCACCTCGTCGGAAGAGGCCAGAGATGAAAAATTAGGCATTAAAACAAAATTTTCAACTTTTTTCGATATTCAAGGCATTATCAAAATGTAATTTCTACCCCAGGGAATGACGTTCAACGCCGCAATGTACGTTGACACTTTGACGCGTCTCATGCAACGTCTACGCAGGTCACAACACCAGTCCGCGTTCCTGGTTATATGTTGACGACAGCACTCGCCCACACACAGCCAACGCCGGCCGCGGTGGCCGAGGGGACTGAGGCGCTCCAGTCACGGTCTGCACGGCCACTACGATCGGGGGTTCGAATCCCCCCTCGGGCATGGATATTTGTGCCGTCCTAGTTCGTAAGTAGTTCATAAGTAGTTTGTAAGTTTAGGGACTGATGACCCCGCAGTTAAGTCCCATAAGCTGTACAAACATTTGAATTTGAACACAGCCAACATCGTGAAACAGTTCCTGTCCATAAAAACGGGTGGTACAACTTGAACTTACACCATACTCAATGGTTCTCAATCCGCCAGACTTCTTCCTATTCCCTCGAGTAAAACTCGTTTTGAAAAGAAAGTGATTCGAAAATATTCCTAACATCCAACGAAACGTGACGAGGCTTTTGAGCGTCTTCTTATAGGTATACTTCATGCAAAGTTTTCCAATACATGTGTCTCAGAATTCAGCAGTGCATAGTACTGGAACGTGACTATTTCTGAGGAAATTAATTCCACTGTTCACCCTTGTCAGAGGTTGTATTTAGGTTTTTTGTGAAACCAGAATGAAACTTTCATTCTGCATCGGAGTGTGCGCTGATATGAAACTTCTTGGTAGATTAAAATTGCGTGCCGGAACCGGGACTCGAACCTGGGAGCTTTTCCTTTCGCGCGCTCTGTATGGAAAGCAGGAGGCGAGGTGCTGGCGGAAGTTAAGTTGTGGGACGGGATCGTGAGTCGTGTCGGGATAGCACTGTCGGGAGAGCGCTTGCTCGCGAAAGGCAAAGGTCCCAGGTTCGAGTCTCGGTTCCGATAAGCAATTTTAATCTGCCAGGAAGTTTCAGGTTTTTGGGGTTTACAGATAAGAGGGTTGCAACTTAAATAGTGTCAATTATTTATTCATCACCGATACAAAAGCGTTGCATGTTTGCATCTCTTACTATCCTTCAAAGTAGCCACCAGCGTTGTATAGAACCCTTCGCCAGTTATGTGCAAGGCTTTGCTCTATTGATGATGCGATTGGAACGGTCTACTGCCTGTCGATACCCTGGAACAGTTCTGAAGCGCATTCCACGAGTTTGTTCCTTCATGAAATCAAAGTCACAAGGACTGAAGTCTGTGAAGTATGGTGGATCGTACAGTCAGGGGCGGATCCAGAACGAGAGGGGGGGGCGGTAAGAGCATTCTCTGCTCAGTTGAAAGACTCCAGTCACACCTATTTACCCCACCCGGTGAAAGCATACAAAAAAAAAAAAAAAAAAAAAATCATGGACGGAACAGAGCAGCCACAGCCTGCGCTGTACGCGCCTGCGCATTTTCACGCAAAATTATGGTTGGGTTGCACAGAAAGTGTTGCCGCATTTTTCGCAAAGCTAGTCGCGAAAAACGAACAGTAATACTGTGCATTGACGGTCTGCCGTGGAGAAACGTAATGCGTTAGGATAACACCATCACAGTCGTACACGAAAATCACCATAACTTTCAACATACTGCGGTCCTGACAAACTTTCGACCTTCGCGGCGACCCATAATGACGCCATTCCTCGGATTGTCGTTTTGGCTCGTACGATGTGGCCCATGTCTCATCCAGTGTTACTATACGGCGTAAGAATGCCTCTCCTTCGCGCTCATAGCGCTCCAAGTGCGTCTGACCAGCGTCGTGACGGATCCATTTATGCATTTCCGTCAAATTACGCTGTGCCCATCGTGATATAATTTTTCGCATGCCCAGGCGTTCCTTCAAGATGCGAAGCACAGTCGTATGCTCTAATCCGGTTGCGTGGACGAGCTCAGAATCGTCTGGGGTCGCTCACTCTCCACAACAGTATGCAATTCTTCTTCAGAGACGCTAGGACGACCTACCCGATCCATGTCTATCACAGTTTGCCGACCTTCGCTGAAGGCTTTTAGCCAACCTGCCTCTGTTTTGTATGGCAATGCCGATTCCCCGCACGCCTCTTGAAGAGCCTGATTACACTGTCGTGATGAACGACCTTTGACACAATCGATCTTGATCCAACTGCGGTGTTCCTGTTTTGTAAACATAGTAACACCATTACGTTAGAGCGCTAGCACCCAAGTGACTGTACGCACGCTGGCGACGTGGGACGGGCGGGTCGATTTGTTCGAAGGTACGGTAAGTATGTCACAACAACGTGTGCTATCAGCGACAATAGGGGATTCCATTGTATAGTGTCTTCACAGCAGTGTTGCCACTGTTTAAGTTCCAACGGCTAGTTGAAGTATTGGAAGAGAATATGGACGATTTTCTTCGGCGTTCTTTCGTTTTGCAAGGTAATGCTCCGCCTGTAATAAATTTATCTTCTTCTTTAGAAATAGGGAGTGTAAAAAGTAGTATGAAGAGCTTGCAGTAAACTACATCTTGTTGTAAATTGCCTCCACTGATAGCGTGTTAACACTGACCCGCAAGCCCAGTGCATAATTGTTGTATGAAGTCCTGGGCGTTGCATTGCAGTACGTTAATCGTTTAAATTTGCTATGGTCAAAGAGGCGAACTCGATGTTGCACAGTTTGTGGAAGCATCTATGACAAAAACGGTTGCATTGTTTAACGTTTCACTAGCGACATCATCCAAGGTATCGTCAGCTAACAGAAAACAAGGTAAAGCATTACTGGAGAAAAGGGTGCTAAACGACCAACGAACATTTAGATCGAATGTGACCAACCAACATGAAACTACCATGGTGGAAACAACTGCATAACTAGGAACCCTACTGAGTATTACTGTTTCACTGTTTTTTCACCTCGAGATCCAGGACAGTATGCTAGGTGTTCATAGTTCTAGAAGTATGATCAAAGTATATGAACTGTTGCCTCTTAAAACAGCTAACAGCAAAAACATTATTCGCACACTGACAGATTAGTATTTAACAAAGACAGCAAAACCTAAAATACTGTTATCGGACGATAGCACACAATTCACATCTGGAGTTATTAAACAGTTCTCAAAATAAAATCAGGTGTAACAAATACTGATATCAAACTTTTAGGAAAAATCAAATCCATCGGAACGAATTATAAAAGATCTGCATAGGAATTCGATACGTTGTAAGCCTATAAAATAGTTCAGTCGACTTATGGGAAGAAGCCCATCGCCGTACCCTAGACGAGGTCGCTCCCCGACGGGCCGCTACCGTTCACCGTACAGAGGTACCAGCCGCTCCCCTAGCCCCCTCGCCCAGGAAAACTAAGCGAGGCGACCATCTACGGAGGTGAGGCCGCCGCAGATGAAAATCCTCCATGGACGACAGTCGCTAAGACGTCGGAGAAATCTCATCGACATCATAATTGACGGCCAACCTGTCCGGCTACTGGTTGATTTAGTAACTTCTTTCTCTGTATTGTCGGATAATTACCACCGCACACTTAAAGAAGACAATGTTCTGTGATACAGGACCAACTGTGCTGAAGGTGGCAAATGGAAAATAGGTCCAGCCAGCAGGAACTTGTGCTGCAAGAATTACCATCAACATCAGGACCCAGCCGTTTGAATTTGTCGTTTTAACAGAATGTAGTCATAATGTCATCCTCAGATGGGACTTCCTTCAGGCAACCCAAGTTAATATTGACTGTGGAAGATCTGAGGTGCAAATTGAGGAAGTCGTTCCTACGGGTACACGTAATACAGAATTTGCCATTGACAATGTTACGATCCCGCCGTTGACAAAGAGAAGAGTTCCAGTCACAAACACAGATGACTGGTTAAACTGTGAAGTGTTTGTCGACAGTAAAAAGTTTATTGAGCTCACAAAAGGAATTTACCTGCAGTCAAAACGTATCACCAAAGGAATATGTATCGGGACCGCTGAACCAAGCCAGGGCGGTGAGCTCAACGTCATCAACAAAGACACATGCACCGCTGTTAGTACAGACAACACGCTGGAGGAAACAACCATGGAATTACCAATAGGGCCCGGACTGACCAAGGAACAACGCGAGCGGATGTTAGCTTTACTACGTCCATTTGCGGGTGCATTGACACACCAGCAGGAGAAACGTCAGACGAAACGGCCCACGATAAGAGACCGTATGAATACTGGGGATCATTCATCAATGAGCCAGCGTTTGTATAGTGGGTCGCCAGCTGAAAGACGGATAATTCGGGAGGTAGTGGAGAATATGTTGCACGATGACATTATTTAACCTTCGGAGAGTCCTTGGTCGTCTCCGCTGGTCCTTGTAAAGAAGATGGATGGCACGTGGCGATCATGTGTCAACTATCGGCGGCTGAACAAAATCTCAAAGAAAGATGTCTACCCATTGCCGCGCATTGATGACACCTTAGACTGATTGAAAGGAGCTACATACTTCTCAACTATGGACATGCAGACAGGTTACTGGCAAATCCAGGTTGACGAAGCTGACAGGGAGAAGGTGGCTTTTATTACACCTGACGGCCTCTATGAATTCAAACTAATGTCATTTGGAGTATGTAATGCTTCGGTTACATTCGAACGTATGATGGACAACTTGCTTCATCATCGTAAGTGTCTTTGCTATTTAGATGACATTGTCGTTGTCTTTCAAACATTTGAAGAACATCTGAGTCGCCCATCAACTGTGTTGAAGGGTGTTCAGACTACAGGATTCCACCTCAATTCAAAATAGTGCCTCTTCGTCGGCAAAGATATAAAAATCCTGGGACACGTAGTCAAAGGAGATGGTATCCGTCCTGATCCAGATAAAGTAAGGGCAGTCACACAATTTCCAACTCCTCAACACATTCGTGATGTCTGAAGTTTTCTCGGGCTGTGATCATACTAACGACGTTTCAGAAAGGGATTTTGTAACAAGGCACGTCCATTGCAAGATCTTCTGCAAGAAGACACCAAGTTATACTGGAATGAGAAAAAAGAAAGAGGTATCCGGGCTCTTAAGGAGGCTCTAACTTCCGCACCAGTTCTAACCTTATACGACGAGAATGCGGAAACCGAACTTCACGCTGACGCTAGCGGTTGTGGGATTGGCGCAGAGCTTATGCAAGTTCAGGAAGGTTCTGCAAAGGTGATAGCCTATGCATCAAGAATAAAGTCCAAGATAAACTACTGTACAACTGAGTTATCTGGGTTATCAACAAGTTCCGGCCGTATTTATTCGGCTAACCATTCACCGTCGTGACAGACCACCATTCTTTGTGTTAGCTGACTAGCTTGAAGTATCCATCAGGTCGGCTATCAAGATGGGTACTAAGACTCCAAGAGTACTACGCCACAGAGGTATTCAAGAACGGGGGCAAACACAAGGATGCCCACTCAAATGTTCAAATGTTTGTATAGCTTATGGGACTTAACTAGGGGGTCATCGGTCCCTAAACTTGCAAACTACTTATGAACTACTTACGAACTAGGACGGCACAAATATCCATGCCCGAGGGGGGATTCGAACCCCCGACCGTAGTAGCCGTGTAGACCGTGACTGGAGCGCCTCAGTCCCCTCGGCCACCGTGGCTGGCAAGGATGTCCACTGCTTTCGAGGAATCCATTAGTGGAACACAACAGCATGAATGAAATTTCAGCCATCACTGAATTCTTACTGCTGAAGAGAGGGAAGATCCAGCACTATTAAAAACCATAAAGAGGACAAAGAGAAAGGAGAACCGACCAATGGAGAGTTCCAACTTATAAACGGGATTGCAAAATGAAATATTGAATATAGCTGTTTATGTTTCTTTATGCCAATGCTACCGGTTTCGTTTAGTTTACCATTTTCAAGCGTTAGCCTAAAGTAAATGAAGGTTATCAAATGCATTAGTAAACCATATGCAACATGAATGAATTAGAATGGGAAGTTACATGTGAGATACTTACAGAGTTTAGCTGGTAGCTTAACAAGTGATAATACAACACTACAAAATTTTAAGATAAATATTTGTCATCATACTGAACTCCTTATCGGTATTTTCACAGTGGCTGACTGCTACAAACTAAAGCATACATTAATGAGTGTGTAATAAAAAAAATTTAAACCAAATATACCAAACATCCTTACATTGGATCACATTGTCAAAGATTATAGTGCTTATAGTTATGCTATGTCTATGACCATCTTTGGTCTTCATTGGGATGTATGATTGATGTAAATAATGTGATTGCTATGTTTACCAACATGTGCTATACAATGTAATGAAGTGGAACTATGAAATATACATGTAAAAAAAATCGTATAAATCGTATTTTAGATAATGAAGCAAAGAGAATCGTAATTCCAAAACATATTGAATTGATTATCAAACAGTACAAGGTGTGAAACTAAAAGTAAAATAGTAGTATTTTTGCTATTAGTCTAAACATAAAAGTATGAAGTGATAAACTTGATAGCGGATATTTATTTTAGTGGGTGTAAACATAACAGAGTTACAGCATATTGAGTTAATTGTCAAACAGTGAAAATAAAACATGTGAAACTGAAAGTTGCATACTAATGCTTTTTGCTATTAGTATGATATAAATGCCTGAAGAGATAACGTCAATAACAGATCCTTGTTTTGGTGTTAACGTAACAAAGTTACAGCAGTAAGAAATCAAGGTAATTTACATCAATCAATTAATAAACCTATCATTTTAAGACATTCATTTGAACTGTGTCGTAATGATTCTAAATAGATACAGAAATATTAACGAAAAGGTTATGTCAGACTATGAACACAATTGTGATGAATAAAAACTAAAATGTGATGTCGCTTAGAAATAATGTGTACTTACTTATCTTAGATACTGGGCTCAATAGAAAATATATTAGGCTCTGGATATGTGGGAAATTGGGGGGGGGGGGGGGCATGTGGCTGGTATGTAAAATGGTAATGAAGAGTTTAGTGGGACTTGGTGAATCAACTACAATGAAATTAAGAAGCAGGTGAGAGACAATGGTTGAGGAAAAACAAGTGTGAGTACATGGTATATACAAGATTATGGGGGAAGTAAGAAATTGTACAGTTTGACAGTCAATCCATTAAAATGTAACGGGGTGTGGTGTATTGAGATGTGTGCAGGTGTGCTATAAAGTAATGCATTGATAGTGCAGGTCTTTGAAAAGGGGGAGGGGTAATAGTGAAGAAATGAAATGTTTGTGTGTTTGCATATGTAAATGTAAGGGTAAGACAACTGTTGGTAAATAACTATTTAAAGGTGTTGCTTATTAAAAGTTGCAGGATAGATTAGAAAGGTGTGATTAAAATGCTAAAATGTCAAGCATTGTGAGTGATAAAAACATATTGAGTGTAGACCCTCAGCAACTACATTAAAGTAGAGCGGGAATCAATTTATTCATAAACGGGTATTAAACAACAGAGGAGCAAACAGTGACACAGGCTGCTTTAGTGCAATATTTTAAAGAGATCAGTACTAATTATGTTACAATAAGAACAGTAAAATTACAAACAAAGTTGTTAAAAAGATTGTAAAATCACATAAGAAATAACATTATATGCTATTGTGAGACAGGGGCTGTAATTAGTCTATTTTTCATACTAACCTTGTGTTACTGTACCTTTCTTTTTACACTAATTATTGAAATATGTAACATTTTTCTTTGTAGATCTTTATTTATTTTGATTTGTGCCTTTGGGGACACATCAGGGGTGATGGGCTCCTGGGATTGTAGTACATTCTATGTTTATATGAAATTTTCGGGATTTTAATGTTTATTGGCGCAGCTTGGCTGCTAAAAAGCGGTTTGACGTGTTGGGCACTGCCAGGCCGCACAGAGCAGAGCCGCTCTTGGGGGTCTCCCCCTCCCACCAACTTTCGCTCGCCTTCGGGGCAAGGACGAGAGGGGCTGGCTTGACCTGTTTGGCGCCGACGCTACAGGCGATGGAGTATACCTGGCAGAATTTTTTAGAATGTGTGGGACGCTTTACACAATGCTGGCCCGCAGTTTACGGTGGGTGATAGCGGGGACTGCCTTTTTAGTCATTCGGCCGTTTCACAAGAGAGGAATTTGCCGAACAATAACAGAATGCTCTGGGCCCCAGGCTGTTTATGGAGACGTATTGCCCTTAGGCGTTATCTAAAAAACTTCCTAGAAAGCAGCAGAGTTTGAACACAATTAGTGTGACAAATGGTTAGGTTGAGAGAAAAGCTTTCTGCCCGCCTGGCGCCCCAGGGGTTTGTCTCCAGCGGCTGTATATATAGCACAACGTTAACATTTTTAGGTCGTGTGACCGTAGCTAGGAGCAAGCTGAAATTCCTTGCAGGGCATTCACCCTGGGAACGGTGAAATCCGCGGGAAACGTTCGTGGCGTGGGTGGAGCCTCTTGGCAGCCGCAGAGAACGCGTCCTGATTCGGCAGAGTATTTTAGTATGAGAGCTAAACAAGTTGTCAACGGCGCTACGCCATCCGATTGGTTTGACTATTAGCCGTTAGCAGATATTGGTGCGTCTTTTCGCGCGTGGGTGTGGCCGCCCGGCACTTGCCGTGAGCTGCAGCAGAGCGCGAGGACGTACGAAGACTCCTGTTTGTGCGTCCGAGGGGTAAGGACCTCGGACAGTCTCTCGTGTCTGAGCGTCCGAAGTGTACGGACCTCGGGAGACACGGAATACTCCGTTTAGATTCGCGGGGAGGACATCGTCTTAAACGGTCCTCTGGTCAGATTTGTGTGTGATTCCGAAGATTCGGACCTTGTAGAACTTGTGTTTACTTCGCTGACGTTACATTGTCCTGTGGTTAGGCTGTGAGCGGCCACAGTTTAGTTTTCGTTTTGCTAGAAGTCTCTATTTGAGCATTCGTGCCTTTGCGAATCGGGCATTGTTTTTACAGATCTTATTACGCAAGTGACTGATCGATTTGTGCCAAGTGGCCTTTGTGTCACCTATGCAAAATATTGATTAGCCTACTAGCGTGATAGAATCGCACAGCCGGCCGCGGTGGCCGAGGAGACTGAGGCGCTTCAGTCGCGGTCTTCACGGCCACTACGGTCGGGGGTTCGAATCCCCCCTCGGGCATGGATATTTGTGCCGTTCTTAGTTGTAGGTAGTTCATAAGTAGTTTGTAAGCCTAGGGACTGATGACCCCGTAGTTAAGTCCCTTAAGCTTAACAAACATTTGAACATTTGAACATTTGAGAATCGCACAGCAACTGCCTAAAGACGCCGACGCCAGTGACGCTGTGTTAAGTTACATGTCGACCCTGCTTAACAGGTCGCAGCAATTACGGTCGGATAAAAATTTCAGCTCATCCGCTCCCACCGCCTGCTGCCTGCGAGCCTGAGACGCTGCCGTCAATGATCATCTGTGTGGGCAAGGTGACGCACTTGCTGGAGGGTTATATGAATCAGACTTCTTGGGTTCTGTCCCTTATTTTATTCTTTTGAGATCTGCCTATTTACTCTGGGGAGCTTAGGGTTAACGATAATTTCAAGACCCTGTATATCCAATATATTAGCATTCCGTTTTGCAAAACATCCTACCTTTGACTCAGCCAGTCATTTTTTGTGTCTCAATGTTTTAACATTTGTAAAAGATTGTATGAATACCATTATCTGTTTTACATGATAGGAAATGTCATCTAATTTATTTTTTGTATGTTTAATTATAATAAATTGACTTTAAGCAGATCGTCTTTCATTCAAGAACATTCCTTTGTCACTATTTTGGAGGGGAAATTCCACAGTTTACCAATAATTTTTCAAGTACATTTTGTTTTGTTTGGTACAACTATTACACTGCAATAGAGTAGGAATATTTATTATATGTTTGAATCTTTGATCACATCATAGCTAATCAGTAACTTTTTAATTTTCCATATTTTGTATAAATATGGTGGCGACCCAAGATAATTAATTGCGTTCATATATATATATTAATTCCTAACCAAGGACATAGTTCACACATGACAACTCCAGCCATAGATCAGTCGACTTCGTTACACTATAATTGTACATATGAGGTAGTGCGAGGTGCAAGAACACAATGATTATAGAGATCAGTGAGAATACAAGAAGCACTAATATAGGGTATACAGAAAATGGGTATAGGTTAAAGAGCAGTGGTATACTGTTCTTAAATTTATATTTTACGGTAGGAGGTTCGTAAAAAGTGATGCAATAAGAACGGTACAGATGATGACAAATTACTTGTAGTAATAGAAATATTTATATTTTAAGGGTCATAAATTACACCAGTATAAAAGACTGATTTGCATAAACAAAATTTTCTTTACTGAATTAGAAGAAGGGTTGGTGGGTTTACGTAGAATATGCCTCATTGTCATTATAATAATGTTAGAGTACATTGGTATACACAAGCATTTAGAGATATTGGAGAACTAATGCATGCAGTGTTGATAATATGCTATGTGATCATATTGTTTATTTATTTATTTTTGTATAAAGTTGAAGCTCCTGAGTATAAATGATTTATAGGTGTTCAGAATATACTTGCATTATTATTATGTATAATTTCTACTACCTGAAAGGGGGGTTTAGGTGGGTATATAGCTGAACACTTTAATGCTTACTATATAGCTAGTCATTGTAAGGCTCTCTATGTACCACTATTTAAAAGAGAATAGTGTAAATACAAGATTACATAAATTATTTGTTGAAAGTCGCATTGATTAATAATGACATATACATGAACTGATTGGGAAGGAGCCTGACATAGTGTAGTATCTAATGAAAGATAATTTAAGACTACACTTCACATATATAGAAGTATTTACAACTTTTACAGTGTTTATGTGAACACTGTAAACAACAGTTCTTATCATCATATTGATTAACCAGTTACATAAGCTGACTAATGGTAGTACGGCGGTAGATACTTATGCTGTACAGTACCTATATATTTCATTTGAAAATTATAAAGTGTAGAAAATTTTCTTATGGTAGTCATTATAAAAGAAACAAATTTTAAAAGTAAAGGTGCGGATCCTGACTATAAAGTGTTTACAGATTGAGCGGTATTGATACATAATTACATATTTAGCCCAATAAATGAGTGACTGCTAACAAAAAATTTGTTTATAGGATTCAAGAATGATTTAAACAGAAGCCACCCTATAGGTTAATAGCAGGCTATAGTAGCACAGGTGCAGTGGTGGGAGGGTTATTCATTAATGGGCAGATCTTATTTTTGAGCAAAACATTTCTAAAGTTATCTACGAAATCTTTGCATTTCAATTCCTTTTGTTCATTTAAGATTAAATCTGCGTAGTATTTTGAACCAACATAAATTTAAATTTGTACTAAAATGTTCATTAAGTGTCCTTTCTCACTTCTGTGTAACGGTTGCATACTATAAGTAATGTTGCCTACAGAGTGGTTTGTATCTCCTGAATTATCATATGTAGAACTATGTGTTTTGGAACTTTCCAAAGTAGAATAAATACTTTTATCTGCTTGGAAAACGATGTTTATGTTGGTATTCCTAGAAATGTCTTTAATCTTTTGGGATGCATCGCCTTCGTATGGGAACCTGACGAATTCAACTTTTTTTTTCAGATTTATAAACGGGAAATTGCTTAAGAGTAACTACGATCCACTGGGCCACAAAGGGCTACTGGTCGTTTCAGCTCATCTCCAGCCAGCTATTCTCAATTATTTCCGCGATGCTCCAGTATCCGGTCAACTGGGATACCTGAAGTCCCTAGACAGAATGAGACGCAGGTATTACTGGAAGGAAGCTTAGGGTTTAACCTCCCATGGACAGCTTGGTCATTAGAGACGGAGCTAACGCCGGAGTTTTGGGTAAGGACGGGGAAGGGAATCGGCCGTGCCTTTTGAAAGGAACGATCCTGGCATTTTCCTGGAGTGATTTAGGAAAATCACGGAAAACCTAAATCTGGATGGCCGGAGGTGGATTTGAACCCGAATGCGAGTCCAGTGCATTACCACTGCGCCACCTCGTTCTGTGCAGGTATTACTGGAAAGGTTTCTACCGATCTGTCAAGCACTATGTGAGCAACTTTAAAGAGTGCCAGCGACGGAAGCATGTGCCGCAATTACCTCCAGAGCATCTCGTACCGATTCCGCTGGCAGCAGCTCCATTACATCGAATTTGAATCGATCTTTTAGGGAGGTTCCCGAAGTCGACAACCGGTAACCGATGGATAATAGTCTGCACTGACTACCTCACACGCTACGCTGTCACCAAACCTGTGCCGACTGCAGAAACCCCAGAGTTCGCAAAATTCCTTGTTTTAAGACATTATTTTGAAGCATGGCGCAACACGTGTGACGATATCTGATCGTAGGAAAGTCTTCCAGTCAAAACTAGTATCAGAGGTAATGTCACGTTGCGACATTGCCCACAGAATGACAACTGCATACCATCCTCAGACAAATGGTCTTAGAGAACGTTTTAACAAGACTTTAGCAGATATGTTGTCGATCAACGTCGATGTTGAGCAGAAGGATTGGGATACAATTCTGCCAGTCGTGACATTTGCTTATAATACCGCAAGACAAGACACCACAGGCTTCACGCCGTTTTTCCTGCTCCATGGCCGTGAAGCTGAGATGACAATGGGTACGCTGTTCCCGTTCCGGCCGGACGACACTCAGGATGGCTATGTTAAACAGCTCATCACCAGGGTCGAAGAAGCAAGACAGCTGGCTCGCATACGGACACTGCACGCCCAGGAGTAGGACCGTCAGCGGTATAACAACAAGCACCGACCTGTTGTGTACAGCCTAGGAGATCTGGTATGGATTGGGCAATCAGAAAAGTTATTGAAGCGATACTTTGGCCTGTATCGTGTCATATTCCACCTGTAAAATGTAAACTTTCATGGCCGGAATGGTCAAAATTACTAAAAATTTCCGGGCTATTATGCCGTGGTATTGTGGATTTATTCTGGAAACCCGACGTTACGTCCCCGACTGCGAAGGACATTCTCAAGGGGGATTGCGACACTTCTGAATGTTCGATGCACACCCTGGCTCGCTTTATACTCTTCGCAGTCGGGGACGAAACGTTGGTTTCCAGAATAAATCCACAAGACCACGGCATAATAGGCCGGAGATTTTTAGTAATTTTGATCATACTCCACCTGTCAGACGTTACATACGAAGTCGAATATTATGAGTCGTCGTCGAAACAACAACGAAAAGACATTGTTCACGTCCTTCGCATGAAGCCTTACTACGATCCTGAAGAGCAGAAGGCGAAAATGGCTTCTTGTTCAAGCACTCCAAGGACGGTAATGATACTGATGAAGCCACGACAGGATCGTCTGTCGTCGATAATCGTGCAGATGGGAAGGGTTCTCTAGAACTGCCATACAGAGGACCCATGACAAGTTCAAGATCCAGGACATTGCAGCAGGCTCCAAAAGGAAACTAACAACGGGTCAATGTTTTTGTAGGAGAGGGAGCAATACTGCAAGACCACAAATTATCCGAGCGCCGGCGTGGAGCAATGGATAGCGTCACCGGTTGGGGTGCTGGAGGTCACTGGTTCAATCCCGTCCAGCGTCAACAATTAATGTTTTCGTGTTTATTATTTCCAGAATGTTCTGTATGTTTCTTATGTTCACTTGTAATTTCTACACGTTTCTTGTGTTAACTATTCTTCTAATTTCTAGTACATTCTGTCTGTGTATAAATAACAGAACACTCCGCCAGAGATGCAGTCAGTACTGCGTGTATGTTTCAGTTCCCAATAAACTTGCTTTCAGTATAAGAGCTGTGTTCAGTTGACAACCCTGCCTTCGAACTCAAGCCTGCTTCCATTTCAACGCAACAACGTCTTATGCGGCTACACACTACACAACAGCTATTATTATTATTATTATTGACACGCTGCAAGTGCCAAAAGGCTACCTATATGATTATAGAACCGGCAGGGTTCAATGAACAGCTTTATACTCTCTGTTCAAGTTGTATATACCTTTCTGTTACATATATATTACACCTGCTAACTTCACAATTTTATAGAGTGTATTGCAGTTAACACCGTCAAAAGCTTTCTCCAAACCTACAAATGCTATAACGAATTTTTTTGTCCCTTAACCTACCTTATTATATAAATCATTGGATCACTATTACGACGCGTTTTCCTTCATCATGCAAAATCATCTTCCAGAGGTCGACTAATACCAGTTTCGCATTGTTCTAAAATTTATTCGTGTTAGAATTTTGCAGTTATGACTTATTGAATTGATAGTTCTGTAATTTTCACACCCGTTTGTGCCTACTTACTTTGAGATTATTATTATTATCATTTGAAGCTGAGAGTATTTCGCCTGTCTAATACATCTTGCACACCAAGTGAAAAATTTTATCACGGCTGGAAAAAGTAGCTCTGAGGGAATTTCGTTTATCCCAGGCGCTTTCTGTGACATTCCTCTCTTAGGATAGTATCTTCTGTGTCAGCTTCATCTAATTCCTCTTCCCTTTGTACAATTATGCCTTCAACTTTCTCTCTTTGCTCGATACTGGTTCTTCGTCTGAGGCTTTGATATCCATGCAGCACCTTTCCGTTTCTCTGAACTCCTCTTTAATTTTCTACATCTACGTAATTGCTCTGCAAATCACATTTAAGTGCATGAAAGAGGGTTCATCGAATCCTTTTTATGATACTTGTTGACAGTGTTAACAACGTCTATTCACATTCGGAGGAGAAAATTGGGGAAAGAAATTTCGCAAACTGATCTCGCCGCAACGAATGTCGCCTATCTTTTAATGATTTCCACCTCAAATCGTGCATCATTTCCGTGACACTCTCCGACCTATATGGCGCTATCATAAAACGAGTTCCGCTTCTCTGAAATTTCGCTATGTCCTCCGCATTTCCTACGTGATGGGGACCTCATAATGCGCAGCAATACTCCAAAATAGAACAAGTGAAGTATATGCAGTTTCTATAATAGAACTGTTGTATCTTCTAAGTGCTCTGACGAAACGTAGTCTTTTGTTCTCCTTACCTACGATATTTTCCGTCTGTTCTTTCCAGTGAAAGTTGTTTTTATCTGCTTGACGTACTTCTTTTCTGTTTTCTGTTTTCATCAATGAAATTCAGTGATATAGAAGGATTTTTACTATTTATTGTTCTCATACCTATTTGACCCTCTGCAGTATTCACCACTTTTGTCTCTCAAAGCTACCAGTGGTTCTTCTACTGTATTACTTTCCCCTATTTCTGTTAATCGTTAGCTAATGCTCCCTTTGAAACACTCCCACAACTTCAGGTTCCTCCCTTTTAACCAGTATCCGTGACCTTACTTTTTTACCTTGTTGTAACTTCTTCAATTTTAACCTACAGTTCAGACTATTGCGCCTCGAACTATTGAAAAGACTGCTGCCACTCTTCAGTTTCCTCACGTCCGCCTGGCCTCTCCACACCTGAGGACGTTCCGTAAGGCTTGCACAGGTAGCTCAGCCAGTTGAACACTTTCCTGCGAAGTTCCTGGGTTCTAATCCCTGTCCGGGACCCAGTTTTAATCTGCTAAGAAGTTGCGTATCAACTCACACTGCGCTGCACAGTAAAAATATTATTCTGGAAACGTCCCCCCCCCCCCCCCCCAAGTTGTGGCAAATCCATGTCTTCACAATGTCCTTTCTTTCAGGATTGCTAGTGCTACAAGAGAAGCAGGAGAACTTTCGTGAAATTTGGAAGATTGCGGTCGATGTATTGTAGGAACTAAATGCATGACGACGGGACTTGAGCCGTGCACAAGTAGTTTAGTCGGGCCGGTGCGGTATTTCCGCGCTTTCGGGCTGAGGGCTCTTTGTAACACTAGAAACAAAATAAAACCTGAGTTATTAGCGCAATGGTCAACATACAACAAATTAAACTAAGTCCGCCGCACATATAATAAATAAATAAATATATATATTTTTCTTCCCAAGCATTTTTAGCATTTTTCCCCATCCACCTCTTGAGCGGTCTTCCACGGGATCGGTGTACTACTGGATCGAATTCGAGTGCTGTTTTAGCCTCAGTATCCCACTCTTTCCTCATGACCTGGCTGAACCACCGAAGAAGAGCCTGTCTTGCCTTCTCTGTGACTGAGACTTCTCCAAGCCTTTGGCGGACATAGTTATTTGTTGCATGGTAGTAGCGAGTCAGTCCAAGGGACCATTGCAGCGTTTTAATCTCCATTGTGTGGAGAGCCTGAGCCTGGTTTCTCGTCAAAGGTCGGCTTTCTGTCCCATAAAGGGCTGCTGAACGCACTACTGATTTTTAAGTTTTTGCCTTCAGATGTCCTTCAGACGTCCTTTTGTCACAGAGAAAACCAGTGACCTGTCTCCATGTCAGCCATTCTTCATTTACTCTCATCCGGGTGCTCAGGGCGGAATCATTAGAAGATGTCATCATGGATCCAAGGTATTTGAACTGGGTGGTTTTCTTCAAATCCTGGCCGTCGACGCTGATGGTTCCGCCGGTTTGAGTACCGCTTTCCAAATAAGTCGTCTTGTGGAGATTCAGACGCATGCCATTCTCTGCTAGCCTATGATTCCAAGCTTGTGTTTGATCTTGAAGTTCCTTACGAGGTTTCCTGTGTCAGCACTATGACATCGAGATAGAAAAGCTTTCAGTGATGGAGGCAATCCTAGGCCCTTACTCTTGCGGGAATCAGTACTAAGTGACTACGAATTTGAGTTCTAGTGGGCGGGGTAAAGTTCCGAATTTGTATCTGACAGGAGGCGTGCTTGAGTGATCCATTGCGGTGTGATGATCACTGTGTCCCCAGTGGTGTAGGGGTCAGCTCAACTGCTTAGAAAGCAGGAGACCCAAGTTCTATTCCTGGCTGGGTGCGCATTTTCAATATTACCCATTCGCAGTTAACGTCATACATTCCGTGAATATAAATAACCAATATACGAAAGGATGTTGAAAAGTAATGTCTCCTATTTTTTTCCGGGAATGCCTTACGCTTTTCAAATAAAGCAAGCTGTATTATAATACCACATCTTTATTCGCCATTTTTACATATTTATTTCTCAATATAGTCACCCTTGCGACGCACACATTTCTCCCAACGAGAGACCAGTTTCTGGATCCCGTCACTGTAGAAGTTTCGACCTCGTTGTCTGAACCACCGCCTCATCTTGCAGTGCTTCATCAGTTGTAAAGTGGACACCGCGAAGCTTTGGAAAGAGGTGCAAATCGGATGGAGCCAAGTCTGGACTGTTTGGAGAATGATCGATGGCAGTGAATCCAAGGCTGCGGATCGTCGCATATGTCGCAGCGCTCGTGTACGGTCTGGCATTGTCATGCTGAAGGAGAGGGTGCTTCATGTGGGGACGAGTTCTTCGAATGCGTGCTTTCAGTCTGCGGAGAGTCTTGCTGTACCGAGCTGAGTTTATGGTAGTGCCTTTAGGCATGAACTCTCTGATGAGTTGATCAACCCGATTCCGATGAGTATCTTCTGTTGCCGTACGCGGTCGTCCACTTCGTACTGCCACAGACGTTGAGTTTGGACCGTGTTTACGAGAACGGGCAGCCCACCGGCGCACACTACTGATATCGATGCACCCTTCACCGTACACAGTTTTCATTCTTTTGTGGATCTCAATTAGAGGCGTGTTTTCTACGGCTAGAAACTGTTTCTCACGCACCGATATAGTGACTTAACAGACCGCCATGTTACTCGGTACTACTAGAAGCCCTCTAACGGCAGAGGGTTGTACTGTGCGTCAGCTACGCGGCAAAGACAACCGAGTAATATGCAGGACATGCGAAACATCAACCATGCTGCGAACAGACGAAAACAATTTGGAGGCATTACTTCTCAGCGTGCCCTCGTACACAGGAAAAAAATTACCTAATTAAAGTTCCCCAGTTAGAATCCTGGTCCAGCACACAGAATCTGCTACAAAGTTTCACATCGACGTGTGCTCCTCTGTATATTGAAAGTATCATTCTAGAAACCCTATTGTTTTGGGGGGCACACCAGCAGAGGGATAGAAAAGACGGGAGTCGGTGTTGTGGGTGGTAACATAGGTGGGGCGGTTGGAGAGGAAGGAGGCAATGACCCGGACGAGGTTGATGGGAAGAGAATAGGTTTGGAGTTTGAAGAGCAGGCCAGAGTGCCAGACTCGATCGTAGGCTCGTTCGAGGTCTAAGGACACAAAGATGGCGGCACGACGGGAATTTAGATGGAGGGAAAAGAGTTGCGTAAGTCGAAGGAGTTGGTTGCCAGTGGAGAAGGAAGGACGAAAGCCACATTGGGTGTCTGGGAGAAGGTGATGAATTTGGAGGTGGTGATGGATGTGACGGGACAGGATGGCTTCGAAGACCTTGCTAAACACTGGGGTGAGGCAAACCAGTGCCACATCGTTACAGCGCTAAGTATCTGAATTTAATTTGTGTCAAATTTAATTTGTGTCAAATTTAATTTGCCAGTCTAGTTCATTTTCGGTAGTACTGTTTTAAGAGGTTTATTCCCGCGTACTTGCAGATTTCGTTTGTACTACTGTTTTAATAGTTTATTCTATCGTATTTGATAAATACCGTTGTGTTTAGTCTTCGTCTTTAACCGGTGTATTTCAAAACAAGTCATAGACCGTTACTAAGCTCGTTATCAGTCAGTCCAGTGCCAGCTGTCACCAGTGCCACATCGTTACAGCGCTAAGTATCTGAATTTAATTTGTGTCAAATTTAATTTGTGTCAAATTTAATTTGCCAGTCTAGTTCATTTTCGGTAGTACTGTTTTAAGAGGTTTATTCCCGCGTACTTGCAGATTTCGTTTGTACTACTGTTTTAATAGTTTATTCTATCGTATTTGATAAATACCGTTGTGTTTAGTCTTCGTCTTTGACCGGTGTATTTCAAAACAAGTCATAGACCGTTACTAAGCTCGTTATCAGTCAGTCCAGTGCCAGCTGTCACCAGTGCCACATCGTTACAGCGCTAAGTATCTGAATTTAATTTGTGTCAAATTTAATTTGTGTCAAATTTAATTTGCCAGTCTAGTTCATTTTCGGTAGTACTGTTTTAAGAGGTTTATTCCCGCGTACTTGCAGATTTCGTTTGTACTACTGTTTTAATAGTTTATTCTATCGTATTTGATAAATACCGTTGTGTTTAGTCTTCGTCTTTAACCGGTGTATTTCAAAACAAGTCATAGACCGTTACTAAGCTCGTTATCAGTCAGTCCAGTGCCAGCTGTCACCAGTGCCACATCGTTACAGCGCTAAGTATCTGAATTTAATTTGTGTCAAATTTAATTTGTGTCAAATTTAATTTGCCAGTCTAGTTCATTTTCGGTAGTACTGTTTTAAGAGGTTTATTCCCGCGTACTTGCAGATTTCGTTTGTACTACTGTTTTAATAGTTTATTCTATCGTATTTGATAAATACCGTTGTGTTTAGTCTTCGTCTTTGACCGGTGTATTTCAAAACAAGTCAGAGACCGTTACTAAGCTCGTTATCAGTCAGTCCAGTGCCAGCCGCCACGAGTGCCGCAGCGTTAACAGCGCTAAGCTGTCGTACTCAGTTTTGTTGATTCGACAGTGTAGTTACCACTGACCACAGTTAAGTCAGCAGACAGCCGCCTTCATTAGAATACTAGGCTCCTTTAAAGTTGTTAATTGCTGTTAATTGTATCGATAGGATGGATAGGATGTGTGCCTGCTGTGTGCGGACGCAGGAGGAGTTGGCCGCGGTTCGCGAACAGCTGAGCGTGCTGTTGGCTACGGTCAGCCGTCTTCAGGCTGCTGTCTCGGGGTGCAGCGATGGTGGGGAGTCTGGTGCGTCGAGTGGGACACCTCAGGTGTCTCACTCTTCGCTCCCTGTCCCTGCTACCGAGGCACCTTCAGGTGTACCGGACGTCGTCGAGCCGCCTTCTCCGCAAGGGGAGTGGCGGGTTGTACGGCGTTCGCGTCGCTCGAGGCGGAAGGCCAATGTGGAGGCTGGACGTCCGTCCGCGCCCGTTCGTCCTGTGAGTGAAAGTGTGGCCACTCCTTCAGCAGGGTCCGAGCAGGTGCACGGGGGGAGGGGATTATTAGTTATTGGGAGCTCCAATGTCAGGCGCGTGATGGAGCCCCTTAGGCAGATAGCGTCCAGATCTGGAAGGAATTCCAACGTGCACTCGGTGTGTTTGCCGGGGGGCCTCATCCGAGATGTGGAGGCGGCCTTGCCGGCGGCTATCGAGGGTGCGGGTTGCAGTCGACTGCAAGTCGTAGCTCACGTCGGCACCAATGACGCTTGTCGCTTGGGTTCTGAGGACATCCTCAGGTCCTACGAGCGGCTGGCGGAATTGGTGAAGGCTGCTGCCTTCGCACGCGGGGTGCAAGCAGAGCTGTCGATTTGCAGCATTGTTCCCAGGGTTGATCGGGGTCCTTTGGTTTGGAGCCGAGTGGAGGGTCTGAACCAGAGGCTTCGCCGACTCTGTGACAGTCATGGCTGCAGATTTCTGGATCTGCGTTATCGGGTGGGGAATTTTAGGGTGCCCCTAGATAGATCAGGGGTGCACTACACTAAGGAAGCGGCTACTCGGGTAGCAGAGTACTTGTGGAGTGCACATGGGGTTTTTTTAGGCTAGGCGCTAACTCTGATGAGCACTCGCCTGTCAGCATTCAAACAGCGAATTCAGGCCACGTTCGGAACAAAAATTCGAACATAAAAATATTAGCCGCGAACTTACAGAGTATTAGAAACAAAGTTCCCGAATTTGCAGCGCTGCATGGAAGTTATTGCGCTCAGATAGTTTTAGGCACCGAAAGCTGGCTAAATGATGATGTGGAAAGTTCAGAAATATTTAGCGAAGCGTGGAATGTATATCGGAAAGATAGATCTGATACAACCGGAGGAGGAGTGTTCATCGCTGTGGACAAAGATATTGTTTCTACTGAGATCGAGGTTGAAAGTAATTGTGAAGTTATCTGGGCACGCATAACAGGTCTAAAAGAAGTAAAGTTAATAGTTGGTTGTTTTTACCGGCCCCCCAGTGCTGCTGTAGCAGTTTTAGAATCATTCAAGGAAAGTCTACACCAGGTAGTGCATAGGTATCCGGGCCATGCAATATTAGTCGGAGGTGACTTCAACCTTAAGAGTATAGATTGGGACCTCGCTAGTTACATTTCAGGCGGTACAGACAAGCAGTCTTGCGAGCTACTTTTGGACACATTCTCCGAAAACTGTCTTGAGCAGTTAAACCGGCAACCCACGCGCAATGGAAATATTCTAGACCTTATAGCCACAAACAGGCCTGACCTTATTAACGATGTCTGTGCAGAGACAGGAATTAGTGATTATGATGTCATCATAGCGTCGATGGTGACCAAAGTTCATAAACCAGTCAAGAAGGCTAGGAGCGTGTTTTTGTTGGGAAAAGCCGACAAGCAAATGTTACGATCGCACTTAGAAAATGAATGGGCATCGTTTAATTCTGGGACTATGGATGTAGAGGACTTGTGGACTAAATTTAAATGCATTGTTAATGAAGGGTTAGAGAAATATGTGCCAGTAAAGACGATTAAGGATGGAAAAGATCCACCGTGGTATAATAATAATGTTAGAAAGCTGCTGAGAAAGCAAAGGCTGTTGCACTCTCGATTCAAAAAAGAACACGCAAATGATGACAGGCAAAAGTTAGTAGAGATTCGTGCGTCTATAAAAAGATCGACGCGTGAAGCATACAATAATTATCACAGCCATACCTTAGCAAAAGATCTTTCCGAGAACCCGAAAAAATTCTGGTCCTATGTAAAATCGATAAGCGGGTCAAAGCCCACTGTCCAGTCACTAGTTGATCATTCCGGGGCAGTAATAGAAGAATGCAAACGGAAAGCTGAAGTTCTAAATTTAACCTTTAAGAAATCTTTCACGCAGGAGGACCGCACAAATATACCATCATTTGATCAACGTACTAATTCCGAAATGGGGGACATAGCAATAGGTATTTCCGGTGTAGAGAAGCAGCTGAGAGAGCTAAATACGAAAAAGTCTGCTGGTCCGGATGGAATACCAGTTCGGTTTTACAAAGACTATTCTGCGGCATTGGCCCCCTACTTAGCTTGCATTTATAGCGAGTCTTTAATTCAGCGCAAAGTTCCTAGTGATTGGAAAAAAGCGCAGGTGACTCCCGTGTATAAGAAAGGAAAGAGAACTGACCAATACAATTACAGGCCAATATCGTTGACATCAGTTTCATGTAGAATTTTGGAGCATATTCTCAGTTCCAACATAGTAAATTTCCTTGAAACGGAAAAGCTTCTTTCCATGAATCAGCACGGGTTTAGGAAACATCGTTCATGTGAAACTCAGCTTGCCCTTTTCTCACATGACATCTTGCGAGTCTTGGACGAAGGGCAACAGGCGGATTGTGTTTTTCTCGACTTCAAAAAGGCGTTCGACACGGTGCCACACTGCAGACTGCTAACGAAGATACGAGCTTATGGAATAGGTTCACAGATTTGTGACTGGCTGGAAGACTTCCTAAGTAATAGAACGCAGTACGTTGTTCTCGATGGCGAGTGTTCATCAGAGACGAGTGTATCGTCAGGCGTGCCCCAGGGGAGTGTGATAGGACCGCTATTATTTTCTATCTATATAAATGATCTGATGGACAGAGTAAGTTGTAATTTGCGGCTGTTTGCTGATGAAGCTGTGGTGTATGGGAGGGTGTCGTCTGTAACTGACTGTAATAGCATACAGGTTGACTTAGACAAAATTTCTAGTTGGTGCGAAGAATGGCAGCTAGCTCTCAATGTAGAAAAATGTAAGGTGATGCGCATGAGTAGAAAAAACAATCCTATAATGTTCGAATACAGCATCAGTAGTGAGCTTCTTGATGCGGTCGCGTCGTTCAAATATCTAGGCGTAACATTGCAGAGCGATATTAAATGGAACGAGCATGTAAGGACAGTTGTGAGTAAGGCGGACAGCAGACTTCGGTTTATTGGGAGAATTTTGGGAAGATGTACTTCACCTGTAAAGGAGACCGCGTATAAAACGCTTGTACGACCACGTCTTGAGTATTGCTCAAGTATTTGGGACCCGCAGCAGATCGGTTTGAAGGAAGACATAGAGGCGGTTCAGAGGCGAGCAGCTAGATTTGTTACCGGTAGGTTCGACCAATGCGCGAGTGTCACGGAAATGCTCCGGCAACTCAATTGGGGATCGCTGGAAGAAAGACGACGTTCTTTTCGTGAATTTCTGTTAAGTAAATTTAGAGGGCCGGAATTTGAAGCTGAGTGTAGTACGATCTTGCTGCCGCCTACTTACATTTCGCGTAAAGATCACAAAGACAAGATAAGAGAAATTAGGGCTCGTACGGAGGCATATAGGCATTCTTTTTTTCCTCGTTCAATTTGGGAGTGGAATAGGAAAGGAAATGCCTAGTAGTGGTACAGTGTACCCTCCGCCACGCACCTTACGGTGAATTGCGGAGTATGTATGTAGATGTAGATGTAATGGAAGCCAGGAGCCAGGGGTGGGATGGATACATTAGTTTTTATCATGGACATCTGAGAACAAGGAATAATCAAAGTTAGGATTGTCAGGGATGGAAAAGACATCAGAGAGGAAAGAGGTTAGCCTTACTGGCAGTATCAGGAAGGGGCTGGTCAAGGTGGAGGAGAGGGTACGTGGGCATAGGTTTGGATCCAGTGAGGCGGTGGAAAGCGTTCCAATACCGGGACGAGTTGACGGGGAGGTGGGCATTAAGCCGAGTCACTGTCTGATGCCAGTCCCGGCGTTTCTTGGCAGTCAGGAGGCTGCGCACGTGTCGCTGGAGTTGCCGGTGGCGGAGGAGTGTATCCCGGTCACGGGTTCGCAGGAAGGAGCGGTACAGGCGGCGGGATTCCCACAGGAGAAGGACAGCCTGTGGAGGGAGTGTGGGACGGTGCGGCTGGACAGCTTTGGTAGGGATGTGCGAATGGATAGCATCAGACAAGGTCTGGTGAAGGAAGGAGGCAGCTTGATCGATATCATCGGGAGAGTGGAGGGGGAGAGAGTGGCTTTCGACCTGATGGGTGATGGAGAGGCGAAAAGCATCCCAGTCTGTTTGGGAGTGGTCATAGACGAGTTTAGGAGGTGGAGGCGGGCAAGGATTCTTTGGGCGATGGACATTGTGTGTGAGGGTAAGGAGAACAGGGTCGTGATCACTGCCTATAGGGTCAAGGACGTCGGCGGTGATGCGCCCAAGGAGATTGGGAGAGACAATGACAACATCAGGGGTGGAGTTGGTATAGGGTCGGGTGTGGCGTGGGAGCGGGACAATGTCGCCATTGATGGTAGGAATGAACTGATGCCACCGACGGAGTTCGGCGGGAGTGGATGTTGAGGTCAGCGGCGACCACATAGGTCGTGAAAGTGCTATCGATGTGAGCAAAGGATGGGAACATGGAAGCGGACATAAACAGTAGCACAGGTGACAGTGAGGGAAGGGAGGAAGAGAGTGTGGATGAGATGTTCATAAGGGATGTTGAGGAGAGGATTTGGCCGAACCGGGTGGTGTCGGAGATGGCCAAAAGCTACTCCACCTCGTGCAGGGGGATGGGGAGAGTCGTGACGGTGTAGGATATAGGGTGTGGTACTGACATGTATGTGAGGGAGGAGGAAGGTTTCGTTGAGGAGAAAGGCATCCATACGGTGTTGGTTTAAGGTGTTCATCAGGAGAAGCTTATTGGTGGGAAGGGATCGAATATTGGAGTACAGGATGTTAAATCGTTGCTGCGCCATAATGAGATTGAAAGGTGGGGAGAGGGAGAGGAAAAGGGAGCGGGTGTGGGGACTAAACTAGGGTGTGAGGGCGGTCGGTTCGGGAGAAGGTGAAGTGGAGGTGATTTTGGGAGGTTGTAGCCGTAAAATCAAGGTTGAAGAGGGAGCGAGCGGCCAGGGAGACTTGGTGGAGGGTGTGAGGGCGCTGGAAAGGGTGGATATTTTGGAGGACAATAGTCAGGAACCGGATGATGTCCTCTGCTCTGGGGGGAGGGCATAAGGAGTTATTGGCGGGGATTGGGGGATTAGTGGGACGGACAGGGATGGTGAATTCTTCTTTGGTGGGAGGGGGCCGGGACTTACATTTTGTAAGAGTATGTGGGGTGTGCCCCACCGCAGGTGTTACAGGAGGGGGTGGCGGCGAGGTTAGGGCAGGAGGTTTGAAAGTGTTGGCCTTTGCAGTGGGGGCATACAGGGGGGAGACAGCAATTTTCGGCAAGGTGGTCGTTATAGGTGAGGCATCGGGAGCAGTGGTATGTCTGGGGCTAGAAACCCTTTTTCTTTTCTTTATTGTGGTTTCAATTCCCCTAAAAAAAGGGAGGGGGCGGGCCGGCAGCGCTCACTGGCGCTCTTCAGCGTACAGAAATAAAATTTGACAGCGGAGAAACATAAATACACAAAGGAGATAAAATTTTGGAGATAACACATGCATAAAATGGAGATAAAACAAAGTACATTAAATGGAGGGAAACGGTGGTAACATAAAACACTTGGAACGGCGAAAGTGGTGAATAAAAACAGTTGCTCGAATGTTAGTGGCACACACACAATTAAAATGAGCATAGGGCGGCGGCTATTGTCCGCTATTGTGGAGTTAAAACAAAAAACATAAGACACACTCGGAGAAATACACAAGTTAAAACTGACGGTGTCCGCTGCGGGTTGGCCATCCACTGTTGTAAAATAAAACACTGTAGCTAAAACGCACCACACTTGTCGAAGCACAGAGGAGGTGTCAAGGATGGTGGAGCACTGACAGCATTGAAGATGTGGTGTGGGGGGAAAGCGGATGAAAGAAGAGGGAGAGGGTGGAGAGGAGCCACAGAGCCGGTAGGGAAGGGACGGGGGGGATGATGTCCCAGGAAGACACTGGGAAGAAGGATAGGGGAGGGCGGTAAGAGGAGGATCCAGAGGGACGGGGGACAGAGGAGGGGAGAAGGGACCGGAAGGGAGGGATAGTCGGGGCCCTCAGGGAGAGAAGGGGGAGAGGGAGCAAGGAGAAGGATCACAGCTAGAATGAAGGGCAGATGTCAGGTCGGAGGGCATCATCCGGGAGGGGGAGGGTACGGAAGTTGCCACGGGAAAGGATCCGGAGGGTGGACAAGTGGAGAGCAGGGGGAATACAGTGGTGGAGGCGCAGAGAGGAGGGGATGGACTAGAGGATTAGGCGGATCTGATTTGCGGGATATGTAACGGAGGCGGAGATTTTCAATAAAGAGAACGAGTCTGGGGAAAGGAATGAGATCATAGGGGATCCGCGTGGGGGAGGGGGTATGAAGTTGGATACGGAAGGCGTTCCAGTATCTCCAGAGATTTGTAGAAGGATGGGGGAGCGGAGATCCAGGCAGGATGGGCGACACAGAGGACTGGGCGGATGAGGAATTTGTAGGTATAGAGGATGGTAGAAGGGTTGAGGCCCCATGTTCGGCCAACAAGGAGTTTGAGGAGGCGGAGGCGGGAGCGGGCTTTTTCTTGGATAGCGCGTAGATGGGGAGTCCAGGAGAGGGTGCGATCAATAGTGAGGCCCAGGTACTTTAGGGTAGGGGTGAGACGAATGGGACGGTTATGGAGGGTCAGATAAAACTCTCGGGGACGGAAGGAAGGGGTTGTACGACCTACGATGATCGCCTGGGTTTTGGTAGGACTTATAGACAGGAGCCACTGGTTGCACCAAGGGGCAAAGAGGTCAAGGTGTTCTTGGAGCAGGCGGTTGGAACGGGCAAGGGTGGGAGCTAAGGCAAGGAAAGCGGTGTCGTCAGCATATTGGAAAAGATGTACGGGAGGGGCAGGCTTAGGCATATCCGAGGTATACAGGAGGGGAGAAAGGACAGAGCCTTGGGGCACACCAGCAGAGGGATAAAAAAGACGGGAGTCGGTGTTGTGGATGGTAACATAGGTGGGGCGGTTGGAGAGGAAGGAGGCAATGACCTGGACGAGGTTGATGGGAAGAGCATAGGTTTGGAGTTTGACCTGCAGGAGAAATTCCTTCCGTTTTAATCGCGTGGCCATATCAATTTCATTATGAGTGCAATAGATCGCTCAGAATTTGAAAAATGCCAGAAGTAAGAAAGCCGTATTTGAACGACGTCGCAAGATAATGGTCGGCGTTCTTCCACAGCCCAGGGACGCACATCCAAGTGAGTGACTGGCACACACACAGACAGCGTGCGCGCGAGAGAGAAGAGTCACTTGTGCAGCCCGGGCACAGAGTAATTCCGGAAAGTGTCGCCGCGCGGCGCGGCGCTCGCCGATATCCATAACCGTAATTGCGAGTGGCGCAGGGGGCAGCACTTGGCCGCCGCCGCCAGCGCCGCCGCGCGCGCCTCCGACGAACTCGTTTGTTGATGAATCACGCCGGCTGATTGGCGCGCATGCGCCGCACAATATGGCGCACAATGCCCCTTGTCGCCGCCGCCGCCGCTGCTTCAGGTGGCATTCACCATTGAAACGTTTGTTTCTCTCTTGCTGACTTTCAATTCCGCCGTCTCCTCCGGCGCCCATTATTCCCGGCATCCCCCGCGCGCGCTCGGGGCCCCGCCGCCATTATTCCACTTCTTTTCAGGCCGTCTCAATGCTTCATTAGGAATCTCGAGTCATTTCGGAGATAGACGGGGCCGGGGCTCCGCAGCCCGGGCCCCACAATGGAAGGAGCTTCATTTTCTCTGTGAAATAATAACAACAATAACAACAACGTATCTGGGTGCGCGGACAATGCGGCCGGGCGCGCCGTGTTTGGGTTCTGGAGGGGCGGGTGGGGGCGGGGGTAGACTCTCTCCATTGGTCGGAGACGGCCGACGAGAGGAGACGGGGAGGCGAGGATGCGGCTCCAAAGGAGCGCATTCCGGAAAGCGAGCAGCCGCCACCTGCTCGGCTTATTGACCTCACAGCCTCACTCCAGCGTTCGATAAAGCGCTGCCTTACTGCTCAGCTGGTTAACAGCTCAAAGTGAATCTCTGCTGTCGACGGGACGTTACGCGCTAAGCAGCTTCCTCCGTCCCATTCTTCTTTTTGTGGGGTTTAGCTTCCCTTTTCACCTCCTTGTTTTGGTACAACGCGGAACATTACGAATCTCCTCCAACAACTTGTTCATTTCAGAGTGGCAGTGGCACCCTCAATTATCTTCTGGTTGTATTCCAGTCTTGGTTTTTCCACAGCAATTTGCACCCTCTACCCTTTCCGCAAACTAACAAAGAGACGACGCCTACTCATCATCGTCAAATTCGACCAAGTTTATGGTAGATTGTAGGCCGTGGTGAAGCATCAACATGCCTCTAGAAGGCCAAGCGCTTAGGAAATAAAAGGTATTTTGATACTGATCTTTCATCATGTGAACCTTATCAAGTTTCCCTGTGAGAGTATGTTCAGTTGGTTGGTTGTTTGCGATAGGTGGACCAGACTGCTAAGGTTATCGGTCCCCCACTGGGGAGGCGAAGGAGTGAAGTTAGGAAAGGAGGGGAGAGGGAAAGTAAATGCTGTCCAGGGAGGAAAGAAGGAAGAAAGACTGCATTAGCTCGGGTCCTGTGCTCACCACGCACGTACTCACGAAAGAACAAAAATGTTCAAATGCCTGTAAATCTATCGGATCAAACTGCGTGGTCATTAGTCCGTAGCTTACAAACTACTTAAACCTAGGTAAACTAACCTACGGACAAACACACAAACCCATGCCCCAGGGAGGACTCGAACCTCCACGGCGAGCAACCGCGCGCTCCGCAGCGAGAGGCTTTAGACCGCTCGGCTACTCCACCGCGGCACTCACGAAAGAACCGTGAACCCCTTGGGAGGAGTATGTTCAGGAAGCGGTGTATGGTTTGGTGGCACGTCCAATTAGCGTGGTACCTTATTATCCTCTCCGTCCCACACACAACTCAAGGGTCCAACAGGTACCGACCGGCAGCCATATCATCCTACCTCCGAAGGCGTCACTGATGTGGAATGGAGAGCTACGTGGTCAGCGCTTCGCAATCTCAGTCATAGTGTCGATTTGCTACATCGGAGCCGCTACTTATCAGTCACTTAGCTCCTGATTTGTCCTGACAGGGGATGAGTGCTCCCCACTTGCCAACATAAGGCGCTACGCTCTGATACGCGACGTCGCTCCCCATATGGGGTTCGAAGCCTCCTTCAGGTACCGATATTAGTGTTGTCTTTAGTATCAGGTAGTTTATAAGTAGTTTGTATGTTTAGGAACTGATGACCCCACAGTTAAGTCCCATAAGCTTAACAAATATTTGAACATTTTCAAGTTGCCAACAGCACTCGGAACGCCGGGACGTTATCCATTCAAGCGCTACCCAAGCCCGACAATGCTTAGATTCGGTGAGCTAACGAGAACAGTTGTATCCACTGTGGCAAGGCCGTTGGCGTGGTACCTTACAGCCAACGGCAAACAAGTAAACCGATATCGACGGCATTGGAGACTAGACCCTGTGCTTTCACTCTAGAGGGGACAATACGGACGCCCACCAGTTCGAGTGTGGTCAAGCTGACTATGTCTGGACGCTAGCACTACGTATTTTGGCTGAAACTTCCTACCAAGATATATTCGGTGAACTGGATTCGTGGCCACATCCTCCGATAGATTTTTGATTCTGGCGAAAAGGCAGTGTTGGACATTCGAACTTCTTCAATGAACGGCACCGCGTCCTAACCTTTAAGCCACGGTATCAGCAATATTTTCGAACTTGTTACGGAGCTCTTTCCATGATCCGACTCGCAGCTGGAACGTCCAAGCCATGAGGAGATCAAACTAAGCTGAACCCACTTGAAATGAGCATAACTGACAAAGAAAAAAAATTCATATGTTTATAAATCTATCGGATCAAACTGCGTAGTCATCAGTCCTTAGCTTACAAACTACTTAACCCTAGGTAAACTAACCTAAGGACAACACACACACCCATGCCCCGGGGAGGACTCGAACCTCCACGGCGAGCAACCGCGCGCTCCGCAGCGAGACGCCTTAGACAGCACGGCTACTCCACCGCGGCGACAAAGGAAAGCACGCCCACTCAACGAGAAGGCACTATTGGATGTTACTGCCTAAGCCGATGGCACCAGCAAAGAGTTCCTATTATTATTAAAACTATAAAGAATCACAATAAAAGAAATTCAAAACTGTAATAATAATAATAATAATAATAATAATAATAAATGAATTAAAAAGCAAAAAGAACAGAGAAAATAATTTTTTACAGTAATTCGTCATAGCTACCCTGAATTTCCTTAATTTATTTTCTTTTATTTTTTCTTTCTGTAGACTATAACCCCTTTTTATCCCTATATTAAAATTAGTGTAGTTGGTCTGGGACTAGAATACGATAGGTGCCAAGGCCAAAGAGATTGTTTTTTCCTCTTTTTTCCCTTACGCCAAAAGTGGTGGTCGCAAGTTCCTTTTTAGGAGGATAAAAACAACATACACAAATAGAAAAATTTAAAAACAGTCTCGTAATGTGTTTGCTGTGCAAAAGGTTCTGAGTGAATTAGACCCCAACAACGGTAAGATATCGGATTCTTATTGAAAGGGTCGAGGGTCTTATTGAACCAGCACAGCGCAAATAAATTTGTGCTCCCTGGCAATGCAGACACTACTGACGACACAATTAACTGCAACATCGAACAGGTTTTTTCGTATTTATATATGTATTACATCATCATGGGACGTCGGTATTTGAAAAATCAGTAGAAGGGTACGTGGCAAGACGAAGCTCTACGTGCAGGAGCATAAAAGCCTTCTGTTTACTGACTCCTGTGGAGGAAGAACAAGTCGACAAATACACGACGAACTGTACGGATTGCCGACGTGCAGTATCATAGTAAATTCAAATGTTTGTAGAGATTAAGGGACTTAACTGCGAGGTCATCAGTCCCTAAACCTACAAACTACTTATGAACTAGCTTATAATAAAGACGGCACAAACATTCATCCGAGGGGGGATTCGAACACGCGACGAGGAACGGCCTCGTGCATCGTAGCATAGCGCCTCAATGCGCTCGGCCGCTCCGCCACGGCAGTATAATAGTAATTCCTCCCAAATGTACACCACTTGTGCACCTCTGCGATGTATATTTTGACAGGTACGAAATGAAATATAAAATAGGAAAACTGATCTTAGGTCATGGAGAAAGAAGAAGAAATCACTTCCCTACATGCTTGCATCAAACTACATTCCATTATACATCACCAGCTGTTCTCGTAAGTATTTAGCGAAATGCTGGACTGTGCGATGAAAGAAGCTGTTTCGAGAATGTCAATGAAGTTTGTATTTCTATGGAGACATTAAAAATAACATGTCGTTGCAAAAAGACGGCATATCACCTCGGTACATGTAATTGACCAATCACTAAATAAGGTAAAAATCTATTTACATATATTGTTTGCAGATGACGCCGTCATTTACTGTCTAGTAAAATCATCTGAAGATCAAAACCAACTGCAGAGCGATCTAAATATCACTATAGTGTAATAATCGGCAATTGACTCTAGATAATGCGAAGTGCGAGTACGAAAATAAATCCGTTAAACTTTGTTTACAAGATAAATCAATCAAACTTCAAGGCCGTAAACTCCACAAAATATCTAGGAAACTTCTGTTACTTCAGACCTAAACTGGAGAGAAAACGTAGATAATGGCGTAGGAAAGGCGAACCCGAGGCTGCGGTTTATTGATAGAACCCTTAAAAGATGCAACAGAACTACTGAACAGACTGCATACACTACGCTTGTCCGTCCGTTTTTGGAGTATTGCTGCCCAATTTGGGATCCTTATCAGGTGAGTTTGACAGAGGACATCGAAAGAGTTCAAAGAAGGGCATCTCGTTTTGTGTTGTCACGATACAGGGGTGACAGAGTCACGGAAATGATACAGGACCTGGGATGGAAATCATTACAACAACGGCGCTTATCGCTGCGGGGTGGTCTACTTACGAAACTCCAATCGCCAACATTCTCCTCCGAATGCGAAAATATATTGTTGACTCCCTCCTACCTAGGTAGAAATGACGATCAGAATAAAATACGAGAAATCAGAGCTCGAACGGAGAGATTCAGGTGTTCTTCCTTCCCGCGCGCTGTTTGAGAATGGAATGGGAGATAAATAGTATAACGGTGGTTCGATGAATCTTCTGCCAGGCACTTAAATGTGATTTGCAGAGTATCCCTTGTATATGTAGATGTAGAAGACGTTCCCATGTATACGTTAACTACAGTCCCTTTTTAAAAGTTTGAAGTCCCGAATTTCATCGTATGCCCATACTTTTTGTGCTTATATTAATCAATAAAACAACCTGTATGATATTGCGGTTAATTGTGACGACAGTAGTGTACGCATTACCAAGGAGCACCAGCGAACCCTGCAGTTCCAATTCGATCTTTTAGCGCTGAGCCAAACACCACTTCCAAAACACAATTTGATACCTTGATAGATCAGTATCAAAAGTTCTTTTTATTTCCTAAACTGTTGGCAATGTGGCGTACCCAGTTGAGACACTTTCATGTACCACCACACCCTACATTTTTATGTATAAAGCTGAGTGTCCGTGTGTTTCTGTGTGTACGTATTGCATACAAATCTACAGTATGAAATATTCTACACGTAAGCTTCAGTCCAGGAGTACGATCGCCGTAAGTGTAAGAATCAGGCACAACACATAGTTCACAAGATATGACATCGTAAACCATGATATGCACGAAAAACCGCTGCGTTAACCGACAATGCTGCTCGTTTTCCTCTAAATCACCAGATCAATTTTAACAAATTTTGTACACATATTCCTTACGGCGATGCAGCAATTGCTGTAGGAGAAAGAACCACATACTACACATAGTTCAGGAGATATGACGTCATTGACAGTAGTACTCGCAAAACACTGCCACATCGGGTGATGAAAATGTATTCAAACACTGTGAATGGGCAAAGCTGAAAATGTGTACCCAGCCGGTATTCGAACCCGGGTCTCCCGCTTGCAGTTGATGTTATATATTTTGTGAATATGAAAGAATAACAACTGCAGGATCAGAAGTTAACGTCTGTTCTTTCGGAATAGACGCCACATGTATATAAATGCATCACGGTTCCCTTGATTTCATCTACGCCGAGATCAACAGTTTTGATGTTAAATTTTTCGTTGCTTTCATAACTATTATTTATAATTACTGTTATCACTTTGCGGTTTAATTTCAGTCCATATGTTGTACTTTTCATTTTATTCAACAGACAGTGTAATTTTTCTTTCTTTCACTAAGGATACCCATTTCATCAGCGAATTTTATAATTGTATCCTTTAACCGCGAAATTGTATCCCATTCTCGAACCTTTTTACGTCTATAATGTAGTTTCGTACATGTATAAGCCAATCAATCAGAAAATAGTAACCATCTATCAATATACATTCGTGCAGAAGATAACGGCGACACTTAACGAGGAATCAGTGGTAGTGAAGACACATACACGGTACATGAGGTACCGGTGACCGTACAATTCGTGTGTGGAATGTGGAAGGTGTGCGATGTGTCTAGAGTTTCACTGAGGAAGATTATTTTGACCCGAAGGCTGGGCGCTAGCGATGGCGATCATTTGTACGTGGTAACGAAACTGGTATTGCCTCTTGATTAAAAACTGAAGGAAGATTATGGTCTTCACAATGATACAGCGGAGCATGCGCTGATGCGAAGCTTCCTGTCACAATTTTTTGCAGGGCCGCGTTTGGAACCGGAGACCTTTACCTTTTTCATGCATATAGGTCGTTTGGGGTCGTGGGTTCGTTTGTTCATCTGCATCTACATAGATACTCGGCAAATCACATTTAAGTGCCTGGCAGAGAGTTCATTAACCACTTTCATAACTTTTCTCTACCATTCCATTCTCTAATAGCGCGCGGGAAGAAAGAACACCTAAATCGTTCCGTTTTCGATCTGATTTCTCTTATTTTATTGGGATGGCCATGTCTCCCTAAGTAGGTGGGTGCTAGCAAAATATTTTCACATTCAGAAGTAAAAGTCGGTGATTGAAACTTCGCAAACAGATCACGCCGCAATGATTTCTACCCCAATTCGTGCAACATTTCCGTGACGCTTTCCCCGCGTAAAGTGATGAAACAAAACGAGCTGCCCTTCTTTGAACTCAATGTCTTCCGTCAGTCCCACCTGGTGAGGGTCCCACAATGGGCAACAATACTCCAGGAGAGGACGCACAAGTGTGACGTAGGCAGTCTCTTTGGTGGAGCTGGTGCATCTTCCAAGCAACGTAATATTTGGTTCGCCTTCCCCACTATATTTCCTACGTGTTGTCTCCAGTACAAGTTGTCCGTAATTGTAACTCCTAGGTATTTAGTAGAATTTGCGACCTTGAGGTTTGACTGATTTATCGCGTGATTGAAGTTCAGCGGATTTCTTTTAGTGGTCATGTGTATTACTTCACACTTTTCTTTAATTAGTGTCAATTGCCAATTTTCTCACCATATAGAAATTTTGTCTAAATCGCTTTGCAGTAGCTTTTGATCCTCCGTTGACTTCACTAACCGATAAACGACAGCATCATCCGCGAACAGTCTAAAGGGGCTATTCAGATTGTCTCGTAAATAGTTTATAAACACAAGGAAGAGTAGGGGACCTATAACGCTTCCCTGTTCTATGTTGATGTTCCGTTGATGACTCAGTTTTTGTTTGTTGCTGTTATTTTCTTTTTGTTACAGACATCAGACAGCCCTACGATGAAACACGCCGAATTACCTCTCCGACCCGATTAAGCTAGGTGTACACGACTTAGGGCCTGTCCTCATACATTTAGTTCCGCCAGTACGTCGACCCATCGGTTCCAGATTCCACGGAAGTTCTCCTTCTCATTCTCGCAGGACTAGCACTCGTGGAAACGAAGCACATTGTGAAACATGAATTTTTCACAACCTAGGGTAGGAATGGTGAACCAGTGCGAACCATGGCGAACCACGTGCATCACAATCATACACGCTTCCCACTACACTACAGCGAACAGCTACGAAATTCGACCTTTATTTTCTTACTATTAATCGCAGTTATTAACTGATGCTAATATGGCATTTTTAGACACTTGATTATCATTTATCGTACGAAGAACGACGTGTTTTTTTGTTAATTCTTCAGTGCGCCGTTGCTATGAAATAACAACGTGTAAGTTACAATAAGAAAATCATCAAATACGCAATGCAAGATGGCAGATGCCAGAGAGAGTTCTGGGCGAGGAATGTCACGTGACATCTCAGAACGGCTGGTTCTCGTAAAATCAATGGACGGTGTCAAATTGCCGTTATTTTAGCAAATATCACTCAAACGATACGATGATGATCATCATCATCATCATCATCATCATCATCATTAGAGACTGATTATGCCTTTCAGCGTTCAGTCTGGAGCATAGTACCTCTAATAAAATGCCTCCATGATCCCCTATTCAATGCTAACATTGATGCCCCTTCTGATGTTATGCCTGTTACTTCAAAATCATTCTGCACGGAATCTAAGTACTTTCTTCTTGGTCTACATCGACTCCTCTGCCGACCGCGGTGGCCGAGGGGACTAAGGCGCTCCAGTCACGGTCCGCACGGCCACTACGGTCGGGGGTTCGAATCCCCCCTCGGGCATGGATATTTGTGCCGTCCTAGTTCGTAAGTAGTTCATAAGTAGTTTGTAAGTTTAGGGACTGATAGCCCCGTAGTTAAGTCCCATAGACTTTACAAACATTTGAACATACATTTCGACTCCTCTTACCCTCCGCTGCCGAGCTCATGAGTCTCCTAGGTAACCTTGCTTTTCCCATGCGTGTAACACGACCCCACCATCTCAGTCTGTTGGCTCTAACTGCTTCATCTATGGTGTTCATTCCCAGTTTTTCCTTGATTTCCTCATTATGGACACCCTCCTGCCATTGTTCCCATCTATTAGTGCCTGCAATCATTCTTGCTACTTTCATATCTGTAACCTCTACCTTATGAATAAGGTAACCTGTATCAACCCAACTTTCACTCCTATACAACAAAGTTGGTCGAAAGATAGAACGGTGCACCGCTAACTTAGTCTTGGTGCTTACTTCCTTCTTGCGGAAGAGAGTAGATCTTAGTTGAGCACTCACCGGATTAGCTTTGCTGCACCTCGATTCCAGTTCTTTCACTATGTTGCCATCCTGTAAGAAAATACATCCCAGGTACTTGAAACTGTCTACCTGTTCTAACTTTGTTCCTTCTATTTGGCACTCAATTTGTTTTGGAGATGCTGATCTTCATATCATAATCCTTCCATCTTTGATCGAGCTCTGAAATATTAGTTTGCAACCTTTCAACTGAATCGGCCATTACAACTAAGTCATCTGCATATGCGAGACTGCTTATTTTGTTTTCACATATTTTAATCTCGCCCTGCCAGTCTACTGTTTTCAGCATATGATCCATGAATAGTATGAACAACGGTGGTGACAGGTTACAGCCTTGTCTTACCACTGAAACTACCCTGAACCATGAGCTTAATTTCCATCTACTCTACCTGCTGCCAGACAGTCTACGTACAGTCCTTTAATTGCCTGCAGAAGTTTGCCTCCTATGCCATAGTCTTGTAGAACTGACAGTAGCTTCATACTAGGGACACAGTCATAAGCCTTTTCTAGATCTATGAAACTCATAGCACTTTTCCATAACCTGCCGTAAGCTAAAGATCTGGTCCTGACAGCCTCTAAGAGGCCTGAACCTACACTGATTTTCTCTAACTTGTCCTCAATTAATACTCACACTCTCCTTTCAACAATACCTGAGAATATTTTACTTACAACACTAATTAAAGAGATACCTCTATAGTTGTTACAATCTTTTCTATTTCCATGTTTGAAAATTGGCGTGATTACCGCTTTCGTCCAGTCAGACGGAACTTGTTCCGATTCCCACGCCTTCTCCATTATCCTGTGTAACCATTTGAGACCTGATATTCCACTGTATTTGATGAGTTCCGGCTTAATTTCATCCACCCCAGCCCTTTATTGCACTGTAATCTACTGACCATTTTCTCCACTTCCTCAAATGAGATCCTGTTTCCATCGTCGTTCCTATCCAATTCTACCTGAAAATCTGACACATCATTGAACGTTTCACCTACATTGAGCAATTCTTCAAAACATTCCCTCCATCTGCTCAAGGCATCCACAGGATTGACTAGCAGTTTTCCTGACCTGTCCAAAACACTTGTTTATTCCTTCTTCCCTCCCTTTCGAAGATTGCTAATTACGTTCCAAAATGGTTTTTCGCGGCTTGATCCAGAGTTTCTAGCTTATTTCCGAAGTCTTCCCATGATTTCTGCTTGGAGTCTGCAATTATCCGTTTGGCTTTGTTTCTTTCTTCAACATAACTTTCTTTGTCTGTCTGATTTCTAGTATGGGGCCATTTTTGAAATGCCTTCTTTTTCTTTTTAAAGGCTGCCTTGACTGTGTCATTCCACCAGGCTATCTGCTTCTTTCTACCTTTACACACTACTGTTCCAAGCTATTCTCTGGCTGCTTCCAGTAATGTGTCCCTGTACCTTGACCATTCCTCTTCCAGTGACTGTAAATCATTACAGTCATCTAACTGGTACCTTTCCGAGATCATTGCTATGTATTTTTGCCTAATTTCCTTATCTTGGGGCTTCTCCACTCTTATCCTTCTACACATCGACTTGACTTTCTGCTCTTTTGGCCTCACAAAACCAATTTCAGTGCAGATTAAATAACGATCAGTATCACTAAAGAACCCCCTGAAAACACATGTGTCCTTGACTGTCTTTCTGAATTCCTGGTCTGTTATTATATAGTCAATGACAGATCTGGTTCCCCTTCCTTCCTATGTATAGCAGTGAATGTCCTTATGTTTATAGAATGAGTTTGTAATAACTAATCCCATACTGGAACAGAAATCCAAGAGCTGTTTTCCGTTCCTGTTGGCCTCCATATCCTCTCCAAACATACCCATAACCTTTTCATAACCTACTGTTCGATTTACTATCCTGGCGTTGAAATCACCCATGAGTAAAACACTATCCTTATCCTTCTCTAACAACTACATCACTAAGTGCGTTGTAAAATCTGTCCCTCTCATCTTGATCTGTCCCTTCACAGGGTGAATGTACTGCCACAATCCTAATTTTCTTGCTGGAGATGGCCAAATCTATCCACATCAGTCGTTCATTTACATACCTTATTGTAATTATGCTGGGTTCGATTGCTTTCCTGATGTAAAATCCTACACCCCACTGTGCTCTTCCTACTTTGACTCCTGACAGGTAGACCTTGTATTCATCGACTTCGTCCTCTTTCACTCCCCTTACTCTAATGTCACTAACAGCTAAGACATCTAACCCCATCTTACTTGAAGTCTCCGCCAGCTCTACCTTCTTCCCAGTATAATCCCCATTGATATTAATAGCTCCCCATCTCATTCCAGATCGTTTGCCAAGTCGTATCGGAGGAGTCACTGGTCTGTCAAATTGAGGTGGGACTCCATCACCTCCAAAGGTCCGAGGCATTTTGCTCTGTTTGTTGCCAGCATAATATTGAAGTACCTAGGCAGCAGGTTGCTAGCATTACTTGCCCAGGACTCCACTGGGTTTTTACCCCTAACGGTTGAGGAACTAACCGGTGGATTTGGTAGTCTTAGCCGTCTGAGTACAAAGGTGGCCACGACTCAGCATATGTCCGAGATGCCCAACCTTATTCCAAAGTAACTGGTACCCCAACTGTAAGGACCACTTACTTGGCCACTCATACGTTGCCCGTGGTTCATGAACTAGGTCATGACTACAGGAACCCACACCATGACCCACGAAACCATACTAGATATGAAAAAAAAAAAACATAAGAGAGCAAAGTTGTAAAGAATTTACTCATCTACAAATTCGGTTATTTAATTTTCGTGTCAGATAAACGGTTCGTTTGCAATTACAATTATATTACAAACGATTTTTTTTAGTATTACTGCCTTATTCTTAGTCCGAAGAATTTTAAAAAGGGAGTTCTGGTCTCTGGCGGCCTACAATTATGTCTGTAAAATTTGGCGCTGATCGGGTGAACGGTTCGTCTTAAAAAGTGCGAACACGTTACGGACAGACAGACAGACGGACACACAGACATACAGACATCCCAAAAGCCGTTATTTTTGCAAATATCTCTGAAACGATACATAAGAGAGCAAAGTTGTAGAGAATTTTCTCCTCTACAAATTCGGTTATTCAGTTTTCGTATCAGATGCATGGTACCCCGTTATTTTCATTTAAATTTCTAACTGTCAAAAAACGATAGCAAAGGCCCACTTTTAGTGTTACTACTGTAACCTAAAGTGGGCCAAATAGAAATGGCAGGCATGTGTACAAATTTTCGCCATCCCTGACTTAGGGGATGTCTCCATAATGATACGAAGTATGTCCACAAAGTATATTTCGTTTGGTTATATAAAACGAACGTGTACCGATATATAAAAAATATTTATTGTACAAAAATCTACAATTGTTAAACTACTTTCCTACATAGCTTCCGAAATTTTGTAGGCACGTGTCACACCGTGGCACAAGATTTTGTATGCCTTCTTCATAGAATGTTGCCGCCTCTGTATTCGACTAGCTGAAAACATGTTCTTTCAGCTCGTCATCATCGTTGATATGTTGACCACAAAGGACAGATTTTAGGTGTACGAAGAGGTGAAAGTCGCTAGGAGCGAGTTCCGGGCCGTACGTAGGGTGATCAAACACGTCCCAGTCAAATCCCCGTAAGAGCATACAGGATGACTTGGACAAAATTTCTAGTTGGTGCGAAGAATGGCAGCTAGCTCTCGATGTAGAAGAATGTAAGGTGATGCGCATGAGTAGGAAAAACAATCCCATAATGTTCGAATACAGCATTAGTAGAGAGATTCTTGATGCTGTCGCGTCGTACAAATATTTAGGTGTAACATTGCAGAGCTATATTAAATGGAACGAACATGTAAGGACAGTTGTGAGTAAGGCGGACAGCCGATTTGCGTTTATTGGGAGAATTTTGGGAAGATGTACTTCACCTGTAAAGGAGACCGCGTACAAAACGCTTGTCCGACCACGTCTTGAGTATTGCTCAAGTGTTTGGAACCCGCAGCAGATCAGTTTAAAGGAAGACATAGAAGCATTTCAAAGGCGAGCAGCTAGGTCTGTTACTGGTAGGTTCGACAAATGTGCGAGTGTCATGGAAATGCTCCGGCAACTCAACTGGGGATCGCTGGAGGAAAGACGACGTTCTTTTCTTGAATTTCTGTTGAGGAAATTTAGAGGGCCGTATTTTGAAGCTGAGTGTAGTACGATCTTGCTGCCGCCTACTTACATTTCGCGTAGTGATCACAAAGACAAGATAAGAGAAATTAAGGCTCGTACGGAGGAATATAGGTATTGTTTTTTTTTTCCTCGTTCTATTTGGAAGTGGAATAGGAAAGTAAATTCCTAGTAGTAGTACAGTGTATCCTCCGCCACACACCTTACGGTGGATTGCGGAGTACGTATTTTGATGTAGCGTTGTTTGGTCACATTCGACGTGTGATGTTGGGCATTATCCTGGAAAGAAACACGATCTTTTAACAGTAATCCTCGGCGCTTATTCTGTATTACACGGCGCAATTTCTTAATGATCTCGCAGTAACCATGTGCACTGATTGTTTGGCCTCGTGGTAAGATATCAATCTGCAAAATGCCTTTTCTGTCCCAGCAAACGGTGCACATGTGCACATGTCTTTCCGACTTGTCAAGATTTGCTTAGGGTTAACCTTCGTTGGGTATGAAGTATGCCTCCATTCTATTGATTGCTGTTTTGTTTCAGAGGTGTCGTACAATACCCAAGTTCTATCCCCTGTGACTATCCGAGAAAGAAAACCATCACCTTCAAAAACTGAAATGCGCTACTCATCCGTTGTTTTTTGTGTTGACCAGCAAGAATTTTGGGTACCGGTTCACACAATTGAAGAGAAGATTAAGCACAATTGTAAGTTTACACATAGTGCCCTTGCTATTGAAGTTTCGCAAATATCACGATCACTAATTCAAGAAATTGTTACTGAAAAACTGAAGTTTCGAAAACTTTCCTCACTTAGTGATCGTGAGATTTGCGAAACTTCAATAGCAAGGGCTCTAACAGGGGGAGGCCGCCAATTGTGAAATTCAGATTCGATTCATACTGCGTCTAATGAAAGCTCATGGCCAGAGGTGTAATCTGGCAAAGCACCAAGTTGCACTTCTCAGCCGTTGTCGAGAAAATCGAAAGTTAAAAAAAGCCGTTGCGCTGAAATATTCTCTACGATCTCTACGAGTAGTAATGTTGTACAGAGGGGTAGCGTAGCGGTAAGCGCTCGGGTTCGCAATCCGAAGGTCGCCGGATCGAATCTCGCAGCATTCGACCTTTTTTTATTATTTGTTTTTTGTAATTCAAATGTATACTCACACACACACACACACGACAAACGACTTTCAACAACTTATTGTATTCAACTGGCGACTTCGAACATGATTATGTTTTCCGGAAGCAAAGTTGTATTTTACAAATGTTATTAATTCTCTTCATAATGTTTACCACTTATAGTTAACGGAAGAAGTATAAACGATATTTCGAAACGAATACGTATAGTGTAAGTCAAACCTGACGAACGATAGAACAATTTTTCAGAATGTCAATCAGGTGTGTTTCCCAACAGATAATTTAAAAAACAATTGTTCTGGTAAAAACCAAACCTTTTATCAGATGTGCTCGATGTAGTGCTGTTTTCTGCTTTCCATATTTCTATGATAACTATCACTCTGATGAATTACAAAGAAAAAAAGTGTATGCCTCGACGTTCGATCCGGCGACCTCCGGATTACAAACCCGAGCGCTTACCGCTACGCCACGCCGCTGTACAGTCCGGTAGTACTCATTGTAGAGATCGTAGAGTATTTCACCGCGGCGGCTTTTTTTAACTGTCGATTTTCTCGACAACGGCTGAGAAGTGCATCTTGGAGCTTTGCCTAATTACACCTCTGGCCCTGAGCTTTCATTAGGCGCAGTATGAATCGAATATAAATTTCACAATTGGCGGCCTCCCCTTGTTAGTGTAAACTTACAGTTGAGCTTAATCTTGTCTTCAGTTGTGTGAACCACTTCCTCAGTAACCCCAGACGGGCGTCCACCTCGTTCTTCGTCGTGCACTTGATCACGTCCTTCATTGAACAGTCTGACTCATCTCCTAACCATTGAATCATTCATAGCATTTTGCCTGTACACCTCGCCGATTTGCCGATGAATTTCCTTTGATTTAAGTTTATTTGTATATAGAAAAGGAATCACAGATCTGATTTCAGACGCGACGGCATTTTGAATTACGGCTGACAATATAAAGAAGCACTACAAAACCACGTCGGCAACAGCGATCTCAAAATGGAGCACATTTCTTCTCCCTGAGTTAGAGTAGCTGACTGCGATTGTAGCGCTGCTGCGGATTGCAATAAAAACGGCACTTAAGCCCTTTCTATACGAGACGTGCAAAACGCACAAGAAAGTAGCTGTCAGCTGCAGCGCACCTTGCGGTAGACCATCGAACTACAAAGAAGCGTTCAAACGCCAAGCGTTTGTCGAGTCCTCTGTTTCACGTGTCTGTTTGGTTTTGTTGTTAACTTACAGCAAGTGAATCGCCGAGTTAAGATCACTTTTCGAACCTGTAAGATATATCGTGATTATTGTGATGATTAAAACATTTATTTGTGTTTTAGACTGCTACAGTGAAACTGAATATAATTGTTTTCGTGCAGTTCATGCGAACTAGGTCTTTCACATGTTTTAACATCCTCATTATAAAATGCGATTACATACTTCCTGCTCCTGCGGTTTGAGGCGCCTATGTATATGATGAACAAGTTCAGGTGTCTATACGTAGACCTTTCACTTTGATAAAGCTTCATATAATGCTCACCAAAAACAAGTATTCCATCTGTTAACTACGGTACAGCATCTTTCGGGAAAAATTTGCAAATATTTTAGAAAATGGTAAAGAAGACAATTTGGAGTTAAAATGTCATGTAACGTGTATCCAATCATCTACAACAAACTTAAAGTACTTGCAAATTGGGATATTTTGACTGATTCTTTCGTCGGTTCTTGGTAGATCACCAAATTGACTTTTAAAATTAATTGATTTTTCCGTCGGTACTTGACAGAACATGATAATAATATCAAAGAGGAACAACTTCCTGATGTTCTGCAAAATGTATTTATTGGTCACAAACCGGCTTTCGGCTTCTTAGGCCATCATCAGGTGACAACTGACTGTAGTACACATGTTTTCAAAGATGTTAAGATTTACAAAGATGTTATCACAGACAATCGATACTTCACAGGAAAGTTCATCGCAAGTACTTATTTATGAAAGTTCTTAACATTTATAATATGTATAAGTATGTGTAAAGAATCAAAACTAATATGATTATTTTTGTTGAAAAGGAAGGTTAAAATGAAACTTATTTCAGTAGAGGTGTAGAGGGGGACTGGATCTGATCGTTTAATACACCACTCTGTGATAAGGGTTGAATTTTGTCTTTACTATTGAACAAATACTTAGAAATATCCTTATCACAGAGTGGTGTATACAAGATCACGTGCAAACATTGTGGGAAACTGTATGTTGGTCAGTCTGGCATGGCTATAGGTATTAGATTATCAGAAAATGAGAGAAGCTGGAGGTTAAAAAAGACAGATTCAACCTTTGCTGAACATCTGCTCAGAGAAGGCCATGATTATGATGTAAACTGTGAGATCCTACATCCCCTGAAGAAAAGCAGAAAAATGACACTACTGGAAATATTGGAAATCAATAAAAATTTGGCTTAGGATACTAGTTTAGTATTAAACGATCAGATCCAGTTCCCCTCTACACCTCTACTGAAATAAGTTTTATTTTAACCTTCCTTTTCAACAAAAATAATCATATTAGTTTCGATTCTTTATACATACTTATTATATATATATTTATATATTATAAATGTTAATAACTTTCATAAAGAAGTACTTGCGATGAACTTACCTGTGAAGTATCGATTGTCTGTGATAACATCTTTGTAAATCTTTGAAAACATGTGTACTACAGTCAGTTGTTACCTGATGATGGCCTTAGAAGCCGAAAGTCGGTTTGTGACCAAAACATACATTTTGCAGAACATCAGGAAGTTGTTCCTTTTTGATATTATTATCATGTTCTGTCAAGTACCGACGGAAAAATCAATTAATTTTATAAAGTGTGCTAACAAAGTGCAGTTAACAGTCATGTACAGAAGATTATTGAAGCAGAAGCTAACAGCTACACAGCATATAAGGTCAACAGGGAATGTTTACATCGCAAAGTTACACAAAAGTACGTGAACATTAAAACAAGAAGTACTTCAGCAGCAGCAATGAAGGCTATAGATGTCGCCGAAAGAACGTGGGTGAAAGAAGAAATGCGACATTGGTACAAAATTCGTGACAACGTAAGTCTACATCTAAAGGTTTGTCACATGTGTATTTTGGCCTTCACACATCCATACGAATTCGATTGTTTTGATTGTAATGTGCGTGAAGAAGTTAACTCTATTGTCCACCAAATTTATCTGCGCCAGCATGAAAAGCTAATAAAGTTAACTAGTGACAAAACACTTGCAACATCGGAGGTGTCTGTAGCAAAATTACCTATTCAAAAGTTTTCTGATCGTATCACAAATTTGTCCAGTACAGTTATTACTACAGACGAACTAAAAGTGTTAAATAAAGGTACTAAATATGCTCCATCATGCACCATCACCAGTAAACAGTTGGACATACTGAAAGTTGATCTAGAGCTCGCTCTAGGACAAGACATCTCTACAAAACATTTAGTAGCCCATGAAATTAAAAATGCTCATTCCAATTTTGATGTATTATCACGCAACGAACTTAATACGTTGCAGAAGTTTAAAAACAAAATAATTTCTGATGATGTCATAGTTTCTAAAACTGACAAATCAAACAAATGTTCAAATGTTTGTAAAGCTTATGGGACTTAACTACGGGGTCATCAGTCCCTAAACTTACAAACTGCTTATGAACTACTTACGAACTAGGACGGCACAAATATCCATGCCCGAGGGGGGATTCAAACCCCCGACCGTAGTGGCCGTGCAGACCGTGACTGAAGCGCCTCAGTCCCCTCGACCACCGCGGCCGGCGACAAATGAAACAGTTTGGTACTTATGAACAAAAGTGATTATATCAACAAAGTGAACCAGTTCCTTAATAATACAGATTTTAAGCAACTACCTAAAGATCCTACTGCTAGTTTCAATGAACAAGTTAAAGCCACCATAAAATCATGTAACAGCATTATATCTGAAAACAACAGCCGAGTGCTAGTGAATATGAACCCATTGGCTCCTAGATTATATGGTTTACCTAAATTACTAAAGATCTGATTCCTGTAAGGCCAATAGTGTCATCATTTTCTGCTCCTTGTTACTTACTAGCAAGAGAGCTAGATTACATAATTAAAAAGAAAACAAGTTTTAAACCAAAATTTGGAATAAAAAATTCCATAGCACTTGTTCACAAAATTAAAGACATACAGGTCCCACATAATTCTAAACTAGTGTCATTTGATGTCACTAATCTGTTTACAAATATTCCCACTGATGAAAGTATAGGCATCCTTACTGACCTTTTGCATAAATGTAAAGTAAACCCTGTTGAATCAAATGACATAATCATTGCTACAGAGACATGTATGAAGCAGAATTACTTCAAGTTTGAAAGAAAGTACTAAAATCAGTCTGATGGCCTAGCTATGGGTTCTCCACTTAGTCCCATTCTATATGAGATCTTCATGGATCATTTTGAGCAGATTTTCTTACAGAAGGAACCACTGAGGTGCAAAATTCCATACTGGTTTAGGTATGTGGATGATGTGCTGTGTTTATGGACTGGTACCACCAGACAATTAGATACATTTTTACAACATTTAAATTCCCAACACAATAAAATTAAATTCACTATGGAACTAGGAGGATCTTCTATAAACTTTTTGGACCTTACTATTGACATTAGCACAAAGAAACACTTATTCTGTATTTTCAGAATATCCATAGTGACAGATACAGTTATCCCTGCTAGTTCCCAGCATCCACACAGCCATAAACATGCAACTTTCCATTCCATGGTCCATCGCCTCATATCTGTTCCATTACCTGATTCTGCATTTCAATCAGAATTACAAACAATCAAACATATAGCATCCAGTAATGGCTATAGCCCTGCCCTTATAAACAGTATACTGAACAAGAGAAGGGATAGGTTGGTGGGAAACATTCTGAGACAACAATGAATCGTCAACTTAGCATTAAAAGGTAGTGTGTGGGGTCAAAATCGTAGAGGGGACCGAGGGACGAATACAGTAAACAATTTTAAATCAATGTAGGTTGCCGTACGTATTCTCAGATGAAGAATCTTGCACAAGACAGGTAGCATTGAGAACTGCAACAAACCAATCTGCGGACTGAAAACCACATTAAGAACTGTGATCAGAAATATGAATTTGCCACCTGTTGCACTCTTTCCGACTTGTGAAATTCCGTTGCCTTTCAGTCTGAGCATTTTTCTTCTTTATTCCTTATATTTTGTGATTTCAATGCGAGATGCCTACAATACTTATCACGACGAAAAACTTTCTCGAAATCTGGCTGAAAACCGAAAGAAATTTTGGTCATATGTTAAATATACTAGAGGGAAAACGCAAACAATACTCTCACTACGTGATAGTAATGGCGATCCCGCCGATGATAGCGCTACTAAAGCAGAGTTACTAATCATAGCTTTTAGAAACACATTTACCAAAGAAGACGAAACCAATAATCCAGATTTCGAATTACGAACAGAGGACAGAATGAGTAACGTAGAAGTAGATATCATCGGGGCAATGAAGCAACTAAAATCATTAAACAAGAACAAGTTTTCTGATGCGGACAGTATACCCATTAGATTTCTATCAGATTATGCTGAAGCGATAGCTTCTTACTTAACAACCATGTACAACCGCTCTCTCAAAGAATGATCTCTACCAAAAAGTTGAAAAGTTGCACAGGTCACAGCTATATTCAAGAAAGGCAGTAGGAGTAACCCAATAAACTACACGCCTATTTCATTGACGTCAATTTGCAGCAGGGTTTTGGAACATTTCCTGTATTCAAATATTATGAATTAGGTCTAACAAACTGATCTACGGAGCGCGCGGTTGCTCGCCGTGGAGTTTCGAGTCCTCCTTGGGGCATGGGTGTGTGTGTTTGTCCTTAGGTTAGTTTACCTAGTTTTAAGTAGTTTGTAAGCTATGAACTGATGACCATGCAGCTTGGTCCGATAGATTTACAAACATTTGAACATTTTGAGACTGATCTATTGATCCAAGGTCAACACGGATTTAGAAAATATCGTTTATGCGAAATATAAGTAGCTCTTTACTCACGCGAAGTGATGAGTGTTATCGACAAGGAATTGCAAATCGATTCCGTATTTGCCGGCCGCGGTGGCCGAGGTGACTGAGGCGCTCCAGTCACGGTCAGCACGGCCACTACGGTCGGGGGTTCGAATCCCCCCTCGAGCATGGGTATTTGTGCCGTCCTAGTTCGTAAGTAGTAGCAATCTATGGTAAAGCATTGACTGAAACAGAGGTGATATCGGGAGTTCCACCGGGTAGTTTTATTGGTTCTCTGTTGTTCCTTATTTACATCAACGATTTGGGAGAAAATCTAAGTAGCTCTCTTAGGTTGTTTGCAGATGACGCCATCATTAACCGTCTAGTAAAATCATCTGAAGATCAAAATCAACTGCAGAACGATCTGAATAAGATATCACTATGTTGTAAAAATTGGCAATTGACTCTAAATAATGAGAAGTGTGAAGTCGTCCACATGAGTACGAAAGGAAATCCGTTAAACTTTGTTTACAAGATAAATCAATCAAAAGTGAAGACCGTAAACTCCACAAAATACCTAGGAATTACTATTACATCAGACGTAAACTAGAAAGAACGCGTAGATAATGTCGTAGGAAAGGCGAACCAAAGACTGCGTTTTATTGGCAGAACACTTAAAAAATGCACAGAACTACTAAAAAGACTGCATACACTACGTTTGTCCGTCCTTTTTTGGGAGTATTGCTGCCCAGTGTGGGATCCTTATCAGGTGGGGACATCAAAAGAGTTCAAAGAAGGGCACCTCGTTTTGTATTGTCACGATACAGAGGAGACAGCGTCACGGAAATGGTACAGGACATGGGATGGGAATCATTACCAAAAAAAAAATAATAAAAAAAAAAAAAAAAAAAAAAAAAAAAAATTGTTCAAATGTTTGTAGAGCTTATGGGACTTAACTACGGGTCATCAGTCCCTAAACTTACAAACTACTTATGAACTAACTAACACCAAGGACGGCACAAATATCCATGCCCGTGGGGGGATTCGAACCCCCGACCGTACTGGCAGTGCAGACTGTTACTGGAGCGCCTAGTCCCCTCGGCCACCGCGACCGGCGGAATCATTATCATTACAACAACGGCGCTTGTCGCTGCGGCGTGGTCTACTTACGAAACTCCAATCAGCAACATTCTCCTCCGAATACGAAAATATTTTGTTGACTCCCACCTACATATGTAGAAATGATCATCAGAATAAAATACGAGAAATCAGAGCTCGAACGCATAGATTCAGATGTTCCTTCTTTCCGGGCGCTATTCGAGAATGGAATGGGATAAGAACAGTACAAAACTTGTTCGATGAAACCTCTGCCAGTCACTTAAATGTGATTTTCAGAGTATCCCATGTAGATGTAGAATATAGGAAGCTACACTTGAATGTATTACTTTCTACTTTTTCTGATAATGGTTGAGCAATAGCTTATTTTAATCCATATGAGAAATTACCCCGCTCCCGGGAGTTATTACATATGTGATTAGGAATCGTAGTTTGGCACAAACTCTTAGCACCCTGCTGGAAATACCATCGTTTTCATACAAACTTTTACTTTTTAGAGACTTCATTTTTTTTCTTTTATTTCTTAGGGAGAAATGGGTGGAATTTTAATTATATTGATTGAATACGTACGGCCTATTTCATTAATAGCCTTGCCTCTTCTATTAAAAATGCACATTATATTATCTCCACATCATTTAAAAACTGATTATTAAAAATATTTTCAACTTGTGAATTTTTAGTGTAATTTTCATTCATTTTAATGGAGGTACTGTCAATTGGTTACCTGAATCTTTGGCAGATTTGGAAAGTATGAGGCGAGGTACTGGCCGAAGTAAAGTTGTGAGACGCCATCGTGAGTCGTGTCGGGATTGCACAATCGGTCGCGGGGCGCCGTGGCTCAGCGCCCTCTGTAATAAAAAAGCTGAGCCAACCATTCAACGAACGACCAAGAACGAACTACACCAACGACATCAAAGCATACATATACCTGAAGCCAAAAAAAAAAAAAAAAAAAAAAAAAAAAAATCGGTTTTGCGCTTGCCAGCGAAAGGCAAAGGTCCCAGGTTCGAGTCCCGGTTCCGGCACACAATTTTAAACTGCCAGGAAGTTTCATATCAGCGCACACTCAGCTGCAGAGTGAAAGTTTCAAATTGGTTACCCATTTCCCTTGCCATAGTATTCAAATTGTTTTAATTTTGGCATCAGAAGTTCTGATCTCAGATATATATATATATATATATATATATATATATATATATATATATATATATATATATATATATATATATATATAATATTTGACTGTTTCTGGTTCATTACTCTTTCTCGCTGTTAGATACATTTCCCTTTTCTGGTTACAAGATACTTGTATACCTTTATGTAGCCATGTATTTAACATTTTTTTTTACCATTATATTTGACTGTTTTCTTGGGGAAACAGTTGCAAATATATAATGAAATATGAAATATTTCAAATTAGCATCAGGTTCCTTGTACACCTCATTGAAATATAACTGCTGTAACCTTTCCCTGTACTTGAATATTGTTACATCATTAATTGAATGCACTACTTTGAATGTTTCTATGAGGCTAGTTCGAGCACGGTAAGTAGCTGTGCACCATGATAAAAATACCTTTTACAGCAGGATAAGCGTTTATGTTTTTGAACTTATCAGTGTGCTGCTGTCAAAAGGATAAGCATCCTAAAGCCACCAGTAGAGGTATAAACAGTTGCGTGACGCCTTGGCTTGTTCAGAGGAACCTGAAAATACAGGGGAATATCACATCCACAGGTATAAACCTCCTCTATCAACAGCTACTTTTTCTTGATCTGAATGAATGGCATCCGTCCATCCTCGAAGGATGATGGCGTAGCATTGGCTCAGAGCCTACAACGTCTGTTATGGCTCAAAAGTCCCACTCGAGAATGGCAGTCATTGCTGCAGTTTGGGCACTTGAAGTTTGTAGTTCCTTGATCAGAGGCCGCTCTATCGTTCAGTCTTGTCCTCTTCATTGTTACTGCTTTTAGTCGTTCGTTCACTGCAAGCATGACCCATTTGTGTACAGCTAGTCGCCACTTGACACGGTTAACAGCAGTGTGTTCCCATTGAGATGGGATGATGCGGGCCGTAGTCAGATCTCTCCTGTAGACATCCTTGAAACAAAGGTGCGGTCTTCCCACTGGCATCACGCCCTCCTGCATTTCTCCGTAGAGCAGTTTTTTCGGAATTCGTTCAGAATCCATGCGCTTGACATGTCCCAACCATCTGAGACGACGGTGGCTTAGGAGTGCATGAATGTTGGTTGTGCTTGCGGGCTGTAGTTGTTTGTTTTGTGTCTCGTTTCCGTCGTAGGTGTCAGTGGCCGAGTAGAAAGAGACCGACACAGGAATAAAGGAAGCATTCTTGTGCAGGTACGGAGGTGAGAAGCCAGTGGGACAGCAGAAACTAGAAACACTAAATTAGAACGAGATATATATTGCACAGAATTTATACAATACTTAACTTTTACAAAGGTCAGTACTGCAAAATACTGATACATAGTCGAGCTAGAGGCGTGCCTAGTGCCTATCCGATAGCCAAGTCTTCACTGGTGCCTATCTGATTCCGAAGTGTTAACTGGTTCCTATCTCAGTCCCAAGTAAACGATGTCGTTCAGTGGTGGCCACGAGCGGAGTTGTAGCAGAGGGCGCTCGTGGCTGACGTCGTAAGAACGCCGTGCGTTCATGGCGGCGCGCGGCGAAAGTAGGTGGCGCGCACTTTAGACTTGTGCGACACCACAACCCTCCCCCCCCCCCAAACCGCCGCGTCGTCGTGGCGTAGGACTGAGGGCCACGGCGACGGCACTGGGAGGAGGGCCTGGGCGGGGGCGTTACTGGTGGGACGGGCGTCGTAGCTGAGGCTGGGATCGAGACGCCGTCCGCGCCCCGGTTACACCTTGCGATCCGCCGGGAAACCCACCAAAACCAGGGGAAGGGCGCACTCCTCCGCCCAGAGGGAGAAGGTCATCTTCTTCTGAGGTGCGTGGCCCAAGCTGGGGGGGGGGGGGGGGCACGGTCCCGGAGTCCCACTCGATGACGCTGTCAGCCGCGGCGGCGACGGAGGCGTGTCGAGCTCCATCGGGACGATCTCGTAGTCCGGGGACGCTGGACCCGTTGGCGGGCGATGTGGCTGTGCTCCCTAGCGGTGAACTTGGTCTGGAATCAAGAAACCCGAGACAGGATCGCGCGGCCTGTGCAGGCGCAATTGGTTTGCGTGGCGCCGCAGCTCCGACCCTGTGGAAGAATGTACGACATACATATTGCGACCGAGCACGCGCTGAATGATACCTGGCAACCATGTCTTCTTGTTGCCAGCAAACACCCTGTACAGCACCGGCGTGGAAACCTGGAAACGCATAGCGCCAAACGAACCGACTCGGTGCGTGGGAGGCTGTTGATAGAGGAGGTTTATACCTGTGGATGTGATATTACCCTGTATTCCGAGGTTCCTCTGAACAAGCCAAGCCGTCACGCAACTGTTTATACCTCTACTGGTGGCTTTAAAAGGATGCTTATCCTTTTGACAGCAGCACACTGATAAGTTCAAAAACATAAACGCTTATCCTGCCGTAAAAGGTATTTTTATCATGGTGCACAGCTACTTACCGTGCACGAACTAGCCTCATAGAAACATTCAAAGTAGTGCATTCAATTAATGATGTAACAATATTCAAGTACAGGGAAAGGTTACAGCAGTTAGATTTCAATGAGGTGTACAAGGAACCTGATGCTAATTTGAAATATTTCATATTTCATTATATATTTGCAACTGTTTCCCCAAGAAAACAATCAAATATAATTGTAAAAAAAATACATCTGAGGTCAGAACTTCTGATGCGAAAATTAAAACAATTTGAATACTATGGAAAGGGAAATGGGTAACCCGACACGACTCACGACGGCGTCTCACAACTTTACTTCGGCCAGTACCGCGCCTCCTACTTTCCAAATCTGCCAGGAAGATTCATATCAGCGCACACTCTGCTGCAGAGTGAAAGTTTCATTCTGGAAACATTGCTTAGGCTGTAGCTGAGCCATGTCTCCACCATATCCTTTCTTCCAGGAGTGCTAGTCTTGCACGGTTCGCAGGAGAGCTTCTGTGAAGTTTGGAAAGTAGGAGGCGAGGTGCTGGCGGAAGTAAAGTTGTGAGGCGTCATCGTGAGTCGTGTCGGGATAGCACAGTCGGTTGTGCGCTTGCCCGCGAAAGGCAAAGGTCCCAGGTTCGAGTCCCGGTTCCGGCGCACAACTTTAATCTGCCAGGAAGTTTCAGGTAACCAATTGACTGTACCTCCATTAAAATGAATGAAAATTACACTAAAAATTCACAAGTTGAAAATATTTTTAATAATCAGTTTTTAAATGATGTGGAGATAATATACTGTGCATTTTTAATAGAAGAGGCAAGGCTATTAATGAAATAGGCCGTACATATTCAATCAATATAATTAAATTTCCACCCATTTCTCCCTAAGAAATAAAAGAAAAAAAATGAAGTCTCTAAAAAGTAAAAGTTTGTATGAAAACGATGGTATTTCCAGCAGGGTGCTAAGAGTTTGTGCCAAACTACGATTCCTAATCACATATGTAATAACTCCCGGGAGCGGGGTAATTTCTCATATGGATTAAAATAAGCTATTGCTCAACCATTATCAGAAAAAGTAGAAAGTAATACATTCAAGTGTAGCTTCCTATATTCTACATCTACATGGGATACTCTGAAAATCACATTTAAGTGACTGGCAGAGGTTTCATCGAACAAGTTTTGTACTGTTCTTATCCCATTCCATTCTCGAATAGCGCCCGGAAAGAAGGAACATCTGAATCTATGCGTTCGAGCTCTGATTTCTCGTATTTTATTCTGATGATCATTTCTACATATGTAGGTGGGAGTCAACAAAATATTTTCGTATTCGGAGGAGAATGTTGCTGATTGGAGTTTCGTAAGTAGACCACGCCGCAGCGACAAGCGCCGTTGTTGTAATGATAATGATTCCGCCGGTCGCGGTAGCCGAGGGGACTAAGGCGCTCCAGTCACAGTCTGCACTGCCAGTACGGTCGGGGGTTCGAATCCCTCCTCGGGCATGGATATTTGTGCCGTACCTAGTGTTAGTTAGTTCATAAGTAGTTTGTAAGTTTAGGGACTGATGACCCGTAGTTAAGTCCCATAAGCTCTACAAACATTAGAACAATTTATTTATTTATTTATTTATTTATTTTTTTTTTTTTTGGTAATGATTCCCATCCCATGTCCTGTACCATTTCCGTGACACTGTCTCCTCTGTATCGTGACAATACAAAACGAGGTGCCCTTCTTTGAACTCTTTTGATGTCCCCACCTGATAAGGATCCCACACTGGGCAGCAATACTCCCAAAAAAGGACGGACAAACGTAGTGTATGCAGTCTTTTTAGTAGTTCTGTGCATTTTTTAAGTGTTCTGCCAATAAAACGCAGTCTTTGGTTCGCCTTTCCTACGACATTATCTACGCGTTCTTTCTAGTTTAAGTCTGATGTAATAGTAATTCCTAGGTATTTTGTGGAGTTTACGGTCTTCACTTTTGATTGATTTATCTTGTAAACAAAGTTTAACGGATTTCCTTTCGTACTCATGTGGACGACTTCACACTTCTCATTATTTGGAGTCAATTGCCAATTTTTACACCATAGTGATATCTTATTCAGATCGTTCTGCAGTTGATTTTGATCTTCAGATGATTTTACTAGACGGTTAATGACGGCGTCATCTGCAAACAACCTAAGAGAGCTACTTAGATTTTCTCCCAAATCGTTGATGTAAATAAGGAACAACAGAGGACCAATAAAACTACCCGGTGGAACTCCCGATATCACCTCTGTTTCAGGCAATGCTTTACCATAGATTGCTACAAACTGTGTCCTCTCTGACAGGAAATCACCTACCCAGTAGCAAATTTGGTACGGTATACCATAACCAAGCAATTTGATAGAAAGCCGTTTGCAAGGTACGGTGTCAAAAGCCTTCTGGAAATCAAGAAATACGGAATCGATTTGCGAACCCTTGTCGATAACGCTCATCACTTCGCGTGAGTAAAGAGCTAGTTATATTTCGCATAAACGATATTTTCTAAATCCGTGTTGACCTTGGATCAATAGATAAGTCCCAAAATGTTCAAATGTTTGTAAATCTATCGGACCAAACTGCATGGTCATCAGTTCGTAGCTTACAAACTACTTAAACCTAGGTAAACTAACCTAAGGACAAACACACACACCCATGCCCCAAGGAGGACTCGAAACTCCACGGCGAGCAACCGCGCGCTCCGTAGATCAGTTTGTTAGACCTAATTCGTAATATTTGAGTACAGGAAATGTTCCAAAACCCTGCTGCAAATTGACGTCAATGAAACAGGCCTGTAGTTTATTGGGTAACTCCTACTGCCTTTCTTGAATATAGCTGTGACCTGTTGCAACTTTTCAACTTTCTGGTAGAGATCCTTCTTTGAGAGAGCGGTTGTATATGGTTGTTAAGTAAGGAGCTATCGCTTCAGCATAATGTGATAGAAATCTAATGGGTATACAATCCGGACCAGAAAACGTGTTCTTGTTTAGTGATTTTAGTTGCTTCATTGCCCCGATGATATCTACTTCTACGTTACTCATTCTGTCCTCTGTTCGTAATTCGAAATCTGGATTATTGGTTTCGTCTTCTTTGGTAAATGTGTTTCTAAAAGCTATGTTTAGTAACTCTGTTTTAGTAGGGCTATCATCGGCGGGATCGCCATTACTATCACGTAGTGAGGGTATTGTTTGCGTTTTCCCTCTAGTATATTTAACATATGACCAAAATTTCTTTCGGTTTTCAGCCAGATTTCGAGAAAGCTTTTCGTCGTGATAAGTATTGTAGGCATCTCGCATTGAAATCACAAAATATAAGGAATAGAGAAGAAAAATGCTCAGACTGAAAGGAAACGGAATTTCACAAGTCGGAAAGAGTGCAACAGGTGGCAAATTCATATTTCTGATCACAGTTCTTAATGTGGTTTTCAGTCCGCAGATTGGTTTGTTGCAGTTCTCAATGCTACCTGTCTTGTGCAAGATTCTTCATCTGAGAATACGTACGGCAACCTACATTGATTTAAAATTGTTTACTGTATTCGTCCCTCGGTCCCCCTCTACGATTTTGACCCCATACACTTCCTTTTAATGCTAAGTTGACAATTCATTGTTGTCTCAGAATGTTTCCCACCAACCTATCCCTTCTCTTAGTCAAGATAAGCCAGAAACTCCTTTTCTTCCCAATTCTGTTGAGATCCTCCTCATTAGTTACGTGATCTACCCATCTGCTCTTCATCATTCGTATGTAGCACCACATTTCGGAAGCTTCTATCATCTTTTTCTTTGAACTCCTCATCACCCACGTATCACTTCCATACAATATTACACTCGAGACAAATGCTTTCAGAAAAGACTTCCTAACATTTAAACTAATATTGGACGTCAACAAATTTCTCTTCTTCAGAAGCACATTTCTTGCCATAGCCATTCTGCACTTTACATCTTCTTTACTTTGCCCATCAGTAGTTATCTTGGTACCCAAATAACGAAAATCATCTACTACTTTCATCGTCTCATTACCTTATCTAATTCCTTCAGCATCACCTTATTTTCTGACACTACATTTTATCACCTTCGTTTTACTCTTGTTAATGTTCATCTTATATCTTCCTTTCAAGACACAGTCCATTCCATTGAATTGCTCTTCCAGATCATTTGCAGACACACCATAAAATTTTTATTTCTTCTTCTTGAACTTCTCTCCAACATTCCTCTTGCAATCCTTCACTGCTTGCTCACTGTACAGACTGAACAACTGGGGGAAAGGCTACAACCCTGTGTTACTCCCTTCCCAACCTCTGCGTCCCTTTCTTGCCCTTCGACTGTAATAACTGCTGTCTGGTTTTTGTATAACTCTTCGCTCCCTTTATTTTACCCCCACTACCTCCAGAATCTAGAAAAGTGTATTCTAGTCAATACTGATAAAAGTTTTCTCCAGATCCACAAATGCTATAAACGTAGGTTTCCCTTTCCTTAAACTATTTTCTACACAAGTCCTCCACTCATTTGGAAAACAGAGAGCTTATTACGACCAAATTAATCGTCAATCTCAACACTTCCTTTTATCTCGACATTGCAAGGACTAATCTACAGGTACTTATAATTGTCAGGAGCCCTGCTCCTAATGCTGTACTAGTGCAGTGTTAATCACAGGAAGAAAACTATGTATAGCATAATGGAGAATGTATTTTGAAACTAGAGCACATATCTACAGATAATTGGAAATATTTCTTAGTTAAGAAAAAAAATTAGGAAATAAATAAAAAATTAATAAAAACTTTCATGTGCAGAAAATTTAGCTACTTTAGTAATCAAGAACAAAATTATGATGGAACTGAGAATCTTTCTTGTCCTATCATCTATAAGAATTAACCAACGTTATAATACTTCTATTTATATACAGCTAAGGTAAGCTGTAGAAAACATTTTTACAAAGATAGGCATGTTGGTTTCACTTCATTCCCTTAAGTAATCTCAGTGAATCTTAAAGAACACCACTGTGAAATTAAGTAAAGTTCATTCATTGTTATTATTTTGAAAGAATTACCGTTCAGGGTTCGGAAAGGGATACAAACCGATTATTTTCACAATTTTTCTTATTACTTGTAAGTAACTGTTGTTATGTGGAATCTGTACAATCTCATAGAGACCAGTATAAAGTAATTCCTATTTATTGCTTTCACGTCGCAATGAAGATTTAAAATTAGTCTATGGGAGGACGAGGTAACCTGCTTTATATTTGTGTGTCTGAACCAGTGGCTTGTCATTCTATCCCTTATTTGATTTAGTTGAATCGGAGATTCCAGCAAGGGTTTGTCTAATCTTTCCTTCCGATCAAAGATCACTTTGAGGAAGTTTAGCCACCGGATGTATCATACATTGCTCACTCTCAGCTTTCCAGTACGTTCAGCCACAGTGTAAGGAGTTGAGCGTATTGGTAAATGAAAGGCGACTTCCTCAGAAAGACCCACGATAGTCCATCCACTTTTATTTTCATGTGGGAAGTAACTGTCTAAATAAAATGATTAAATTCACAAAATACCCTTCCGATTGCGTTCGTTGACGGAATTATGAAATTAATACCGGTACTTGCTTAATTTTTTTTTCTTTTTGCGACTCAAAAAATTTTCAGGATTGTCAGAGGAAATATCAGGTTTAACAATTGTCACAGAGCAATTGTGGGTAATGGTATCGATAATGGGAGATACAGCTGAGATCTTCATTGCTTACAAATTAACATATTCTGAGAAAACGTCATGTAGGACTATAATAATACTTGACACCATCTCTTGTCACAAGGAGGAATCTTGCAATATACACAGACACAATACGTATTTCTGAATTACAAGAACACCGTCAGCTGTGATGTTATTACTTACTTTTGTTGGCTTCCAGTTTCGTTGGACCATATCACTATATTCAGGTCCTTTCTAGAGAGGATACGTCCAACTTCATATAACTTATGGCTATAAAGAAAGTAACCGATAACGCACACTCCTGTATATTGCGATGACTATAAAAGACCTGATCTCGTCAAGGAACATTGCTTCATGACTGGTTCTCCCAACGACTTCTTCCGTGTCTAAAGAACTGCCTTCATTTCCTTTGTATAGGCCCCTATTTATTATTTCCATCTTATCACTGGTTCTCCATCTGAGCTCTTGATATTCATGCAGCTTCTTTAATTATATCCGAAGTCTCTTTTATTTTCCTTTAGTCGGTATCTGTATTTCCCCTCTCAACCTTTTGCCTATTATGGTAATCTATAGATCTTATAAAATAGGCTACGTACATGTGTCTATGTGGCTATGTATGTTCCACATCTCCTTAACTGCTGGACCAATTTCAACCAAACGTGGTAAATATGTTTGTTACTATCAGGAAACAATCGCTGTCGGGGTAAGAATCAACTACGACACATATGTAAGGAGGTATGACGTCAAAAACAATGACAGTCGTGTAAAACGGCCGCATCATGCGATAATATTATATATCTCCTCCTAAACTAACGGACCGATTTCAACCAAATTTGGTACAAATATTCTTTAAGATCAGGAATCATTTGCTATGGTTGCAAAAACTACCTACGATACATAGTTAATACCATATCACATCGTAAACAAAGAAAACTGCCCCATCTTGTAGCTCGTGATAGCGTGAATTTATTCGTCAACTATTTGACAATGAGAACTCTTAACGACTTGCAATAAACTTTGAACATAATACCATATCTTTACGAAACTTTATGTCGCTGACAACCCCCACAAAATAATGAAAGGAAAAAAGTTTATCACTTACTACTTTTCCAAAGTTAATTATGTACATCTACGGCATTTGATATGACGTTACAAATTATTGCTTCTACACTGTAAATTGTATTCGCGAGACAATTCACAGGCAGTACGTATACATACCACTGAATGTTGTTTCCAGTCTATGTCACAGTTCGACATATAGTTCATCAGATATAAAGTCATAAACATTTTGGTTCATGAAAAACCGCATCATCACTCATGAGGTTGCGATTTATTACGTCTTTACTGCTAACGTCATTCATGACATATTTTGCAGACATTAGGCACATATGCCACTGAATGTAACTTTGAATTCACATCGAGTACGACACATACTTCAGGAGACATGACGTCATAAACATTGAAATTTCCGAATAACTGCTACATCATGCGCTCTTTTCCACATGTCCTCCTAAAATAATGGACCGATTTCAATACGACTTGGTACACATATTGCTTACTACCAGGCAATAATCGATGTGGGGTTAAAACTGTCTGCGACACGTATTTAAGGACATATGATGTCGTAAATTATAAATCACAAAAACTTTCCCATCAAGCGACTTGTGATTTACGAGACTTCATTCATCCTCTATTTATCATCGCAGAAACTTTCCTAATATTACTCTCTACAAATCTGGAAAATCATATTATTGTATAACACTTAGTCAAAGACATATCATCTCATAAGTATTGAGCTGCACGAAAACGAAACTTAAATGAACAGACAGTAAGGTAGAAGCTGGTGGGCAGAATGGGAAGAACGAGATGCACTAAGATAAGAGAGGAATAGATACATGTGGTTCATGAGATACGATGACAATCTTTGAAAACCGCCACATCCCACATAAAGTTTCGATTTATTACGTCTTTACTACTATATTCGCATTATATTTTGCAGACAGTATGCAGGTATACTTCTGAATACATTCGAAATTACATTATAATATACACATACTACAGTACATATGACGTTAAAAAAATTAAGTTCATAAAAATCCGCCTCATTGCGTATGAGATTATAATTCACTACGTCTATATACTACCAACTACATTGGCAATACTTTTCGGAGACAGTTTCCTAATAAGTCATAGAATAATGCTAAACCGCCCCATCACGCATCCAATTTTACTCTATCACTTCTCTATTACTAACAGAATTAAATAAATCGCAATTTGCGATGTTATGGCTTCACTGTATTAGGTTTAGAAAATTTGTGCCCAGCCGGGATTCGAACCCGGGTCTCCTGCTTATTAGGCAGACGCGCTGACCACCCCGCTACCGAGGACACAGTGACCAGCCCCACTGCAGAGGACTCTTCCCTGCACGTCTCCCGCCACACACAAATCTCCATTCGCCACGCTGTCTCATTCCTATACCACAGAATGCTCGCGGCCACAATAATGTATTCCCGCATCAGGGAGAACAGACCTGAGGTATCGAGATACAATTAATTGTCGTCAGGAGCCTAGCCTCGGCTTATATATATATATATATATATATATATATATATATATATATATATATATATATATATTATATTTATGACGAATTACAGCGTTCAAATGAATGAAATAAATCGCAATTTGCGATGTTATGGCTTCACTGTATTAGGTTTAGATGGAATACCAAACTGCGGCGAATGAACTAACAGAATTGGCAACAGATTTCACACAAGAGACTACATATAACATTTATACCAATGAATATATACCTGCAAAATTATATCGTTGTGCAACACAAAGATCACTAGATATGACATAGTAAAACTGCGATAGGTAAAAATATGTCACATCATGCACCGCGTTTTAATACTTTTCTCAAAAAAAAAAAAAAAAAAAAAAAAAAAAAAAAAAAGTTCAAATGTTTGTAAAGTCTATGGGACTTAACTACGGGGTCATCAGTCCCTAAACTTACAAACTACTTATGAACTAGGACGGCACAAATGTCCATGCCCGAGGGGGGATTCGAACCCCCGACCGTAGTGGCCGTGCTGACCGTGACTGGAGCGCCTCAGTCATCTCGGCCACCGCGGCCGGCAATACTTTTCTCATTTACTACTAACACTACGGCATACAAGTCAGTCTAAGATGGGAAAAATGCGTATATACCCGGGAAATATCGGGTTTAGCAGGTATTAAAGAACTAAATACAAGTTTCAGTAAGAAATGTTAGCCGGCCGCGGTGGCCGAGGGGACTGAGGCGCTCCAGTCACGGTCTGCACGGCCACTACGGTAGGGGGTTCGAATCCCCCCTCGGGCATGGATATTTGTGCCGTCCTTAGTTCGTAAGTAGTTCATAAGTAGTTTGTAAGTTTAGGGACTAATGACGCAGTAGTTATGTCCCATAAGGTTAACAAACATTTGAACATTTGAAGAAATGTTAAAACTAGGTGTCCATGTTACTTCTAAAGGATACTGAACACACAAACGCAGTAATTAACAAATAAAATCGAAAGCAAAACCAATATTCCAAAAAATTATTCGAACATCTTTCCTTCTACTGGTGGTCCTAGAAATTCTGTGTCTGGTAGGCATTCCTTTCATCTTAATTACTTCTCTGAGATATCTTGGTAGAACTTCCATTAATATCTCGAGTGAAATTTTCTGCCAATATTCTTCAAGTCTGTTTTCGTGCAGTGCTCTAGATGTGATTGGTGTTTTTTTTTTTTGTTTTTTTTTTTTTTTTTTTTATCAAATATTTCAATCATTTTCAAGTCTGGTGATTGAAGACAAGGATGAATGAAGCAACATTGGACTGCTAAATAATAACTGTAAACTGTAAAGTCTATCCGACAGGCCTCAGGGAGCCCAATGGGTACTGACCTACCGCCGTGTCATCCTCTGTCCAAAGGCGTCATGGGATGCGGTCTGGAGGGGGCCGTAGTCAGCGCCCCGCACTCCCGGCCGTTATGTCAGTCTTCGTGACCGGAGCCGCTGCTCCTCAGTCAAGCAGCTCCTCAGTTGGCCTCACAAGGGCTGAGTGCACCCCGCTTGCCAACAGCACTCGGCAGACCGCGACGGTAACCCATGCAAGTGGTAGCCAGGCCCGATAGTGCTTAATTTCGGTGATCTAACGGGTACCTATGTATCCACTGTGGCACGGCTGTTGGCTAAATAATAACTAGGTTATCACATTACTGGCCGAATCTTTCGGGTAATTACCTTGATATAGCTTAAAACCTTCACCCTTGCCAATTTTACTGCTCTCATTTCCATGTTGTTGTTGTGGTCTTGGTCCGGAGACTGGTCTTATGCAGCTCCTCACAATACCCTATCCTGAGCAAGCTTCAACTCTACATACGAACGGCAACCTACATCTGTCTGAATTTGCTTACTGTATCCATGTCTTGGTCTTCCTCTGCTGTTTTTTCCCCAAACACTTCCCTCCAATGCTAAATTCACGATTCCTTGATGTCTATGAATGTGACCTACCAATCGATCCCTTCTTTTAGTCAAGCTATGCCAAAAATTCCTTTTCTCCCCAATTCTGTTCAGTACCTACTCATTAGTACTTCAAAAATGTTCAAATGTTTGTATAGTCTATGAGACTTAACTACGGGGTCATCAGTCCCTAAACTTACGAACTACTTATGAACTACTTACGAACTAGGACGGCACAAATATCCATGCCCGAGGGGGGATTCGAACCCCCGACCGTAGTGGCCGTGCAGACCGTGACATGAGCGCCTTAGTCTCCTCAGCTACCGCGGTCAGCCATTAGTACTTTATCCACCCACATAATCCTCAGCATTCTACTGTAGCACCACAGTTCAAAAGCCTCTATCCCCTTCCTGTCCGCACCGTTTATCGTCCATGTTTCACTCCCATACAAGACAACACATAAATGCCTTCGGGAAGAACTTCCTTAGGCTTAAATCAATGTTAGATGTTAACAAATTTCTCTTTTTCATGAATGCTTTTCTACCCATTGCCATTTTATATCCTCTGTACTGCGACCATCATTTGTTATTTTACTGCCCAAGTAACAAAACTCATATGTTTTTAAAATAGCAGCAACCAGTTGCAGTAGTGTAACTGTTCGGTTTGGGGGATTTAGTGCCTGTCTTCAGACATATAAATATGATCATGGTTGAAGGTCAGTGTCTTTCAACCGTGTTCAGAAAGTACATAGAAAAGTACCAACGTATGTCTGAAAAGGACACTAAGTGCCCGAAACCCGGAATAGAACTAATTAAGTGCTAATAACTATTGATATTTTAAAAACTTAGAAATTAACAGTCTTTTTGGGCTGGAAAAAATTTTGAACTAATTTTCATATTCCAGAATGAAACTTTCACTCTGCAGCGGAGTGTGCGCTGATATGAAACTTCCTGGGAGATTAAAATTGTGTGTCGGAACCGGGACTCGAACCTGGGACCTTTGCCTTTCGCGGGCAAGCGCTCTACCACTTTTTTTTTATTTTTTTTTTATTTTTTTATTATTTTTTTTTTTAATTATTTTTGTGTTGTGCATCTCATCTTCCTTTCTTTTGAGAGATGTTGGTAAACGAAAGGATTTTTCTTGATATATTGAATAAACTTAAAATTCCTCTTCTGCTTCTGGAACGATAAAGGCAAGAGCAATTTTTTTTTCTGTATTGCCTATTATGATTTAATGTCCAATTATAGGAAAAAATTGAAAGCAAAATATAATGTTGTTTAATGTCTTCTCTAAATTAAGATTGCCTTCTTCGGTGTGAAACATAATTTCATATCTTCTGAAATGCTATATAAATTGTATCTTTCGGTGTCTTTGCCAACTTCCGATGTCAAAGTTCGTCTTCTCGGGTGTAACTGTTGTAATTTCCACACGTATCCGTGTACTTGATCTGGTTCTTCTTTTTGCTCTCGTTTTGTTTATCTTCTCTAACTTTGAAATGCGTCAGCTAGCTAGACTCTGTTTCTGTTAATGATACAACGTAACATGAATTCTTGGTGGTAGAATTTATGCATTTGAAAATTAGATCTCTGTAGACTTAAAAAAAGGGGAACTGAAATAATGTAAAAAAAACAAAATGTCTCTCTTCTAGAGCCAAACTTGTGAAATAAAACCTTTTTTTTCTGTTTCGAAAAGTTTATTTTCGTCAAAATAGTCGTTCCTTAGTTGATCGTTATTCGTTATTCTTACATTTTCCTAGAAATTGTATTTGTAATAATTTAACCTGTTGATATGCCCATTGGGTCACATCATCAAGGATGTCGTTTTATTTATGTTTCACACGATGGTTCTTTTGAGAAAGTTTGCGTATTTTTTCTGATAGTCTTCTACTTGCAGTAGTTTGTCGTGCTGCATTCTAATGTATATCCAGAAATCTCCTTCACTCTTTTCCGTAGTTGTCAGTATGTAATATATTGCATGTCCCTTTAGCCAATTCACTGCGTTTTGTTTCGTATTGGGGTAAAGTTCTTCGTCCGGATGTAAAAGGCTCGCAGGTGTTATGGTGGTTGGCGACGTTCTCTGCATAATTGCAAGTTTTTTCCTGAGTAACTGCCAAATGTTGTCAATGTTTCTGCAGACAAATTGATGTTCGTCTGTGTCATTCAGGTTGCAGAGTGTGCACAAGGGAGAATTTGCGAGATGTATATTATGAAGTCGTTGGTTTGTTGGGACTTTTCGATTAACAGCGTAATACCAGAGTGCCCTCACGTTTGTCGGTAAGTGGGGATTATGGATGTTTCTCCAGATCATTTTCCAGTTGAAGTCTTTATACTTTCGTTCAATGATGTTCTTGTTATGAAATTTCATTAAATTTTTGTAGACTTCTTTGACTCTATACATGTCTTTCTCTGCCATTCTCATGCTTATATAGCTGTATTCGATTAAAAAATGTTTAAAGTGATACAGGGCGGTGGGAATGTGGCGGACATTGATTGGGGCAGCACAGTTAGGTGGCGCTATTTCATTTAAAAGGAATGCCGCTATGGTGTTCGGCGTTTTTGTCCACTGCTTGTACGTTTTGCTAACAAACAGGGCTTGCGCTTTATTGTAGACATCTGTTAGATTGAGTCCACCGTTGTCGGTCGATAGTGTCAAGGTCTCGTATTTGACTTTGAAGATATGGCCACGGCTGACGAAGTGGCCAAAGGCTGCCAAGATCCTATCAGCCACAGTCCGCGGAACTGGTAAAACTTGTGCCACATAGTTTATTTTGGATGTGAGATATATATTCACCACTTCCACCCTTTGTATTTCGTCGAGTGTTCTGAGTACATTTTGATATATACTGGCACGTATACTATTAAGTAGTCTTCTGTAATTCCGTGCAATCGTTTGCTGGATATTGGGCGTATATTCAATACCGAGGCATTTCAATGTAGCAGTCTCCTTTATTTCCCCTTGAATGGGAACTTCTAAACCTCGTCCAATGTTCATTATTGCGGATTTCTGTCGGTTCAGTTTGGCGCCAGACGCGAGTTCATACATTTTTATTACCTCTAATAATTTGCAGATCTCATTATTGTCCTTGACCAAGACCGTGACGTCGTCAGCATATGATTGACAGACAATCTTTTGCCCACGTAGTAATATGCCTTGTAAATTTGTACTCAGTCGAAAAAGCAAGGGTTCTATGGCTACTGCAAAAAGCGACATGGACAGAGGACAACCCTGTCTCATTGAACTTTTTACAGTTATTGGTCTGTTGAGTTGACCATTTACCATTATTATAGAGGCTGAATTGTTGAGGAGGTTCTTCAGGATCCTGATGTAGCTTTGCGGAAAGTTCATAGTACTCATAACGTGAAATAGGTAATCATGGTTGACTCTATCAAATGCTTTTTCGAAGTCTAATGATACCAAAGCACACTTTAGATTACAAGCTGCTGATAATGAAATTATGTCCCTGTAGTCACATAGTGTGTGGTGAATGGATCTGTCTTTGCGTACGCTCGATTGATAAGAACCGGTGACGGAGTTCAGTACTGATTTCAGTCTTTCGTTCAGAATGCGCGCAAAGATTTTGTAATCACTATTGAGTAGGGTGATAGGTCTTAGGTTTTCTACTGATTTTCCTGTAGTTTTTTTCGGGATCAGTACAACTACCCCTTCTCGGAAATCAACTGGGATGTTGGTGTTGGGGTTCATAAGTTCCTTATATACACATGTGAGCTTGGGTATCATCTGTCGTTTGAATGTGTGGTATAACTCTGCCGGAAATCCATCAGGACCAGGGGATTTGTTTTTCGGGCTCCGCATTATCGCATCTTCAACTTCCTCTTCTGATATTTCGACTAACAGGCTGTCTGCTTCGTCCTGGACAAGTTGTCGTGTCATTACGGTTGTAAGGTCAGTTTGAGCCGTTATATCCGTTGGTGTATTGCTTAGTAAAGCGGTGAAGTGATTGTGAATTTCCGCCTTGATCTCATTTTGCTGAGTTAGTAGTCTCCCATCTGACGTTCGTAATTCGGTTATTATTTTTCTGTGTTGTCGTTTTCTTTCGTTTATTAAATGATAAATAGATGTTTGTTCATTCTGTACTTCATTTTGAAGTCGTGATCTTATTTTATAACCATCAAGCTGTTTGCGTTTTAATGACAGGAGTTTGGCTTGAATTCTTTTGATTTCTGCATGGTTGTCAATAACTGACGCATCAGATGCGTATAAATCCCTGAGGACTTTGAAATAAAATTCAGCTGTCCGCTTGTGCCAGGTTGTTTTCTCACGAGAGTAATTTGTCATTGCTCTTCTGATCATAGGTTTAGCGCATTTTGTCCACCATGCAACTGCTGAGGAATATGAATGGAATCTTTTCTCGCATTCTTGCCATACATCATTAAATGTCGCTTGACATGCAGGATCCTTTAAGATGTCTACGTTCATTTTCCAGAGACCACGTCCCCTGTAGGTTTCTTGTTTTCTTAAATTCAAGGTGCATATGTAAGATATGTGATCTGAAAAGATGGTAGGCCATAGTTCTGTTTGTAGAATGTGCGTCTGCAAGGTATCGGAAACGTAGATTCTGTCAATGCGGCTGGCCGAGTGGCTAGTAATGTGAGTGAAACCTGGCCGTTCCCCATTCTTTTGCTCCCACGTGTCGATCAAATTGAATTCTCTAACTATTGCGTTCAGTTCTGCACAATAATTAAAATTTGGTGTCTGGTCTTTAGCAGATAAAACACAATTATAGTCGCCTCCAAAAATGATGTGTTCATATTTTCCACGGAAGAGGGGCACTATGTCGTTTTTAAAGAAGTCGGCTCGTTTTCGCCTGTTGCCGGAGCCAGATGGTGCATAGACGTTGATCAGTCTTACGTTGTGGATGGTGCCTGCAATACCTCTGGCGTTTGCCAATTTTTCAACGTCTTTCGCGATTATTCCTTCTTTCGTGAGTATCGCCGTTCCAAGGTCTTGGTCAGTTCCGGGATTCTCGATTACGTTATATCCAGTTATTATTTCCAATTTAATGTCTGTCACCTCTTGCAGCAAGGCGATGTCGAGGTCAGCGGCGTAGAGCATGTCTTGTAGGGCCTTGATTTTGAGGTGGCTTCGAATTTTGTTGATATTTATCGTGCCGACCCTATAGGCTTGCACAGATATTTTGGCTGCCTATGCTTGTTTACTGTCACCGCTCATTTTCGTCAATACCTCTTGCTCCTCAGAGCAGTGGACGCTGCGGGGATTTTTCTTTAGATTTATCGTCTCTCCCTGGTGAAGATGAGTCATTTTCCGCATTTTTTATTTCTTTCATTTCTTCGTCTTCAGGAAATTCTATATTATCATCTGCCCAGGAAGATCCATCAGTTTGTTGTGCCGTCTGCTTCCCCGGACAGTGCTGGGGCATCGTTCTGTTTTTCGATTCTTTACTTGTGGTGCTGTCTTTTTCATCACCCTGTTGGCGATGAATGTCTATATTTCTTGAGTCTTCCTTTTTTGTAGTCTGCTGGTTTCGTTGTGACGTTACTGATTTTTTTCCACTTAACTTTTTGCCAATTTCTTGCGCTTTTTCGCGGAGCGTCTGTGCCTTGTGTTCTGCGCCAGGTGGTGCTAAACGCCGTTTTTTGTGTGTTTTAGGGGAAGAACCAGATTTCAAGCTCTCTTCATTCTCTGAATGTGAGCTTGGATCTTGTATGGCAATGTCCTCCTCATCTTTACGCACGTGTTGTTCGGTGTCTTTTTCAGGATTCGCTTCCACTTCTTTTTCAATAACCGTTCTCGTCACGTTGGAGGGAGGGATGATCGGTGCTTCTGCGTTACTGATTTCCATTGGCAGACATTGGTTGTCTTCGAGGGGCTCATATTGTCTGTCCTCAGCGTCGCTGAATGTCTTGGTTGTTGTGCCGCGGGAAGCTAAGGCATACGTAACTGGCAGTGTCGTCATCACCATAGGCGCGATCGGCTCCTTGGTTGGCAGCTGTGTCACTCTCCGTTGAATGCACTCAGTTCGTACATGGCCGGTCTGACCACAACCGGAACATGTACGTGGCTGACCGTCGTAAATTACAATGGCTCTATACCCACACACGTACAGGTAAGACGGTATGTGCTTTCGGAGTTCTATTTTGACCTGTCTGACACCGTTGAGAACAGGGAAAGTTTGAAAGGTCGTCCACTTTTCTGCTACATTGCTGATAATTCGTCCGTAGGGCTTAAGAGCTGAATTGATCGCTTCCGTGGGTATTTCGAATGGAAGTTCAAAGATTCGGACAGTTCGGGTAGCAAAACCTGCATGGTCAACTTTGACGTCTCCAACATTCCCATCACAATGATTGAATTTTAGGGATCCTCCGCATTGTTCTATGACTTTAGCGCAACAAGCAGTACTGATCATTTTCACGTAAACTGTGCAACTAACGATCGACAGATGGATACCAATAATTTCGCTAAGGCTGAGTTTTACAACGTCTCTTAAGAAGGCTTCCACTTCTAGTGCTTTGGGTCTCGCATATCGGTCATCAAATGTGAACTTCACAGTGTCTTTGCGAAGGGGCTCAGTCATATTTATGCTCTATCCATTCTAAACTACAGATAGTATTTACGCCGCAAGAGCGTCCAACTCACCACACACGTTGCGCGCACGACCGGCCGCAGCGAGGATGTAAACAACACTTCCTCACAGCTCGCCTGCCGAAAGCAGACTGCGCCCACTGAGCTACCCCGACACGACTCACGACACCGCCTCACAACTTTCATATCAGCGCACACTCCGCTGCAGAGTGAAAGTTTCATTCTGGAAACATCCCTTAGGCTGTGGCTAAGCCATGTCTCCACCATATCCTTTCTTACAGGAGTGCTAGTCTTGCAAGTTTCGCAGGAGAGCTTCTGAGAAGTTTGGAAAGTAGGAGGCGAGGTACTGGCGGAAGTAAAGTTGTGAGGCGGTGTCGTGAGTCGTGTCGGGGTAGCTCAGTGGTAGAGCGCTTGCCCGGAAAAGGCAAAGGTCCCAGGTTCGAGTCACCGTTCCGGCACACAATTTTAATCTGCCAGGAAGTTTCAATTTTCATATTGTCCCTTATTATTCCAAGTTATTGAGATTGGTCCATTCACGTCTCATAAAACTCAGTTCTCCAACTCCATGCACCAGTATGCACCTCAACAGATTTCCATGTGCACTGCCATACTTCAAAGTTGCCTACAGATTTGTTCCTTGAAGTTCCACCCATAACTGAAGTATATTAAATTTATTCTCATTTGAAAATATAACGTCATTCTACCATATATTCTCTTATCTAACATGCTATTCAGCACATCAGCAGTCTCTTTGATTTCTTTTGTTTATGAAGGGCTTCCGTCTAGCAATACGCCCGCCAAGGTCACCTCTTCTGAGCACTCTCCGTATTATTTCGGAATGCACTTTCAGTAGTGAGCTATGGAGCACTTATCTTAGATTCTTTTGCAGCTTTAAGATGGTATAACACTCTAATATCACACCAAATACGTTCTTGGGCGTCCTGTACGGAATAGATTCTTAATTCCTGTCTTCCGCGTGGAATATTCAGATTACGTTTAAGAGACTTTTGCCTTTAACACAGTAAAATATTACTATTTGCCGCTGTTCGAATGTGCTTTCTCTTCCCCTGTAGATCGACGATACTTCAGGTGTACAGCGCACGAACTCGCACAGTGTTCACAAAAAAACAGTTCTATTTTTCTCCCATTTCAGTCTACTACATCACATATTGAATATAAATTTCAAATCAAAAGGTAAGCAAGCAGTTCTTTGTCACTTGATAACTGGTGGATATTCGTTTTCCAAATGGAAACATTACGGACAATGGTAAATGGTATGCAAAACGTGAATGTCCAGGCCAGATGTACTTCTGCCCTCAAACACCGGAGTTATACATAGTGGTGGTATTGAGATCACTGCTTGACGCACACTTGCTGCGTTCTGAGGTTCCAGGACCACTGGCTATGTAATTTTTCTAAAAATAAACATTTTGCCAAGGTGTTGAATTTTGCAAACTACGATAATAAAAACTAGTTTGCGTGAACAATGTTTTCTGTGATCATTGGGCTTAAAGACTAGTTATTTATAGGTGTCCGAATAGTTAGGAGAGTCGTCATATGTACGGACAGGAAAAACTGTTTTATTTCACTAGCAATGTGATCTTTTCTCTCGCCAAATTTATAGTTTTTTCCTCCCATTTTTTTACCTATTTATTTCCATGTTGTTTCCTGCCTATTTCCGTGTTGTTTTCTCGCCAATTTCGGTGTGTCATTTTGCAAATTTAGTTGTTGCATTTTGGCCAATTTCTGTGTCAAATTTTGTTATTTTTCGTGCCATTTTTTCTTTAACCAATAACAGTTGATAATTTTGGTGTCGTTTCATGCCAAATTCTCTGCTGCATTTAGCCACATTCCGTAGAACTGTTTTTCAGATTCGCTGCTACATTTTCCCAATTATAGTGTAGCTTTTGACATGGTTTCATATATACTTACACGAAAAATGGTCATGTTTAAATTTTACACGAACTACACGCTTCAGAAAGAAACAAAGGCAAAATATAATTTCAACACTCAAATAATTCTGTTCCCTACGAATGTTAATAGATAATCATCCTAAATTTTTTTTAATTTTCTATGCGTTGGGAAAATTATTTCAAGATAGTCTATTTCCAAAGAATAGTCGATATCCTTTTATTTGATAATAAGTGCCAATTGCGCGAAATTTTCTTGTTCTACTCGCAGTACATGTACCACAGCTTGTCTCCACGACACTTTTGAATAGCTCCATCTGCAGTTCACAGTATACTTTACTCGCAGTTTATAAACTTTGACATTCTAGAAATGTGTCCGCCATTGACCTCAAAGCCAATGATTATAAATTATTGGACGTCAGATAAATCACTACGTTTCCGAATTACGACAACAACTGCCCTGTTTACCGCGGCCGTGGAGGCTTCTACCTATTACGTTTCTCCTGGTATTTATTTACTTATTTATTTTTATGGAGTATGTTATTCAGTGGTATTGCCAGCAGTAGCTTATCTAAGATGGAATGCGAGATGGACTTCGAAGAATGTTATTTATCTTCCTAAGGTTGAAAGTTAACACGGGGACTGATGACCTAACTGTTTCTTCCCCTAAAAATCAACAACAACAACAAAGTTGACACTGGAGAATTGTACTCTGTGTTTACTTTATTCGTGTACGTTATCCACAAGACCAAACATGTTTATGAAGAATCTGGGACTGAAAACGTTTTGCAGAATCGGCATAATTTTCTCAGTAATGATAGAAATTTCGACAAACTCCACCTGCACTAGTTAAATTTGTTTACTTTGGTAAATTGACAGTAAGAAATCAGTTTACTGTATTTCACATAACATTTTAAGTTTCTGTATTAAGTAGGGTTGATTCAATGTAATATTTAATTTGAAATTTGAAGATCAACACTTGAAAATGGCGACTAAGTACGCCGAAACTAGACGTGTGAGTAATAAATAAAAAAGTAAGTGTTGGCTTATGACCATAGTATTCACATTTCTGGCAAATAAATTAACCCAAGATAGTTGCATTACTAGCAGACAATATGTCGGATTATGAAACTACCTGTTGTCTTGAACCGTTCCAGTAAATGATCAATGGTTGTGTGATGTGGCGGTGGTTGAACAGGCTGTTGTCTGTGATATTCCTCTGCAGCTTCCAGTAGATTCACACCTCCAGCATGGATAAGAACCATTTATACCGTCTCTTGAATTGTGTACTGGAATATTCTTGTTTATTACTGAAAAAAAGAAAACTTCATCATGAAGGTCATGAATTAAAACGTTATTTCAAACATTTTTGTTGTTATTTTTGAAAGCATTTTTTGGAACAGCAATCTTAAAAATTTTAATAATTAAAATAAGACAGTCTACATCGCAATTTGTTGCATTTATTACTGGCAACCGGTTTCGGTTCTATAGGACCATCTTCAGGCCTATGGCACCTTGTTGGTGGACGGTGGCGGTGGCCGGAGCAACAAATTGCGATCTAGACTGTCTTACTTTAATTATTAAAATTTTGTTGTTGATTACTGAAAAAAGATAAATACAGAAATTCAGTAATAAGGTCATGATTTAAAACGCATGGTCGCTATCGTTTCTTCGGTAGCAGCACAAATAACGGAATCGTCCAAAATTGGGCGAATTTTGAATTACGCTATATCTTATATTTATAAACCTCCCGCGTTATGATGTTTCTTCGTGATAAACTCCGAAATCTCTCAAGGTAAATTCAGTCACGATTAATGAAGTCAATATCTTTTATTGAAAATTTAACTGTTGTGGCGACCTGTAGGTCCAGATGGACCTATCTAGGGCCAGGTCGCGGCACGTACCTTACCTACGAAGGTTGGGTAAACATCCAATAAATGGCTCTGTTTTACGATTTCAAAACCAAAGTCTATATAGTTGAGGTCTGGTCACGCTACCGTGATCCATTGCAATGGCGGCCGTTTTGGTTCTACAACGAGGCTGTAGCAAAATATTTTCCTGTAATGGTTGTCACTAGAAAGTATCGGTTGCTTGAAGCAAGTGTATGTAAAATCATGATAGAGTGTGATGGTTACAGATAATGTGGCCATATCATTAGAAAGAAAACAATTCCGGGTACTCGATACGTGTCAGACAAACGTGAAGCTATAACATAGTGTTTTAAGTGAAATTAATTTAGATAACGTATGAGTGACATTAGAAAGACGTCCTAAAACATCATTGTGCCAAATTAGACAGTCGTATTCCAACAAAAACTATCATGAAATATAAATTTCCACTATGCAGCAATTTCCGTTGCAAATGATCAATGTTTTAAGCCATTGTACGCAATAAATCGTTTCAGTAATTTGGCTCAAAGCGTGTGAGGAGAAATAGATGCACATTACAATTTGATCGATGTTTCAAGCTGGTAGTATATTTAAAGTAAATCATTGGGGTTAGAAATGCATGAATGCATGTAGTGCATGTGGTGCACTGCCAGCCTAGGCGTATTACGAATGTGTCATCGATGTTTCGCTTGCACGGTGATCTAGACTTAAGTCAATATTATTATTAAATTTTCAGTAGTGAATCGCGTCAGCGATTTTGCTCTAAGTGTGTGAGAAAATGCAAGCAGACGAATATTTCAAACTGCTAAATTACCTTCCAGGAGTGTGTCATAGAGAGAGAGAAAGAGAGAGAGAGTAAGAGAGAGAGAGAGAGAGAGAGAGAGAGAGAGAGAGAGAGAGAGAGAGAGAGAGAGAGAGAGAGAGGGGGGGGGAAGGACTATGAAAGAAAGCTGAGTTCTGTATTTGTGAAGTATCAGCAACATTTTATAAATCGTACATAAAAATAAAAACACCTAAAAGTAGTTGTACATCACAAAAAATAAAAAATAATAATGAAATTGTAAGGAACGTCTAACTACAAACGTTGGCAAGACTTCAAAAGACAAACGATAGAAATACAAGAACAGAACATAAGAAAATACAGTTATCAACACGACAAAAACCGCTGTTTCAAGGTGCAGAAAGTGGTTTGAAATGTACAACACATCGAAGCTGCACCATGTCGGGCAACTCACTCATGTATAACGAACTGTTTCTGATCCCAGAAAAAAAACCCTGAAAATTGTTAGTATTTGTAATTACAGACCACTGACGATGTTTTGTATTGATTAAAACGAAATGCTTCTGGTAAGCAAAGATCACCTCTTTTAATCTTAGTTGCATAGATGGACTACAATCAAAAGAAACACGTCCGATCTGTGTAAAACAATTCTGGACAGTGCAATAGCGAAAGTGAAATTAGTGGGAAAAACAATGATGCAGCAAGAAGAATCGGCGCTACTGCACGAAACAGACCCCCATTCCATGATGTGAGGCGAAAACGAGACAAACATTTCCGTAACAAAACATTAGGCCTACTTTACGTGTTTCGGTAACGAACTGTTTTCGATTCAAAAACATAACAAACTGTAGATTTCTATTATTACAAACAACTGCAGATGTTTTATTGCCATTAAAACGAAACGCGTCTGGTGAGGAAAACGGCATTTAATTTGCCGTGACATAGACGAACAAACACTACCATTCATAATTATAATAAAACCTGCATAACAAAGCAAAAATTTTAGCGTCATGTTTAAGTCAACTCAGTAAAGTGGATAAGGTGTTTAACTGTGAAACTTGTATCCGATCACTACTACTTTCTTATTTTTAATTTTATATAATAGAAAACAATGTTTTAATCGCGAAATTGAAAATTACTTCATCATTTAAGTTTATATGTTTAACAAACCTAATATCCACAGAATTAACATTTTATTAAAAGCATTTCCGGCAAGAAAGTTTTTTCCGAAAAGAGCTTCGGTTTAAAGCATAAGAGTAGTTAATTCAAGTTTCTAATGACTTTGCTTTGATGAATACCAAGCATACCAAAACACGAAAAAGATCACTGAAAATTAATGCAGTACGACGGAATATATTTTAATTGCCTCTTCTCTTGACGATAACTCTCTGTTGCAAGTATTATGGAATTTTAAAAACCTTAAGTAAATTCAAATTTCAAAATTATAACGAAATAAAATAAAAAATGAAAAAAATGGTAACAGCCATGTTCGAATACAGGCTACATAATTGCCAGTACGATGTACTACATTACTCACAGCGCTAGGCTGACGCTATTTCACAGGCCATCGAAACGGGTTTCTCGCGTACTTTAATCGGGAATCTTTCATGAGAGTTTCCTCTTTTCCTGTGGCCCATGCAAGCCAGATATTGTAGTTGTTTTAGCCGGTTCTTCTCACACAGTTTTTTGAGCCAAATCGGTTAGACTAATCCCGCAACCTTCCCTCGTTAAAACTGAGCAATTTTAGCATTTTACAATTATCAGTATTTTATTCATAAATTTAAAAATATAATTTATGACTCAAACAGTACACAAACTGGCTACAGAATAATATTAATTTCCGAAAGTGGCTGTTTTCTACCTTAGCGATCTTGCACAGCGTTATCTGCTGTGCCCCTTATATGGCGGCTCCGTAAGGATCATTAGTGTCCAGACCTGTCTTCTAAAAGGTAAAGCAGTCAACAATCCGAAGATTGGTTTGAACACCACAGTGCTTCACTAGGCATGGTCTTGTTTGGAGGTGGTATGCCGTTGCCTTCCTCCGACCTTCGAACTGACATACCCAGCCAGTTATAGGGGGACCTACAGTTTAACGTGGGTTCCGAACCACGGTGCTACTCGGTATTTTTCACATGAGCAATACTGCCAGAGGTGAAAGAAGTGGAAAGTGACAGATAAAAATCCTAGGACCTGGCGGGAATCGAACCCGCGACCTTTGGATTTGCAGTCTGCCACTACCACTGTGCAACCGAGGCGCACTAGTATAGACCTTGATTAAATCTTTCCTTGTTGGTACAATTTCATTCTCGTTACACGTGTTTTCCCAATTTACATACGACATAACCGTGACGTTTTTTTTTAATTTTTCATATAGTTCCTTTTAATTCTATTTGTGATGTATATTGTCTTTATAAAAATGCACGGAAAAATTCAAACCGCTTTAATGCGTGTAGCAAAAATGGTTGACGCAAACACATTAAACAGCTGTACTAGTTTGGGTGAAATATATTGTGTGTATCTGACTTGGTCAGTGAATGGTTTACATTCTCAATTGGACATGGAAGGTGGCGCTGAAAAATCGAAATAACTGTGATTGGTAACTTCGGATTAGATTCGTGTTTTATCCTCTTCCATATTGCTCATCTCACTTCAATTAAATTTTGTACACTTGACCTTCAAAATAAGAGAAACGGTGCTGTTTACATTAGCTTTTGTACTATGCATAGCGAAGAAAATTTAACTACAGACTTCGACATTAATCTAGTTTTATTGTGATGTCAATGCAATTTTGCCCGCCTCTCTTTCAAAACAAGAGCAAAATCACTGTCGTAAAAAGGTTTCAAAATGTTCATACGTTTGTTACGCTGGGTCATCAGTTCCTAAACTTACAAACTACTTATAAACTACCTTATACTAAAGACGACACAAACATCCATGCCCGAGGGGGGGATTCGAACCCCCGACCGTAGAGGCCATGCAGACTGTGACTGGCACGCCGCAGACCATTCGGCCACTGCGGCCGGCTAATAAAGTTTCGTAGCGTGTATGGTGGAGGATACTTTGACACAGTTCGAGCGATCACCATGAAATTGATAAGATACTGTGACGAATCCTTATGTTGCCGATCCCAAGATGGTCCAGACGAAATGTGTCTGTATTACAAGGCTCAGTTCTATTAACAGGACGCCGGGCGATAGTTAGGTACACGTTATAAAAAATAAAATAAAAAATACTTCGCTTGGTTTCTGATGTTCGACGTATTGGCCGTTCTGCGTTGTGGTTGAAGTCCGTTGATCCAGGTTTACTTCGGAGCTACATTCACTTAAATGAAATAGTGGTCGACGTTAAATGATGAAAATGACGTACTCACTCATTTAAACTTTTCTTAATAAATCTTTTATTTCCATTTAAATGGAGATTAAACCAGACACATAGTTGCCCAAAGTCCAAAATAAAATAAATACAGCAGCATGACAAAAGAGCTGCTTACAGGTTTGTGACTATGAGCAGAGTGCCAGAGCATGGCGCCCACGTAAACATTTTTAGAGTAACCGCGTAATAAGACCAATGACAGTGTTCTAAAATTCACAATAAAACAATAATCTTTTACTTTAAATATGCCAAAATACATAAATTAAAATATTACATTTAGGCTTCAACTATTCATCTCAATGTATGTACGTGTTTTATGAAATTTGTATTTAATGGTGTACGCAAAATAAAAGTAGTGTTGTGACGAGTGTTATATTTACTCAAATTATTTACATTATCTGTGTTTTCGATATGCACACATATCTGTTTTGACAATATTGTGTGGGTATACTATTATTGAGACATGGAGTTTTAATGTATTTCAATTTGCGGTCTAATTTTTTTTTTTTATAAATACGGCTTTTTCTTGTTTTACGTTTTGGCTTCCTTCATATGTGGCAAAAGTCACGCTTATGTTAATTAAGACTAGACATTATGGATGCAAACCTATTTCAGATATTTATAAGAGCATGACAAAACATTTCACATGTATTATTTCAGATATCTATAAGAGTACAGTACAACAAATACAGTCATTCGTTTAAGAACTACAGTTCTGATACCTCTAAAAAGAAATGTGAATACATTTCATCTAGGCACAGGTAAAAACTGTAACCGTTGCATTGATATTGCGAATATCGGGGAACTAACGCCAATTCTACTAGTAAAGATGTCATAAGAGTACGCTAGGACGTTTTATTGTTCAAATATAAGCTAATTTCCACTACAAAGGATAAGAACTGCAACTGTCACTTATATTTCGCATTACTCTTAAGTCACTTGACTTAGATGTTGGTTTCAGTATAATCACAGTCTATCACAGACAGTCGCGAAACTCTCTAGGAAAAACTTGCAACTGAACCGACACTAGCGCTCCAAGTGGCCAGTAGGGAGTAACAGAGGAATGGCGTGATATAAACTGAGAAGTTGCTGTTTTTAATGCTGTTGCTTTCATATTTTCTAGTGACTGAATTTTGCTGTGAACTTTCTAACACAAATATGAAAACATGAAAGTAATATCACTGCTTATGTTAATGGCAGTCTGTAATAACGAATTGTCAGTGCAGTGTAATTCATACAGTTAACAATACCTGAGTCGTAATAATATCGTCCAAAAACTGTTTAAAAGCAGAAATAGAAAACAGCTCTATATGCTTAGGTATAAAAGTAACTGATTATGTTTGCATGCTCGGTACGTAGTGACGTGTTGCATGAGTTTTGTTTTAGCGGATTTAAGAGACTGTAATATTTTGAAAAATATACCCTTTTTTACGTTTTACGAGACTAGACTCTAAATCTCCTTTAAACCTTCTTTTCTCCTTGTCCTTTCTTCTGTGCCTTTCGTGTACCTATCAGTTTTTAGCTGCTTGGTAGGTGTGAAAGTGAATATCTTCACAAATGTGATGTGCTAATATTAACAGTTTATACATGAATATATTATTGATTTGTAGCTACACATTCACTTTATCAAACAAGTAGGTTACCGCCAAAATTTGTTGGTATACAGGCTTATAATTTTTGTGAAACTGAGGTGCAAAACTAAACAGGGTCTACTGTAATTGTTAACTGCTATTGGAAGCATTGAGACTAATTTTCAAATGTTTGTAAAGCTTATGGGACTTCACTGCGGGGTCATCACTCCCTAAACTTAGAAACTACTTATGAACTAACGTATACTAAAGACGGAACAAATATCCATGCCCGAGGGGGGATTCGAACCCCCGACGGGGAACGGCCTCGCGCATCGTAGCATAGCGCCTCAATGCGCTAGGCTGCTCCGCCGTGGCGAAGCATTCAGTCATTACTTTTATAAAACAGTAATATTATGAAATAGTTGCCAAGTATTTGTGATTTTAATTAAGGACAGAAGTTTGGAAGTGAATGATTTAATGATTTACTTCTATGCCTAAACGTTTAACAGAGCACCGCAAAGGAACACTTTTTATTCGTAATATTATTCTATTACTTCTGAGCATCCTTTGCAAATTAGAGATTTCCGAATTACATTTTTGATAGTTGCTACAGTTTATAGAGTCGTAAAAGCTCCTAAATACGAAGTATTTTGATTGTGCTACTTCACTCCTAATACACATTCATTAATCAATCGTTTCACGGTTTATTTTTGCGACACAACCGCGTGGCAGCGCTACAGTCGCGAGGTTGCAAAAATTCATTGGAATTTTAATGACTTATGTTAGACTCCGGTATAATGACGTCACGCGCAGTCTATCTTATCTTTGGTCTATGGTTTGTGGCATAGACCAAAGATAACATAGACTGCGCGTGTCCCTATCTCTGCTGTGTTGTGGTCTGAAACCAACATCTAATTGCCCCGAGTCACGTGACTGAGTTTTCGTCCTTATGAGCAACAGTTTTCCTCACTTACAGGTGAAATCAAGGGTTGATTTTAACAATAAAACCACTTTTCGTATTCCTACTACACATCTATTAGTAAAGGTAACGTAATTTCATCCTATTACTAATATTAATACAGTGGTTTTTAGAAGCAACAGAATTACATATCCTCAGTGTTTGCGTTACGCTACGAATCTTTTAGGTTTTGCAATTTATGGATGTGATTATCGATGGAAAGATACTTCAAGCTGCTCTTGCGTAAGTTTATACGACAGCAAGTCATTTCTGGTGAAATTCTGCTTTCAATAACGCTATACAAAACTAAACATTCATACAGACTATTCATTATACCTATAAAGTCATTTCATCGACGATGTTTCCTCACTACCCTATTATTTAATGTAAAAAGCCAATACTTTGGTTGTTCTACGTTTTACCATCACGGTCAGTGGCAAAGATGTTAAAATATAAACGGTTGTATTTTGTTAAAATCCGACATTATGGATGCAGATTTCATTTCTTATGAAAGCACAACGAAACATATCACATATATCGTTGAGGAATAGTTAGGAAGCTGATGCACCTTTTAAACATATTTGATCTTCTACTCCTGTGTAAAATAGAAACTGAAAGATTCATAGTACAATGACAACAATCTTTCGCTTAAAATCTGTGGTTCTGTTGCGTGTAAAAAGACTGTGGTTCTGTTGCGTGTAAAAAGACTGTCAATACGTTTCAACTAGGCATA